>OX352198.1:1250000-2500000 GCA_947086425.1 Xanthorhoe spadicearia | reverse complement strand
CTAGTTTTTCTAAAAGAGGGTAACAATGGCATAACGAATTTTACCGGGACAGCTTATTAATAAATTAATTAAAACTCCTGTACCACGGCTAAAAGCTAATCGCTATCCAAATGCCTTTGTCCTTCCAATTACCGTTAAAAAGGTATCAATTACTCCCTATCAAGCCAATCTACCTCCACATTAAAAAGATAAACAATCCTAATTAAATAAGCTCATCTAGTCTAATTAGCTGACATTTCCGATGTAAAAATCTTTTGCTATTCTAAATTGACCGGTATTTCTTCAGCAGAAGGTAGATTCCTACGACGGTTTCAAGGTTGGTTACGTTCGTGTCTTGAATGTCAACCATTTTGCGAGGTGAGACATTTGGACTATTCTCGTGGGAGCGAGGGGATAAGGATAAATATATAGGTATCTGAAAACAAATGAAAATAAAAGTTTTTTTTTTATTTGGCATACAGACATTTGTAACAAGTCAATATCATGAAAAGCGGTTCGGCCATTCTCGAGACAAAAGTGTTTGAATAAACGCAACTTTGATTCAGATACCTGTATTTATCTACATCGATACATAAACAATAAAGAGGTATTTTTGGTTTGTTTGTTTGTTTTTTTGACGGAGGCAATCTCCGAAACTACTCAGCCGATTGCATAAATTCTTTCACCGACGTGTAGAGTGGACTGTCGGGATAGTAATGGTTATATTTTATCCCGGTAGTTTCATTAGTACATTCGTGCAAAGCGAGGAAGGTGGTGCTAGTATTATTTATTATATTATTTTGCTAAAAGTAGTAACCTAATTTCTGAGAAAACGTATAAATTCTGAAATATGTTCTGAAAAGTCTCTCGATCCCAAGCCGCCAATTTATTATATCCCTCAAAAGGCAATGCAGTACTTTGGAATTCATTCCATCGGTGCTTTTAGAAGGAGATAGCTCACTCGTCAAAATTGTATGCTCTTGTTATTTTTAGATTGAATGAAAGTGTCAATGATTTAACAATGAATAGAAAATTATATTATAAATTTTGTTTTCCGCTAACCTTTATAACTTACTAATAAGCATAGCGCAATAGATAAGTGATTATGTGTAGGTATAGCTACCGTGAGCCATATTAATGGCCGGTCTCAATATCCTATTAATGTGATTTTGCTTACTGTGGAACTTATATTTGTAATTTTTAGAATGTAAATAATTTAGGTTTCTTACGGGTATTTGTACGTAAAGAGAGCCTTAATAGCTTAATCATTGATGTTTTGCGTGATTGCTAGATTTTTTAAACTAAAAGCTTAGTGCCTCAATAACGTCACTTAATACAAGTCGCGCTCTGTGACAGTATTTGACGTTTATCTGTACTTATCTGACAGGTAAGACCGTGCTAAATGGGCACTTAACACGCTCCCAAATATTAACATTTAAAGACGCTCCCAAATATTACATTGTTTTTAGTCAAATGTTAAATGAGCTAGCTGGTTGAAGTGTCTTGTGGGTATATGTTGAATCGCACATCAGAGCAATTTGTCTCCTAAACGACATTCTGGAAGCGTCGATGTGATGGTAATCAACATCATTTGCAAGCACTTCAAAATCCTATCCTACTATCCCACCAATCCATGCTATACTTATAGTATACTTCGCATGGGTGTACTAATGAAGCTACCGGGATAAAATATAGCCTATAACCACCCGGACAGTCCATTTTACACACCCATGAAAAAATTTTAGAAATCGGTTGAGTAGTTTCGGAGATTACCTCCGTCAAACAAACAAACAAACAAACAAATTTTACCTCTTTATATTATTAGTATAGATATTAGTATACCTAGACTAGTATACATTAGTGTGATGTTATATTCCAAATTTTATTTTTGTTCAAAACCCATTAAAATATTTCCCAGAATTGCAAAACATTAAGTTTTATCAAGATATTCGGATATTAAATTATGTTAAAACTTTCAAAGAACATCGTGCACCTTTGATGCTATTTTCAAAACAAATTTAATTAATGTAAACCGATTTTAAGTTTTAATTTTGCAATACAGTTGCCAATTAATATGAAACTTTAAACCGAAAACAAACTCAATTACTAAACGTTAAAAATAATTAACTGTTTACAAAGTTATCTCTTAATTAAATTGAAAGATGTATAATGAAACAAATTGATGCTCATTTATTTGCCTTGTATTTGATTTTTATTTTATTCTATTTTTTTAAACTATCATGGTTTTGAACAGTATAAACATGATATCTCGTTTCAAGTGTTTAGGTATAATTATTTTATTTTTACGGAATACAACTTTGTTTGACTCGTCAAGGCGAACAATGCTAACAAATTGAAAACCATGAAAATAAGTCTAGCGTTATAAGTTTTTGAACTAATCAGGAGATCGATTCTTGAACACATTTAAAACATGACGCGGTAAGAGATTGCACGTTATGTAGCTTTTGTTTTCTGAAATCCATAGAATTTTTCAAAATAAGAACGCCGAGACGTGCCGCGTTAAGACATGGTTATTTGGAGAATAAGGGGGCAGGCTTTGTTTTATAATTATCTTATCCTTCCTGTCCAGTCCATTTTTACTAATATAAAAATCCAATTGTATTATAAACGCGAAATATTGTGTGATGATTGATGTGTGTAAGTATTTTTGTTGCACAAACTACTGGCAGGATTTGGCTGAAAACTGGAATGTACGTAGTTTCTTTCCTCGATTCAGTTTTGTTGTTTACACGATAGGACCGGCTAGTATTTTTATTTTATATACTTTATCATAATTTAATTTTGATAATACCTATTGAAATTCCCTATTTCTTCAATGCGTATCTAAATAGAAAATAAGTACCTAAGCCTATTGCGTAAAAAGTCGTTACGAGCGCCGTACAAAGCTCAAGAACTTAGTAATTTGACATTTCTACGGATTCTTTTCTCTTGAAACTTACCCTTGGCTCATCAGAGCTACGTTGTTTGCCTTTGATTTACGTAATGACATTAAAGTGATTTATAAGTCAGCTTATGCCCGCAGATTCTCACGCTTTGATAAAAAGTAGCTTATTTAAAATTCTAAGTCAAAAACTATGTGTATTCCAAGTTTCAGCTAAATATGTTGAGTAGTTTTTACGTGAAAGAGAAACAAACACTCATACGAACAAATTTTAGCTATTATTTATTTCTTCTCATTCAATTAATCAAATTTCCTTTCATCATTTTGATTTTCTCCGTCTATTTTAGTTCAATACTCTTACGAATAACAGATCTTAAACCTTAATTTTTATAAGTAATCAATATATTATCATCAATCTGACTTATTTACTAAATTCTATTTATAAGTTGACAAATGTAGTTTCTAGTAGATTAATTTATTGATAACCTTTTTTGTATCAGATTAATTATTTGATAACGAATTACAAAACTTTTGCTATTATTCTTCAGCTTACGTACGTATATTACATCATTATTAGTTTGCCTACTTACGTGACCGGCGGCTTTGCTTCTTTGAAATGATTACAAAATCTGGATATAAAAAATCCTGTTATTATAATTCATAAACTAAGTATGTATATATATATAGTTTTAATCAAACTTGTACAGTAGTTTTAGTAAGAGCAGTCAAATATTCATACATACAAAACCATCCTTCTTGTGTATTAGTAGAAGTTTGAAGTGTAGAAACTTTTACAATTAATTTAATAAGTACCTCAATAAAACAGCCGAACTGAAAATAGACCAAGCAAATAAAGTAATTTCCATGAGTCAAATCGACGCGAGAATAACGTAGTTATGATAACGACCTATGTTTACGTAATTTGTCAATGTCAATATTATCGCTTTGCTATCGATTTTAGAATACTTAACCTTGCAGTTAAGGGACCTAAAGCGACCACTTAAAAAAAACTTTAAAACATGATTTACTCTACACAATGCCGACGCGAGATCAGGCCAAAGTATACTATTATGCATTATTATAATCACACGGGAAAATTCTCATGTAAAAATATTGTCAATTTAGATACCGATAATGAAGAACAACGAAAAACTATCCCACTTGGCCAACACGGTAATTGTATCTGTAAAAATCATGTTTTTTCAAAACACTTAGACTGTTAAAAACAATCACAATAAAGATTGTTTTAAAGCAGTCAACAGGTATATCCTGTTTTGAGGGAAACCTATGTTAAGCTTCTTTTCTACAGAAACTCAAAGAAAATGGTAGAGAAATTGAATCTTTTTCCGGCAAACCACAGGGCGTTTGCACGTTGCCACTCATTACCGTACAAAAAGCTTTCAAGCAGGACTTGGACTTTTTAAGAGCTGGAACAAAGTAGCTTGAACTTTTCTGCGGTAAGGGTGAAAACTTATAACTAAGCAATGCTTGTGCCTTTATTTTTAAGTTTTTATTTGAGAGCTTTCTGAATTGTTTTCCAATTTTGAGAATTGGGAACAAATAGTGACATAATACTCCCAATGGAAAAAGTAATACTTGTACATTTACCACGGCGTCACCTAGTCCCAAGGTTAAAAACGTATTAAATGCTTTTTTTATTGGTAGGTAGGTAGACTATAGACTGATTTCATACTCATATACATTTTTTTGATAATTTATACTTTTGATTTGTCTGACCTCTTTACCTGTACACACCTGAGCTAAGTCGTGTTATAGTAATAGTATAAAGAATAATTTATTTCAGCCAAATGGCCCCCCAAAGCCATTATTCTCCTGAAACAATCCCAAACGCGAGAAGTCATAAAGGCGAGAACAAAATGGTCACGTCCGAGAATACCTACGCTTGATGGGGTAAAGTTGAAGAGTATCTTTACTAAGATATAGCACAAAAATTCTTATAGTTGAAGCTGTAAATTGCAAAAAATAATTTTATCAAATTATAAAAACGCAAACAAACGAAGACACAAAAGTATTTACGTTCACGTAATGCCCTTTAATAGTTTTCGCATAAAGAGAAACAAACATTAAGTACTTACCTAAAACATCCAAAGTCACAAACTCTCGCTATCTATAATATTCTACTTCCTACTTTCGCTCCTACTAATATATTATTTTGAATGCGAAAGTTGTGACTAAGGATAGGGGAGGAGGATAGGAAGATATAATAATGTTTGTTACTCTTTCACGCAAAAACTATTCAATGGAATTGAATGAATTCTGGTACCAGGGCAGCTTATATCCTTGATTAACACCGAGGCTACTTTAGATCTTGGTATTCCCACCGGAACGGGAACACTGCAGGTAACGCCGCAGGGCGCAACTAGATGTTTACTTTCATCAACCGCTACTAGGCGTTCGCCTATCCCCTGGACACAGGGTGAAGACAATTAAGTCTCACCGTCATCCTGGCCCCTCAACTCAGACAATTACAGGCTTTCACCTTGCTTTATTAACTTTTTGTACGTATTGGCACTTTTACGATAGAATGGCTTCATTGTGTTGCTTCTAATTATACTGGTGGAAGTTTTCTATCTAATTTTGCAAGAAGGTTATTCCTCTTTGTGAATTAGTCTCAAGTGGCCCAAATAGATTGACTTTAGCCAAAATAGACTTGCATTGTAATGGCCTAAATAAACACGAATAGAAGTGGTTTTTATTTAGTAAAAGTGGCTTCAATATAGTAAGAAGAGAGTTTCTTTGAGGTAAGTTTTTTACACAAACTGAGGGAGGCCTATACCCAGCAGTGGGTGAAGTCGGGCTGTGGATGATGATGATGATGAAGTTTTTTACATAACTCCGAATCGACGGAATAACATGTAAAAAAAATAGGTATAATAGAACATGGAGCCTTAAGTAGATGGTTAGTAGTAGGTTTTTTTTGTATACAATTGTCAAGCTTTCTACTCGAAACGTTTATGACTGTCAATCAGACGCAGATTTACTTCCAGATTATCTGGATTTATTATAAGGAATCCTATTGAGGATATCCAAGAAAGGATTAGTTACAGGCTCGTCAAACATTTTGAAGAAAAAATATTGTTATTTTTTGCCCTGGATTTAAACTCCTATATATAATTCAATATATAGACCAAAAATTTATGGGCTGGTCTTATAACCCCGTTTAGAGCTGAAAGTTTAGACTGAAAGAGATTTTGACAGTCAAATAAAACCCTTTCAAGAGAAAATGGAAATATTCAAAGAATTTTCATACAGGAAATGACAATAGGAAAATACTTTCAAAATAAAAAATAAAAAAGTTGAATGTCATTTCACAGAACTATTTATAGAACAATTTATTTAAAATTGTCTTTATTGATCCAGTTTTAAAAACGTAGACTACAAATCAAATTGGTTGCGCACTTTGATGAACACCAAATCGTTTTATTCTGTGCCTGTTTTGTACTTCCTTTTATAGGGTGGGTAGGAATATAGACAAAGAAAGGATGAATTGATTGAAATGTGATTTATATAAAACGAGTTACTGAGTATGATGCTGAATAAAAAGAAGGGGAGAAAAACGTATAAATCAGACAAATTGAAAAGGGGAGGATACACGTCATACCTACATAAACATACAGTAAAATTTTTACGCTTTTTGGACAAACAGACAGACAGACACACACACACACTTTCCCATTTATAGTATAGATTGAAATTGCTTAAAATTGTGATGAAAATATACAAACAATGCATTAATCCAAAGCATCACCCATACATTATTAAAAGCTGTTATAAATCGTGCGACAATTTCGAATAATTGCAAATGTTCATTTTGTTGTTTTACAAACTGCACAAATTTGATGATGAGCTTGTTGTTCTTTTTTGATCACTTTGCATAATGTCAACTGGATTTAGTTACCAATTTACATGAAAATTTTATTGAATGTTGATCGAAATAAAAATAGTTGAAAACGTCTGGACATAATAATCTTTTAAAGTTTTTAATATTCCAGATAAGATTTTTAAGGAATTGAAATAGTTTTCTGGGACTTTGAAATATTCAGAAAAACTTGAAAAATACTAAATTAAGAGTCAGGTGCTGTTAAATACTCGTACAGCATTTGAGGTCTCTAACCAGAATTTTCCATCTGCTCATATTCTTTACTGACAGTAATAAGGCACTGCTCTCATCAACAAGGACCAAGATATAAACTTTAAGTACCTATAACTTACATACCCTTTATCTTACCATCACCAATCTACTAAAATGAGTACAGTCAGCAACAAATATATTTAAAATTTGCTACAACAAAATGTTTTAAAAATATATTATTGCTAATTGTTGATTGAAACATGTTTTATGAAATAGGGTTGCCACATAACAATTTTAGATATAAATACACACACATAACAATAGAGAAATTTGTCAATTTCTTTTCAATTACGATTCATTAGGATTTTACAAAAACTAAATTAGTTTGTTTTTTACCTAAATGACTGTACTTTACCTGCACGTCCCATACTTTCAAGACGGGTCATCGTTCTGACCAATCACAATCTAAGATATCAAGGATCCACTTGAAGTTTACTCTACGCCATAATGAAATAGGGAGCGCTTTAGAAAGCCGTTGGATCCAATTATACTAACTACCGCCGTAGATTGTGTGGGACGGGATGTAAAGACGCGCTCTGCAAGGAATTTATAACGCGATTATCAAGTCTAATACTCAGTTTTAACAATTAAGGATTGGGTGTTGTATTTACGGCTTTAGAATATGATCGATCGCTTTAAATTTTCTGTTTTTCTGGTTGTTTTAATGTACCTATGTGGTGTGCAATAAATTATTATAGGTGCAATATTGTAAAAGATGTACGATAAAAGATGTTGTCTCGCTTCGCTATCTTGATAAGAAATTATAGACACTGTTGTGAAACATACCTGCTATTTGTACTTGTTAAATAATAATAATAAAGCAAAAACACAGAATCTCAATAAAATGGTACCTTGGGTCTGGGAAAAATATAAATGTAGTTTTTCCTTTTAAGACCATTAAGTTCATAAAAGAAGGCGGAAAAGTAGATTTATTCCTCTGAATAATGTTTTCGTATCATTTTGACTGCTTATATTCACTACTTATTTCTCAAGGGTACATTTTGTATCTATTTCAGAATTTTGTATAGGAATAGGTGAAGTTATAAAAAGTTGGTCTAGTGGTTATTGAAAAGGTCTAAGCAAATACATTGAAAATTCACCCAAAACTAGATAGCAGTCTAGCGTCCTTAGAAATACAGTAATTAACTTATAACAAGCAAAACCTGGCAAAAATGCCTAATAGGCTTGTGGTCTAGCAGCTTACTCCCGTGGTTTTGCTCACATGGAAGGATAAAAGTGTGGTGTAGGTTGTGTATAAGCAAAACTAATGAAGAGCTTTAAGCTTTCAGCTAATTAACAGTTTCTTTGTGTTTGAGCTTGTGCAACCACGAATATAACACAAGCTTTCTCTTGCAGCTTTCGCTTGCAGCTTCTTTGGCTTCTATCTCGACAAAAAGTAGCCTTTATGTCGTTAGGATCTTATATAACTACTTATAGAAATACACGCTTTCGCTAGTGTCTCCTTTGTTTTGTTTTGTTTTTGCATCGTACCTATCTGGACAAAAAGTAGCCTATATGTCAGGTCATAAACTTTGCACATTACCTGTGTTTAGTTTAAGGCAGATTCGTTCAGTTAATGCGTGAAATTGTACACACATACAAACTTTCGGTTATGTTGTCAGATCGTTCAAAATGGTCTACTTTTATCTGGGTAAGTACATGATTAAAACCGAGGGCATATACAAGTACACATAGATTTCCAACTCTGACATTCCAAAACCGGTACAAGTCAGTCTCTAGTTAGCACGTAGAAACACATTCATCAATCCACGATAACCTAGATCGAGCCAACTCAAAGAACGACAAGCGGTAATTACATTAATTACAAGCACCGTTAATGCTGTTACGTCGGCTTAAACCGGTTCTGGGCTAGGCATCGGTTTTGTACTAGGTTTACCGGTTTCTGTACCTTTATTATGACTTCTGTTACTGTAGAAAATACAACCATTTCTAGGCTCTAAGTTAGGTTTGCTCAGAACCAAAACCATCGTCTTAGCTTAGCCGTTCACATTCATGCAAAGGAAATATTCTATAACATTGTCTTTCCAGTGGATATGAGCGACTTTGAACGTTTGCGTAGAACTCAGATAGTCGTCTGTTGTTGTTTTTTTTTTAACCATTGTGGCTTTGCCCACGAAATTCAAATCGGAAGTCAAGATACATCCCACGGCTCACAACCAAGTAAATAAAGCATAAACAACCAAGTAAATCACTATTTTCTGAAATAATCTGTGGTAATCCATGGTTAAGCTAAAAAAAAGTCAAGATACATCCCACGGCTCACAACCAAGTAAATAAAGCATAAACAACCAAGTAAATCACTATTTTCTGATATAATCTGTGGTAATCCATGGTTAAGCTTTGTCCTCAGATATCGAGTGTAATGAAGCGATATAATTCGCGGGAAATAATTATTGTGCGCCATTAGAGCGATATCAAAAACAATATATCTGGGCATTACTGTTCGAGAGGGCTGAAGGAATGAAGCGTAGACACTATTAGCTATAAATACATAAATCAATAATCACTAAACATAATTAATAATAAGTGTTCATTACCTTAGATAAAAACAATTACTATTAATAACTATTATAGTTATTAATTAGGTAAAATTTGAAACGTGCTAACGCCAGCATATGTAAACAATAATAGTTTACATCATTTCTTAGCCGAAGGAAGTTAGAAGGTTCACAGTGTGATACAACCTAATACCTAAAAGTATGCTGGCGTTAGCACGTTTCAAATTTTACCTATTTTGCAATCAACAAGCAATAGTAAAAACAATAATAATAAGCTATCGAGTAACATTTAAATACGCAATGACAACGATCAGTTAATTAAGTTAATGGATACCTAGTAACCGATACATTTAAAGTTAATTAAACGCTGTTGACTCTGAGCTTTTTAAAATGGCTGCCATTTACGGCTCATTATTTTAACGTACAATACTGTTATTCAGTAATGAATAATGAAAATCTAATAAGAAAGTTTCATAATTAGGTTTTTTTACTGACCTGAAAACTGGGCTGAATTACTATCATATATTTAATTTATATATTCATTTTCAATTTCTCAAATAATGTTTGATGTTTGTCATTGTAAATGAGAAATCCTAAAAGGCTCCGGCAGGATTCGATCCTGTATCGTTACAAGCGATTGCTCTTAAAGCGAGCTGCGCATAACACAGCCACGTAACCCCTGCTTAGCTTGGGACTAGATGATGCCGTGTGTAATGTCCATGGTTGCCTGGAAGAAATTGCTTTCAGCAATAAGGCCGCCAGTTGGTTCACAACTGTTTTCTTTGGAATTTTCACCGTTATAGTCTTAAGTAATCAATAAAGAGTTATCTATCTATCTATCTATCTATCCAACGATATTTATTTTATTTATTTAACGTGCCCTCCAAAACACGGAAGCCATGAGCTGATAATGGTACTTGCGGTCACCCATCTAAGTTGTGACTATCAAAAACGTCATAACCGCACTTCTCTGTATATAATGCCTAGAATACGTAACTGTATAAGTACATACATTTAACCGCACTTATTCCAAAGCCGCAGAGACTGAAGTGACTTTAAGTAATTCATGCCGTTTCATTTGACATGACGTCATTGAGTTAAGTGCCGTTGTACACCTACCATTTACCCGAAGACCCTTGGGGCAGTACCCTTGGCACGGATTTATATTGCATTTAACGTAGTTTCTGCCGTAGTGTTTTTAGTTAATTATAAAATGTTGAGAAACATTGAATTAAATGTTAAAAAGCATTTTATAAAATATTTACACACTATAGATACGTTTTCCTTTAAAGTAGTTTTATACACACGTTGTTTAAATAAATGTATGTCTTTTTGTTTGTGTGTTTTTAAGAGTTTGATGTTTAACTGTATATCAAAAATAGTAAAATGGTATTGCAATGACTTCAAATTTTGTGAGAAAGCTATTAACTGCATTAATGCACTCTCGAGGCGCATTTCTGTTTTATTCGTCTTCTGATTTCATCTGCTACTACTAACTGGCTTTGATGAAGAAGAAGAAAGCTTGTAGGAAGATCAAAACTTGTGCTTAAGGCATAGAACCTGAAACTTGAAGCCTTAATATATAGAAACTTTTGGTTTAATCAAGAACACCGTGTTAATTTACCTTTGCAATAAAATTGTAACTCTATATTCCTCATTACAGTAAAATTACACTTTGTATAAAGTACAGACAATGTGTCACTTTCAAAACTATCGTGACTTGTACCAGACTTTATGTGTGTGAGACCACGAGGAGTGACCATACTCATACCTAGATGAAGATTCTCCGGAAGAATCGAAACATTGTTGGTATGTAAATCGACGGTATTTTTACGTGAGTAATTCCCGTGTCATTATGATAATGTACAGATGTTGTCAGTTCAGTAACAGTCAATAATAATTACCCATCTACTGCCCAGAACACTGCTGAAATTTATTACAGAAAAAAAAACTAATTCAAATCCGGCAACTATTTCAGCGTGTTGTATAAAGCTATACGGTTTACCTGCACAGACCTCCTCCATAGATGATTTTATAACATTTGCCCAAAAATGCCCTGTTGTTAAAAAGAGAAGCGAAGGGAATTACGAAATATAAACTCAACATGTTTTAGCAAAACTAGATTTATTGGTTAAAGTTTTACCTTTACTCAACAATTTAATATTAAAGTTAAACCTACAGTAATAGGTATTCTAATAAGTTAGTAATAATTTAAGTTGAAAGTTTTGCGAACAGTTGTTGAAGGGACCTAATACCATCATAATATTTTAGGTACTTACTTTATGGAGGTCTGAATAACGTAATTAATTGCTTGGCCCCACTTACACCAACTTATTTTTATGTCATGACCTCTGTGGCACAGTGGGTGAAAGCCAACGCAGACGTTTTAGGTTTTATTCCCGACGTAGGACAAATGTTTCCTGGATGTATGTTTGAAAAAAAATGTACCAGTCATCTGGTTAATTATATTACCTAATTATCCAACTAGTTCGTTTGGGGCTTAGGTCTATTTTATGTTATCTGATTAATTTATACATCCTAAACGAAAATCATCAATAAATGAAAGAAATATGATCAAGACTGTATTTCAAATGGGTTGGATCAACTTGGATTTTATTGAGTTTTAGATCTTTTGAAGATAAGGAATCAGGTATCGCGATGATTGGGATTTACTTGAATCACAATGAAAATCCAAGTTTAAGATTACAGGCCTCGAAAAATTAAGGAAAAACCTTCACAAAACAATGAAACGTGAGATCTGAAGAAGTGACCATATTAAAAAATATTTAAGTAACCCGCCCTCAATTATACGCCTTTGAGAGGGGGGGGCCTTTGCCCAACAGTGGGACAAGATGGGCTAATAGTAATAATAGTACCTAAATGAAATAGCAAATAGCTACTAAAAAGCTTAACCTGTGTTTAAGTTGTGATTAAGCCGTAGATGCAAGTGGGTCATTCCGTGTGTTGTTATCGTTAGTTAAACCTAGAATAATAGCGCTTCTAAGTTTCTTGTGTGAAGGTCGTTTTGTGAACTATACACAATTTGCAAATTTCTAGCTAAGCTTTTAACTTAGGTTATTATTATGCAGTATAATAAAAATACCAACTAGTTCTTTTATACCAAAATTTCAAAGAGTCTACCGTTAAACCCATAATTACAAATTAATTATATAAATAATTTATTTCTAAAGTTGTTCCTCAATTTTATTCGCTTATTCCATCCAGTTCCACTAGTAGTTTTTTTTTAATCTAACCCCTTATATACTCGTTTGTTCGTGTGAGCAAGTGGCCAACTCTAGTGATGGAGTTTTTAGGCCGCCTAAAGGCCTCCACCATAGCTTAGTCCTGAAATGCTAAATAAAATAAATAGTGTGTACCTGGCATCTATGACATTTGTTTATTTGACATTTGTCTATTACGATTCTGACAAAAAAAACCGTCCTAAATGATTGATACAGATGTTAAATAAGCGTTTATAATGGGCATTAATATTAATGAAATATTTAATAACAATAACTTTCTTTTCCTTAAATGTTAAATTGCGTCTACCATTCGGGCATTAATATGAAAGACTTCATGATATTCACTTACTTTATGCCAAAATCTGATTGTCGCATTCATATTGATTTTTTCTTTAATTTACATCTCATGCCTCCGTTCGAGAATCGTAAAACAAAATAAGGCAATATATAATTTAAAGACCTCCACCGTAAAATTATTATTAAAGCTGGCGTTTTAATAAAAATCTGCGTATTTTGGTAATCTTTCGACCGGAATGAGATGAAACGTGTTTTTTTCAATTTTCTTTGTAGTGTTTGTTCGAATTAATCGCGTTTTTTCTGTCAAGGAGACTTCTATTTTTTCATTATTTAGGATAAGGGCCTCTTTTTAAGTCCGTAATTCAATTTTCGCATTCAATTTAAATTATAAACTTTTTATTGCCTCAGTAAAATTTTAGGAATATAAAAATCTTAAAATGCGAACAAAGTCTTAGGGATACTTGGACGCTACTAATCTGGATTAGTCGAGGTATAAAAGTGCTTACAGATGACTACAATGAAATCTTGTATAATCGGATTAGGATCTACCATCAAATTTACTTGCAATAGTCGATGGATCCAATTTCTTTGTTTGAGGCACAGATTCTACTCAGCTGATTTCAAAAATTCTTTCAACGATGTGTAGAATGGTCTGTCGGGATGGTTAAAGGCTATTAATACCGGTAAAGCCGGGACATGCTGCTAGTGTCATATTAAGTCATTATTAAATCTCTCAATAAAACCAATCCAAACAGCAAGGCACACCAATTACGAAGTACCTACTGCGAGTGCTGTCATGGGCTCGTTAAAAATTTACCCCTGAATTAAGGAAAACAATCAATTGCCAGGAGTAGTCTGTACGAAGGTTTTTGAATTTTAAATACTTACTTAATGAAATTGGCCTTTTGTATTGGTTTTACAGATAAAATTTAATGATTTATTATTACAGCTTTCTGAAAATTATATTTTTACAATGGAATGTAACTACACAAAAACTCCATTTTTGCTTTACTTAGCTGTTTTAATGATTACTTACCTACTCGTTCTATTTAAAAAACTAGCGTGGCTCGATACGCGGTTGGCCAGTTTGCTGTCATTGTCATTTGGCTTAATTGTTTGTGGTCTTGTTTTACTATTTTGGAAATCGAGAGGTATTTGTACGTAATCTTTCCACACCCTGTATCTGCAAGATTTATTGCCATCATTACACTTGGTTTCCCGACTTAAAAACCTGTCTGCGCGGATTTCCCCAAAAACGTTTTAAGTGGTAATTTTTAAAGGCCTTTTTATCTTTTGCAGCAACGCGAGATGCCTTGGATAGCGGAAATGAGCCATTTATACGATTCGAGGATTTTCTGGCGTCTCGCTAAAGAGGGTTTTTGACTTAAGTATTTTC
This sequence comes from Xanthorhoe spadicearia, assembly GCA_947086425.1. Lineage (NCBI taxonomy): Eukaryota > Metazoa > Arthropoda > Insecta > Lepidoptera > Geometridae > Xanthorhoe > Xanthorhoe spadicearia. The sequence goes on along the minus strand of OX352198.1, from coordinate 2,485,512 downwards.
ATGAAGAGCGTAAAGCACGTTTTATCGCACTGGTAGTACAATATTAATATTCAAAGTTTATGATTTAACAAATTGTTACCTGATTCTAAAAAACTTTCTAATATTGCATTTCATTTGAATGAATAGAACAATGCTTACATAATTTTCTGAGGATTTTTGGACAAAAAAGCACAAAGAGTGAACAGTTAATCGCCCTCTTACGAAATAGAAGTAGGTTTTATATTTTTTTTAAGTTCACAGTAAAATACTTCGAAAATGCAGCAAGTATTTTTATTTGCGATTTGTAGACTTTTCCTTAGTCAAAAGCCTTTTCTCGTCCCTGACACGTCAAGTGTAAAGTTATTTAGGTTTTTTATCTTTTGCCGGACATCGCGTTGTCTCGGCAAGCAGAATATAAATTACACCGCGGCTTCTGAAATTCGTCGAAAAGGAAAAAGTTTTAGTTAAAGACTTAAACAAGCAAATAGGTAACGTAAATAATAGTAGGTACACTTTTTTTAATAATACTACGTTGACATTTCAGATACTTTTACAAATGTTTGCATCTAGTTTATGGGTCATAACGTTCTGTTTCCGAAGGTGCGCCGCTATTTCAATTTGCTTGCTCAATATAGAATATTGAGCAAGCAAATTTCTGTATACAACCTTTCAAACTATTTCACTCCAGGCCATGCGGACATCTGTATTGAAAATCAACATTTTATGACCTAAAGAATTCGAATATACTTTGAAACACATAGGACCAGGACTTGGAACCGGTATTTAAATTATACTTACATAATACTATATTATACTAGGTATTTTGATTTGTTTGTTTGATGGATGTATGTAACATCTGAAACTACTCAGCTGTTTTAAAAGTTCTTTTACTGATAATAATATGTAGAATGGACTATCGGGATGGTTATAGGCTATATTTTATCCCGGTAGTTCCATTAGTACAATACACGTATAAAGCCGGGACGCGCTGCTAGTCTTTTATACCTTAGCACAACATAATGAATTCCAAAGTTCAAGAACTCTGATAAAGATATAAAAGAAATACGAGTCAAGTGAAAACACAAAAGTTCATTGTCTTGAAATAAAAAAATATGTTGTTAGGTAGATAAAGTTTAAGGGGTTTATTCATAAAAACTTGACAATTTAATACAGGTTTTAGGAACGTTTTAGAACGTTTTTTTCTTGTCACTCATATGTCAACGAAAAGAGATAGCAACAGATTTAATATACGTTTTAGCTAATACAGGTTTTAGGTCGAATATGCATAATGGGGTAAGTTGTCAACAAAATGAGGAATGTTACTAAGTATGCCAAATCGCTTAAAATGTATACAAATACACTAGTTTTTGTTGTTGTCTAAAATACTTACCTATATAAGTATACAGTAAGTAGTTTTAATTTTATAGGCATTCATAGTTTCGAAAATTATCGAGTCCCGATAACAGTCACGGGATGTCATATCACAACGGTTACAACTTATTTTACTTTTAAATCGGAATTCTTTCATTAGTATTTTTTATTTTTAACAGAAAATTTGGAGTGCTAATACGTAATCAAAATTAGTTAGCATTCTTCATTGCAATGGTATCGTGCAAAAATGCTAAGTTGTAATTGAATTGGACATGCTTTTTGGTTACTAACCTTATATTTTAGATAAAGTTGCAACATGAAATGATAATAAATATTTGAAATTGAAGTTTTCTAGAACCCGTGTTAAGGGTTCGATTTATAGAGTTTTGTACGAAGCTACCTATTTCCCCTGAGATAGTATTCAACTGTGTAAAAGCTTAAAAGAAAAGTATAAATAGAGACTACCCAGGAGATTTAAAATAAAAAGCTGTCGTGTTGTAAAATAGTTTGTAACGTTATTATATTCACAAATGCAAGTGAATTAGTTTCTGTTTTATTATTTACTGTGTTTTTTAATCATCATTCTCCTACCCTTTTGCCACTCTAGGTGGGGTCGGCCCAACATGTTTTTTTCTTCCATTCATCTCTATCATTCGTCAACTCCGAATTCACTCCTCTCACAATATTCATATCCACTTTCACACAATCCATCTACTCGTCCTCGGCCTTCCTCTACTCGTTTGTCCATCTATACTCAATGAGTAAAAAAGTAATGAGTATGAGTATTACTCATACTCATTACTTTTTTAGTGATATGACTTACTTACAGTGTTTTTTAAGTAGTAAGTAAAATAAATTACTAGGATAACAAAGTTTTTAGGCCGTTTTAAGGCCGTCAACGCTTAACGACTTTTTACCTGGGGTCAACAATTTAACGTGCCCTTAATTTAAATTTTACTTGGGGTAGGTAAAATAGGGTAAGTACCTACGTTAAATTTTAGTGTCCAATTGTTAATGCTACAAAGGAACACTTACGTACTTTGAACATGGCGTTGCTTAGAAAGTTACTACCCAAGACTATGGCGCTCGCTTTATAAATCTTTGAATTATCATTTAAAAGCTTTGACCCGGTTCAAAGACATTGTTTGATGCTGCAAAGTGATATTTGCGTGACCAGCGTATCATAGCTTTAAGTTATAGCCGTTTCCGTAGCCAAGGAGCCGATGTTAATAAGTTTACGCCTCACTTAGCAGACTTAACGAGCAACCCTACTAACAAACTTGTAAGTTGCAAGTTATTAAACTACAAATATGTTGGTATCTATATACATGTTTAAATAATTATAATACTTTTATAACTTGAAGTCATAAATGAATTAATACGTAATGTTCTATTACAGTTAGTGTACTCGTACGTTCGTTCGTATTAGCAAAGAGAGTTTAATTTAAAAATATTTAATAATTTTGTTTATAATGTTCAGTAGATTTTATAGACAATGTATTAAAATAACGAAGAGGTAGAGGCGTGGCCTTAAAACGCCACGCTGGCCAGTGCGTCTTGGTGAGTAAGTAATAAATCCACTTAAACTCATTCGCACACATTTTGAAAAAAAGTTACTATAAACACAATTTATCTAAAGAAATAGTTTAAATTACCTAAGTACTAGTAAAGTATTTCCTTCTGTATAAACTTGAAGTGATTTCGTAAGAGTTTTAATCCAAAGGAATCTATTTTATACCCTTTTTATCCCTAAATGTATAATTAAGGTTCGGTCATTTAGAGAGATCTTCAGAAAACCTTCCAGTTTCCGCTTTTCAAAGTTTAACGCGATAAGGTTTAAAACGTTTTGGACCCTAATTAAGCAATCGAAAGTTTTGTAAGACCAGATAAGGGGTTCAATAAACTTTGCAAATTAGAAATATAAATAGATTTTAGCTTAATTTCAATGATTTTATAAATCAGTAAATTAGTATAATAAACAGTAATTATTTATAATTTGTTTCATTTGTTTTAACAGAAAAGATAAGTACTAAAAAAGCTTTTAATTAAGCAACGTAAACATAATCTCATAAAAGAGTGTTATACTCGTATAATAGTAAAACAAACTTAATCAATGACATGGTCTATAATCAAAATGGTTCATAGAAATATGGCATGAAAATTATACATAATTATGGTTTTCACATCTGTTATCGATTGAAAAATAATTCATTATAATTTATTAACAACACCTGTTAATAATATTCTAATACAAAACTTGTATGAGAAAAAATGTCTACCGGACCTACTGAATACAGTCTTAATTATATTTTTGTAAAAAGGTTAAATGTTTGTTTATTTGACGGAAGTAATCTCCGAAACTACTTAGCTGTCGGGGTGGTTATAGGCTATATTTTATCCCGGTAGTATCATTAATACACCCGTGAAAAGCCAGGGCATGCTGCTGGTAGGTACATAATAAAAATAATATAATGATTGAAAATAGCTTTTATGCATAGTTCAGTCTAAACTTTAACTACAAACTAGGTCAGTACTAAAACTACCAGTTACTAAAATTTGGGTTAAAGAAAATACAAACGAAAATACAGGTTTCATATTTCAAAACCACGAATCAGCAAAATCGTCTGGTATTTAACCACGGCCATGTATTATAGCCACAACGTGGTAATCATGGACCTAGAAATAGTATGGACTGCTGGAAATGGCCCGTCTTAGTCGTACAAACAAAGGAGACTAAAACTTAATTGGGGAAAGGGAATAAGTAATGTTTTTCTATATAAATTGAAGTATGTTTTTTAGAAAAAAAATGTACCTTTTATTGAACATGATATCTGCAGTCATCCTCTGACTTATCAAAACACAAACAACAACTTTATGACGCAGTCTGAACATCGAAGGATATTTATCTATTCTTTATTCTTTATTGTACACACGAAATAAAAATACATAAATATTATACATAGGTAGATATTTATCTATTCTGTTTATTTTTTCATGATTTCGGTCGAAACATTATTTTGTACTCTTGTCACTTTTGGCGGCACTTATATACTCTACTATTTTTAGGTTATGAGTACCTAGGCGTTATTCCGTGGCACGTTCAACTTTTCCTCGAAACCAAACAAATGAATAAATAAGAAATGCTTAATTGCTTACCGGCGGCGGTTAGTATCGACACAAATAAAATAGTATCGATATTTTTAGCCTGGAACTGTACGATTTGGTAAATACTATAATTAGTACACCTGTAATAGAAACCCTCTAGTTATTTGGGTGGTGTAACTTTACATGAATGGAAAACTACCTCTATTGATTCTGACGACACCTTAATTATTTGCTTTAATAAAATTGACTTGTTCTGTTTGACAAAGAATATTAAATTCAAATTGGTCGGTATATTTCAAGAACAAAGTGTTTTGATACAAAGCATTTATATTTATAAGCTTGCCAAAACTCTATTTAACTTTTAATAGTAGGCGTTATTTGCTCACTAATTCTATAAATAAAATAGCTGACTGAACATGTAGGTGTCTGTGAATCTAAATTCGGAAAGTAACAGCGTATTTAACATTGTTTTTTACGCGCTTTTATTAGCTTCTCTTGTAACTAAATGTATGTGAGAAAATCTTGGAATCTTAATTTAACCCACTTTCCGGTCTTTGATTAGGATGAAATTTTAGCACACGCTCTGAGTTCTGTTATCAAACATGACTAGCTAAGAAACCTCATTACAAACCCAATATGGCGGCATCCCCAAGATGGCGGACTGGCTGATAAAAATCCACCCCCATGATTGTGGATATCAAATGAAAGGGTTTGCTGACAGGATTACGATAAAATTGTCACGTGACTTAAATCTAATATGGCGGACGTCCAAGATGGCATGGCGGACAGGCTATTTGAAATGCACCCCCATGGGGTATCAAACGTTTTGTAATTTTTAGTGCGTGCCGTGTTTTCAGTTTTTTAAACTATTTTTTGTTTTGTTTCAGATGTCGTAAGCCACCAAAATGGACGCCACAAGCAAAGCCTGCCACATTTACGAAATAAGATGAGAGCGACCACCATGATCATAAAAAACACCGACAATGCATGAACTAGACCATCTCTCTACCACAAATGTCAACCATGAGCTCTACACCGAATGGGAGGTCCTGGTCAACTATACACTTGAGAACTACAATTTCACAAACGGTACTGGAGCGATAATAGATGGCGCTGTCACCAATTGGTGGGCATCAGCTGCGCTAGTGTTAGTGCTTTGTACTGCAGCTGGCAATGTGCTGGTGTGTCTTGCGATCTATCTGGAGAGGAGGTTGCAGAATGTAACCAATTACTTTTTGATGTCGTTGGCGATAACTGACTTGTTAGTAGCTATTTTGGTGATGCCGCTTGGGATCGTCACTTTGGTTATGGGTAAGTTTTCAATACTATTACACTGTTATTAAAAATGATTTGTAAAAACAATTCTATAAAAGTCTGACCTTGACATGATCTCATTAAAATTATTATAATGAGATCTGAAAACAATTCTATAAAAGTCTGACCTTGACATGATCTCATTAAAATTATTATAATGAGATCTGAAAACAATTCTATAAAAGTCTGACCTTGACATGATCTCATTAAAATTATTATAATGAGATCTGAAAAGCACAAGTTGTTAAGTATTAGCTTGCTGGTATTAGATAGCATTATATCAAAATAAAAAATATTATACCTATTCGAGCTTAACTAACAATATCTCAAAATTCATAATCAACTTCATAAATACTCACGATGGATTCTTTAAAAAATGGCCGTTAACTTAACTCAGAACTCTTCCAACTTTAAAACTTTACTTAGGTAAGTACTTTTGAACTTTAAGGTCGGTGTTAAACAAAACATTAATTAAAACAATAAATACAGAACAAGGAAAACCTATATTTTTCTTTTGCGCAACTTACTCAATAAGTCCCAAGGTATTTATTTAGACAGCTACAAAGTTATCTTTTCCGGTTTGGTCAGAGTTTGAGCGGTGAGAAAGGCGGAAGCGGGTACAACTTTGGGGATCTTTGATTCATTAAAATGTATGGTAGTTTGGAGTTGTCCACTTAGGACAACAACATCATATCTATGTACTTATCATATCTAGGTAAAAGAACAAGTCAACTAAAATGAGTTTAAAAAAAACAGAGAGACCAACAGAGTTATACAGTTAGGTATAAGTGGCAAATACATTACATTATTTAACTTTGCAAATTTGTCAAATTGTGCTCATTTTGTTAAATTGCTACTAATATCAAATCAAATAGTTATAGAACAATTATTATTAGTTTCAAAATGATCTTATTTCAGCTACTACCTACAAATCTTCATGACGCTGTACTTATTTAAATTTCATAAACTATTATTATTTTCTGTTAGTAAACGTTGACGTAAAACATGCTGTTGTCATACAACAACAGTAATTCTGCCCTCCGTCGATACAACCAATACCCAACCTATAACGTTTCATAAACTAATTAAAACCTTGGAGTAATTTGTCAAGCAACTCAGTTATTTTTGCTGTCAGCACCGGTGTACCTACTCAAGTGCAAACACGTGTATGAAGTATTTTGATGGAAGTATGTTGTTGTGGCATAAATACGCGTGAAAATTTACACTAGATAGAGATAGAGACTTTTGTCTTTGTTTGAATAATAATTTATTTAGTAAACAGCACAGACAACATAAACACATAAAATACAGAAGACTGCATTTTTATTTGCCGCAATGCCTTTTGACATCAGAAAGAATGTTTTGGTTAGATTTTTTTATGCAATCTCTACAGGAGATTTAGTCTCCATTTCTTATACAACTTAAACGTGAACCAAACGTAAACTTAAACGTGCAATTTGCAAACGTGGGCACTTTTGTGTTTTGTGTCTGACACAAGTCACCGATGTAGGTATATTGGATTTCTATAGAACGAGTAGGAAATCATCCACCCCCCGCGCACACGTGTGTCCAGTTGCTCCCATTTAATACGTTACTAGAAAATGTTAGGTGTCGGTAACTGGAAACCGATTCGTGCAGCACCTTCAGATTTTCTGCGGATCCTAGAATATACCTACCTACTTTCTTATATTTTGCGATTAAAATTTAACAATTCCACAGAATAACGAATGAATCAGAAACAAGATAACATTGTTACAATAATGAAGGAATCCAGTAGCAAAACCATTTCAGGGACAATACAATTACTGACAGTTACGTTCAAAGCGAAGATAACTCAGTTTTATACCGATTATTAAATTCGCTTTTATCGAGGAACATAGGTATTTCATAAAGGTCTGGAAGTTTTGAAATAAATTAAGAAATTATCAATTTGGACTACCTTTGAGAAGTTTTGATCTAATTGAAAGCTGAATTTGAATGATTTGATAAGAACTTGGAATTTGAAGTCTGGCAAAGTCTGTGGCCTGGAATGTTTCTAATTATTATACAAATTATTATTGTTTTTATTTAATCACAGTAAAAACATATTATAATAATTTTGAATTAAAAATGTGGGCATGTACCAAATACAATTTTTAATACAATTTCTCATACAAATACAATTTCTGTATACTGTGTGCGTGTCTAAATAAATTATTTTCTTTCTTTCTTTCTTTCAAATACGTATTTGGACATACCTCTGACTACCACATTAAACATATTCAAAGGATCTAAAGAATTACATAAAGATCTGAAAGAAGTCTACCGCTCCTGGGATACAGTCGTGATAATATTATTTTATTTTTTATGAATAAGTAGGATATAATATGAATAATAGGGCATCTCATACAGACATCTATCCTGCCAGGTATAACTTTATAATTTGTTATTGGGTAACAATTTGAAACCTCATTATTTCGCTGCGGTTACTTTGATGCACAAAACAAACAATTACCACTTTAAACTTTGGAATAAATGTTAGTTTTGTAGTTAAAACAAGTAGTTTTGAACAGCTGTAAGACAATTTATGTCAGTGTTTCCCAAACTTAGTTAATAATTCTGCTAATTACGTACGTGGCCTTATCATATACTAGCAGCACGTCCCGACTTTGTACGGGTGTATTCATGAATCTACAGGGATAAAATATAGCCTATAACCATCGGTGAAAGATTTTTATAATAATACCACTTGTCACAAATCTCAGTAGTGACAGCTCAGAACATTGCTTAAGCCGCGTTGACACGATCAGAGCCAGCTCGGACCGAATGAACTCGGATATCTACTCGGACGCAACTCGGAATGTAGCAACCTCTAATCCGAGCCCACTCGGACGACGGCGTCCGATCTAAGTAGACTCGGACCGTGTTCTACTCATCCGAGCTAGCTCGTATACGAGTTGGAAAACAAAATGGCGGCTAATAACAACAACCGGCGTAGAATCCACGAGCGATTCCAAATTCTTTTCCTTTTGCGAGATGCCTTATCTCTTTCCCGTCTTAGCTCCTCTATCAGCAAGTCTGCGACAATTCCGATGCCACTTCGCACTAAATCCGTCGTTTTTCGATGTTGACTGATAAAAATAATTGGAATAATGACGAAAATGATCCGAGTGAACTATGATAATTTCAACAGCTATCCTAGTACACTCTTATGAAGCTACTCCTACGAGTCCACTCGGTCCGAGCTCGGTTCGAGCTGGCTCTGATCGTGTCAACGCGGCTTTAACTACGGCGATCTATCAAGACCATAGCAAACTTCGCCACGGGCACTAATTTCTGAGTGATTCAAGGCAAAGTACGGCAGACATAATCAAGTATTTTTTTCATTCTCCTACATTACATAATGCTTGAATAACATCACACTTTTTGGGTACAAGTTTTAAGTGAATTTATAATCTTAATACAGTATATTCTCTCTGATATTCACTTGAATAAATCGGCAAATTGTGTAGGTTGCTGGTGCTTGGTTATCTCGCTGTTATTTATTTTACTGTCTCACGCAACGAAAAGTACAGTGAATACAAAACAGCTTAATCATTATCACATTTTCACCCAAGTAAAAAAGCTAAACGATTTGTATTGTTGCGTCGTTTATTTGTAGCAAAAAACAAATCCATAATATCATGATTTTATGCAAATGCAGAAATTTTCTTTTTTCAAACGAAATAAAAGTCGGTTTAATTTTTTTTGTTTTACATAATTTTTTGTATTATCCTACTTGTTAGTGACTGAAAATAAATGTATCCAGCATTCTATACATTGTTTTGTCCACAGCCAATCACAACAGAGTATAAATCAAAATTGACCGTAATTGGCAAGTATCTACTGACATCGCAAGCTACACGTGTTTTCAGCACGTGGAAGACAAACGAGTCCAAGAATACACTGCCGTATCACATGTCTGCAAAAATGTAGTAGCTTAGGGATCGCCTACATAAGCGTGAGACTCGCTGCGATGTTTTCGTTGTGCCACTTTATTTATAAATTTACTCTTTTTTATAAAGATTTCTATGCCCTCTTGTCCGCACGTTTAAATGCTTATTAAATATTTAAGGTTGTATTATCCATTAAGAAAGTTTTTTGACAGATTTGTAAGGACAAATGTCAAATTATGTCCTACATAAGCTTAAATAACATGAAATAAACTAAAATGAAATATGATCACGACTTTCAGATCTATGTAATTCTTTAGATAATTTTACTTACTTTAAATAGCGTTTCAGTATTCAGGCGTCTATGAACGTGTGCCTGACGATACTATGAGTGATATTGACAAACAATTGAATTCTTATGATATTCGCCTTACAGTGTAAATTATATAAAGATACGGACTCGTCGCGATACACTCGCTCGTGAGAACGGTCCCTTAGAATAATACCGAGGCGTGATAAATAACAAAAAGGTGTGGATATTCCAGCGGTTTTGTGCTTTTTAAGGCTTGTTTTATGGGAGTGTTTGTAAAGAGCACGTGTACGCTTAGATGCTAAATTGAATTATATTCACTATTTTAGACCAAGAAACTCTTTTAGGGTAAAGCTCGCCTTTGGACGTAGCCTTTAAGTATCTAATTTTGTTGGTTTTTTGCTCTGTTTTTGTACTATAAAGATTTCAAGGTGGAAATAGGGGTGTTGTAAGTTTGTAGTTCGATGAACGCAGGCTTGAGAGTCGAAGTATGCCAGTAAACTTTTTGATAGCGGTACGCAACCTGTCACGTTTAATCCGTTTTTTACAAATGTACCAAATATGAATTTGGACATACCTCTGGAGTTTTAGGCCGCTTAAAAGCCTCAATCTTGCTACAGTTTTTGTATTGATGCAAACGCGATACAGACACTTGACAGACCAAAAAACCATCGGCAAGCTGTGCATGCACTCGATTTTTGTTATCGCGTTTTTTAAAACGTCGTGTGCAACATCGGCTCTAAATCCGAAGAAAGAAGTCCCAATAAAAAAAGGAAAAAATGTGCAGACAAATTACATTTTATAATTGAATTTTTTTTATGCCTTAGCTGGTTCTGCTGCAGATATTTAATTTCAACAAGTTTTTTGTGCAGGAAACTGTGTTTCGACCGAAGAAATGGAATATTTTGCACCAAGTAATGTAACTTTGTTTTATTTTTGAATAACTTGCACTACTTTCTTTCTAGTGTTTTATTATTTATCGTCAAGACAATAATTAAGTATATTCTCCACCAAAACTTAACTCAAAAAACTAAGACATTTGTTTACATTTCTAGATTTTGTACCAAGTGCTAAAATAAATGTGAAATTTAAGAAACTTTAAATTCGGTTTTCGTACCCAAAGTTTACAAATGGGACGCTGTTACTATGACTCCGCTGTCCGTCTGATTTTCTGTCTATCTGTAACTAGGCTGTATCTTATGATCCACGGTACACTGTTAAAAATTTTATATAATATATGATGTATTTTTGTTGCCGCTATAATAACTAATACTAAAAACTAAGTAAAATAAATATATATGGGGGTCCGTTTTTTTTTTCGATATTAATAACTACGTCATGAAGATGTTTAAAATCCACAGAATAGTACGAAACCCTGCGCAAGTCTGACTCGCACTTGGCCAATTTTTTTTGAGAACTTTAAAGTCTTAAATATTTATGTCCTCAATCTTCAGTTTCTCTTTTAAATAAATATACTCCTACACAAAGCGACGTATCAAAGGGTCTCCTGTACCCTAGTTAATTGCAGCTGCGACAGACACAGGGCAGGCCCTTGATCAGAATGTAATTAAATATTAGTGCCTTGGGTTCTTGGGACCCAAACATGTGATATCTTTGCAAAACACGTTTTCATAATAGTATAGAGCTTTTAGTTTGTTTTATAACAAATTAGTGTGTCTATTTAGTCATAATATTCATTGTTATTATTTACAGCATATTTAAATCCAAATGTAATACTGGGCATAGACCTCTCTTTACATTTGACGCAATTAGTCTGACCCATGTTTTTTCAACTGAAATGCCTTGAAAATTCTATGTGACTTGAAATGCGTTTACAGAAAAAATCACGAAAAAGACGAATATTAGAAAGTGTACTGTCCAAAAAAACCAAATCTATGCCAAAGCGAGCGAAGTCGCAAGTAAAACTTAGCTGTAACAAGTTTCTCTCTAGACGTTCCCAAGTTCCTAAAGAGGCGATAATCGATTGATCTCATTCCATTATCAAAAGCTATTCTCAAGAGACTGTAGGTAATTTTGGTTTCATATTTGGTATCTATTAACCCCAATGTCATCTTCTAAAACTTAACAAATTGCTTACAAACGAAATAAGATAAATTACTTTAAGGGAACGATCGATCTTGTTATTACAGTATGTGTAAGACCTTGGTTATGGTGACCGCGAAAATAATATTAGGATAAGTGGAATTAACACTGTCAACCACAGCTTTGTACCCATTTTGTACCCAATCAACGCGCTACTGTATAATTATTTGACAGATAATGTTTTAAAACTTTTCTTAATCATTTAATAAACGCAACTTTGGCAGTATCAAGAAAAAAAGACTGATGAAAAAATTACTGAAATGATTCAATTAAGTATTTCATTTTTTTCTGTTCAAAGTGTGAAAAGCTTCGGTAGGAAAAAATACGCTACACTGTTAGGAGATTGAGTGATAGTTGTTAGTGGTTTCAAGACGCCACAGTTTGATTCCAAAGATCTTCTTTGGAGAGGACTTTTGGATTTTTTGTCCAGAAATGCACTGCTGTTAAAAAAAAGAAGCAAGGGGGATTGTATGGGTGTTTACTCGCTCTCGCGCCCGCTTAAGCTTATTAACATGATATACACACATCAACAAAGTCTAGGGATATTGTACATTTCATCAAATATCTAAAAATCGGTGAAGAATTTTTAAAAACAGGAAATGGCAAAATGGTAGGCAATTTCAAGGTCTATAATAATAAAATAAAACATTATGTAATTCTTTTGTTTTTAATATTAATAATATTATTTTTTTAACTCCGTAGAAAATTTGTATGATAAAAATAATAATTTCTTACTGTTTTTTTATTAAATTTAAAATTTAATTTTAAGTTATTAATGTTGCTACCTCTTACATTAATTACACATCGATATTTTTGGTTAATACTTAAAATTAAATTGCCAATTTCTTATTGCGGAGTTGTCGGTGAGCTGCCGCGCGGTATGGACATTAGCATTATCGTGTTTGAGTAAAAGTTCTTAGCCCATTTGGATTCCGTGAGGGACAACGACAGATTCTAGTACCTCCTCGTGGTATTTTTATGCAGTCATGTTGCCTTGGATCCAAACGAGATGGGTTCGTGCGCCAAGACGAATTTCTGCCCAAAGCGTGATTGTTCCGCCTTGGTATGGGGGACATCTTGAGGGTGCTGCAGGCGACTAACTCTTCCTAGAGTTTGGCAAACGCGTGTTCTTCTTGAATCCGGATGAAAATTAAACCGGAACTCATCGATGAACAGTACCAAAGACCAATGTTCGTCACTCGATGTTAAATGCTCCCGAGCTCGCTAATGCAGCCGACCGCGATTGCCACGTCGCAACGCTGTAACATGCAACGGTCTTCGAACATGAAGACCAACTTCATGCGACCTCATTTGCACGGTTTGGACGCTTATCAGCAGCTGGGGGTCCCCCTAGAGCCTTTTTACTAGTTACATCGCTGTAAAATTCAGTGGTCTTCTAGCGGTCATTTGGAAAAATCAATCCTGTCTGCGTAATAACACCGATTCTAACCTTGGGCAGTTTAACTACATCCCTATTACTAAGATAACGTGATCACAATCCTGTTATCACGTCTTGGCTGGCGTGTATGGCCTCAGCAACAACGCGTTAAATAGCACCATTTTCTAACGTGCCCACGGCTCACGGGTTTCATCTCGACTCAAATGACGATGTAAAATTGCTCTTTAAACTCATACGGCCCAACAAATTATAAAATAAAAACAATACAATCCCTTTTTCAATAATTAATTTCAATAAAACGATTTAATTTTTTCTCGTCGAAACACACCTCTAACAATTTTGCCTCCGTACTATTAATAATTCTTTTTTTTTTTGATTTCCATTTAAAAAAATTTAAAATAGAATAAAAGAGGTTTCAATCGGTATATAAACTTTTAATGAAAACAAACAAGATTTTAAAATATCAAAGCGAAAATAATGTGGTACTAAGATATCCCTAGACTTTGTTGATGTGTGTATGTCTAAGTTTACAACAGACACGGGATCTAAATTAATGGATTAGTTTAGGTGGAGCGTAATTTTGCCGTATTCAGATGTCGAAAACCTCTAATTCAGTCGTGATGACAGCTTACGTGAGGGCATTTAGTGATCTCTAATGTAGTGATGGTTTAATTGCTCACAGTAAAATTAGTGTAGGTAGGCTAAAGATTTGAAAAATGTTTTAAAAAAAATTATTTACCTTGTTATTTGTGCCTTTATTATATACCAAGACGAAGCTACCCTGAAAATATTTGGCTAAATTAAATACCGTGCAAACGAATACGTATCAAGTTACTTTATAATTTTGAGGTGAAGAATGCCATTCAAAGCGCTCTGAATATTTAAAATATCAGGTTTTCATGCCGGGTCCTGAAATTTTTTGGTTTCGCAAAATGCCTCGCTCGTAATAAACATTCCTAAGGTTGTGGACAAACTTGTAGCGGGAAGAGACTGAAAATTAATTAATAATTAACGAAATTAAAAAGTTTTAGACAAATCCGTTTAGTAGTTTAAAGAGTTACAAACATCCATACAAATATTTAAGTTCATAATAATAAATAAATAAATATCTTTAGACATCCCGTACAACGTCATCTAGTTCCAAGCTAAGCTATTTTATGCTTGCATTATGGTAACAGACGACTGATATACTAATTTTTTTTTGTAAATACGAATACATTCCCATAATATTATATTTTATAATAATTATGTAAAGAAACTCATAGCGATTTTGAATGCAAATGATCTAACCAAATTTTTTGCTTAATTGAGTTCAACCTTTCATAAGTACGATTTGGACAAAGAGAACCTAAACCGTCCCTTGTATTTCGAAACTCAATACATTATTTTCGGAAACGCTATGAATCAAATTTGGGCCGGTCTGCCCTTTCACCTTAGGACTGGTGTCGTATAACGTGAAATTTGCCCAGTTATTTGGCCCGGCTCGGCAAACATTGATTGGTCACTAATGACGGTTGTAATGTTTCGGCCTGTTTGTAAAGATAAAATGTTGGTTTTGGTGTGGGATGGCGATAATGCCCCTTTTTGAGTCCGAGAGCTGATAGGTACTTTTTTATACTGATTACATCTTTTCTTGAATGCTACTCACTATGGGTAATATTTGTATTACAATTAATTAATATAATATTAAAATAATCACTGTACCCTAAAATAATGTCTAACGCATCTTCATAATAAACAGTCATGGTCCCATTTAACTATAATTTCGGTTATATTTTTTTTTGCTCATAGGTGTCTACTAAAAATTAAACACAAAAAATCCTAGCCAAATAACGCTAGCTCCTGATCTATTAATATAGAAAAGGCAAGAGGACAAATCGGAACGTGGTGGGATTTTTTCTAAAACAGCTGTTTGTGGGCTGTATAAATAAAAATAAATTGGACGTTTGATAATTTGGGTATCGAGTTACGGCTATTGTCCCGAGAGATTCCTATTTGCTATTAACACGGTGTTGGGGTCATTTTAACACAACCAATTTTTTTTAAAGTACGTTTTATGAGACTGTCGGGGTTCGGAGAGAATGGCGTATTAAAATAAAGGTCTAAACAATAGGTAAAATGAAGCTGCAAAAGTTATGATAAAAACTCAGGCCTTTGCGAGTACATCTTTACTAGATGATTTATACACTGTAATGCCTGCAAAAATGATGATAATGACAATGTTTAATGCTGTCTTTCTCTCACGCGTTTTTATTCATGTTGTAATTTATTTAAAAACCTTATATTAGTCTATTTTAGTTATCAAGACATTTATGCGTTCTAAATGTGGCTTTATATTTTTAGTGTGCAAGGATTCTCGCTTTTCTTAACATCTCGTTATAAAATATTTCAATCGTTGTGCCCGTAATACCACCTTAACCTAAGTATTACTTTCTCTTAGAAAATAAAATGTGTTATTTGTTTCAGGCTATTTCCCTCTGCCAGCTGTCTACTGCCTCACTTGGATCTGCCTCGATGTTTTGCTCTGCACTGCTTCTATCATGCATTTGTGTACAATCAGTGTTGACAGGTAAACATGTTACCCTTATCAATTAGGCAGTTTAGTTTGAGTTAGATTTCCTGCGCGGGTTGCTCACAGCTTCTACACCAGCCTAAAACTCTTAATAAAAAAAAATAAACTTAATCAAGAACTAGCAAATCAATTTTGACTACAATTATACTCATAAAATGAAAAAATGAAAATAGGTAAATTGAAACTAAAAAAAACTCGTATCAATAATTATGAAATTCAATTTTACAAGTACAGAAGTAAAAAATTACACTAACTATGTGGGTTGAGGAAAAATACGAAAGAAAAGGTCGAAACAGTAAGAAATCTTTATAACTCTATATTTATCTTCAAGTAAATTATTGGCCGAGCTGGATGATCGGGATTGGCCGCAACGCAATCTCATTTATTTTATGAGCACGAACCAAGAATAGTAATGTGGCAATATTATTTCTTAAACTTTCGCGATCAAAATTCATATTTTAGAATAAACTTTACACAGGTTTTTATCGCGTTAATTACCTTATTTATATCCCGACGTTTCGACTATGTTACAATAAAACGACTATGTTCCGGTGTTATAGTAAATCACCGGAAGTTAGCAGACAACCTTCATTTTTGCCATATGTTAAGGGAGTAACCGATAAA
Source organism: Xanthorhoe spadicearia (assembly GCA_947086425.1). Taxonomy (NCBI): domain Eukaryota; kingdom Metazoa; phylum Arthropoda; class Insecta; order Lepidoptera; family Geometridae; genus Xanthorhoe; species Xanthorhoe spadicearia. The sequence continues at coordinate 2,468,824 of OX352198.1, read as the reverse complement.
ATTGGCAATGTTTTGAACAAGTTTTCAATTAAGACCATTTTTACTCCTTTAACTAAGGTTGCAAAACTGTTGAGGTCGCCGAAAGATATCATACCATTTCAAGTACCTGGCGTGTACAAAGTCGACTGTAGTTGTGGTCGCTCCTATATTGGGCAAACAAAGCGTACTATAGCCGAACGCATAAAGGAGCACATTGCTGCAGTTAAGAACCGCCAAGTTAATAAATCAGCGATAGCAGAGCACCTTGTGGATTCAGGGCCTAATCACTGGATTGAACTTCATGATCCTAAGATTCTTGCAAACGAACGCCAGTATTATAAGCGAATAATTCGTGAAGCAATCGAAATCAAAAAATATCCGAATTTCAATCGTGAGGATGGATTTAGGCTCCCGTTATCATGGAATCCGGTCATAAGTAGATGCAGTGCACGTCGTAATATAAACTTTCGGTGTAAAGATACTGTTAGTGTCGTGTGTTGTGGTGTAAATGCAGCCGATTCATTTTCTGAAGATAGCGAGGGTAGTTCTGCATAACTATCCGCCGCTTCACAACGAAACTCAGATACATACTCCAGTCTGCCCGCGACCACGACTATTGTAACATAGTCGAAACGTCGGGATATAAATAAGGTAATTAACGCGATAAAAACCTGTGTAAAGTTTATTCTAAAATAGTAATGTGGCATCCTGAAAAATTGTTTTGATACTGGTTATAGAAATTAATATCGGAAGATGTATCCGTGCACCAATCTATACGTGTTGTTTGTATACATTATATTGTTATATATACTTAATTCTTTAGCAGTAAGTGTTATTTTTTATTTCAGATACCTCTCGCTTCGCTACCCCATGAGGTTCGGCAGAAACAAGACAAGGAAGAGAGTGACCGTCAAGATTGCCTTTGTGTGGATACTATCCACCGCGATGAGTCTACCACTAAGTTTAAAGTACTCAAAGGTAAGTTACAATAGATATACATTTAGAGTAGGTACTTCTTTCGTTAATTGAAAATTGAAACTTACTATTAGGGCCCTAATGAGCAAGGTTCACGTCATCATCACCTGGTTAAGAGTAGACTTTCATTTTTAAGTCGATGTAACTCGATATTTTCATCTTTATTCTAGCTTTTAATAAAAAATAATGAATCTGAGTAATTTAAAGTTGAGTGGCTACAATGCCTTTTATAGTGGTCATTCGAGATGAGTGCTTTATGAAGCTTAGTTTGTTAAATATTGATAATAGAACGTCTGAGAACACTACTCGTTATGTCAAGTAGCTTTTACTTGATGATATAAATATATAAGATAAGTGGTCTTATTAGAGACTGGTACGAAGTCTCAAAGGACAGAGATGGTTGGAGAAAATTGGGGGAGACCTTTGCCCAGCAGTGGGACAGTATAGGTTAGAAAAAAAAAAGTTGTCTTATTCACAAATATTTGTAAATTTAATTAATGTTTCTAAGGAATCTTTAAAGAATATTTATTTCTTGTTACTCATTATGCCAACGAAAAGATACAGTAACAGATTTAATATGCGTTTTCTACACTAATATTATAAAGAGGAAAACTTTGTTTGTTTGTTTGTTTGTAATGAATAGGCTCAAAAACTACTGGACCGATTTTAAAAATTCTTTCACCATTCGAAAGCTACATTATCCACGAGTAACATAGGCTACTTTTTATCCCGATATTCCCGCGGGAACGGGACTTACGCGGGTGAAACCGCGGGGAGCAGCTCTGCCGTCCTATGTTTAGAAAGCCGTTAAGTGACAAACCCAAAATTTTGGGTACGAGCAAAAACGTGAAAAATGTTGTTTCTCGACTTTGTGAAGACTTACAGTTTACATTGATATTCCAAAAAAAAGGTAAATTCTTGAACTATTTTTGGAATTTAACATACGAACATTAAACTAAACGAGTGGTGTTTTATTTTAGTTTTTGTGTTTTAGTCATGGATTTCTACTTCACAATGTAAGAATATACTAAGCTAGAAAACAGTCAGCTGAAGCGCAGTCGCGTTTTAGTGTTGTATTTTATGGTAAATGCATGATGGTTTGCAGATTCCACCGTTAAATCCTTTAGCCGTCTTTTTGCATTGTATTTTCGTCAAATTGGAGGAATTTTCCTTTTTTAAAACACCGTTACAAGCCTTTTACTGTTAATTTACTGTTTCAAAACTAAAATAATCACATTTATTCTAGGCTTAAACACAGTATTGTAGTGATCAATTTTAGAAAACTGCTTTATAACGTTGACAATGCTAACTATAAATTCATGACATCATGTTAATTTAACGGCTAAGTGTAAACTCATAACTCTTTTTTATCATAATTAATGGAACATTTTGTTTAAATTAAACAAAATTTGGCATTATTATGATATTGCAAAGAAGGAGATAAGAATGAAAAATATTCTAGATCATCATTGTTGTATTTATTGTTATTAATTGAGTTTTAGATCGTTGAATAATTATTTAATCAATAATTGTTTGCGCTTAAGACTGTCTCTGATGAAAGTTAAAAGGTTAGAAAGTCAGCCAACAACGCACTATATGGTTTAATGCCTATTAGGTTTAGGATCAAAAAATGTTTATTTCTCATAAAAGAAACAAAAGTAAAAGCAAATGTGGATGTTTTAAATGGTGGTGGTAGGTCTCTTCCGTTGTGTTTACCTACTTATTAAAAAAATTTGATTAGTAATACAAACTCCAGAGAATATTGTGCAAGCTTTAATTAGCATGCATTTAATGAGACATTATGTTGTACCCTATGACTCTTAGTTGTTTATGCTCACCTTCGTGTAGCATGTAATGTGCCTGCCCGATACTGTATCAAGTGACTATGTAGGCACAAGCAGGTGGAGCACTGTAAACTCGCTTTGCACGAGTGTACCTACTAATAAAACCCGGAATTAAAATATAGCCTAAGTTCATTCGGAAAGTCTATTCTTTAAACATCAGTCAAATAATTTTAGAAGTTGGATGTTCGGTTTCTGAGATTACGCTCAAAAAACCAACCAATTTTACCTCTTTATGATATTAAGCGAGATATCTTCATGAGCAATGCGGGTAGATACGGGAGCTCTTAGCTAGATACGTGTGGTAACCGTGGACGAGCCGTACACACTTGTAGGTGGATACAGTATCTTATACATGCATTACAATGATACATGGCTAGGTGAGTACCCTGGTTGTTTTAGGTACTTACCTAAACCTACTAAAACTAGGTGCGTTCTGTTTGCTTTACTTTTGCGAAGGATAAATTAGTATGAAGTAAGTTATCTTTTAATTATATAATTAATTTACTGACTCGATAGATGTAATTGGTATTTTATTATAGCAAACGCATTGGCAACTTATAGTAGAAGATAGTAGTAGTTTGTGAACACGTACAGTAAGAACTTCTTCTCGATCGCTGACTTCAATTCTGAAGGGCGTGCCCTTGAAAGAATTTAATTGCCTTGTGTGTTATCTTTCTCCATCTTGTCCTGTTTTCGGCTTCTCTCAGGGATTTTGTCACAGAGAGTCCAGTGTGACTGGTAACTTGGTCACACCATCGGCTGGGTAAGTGGCCACGGAGTCTTTTTCCTTCAACCTTATCAACAAAGTGTAGCTTGCGAGATTATCTGGTTGGCGGCGGGCAATGTGACCGAAATACCCAAGAACACGTTGGTAACATACGCTCGACAGTGTGGTTTTATGCTTAGCTGCTCCAAAATGGACTTATTTGTTTGTTTGGCAATCCACGGTATTCGGAGCATTCTACGACATCACCACATCTCGAAAGTAACAGTAAAAATATTGCAAAGCAATTAGGTATCTTTTTCGATCTGAAGTTGATCCTTGAGATTGATTTCATGAGAGAAGTTGAGCGGGTCCTTTTACTTTTACAAAATTTACCCAATTGTATGTTGCAATATGTTTTCTTTGCAAGTATGACTTCAATAGTAACCCCAAACGGTAGATTTTGCGCAAACACGTTAGTGTACTATATAATTGATCATCTATGGCTCAAGATAGAAGAAATTGCGACAAAAAAAAAATACATAAAGGTGGAGCAGGTAGACGTTTTTAGCTTTGAAATGTAGCTTAACGGTCTTATTATGTTGTTATTAAATGAAGTAATGTCATCATATCCTATGACTAAAACACAGTAACTGTCTTTAAGCATTGTAATTGCTTAATACTGTCTTTTAGACTTCATAGATAATCATCCAGTTGGCTGCGTATAAAAAGCTAAAACACAGTTAAGGTCACATTACGGTTCATAAGTATTGTTTTTACATGTAACCGTTTTCTAAACTTGTTTCAGTGATGAAATTATATTCTCAAGTACAGGGTTGGAGGTGTTTAGCGGTATTATAGCATTGTAATACTAGGTAACCGTGTTTAAGAATAGGAAAAGTCTGAAAATGATGCACTTTGCGGTGTACGTGGTGTTAATATCTCAGCCATTATAAACAATAGAGCCATGAGACCCAGATTGGAAGAAAGAGCAAAATTTACGTTTTCGCGCCATGTAGAAAAGTCAATTTTGCCCAAATGTTACTTAACGGCCTTATAACCATAGGACGGCAGAGCTAGTAACTAATATAGGTTTACTGGTCGAATAAGCAGGGGGTAGATTATGGTGATGAAGATAAAGTTTAAAATGATAAGACAACGAAACTGAGCGCCGTTTGTTTGAGCGTTTCTAAACGGATAGATAAATTATGTTAAAAGCGCCAAGGGCACTTTTCAAAGTGCTTGAATATAAATAAATAAATAAATAAATATCCTTGGACATTCCACACAGCGTCATCGAGTCCCAAGCTAACCAGCTTAATGCTTGTGTTATGGTAACCAGATGACTGATATAATACTTAGATACATTTTTTTTGTAAATACATACATATTATAGATAGAAAACACCCAGACACGAAACAAATATCTGCAGAACATGCAAACATTTGTCCCGTAGCGGGGATCCAACCCGCGACCTCCGCATCTCAGCCGGGCCTTAACACAACTGCGCCACAGAGGTCGTCGAATACTATGCACTGTAGTAATACATATTTATAAAGTTGAAAATCACCTGACACTGATACTTTGCTTCGCTTTGCTTCCATCTCGGTGTGAATTGAAGAATATACTCACTACAAACTTATTACACCGGGAGTTAAATACAAACAAGCTAGCAATATCTATAAAAGATATTAAAAAGTACTTTTTAATTAAAAAATATATAAAACTAAGTATTCCTTTCATGCGATTCATTTATAAGCAGAAACTCTGTAGCGCAATTAAAATAAGTCTAACTATTTCATTGAACCTCAAAGCATTTTAGACTTTAGTAAACGGTGCGTATTTACTCAACCTTAGACAAAATGATTTGCTTAATGTGCTTAAATTACTTAGCAAAAGGATTGCAAATTAATAATAATGGCTAAAAATAAGTCACTTATTTGAGTCACTAAACTATTAACTGTTAAACTGTTATTGTAATTTCTTTTAAAAAACATATACTCGTATTATATTTAAAGCAAGCCAATAATTTTAGTTCAGCTTATGTTGGTTAACTTTCAGAATCTAGTTTCTACCAACATAAACTGAACTGCGATGAAAAAATCGATTATTGGCACGATGGCTCGATTTCGGTTCTAGGCCATTGTAAGTTCTATTAGTATTTAAAAGCATGAATTTATGACTTCATGTTTATTCGAGTATATTTAACTCTTCAAAATAATGATGCTATTTATACCGTGAATTGACGTAAATAATCCTCAGCTTGGTTTCGAGAGGTTTCAGATTTTAATAAGAAACTTGAGTTAAGAACATAAATACGTTGTAAATGATTAAAACAGTCAATTCTTAGTATTAGAAATGGAATCTGATGTTTATAGCATCGGCTATTTTCGTGAAACAAATTTTCTTGAAGGAGACTTTATTTGTGTTGTTATAAATAGATAAATCTTAATTAAATTTAGAAAAGACTAATAAATTATAATTACTTATTGATAATATTAACAAAAACATATTTTTTGGTAAATATTAAGTAAGTATTCATTAAACAATGTCCAATCCCCCTTTTCTTCTGCCGTTTAAGTCGTTTTCAATTTTCAAAAGCTTATTGAATCCCAATCATTGTCTGATTTTTGATACAGTTAAGTACATACTTCACGTTCGATGGTGTACGAACAATTAGAACATTTATTAATTTCTACTTAAATTAATCATTGTTCGTGTAGGAGGGTTATTCTGCAAGATAATTTATTAGACCAATGATTTTAACACTCACAACTTGCTTACAAAATATCTGATTGACTGATTCACTATTTAAATTATTCACTTACTATTTCAATTCAATCATGTGCTAACATTTCAACGTCCTTCAACGCTTTTGTTTGGAGATGGAGACCTACACTAATTCACTCACTCTTTCATTCATTCACTCTCAACCTTACTTACCACTATTAAGTACAAAGTAGTTGCACTATCTTATAGTCGACCGCTCGCAAGCAATTCAATAAAGCTTTAACAAGTACCAAAGGTCACAAAATGACGAGCAAAAATCGTTTACAACCTATATAGGCGTATATACGCACATCGATCGTTGTCAAGTGACCGTAAAATTAAAGTCTTTCTTCGACAGTCTGGACAATGGTGGCATAGCTTATTATGATGTTGGCTGCATCACAGATGATAATAATCTACATTCTGTTAAGTTCAATTTCTTGTTAAAAAGTATCGTTTCTTAACATAATTTTATACCTACCTATCGAATGATGCGCAACCAACAGCGCGCTACGTAAAGCCATAAAGGATGAACTTAACTTGGACTTAATGGTTGCTTGCAAAATCATGGGAAAATTTTACAAGGTCGCCGGATCAAATCCGCTCTTCGCTATGTTTAGCAAAGAGCGGATATTTATTATGTAGATAGACGTTTTTGTCTTAAGCCACCACCCTGAACAAATGCGCAATTGTATATTTTGTTTCAAAATTTAGTAACAGTTAACTTTGCCAAAACACCCACATCAAGTGTTTAAGTTTGAAGGAAAAGCTCTTGAAACATTACAAAAAATATTTCATCGATATTCTACTGGATGGCGATATTGTTAGAGATTTCCCCTGCTTGAGTCTAGCGGTATTTTATGTAGCTGTGACATGATTCGACTGTCCTGAATGGGCCCGATGTAATTTGGAAGCATTGATTCGCGGGTGACGTATAACTACAGAGAGGATTTCGAAAAACGAAATTTCAGCATCAAGTCGCAGGTCAGTTTATGTTGGTGGAAACCAAATTCGGAAGATTAACCAATGTAAGCTGGCCTGATTGTCACGATGCATCGTTTTTGGTTTGTACAAAAGTTTTATAGTTCATGTTTTTAACAAAGGTATTCATAAAATACTCGTAGCTGTTCTAATTAAAACTGTATAAATATAGCTGTTCCAATTAAAACTGTAGACTAATTAGCTAACAAAACCACCACTGATTAGATATTAACTAACACAGACTGAATAGCCAATTGTTTTCAAAATAGATGTTTCTATTTGAGTATAATTATGTTAGGCAAATAGACTGGTTCAATTAACAGATCCATTGAAACGCCGCATTGTAATGATTTTAAGTGAAATTGTATGACGAGCAGATTATTATAATTGGATACACAATATAGCTTGCTGCTTTATTATTGTTGTTATTGCAAACTTTTTGATATATTCGATTATGTAGATTATACTTAAGGATTTTGTCGCCTGCCAAGATTTTTACCAACCAAACACGGTCAAAGTCCACTGGACAAATGAGTTCCAATAGGTGCTTTCGTCACCTTTTTAAACCACTTCAGAAAAAGAGGAGTTTTTCAATTTGACCGTATTTTTTTTAATATTTGTTCGCGGTTAATTTCGATGTCTAATGAACCGCTTTTGATGATTATTCTTTGGTTGGAAAGGAGATATTCTAATGGTTGTTCCATAACATTTTGAGGATCTAATAAGGACCTTCTTAGTTATAAACAAATATGTAGGTACCTCGATAATGTAGGAAATTGTTCTTTTTTCATGAAATTAAAGTTGGTTTAATATTATTTTTATTTTGCTTGTTGAAACCTACTGTGATATAAACATGATGTATTTCGTACCTATGTACCTATTTATCAGCGCTGTCTGTTTCGAAATGTAAATGCAATGTACTAGAGACGACCATTCCTAACCACTAGTCTCTAAAACAATGCCTTGTTATCGTCCACAGAGTCAGCACTGTTACATCGAGAGAACACGCTTCACGCCTTTATTATGCATCTTTTCTGATAAAATTTTGGATCCCATTTTACCAATTTACCAATCTACTAGTTGCTCGTAGCTCGAACCGAAAGACTGTGGCACGGTACTCACTAGACCACGTCGCGTCGTGGAAACTGAACGCATAGAACAAAAATTTTACTTCTCTTTCCACAGAATGCAGAATCAGTTCTCATCGACGGCATATGCAACGTGCCAGACCCTATCTACAAAGCAATAGGGTCCATTATCTCGTTCTACATCCCGCTCGGTGTGATGCTGCTGACGTACGCGCTGACGGTACAACTGCTGGCGCGGCAGCAGAAAGGATTGGGAGCGGGATGGGCCCCGGGCTGGCTTCAGGCGACACCTATAGGTATTGTGCTATGTATTTAGTCAGTAGCCTTGATAAATTTGATGAAAACTACACACATTTACCTCAATTTGACGTAAATTTCGTAAATTTAGAACTGTCCCTCAGACTGTCGTATTGTTTTGAACTTTATTGTGAACAAAATAAGAGCTTTCGAATTTAGAAATTTTTAATTAGTCAGTGCAGCGTCGAATCACCACCAATAAGTACTTTATTGTACAACAAGATATCAAAAAGGTCATATTTAAAAGTTGCAGTAAATTCAAATAAAAATTGACTTTGCACTTCTGTTTATATCTCCTCAAGGACCAAGTTGGGAGTACTCTTGAATAAAATGAGTAAAAATTATGAAAATTTTTAAACTTTCAACAGTAACCTCCACCCTGTTTGTGGACGATTAAAAAAAATAAGTATAGTGTACGTAACAACTAACAAGATATAAATTTTCATTCTCTTGTTCGAAAGGTTCACAAAACTCAATTCCAATAACCCAACGGAATCGAAAAGCGGTAATAAATTGTAATAAAATACTCGTAATAAGATTTCGATATTTCGGTAGAAATATTTAACAAATACGTAATTCCCTCCTACGTTTTTAATGGCTCATCTCCTTTCAAAGGCGAACAGGAGATTTTGATTTGGTTTACATTTACCGAATGAGTTTTCGTAATCTCTAGGATTTCTTATGGAAATGTGGATTAGATTAGCCATGGGATTGATTATGATATTTGTAAATGTTTAACACATCGACATAATACCCAGTGGACACCGAATAAGGAGCGAACGCTTTCAGATAACACATTAGATAAATAGATCCTAAAACTATACCCTGATGTTTGACCAATAACGACCAGATTAGTGACCCGTGAACATTTCTGATTTGTCGTGATTTTGTCCGCCACCTTGAACGGACCAATAAGCGCTCACTTTCCCGCTCCCGCACACCTCAGTTGGTTGACAGACTGTTTTTTTCTTGTTACTCTTATGTCAATGAGATAGTTAGTTCAAAGCTCGCTTCGCTCACACGATAGCTGTCCGAGTATTTTGCAAGCAACACTAATATTACAGCAGTCTGACCTATCGTAAGCTTACTGTAATATTTATTTAATACTTCCATTATGAATAACGAGGTTACACAAAGTCACTAATTAGGTAATTAAATAGTAGATTGCTATACAAGGGGATAAAGGCATTTTTTCTATGCACGAGATGGTTTATCGCGCGAGCGTCAGCGAGTGCGATAATAGTTCGAGTGCATAGAAAAGCCTTTTCCCCGAGGTAAGCACTCTGCTTTTCATTACGAATATAAGGAAATTACCAAAAAAATTGATGTAAAATTTAAATTTCACACACGAAAATTAGCTGTCTCGCTTTTTTTTTAAATCGACTAGTGTAGTATTGACTAAAAGCAGCTAACGATGGCATGGCATAGCTGCGTTCCAGATTTAAAAAAAAATACTGATTGGTAGAATGGCTATAAAAGTAGTAGGCATTCTACCAGTAGTTTTTTTTGATGATGAAAAAATTTAAATAAATGAAATAAAATAAATAAATATAATATAATTAAGTGTAGAGAAGCACAAATTCGTGCAAGAGAGACATAATATCTAGCATCTGATTGAGTTAGAAGAATTTGAACACTTAGCATGCATCGACATGCCACAAAAGAAATGTCAAAAATGAAGTTGACATTTGACTTTCCTGCCCTAGGGCAGGAAAGTACTTGTTTTCCCTAGGGACAGAACATGCTACTTTGAACCCTATAATCAGGCAACTTCGTGCGTACTTTCCGTGTATGAGTAATGAAAAATATATTTTATTCTTTAAGGCGCCGCGTCGCTATGGCACGAGTTAAGAATGTAGCGTATTTCCAAAGAAAACAAATTATTGTTTGTAAATACAAATACTTACTGGTTATTGATATTACTTACCTTTTTTATCTCCCCCCGGGCGTAAACAAATGGAAACCAAACCCATTGATCATCGTCAAAGTCTAATGGCATTAAAGTTTTGAGGAAATAATTTACCTAGAAATAAAAATGTCACCCCAAATTTTTGTTTAATTTTAGAATCATAATTAATGATCTTGGCTCTAACGCTAGCTGTTTTTTTTTATTTTATTAGGGGTACTTATAAAACAAGTGGAAACTTCTTGTTTACGGTCAGCTCCTTCTAGGCAAGATATCTCTAGCTTTCATTCTAGCTAAAACTTTATACCCCTAAAACCATACATCAACATAAGCTGACCTGTGATGAGAGTCACGATGTTTTGTTTTCGGTTTAAAGAGTAGAGGGGCAGAAATGTCAAATCAAAACATAAAAAAATGAACATTAAGGGTCGGTACACATCTGACGGAAGATGCGTCGAGCGTATCATCGATACACAGACACTGTACGCTCGACGCACTAACGCATCATCGTTTAGGTGTGAAAGGATGGATGTTTTATTATATATTTGTTTGTTTTGGCGTTTCGCGACCGATGATACGTGACGCATCTTCCGTCAGATGTGTACCGACCCTAAAAAGATTAAAGCGTTTGTCACTTGGCTACAGGCTATGAAACGTTACTCTAACCTTTGCACATTTCCCGCCAAGTTTGTGACAACTTCAGCGCTGTAATCCTAATCCAGGAACACAATTTCTAATCCGACGCGGATGCCTGCCTTATTCGCTAGCGTCCTGTTAAACTATTTGTAACATAGATTACTGTTGTGAGATACTTGACATTACATGACATTATGGAAATGATAAATGTCTTACAAAATATCAGTTAGCAGGGCTTAATTGAAACTGGCTACATGATGTCGACGAAGAAACCATAGTGTGTACACGTGCTGAGTATTGAACTCTTTAAATTCATGTCTGATTTACTTATATTAACAGAGAATATAAATTATCCAAATAAAGCGACAACGATTAATAATTGTGCAATTTTTGTTTGCAAATTACTAATTCCTATAATCGGTCTCGTACGTACCGTGTTTTACATCTAGCAATCGATCGAGCGATATCATAGCTGTGTGATAATAAAATAATTTCTGATCGCAAATAGGTAATAGGGCTGCAGATTCAAGATTTGCTATACTACGATAATCGCATTGAGCTTTCTGTCAAAGTGACAGCCGGCTTACCTTCTTATCTAATAAGGGGGCGTAGAATCGCAGATAGAACTCCTTTATGCTTGGACAAATCCCCAAAGTGATCCTTACTTTGGCTTATCGTGTTTAATTCTAAGGGATTTTAAGAGTATGTCAAAAGGAATAGTGGAAAAAACTTAATCATTTTCTATCTTACTTTAGTAGTTTTATTTTAGTTTCGAAAAACTCTCAAGGTAAAACTGATGTATAAAATAAATTTTGTTCTATTTTTGGTGGTTTGTAAAATGTTTACAGTAAACTAGCTTTCACATGCTGCGTTACTCGCTACGTACCAAGATACCTAATAACTAACAACTTTTTTAAAAGCCGCGACCGATAATTAAACGTGTCCTCCGAAGCACAGAAGTGCTGAATTTAGATACGTGACTGTAAGGGGCATTAACAGTAATGCCCCTCACAGTCACCCATCTAAATTAGTGACCGCTTAGAACGTTGCTTAACTTCAATCTAGCAAAAAAGGCATTTGGAGTATTTCATGATCCTTTACCTTAGAGCTCTTGAGTCAGTCAGTGAGCTCAAAAGTAGAAAAAACCCTAAGTTTACCTTTTTTGAAATAGAATCCATTTAATTATCATAAAAATGTCGTAACCCTTCAAATATTAATCCATTGAAAGCTTTTGCGTTTCATATATCAAAGTAAACATACGCGTTATCCAGTTGAGACCTCGCGACCAATATTTGCCGAGAAACTCAATATTGGACTGAGTTATGTATTTGAGTGAGTTGATTTTTTAAAAGCCTTTTGAATCTGTTAGAGGCTCTTATGTGGATTTTATAACTTATGAAATATTGGTTACGTACTCAATTATCGATAATAAGAAACAGTTTTCTTTATTGAAGATTTTACTTTTAGTTTGTGATATAGAAGAGGCATCCCAGTGGGTGTTATCAGCTGCTCAGATAGAAAAAAAAAATCAAAAACATTAAATAAGGATAAAAATAATAACATAGTCCTAGATTACCATGTAAATTTAACAAAAAAAGCTGACAAATTAGATGCAGAATGAATAAGCGGTTCGAATATTAGTAAAGATCAAACTAACATCAAATCACTTAAAAAGGTCGCTCTTAGGTTCTATCACAAATTAAAACAAGTCAAATATTTAACTAATCGATCAAATAAATTATTAGTGAAATTGAACTGTAAAGATCTCTTTAATTTTACTTAATGTTAAGTTGTTGAAGTTCGAGAAAATTACAAATGAATTCGTGAATTCATTTCAAGAGCAAGTCTGCGATTAAACAGAGCTGTTAGCGGCTCATTCCAGTAAATATAGCATTAAATTTAGTTTAACGTGGCGTTACAGTACTTGTTTAGTGCGATAAGCAGGGACGTAGTAAGGGAATGTGCTATGCTAAGAGGGATAATATGTTTGTGTGTTCTGGGTCTGTTTATTCCTTATTATCTATACAAATATAACAATGATGAATTATTTATATTTTTTTATGTAACTATTTGTTATTTAAAAACTACGACTAATTTCAAAAAATATTGTATTGGTGTAGGTACTTAAAATATTGACCTAGGTAGCAACCCGTAGATCATCATTCAAACCCCGGCCAAGTACACAGAATTTACAGTATACAGAAATAGGTAAGCGTTTCATACATGCGAAAAAATTATATTCTGGGATAAATTATGATGCAAACCAATGCTTGACTGGAATCGACTAGTGTAAGCCTAATATTATAAACAAAACTAAAAAAAACGGTGACATGTCACGTTTTTAATGCTAGGGGATCTTACTGCCTGTTCCAAACGCGCTTCAGAATCAGGAACCAACCCGATGGTATGCGTAGCATTTTTAATGGTCCAGTCTTAACAATAACGGAGAAAAAGCAGTTCAGTCCCAAACAAGTATGATCCTAAATTCAGCCCTGTATATCTACAATAAAACTTAATAGGTGAGTTAATTACAAGAAAATTAATGTTCGTTATTTTCAGAGGGTTTCAGTAAAAGTTTGTTTTCGGCTAAGTAGATGTTGAACCATGTAATTATTGGAGGTTATGTTAATTTTCCTAATAAATATTAATTAAATAGCCGAGCTACCAAAACATTAGACTCATTAAAGTTCTCTTAGAGGTTCACTATTACAAAAACATCGCGTTTCAGTCTTTAGAGCTGTATCACAATTATTCATTAACTTAAGTATAATATTTACCTATCATTAACATAATTTACTTATAAAAATGAAGACCTCTGTGACTGACTGGGTTAGGGCCCTGATAGCCAAAACGTAGCGGGTTCAACAGGACATGGTTTTTGCATGTTCTAAAGATATTTGTTCCAAGTCCGGTGTTTTTTTTTATAATCCGTTTTTTTTTTAATGTAGTTTAAGTTGCTTAGATTGGGGCTAGATGACGCCGTGTTAAATGCCCAATGATATTTATTTGTATTCCCTAATGACGTTACAAATGAGCTAGTCAAAGTATCATAAAATCTAGCTCATTAATCTGGTCACACCTCTGACCCCTCCTATCCAATGCGAATGCCATTATAAAGATCCCACTGTGAATAGACTTCAATAATTCATTTTATTATTGTATCCCTAATTGGAGAAAGATTATTATTGTTTTTACACATTTTTAGAGTTTTAGATAAAACTTAGCAATTATGAATTGGGAAATAACTAGTACCTTTTTGTCAAAATATACGTTAATAATAAACAAAAACATGATCACGACTGTATCCCAGGGAGCGGTAGACATTTCTTAGAGATCTATATTAAGAATAATACATACAAATATATCCAGATTCGGCAAAATATCTGCTTTTAAGGCTGTATGCGTCAAACTAATGCCGCCATCTATTTTATCATTATATTAAACAAAGGGATTTTAAATTTTAATAAAACATGAAGTTGATTGACGGAATCCTATTACAAGTACTTATCGAGTGTTCATATCCAAGTACGCTATAAACCTTATCTTTGATATAAAACGAAATCCTGAAGCGAAACGCTTTTTGAATCGAAATCAAGCTTTAGCAAGCGTTAATCGGCATCAACGGAAAAATATATTAATACTAGCTGCGCCCCGCGGTTTTACTCTCGTAAGTCCCGTTCCCGCGGGAAGATCGGGATAAAAAGCTATGTGTTAATCCAGGGTATCACCTAATCTACATACCAAATTTCAACCAAATGGGTCAAAAACGGCTGTTTTTGCGTGAAAGGATAACAAACATACATACATTCTCACAAACTTTCACATTTATAATATTTGTAGGATTGTAGGATGTAGGATTAGTAGGATATGATAGGAAGTAGGATAATAGGATAGTAGGAAGGATTTTCTAATATTGATACTTCTTCGAGTTAAACCGATAATCGACCTCTATTTCATACGAAAAATCTCAATCAGTCCACAATGTAAAGTCCCTTGACGGTTACTGTATGAAAAAATATACAAAAATAAATACCAACATAGAACCTTCTCCTTTTTTAAGTGGGTAATATCGAATGAGCTTAATATAATTTAAGATTAAAGTGTGCACCCTGCCTTACACTATTACTAGATAATAGATCAGTAAATTCATTTATTTTAACCATGGTGTTACATCTCATAACATTGGCAAGTCAAAAATTTACAATAAATTCATAGAAGTCAAGGGTGTATTGAAATATGTTCAATTTATTGGACGGCTTTCGAATAATTTTTCCTTGCATCATTTTAGCATTGCCTTTTTTGGCAATCTTTTTGTGTCAACTGGTATTTTCGTGTATCAATGGATTTTTCGTTTCGTTAAATTTAAATAAGTGCTCTTAACACGAACTCTAAAGTGTAAGAGAAAACATCATGAGGAAACCAGTCGGCTTTTTTATATGTTAACTTCAAAATGTAGGTAAACTCCTGCTAGACATAAATAATTTTATCAATAATGATTTGGTCTTATTGTATCCTACTTGCCAGTACTCCATCCTTTTCTAAACTTCAAAGGTGCTCTTGAAATCCGGAAATAAGTATGCTTTGTCCCACTCTAACTTCGCATCGGAGTGTCGTCACTTGAGAAAGAATTGTGTAGAAGGTATAATATAATTCTACACAAGAATTGTGTAGCATATTTCAACAGGATTCTTTAATGTTACAATGATTTAGTAAAAAATTATGAGTAAGTAAGAAAAAAGATACTACGAAGTTAAACGGGCAAAATAATCAAATAAGACGCTACAAAATGATCCTTGAGGTCCTACCAAAATAAAAGACTTATCTTTCTTTGAATTTGGGTAATAAAAACATTCAGATAGATAAAAATATTACGATTAAATCAAATTCTTGTACATTCAGATAGATAAAAACACTATGATTAAATCAAGTTCTTTCAGTAATTTAATTACTTTTTTTAACAAAATAAGTATCAAATTTAAAAACATTTTTAAACATTTTTAAATGAAGTCGCGAAACTTGCTGATCGAATCGAATTAAAAACGTCATTTTAACAGAGCGAAGAGACAATAATTGAATTGGTTTTCAACGAACCATGTCCGATTAAAGCAGATTAAAAGTTCGACGTAATAGGCTCATGATCTTTGTATAAATCAAAAGTGTTTTTAATAAAATTAATTGATCGATGAAGTTAAGCAACGTTCTGAGTGGTCAATATTTGGATGGGTGTCTCAAACATAGCTAGTGGCATTAGTAGATTTCGAAGACTCTAGAATACTTCGAAGGACACGGTTAATTGTCGATCTCGGCTTTTAAAGTCGTTAATCCACAATGAGAGGTCTACAGTTTTCTTGTATCTTCTATTTGTTTAGTTAAAAAAGTTAGTACATAAACTCATACCAGTACCAAAAATACGTCGTATAGCATGTAATGTGGTGCATGTAGGTGTGGACGAGCACGAGCTACAGCTCTTACGAGCCGACGAGCTTACTTACTCACTTGATACAGTATCAGAAACATTACATGCTACATGACAAAGTAAGTACCTTGCTTTAGACACAAAAGAATAATGCATGTTTTGCCCACAGGTCGTCGCGCCACCTGGCGGAGGTTTCTCGGACCTCGTGGTGGAACTCCTCAGCACTCCGCAGCATCGACTGAGACAGAGCTACCACCTATAGACACTAGGGACCTATGGATACAAGACTCCAGGTAACGTATCATCATTCTCCTGCCCTTGTCCCATGCTTTGTGGAGTCGGCCCAATATGTTTTTTTTTCCATTCATCTCTATCGTTCGTCAACTCCGAATTCACTCCTTTCACATTCTTAAATCATATTTTATACAATCCATTCATTTCTTCCTTGGCCTTCCTCTACTCGTACATCCATGTTCAGCGTATATTTTTATGAACATTTTAACAACAACTAACGTGAAAACCTGTTCATGCATAACGGTAGCTGTTCATAGCCAAGATTTTTTTTTATGGAAACCTTATTATTCACGTTCACAAACATGATGTACTTAAGTACCAAAATTTAGTAACAAAGTCAACAAAAACGAAATTACATGATATCATGCTCGCCTTGAGACAAAACGTGATAAGACTTTAGGTGGAATCCTCTTTAATTACTTAATCCATTACTATATTAATATTACATATTTCTCACCATCATAAAGCTTAGCATAATTGTCCGATATATCGATTTTCGATTTGTAAGACCTTGAAACGATTGGAAGTCAAGAGTTGGGAGGTGCGCTTTCATTTGTCTGTTTTAAAAGACCGATATAAAAAAGTCCTTCAATACTAAGGTTCATTAACCCTTGTATCGAAACAAAACGATTTCTTCCAATGTTTATTGTTTGTACACAATGCGTGGGTTCGGATCAAATCATGTTTGCAAGCAGATAGTCTGGCAAATACTCACTATATAGTTAATAGGTACTTGCTTAAATACACTATTTTTCTAAATACAACAAAGTACCTATAAATTATTAAGAGTTGGAATTATTTCTCTTTCCTACCTTAATACGCCCTACTTGTGGGATCACTATCTACCTATTATGACACCTGTTTTCACTAAACCATCGATATTTCACTAACGTAGGTTTTCTCTGATTACTTGGCTAACTAAAACTCTAACATTTTGTAAATTAATCATTTAAAGTAATTATGTCTGATTTTTGTATGTATTTGTAGTTAATGTGTTAGTTTAAAAGCATGTTGATCGTTTCAATAATCAAATTCTCGTTAAGTGTCGATTTTCAACATTTTCCGACTTAATGTGTGGTATCCATTACTTGTTACACGAATTTGTGATACTTTTAAGTAATTTTGTTTAAATGGAAATAATTATTTAGGATAAACAAAACACCGACAATACAAACAAAGACACGACACGACAGATTTTAAGAGTAGGATTAAATAACAACTCAACATCTATTATTAAGTAACATTATTTACTATTTTACTAAATATAAACATACAATAACAACAACCAAACCATCTCAGTCTGAATTTTATAAGAACACCAAAATCGAATATGACGATTACTTTTACTCTACAAGTTAACTGTACAAAACAATCTATAATAAACAATCATCTACACAAGAACTCTTCACGACTGCTTCACTTTAACCCTGCTATTCACAAACGCTAACAAACTTATTACATAATATAGTATCACCGTAGCCACAAGAGCAGCTAGTAAAATAATTACTGCTCCAATGACCAAAATATCAGTCATGAACCAGTCGCTGAAAGACTTAAGCGCGTAAGCGGGGAGGAGACGTTGAGAACGACCGTGACGGAGCACGTATTCCGTCCACCAGACAGCTCGCTCGAGGGGAGACTCAGGCTGGTCGCGCATCTCTGCTCGTAGTTTTGCAATGTTCTTCTTGTAACTAAAGAAATACATCATTTATTAGGATTGTTCATAAATTCGTGTAGTATCTATGATGCGTCAAGAACGACGACGTCGTCAATTTTTTTGTTGAGACTATTTTGTAAAGGTTAAAAATATTTTTCTGTATTTATTTTTCTCGTGTGAGAGAGAATGGCGGTGATTTCTCTTTTAGTATTCTTATCCTATTTTAGTAAATTGTCATACCTGTCATCACCAATCACTTTAAGAGCAGCTGCAACCACCTTGTCAGCTGTGATTGTCAAAGCGTCCACTTCTACTCCAATTCCGAGTTCAACGTACTTATTAACGTTGTACCACTGGTCTCCAAGGAATGGTATCCCCACCATCGGGAGCTCTGCATCTATTGCTTCGTCAGTGGACTGAAGACCACCTTGCGTGATGAATAGCTTTATGTTTGGATGCCCTGGAAATATACCTCACAATATATTTCACAACGAATTACATGAGGTTTTTTTTAAAAAAAATATCAAAATTTACAAAATCTTTTAGATAGAGTAAGCGTAATATTTTACGTTAAGTCCTGTAAAACGGAGTTATGTGGCGTTTATAAAGTAGACCTTCAACCAGCAGTTCTTTTGGGCTATAGATGATAGTGATGATGATGTAATAAAAACGTATAATAATTGATATGAACGGTTTTATGTTTCAAGAGTACATGCTGTTACACTTTGGTTATCATAAATGACACTTATGTAATACATACCCATCAATTTTATCAGATTTTACCAAGAGTACCTACTCGTAAAGATTAAATCAAAACTATGAATAAAGATGTGATAAATAGTTTTTGGGTGTGAAAAAGATTACGAATTCTGATTTAAAACTAACCAAGCAAATCTCGCTGCGGAAACCATTTTTGAATCCTCACGTTCTTCGGGAAATTTTTCAGGCCATCTCCATCAAACTTCCACATGATATCATAGGGTAATGCTTTGAAGGCATTAAGAAATGAATCCAGCATGTCTTGGTCCATCATGCTGGGGTGGACATTGGTGCCCAAGCTTACATATATAACACCGCGAGTTGAGTTATCTAAGTAGGATTGTAAGTCCTGAAAGAAACGAGAAAATGAGTCTTAAGTTGTATAATAATTAGTTTCCCATAAATATATTTCGATTCCACACACATTTTACTTCTGATAAAAATTTTATGTGATCTCACCTCGGGCAATGGCTTTATTGGTTTTAAATGCAGACCTCCTAAATACACTACACCTGGAGGTACGGGTCTGTTGCCGTCAAAGATTGGATGAGTGTTAACAAACAACAGCTCCACGTAACTTTTCAATTCTTGAATTGTCGTCGGACTGTTGCCACCAAACTCAGATTTCAGAAAATCATTCTCCATTTCTTCAATTACTTTCTCACAGCCGTATAAGTCCCATTCTTTCTTATACTGCTCAATTGTCTCCCAAAAGCCGAGATTTCTGAATTTATTTCGGTATATATGAGAGTGGTATTCTGGGTGTCTGCTTACAGCACCGACGGTAAATAAATTGTCTCCTGATCCATAGAACGAGGAAAACAAAATAGCTGGTGCATTGAACAATTTACTAAAAAACAGTGCGCTGTAATGCAAAGCTTCAACAAGTACTAAATCAAACTTTTGACGTTTATCAGCAATCAAATTTTTTACTTCTGGAAACTTAAAAATATCTGCGCTAAATTTTAACATAGTGCTTGGATCCTTCTTAATCATCTCTGAGAGATCTATTATTACTCCCCGTTTTAAAAAGGATTTTAAGTCACCAGTAAATACACGTTCCCGAAATTTTTCGTATGCACCTGCTAATTCAATTTCTGTTAAATTTTCTGGAGCTTTTCTATTGAGATAAACTGGATCCGTTGTAATGACGACTACTTCGTGTCCTCGTTTGACCAGTTCTAGAGTTAGAGCCCTGAAGACCACTTGATGGCTGATGGATGGAGTTGGATATACCCCCAGAATTCTTGCGCTGTCTATGTACGATGTGCACAATGTAAATACCACCAAACACCACAGCATCGTTGTAACCTTTGTCATTGTTGATTTACTTGTTTATTTTTTAACACAAATCTGTTTCTTTTACCTTTATTTTAAACTATTTTCTTGCAATTATTTTTAAATCATTTTGCCCCTTCAGCTAACAAAGAGCAACTGATTTTAAATCTCAAGAAGACTTATAATATACTCGTTCTTTTAATAAATTATCAAAGCAGGATGACTCGCAATTTTGTATCTTTTTTGACTTGATTACCTTGACTGGTATCACAGATAAAATAATACATAGTATTATTTTATCTGTGCTGGTATATATCTTGTTAGTAAATGACATAATCATTTTTATTTTTGCTCATTTCATCCTGATACCTGCCTATTGCTTAAGCAATATTTGACTTCTATTGTTTAATCAAACAATGTTTATACTCGTACCATGCAAGTCTGAAGTCACAATGACAATCAATCTATTGCCTAAAAAAATGCTTTGTGCAGAGTTTCGATAAACAGTGACTTCTGTTAACAGTTACTTATATCGATTAACCGCTGCTATTTCTCTGAAGAATATGATCCTCTTTTTTTGATAAAAGTTTCCCTATTTTATCCCAAAAATGACACGTTCGTATAGTAAGTGGCCATGCATGCAGTAATAAATAATGATGCTGCAATGTTACACTCATTATTTTTTAATTTAATGTGGACCAAATATGTATACTCATAATCACTTATTTTTTATCAAAATCTTAGCACAAAAACAAATATTTCAATAGAGTAAGTAAATATTTAACAAAATGTCTGAAAAATATTTTATTGTATAATATTTGCGTTTGTTTACATTGTTCGTTCATATTATTTTTTTATCTCTGATACGTTTAATTATTGTAGCGATAATTTTTAATGAGAGCTTGACACGTTTCTAAAGTGGGATATTAGAAATTTAGAACAGTTATGTTTAAGACCAAATTCTACCAACATAGAATGATGTAATGTAATAGAACATTGGCAAAATTTATTCGCATCGCTCGACTATTTTTATGAACTTCTTATTTTTAGCATCGATGGGCTTACACCCTGAAATCCATCGGTTGGCTTTCGCCCTACTAGCAGTACTCCGATTAATTATTCCGATTAAATAATTAGCGATGGCCGGACTAATGGGGTTTTTCAGTCTTATCAGTCCGATTGTGCTAATCAATACAGATCATCGGACAATGAGTTTTTAGTCCTATATTTACTCATGATGACGGACTGATGAAACTTATAATAATCACATCAGTCCGATGATGCTAATCAATACAGATCATCGGCACCACGTATAGAATATTAACTGCAAAATGTACATTGTATTACAATATAAATAGGTACTTGACGAAAAAGATGATTGAATTATTATGAAAACACAATTCTGTATTAGACGCATTACATGCAATGCAACTGTAGTATTAAAGTACTTCTTCGAATTCAAATGGATGAATGCAGTTAGTAGGTAAAGTGAAGCATTAAAATAATATGCCAGCAATTACATGTCGTTCAGTCTCGACTAGTACTTATCATTGTTAATTAAGTAGTCCAAGTGGAGTAGCACCTTGACTTCTGAACCGAAGGTTGTGTAAAAATCTGATTATTAATGGATTTATTGTTTAAAAAAAATGTATTTTCCATAACACGAGAGACGTTAGGAAACCAGTATGTTTTGGTAGCGTGAAAACGTTTTCGTTTGAAAATAAAATAATACTTATTTTCCCACTGTGTGGCCTTGACCGCACGAATATCTATTTGTAGTACCGACACGGTCATTCTAATCACCACCACTTATTTAGAATGAAAGAAGCTTATTTATGTCTCAAGCAACCGTTTTAGAAGTACAATTTCCTTAAAATAAAACAACTCAGTACTTACTCAAATGTCATCATTAATATATAAAAGATCTTGAAGGCATTTAATAGATGGCTTTGCACTGGAGCGCAAGATTTATGTACGTTACACGAGTGAGATTTCGAAGCACATTACCGTGCACAGCTCGGCCACTTGTAACAGTAGAAGAAATACATGAATACTCAATAATAATAATCAATCAATACACAGATGGTAGTCCACATGCATAACATAGTCCGCCCGTGCACCGTAATTATACTCGTAAGCAGGCTGAGAAGTCAATTTTAAATTTATTTTTTTATTAATCCAATATTCTGTGTCATTTATCCCCGAAAATCAGTCACTGCTACCAAAAATCAAAACGCTTGAATTCATATATTATATTAAGAGTCTCACTTTTATCAAACAATTTTATTTATTCTTCCAAAACACTATGCCTGCTTCACTTTATCACTGTTGACAGACCATAACAAACTAGTCACATAATATAGTATCACTAAAGCTAATAAAACAGCGAATAAAATAATTACTACTGCAAGCGTAAATAAATCAGTCATGAACCAGTCGCCTAAAGTCTTATTTGCGTAAACGGGGAGAAGACGTCGAGAACGACCGTGGCGGAGGACGTATTCCGTCCACCAGACAGCTCGTTCGAGGGGAGACTGGGGCTGGTCAAAAATCTCTGCTCGTAGTCTTGCGATGTTCTTCTTGTAGCTGAAGACAAACATTTATCCCTGTTATTATAGACGTTACATTGAACACACTTTAAAAAGTAGCACAAAACTTGGAAACAAAAGTATAGTCACCAAACAGTTATTATTATTATATGCAGCCTTCCATGTCCTACTGCCTTATATTTTCCTTTTGCTCCTTATGTTGATATTGTCTTTGGAAATTCGTTTATGTATAAAATGAAAAATCCTACTAAAAGTTTTAGGCTTCGGCGGGATTCGAACCCGTGAGATATAAAGCTATTGATGATGTTTTTGCAGATTCGGTCTGATAAGAAGTATATATTTTAAAGGATAATGGCCATCTACACTGGTTTTGTATAGGTAGTAAAAAATGTATACTATTCTCTCATACCTGTCATCGTCAATCACTTTAAGAGCAGCTGCAACTATTTCATCAGCTGTAATCGTTAAGGATTCGACGTGTACTCCAATGCCGAGTTCAATATACTTGTTCACGGTAAACCACTGGTCTCCGTGAAAGGGTATCCCCACCAACGGAAGCTCTGCATCTATCGCCTCATCAGTGGACTGAAGACCGCCTTGCGTAATAAAGAGCTTTATATTTGGATGCCCTGAAAATGGAACCTTTATTATAGTAAAATACTTAAGCAAATTTTGTGTTATCTTCTTAGTATTGATGTATAATACATACAAAAAAAGTAGATTTATGCATAAAATCAAAACAAACCCAGGCCTTTACATTTGTACTAGATGATCTATATAGTGTCAGGAGGCCATCTTTGCCTAAACTTAACGGGACTCACTAGTGCCTGGGACATTGTTGAGATGGTGGTTGGCCCAGCACCTAAAACATTATCTTAGCTTAGCCGACCATATAAACAGGAAAGACAATGGTCAAAACGTGTGGGGCTGACTAGCCGCGAAAAAATCAAACGGTGACCTGGAAATGGTACGTAAAGTGGTGCACAATCTTTGCGATAACCTCACACTCGTACTCGACTTCATAGTAATAGCATAATTTCAATATTATTAATAACAAATCATAAGGCACACACAACTTACCAAGTAAATCTCGTTGAGGGAACCACTTTTGAATTCTTACGTTTTTCGGAATCCTCTTCAGGTCATCTCCATCATACTTCCACATGACATCGTAAGGCAAAGCTTCGAATGCGTCAAGAAATGCATCCAGCATGTCTTGGTCCATCATGCTGGGGTAGACGTTGGTGCCAAAACTGACATAGATCACACCGCGAGTTGATTTGTCTAAATAAGATTGTAAGTCCTGAAAATGTAAACATCTGGTTAAAAATTATGCCCAATAGTAAAAAGGAGGTTTTAATTTTAATAAAATAATCTACTGACCAACTAATCACTATAAGTTAGATGTTTAATAGGGTATCAGTCAGAGGTATGTCCAAATACATACTTGAAACATGCCCACTTTTTGCAGAAGTCAACTTAATAGACATCAACGCTACTGAAAACTGGTTTCCTCACGATGTTTTCCTTCACCGTCTATAGCTTGTGTTATGGTGCATATAAATTTGTTATTGTTATTTTCATTTTTCGTAAGTTATATTCTAAATGGTAAAGACAATTGACCTACCTCAGGTAAAGGCTTTGTAGGCTTCAAATGCAGACCGCCCAAATACACTACACCTGGAGGTACAGGTCTGTTGCCATCAAAGATCGGATGAGAGTTTACAAACAACAGCTCCACATAACTTTTCAACTCGTCAATTGTCGGAGTGTTGACTCCAAATACAGATTTAAAAAAACTATTTTCCAATTCTTCATATACACTTTCATAATAGTAAAAGTCCCATTCATTCTTACACTCTTTAACTTTTTCCCAAAAATCAAGATCTTTAAACTTTTTGCGGTAGTAACTAGGGTGAAACTCTGGGTGTCTGCTTACTGCACCAACAGCCATTAAGTTATCTGGAGATCCGTAGAACGAAGAGAATAAAATAGCAGGTGCATTATAAAGTTTGCTAAAATACAGTGTGTTGTAATATAGTGCTTCAACTAATACTAAATCAAACTTCTGATTTTTATCAGCAATTAATTCTTTTACTTCTGCATATGAATAAATGTCTACTCCGAACTTCACCATAGAGCTTAAATCCAACTTAATCATTGCCAGGACATCCGTAATCACACCGCGTTTTATAATTGATCCTAAGTTACCAGTAGACACAGTTTTTCGTAGTTCCTCATATGCACCACTAATATCAATTTCAGTTAAATTCTTTGGAGGTACTTTGTCTTTGTAAATTGGATCTGTTGTAATGACAACCACTTCATGTCCTCGTTTGACCAGTTCTAGGGTAAGAGCTCTGAAGACCACTTGATGACTGAAGGATGGAGTTGGGTATACTCCTAAAATTCTTGCACTATATATACGCGTTGAAAACAATGTTAAACCCACTAAACATTGAAACCACAACATTTTAATCATATTTGCTGATATATTATAGATTTTAAAGATACTTTTTTTGGGCACAAAACTGTATTGAATTATTTCAAATTACTAGTCCGTTCAATGTAACTGTAAATTTTTTGCGCAAAATATTTTTTTCATTTTGTCTTTTTGAAATCTACTGACCAACTAATCATTATCTAGAGAAAGCATTAAATTTATACAACGATCAATAATCATGATCCAATTTTTTAATCAACAATCATATCTGCATCATGATTTATGAGGTACTTATTAAGAATTAGGTGCAGTTCGTGCTAATATAAATATTTTTGTGTTCATTTTTTCTCTGAGAATTTATAGCATAAGTACTTATTGTAATTTGACAAAGAGGTATTGTTTAAAACAGGGACTGACAAATAGTAGAGGTATATATAGCGTTAAAACGAAACGATACTGTAAGTATCTAATAAAAGTTGAGCAGTACCGGCTTACTATCGGTCTGAAATTACTAGTAGTCTATAATTATAATTTTACACATTGGTGAAAGAATTTTTAAAATCGGCTGAGTAGATTCGGAGATTACCTCAAACAAACACTCAAACCAACATTACCTCTTTATAATATATATAGATATAGATATTGCAAATCAAAAGTTACTCATCAAACATACATATTGTATTCGTATTTAGTTTTTTGGCCGTGACAATCATTTTTTAGTGGGGTCTCAAGAGTGTATCTATTTATTCATTAAACATGTAGCTTTAAATAGATACCTACAAATTTCCTACACCTTATATTTTGATGATGATAAGAAAATTTGGTGCAGCATAATATTATAAATGCTGCACCAAATTTTTTAATCATTACTAATTATAATTAATCAGGAATGATTGATACAATAATGATAAAAGATAGCTGGCTGAGAAGTCAATGTCAAATTTAATTTATTATTAAATTATAACTTGAGTCACCCAATATTCTGTGTCATTTATCCTCATAAATCAGTCACTGCTACCTCAAAATGCTTGGATTCACTTATAAAAAGAGTCTCACTATTATCAAACAATTATTCTTCCAAAACACTATGCCTGTTTCTTTTTAACACTACTGTTGACATACCCTAACAAACTAATCACATAATATAGTATCACTGAAGCTACTAAAACAGCTAATAAAAGTATTACTGCTGCAAGCGTAAATAAATCAGTCATGAACCATTCGCCTAAAGTCTTGTTCGCGTAAACAGGGAGAAGACGCCGAGAACGACCATGACGTAGGACGTATTCCGTCCACCAGACAGCTCGCTCGAGGGGAGACTGGGCCTGGTCGCGCATCTCTGCTCGAAGTCTTGCAATGTTCTTCTTGTAGCTGAAGACAAACATTATCACTGATATTATAGACGTTACATTATCCGTAACACACTTTAAAAACTAGCACAAGACTTTGGAAACAAAACTATCCTCGTAGTCATTAAACAGTTATTATTATTATACTCGTAAAAGCAGCCTTCCATGTCCCACTGCTCTAATTTTCTTTTTGTCCCTTATTATTTTTGTCTTTGGAAATTCGTTTCAGTATAATATGAAAAATCCTAATGAAAGTTTTAGGCTTCGACGGGATCCGAACCCGTAAGATATAAGGGATCATCCTCAAGGCAGACTGCCGATTCGGTCAATGTTTTACAAGAAGAATACGGTCATCTACACTAGTTTTTTATAGTAAAAAATCTATACTATTCTCTCATACCTGTCATCGCCAATCACTTTAAGAGCAGCTGCAACTATTTTAGCAGATGTAACCGTTAAGGATTCCACTTGTACTCCAATTCCGAGTTCAATGTACTTATTCACGTTGAACCACTGGTCTCCGAGAAAGGGTATCCCCACCAACGGAAGCTCTGCATCTATCGCCTCATCAGTAGATTGAAGACCGCCTTGCGTGATAAAGAGTTTTATGTTCGGATGTCCTGGAAATGGAACCTTGATTAGTAAAATACTTGAGCAAAAGTTGTGTCAACAACTGATGTATAATTTACAAAAAAAGTAGAACTAGGTATAAAAGCAGGTGACATGATGAACAATAACCACACAGAGTAACGTACTCGAATTCATAGTAACACAGCAGAAATACATTATTATTAATTTGAATGATTGAAGTATTTACAAATCCATAAGGCATATCTTACCAAGCAAATCTCGTTGAGGGAACCACTTCTGAATTCTCACGTTTTTCGGAATCCTCTTCAAACCGTCTCCATCAAATTTCCACATGACATCGTAAGGCAAAGCTTCAAATGCGTCAAGAAACGCATCCAGCATGTCTTGGTCCATCATGCTGGGGCTGACGTTAGTGCCCAAACTGACATAGATGACACCGCGAGTTGATTTGTCTAAGAATGATTTTAAGTCCTGAAAAATGTACGATTTGAAATCATGTCTGGTTAAAGGATTATGCCCAATAATAAAAGGTTTTAATTTAATAACTATTAGTTAGATGTCTAATGGGGTCGTCAGAGGTATGTCTAAATACATATTTGGTATATGCTCACATTTTGCCGAAATCGACTTTCCATACGTGACAGGTTGCAAGTTGCAACCCCACTAACGCTGCTAAAAAGCTAACTGGTTTCCTCGTGTTTTTTTCCTTTGCCGTTTAAAGCTCGTGTTAAAGCGCATTTAAATTTATAATTTTCATTTTCATTTT
Source organism: Xanthorhoe spadicearia (assembly GCA_947086425.1). Classification (NCBI taxonomy): domain Eukaryota; kingdom Metazoa; phylum Arthropoda; class Insecta; order Lepidoptera; family Geometridae; genus Xanthorhoe; species Xanthorhoe spadicearia. The sequence goes on along the minus strand of OX352198.1, from coordinate 2,440,544 downwards.
ACTATTAGTTAATTCTAAATGTTATTAAAGATTTACCTACCTCAGGTAAAGGCTTTATAGGCTTCAAATGCAGACCGCCCAAATACACTACACCTGGAGGTACAGGTCTGTTGCCGTCAAAGATCGGATGAGAGTTTACAAACAACAGCTCCACATAACTTTTCAACTCGTGAATTGTCGGAGCGTTGACTCCAAATTCAGATTTAAGAAAATTATTTTCCATTTCTTCATATACATTTTCATAATAGTAAAAGTCCCATTCTTCCTTTAACTCTTTAACCTTCTCCCAAAAATCAAGATCTTTAAACTTTTTGCGGTAGAAACTAGGGTGAAACTCTGGGTGTCTGCTTACAGCACCAACAGTCATTAAGTTATCAGCTGTTCCGTAGAACGAAGAGAATAAAATAGCAGGTGCATTATATAGTTTGCTAAAATACAGTGTGTTATAATATAGTGCTTCAACTAGTACTAAATCAAACTTCTGATTTTTATCAGCAATTAAATCTTTTACTTCTGCATATGAATAAATGTCTACTCCGAACTTCACCATAGAGCTTGGATCCATCTTAATCATTTCCAGGATATACATAATTACACCGCGTTTTAAAGTTGATCCTACATCACCAGTAAATAGAGTTTTTCGTAGTTCTTCATATGCACCACTTATATCAATTTCAGTTAAATTCTTTGGAGGAACTTTGCCTCTGTAAATTGGATCTGGTGTGATGACAACCACTTCGTGTCCTCGTTTGACTAGTTCTTGAGTTAGAGCTCTGAAGACCACTTGATGGCTGATGGATGGAGTTGGATATACTCCTAAAATTCTTGCACTGTCTATGCTCTTTGAAAATAATGTTAAACCCACTAAACATTGAAACCACCACATTTTAATCACATTTACTGATTTTTATTTATAAATACCTAGTATACTCAACTAGTTTTTTTTTCTAGTATAATAAAAATGTATAACTATATTGAATCACTTCAAATTACTTTTAGGTCCAATTTAACGGTTAATTTTCTGCACAAAATAATGTTTACAATTTGTCTTTTTGAAATCTACTGTCCAACTAATATTTATCTAAAGGAAGCATAAAATTTATACGACGATCAATAATCATGATGACTTACCAACTTTGTAATCAACAATAATTTCCGCTTCATGATTAATGAGGTATTTGTTGATAACTATAAGGATTGTATGTGTGTTCATTTTGTTCCCTGAGAATTTATAAACTACTTATCGTAATTTGACAGAGAGGTATTGTTTAAAAAAGGGACTGACAAATAGTAGAGGTAGGTATATATACCGTTAAAACAAACGATACTGTTATCCAATAAAAGTTGAGCAGTACCGGCTTACTACCGGTCTGAAATAACGGTATACCACAACGGTATCAAAATATTGAGCGTATTACTATATTATTTGAGCCTGTAGACTGCGGGATAGTGACAATGTCGTGCCAAGGATGGGATGGGTAAGTGTAACTAATTCTACCAAAATTATACCGCTACTATTTCGGTACTGCACAAAGATCGCTGTTCTAATCTAACTATTAGGTAACCGTAATATATAAGTATGACGCCATTTAAATATCTACCTATAATCGGTATGACGTCATACCGATATACCTTTAAGAGCTCTTAAGTTTCCGCATCTGATTTTATTCGCACTAAAAATAAATAATATTTTTAACCCATTTTTAAACCCACTGCTGGGCATAGGTATTTGACTTTTTTGACTTTTTTGCCCGTGACAATCTATTTGTAAGTATCAAATAATTGTAACTTCCAATAATTTAAAAAGTGTATTTATTAATTAAACACGTGGCTTTAAATAGATACAAATTTCCTACACTTAATACTTTAATGATGATAAGAAAATTTGGGGCAGCATTATAATCAGTAATTATTGATACAATAATGATAAAAAAATTCTGTATTTTCCGAACAGACTATAAAACAGACAGAATAGTAATTCATACGTAGATAATAAGTTTATTTCACGAGCATGATTATCACTACATAGTATAAAACAAAGTCGCTTTCTCTGTCCTTATATCCCTATGTCCCTATGTATGCTTAAATCTTTAAAACTACGCAACGGATTTTGATGCGGTTTTTTTTAATAGATACAGTGATTCAAAAGATGAGTTTATTATGTATTATAATTGGATCCGTGCAAAACTGGGGCGGGTCGCTAGTTGAGTATATATTAAGTTTGTACCACTTAAATAGTCGAAGAGAGACTTATCTTGAAAAAAATGTATTAGAGTCTGATTCCAAATACAGAAAAAAAGTCTTATGGAGTTTTCAATTAGGTTTTGAATTCAATAATTTAGATAGTACAAAAAGCAAAAAAAAAATCTGTAAAATAATGTTTAAATACGTACTAAAATCCAACAAACTACTAATCCGTTTTATATTCGCATTTATGTGTATCGAAGCTTATATAACTTTATACAAATCAAATAACAAACAACACAACTTCCAAACTCTCACTTACTTGTATGATCTATTTAATGATGCTGTATGAATTGAATACTGCTTCCAGTAGATAGTAACTCTAAGATTTCTTCACCTTGACCGTACTTTTTACATAGCCTAATAAACGAGCCACGTAGTATAATAAAACCGAGCCTGTTAGTGCCCGGTCTCGAATTCTGCGGGCAGCGGGGCGGCGGCGGCGCGGGTAACGAGCGGGTAACGAGCGGGCAAGGAGCGGGCACTGACAGTCACCATTGCCAACTATGAAACTTCATAGCTAGTTCTAGCAATTTTTATACCCCCATCAGCAACTATTTCAATAAAATTGTAGCTAGACGATTGATCAATTTTTCTAGCAACTTTCCAATAAATCAACCATTCAAGCAAGCCCCGAAAGCTTTGAAAGAAGACGTCAATGATTTTTTATATTTTGATTTAAACTACCTACATTTTCTAAATCATAATCTTAATCTAAATCATCTATTTGCTTTGAATATGGTAATTTACATACAGGTGTTAAAATTTCATTATATAGTTCATAATATTCAGGTATTTGTCATAATTTCATAACATGCAAATATTATATTGTTAAAATAGTTTATATCAATTTAGTTACGTATCTATGTATTAGGTACCTAATTTATTATTAAAAACATTCATGTCAAAAAGTTTCAAAACAATCATAAAAAAAAACATATTTAAAGTCAACTGCAAAAACAAATAAACACTTTTTACATAAGTACCTAACATATAACCGACCACAGTACTTATGCAAAAAATCTAGACGTGATGATGATGATGATGATGATGATTGATATGGTTATCTGGAAACTTTTTGCAAAAGATATAGCTACTAAGATGATGGTACAGTTGGCAAGACGGACAGATTACGCGGTGTAGTGTTGTACCTATTCATGGTTCAGGGGATCGAGCGAGACTAAATTGAATCCATACAATTTATTTTTTTATTTTTGTTTAAATGTGAGATTTATTGTTCATCTGTACGTGAATACTTAATGAACCAAACAAATTGTTCACACGAAAAACATACAAATGAAAAACGTAAATCAAAATTGTTGTAATTAAAATGGTTTTAGTTTTGATCTCTTTTTAATAGTAATAATAGTAATAATAGTTACATTTCTAAGTACTTAGGTACTTTATCAAAAATATCGAACCAGGAATAGAAAATGAGATTTGGTATAACTATCCGCACAACACTACACAATGATGACGCGCGAACTGTCAGTGCCCGCTCGTCTCCCGCTGGTCGCCCGCTCGTCACCCGCTCGTCGCCCGCTCATTGCCCGCTCATTGCCCGCTCGTCGCCCGCTCCCGCCCCGCTGCCCGCAGAATTCGAGACCGGGGCCTTAAAGTAACGCTCAAAAGGCTTCCTGCTAAAACCACAATCATATCAGTCATGAGCCAGTCGCTCAAAGGCTTTCGTGCATAAGCGGGGAGAAGATGCTGCGAACGACCGTGACGGAGGACGTATTCCGTCCACCAGACAGCTCGCTCAAGGGAAGACTGGGGCTGGTCGCGCATATCTGCTCGCAGTCTTGCAATGTTCTTTTTGAAACTGCGGACAAAAGTATTAATTGAATAAATCATATAAAAACAAAAACACATCAAAAATGTGTCTATAAAAGGCACGTGAAAGAAATTAGTGTATACCATACCTGTAATCACCAATCACTTTTTGAGCCGCTGAAACCAGTTTATCTGCGGTAAGGGTCAAAGAGTCCACTTCTACTCCGATGCCGAGTTCAACGTACTTGTTGACGTTGTACCATTGGTCTGCCATAAAAGGTATCCCAACCATTGGAAGCTGAGCATCTATCGCCTCGTCGGTGGACTGAAGACCACCTTGTGTGATAAAGAGCTTAATATTTGGATGTCCTGAAATAACGACGTGGACTTAATTCCAAATGTTTTGAAACGTTTAACAACTTACCAAAGACACATATTGACATGTAAAGATAAAAAAATAATACATGCAATTGAATCAAGTCATAATCAAGAGATCTGAATGATTTTTATTTAGACCTCTAAATAAAATTCATTCAGATCAAGAAACTAGTTATGCCGAACTAACCGAGCAAATCGCGCTGAGGGAACCACTTCTGAATTCTCACGTTTTTCGGAATCCTCTTCAAACCGTCTCCATCAAATTTCCACATGACATCGTAAGGCAAAGCTTCAAATGCGTCAAGAAACGCATCCAGCATGTTTTGGTCCATCATGCTGGGTCGGACGTTAGTGCCCAAACTGACATAGATCACACCGCGAGTTGATTTGTCTAAGTAAGATTGTAAATCCTGAAAAAGTTAATAATAAAAAGATGAATAAATATCCTTCACATTCCACACAGTGTCATCTAGTCCCAAGCTAAGCAACTCAATGCTTGTGTTCGTTGTGGTAACAAGATGACTGATAAATAGTTAGATACATTAAAATAAACAAAAAATACTTGTATTCATTGATTGGACAGGTCAAAGAATCTCTGATTAATGACAATTACATAATTAATGACAAATACAATAAAATATTTTAATCAATATATAGTTTACTAACCTCGGGTAGCGGCTTAATAGGTTTCAAATGCAGACCACCTAAATACACTACACCTGGAGGTACAGGTCTGTTGCCGTCAAAAATTGGATGAGAGTTTATAAACAACAGCTCCACATAACTCTTCAATTCGTGAGTTGTCGGAGCGTCGACTCCAAATTCAGATTTTAAGAAATCATCTTCGTATTCTTCACTTATTTTGTCAAAAATGTAAAAGTCCCATTCTTTCTTAAACTCTACAATCTTCTCCCAGAAACTGAAATCTCTGTATTGTTTACGGAAGTAGTGAGGGTGAAACACAGGGTGTCTACTCACAGCACCAACAGTGACCAAATTTTCAGTTAAAGCATAGAACGAAGAGAACAAAATAGCTGGGGCATTGTACAGTTTACTAAAAATCAGTGCATTAAAATGAATTGCCTCCACTATAACTAAATCAAACTTCTGATTTTTATCAGAAATCAAATCCTTTACTTCTGAAATTGAAAACATGTCCGTTCCAAATTTAGCCATAATGGCTGGATCCGCTTTCATTAATAAATGTGGATCAATTATCATTCCTCTTTTCATGATGGCTCCCATTTTATCGGATAAGAGAAGATTTTGCATGGTATTGTAAATAGCTCCAACATCAATTTCAGTCAAATTTTTCGGAGCCTTTTTGTCTCGGTAAACAGGATCCGTTGTGATGGTAACCACTTCGTGGCCTCGGTTAACCAGTTCTAGTGTTAGAGCTCTGAAGACCACTTGATGGCTGATGGATGGAGTTGGGTATACTCCCAGAATTCTCGCACTGTCTAAATGTTTTGTACACAGTATAAAAACTACTAATAGTACTTGAAATCGTAACATTGTTATTGCTTTTTACCACTTTTGTATTGAGACAGATTTTTTTCTTTTTTATTTCAACGAAGTATTCTTACACACTTTTTTAAACGTAATAACTTCACACACAGATATATAGCTTCTTCAATGTCCAACGGTCAATTGAGGCTAATCTTAGGCCGATGTATCATTTATACCACAAACAAGTGATACCTATATGACTTACATTTAGTAGACAAGAAATTACTTGTTTCACAATTTCTTACCTAGTATTATGCAATAATTTTAAAACAATATTTGGTTTTTGATGTTAAATACAAAAGGGCCTTTATTACTAAAATTTAGTTTAATTAAATAAGTTATGAAATTTATCGTTTAATTTTAAATTTTGAAGTTAATGAAGACATGGTATGTACTTATGTTTATTGAATATAGCTATAACTTTATTAAATAAACATTGAATTTAATTTAGTGTGGTTTTGTTACACAGTTATCGAGCTATTAAAAACTTGATACTATTTTACAGTAGGTTTAAAACAGATAGTAACGTTATCATTTTGATATTAATCAAAGTAACAAATTTTGATAAGTTCTATCAGGTAGGTATTGTGTATTATTATTTGGATTTTCGTGTTACAATCACACAATAAAAGTGCGAACTAAAAACAATATGCAATAGCAATCACTAGCCACTTGTTTATTAAATAATAGTAATACATTTGTTTTTACTCTGTTATACCACGCTTAGGGACTTACCTCATTACAATTATGTAAATAAAATAAACTACAGACAGTATTTTGTTCAATGTCGAGTGAAAAAAGTATGTCTTGGTATTTTTATCAGGTTTTAATATCAAAAGTTTGATAAATTATTATCAAATAAGTAATTACATGTCTAGGAACTGAACCGTGTACTGATGTACCTAGGTGTTCAATACACATCGACATAATAATGATGTAATCACGAACAAACTCCTTCTTAGTTTCGTATAAGCAAGTGGCTAAATTCATTTGATAAAATTATGGGCCGCCTAAAGGCATTCGTCATAGCTACGATTTTTAAAAGTCAGGTACCGATAATTGAACGTGGTCTCCGAAGCACAAAAGCGGGCAGCTAAACAACCGTAGGGCGCGGAATGACCTCCCCATACAATCAAACCAACATTATCTCTTTATAATATTAGTAGAGATAGCCTCTGGTCAATCTCCATCACAATAAGATAAAAACTATAAAAAGGACTCTGTGTGTTGACTACAGCCCCATACATGCCTATTAAAGGTCCAGGATTACAAAGCTCCGAAGTACGTAAGTTGACAAAACAAATGGTACCGCTGGGTACAAAGTGAAAAAAGTCTTAGAAAATTTATTAATTTACTTAATACAATTTTCTTCTTAAATTAACTCTTTACGCTTGCTTCGCCTTTAATTTACTGTTCGCACTAATAATATTAATCACATAATATATTATTGTTAAAGATACTAAAACGCTTATTAAAAGATATGCTGCTACTCGCACCAACAGATCAGTCATGAGCCAATCGCTCAAAGGCTTATGTGCATAAGCGGGGATAAGTCTCTTGGAACGACCGTGGCGGAGCACGTATTCCGTCCACCAGACAGCTCGCTCAAGGGGAGACTCGGGCTGGTCGCGCATCGCTACTCGCAGTCTTGCAATGTTTTTCTTGTAACTGGAAACAAAAACATGTTCAATGTTAAAAACAATTAGACGGCCTCTTAAACAAAGATGTAATAACAAAACAAAAACGGTCAGTATTACAAACAAGGGTCTAGAAATAATAAGTCGAGAAGATTTATCATCTAAATTCTTCTTTATAGGGCCCTATAAACGTTTTAGCAGTTTAAAAATAAATTATGTCATAATAGCTCTCAGTTTCGAATTGACTATTTCCTTGTTATAAATGACAATAAATTAAAACAGTAACATTATTTTACTCAAATTGGTGTTAGATATTTTCTCCGATCGTGAATTCGTATTACCTGTCGTCACCAATCACTTTAAGCGCAGCTGCTACCAGTTTGTCAGCTGTAAGAGTAAGAGCGTCCACTTCTTCCCCAATCCCGAGTTCGATGTATTTGTTAATGTTGTACCACTGGTCTGCAAGGAACGCTATCCCCACCATTGGAAGCTCTGCATCTATTGCTTCGTCGGTTGACTGAAGACCGCCTTGCATGATGTAGAGCTTTATGTTTGGATGACCTAGAATGAAACAACAATTGAAGTTATTGTAAACCAACCAAAAAAGTTATTGTATAACTTGTACAATGAATTATAAATAAAAATATATAAAAAAGCATTTTATACAAGCTTGCTTATACTTTTGATTATTTCATATTGCATGTTCCCAGAAAAAACGAACTTACCCAGCAAATCTCGCTGCGGGAACCACTTCTGAATCTTCACGTTGCTTGGAATTCTCTTAAGGCTATCCCCATCAAACTTCCACAAAATATCAAACGGCAGAGCTTCGAAGGCGTCCAGAAACGCATCCAGCATATCTTGGTCCATCATGCTGGGTTGAACGTTGGTGCCCATGCTGACATAGATCACACCGCGAGTTGAATTGTCTAAGTATGATTGTAAGTCCTAAAACAAAATTATTTGGGATCATGATTGGTCAGAGGACTTAGAGATATTAATGGATAACAATAATTTATCATATATCAGTCAAAAAATGACTACTGTTAGACTTAGGCCTCCCTTAAAGATCTCCAGTTGTTTCGGTTGGACGACATATAAATTTATCAACAATTGTTTAACTAAAAAGTTTTGGGTGTTTACTAACCTCAGGCAAGGGCTTCACAGGCTCCATATGCATACCTCCCAAGTACACTACACCTGGTGGTACGGGTCTGTTGCCGTCAAATATCGGATGAGAGTTTATAAACAACATTTCAACATAATTCCTCAATTCGTCAATTGTCGGACTGTCGACTGCAAATTTAGATTTCAAGATATTGTTCTCGCATTCTTCAGCTCTTTGAGCGGTAACGTGTATGTCCCATTCTTGTTTCATTTCTACAATGTTTTCCCAGACACTGAGATCTCTGAACTTAGTTCGAAACATGTGAGGGTGAAATTCGGGATGCATGCTCACAGCACCAACAGTGAAAAAGTTTTGTGGTGTTCCATAGAATGAAGAGAACATAATGGCCGGTGCATTGTAAATTTTACTAAAAATTAGTGGAGAGTTATACAGTGCTTCAAATATTATTAGATCAAACTTCTGGTTTTTATCAGCAATCAAACTTCTTACTTCTTGATTAGAAAAAATATCTTCAACATATTTATATAAAAGGCATGGATCCAGTTTGTTCATAAGTGGCATATCCCATATTACCCCTCTTTTTATAGAAGCATCTCCGACGTCACCAGTTAAAATTTTCATTTTTCTTTCGTAGCCGTCTTTTATATCAATTTCAGTTAAATTCTTTGGAGGTACTTTGCCTCTGTAAACTGGATCTGGTGTGATGACCACTACTTCGTGTCCTCTTCTGACAAGTTCTAGAGTTAACTCTCTAAAGACCACTTGATGGCTGATAGATGGAGTTGGATATATTCCTAAAATTCTGGCACCGTCTATTTTCATTGCACTTAATGTTAAAACTACTAAACACACTTGTAACCACGACATTTTCATCGCCTTTTTCTGAATTTCACTATTTCCTTTAACTATTTGTTATTATCGTATATCATTGATTTAAATAATTTATAACTTCTTTATTTCTTGTTTATTTCTAAGAAAATTGATAATTAAATAATAATGGACACAAATAAGGAAATGTAAGAATGTATTAAATTTATTTACGATCTGTTTCGCACTCCTAATTTTTATCTTTGATTAGTCACAATCGTAAAATTACAGTTTACTTCCAAGAGTTCTGAGGTATAAGTGATATTTTCCTGAGAGATTTTCATATTATATAGGTACTCAACTTTTAAAAAGCAAGAAGTCGTGACTTGCTATTATTGTAATTTTTTCGTGATATCATGAATTGATAACCTTAGAGGCAATTACAGCTATCGACATGGCGGTGTATGTTTGTTTGTTTCAACTTTAATATGTAAATTAATATTCAATATATTGAAGTTGAAACAAACAAAAAATTTTTAATTCTAATTTAACAACATCTTTCTATAATGAATAATGCAATCTTAGTTAAACTTCTAGACAAGAGTTATATATAAAACAGTGATTACAGGGAAGAACGAGTAGCATTTGGCTTCCAAATGGGGTAAAATAAAAATATATTCTTCAGTGAATAGTTTCTTAATACGATAAAAAATAAGTAAACGTCTAGTTCAGAGTAAATGCTTATACTATAGAGGTAAACTTGGTTTGTTTGGTTGTTGTAGAGTTATCACCGAAACTACACTTTTGAAATCCTATTAAAATCCTGGGTTCATTACACCCGTGAAACGCCGGGACGGGCTTCTAGTTTACAACAACAAACGAATTGGTATGAAAACTGGAAAATCTTTGTGTTTTGCAAGTGTAAGTTTAACTTTAGTCACATAAAAAGGAATGATTCAATAATCTAAAATAATAATCTATAAGTAAACACAAGGAACTAAATACAATAATAAACATCGAGGCATTCTGCTAGTATGTGTGACAAATATATATTATCTAATTTATCTTTATCTTCATCTTCAATGAATTACCCATTCAAATATGCACCTGCCCAGCCAGCCTGATAAGGTTGAAGGACTGATAATAAGTTTTTTTTTAAGAAACATACAGAGACGTTGAATATTTAAAGTCGTTAAACTAATAAACAACTAAGTACCTTGTTTGAACATTTTAACTCGTACACAACTAAATTCTTTCCGTTTGTTTCACTTTACTACTTTTCACTTACTCTACTGCAAACACAAACTAATCGCATTATGATAATTAATAGTGCTAGTACCTGAAGCTACTAAAACAGCTTATAAAAAAGTCGCTGCTGTAAGCACCAATACATCAGGCATGAGCCAGTCGCTTAATGACTGTTGTGCTAAAAGTGGGAGAAGACGGGAGATTTTATGCAGAAGACCAGAAAGACCATGTATTAGAAAGTTTTAAATGAACCCCGTAGTCCAGCATTGCCCATAACCGTGGTAATACTGCCATTGTCAGGGTAGCAAGTGCCTCAATTTCAAAAAGATTCTGAAAGAGTTTCAACCTATTGATTTTAAAATACATATTTTTTTTTGTTTCTGATATAAAACTTTGTTTGAATAAAAAAAAAATATACATATTATTTGAATACCTACTCTCATGAATTTGAACCGTGGGTTATATTAGAGTGATAACGCAAGAGTGAATTTTTTTTAAATGTAACAATTCATTTACTAACAGTATTTATAAAAAGTATATACCTAGTTAATAATAATTACAGAAAATTTACTTATCAGTCCGAGTAAAGATTACTTTTATGATTAATTAACATAAAGTTATGGTAAATAATAATATTCTTTCTTTAAAGCTTCTTTATGCTTTTTTCACCTTAACCCTAATAGTCGCACTTCTTAACAAACTAATCACATAATACAGTGCCACTAAAGCTACTAAAATGACTATTAAACAAGTTGCTGCTACTTGCACCAACAGATCAGTCATGAACCAATCGCTCAAAGTTTTATGCGCGTAAGCGGGGAGAAGACTCTTGGAACGACCGTGGCGGAGGACGTATTCCGTCCACCAGACAGCTCGCTCGAGGGGAGACTGGGGCTGGTCGCGCATCTCTACTTTCAGTCTTGCGATATTCTTCTTGTAACTGGAGACAAACATTAGTTATAAGAAATAGTGTTAGGCGGTATCTTCAACAGAGCTGCTGAAACAAAACCAACATAGCAAAAAGGGCCTTGACTTGTAATGTGAATCCAATGGTGTTTTAGCAGTATCTTGGGATAACATAAAAGTAGTACCTTGTTGTTTGGAAAAATAAAATTAAAATGAGGTTACTTCTTTTGACCTTAATTAAATTGAAATTTTATCTGTGAGCTCGTATTACCTGTCGTCTCCGATAACTTTAAGAGCAGCTGCCACCAGTTTGTCAGCCGTAAGAGTCAAAGCATCCACTTCTTCCCCGATGCCAAGTTCGACGTACTTGTTAATGTTGTACCACTGGTCTGCTAGGAATCCTATCCCTACCATTGGAAGCTCTGCATCTATTGCTTCGTCGGTGGACTGAAGACCGCCTTGCATGATATAGAGCTTTATGTTTGGATGTCCTAGAATGACAACACACATTTTATGCAAAGAAAAATACATTCAGTTTATTCTCAAACTAGCTGCTCCCCGCGGTTTCACCCGCGTAAGGGCCGGGTCCGCGGGAATATTGGGATAAAAAGTAGCCTATGTCACTCGTGGATAATGTAGCTTTCGAATGGTGAAAGAATTTTTAAAATCGGTTCAGTAGTTTTTGAGCCTATTCATTACAACCAAACAAACAAACAAACAAACAAACAAAGTTTTCCTCTTTATAATATTAGTGTAGATTAGTGTAGATATAAATGAAGAAAAAAGAACGAGATCAACCAAACCGAAAGGACAAATATGTATTTTATTACGAGTGTTTGTTACGTACATTATGTCATACAATTTTTTGTAATTTTTTTAAATTTATATTTTAAGAGACCAAACCAGACCCAACTAACTTACCCAGCAAATCTCGCTGAGGGAACCACTTCTGTATCTTCACGTTGTTTGGAATTCTCTTCAGGCTATCCCCATCAAATTTCCACAGAATATCGAACGGCAGAGCTTCGAAAGCGTTCAGAAACGCATCCAGCATATCTTGGTCCATCATGCTGGGTTGAACGTTGGTGCCCATGCTGACATAGATCACACCCCGAGTGGAATTGTCTAAGTATGATTGTAAATCCTAAAAACATAAAGCATGTATTCATCGACCTGAATAATAATTATTTTAGATCATGCCTGGCCAGAAGACTAAATAATGGATAACAATACTTTAACATATAAGTCAAAAAATGTCTACTGTTAGACATAGGCCTCCCTCAAAGATCTCCAGTTTTTTCGTTTGGAAGACATATAAAATTATCAACAATTATTATATAACTAAAAAGTTTTGGGTACTAACCTCAGGCAAGGGCTTCACAGGCTTCATATGCATACCTCCCAAGTACACTACACCTGGTGGTACGGGTCTGTTGCCGTCAAATATCGGATGGGAGTTCACAAACAACATTTCAACATATTTCTTCAGTTCTTGAACTGTCGGACTGTCTACTCCAAATTCAGATTTCAATATATTATTCTCGCATTCTTCAGCTTTTCGATCGGAAATATAAATATCCCATTCTTTTTTAATTTCTACAATATTGTCCCAGACACTAAGTTCTCTGTATTTATTTCTGAACATGTGAGGATGGAATTCTGGATGTCTGCTCACACCACCAACAGTGAAATAGTTTTGCGGTGTTCCATAGAACGAAGAAAACATAATAGCTGGTGCATTAAAGATTTTACTGAAAATTAGTGGACTGTAATACAATGCTTCAACTATTATTAAATCAAAGTTTTGGTTTTTATCTGCTATCAAATTCTTTACTTCTGGATATGAAAAAATATCTTTACTATTTTCAAACATAGTACATGGCGCAATCTCATTTAATGTTGGCATATCCCATATTACCCCCCGTTTCATAGCAGGAGTTTCCATGAAATCATATAGAAGTGCCATTTGTCTCTTGTAGGCATCTTTTATATCAATTTCAGTCAAATTCTTTGGGGGTACTTTGCCTCTGTAAACTGGGTCGGTTGTAATAACCACTACTTCGTGTCCTCTTCTGACAAGTTCTAGAGTTAGTTCTCTAAAAACCACTTGATGGCTGATAGATGGAGTTGGATATATCCCTAAAATTCTGGCACCGTCTATTTTTATTAAACTGAATGTTAAAACTAATAGACACACTTGTACCCATAACATTTTCATCATGTTTTCTGTTTCTCACAACTTCTTTGTAACTTTAAAAAAGTGTTTATTTGGTAATTCAGATAAAGAAGAAAAATGTAATGTTACTTTGAATCACTTTCGGTTACACAAACACGCAAATTTCTTTCCTTAACTCCTAACACTTGTTGCGTTACAGTTTACTTCAATGAATTCTATGGTCTTAGTGATATTTATCCAAAGAATTCTTATAATTTATACTCAAAACTTTAAAAACCAACAAATCATAGTGACTTGCATTTTTTTTGTGGTGTCATCGAGCAATCCTAGGCTATTACGGCATCGATGTTGCGGTGTATATTTTCAACTTCATACATAAGTAATTAAATATATTCTTTATTTTATTATAATTATTATTATTATTATTTTTATTATAATGCCTGTGTGAAATGTCCAATAATATTTATATTTATATTTATTTATTTATTTATTTATTATTAAATCATCCCTAACTAGCTCAGCAGATTGATAAGGTCAAAATACTAATATTTTTTTGATAAACAAGGACTTCATAATTAAACACAATATGAACTCATTATATTTGAAAAATAAATTTAATAGGTATAACCCAAAATTTTAGAATAATATTAAAAATATGTATTTTGTAATGAAATTTTCTAATGATTGTTACAAAACGAATACGTGTCCATTTTAATAAATACCAAAACTGTGCGTATTACAGCAGATTACATAAGTACATACCTCATCTCGGGCATTGAAATCACTCCTTCTTTTCTTGGGGCTATTTTTTGGCGTTTGATTTTTGTGGCGCCCCTAGCGGCGTTTAGGTTTAGGTTCATCATTGTAAGAAAAAATAATATTAAAAAACTTTATCAATCATATTAATATCAATCGAATTAAAAATGATAAGATCGAGTGTGTCGTAAAAAATAAATCATTATGACTTGCTCATTCGTAAATAGGTACGTCTATTGTGTCAAAATATTATGAAATATTTTCCATTAGCCCTAACATCAGTTTTCGAGTTGTATAGTTAACTATCCTCGCTAACGGGTCAAGTATTTCATTATTACATCGAACGAGCGACAAACAGCGATCGCTCTTTATGCCAGTTAAAAAGCGTGCGTTATCTCAGGGATTCGAAAACATGTCATAATATCATTTTATTAGAGCCGTCATTCTCTACCGTATAGATAGGTATTTATCTCGATTCGACCCCAAACTTTGATTTTTCGTTCTTATTTCGCCCCACAAAAATTGTACTGTTTAAACTTATATTAAAAACACAGTGTAGCACTAAAGCAGCTGAGTCAGTTGAACAAAATACAAGGTTATACTCGTAATCAACATTTTCATTACTCTTACACCGAAATTAGCATGAAGTTGCCTGATAATAGAGTTGAAAGAAGCATTTTACGCCGTAAATTTATTTTCGGCCCTAGAGTTGTAAAGTAAACATCTGTCAACAGATGAAAATGTCGATAATCGTCGATCGATTATATATGTTCCTAAATATATGTAGATATAATTTCAACATAGGTATAAGGTATGCCGAATCGAGATAAATATCTGTAGGGTAGAAAAATCTGGAGCTCAAACATAATTGTTTGAAGTTTTTAATGCGTGAATACCTTGGCACACAATGAATTAATGAATAAAATGCAAAGGAAGATAGTTTTCTTTATGTTCGATCCCAAAAAAAAGAGAACATGTTTTTTTCATTACTCAACACAGAAAGAACGCATGAAGTTGTCTGATCATAGGGTTCAAAGTGGCATTTTGCGTCCATAAGGTCACAAAGTTACTTGCCGCCCTAGGGCTGTAAGTAAATAACTGTAAATAAATTAAAATGCCACTTTCTACTTTGACATTAAAAAAAATTAATACTAGTAGAATGCTTACTACTTTCGTTTTACGGTTACTTTTAGTGGCATTCTGCCCATCAGTATTTTTGTTTTATTGAAATTTGTATTTTAAAGCGGGAAAGTAGCTATTCTATCTTCAGATGTTTAGTCTATAATGTATAGATGATTTTAAAAAAATCGTGAGTACAAATTTGCGAGTGTGAGATTTAAATTTGCAAGTATTTTTTTTGCTACTTCCTCATATACGCTGGCTCGTGCGGTAAATCATCTCTAAATCTCGAATGAGCCTTTTTCACCTTGTAGAAGAATCTACTAAGTATTATTTATTTAACTAACCACTTTTTAAATTTAGATTCTACAACGTTGTAACATCCTATTTAATTGCTGAATTTAGTTCCAATAGAACTTGGGGTAATATTCGGAGTTTGATAATTCAAAAATAAATAAAAAATCATAAACCAAATAATCGTAATAATTAATTTACTATTTTACATAAATATTTTGTTCACAGAAAATACAATAGTTTTTATTCAATAACTTATCAGTCTTGTGCTAAGATTACATAATTATATACATTATAAACTTAACAGTTATGACAGCAATTATTATTACTACATAGTCATAATAAATATATTGCTTAATTATCAGAAAATAACATTGTATGAACTAAGCTATCTTTACAAGATGATTTAATTATATAATTATAATTATAGATAGAGTAACAAAAGTGCCATCAAAACTTAAAAGCTTCCGTGTTTCAAACTGTACGGCACTATCGGCTACCTAGTTGAGAAACTATGGCCACTTAAATATATTTTACTGATACCTCAACTAATTTTGAAATGTATAAGCTTCTTTAAGCTTTTTTCACTTTTACACTTATTATCGCACTTCTTAATAAACGAATTACATAATAAAGTGTCGCCAATGCTACTAAAACGGCTATTAAAAGACTTGCTACTACTTGCACCAACAGATCAATCATGAACCAATCGCTCAAAGTCTTATTTGCGTAAGCGGGGAGAAGACTCTTGGAACGACCGTGGCGGAGTACGTATTCCGTCCACCAGACAGCTCGCTCGAGGGGAGACTCGGGCTGGTCGCGCATCTCTTCTCGCAGTCTCACAATGTTTTTCTTGTAACTGGAAAAAAAACATTTAAATGAGATGCAAAGCTGCTGAAAAATTAACAATCAGTCAGTATTATCAAAAAAGGGTCTTGACTTGAAATATTAAATCCAATGGATTGTTATCAGTGTCTTGGCGCAAGTTAATATCCTTGGACATTTCACGCAGCGTCATCTAGTCCCAAGCTAAACAATTTAATGCTTGTGTCATGGTAACCAGATGACTGATATGATAGATATATACATTTTAAATTACCTGTTGTTTCTAAGAATAAATTTAAGTGAGGGTTTTTTAACAATATTTTTAAGAAAATTTTATGTGTATTACCTATCGTCACCAATCACTTTAAGAGCAGCTGCCACCAGTTTGTCAGCTGTGATAGTCAAGGCGTCCACTTCTACTCCAATGCCGAATTCGACGTACTTGTTGATGTTGTACCACTGGTCTGCAAGAAACGCTAATCCCACCATCGGAAGCCCTGCATCTATTGCTTCGTCGGTGGACTGAAGACCACCTTGCATGATGTAGAGCTTTACGTTCGGATGCCCTAGAATGACACCACAAATGTTATTCAGTTCAACAAAGAAATAGTCAGTAAGATAACTCACAATAATAAATAATGTATACTTCATTTATTGCAACGAGCAAATAGGAACATAAGTAAACACACGTAATTGGTCGTCGAAAATAATTTTCTATCTCGTGATTGGCTAGATTGTCAAATCAATTGTCAATTGTCAAATCTAGCCAATCCAATTATTTTCAACGACCAATCACGTGTATTTATTTCTCTTCCTATTTTCTCGTTTCAATAAAATTAAATAAAGTATAGAACTAGATTAAAAACACTAAAACACCAAATTTCGAGCTTTCAATTACCTGACTTAAAATTATAGATTTTTTGAAGTGGATATATTAAGAGGCAAAAAAAGACCCAACAACTTGTGATAAAAAACTTACCCAGTAAATCTCGCTGAGGAAACCACTTCTGAATTTTCACGTTCTTTGGAATTCTCTTCAGGCCATCCCCATCAAACTTCCACAGAATGTCGAAGGGCAGAGCTTCGAAAGCGTCCAGGAACGCATCCAGCATGTCTTGGTCCATCATGCTGGGTCGGACGTTTGTACCCATGCTTACATAGATCACTCCCCGAGTTGAATTGTCTAAGTATGATTGTAAGTCCTGAAAAAATATAATTTTTAATGGTTAAAGAAATTTATTCTCAAAAAGACTACAAAAAGTCACTTACATGAGAAAATAATATTTAGGTAAGTATCGTTAGTAGGTCGTATTCGACAATTTATAAGTAGGTAAGGTAAGTAGGTACCCATTCAATGTATTCATGTATCATCAGTTATGTATTGTTTGAGTTTTGTTTTAAATGCATTGAATGAGTTTACATTTTTTATATGAGAGGGTATATTGTTATAAAGCTGTGCGCCTTCGAAAGTAAACATTCTTTTGCCGTAATTTGTGCGTGTTTTGGGTAGGACTAGAAAACTGGCTCTGCGGGTGTTTCGCTTGGATATTACGCGCTGTTTAACAAATGATAAGTTAGTATGGAGTGAGCGTTTTATTATTTTATGAACAAGTATGCAGGTGTTGTATGTATAAAGTTGTTTGATGTTAAGTAGCTTTGTTTCTTTGTATATTTGGATGGTTAGAGTTAAATAAGGGTATTGAAATAATAGTTTGATTGACCTTGAGCAGTATGATTTTGAGATCATACTGCTCAGAAGGTTCCATTAAAGATATAACATCATTATCTCAGCCAAAAGTTGTTTATTGCGGAACATAAGCCTACCACAAAGATCTCCAGTTGTTTCGGTTGGATGACATATAAATAAATCTTAATGATTTATTTTACACTAGGAGTAAATAGTTTACTTACCTCGGGCAAGGGCTTCACAGGCTTCATATGCAGACCTCCCAAGTACACTACACCTGGTGGTACGGGTCTGTTGCCGTCAAATATCGGATGGGAGTTCACAAACAACATTTCAACATAATTCTTCAACTCCTGAATTGTCGGACTGTCGACCCCAAATCTAGATTTCAAGATATTATTCTCGCATTCTTCAGCGTTTTTATCGGAAATATAAATATCCCATTCTTTTTTTATTTCTACAATATTGTCCCAGACACTAAGTTCTCTGTATTTATTTCTGAACATGTGAGGATGAAATTCAGGATGTCTGCTCACACCACCGACAGTGAAATAGTTGACTGGTGTTCCATATAATGAAGAAAACATAATAGCTGGTGCGTTGAATATCTTACTAAAAATTAGTGGACTGTGATACAGTGCTTCTACTATAACTAAATCAAACTTTTGATTTTTATCAGCTATTAATTGTTTTACTTCTGGATTAGAATAAATACCTTCCATAAATTGAAACATAATGCATGCATCTTTCTTATTTACTGTTGGCATGTCCCATATTACTCCTCGTTTTAAAGAATCTACCATGTCATTCATAAGTTTCATTTGTCCGCTATAGGCGTCTTTTAAATCAATTTCAGTTAAATTTTTTGGAGGTACTTTACCTCTGTAAACTGGGTCGGTTGTAACAACCACCACTTCGTGTCCTCTCCTGACAAGTTCTAGAGTTAATTCTCTAAAAACCACTTGATGGCTGATGGAAGCTGTTGGATATATCCCTAAAATTCTGGCACCGTCTATTTTCATTGAACTTAATGTTAAAACTACTAAACACACTTGTAACCACGACATATTGATCATTTTTGCTGATTTTCACAAATCCTTCCTTGCTATTTGAAATAAGTTCGTATATTGTTTTGTTTATTTTAATAAAAAAGAAAATGTAACGATGTACACTTTAAATCACTTTCTGTTTCACACATAAACTCGTTTATTTCTCCCTCGAACACGTCACGCTCGTAATTATGCAGTTACTTCTATGAATTCTGAGGTCTTAGTGATATCATTTTAGATATTCGTATAATTTATACTCAAACCTTTAAAATCGACAAATCATAGTGACATGCATTTTATTTCGTAGTGTTATCGAGCAATCTGATTGGCAATTATGACGATCAATGTGGCGGTGTATGTTTGTATGTTTCAATGTCATTATATAAAGAAATAAAATAAATAAATCAAAATCAGAAAGAAATGTCCGATCTCTGTGGCTCAGTGGGCGAAAGCCCGGCTGAGACGCGGAGGTTGCGGGTTATATATTAGTGTGTTCTGCAGATATTTGTTCCGTGTCTGGGTGTATTCTATCTACTTATACTGTTTCATACATATTTTTTTTAAATACATACATAATATTATACATAGAAACACCCAGACTCCGAGACAAATTTGCAGGTCATGTAAACATTTTGTGCCACGGAATTAAAAAAAAAATTCTGAAAAATTAACATTGTGTGCCTTAATAAATAAATGCTAAAACTGTATGCAGTACATACATAGCAGTAGTATTCGATTAAATACAGCTCAAAGAACCATATTTTCAAAGTAAATAAATAAATATCCTTGGACATTTAACACGGCGTTATCTATTGCCAAGGTCAATATATTATATCTATCTTGTTTAATACTCAAAGATAATCAACCCGTTTACATAATTTTCACACCTGTGATGACAGGACTAATTAAGGTAATTGTAACAGTCATGATTATCAATGTAATAATTTTATTTATAATACAGTATAGATAGTCATTGCGATCATTGCAATAATACAGCCAATAATGAAGCTTATCCTGTTTAAGACAAGTTAATCAACATTTTTCTGCCTTTGTGTTCCAATTTACATTATGAATGAATGCAGTGCAAAAAGGCCTGCTTGGGATAAAAAAAACGATTTTGTGGCAATTCTGGGAGAACAAAACTGGGAGAATTACATCAGTCTTATAAGCAGTTATGTATTAAAAGCCAGCAAAGTTAAAGTACTCGTTCAAACTTATTAACATCTACTGTTATCAAACAATCACTTTAACTTAAGAAATCTTTACGCCTGCTTCGCCTTAACATTCCTTTTCACACAGCCTAGCAAACTAAGGACATAATATAATATCGTTGCTGCTAATAGAACAACAAATAAAAGACTTCCAGCTACAAGCAATAGTAGGTCAGTCATGTACCAATCGCTCAAAGGCTTATGTGCGTAAGCGGGAAGAAGACTCTTGGAACGACCGTGGCGGAGTACGTATTCCGTCCACCAGACAGCTCGCTCGAGGGGAGACTCGGGCTGGTCGCGCATCTCTGCTCGAAGTTTTGAGATGTTCTTTTTGTATCTGGGAATAAACATGCATAATGGTGATTTACTTGCTTGATTAAAAAGTAATTAATGTCTATGAAAGAACAATTGCATCATAAGCGTTATTATTTTGTAGAAATAAATAATCTGTAGATAAACCGATAAGAGATTTATCGTTTTGATAAATAGCAAAAAAATTGCGTCATATTACTTAGTTCTGAATTGGCTCTTTGCGAGTACATTTAAAAATCGAATTGTAAATAAAGTAATATTTAATTTTCTTTTTAAGTTTACCTGTTGTCACCAATCACTTTAAGAGCAGCTGCTACTAGTTTATCAGCTGTGATAGTCAAGGCGTCCACTTCTTCTCCAATGCCAAGTTCGACGTACTTGTTGACGTTGTACCATTGGTCTCCAAGGAAAGGTATCCCCACCATCGGGAGCTCTGCATCTATCGCCTCGTCAGTGGACTGAAGACCGCCTTGCATGATAAAGAGCTTCACGTTTGGATGCCCTGAAGTTAGAACATAGATTTGCTATAAACCGATAGTGGTATTAGCCATTAGGCCATTTTTGGTCGCGCATCTCTGCTCGAAGTTTTGAGATGTTCTTTTTGTATCTGGGAATAAACATGCATAATGGTGATTTACTTGCTTGATTAAAAAGTAATTAATGTCTATGAAAGAACAATTGCATCCTGAAAAATCCATGCCAAAACGTTGTGATTTTATGTATGCCTAAAAAGGTAATGTGCGTAAACATTACCTAGCAAATCTCGCTGCGGAAACCACTTCTGAATCTTCACGTTCTTTGGAATTCTCTTCAAATTATCTCCATCAAACTTCCACAGTATATCGAAGGGCAGAGCTTCGAACGCATCCAGG
This sequence comes from Xanthorhoe spadicearia, assembly GCA_947086425.1. Classification (NCBI taxonomy): domain Eukaryota; kingdom Metazoa; phylum Arthropoda; class Insecta; order Lepidoptera; family Geometridae; genus Xanthorhoe; species Xanthorhoe spadicearia. The sequence continues at coordinate 2,418,612 of OX352198.1, read as the reverse complement.
AAAGAATCCAGCATGTCTTGGTCCATCATGCTGGGGCGGACGTTGGTGCCCAAACTGACATAGATCACACCCCGAGTTGAATTGTCTAAGTATGATTGTAAATCCTGAAAAATTATGTTTCGGGATTAAGTCTGGCTAAAAAATAACAATTTCACTCAGTCAACAACAATTAAACTGATATTTTGATCATGCAATGATAAATATATGAATTTGATCAAATTATAGTTAGAAGTACTAAAAAGTACTAACCTGGGGCAAGGGCTTTGTAGGCTTCAAATGCAGACCTCCCAAATACACTACACCTGGAGGTACGGGTCTGTTGCCGTCAAATATTGGATGTGAGTTTACAAACAGAATCTCTACATGTTTTTCTAATTCCTGAACTGTCGGAGTGTTGACTCCAAACTCAGATTTAAGGAAATCATTTTGTATTTCTTTAGTCAATTCGTCGAAAACATAAAAATCCCATTCTATTTTCATCTCTGCGATCTTCTCCCAAAAACTAAGGTCTCTGTACTTATTTCGAAATATATGGGGGTGGAACACTGGGTGTTTACTTACAGCACCAAGGCTGACTAAGTTTTCTCCTGTTCCATAAAATGAGGAAAACAAAATAGCTGGTGCGTTGTAGAGTTCACAAAAAATTAGTGTATTGTAATACATCGCCTCCGTAAGTACTAAATCAAATTTTTGACTTTTATCAGCAATCAAATCTTTTACTTCTTGGAATTTGAACATTTCTCTTCCAAATATTAATGCGGAGGTTGGATCTAGCTTCATCATTGATAGGACATTCGCTATCACTCCTCGTTTCATAACGCTTCCCAAATCCTTACCATACATAAGTTTCTGTAGTACTCCATATGCGCCACTTATATCAACTTCGGTTAAATTCTTTGGGGCTTCTTTGCCTTTGTAAAGTGGGTCTGTTGTTATGACAACTACTTCATGTCCTCGCTTGATCAGTTCTTGAGTTAAAGCTCTGAAGACTACTTGATGGCTGATGGATGGAGTTGGGTATACACCTAATATTCTAGCGCTGTCTATATTTGTTGTGCAAAAGAAGCAAAATACTAAAAACACAAAGAAACGCAACATTTTTACCACTTTTAATATTATTTTGAATTATTCACAAATTACGGTTAAGTATATTAGTATAAAAACAAAAATTTGTACAGAATAATTCCAACTACGTTTTGTTTTTACTTCTATCCCTCCCGTTAATTTAAACTCACATATTTATAAATACAAATTCTTTATATGATTACCAAATGCCAATTGATTTTAATCATAAAGAATCGTTTTATTTATATTTCAAAATAATAATCACATAGCGATATCTTCACATTACACGCAGGTACCACGCAATTTAGATTAGCGCAGGATCGAAGAAAACAATTTTATAAAAACTACAAAAAAGTCCCATTTACTAGATGCATCTTTCTTGCCTGTTGCAATAGTCATCATGCATGATTTCCTATTATCCTTTTTTTTATTAGTTAAAAGTCTGTTTAATCTGCTTTTTAATTCGTTTCACGTAAGTGTACGTGAGTACGTGTAAGATCAGCCACTGAAGGTTACGGAACTCAATTTGCCTTTATATTTCGACAGTTTAAGTCCAATTTACATAATGCCGGTAAAAGCCTCCATGCCTTGCCGTAAAATATTGGCGGTTTTATATCCCATATTATTTTGGTACCATTACCCCTGCTAGCTCAAAGTTATAACAGCTTCAAATGTTTTAAAGAAGACAAAAAACGAAACATGATCGAAGCATGAACTTTACTTTTATTTTTGTGTGAGAAAACTTTTGACAAAGCATGATTGACTACTTTTTTGGTAGACCGTACAACGTACAACTTTCCTGTTGGAAACATTCAAATTATATCATGTGTTTATCAATTATGAAATTTATATAATACTATCAATAAAAACATGAACTATAATCGAAAAGATTAGTGGTATTCATGATCTCATAAACAAATACGCAGGCGTAGTCATTAGAGATAAGGTTGATAGCACGTGAGTCAAACCTGACGCTATTTTAACTTCAGTAGGTAAATATTTTTGAGTGGCATTATACAAAAGTGGTCTGCCGGCTTACCATGATATGACCGTTTATAGCGATTCAGTTTAGGTCCTACTACGAATTACTTATGACGTAAACTAAGGCGCTGACGTAAAGTTTTGACAGTCAGAACCTAAACTGAATCGCTACATAAGACGTCATTGTACGCCTCCTGTATACCCAGTAGTAGGTGTTACCAGCTAATTAGATAAATAGCAGTTTAAGTGATACAGCCAACTTACCATTCACTGTACCTTATCCGTGGAAGTGTGCCAGGTTTTACACCGCGCATGTTTCAACATTGTTATGTAAACTATTGGAGTTGATCGGGCACGTGTCTTATCTTCGAAGCATGATATATGATGTGATGTAGATAGAAAGGAGGATTTTCTATCAATATGGAAGCTCTATCTTGCGTCTCACAAGTTAAAATCTTTTGTAAAAGTTAACCTGATTCGTGAAACTGAAACGACATAACTATTTTTGATAAAATCAATATATATATATATTTTTAAAGCTCCACTATTGTTTTAAGTTATAGAAACTCACACTTGACCAACACAAGCTGAACTACGAATATTAGCATGAATAGCTTTAAAAATAGGGGTTCTGTATGCACAGTTTAGACCAAAATTTAGGTAATCTCTTCTTTGGTAATTTAAGACCATTTCGATAGATACGTACCCCTCCCCCTTCCCTCGGTTTCACTATTGCTCCATTTGATGTTTCGCGCGTTGAAATCAAAAGCACTCTAAAATTTGCAATGTAAAATACAACGAATGTATTCTATTGATCCCACTTCTGATTTTACATTATGTAATCAGAAAGTGAATTCCTAACAAATACAAATACAAATACAAATACAAATATATTTATTTACCGAAAACACAGGTTAATACATAGAATTTTCCGATGGTCCCCGCACGAGGCAAGCCTGTATCGCGGGAGGCCGGTTATAACCATCTTACTTTAATTTACTAGTTATGTACTTTCATTCTTGTAATTCTTCAAACATATAAAAGTAGGTACCTACACGTACAAAAGAGGACTAACCTTGTAAGAGTTAACCATCAACAAGTCTATTACTTCTTGCTACAATAAGCGCAATTTAATGTGGCGAACTTACTAGTAACCAGTAGATAACGTTATTCGCAATAACTATGTTCACTTCGGTCAACCTACTACACGTGCTGTAAACCGTGATTAAGTAATCCAGTGTCTAGTCAACAATTTTATGATAATGTAATAATAGCACTCATTCAATGTGGTCCAAACACGTGATTGTCACGATTGATAACAATTTACAAGTCATTCTATTGTGCAATAATAATTTTGCATCGTCATAACTCGTAAGCAAGTTATGAAATTACCAATAATCCTATACTTACAATAAAATGTTGAACGTGCTATTTTTGTGATCAATATGACGTATACCATTATCATTTTCTGTGGCGCAATGGGTGAAATGTAGTAGCGGGTTCGATCCCCGCCGTGAGACACATGCTTGCATAATCTGCAATCTTGCATAATATCTTTCTGTGTAAAAAACATAATGTTCTTTTTGAAAAAAATATTTATATCAGTCATCATAACATGCTTATCTTGAGTCTCTGTCGATTAATATTTATTTATTTTAAATTATAACAACACCGTTGGCAAAGCAGTAGAGCAACGTGACGCTGATATTTATTGAAATATATGTTCTATCTAGCTTTACGGCCAACGTCATCCACAAATTAATTTGAAGTTCAGAATGTTACCATAATTATCACCTTTGTACCTCTGTACCTTTCATATTCATTTTCATGACGGAATTATGTTTATTGTTGTCTAAAATGTGCATCTGCTGCTCGTGTGTTGCCTGTGTGTATTGTAATAATTGTGTGAATTGCAGCGTATCGCACTGCAAAGCTTAAATTAACGTATATCGGATCGGGGCATTTAGTTCGATAAATTTTTTATTAAAAAACTGTAATGCCTAGTATTGTGACTTCTCAGGAATAAATCCTCACCTTGTGACATAGCCAGTTTGAGCAACCCAATTAAGCTCAGGATGTACAATGTGGCGTGGTATCAGAACAGAAAGTTTAAAAAATTAACCAGTCATTTGTGTACAGGACAGCCTAATTTGCATAAAAATTGCGATGTGATGCGATGCGTTGTGCTAGCCCCCTCAAAACATCAGAGTAGCGCTGTATTGCATGGCATAAACCATTATTAACTCGTTCATTTTGTGAGTTCTTATTGTGAACGTGTAAATTAAAGGTCGCAAAGCATATAAGCGCTTACGCTTTGTGTCGTACCGTTCAGTGCCGCTCCGCTCAAATACGTCTTCGTCAATCCAGCGTTGCTCTGACAATGGGCTTTGTGTGTAACGTTGTACTGTCTATGTGTCTGTAGTCCTCATATCTGTGTTGTGTTGCACAGCGAGCCTGCGCCCTCAGCAATGTCGGCACTGCACCAGTTTGGCGCAGAGATGTTGCGACTATCGCGCGGCTTGGAAGCTTCTGCCTCTTCTGTGACAAAAACGCCGCTCAAAGGGTATATCAATTGGCTTTACTACTTCAAAATTTGTCGAAGCTTCAAAATTTGTTAGATTTCAAGATCAAAAAGGATATTTTCAGTAAATTAGCAGGTATAGCCGACCCACACTTGCATGGGGATCGTATGCAAAACCACGATAACCGGCGAGTTTGGTTATAAACAGGCACTTCGAAACCACGCGTTATTTTTGAAAGTTCAGATACAGGAAAAATGAAATTTGAGTTTTCTTAGTTTGTGTTGATTTACTTCACCTCTATAGAAAAAAACCTGAAGTTTTTTAAGGCTAAACGTCTCAGAATTATCGATATTCCTGAAGTGTAATTCTTCTTATTTGCAAAAAACGTTCAAAGACTAAGCCGATATGCTAAAACGGTATGTGCTAACTGTACAGGCACACCATGGTTGAACCTTACTTTGACAGCTCTTCAACCGAGAGATCTTTCCAAGAAACTGTCTAGTATTCACTTTATAGGTTTAACAGAAGCTGACTTCATGCTACCCATTCGTACCAAGAAGCTGTTAGCTTTTGCTTCATTTCATGTCAGCTTTTATAAAATAAAAACTAAAGAGACTTAAAAGATCTTATGCTCTAGATTAAAACTTATAATGTTTCACTGTATTAATAAATTGAGTTTCTGATAAAACCATAGTTGGATATATTATATAGCTAGTCTTTGGACGTTTAACAATATTTTAATTCAAATTATAACTTAATCCCTTTCCACAGGACGAACATATCAGAAAAATGCGGGATGCTAACTCCAGGGTCTGTAAGCGTCTCCTCAAGCTCTCCGTCTTCGATGCTTCAGGATAGAAGAAGACCATCTTCGACGGGAGATCCCAATACACCAATACACAGGCCTAGAAGTGCTTCAGATGATGAAAGCAACGATGGTCTTCTAGCACCTGCAACTCTGACAACAAAATCTAGAAGTTCCGAAGATGGGTTGCTATTACCACCTCCTTGCACATGCCCGTATTTTGGATCCGAGTCAACGCCAGCCCCAAGGCGCACTACTGAAGTGATCATCGTCCCTGGAGGAGATTTAAACACGTGCAACGGCTATCCTCGAAATGGGAAGGAAGAACAATCAACCCCGTTCTTTAGAAGATCAAGTCGTGGAGCCTCGTCTATCGTCACGTGGGATGAGGCGAAGCGGTTTAGGCGTGGTTCCAGTTTTGGTGGGGCTAGGACTACGCTTTCTACTCCCGCTCGTAACATTCGCCCTCAAAGGTCAATAAGACAGCATACCTCTGTCACTACTACCCCACAGCGAGCGACACCAAGACCCCACCACTCTAGGACTTCAAGTGTTATATCTAGAAACTCCTCGCGCCATGGACGCATCTTACGCCTGGAGCAGAAAGCCACAAAAGTTTTAGGAGTGGTCTTCTTCACATTCGTAGTGCTCTGGGCTCCGTTTTTTATTCTCAATATGGTGCCAGCGTTGTGTCCAGAGTGTGAACGAGGGATACCTCCTTGGGTTTTTGACTGCGCGTTGTGGTTAGGGTACGCTAGTTCTATGGTAAATCCTATATTTTATACTATATTTAATAAGGTGTTCCGGCAGGCTTTTAAGAGGGTTCTGCTTTGTCAGTATTTCAAAGTGAAGAGATAGCCGGCACCCTGGGAGCGCGCGCGGCCGACTTCAGACCCCGGCTTTGGAGCGCTCTCAGTGAATAGGAACGTAGTGAGATCTCAGTTCGTATGAACCCACCAGAGCTTTAATGTACGCTTGTAGTGTAGATAGTGTAGATGCGTTAAAACTTTGTGCCCGACTGTAAACAAAAGAGAGATAATTAAAACAGTTCAATGTTAGTTCTGCAATTGCACAAACGGACAAACATCTTACCTATTTCAGCTGGATAAAATACTTATTGTTTCTTAAAACAGAGCTTCAAAAGACCAATTTATTTAAAATTCTGTATTTATCGAGAAATCTAATAGAAGTTTTAGTTTTCAGTTGTTGTTACTTGATGCAATGTTATTTATACAAACCCAAGAAACTTTTTAATTGTAATACTATTAACTCTTGTTTTTTGAGTTTGTTCAATGGATTTATTACTAGAAAATAACAAAATGTGGTGTAGAAGTTATTGTTTTTATCCTTCTGCTATGTGGTCTTCAATTAGATAAATTAATAAAAAACTTGTTAATACAACAATGTATTATAAAACACCGACGTCTTGGAATAACACGTTTAAGTTTTAGGCCAAATCAAATAATCTTCTTTTTTAGTTCTAAATGGCGCAATACGAAAAAACATTGAATTTTAGCCTACACGAGGAATATTCGCACGTTTAGAGAATCGATTTTTATTCAAATCGATGCATTTTTTATTATTTTTCCTACCCACCGCGCTGGCGCCGCTCTGTCCGGTCGGCTGCTACTCATTCTGTTTAGAGATACATTCATGCTGTTTTCTACGTAGGGATAGGGTGGGTGGGAACCTTGTATCTTCGAATGAAAATATTCATATAATAATGATCGAAATTCACTTCAAGAAGTTCGTTTGATCTTATATTATATTTCATATTTTCATTCTTCAGATACAATTACCTTATGTAGAGCAACGCTCTTGTACAATTATTTTTGTGAGTCATAATACATAATTTTGTATAACGCGGATCCAAAACTTATAAATAAATGCTAGTCATTAGTGAATGTCCTCAGAGAATAAACTTATTTATTTGTATAATTTTAAGTATTAAATGGCCTAAGTTTTAATTTCGATGTAAATACAATTATGAAAACATGAGTCGCGTAAAATTATGAAAACTACTAGAATTAAATTTGTATTATAATATTAAAAATGTACTCACATCAGACAGTATATTTTTTCAATTGACTTTATAATATGCTTGGTTAATTGGTAATTGAATTGTGAAACTTATCAGAAACTCAGCCTAATGAACACGCATAAAAATATTATGTCCACTAATTAAATCTAGTCTATTTACATACACCACCGCAAAAAATTCTAAATTGTTAGCAAATAATAATTTTATACATAACACTAATAAGAAAATTATGATAACGCCACACCACACGAAAAATTCTACATATATAAGGCAGTACATAATATATGTTTTCTTTGAAATACGAGAGTTTTTTGTTTGGTGTGATGTTTAGCTATAAATGTTGTAAATATGTAAATAATTAAATATTATAAGTTTCTAAATGGTTTAGATAGATATGTGCTATATGAATTAAAATGTTTAAATTATGTGAAAAGAGATTTATCCTATAAAGTATTAAACGATTTGATCGTAATAAATTGTTTTCATTACTTATTAAATTTTGATTTGATAAAATATTTCATTAATTGAATTGGTTTAACTGAATGCAACAGCCAAGGAAATACCACTATTTACGCATTACGCTAATGATGTACATTTTAAAGTGATAAATAAAATAACACGTAAAAAATAAAACCTAGAAATCTTAGGATCTATTTTCATTTTCCAATACAATTGCAAAACTTCATATCGAGATTTCTATTAGATATCAGAGTAGGAACAAACAAGAATGCCCTTTACGTTCAAGAACAATGAGCAGAAATGAATTTTTTAAAGTAGTTTCTAAGATTTAATGCGCTCGCTTGTAGAGGAAAAAGAGAATAGGAAATAGCAGCAAAGTATGGAGCTTCAATGCTTTTAAAAACGAAAAAGAAATAATGTATTGCCATGCATTTTCAACACGCTAACCTTTGTTTGATATTGCCTGAAGAAAAGTTGTAAAATATTTTAATCAGTCATTAAATACATTTATTTTTGCGATTGGAAATTCTCGCAAATATAAATAAAATATCCTTGGACATTTTACATGGCGTCATCTAAATCCAAGCTGAGTAATGTAAACCGATTGTACTTCATAGACACATTTTTTTAGGTAAAAAACACACAGACTCGAGAAAATGTTTGTAAATCATGCGAACTTTTGTCCCGCTGCCACTATCGAACCTGCAACCTCTACGTCTCAGGCGAGCACCACAGCGCCACAAAGGTCGCTGATTCAAACAATGTCTACTATTGTAGCGTTCTACTGAGGCATGTAGTCTCTAGACGTTGTATTACTTATTGTAAGCTATTTTAAAAAATAGAAGCAATTCTTTTTCTCAAGAACCATAGTTTGCTAAACAATATTCCAAGAGTACTTACTGCAAAGCATTTTCCAAGCAGATTTCTTTTAAAGACTCCTTCGAATGTCTGGTTTGGACTTTCGTTTACAAATATAAAGTTTGCTTTGTAAATTATAAACTATTTTTATTTTCTTTACAACTCAGTGATGGTAGTAAAAAAGTGAGATTGCTATTATTGGCTCACAACCAAACCAGCGTAGCTTAGCATTATAAAGCTATAAATTAAATTAAATTAAAATTAAATTTATTTATTAATTCAGATAACTTAAGATCCATAGATTACACAATATAAATATGTAATTAAATAGCTAAGCTTTCCACACCTCCATAGACACAATCGTTCGCATTTATAATATTAGTAGGAAGGAGAATGAATGAGAGAAGATTAAACGGAAACAATATTTTATGTAAGAGAAATAAAGTTTTCAAATCACTTTTCATTCCTTCAAAAACTAACACCAAAATACGAATATGGAATATAATATATAGAAGCGTTTTTACTATACTTATATAGCCTATTTCTAACCACAATTTACTGATCGACTTCGGCCATAAAATATAGCTTGTCATAAATAAAGAAAATTCGATTCCCCGGACTTATTGATAGGAAATGGTATAAAAAACATTTTAGTATCTGTTGTCACCGCGTTTTTATGAGGAAACAAAAGTCTGAAAAAACTTTTATAGTTGTATTATGGTAGTAAACATAAGCGATAAAAATAAGATCGTAACTATTATGTAAGTTTAGGTCAAATAGCGTGAGTTTGTAGCCTAATATCAATTTGGGTTTAGTAACACAATTTCATTTTTTACGATTACGACGGTATGCCAATGTTTCGTGGGGATTAGGTATTTAGGTCTAAAGTCCATTGTTACTGGGTTATGCTACCATTTTGCAAATATTTGAATTATTCTCAAAATGCTGTCCACCTAACGTGTAAAGAATAGAAGAATACTTTACATAAGGCAATGTGAACTCGCCCTAAGCCCGTTTTCGACGCTAGCTATTCGATCGACTCGGTGAACAGAGTATAGTATTTAAATAAATACTCATGACATCTAGAACAAGGCTCAAGGAAATTTCAATAAATTTTGAGGGGTCTTTGTTGCTTTAGGACACATAATCGGATTACACAAGATATTTGAAATACACAGTTAGTTTATTGTGTATGTTGTGCAGATATTTTCGAGTCTTGGGTTTTTCTATCTATGGTAATTCATGAATGAACATGAGTCAGTCAGTTGGTTACCATAACACAAGCGTAATGTTGGTTTACTTGGGACTAGACACTGTAAAATGTCAAAAAAATCCTTGAAAATTCGACATTAAATTACAAAATTGCGTGACCGCGACTTTGCTCGCGTGGTATCCAACCGAATAAAAAGTAGCATAGCGCTGGGATACCTTGTGTATGGTATACGAGTAAACGTACATTATACAGCGTGTGTTATTAATAAATATGTATGTGTACTTATGTAGTGTATATAAATAAAATAATACTTACTATTTATTTTATTAATATTATAGTTTACAGTTGCGCTTCTATAGAACAATGATTTATTTATAAGATAGTTATCTAACCAATTCAAATAATATTGCTAAGCATTTACTAGCACACACAATTTCAGATTCCCAAAATATCCCCGCTAAAAAAATCTACGTACCTTTCTGTTTACACAATTTAAAACAATCTTCGACCCTAGGGACCACCATCTTGGTTGTTTGCATTGTAACATGTTTTCATATTTACATAGGGATAAAAGCACCCTAGCAAATAGATTTCATTCATTTTTAGGCGATGCTTACTCACCCCCGGTTTCTATAACTAACGTACGGATGTCCGTAGGTCCATCACCATAGAAACTTTATTTTTACAACATAAAATGTATAAAACATTTTGACAGAAAACAACGTTGCTATGGTGAAACTCCTACGGCCATTCGTAAGTTGGAACCGAGGGTAAGCAGGCTTTGCCACGAGCACAAACTAATATGCAATAAATAATGCAAAAAGGGTACTAACTGATGATAGGATGTCATACAATTTACAAACACAAAGACAAACTGATCCCCCATCCCAATTGGGTTAAGCTAAGGCACAGAATAAATTGTTTGCGACGTAGCAAAATTTCTCTCAATTTTTAACAACCAAGAACAAGGCTGTTATAAGTTCGATGAATTAGACGTGTATTCTTGTCTGTCTGTTGCATCGCTTTTTGGATAGTTTGTTTTTGAATGCAGGTTTTCCAGCGGAGGTTTATAACACACCTACTTTTACCAAATCAGGTGCTTCATTCTCGACGACTTTCAAAACATGACGCGGTAAGAGATTGCACACACATGTACGTCCACCGCAAACTATACCAGATAAGGTTCTAGTTTGAAGTTTAGCTTAGTTTTGTTCACTGAGCTTAGTTATTTAGCTTAGCTTATAAAAATTAAACTTAGTGCTCGGTATTCGTTCCGCTATCCTGGAAAAAATAGCTTAGTTGAATTATTTAATTTGAATTGAACTCAAAATCCAAGCCTGTTAGGTCACTTTTAGTGAGTATATACTCACTTAAAAGTGAGTATGAAGAGAAAAGCCCGGCATCGGTTTAATTATAACCAACCCCTTCAAAGATTTCAATTACATTTGCCGAAACGAGGCTTACTCCTTAAATTATCATTTACAAGTAGCTATTTCACTTTTCAGAAAGAACAGGATAATTAAGATTTACTTTCAATTTGATGTTTCTGTATTAATATTTGAATTAAAGTTGAATTTCTGATTAAATTTAAACAGAACAAGTTTTGTTTTCTTCCTGATTTTGTGTTATTATTTAAACAAAGAAGCGCTCGTGGCACTTGCTAAGACGTTCTTGTAGATCTTCGAATTTAAGCAACGTCTGAACGGATACAACTTAGATGGGTGACTGCAAGTGGCATTATTATCTGAATGCTTTCGTGCTTTGAAGGGCACGTTAAATTGTCACTTTGCCACCGGTCTGCCGTCAAAAAGTCCCTTATCAATTCAATAGCTGGTACTAAGAGTTTCCTTCAATGCCCGAAATAGGTTATCGATCCCTTTCTTAGGGCTTAAGCAAATGTGGCACTGCCAATAACTGACATTCGCGAACCCATAACTCAGCAACGAACTAGCGCCCGCATTTTGATTTATAGATGTCGTAAAGACAGGTTTTTGCAATGACGTCATACTAGGTAACAGCGACGTTTTATGGAAATTGGCTTCGGAACTTTCAGTATTTTGCATAGACATTATAAACAAACTCAGAATTTTGCAACTTGACTTGGTCAAAATAAGACCGTATGGATGGTTTGGTAAGAGGCAACGCGCTATGACTTTAGGATGTCAAATTAACTGTATCCTTACTATGACATTTGACTATAAATACGAGCTAGGACGGAGTCTGAAATAATATATGTCATATGACATCCAGTTACTGAAGTACCTACTAACTTGAACATAATTATTTAGATCTAGCGTGTATATTGGCAACACGCACCGTAAAGGGTATTTATCGAGTAATCAGTCCAGACATCACAAATAATAAGTTAGAAGAGCAATCTTCCCAGAAATAAAAATAATATTACACAAGAGATTCTGTCATTGGCTTTTTCGTTATCAAGTCACGTCACTGACTATGTCAGACAATCCTACAAACCTGTACCTTGATTATGAACCACACGATTTATGTAAGTACACAAAAAGTAATAAAGTAACTTACCAAAATGTCAACCATCACTTTCGTACTAAATTACCTACTTCAGAAATGAATTAGTCTAATACAACGAAATAGGGTATGGTCAGCCGAATCGTGTGATTAGGATCAGTGTCTATGAGATTCGGCACCTGATCTGTATGTATTACTTGTCAGTCAATCGTGTTAATACAAAGCTACATTTCTGTAACAATAACCATAGGAGGTTTTTTAATGTAAAACTTAATTCTACCTGACGGAGAGTCTAGTAGGAGTCTGGCATGCTTCTTTCTGGCATTATCTGTTGATGATAGATCGTTTGTAACAATGTTTAGGTAGCTCAACTATATCTTATTGTATAGATGCAAACGCCTGAGTTTTTTGTTTTATGTCTTCTTATGTATGGAACAAAAACTCCAAGCTGGTAAACTACTGCAGCTCAATGAATAGTAGACATTGTAAAGTTGACGTTCAAACAAAAAAATCCACATATAACTGGTACCTTATTTCTTTTCATTTCTTCAAAGTAACTGCTTTAAGCTTTAATAAGTACTTCAGACATAAGTATTTTCCGGAAACACCATTGAGAATCAGTCATGTGTGATGCGATACAGTCTTTGTTCTCATTCAAAAGATTCAGAAAACGTACTTAGAATGACTGTTACAGGTAAAGAGTTTTCGGAATGATCAAGCTTGTTTACAGGGTGCATTTGTTTGAACAATGTTTGATCAAGCGGTTTGAAAAATACGGCATGTATATAGGTGTCTTTCATGCTAGCTTCAAACCTTGATCATTATGTATTATTTTAGTACGTCCATAATCTGAGGGCACATACATTATCTATCTTTTCATTATAAAAATATTTAATTAGTAGTTAATATGTATCCAAAACATTTGAAGGCTTTTTGTAAGTGTAACTTTCCTCTGTATCACTATGTTTCACAAATTTAGTTTGTTAAACTTTGTTGTGTATAGAAATAACTGACTTAAATAAATAATTTTATTTACCGGCCGTAGTAAAAATACAAATTACTTAAACCTATTACCATTTCCCGGGAAATGGAGTATCAGGGATGTTCAGAGGCTTTTAAGCAAATGCACCGCAGTCCGCCAACCAAAGGCATCTAATAGTACTCCAAGTCGATTTCTGAGAGAATGATAGTGAATTTCAACCTATTACTAAATGATTTATACAATGGACATTTTGCCTATACTCAACGGGAAATTGTAGTTCCTAGGAAACTGTTGAGATAGAATAGGCTTGACCGGCACCTAAACTCCTCTCAGCTTAGGTCAAATAAATAATCGGTATTTTTTAAGACAGTAAAACAGCAACTAAACTATTAAACCACTTGTAAAGAACAAAATACAATTGTTATACTTAACTCGCTTCACTCACTCGATTGTTTACTATTTTTATTGTGTTAATAGTTAGATTTTTTATAAATATCCTTGGACATTCCATACAGCGTCATCTAGTCACAAGCTAAGCAACCTAATGTTTGCGTTATGGTAACCAGATGACTGATTTAATACTAAGATACATTTTTTTATAAATACATACATATTTATTTATTTATTTATTTATTTATTTATTGGAAAACCAACAGCTTCTTTACAGAAAAAACACACAAGTATAAAAGACAGAAAGCCAATTATAGGTTTTCACGAGTAAAATATATTATATATTATACATAAAAAACACCCAGACACAGAACAAATATCTGCAGATCATACAAACATTTGTCCCGTAGCAGGGATCGAACCCGCAGCCTCCGCGTCTCAGGCGGGCCTTTGTCCTCCTAGGTCGTCACAAATCCGGTTTGAACTGGTCCGTAAAAGGCTCGAAGGTTCTCATCGGCTGGTTATCGATTGTTTGACCCCAAGCTCTGGAACAAATCTGAGTGAATGGGGTTGGTTTGGAGTGTGAGCGATTTTATTCAAATACCTAAAGCTATGACGCGTGGTAGCTTATGTGCAAGGATCCGCCGCGCGTTATAGAGACATGATTTCCGCGCAGAGCAGCTCAAATTTTTGTGTTGAATTTTATTGCTCTGTTAATTATTTTTTATACTTACTTTATTCCTAATTCTCTTGAGCTCTGATGTTTATTTATGTGTACTATATTTTATTAGCTCCTTGGAACATGATTTATCTGTAATGTTAGAGATAAGGTTTGCTTGTAAATATATAAATAAAAATGTCAACGCCGCAAGCGTCAATTCACACCGAGATGGAAGCGAAGCGGCTGCAGTTTCAGTGTCATGTGGTTTTAAACTTGAGGAAAGGCGCTTTGAAAAGCGCTCTTGGCGCCGCTTACGGTCGCTTGGGGTCAACAAAAAAATATCCATAAATATTTTGTTTGTGGAATCAGTCCCGAAGAAACCTCTTGCATTACAACTCTACCAAATCGCAAAATATCCACAGGTAACGTGGGCTTAAAAGCCAATCTCGACCTCGCTGTATCAGCTGTTTTACGATAACCTAGTTCCAGTGAAAATACTTGAATAACCAGCCAAGCACGAGACACAGAAAAGCTAAGCAGGGTTCTGAAAGATTTTTTTTTAATCTCAAGATTTTAGGTGTGCTGTTCTAAAAAAAGATAGAAGAGAACGCCGCTAAGGGCGCCGCAAAAATCAAACACCAAAAAATAGCCCGAAGAAAAATAGGAGTAATTTCAATGTTCGAGATGAGGTATCTGTATCTACTTATGTAATCTGTGGTTACATGTAAGTTAAAAGCATTTTAAAAGCTTTCACATCACGTGATTAATTAACGAATCATGATTGCGAATCATTTGTAAACCAATAAGGGTAATCAAACTGAACAAATCGATCAATCTCTGTGCAGGTATCTAATAACGCGGCCAGTTTACACTTAATAGGACGTACACGAAGTGGATTACTCATCGAGGTCAGACGTGCCCGGCTGGCAACATTCGTGCTAGTATCCGATCGCCCGTTCCCGTACCTCCGTTGTACTTTTACAGTTAAACAGTTTATAGACTACCTTTACAGATCTTTTTATCAAGTTTCCTTTCCTTCTTCTTTCATGTAATAAACGGTCGGTATAATTAACCCCCACTTTGATTATTGTAGTTTTTTAGTTTGCAATTTAAACTTACAGCTGATGCATACGAAAAAAAAGTTAAGGGGGTAGTTTTCAATTTTTTTGTACCGAAATATCTTTCACACTTGAACACGACCACAAAATACCTAAAACAGCCGCCTTATTTTCCAAATAACCATGTCTTAACTCGGCACGTAACGGCGTGGTTATTTTGAAAACTTCTATGGATTTCTGAAAACAAAAGATATCTATCTAACGTGCAATCTCTTACCACATCATCTTTTGAATGTCGTCAAGAATCGAGCAGCAGGTAGTTCATTTTGCAGCTGAGTATATTTATATTAATTTTTTCATTAGCTGCCTGTATCGACTTCGCCCGGTTAGTTATAGTTAATCAGCTTATGTTAATCAGTCTCGGCCTTTACATCTTTACTAGATGATTTATACAGTGTCAGGAGTAGGCATGCCAAGCATCTAAACTATCCTCACCGCTTAGCCGGCTATAAAGACATTAGTCAATAGTAGAAGTAGTATTAGCTAGTCAGCCCCACACTCAGTGATAATAAAGTTTTTTAATTGTAGAATATTTTTGTAATCAGTGAATTTCTAACGCACACTATTAAAGCTTATTTATTTATTTATTTATTTATAGTCTAAAAATCTCAAGAATAGTCAACAATAACCTAATAAAATTACAGGTAACGATATAATTTTATTACTATGACCCCACTTGCAAGTCAGAAAATGTACAACTCATAAATTCGTCAATATCGTAAAAGGGATGTCGTTCAAAAAATAATTTTAAAATGATCTTAAATTTGTCGAAAGGTAGATATGTTAATGGAGTGGGTAACTTATTGTACATAGCTAATTTTACCGCAAGACCTTGATTATATGTTTTTACTAGCCTGGTTCTTGGTATAAATAATTTTTGTTTGTTTCTCGTATTATATTTGTGAGTGTCCATCTTCATAGGAAACTCTGTCTTATTTAGATGAATCTCAATTAGAGAGTTTAGGATAAAAAGTGACACAACAGTAATTATTTTAGACTTAGCAAAGTAGTTAAATAATCTCTGTATAGATTAATCAGTTCAAAACATTTTTAAAAAGCTATTATAACCAAAAGTGGCACTTTAGGAATAACAAAATAACGATCCATTACACTTAATGGTACTTACGTAGAAAAAAACTGCAAAACCTTTGACTATTCTAAAAGCTTCGAAACTGATAAGTAGTGCTTAAGAAAATAACAGCTTGAGTTGGTACTTGATGTCTCCTTCAGAGGATCTTTGCATTGTGTTCTTTGAAAGTATACAACATATTATTTTGTATCTTTATGAAATGCTTTTCTGTCCACAATGGACTATTAGCTCACAATAGCTAGGAGTGCCATTGCCCTGCAATGGGACACTACGAGCTTAAAATAATAATAATAAACCGAACAAATAACACAAAATCTGAATTGTATAATAACTATCTTAAATAGAGTTAAATCTGAGCGTTGTTATCGCGGATTACTGTTATTTTTGATTTGATACAATTTTAAACAAGTTAGACAATCTAGGAGCTTATGGGTGATATTTTACATACCTAGATAATTTTTTTGTAAAGATGCAAAGCCCTGTTTTTATTAAAAGTACCAATTTTCATCACACCTGAAAACGGGGTCGGTACGGTTCGTGAGCTGAATAACTTACTTGTTTTAAAGGTGTTCCAGTTCAATCGCTAGGGCGCGTTCCGCCATTCTAATAGAACACGTGTGTGGTGTAGAATCCATTTATCACGCCTTATATTCACCTTTTCTATCGTTGAGCCACGAAGGAGGCTTTTGAGCGACCTAAAAACTCCGTTAACAAAGTTTGTAACTTGCTTTTATACGAACATTTACTTTACTGCCCAATAGGATGCATTTAGATCTAAAAAATGAAAACTAAAAGTCTACCTACTCAAAAAGAAAACTCGCAGTAGTTCGGCACAAAATGTTAACGTCTACGGAAGTTTAAATTTTATTTATTAATAAGTAAAAGTACGGATCAATGTAAACTTTTAAGGGAATATATCAATAAAGTCGATTTTCGGATTCGAACCCATTACCTTAAGATCGAAATTCAATTAACATCCCACCAACACTCATCAAAGTATGCATAGCACTTTTGTATTAAAATTATGATTATTTGTCCGACCGAACATTAGCCTCGGCTATATTAAAATCTCCGAATCGTAAAGAACTGACGGATTTTATCAGATCATCAAAGATAGATAGGGATACGTCAGTCGACTATTCCAATTGCCATAAATCGTTTTAGGGGCCAACCCCAGACCCTTGTCCCGTCGTAGACAGTAATAGCCCATTAGTGGTTCAAGATGACTTCAAAATAGAGACATTCTTTGTTATTACGGACCCTATTTACTTATTGTAAATAGGTTATGGATTTAATGATAAGTGAATGCCTTGATTTCAAACATGATTTCATGATTTCATGCATCAATTGATTTCATCATCTGTGGCGCAGTAGGTGAAAGCACGGCTGAGACGTACTGGTTCAATCTACGCTGCGTTAGACATTTTTAGTATGTACTGCAAATATTTGTCTGAGTGTTTTCGAACAAACTATTGCATAGCTTCTATCGCGGGCCTTGAACGTGGAGACCGAATTCAAATTCCGTAACGAAAAAACCTAACGCTTGTCACTTTAGTTCAAAGCAACTCACCTCTAGGTGGCATGCAATAGCTTTACCGCGGCAGTCTCCGAGTGCCACACGTCTTTTTTTGTTTCTCATTTTAACCGACTTCAAAAAAAACGGAGGTTCTATGTTCCATTTCAATTTAACTTACCCAACTGCATTGCGACACCGAATATAAGTTACCTGCGTTTCTTTAAATCTTCTTAACCAAATATTAGGTTCACTGAGTGATGCCTTTAAAAAATACTGTTACTGCATTAGTTTAAAGTTGAATTTAGTTTGTATGAATAACTTGTAATAGCTTTGAGAAATTAAATTTTGCAGACGGAAATTCCCTAGATAGCTGTGACATAGGAATCTTAAATTTATATTAATATATAAAGCAAATCATAGAATATTTCAAGGAAAACTATGATGCAGTGATGTTGACCTACATTTTAATAGAGTAAAATACACGGGAAATTACTTCATATCCAGATAAATATTTTCCAGATGAATTTAAACATAATCGACGATGTTTCACATGAATAATTTTCCGTGTGTCGAGATACTATACAGTATAACTCATGATAGAGAGAGTGAAAGTAATTGAAAAATAGATTTAATTGTTAAAATTCATCGATAAGTTATAATATCGATAACTAATACAAATCTTCTAAATCTGAAAGCAAACAGTTCAACTAAGTTTCATAAAATTTTCTAAACAAAACATTACAAGCCTGGTTCGGTCCCCGCTACGGGACAAATGTTTGTATGTTCTGCAGATTTTGTTCCGAGTCTGGGTGTTTTCTATCTATAATATGTAGGTATGTATTTACAAAAAAAATATTTTTTGTATTTTATTAGTCATTTGGTTACAATAACACAAGCATGAATTTGCTTAGCTTGGGACTAGATGACGTTGTTGAATGTCTAATGATATTTTTTTTATTCCCCAAAAATCTACGTTACTTTGGAAATATCTAAATCATTCTATAGACAGATCTACAACAAAACCCTAATTACTTTACCTAGGTTTCTTCTGTCGTATTCTAGGAATACTGAATAGGCTAAGAGAGAAAGGTGTCGTTTCACGTTCCATTAGTCGTCCGGCGCGACAACTCAGTTACAAAGTTAGATGTACAAGTTGCTTTTAGTTCCTGATGCAACCTACAATGTTAAAACTAAAGTTTCAATGTGGATCAGAATATCTGTACAAAGGTTTTATTCCTAATTCTGAATACAAAGAGTTTCTTACAAGTTTTTGAAGTTTGTTTTGTAGCAAAGTCAGTATAAAGTAGTATAAAATATATCTTTGCACTACAAGTACGTAGTGCCAATTTAATTCATGCTAGGTTAATAAAAAAAATCGATGAATTCTAAAGTAAATGTACTCTTTGTCTTTGTTTTTTTGTTTCTAAATCTTACAATATTTGGTACAGAATACCAAGTACCTACATTATGTTAATCAATGTATCTATTTATTTACCGCACTCCTATTCAAACATACGCATTATTTGCTGTACCTGTGGGTTGAAAAAACCGTGAGTACGGTATTACTGTTAACACCAAAGTGGGTTCCGCTATCCTCGAAGGCAAAAATACCGCGTATTTTTACCTTCGAGGTAAAAATAAGTATTCTGATCTCATAAAATTACATTGAAATAAGGTAAATGATTAAATCGGATGTATTCTGAGAAACAATCATACGCAGTAGAACTTTCTGGTGACTTGAGCGTGGGCCTCCCGAGGGCTCAGCGTAATTGCGGAATAATCTATGCAAATCATATACACTGTCATGTTATATTGTTTCTCATTGTTACCGAGAGATTTTAAACAAGAATAACTATTAACAGATTTATTGAACTGATCTCCAAACGACTTGCATTTATTTGAAACAAAAGAACGAACGAACGAAACAAAGGAACATCTATTGGCATACAAATCTCATTAAAGTTCGGGCTATTGTTGATTTAGTAAAAAGAACTCTTGAAGAAGACAGCTTCCAACTAAAAAAATTGTCTATCGGTACAACTTGTTGCCTCGGCTGTTTGAGATCTGTGTCTGTATGTCTGACACACAATAGCATAATTATTGAATCGCATACTGAGACAATTTTGAACAATAATTATTCCCTCTGCGTATCTGTTCTGAATAAAATCCCATGAGTGTAATCTGTACTCTTTTATATGTCATTCGAATCAGTAAATACCCTTAATGTGTAGTAAAATGGAGTGTAGGTATTTATTTTATGATATTCGCAGATTGTCGGAAAGCGGAGATGAAAGGAAAACCATTATTTATAATTGGACTTTACTTCGAATTATCATCAAAGTTACAATCGAAGTATCGATTATATTAACGCACATTTCTGTAAACTCATTTCTGTTCGGTAAACATGAATAATTTATGACCCATAGAAAATAAAAATTAAAGGTAAATGTGATGACTGAAAGATGATGTTTAAAAATTCTTTAAAAGCATAAATGTGCAAAAAAAATCTGTATGTCAAAATGGAATAATTAATCTGTGTAACTAACAAGTAGGCAAGCATAAAATGTAAACAAATATTGGCTTCTACAAATCGCCTACGCAAACTGCTACGCCTCGTAGGTGTCTACAAAGGTAGTCTATTAGTCTCAGAGGCAGCTACAAAGGTTTACCAGAACACATGAATACAGACTATAGATAGCTTTAGCTATTTGACTATACGTAGATAATGTTTAGAGTTTTTAGAATTTACACATGACAACTTAAAAGCCGAGATCGATATTTTAACATGCCCACCGTGCCAATAAAGTTCTTTTTTTTAATGTATACTAGTGTCATCGTATATTGGTGTTCCGACCTTGAAAATTTGCGACTTAATTTAAGTCAAGTCTGAGCCTTAAACATCGACACCTTTAGGGACCTAAAATTCTGCTTTAATTAACAAACTCAGTAACATGACATCGGCAGATGGTTGAAACAAATTAATGCATTTTTCGTTTCTCAGTTATTCAAGTTGAGAAAATGTATCTGTATTTTATTTAAGAATTGAAACTTAAATGTCCATTATTTCGTTTCGTCCATTATTTCCATTTGTAGGAGAGAATAAGTGAAAAATATACATATTTAAAAAGGTTTTGTAGGTGCTTCTGGCTTAGAAGTTGTGAGAGGTTTCGGCTGTGGGGAGTCTTGGCACAGTACTGTTACTACACCAGTAGGTGAACAGTAGTAGGTAGTAGGTAGTACAGAGTAAAGTATATGGTACTAATTGCATTTTAGTCGGCTTCATTTTCTATTTACACTTGTGCCATCGGGTTAGGCACTGAACGTTTTGTCAGTTCCTGTTACGCGAACATTTGTTCGCGTTCTTTGTCGTCTGTGTTGAGTAACTTAGTTATTATAACTAAGTTATTTGACACACGACAAAGATAGGACCAATTGAATTCCTTTTAACGGCCATAGTAAGCCTACTGACAACAAACGAAAAATGAAATCCACACTCCTTTGTCGCAGGTTATTCACAAATTCGAGGGAATGTGGATAGGTTATTAAAACTTCGTTACCAGCGTACTGTTAGTTACTTTAGCTTAATATTCTCTTGAGTACTCATACCGTGGGCAAATATATTGTGTCGTCAAGAAAGTATAAGCAATAAATTCATATCAAAATAAAACTTGTTCTGTCGCCAAGAAATAAAGATTTTCGACGGAGATATAAGAGTACTTTTGAAAGTTCATGTGAATTGGGTTCTACGAGTTTTGTAAACTTGTAAATTAAAGAAAGTATACTTCAAAGTTGTTTATTTTCCTAATACTTTTATTTTGACTGTTACAAAAAGAGATATTTTCCTATTTCAATCACATTCCTCCTCAATGTAGTCTGTTCAAAATTAAATTTTTTGCAAACACTACTATATAAGTACAGATAGGTACGTCCATAGTTGCAAAGTACTATTATAAAATAACTAGCACAGCTTAGTCTATGACCTACAATAACAAAGCTACTTCTTATCCATGTACGCAAGTGAAACCGCAGGCGGATACTTGGTAATATTTTTTTTTCTGACATAACACTGTCAATTATCAAAGACAGAGCTAAACCACAAGTCACAATGTTTTTACAACATTTATGCGCAACATTGGTTATATAAAAACATCCAAACTCAATAGGAAACCCAAAACTCGCCTCCGGCTTATGACAGACGGACAAAATAACAAACAAATAAAACCTCCATTCAGACTGAAGAATTCTCGTAGATCCAAAAAGGGTACGTATAAAAATTCTATGTATAAAAAAGGTACGAACTGGGTGTAACATGATCAACGGTGAAAAGGCGTACAATGTTTTGGCTACGTATATTTTTTTGTACGGTGAAATTTTAAAAACCCAGTTGAAAATACTTCTTGGTTTTAAAAGGACTTGATTGATTGATTGATTTACTTTTGTTTGTAAAAAAATTTAGTTCTTAATTGAAAATTCCGTCATAAAAACAGTAAAACAAACGAGAATTGGGTTTTAATTTTCGAACGATAATTCACATTCTTATAATGAAAATAAGTTTTAAAGTCTAAAAACTCCGTCACCAGAGTTGGCCACTTGCTCATAAGAACGAACGAGCGAATTGAAATATTTTAATGTTGAATTAATTACTTCAGTAACGAACGAGTCATTGAAGGTACATTAAAGTACGTTAAATATACATAATATTCAAAAGTCAAGAGTCAAAATATTTTATTCAATAATATCTTATAGAAGACCACTTAGACATGTCAGGTTCTTAAAACTAGGGGATTCTATTGCCTGTGTGTTTCTATGGATCAACATATTGTTCTAAAGCGAATCAATTATTCGAATAGTATGTTAACTTGGTCTTAACCGAAAATAAGTATCAGATCCAATTTTCGAGAATAGTTTTATTGCACTCAGTATTAAAAGAAAATTTAAGAAGCGGATCAAGAATGTCCTTTCATACACTTGCGGGTTCAAAATGTGATCAAATTAAGGACGGCGGCGGGCTTAAGGAAAAACATTTTTTCAAGGGAAAATACAGTCGTGAGCAGAAAAAATATCGTTCTCCACTCTTAAATTTTACTTTCTTATACTAGAGAAATTATAGTAGAGTTCAGTACCTAGATTTGTAAACATGCAGTAGAACCCTAGTTTTATTCTCTCTAAAATCTTATTAATTAAGATTTGTTTAAGTACCTACTTATAACATTTATTTCGTTAGGATGCCAAGGATCTCATCGATTCATCTTATTTGCAAGATGATGTTCCAACGCAACTCTCAATAATACCTACACCAGGAAAAAAATGAAACAGCAACACAAGGTGTGAACTTTTTTCAAGTCAAGCTTCAGTCAGGCAAAATCTAAGAAAAGAATCAGTACCAAATCCTATTTCTTAAGCCGTGTTATGAATTTGTCCCTCAAGCCAGCCCTTGAAAGACACGAATGGTACCTATTCCTTCTCCGGTGCGAACGGCTCATTCATTGTGCTACGAGTGTGTACTTACCTTTATATTACGTCCGGTGGTACATCCCGCGCAAAACATCGGAATAAAACCCTAAAGTCTATAATCAACGTTCGGATGTCCGTAGATTCATCAACAAAGCAACTTTGTTTTTAAAACATAATGTATGAAACTTTTTGACAGATAACGTTGTTATGGCGAAAGTCCTACGGCCATCCGTAAGTTGGTTATGATAACCGGGCGTTAGTTTTTTTTTTAATAACACATCGCGTGATCGCAACCCAGTAGGATTAAGTATAACGATTTTACTCGTAAAGTCGAGTTACAAACATTAAAAGGTGTTTCTATGTATGCGTGGAGGATGGAGTCACCCGCGTCTTGGATTACCTTTAACCACCCTGCACATGTCCTCGTACTCGTCCTGTGTGTGTACTCGTCCTCCCTGCACAGGGTGGTGCTAAACGGGTCTGACAACGCCGAGCATCGGGCGGCGGTTAATTATCCGGACAACTTCATGTTTACATGAAGCGGTAGCAATGCCGAGAGGTTGTAAATGCCTTCTAAAAGTTTGAGAGTGAAACATGGGCACCCACTATCTTAACATCATCCCAAGAAAACCCCCTCACTATGATCCGTGGGGGTCACGACCCTCAGCAGTGAGGGAAACGACGCGAGGAGGAGGTGAATGAATGTTTGATTATTTTTATCTTAATCTATGTAGTTGTATCGTTAAATTGTTTAAGTCTAAGAAAAGTTAATGGTGTGCCTAAAACTGTACTAATACCACATTATTAATAATAATACAATAAATGGTAATAAAACTTGTTGTTGGTCTGAGGCTAAGAGGGAGGACACGTTTGTTGGGCCCGGCATTTAAAGTCATTCAGCCGTTCAAGTCTTTAAAACGTCTCCAGAGGCCACAAGCTTATACGAGCTTAATTACCCATCCCTTTGAATACCACATGTAACGGCGCTTAACTTCAATTTACCTATTAAGGAATGAGTTAGAAACCACAAGGGTTTAATAATTAATTTATTGAAAACATTGGTGTTTATCTTTACCCCTCACAATTAACCCTTAGACCTTAATTTAAAAGTGAAGGCTCATATTACAACAAAAGCTTTAACATCTTTACTAATGTTGTAATCATTTGCCACTTTTATACTGTGTTATAAATCTAATTATAATTACATACAAATTAAACAATCATTTATATGAACATCAAAACACTGCTTCATAAATATTGCGGAAGCAGTGTTTTGACTTCGATAGTCAAGCGCACCTGACTAGTTTTTGACTCGACCAATCACAACCGGCGCCACTGTCGCCGGTTGGAGAGGGGTTGAAGGCCTAACGGCATCGAACGGTATGAGCGAAGTCAGTTGTCCTTGACTCTTCGACAGAATAGGTTCTCTAAGATTGTGAGTGGTATCATACGAAGTAAATACAAAATGTAAGTACAAGCTTTTGTTTTCTTGAAATATAGCCACCCTTACCTCTAAGCTAACGAAATGGTAACGTTGGTCAAACAATAGGCCAACATATCAGAAGTGGTATTCGAACTCGGAATTATAACCTTTTTTTTTATTATTTTTCTTTCCTTGCTTTTGACTAAATAATTTTACCTACCCACATTAAAAGAAAAATAAACTTAAGTGCCTACCTACCCATTTTATTCTAAACTTACTGCCCTAGTATCCTCTAGAAATTATTGCCACCTAAAAACAAAATACTGTGCGGGCTATTCACCTTATTTCAGCAACACCCTAATGGATAGGGTCAATAGATCGCCGGGGCGTAAGGCGAACTCACCTCCATTTAGCCCTACGCGCTGCCAACCAGCGCAGCTCGGACGGCACTACCAGCCGGCGCCGCCTAGACGGCGCCGCCAACCGGCGTCGCCTGGACCACGCTGCCAGCCGGCGCCGCCTGGACCGCGCTGCCAGCCGGCGCGGCTCGGACCGCGCCGCCAACCGGCGCAGCTAGGACCGCGCTGACAGCCGGCGTCGCCTGGACGGCGCCGTCAACCGGCGCAGCTCGGATGGTGCCGCCAACCAGGGCGGCTCGGACCGCGCCGCCAACCGGTGCAGCTCGGACCGCGCTGCCAGCCGGCGCAGCTCGGATGGCGCCGTCAACCAGCGCAGCTCGGATGGCGCCGTCAACCAGCGCAGCTCGGACGGTGCCGCCAACCAGCGCAGCTCGGATGGCGCCGTCTACCAGCGCAGCTCGGACGGTGCCGCCAACCAGCGCAGCTCGGATGGCGCCGTCAACCAGCGCAGCTCGGACGGTGCCTCCAACCAGCGCAGCTCGGATGGCGCCGTCAACCAGCGCAGCGCGGACGGTGCCGCCAACCAGCGCAGCTCGGATGGCGCCGTCAACCAGCGCAGCTCGGATGGCGCCGTCAACCAGCGCAGCTCGGATGGCGCCGTCAACCAGCGCAGCTCGGACGGCGCCGCCAACCAGCGCAGCTCGGATGGCGCCGCCAACCAGCGCAGCTCGGATGGCGCCGCCAACCAGCGCAGCTCGGATGGCGCCGCCAACCAGCGCAGCTCGGATGGCGCCGCCAACCAGCGCAGCTCGGATGGCGCCGCCAACCAGCGCAGCTCGGACGGCGCTGCTAGCCATACCAGCGCGCACAGCCCAGACCGCACCAGCTGGTGCGCCAACCTACACAGGTCTCGAAGGTCAGTGCCGTAGTAGTAAAAATGTAGTACACTAATCTTAAAACTACTTAGATGTCATTATAACGTTTTGACAAATTTATTCCATTCGTTCGAAATCATGCCGCCAATTCGTTCGTAGAAGCATTGGTAATACTAATTAGTAGTTGCCATTCGACTGGAGATTAGTATGTTACTGATGTTCGAGACGAATGCCTAAGTTAGGTAGTTGTTTATTAGTCGACTGAGCTAATCATTCGCAGTCGCCCATTTTTAAAATAGAACAATGCTTTGCTAAGGTTCAGCTAAATGAGAAAAATGTTTTGCGAGTAGACTTGAACGATGAACTCTCTATTGTCTCAATTCAGTTAATTGCTTCAATGTGGTATGTACGGAGATCTTAATAATAACTAATTTGAAACACACCTTCTACGTAACATCTAGGACGTAAACTTAAAATAATTAAATCCAGTAAGTAATTATTAAAATATTAGGTTAACAAAACAAATTGATCAGAACATAATAATTAATTTCTTATCTCATCTCTATCTTTCTCTAATCCCATGGCTACGAAAATCACGTTACCTGACGCAGGTCCTAATCATACATTTTATAAAACCGCAGCTACAGTCTGTCTATAAAGTCGTGAAACTAAAATATGATGACGCTGCTGTAGCAACCCTACAAAATGTGACCTAACTGATTTTAATACTTGCAGTTCGTTCAAGTAAAAGTTCCTACCAGTTTTTTTCGCGGAAATTTGGAAAATCATGTTTCCTTTATGTTTTATTTTCTAAATATTGTGCCTAACTGTGTAGTGATGTTGGATCAATAGGTAACTGTTCAGTGTTCCTGAACATACATAAGTAAAGGCAAATGAAATAAAATTTTATTTTATTTATTTATTTTAAAATTTTAGGAAAATTAACAGCTAGGCATAAAAAGAAGAAAATACAGTTTATAATTACAATACGTGAAAGAGAGATTCATATTGCACATGAAAGCCAATTACAAATTTTCACTGATTTATAACAGTATAGAAAAAGAAACATTTAGGTACACTGTTGACGACAGATGAATATATACCTGCATACCATACATGAAGTAACTAAAAATAATAATATTAAATTTTCAATACCAAAACCAGAACTATAAACAGTAGAAGAATAGAATAGAATATTTATTTATTTATTTATTGGAGATCCAACAGCTTTCATATATCGGAATAGGCAATGATTTAGCTATAGGAAGCCAATTAAAGGTTCTCGCGATTTATATCGGACTAACAATAACAGTAAAACGGTGAAGTTATACAATATAAATAGGTACATGAGTAGCTACGTAACTGATACAATAATAAAAATGGTAAACAGCTCATTAAAAGACTTTACATTAAAAGAAAAAAAAAAATACTACTAAAGAGAATCGTTTGAGAGGAAGAATTCCCCGCTCAGTTGCCGCCTCGCCTGAGAGCTGCTGGTGCAGAAGAGATCGATATCAATATGTTTACTCAGCTTGTTGAAACTGTCGCATATAACTTTATTGTACACCAAAAAAGGAACACAGAACAAAACAAACTTAAAATTAACAGACAGAACAAGTGTATAAATGGGCGACCTTATCGCTGAAAGCGATCTCTTCCACGTAACCTTTGGATGGACAGGATAGAGTTAACTTGTGAAGATGGTGGTGGTGGCATACATAAAATATTTAAGTCGACAAATATCGCTTTAATTTGCTCACACTAGTATTGAACTTATCAATGCATTGGTCTTCACCAACTGGTTTAAGAAGAACAGGCTCGAATAATAATTGGATATCATTGTAATTTTTATTAGGATTGTATTTTTCCATGGTGCACATCGTTCATAGTTTTCTTTGGCCGACCTTTCTGTGGTCCACAGAAGTGTCAACTTCCCATCATTAAAGACAGACATTTATTTATTATAAATAGTACACACAAATACTGCAATAAGGGTTATTTTAACCCCGCACTAGGTCAGCCTGTATCGCGGCAGTCAATGTGAGTTTAATAAACACAACAAGAGAATAAATTACAAATATTAAAGAAATAAACCATTATACATACAAAATATTATTAACCGTTGTTTCTCTATACCGTCTGTAGACAACTCCCGCGGTCCATCATCGAAGTTCTGATCCCTGTAGAATATTATCAATTAGTATAGTTAAATGATCTTTTCGTACATAGACGGCTTGTTATGATTGGACTGAACGTCTGCCCCTATTTTGTCGAGGATATCCAGTCGCTCGTTGAGGTACTTACAAGTCCTTGGACTCGCTCCATCCTTGCTAGATTTGGATTCTATCCTTTTAACAGCATCAACCGGATACTGCTGGCGCTGAAGTAGATTGTCCATGTTGCTGGAAGGAAATACCCAGTTGATGTGCAGGATTTCTTGATAGTTGCTCGGATTGGCAATACAACCCTGCGCCTTCTCGAATGACCAGTGAGACCCGGTTGTGGAGACCAGACAATCGATTCACAGTTGTAGGTTAGATATTCACGCTTAGTCGTTTATGTTACCGTAAATCACAACACAGCTCGTTGTTTGTTGTTGAGATAACAGCTCATTTACCCGCCTCAGCGCAGTAGTCGAGTGCTCCGTGCCCGTCGTCGTTGACGCAGCTCTAAGAGGAGCAGGCACACTGATAGATACCTCTGGCTTCGGTGAGGGCATGTTGTTTTTTTGTACGTTGTATGTTTGTTTTCCGGTTCTTCGTCCATATCTCCTGATTGTGTGTAGGTGTCTAGACGCCACCGGCCTTGTAGCCCATCCGGAAGGATTAGAGATGTCCATTTTATTTATTTTACTTTATTGCAAATTAAATTAATAAAGTTAACTTATGAATACCTATAAAGGTTATCGCAAAGGCAAACTTAACCCCAAAGGGAGTTCTCTTCCAGTAGACCTTAATTGAGAGAGAGATGGAATTTTACATGTGGATGTAAGTGCAAACATAGGACAATAAAATAAAGAAACAGGAATATTCCTTAACCTACATACTAATACAACTTAATACATCACATATACCTCCAGTTAAATGCAGTCCATCTGCAGTCCATCCGGCTCGTAGGACCAAAATGTAGGGCTTGTAGCAGGATAATTTATATGATTATTACGGGACTTTATCACGTATTTACCTTATTATTTTATATTTCCCGACGTTTCGAGTGCGTTGCAGCGCTCGTGGTCACGGGCAGACTGATGTAACTGGAGCTACCGCCGCTAATTGAGAGTAGAATCCACGTCTACCCTCAATTCGCCTTCAGAATCAGGAATGGTCAGTAATAATCATATAAATTATGTCTAATGATCGCGAAAGTTTAAATTGTAGCAGGATGTTGTAAAGAAACCCTACGAGTACTCGCTAAACACTGATTTTTATTGAATAATTGAGGTCATTTATAATAATATGATAACAATATTAGTTGAATTCTACATGCTCTACGTGTCTATCTGTTTAATTTAGTATTATCTTATTTTATCACGATCGATAAAATTCCTGATCGTGTGACTTCCGCTGAATCGTGTGTTTTGAAAATTACAGAGAATGAAAGTAAATAATTATGTTTATTTCGCA
The DNA here is from genome assembly GCA_947086425.1 of Xanthorhoe spadicearia. Lineage (NCBI taxonomy): Eukaryota > Metazoa > Arthropoda > Insecta > Lepidoptera > Geometridae > Xanthorhoe > Xanthorhoe spadicearia. The sequence continues at coordinate 2,388,693 of OX352198.1, read as the reverse complement.
GTAGTATTCTTATAAGCTAGGTAACTCTATAGAGAAATGCTTAAGGACTCGACCTTGACGTCTCATGACCTTACCTATTGTGCGATTCCTCGTACAAGCATTATTATTATCAACATTAAATTACTCAATCAATCAATCATTTATCTATTTTCTCTCATAAACAACATAATATTAATAAACATATAAAAGTACCTACATGAAAAATAAGTAAAAATAATAATAATAATAATAATAGGTAATTAATAAAGATTCATAGATTTATAGACTTATTGAAAAACCAACAGCTTATATAACAAATAGGTAAATTAATATGAAACAAAAAGCCAATTAGTACAATTAATAGTACTTACAGTCGTCTGGTTAACACTGATGATAGCACTAGCATTAAGTTGCTTGGCTTGGGACTAGATAACGCTGTGTGGAATGTCCATAATGTTTTATTTTATTCTATATATTACCTACTATTTGTCATAATCATAATCATAATAATTTATTGTTGTGTGTGTTGTTACTTTTGTTATGTTCACAGAAACAAAATACTCATATACATTACATTTCAGCCCTCTGGACATAGTCCGGCGTTGGCACCGAATACCTAATTTTAAGCCCTCTGGACATGGTCCGGCGTTGGCACCTAATTCTAAGCCCTCTAGACATAGTCTGGCGTTGGCACCCAATTTTAAGCCCTCTGGACATGGTCCGGCGTTGGCACCTAATTTTAAGCCCTCTGGACATAGTCCGGCGTTGGCACTTAATTTTAAGCCCTCTGGATATGGTCCGGCGTTGGCACCTAATTTTAAGCTTTCTGGACTTAGTCCTGCGTTAGCACCTAATACTCATAACATTTATAAACTTGCGGCTATAATGTAACTAAGAAATAAATAATTTTATGATTGTATTGAGAAAATTCATGAAATGTTAAAGCAAATTTATTACTCTTTTAGGTATCGTTAAAATTATAACTTAGTTATATCATTTTGATGCAATGTTATTTGTAATTTAACTTTGATAAGTGTTAAAAACTTAGTAAAAGCATGAGGACACACTTTTATGATTTGGATGGCCGACTGTTGTAATCATTTGCCACTTTTATACTGTGTTATAAATCTAATTATAATTACATACAAATTAAACAATCATTTATATGAACATCAAAACACTGCTTCATAAATATTGCGGAAGCAGTGTTTTGACTTCGATAGTCAAGCGCACCTGACTAGTTTTTGACTCGACCAATCACAACCGGCGCCACTGTCGCCGGTTGGAGAGGGGTTGAAGGCCTAACGGCATCGAACGGTATGAGCGCAGTCAGTTGTCCTTGACTCTTCGACAGAATAGGTTCTCTAAGATTGTGAGTGGTATCATACGAAGTAAATACAAAATGTAAGTACAAGCTTTTGTTTTCTTGAAATATAGCCACCCTTACCTCTAAGCTAACGAAATGGTAACGTTGGTCAAACAATAGGCCAACATTAAGTAGTTAGTTATAAAATGGGTCTTATTCATGAAGATTGAGAATTTAAGAGAAAGATTAAAGAATGTTTTTTTTCTTGTTATTTCTATGGCAACGATAAGAGATAGCAACAGATTTAATATCTCTATTAGCTAACATAGGTTTACTGGTCCATTTTGCTTAAGGGGGTAAAGCTTTAGTAATCTAACCTGTAATTCACAACCTAAAGTTCTACCAAATACGACGTACCAATCTTTTAATCATGGGAAATTACTCACGTAAAAAATATTGTCGATTTAAATACCGACAATGTTTCAATTGATACGCGCCCGCGAGGAGTGACCATACTCATACCCAGATGAAGATTCTCCGGAAAAATCGAAAAATTGTCGGTATCTAAATCTACGATATTTTAACGCAAGCAATTTCTCGTGTGATTTTAAAAATGTTTTTACCTAATGTTTCGGTAAAAGAAAGATAAGGTATCTTAGTTTTTCTCTACCTAATATTTTCTTCTATTTTTTTATCACCCGGTGTATCACTGTACGAGTATATTCTGAAGGTAAACCTAATGCGATATTAATCTTGTTCACGTCCTTTTTATGAAAATGGAATTCTCATTCATTTGGTTTGCTCTGAATTTATTTTTGCAAAAACGTGTCTTTTTGTAATCGACTTATTTTACTCATATTATAAATGTGAAAGTTTTTATGGTTGTTTGGAATTCCTTCACAAATTCTCTGCAATAGCGTTAGCGATTAAAAAAAAGTAACTTGTCTAGTCTCTACTAAAAAGTTGTCGAAGATTTAACATAGGCCTTTTATGTAATAACAGAACGTCAGTTTTGAACAGTTTTGAAGATTACCTCCGACAAACAAACAAACATACCAACATTACCTCTTCATAATATAGACAAGAACAGTAAAAAGTGTCTTTGTTTTCCTTGTCTTCGAAAATTTCCTTTCTCAAAAGTGCAGCTGAAGCATCGGTCGAACGAAATCACAGTAATATTTCCTCTTAGAGCCCGGAATAAGGCAATATAAAATTCCATCTTTCACAACAATGCATTGTGGCTGAGATAAATTTCCGAGGCTTAGACTGAAAATTCATTTTTTAGTAGATTTTTGCTTCACCAACTTTGTGATTATAATGAAAGTAAGTTTGTATGATTTATTGGAAAATTAAATTTATATGTGTATTTTTCATTTAAATTTTAAACTGGTACTGGTTAAAATACCTACATCGCTACAATAGTCAATAGTTTTGTTTCTCAACAAAAAGTAAATAATCCAAACTTAATAATAATTATCTAAATAAAACTATGTTATTATTTTATTGTTATTTTTAATTTAAAGTGTGCAATAAAAAATTTTCATTCACGCTTTCGTAACGTCGGGAAAAAATAAAATAAGGTAATTACACGATACAGTCCCGTTTCCAATCATTTAATAGGAAGAAGAATAAAAAATGCAACAGGTCAATTTATTATTTTTATTTATTCAAACAAAGTTTTATATCAGAAACAAACAAAAAATACCTACACTACTTAAAAACTAATTTAATAAAAATGAACTCTGTATTCTAACCTAGTATCACCTAAAGATAGAATACAGAGTTCAGGTCACCGGCCGCAGGTAGGGTGCCCAAAAGGCTGGCAGCGTTACCTCGTTGAATGGCTAAACTTATCCTTTGTCCGAGGTAAGCACCAGCCCTTTGGTCAATTGGACCTATTTTCTAGTCACCAGATACAAAAGCAACCCATCTTCTATTTGATACATCTACCTTAAAACTGTTTGAACGGAACACCGATTTCGACAACAAGAAATGTTTATTCTGTGAGCATTTTAAAATCCAGGTTCTCTTGAAGACCTGCATATGGGTTTGGTATCTTTTTGTTGTCATCTGTTGTTGTATTTTGTTAACCTACGACTTAAAAGAGGGATGTTTTAAGTTTGATCGCTGTGTCCCAAAGCTCTCAAATCAATTTGGCCAAGTTTGGTATCAGTGCCTAACTGAAGGTTTAAATGGAATAATCAAATGTACACGTGTCCCGTTGGTATGTAATTTTACAGGATTGTTTTAAAGTTACTGCTTTTAGAAGCATGAAGCATATTTTTATATAGTCAAGATTTAGAATTCAGGATGGAAATTATTGCATAAGAACAAGGTATTTAAACAAAAAACTCTCCGCTTAAAGATAACTACTTTATTAAATATGTATCAGTCCAGTAACTTTGTAACTTGAAGTGCAGTAACTTCAGTGCTTAGCTGCTTTTTATCGGTCCGCAGGGCGTCGTTCTATTGCATCTTCTAGTAGTGGTTTACTATAACTGGAAAAGAGATTTACTATTTTTAGTCTAATTAACAATAACCCCCAATGTAAGTTTACAAGAGTACCAGTTGAAGCTATGGAAATACAGTAAGCGTGCCGCTGAAAGGGACACAAATGCTCTAAATCCATTGTTTTGTAGTACAAAATTCAGAAAACGACTTTTCCGGCCATACAAAAAAAGAATACTCAAGAATGTTGGGTATTTTCTTCTCTTTATTTGTGTGACTGAGAAAGGTATATAATCGTTCTACGTCTTACTTTCTCTGTATGTGTTTTCAGAGTTGCCAGAGTATTTTCTACAGTTAAGTTTGAAGATATGTTTTGCTTTTTTTTTCAAATTTAATAAAAAATATTTAAGTACTTATTTTCTAAAATTGGACGCTGTTTATGACTGAACAAAATAATATAAAGCCTAATTATATTCAAAGTCTAGAAACGACGTTAAGATAAAGGAAACCGGTAAAGGAGATTGCTCAATGGACTGATTTAAATATCCAATAACTCTGTTTGAATATTCTGTGGGTTTGAGTTGAGTCAGTTACCCACAGAGACGGTAAAAACTACAGTACGGAGATAAGCTTATAAATTAACTAGAAAGTGACTCATAAACTAAAAAAATATGGCGGATATAAATCCGAATCCATAAAATTACAGGTAACTCTCAATAACACAAGCATTTAGGTGTTTAGCTTGGGACTAGATGACGCTGTGTGGAATGTCCAAGGATATTTATTTTTTTATTTAATTATCTATCTTTCTCTAGTATTGCTTACTATCGGTAGATATTTGACACATTTTGTAACAAAAGAGATTGTTAAATATTATGCATATGAAAAAAAACCGGAACCCCGAATATACTTACTTACATTTTATAAATTCTACGTGTGAATGATTTCCTGGGTGTAAAGTATTTATCATCGACTTATTAGCCAGGTTGTCTATTCTCATATTATTTCATTATTACAAGTTTCCTATTATCTTTCCATCAGCCTCCCTTGTATAAAACAACACTCCTAAACTCCTCCTAACTCAGTTAAGATTAACTCTCGTAAAGCACCTGTTCGGGGAAGTAAGCACTAGTTTATTATTGTCAGAACGAAGAGGTATACTTTTTGTCTGAGATAATTCACCCGGGTGCAATAAGTACACTTTAAAAGAAATATTAAAATTACCTATGTATGCCATAATGAATTATCAAAGAATTATATCTGATTATTAAGTAATTTCGACATTTTACTCAATGAATTTTATTTTATAAGTGCACCGATTTCTTAGCTACGATCACATTTCATCATATAGCTGTGAAACTGATAGTTAACAACTAAAATATTTCCAATTTGAATGATATCTTTCAAATACATTTTTTTAATATCTACATCTATCATTGACTTACTCATGTTTAAGAGCTTAAACTGGGTTAACTGAGTTCGTAAGTACCGTAGGTCGAGGCGTAATCTGAAATATTTGGCACATACTCGTATTTGGCGTTCATGGATCAGCATTGCCATTCAGCGTGGTATTACTATGTCTTGGGCACTATTCCAGAAGTGCCTTGGATAGTGTTATTGTGTTACTATTATAATTATGAGTACACCAATGACATAGATGAGTGTGATGAGTAAGAAAGGAATTAGTGATATAAGCTATCCTGTTACCAAATTTCATACAAATCCGTCTAGCCGTTTTAAGTGTAAAGAAGTAACAAACATTTACACGGACACACTTTCCCACAAACTTTTGGTTTTATAATATTAGAGTGATACTTATCTTGTTTTTAAATCAACGTCATTTCAGGAATTGAATGTGACGTCTCATCTCCAATTCAGTTATTACAAAAACTTGTGCTAAATTCTGTTTTGTTATATTTTAGATATCAAGAGACAGCTCAGAAGGAAAATAGAGTACGTGCTAGATACAAATTCAAAAGTATTATCTATAAAAATCAAAGACAAAATAAGGTTATAACAAACTTAATGGCTATAAGTTAGAATACGAGGTTTTTGTTTAAATCTTAGTCTTTGTAAAATTTAAAATTCAATTTACAATTTTACAATAGAAACCACATGAAAATTAACATATCTACAGGTAGATGTATTTTTACTATCGTTCTTACGTTGACCAACTCTCTTAGCCACGAGCACTTTGTTAGGAAAAGCCCCCCCTAAGCATATTCTACCAGTAAACCTATATTAGCTAAATCGGAAATTAAATGGCAATTGAAAGATAGCAACAGATTTAATTGCTCGTGGCTAAGCGTGGAGGGCGCTCCACATTCTCGCGAGACATTCACGCGAGAATCTCCGGAGATTCTCGACGAGAACTGTAGCGAGAACTTCTTCGGGTACACACTCTCACAAAGTTCTCAGTACAGTTCTCGCGCTCGATGACGATGGACGCTTACGCAGAAGTAACCGCTGCTACAAGTTTATTGTTATGCGCATTCGCCTATTATAATTATGCGTATGCTAAAGAGAAAAAAGTTATTTAAATTTATTATTAATATATTCTTTTAAATTTATATTCTATGGATTTTTTAAATTTATATTTTATTTATTTATATTCCGTGCTATGGCACGGGTTCCAATTAGAAATATTCTAAAAACTTTAACTCCAGTTCATTCGTCCAAATTACGCTCATATTGACCAAACAATAACACGTGAGACGCCGTTACCACAACATAATAAACAACCGTTCAAGTCGGCGGCTCGCGCGCTACTGAGAAACATGCGAATGTGGAGTCAATACACGTTCTCGCCTGTTCTCACGTTCTCGCGCTCCTTTGTCTCGCGCCAAAAAACCGACAAAAAGTGGAGAACACCGCGCGAACAACGCGAGAACTTGAGAAGAATACGCGAATCGCTTCCACATTCACGTTTCTCGCATGTTTCTCGCGTTCTCGCGAAATTCTCGCGAGAATGTGGAGCGCCCTTAAGAGAGTTGGCCAACGTAAGAACGATAGTAAAAATACATCTACCTGTAGAGAATGTTAATTTTCATGAGATTTCTATTGTAAAAAACATTCTTTAAACCTGTATTAAACAAATCCTTATAAATGAGTTATACCTTTGGTTTTACTCACAATTTTTTCCTATAACTGATAAAAAAAATCGTTATTACCAACCTTTCCAACTGACATATTCCAGTACAATACAGGAAAGCGTTTTCAATTAGCCCTCCGCGGATTCATTTCCTAGTCTGTCACGTGACAATGGTTTCCGTGGCGTATCCGCTGACGTCACGGTGCGACAGTATTGCAATTTTTCGAACCAATTTGTATGTTGTGGATTCGTGTGGGCACAACCATGTTATAACATACTTCAATCTATTGTATTTTATAAAAATATTGTTCAAATGAAAAAAGTTTTATACAAAATTCAAAAATGTTTAAAGTCATATAATTTTCATTCCATTCATCTCCTCCGTTTTAATTACATTCAAATTTTGTCTGGAAAAGATCGCATCATAGCGATAACACTGCCTATTGTGCAACGCCAAAGTTCTGCTAAATTTACGCCTGATTGAAGTTCGGCGGCTGAAATTACGCAATGTAATTTCGGGATAATGTCGTCAGTATTTCTAAAAATTGCAGTTACGGAACTTCGGTCGCCTGAATTCAGCGACACGTAACGTTCACTAGCAAAAATTTATTCAGTAATAAATAAAGTTACGCAGAGAAAATTCAGGGGCTCAATGATTTTGATCTTGTTATTCAATTTTCTGATAAATTGTTAAAATATTAAATGTGTACACTGTACGTGCTTGTTCTGAGTTGCGAATAACGTGCGTGTTTGTGCTTCAAGTTTGTTAAGTAAGAGAATACTTATGGAAATATTCTAGAGTTAGTTTATACATCTGACTTCGCTTGCGAGTTGACATTCTACTTATTTCTGTTCTATTAGGACGCGGGTTCAATCCCGATGCAAGACATAATGGTTGTATGCAAATATTTGTTGCAAATCTGCTTGTTTTCTATGTATACATTAATCAAGATTTCATTTTGACGACGATTTTTTTTTTGTTTGACTCCCGTCCGAATCGTAAACTTTAATAACATTTCTCATTATCAATGAAATAGCTAAGTGTGATTTTGCCTTCAAAATAACCAGAACGATTTCTAAAACCTATTCTAGGTCAATTACGAATGAATTCAACACAATCGATTGCGGTGAGATTGAAACACAAATATTTAAACATAACGTGAGCTCTGCACGTTTGTATGTACAAACGTTTATGAAACGGGCCGAAACCACGCGCTTATGTAAAGGCACGGATCAACAGCTGCGCACGAAGAGGTTACGTGGGTCAAGCATCGCTATGCAGGAAAAAATACGTGTTTGTGTCCAACGCAATCTAGACCCACACTTCTCATGACACTGACAAAACAAATGAACCCACAAATCTAAAGTACAAAGTCAACTGTTCTTGCGCCTATTTAATTGTCCACTAGCAACACGTCCTGGCTTTACACGGGTGTACTAATAACCGGACCGACTACCGGGATAAAAAAAGCTTATAACCACCCCGACAGTCCATTCTACACATAAGTAAAAGAGTTTTTGAAATCGCCTGAGTAGGTTCGGAGATTATCTTCGTCAAAAAAACAAACAAACTAACATTACCTCTTTATAATTTATATTATAAAGAGGTAATGTTAGATTGTTTGTTTTTTTGATAATAAATACTGTCATGAAAAAAATTATTGAAACAATCGTTCAGACAGATCCTCTCCCGTTTTCTTATTAAAGCTTTTTGCAAAATTATTCTCAACCGAAAACAAGCGAAGAAAGGATTACAAAGTTTATCCAATAAACTTCAACTTTTCCCATATTTTCTAGCGCTTCCCACGTCTCCTTTAGATATCCGGTGTCTACAAGTGCACTTGAAATCTTTCAACAACTCGGGAACCGGTCTCTAGTTTTCTATTTACTTTACAATAAACTAATCTTTCGATTTATTTTAATACTGCTTTCAACCCTCAGAGCAATTATCTTCCTTCAGAAGGAGACGACATTGTCAATTTTTGACATGCTTTCCCCGCAGCCAAGGTCCTTGGACCAACAATCATTCTCCATATGTAAAACCCCGCGCGCCGCTGGTTACGCGTCATTTGTCAATCACGGTACACGCGGAAGGATATAAGTATAAAATGCCAAATTGCAGAGTTTTCGCATATCCTAAAATATTGGAAACTTTCAGGTTACAAAAGGATGATGTGACTTTCCATCTGCAAGTATTAATTCCTCTAAATATTAACAATTTATGCACTAAATTTGAATAAAACTAAAATTTATATAATGTTGCCAACAAATCGTAACAGATTCCATTTTAGCGTATTTTGCTATGCCGCCGAGTTGGCCAAGTGGATTGCTACTTCGACTTTGATCCGAAAGGCGTAGGATTGAATCCGCACTATTCCATCACTCATATTCATGCTACCTATTTATTTTGTTATCTAGCACGAATCCCGAATTATGAAAAATAATACTCTTAGTGGCATATTATATTTATATTTTATTCTTTTTTTTTAATTTGAAAAGTAGCTGTTCTATCTTCTGTTGCTTGGTCAATATTTGCAAGTCGGTTTAATTAAACGAATTAAAGTTCCTAGAATTTTTTGTATTTCCTCGTACTCGTTATAATAGATAAAAACATTATATTTCTGCATTGAGTAAAAAAACAAACAAATAGGTAGGTAGGTAGGTACACAAAACACCTACATACCTACCTACTTCAAAACTAGTAGATAGTGCTTACCTCGGAAGAAAGACTTTTCAATGCACTTGAAAAAAAATATTTGCAAATCATCCCGTGCATCGAAAAATGTGCATATAACAAAATACTACTTTTTATCTAGATTTATCATTATCGGTGCACAATAAATTAGGTATCTATACCACCCCTATACCTCCAACTTACTAATTATATACCTACGTAAGCTTTCAGAACGTTAAGTAGGTAGTTAAACTTCTGGCTGTTCACTTCTGTTAAAATCATAGGTAAACTTTATTAAAAAAATATTTACCATACTCACAATATCGCGGAAATAGGTATTTTTAGTTGGACACACTGATTGTCACTGCAGCGAAATTAGTGAAGGGACAGTTCAAAATAACTTATCGATATTGACTTACAGCCCAGTCGGATTAGCTCACCAGTAGAGGGGTAACTTGAAATTGATTAAAGGACGATTTTTTTTCCGCCAATGATTGTATAGGTGTTTTTTATAGCTTAATCGAAAAACTCAACCAATCCGACTAGAACATTAGATTTTTACAAAAATGAATGAGAACCAAAATTGTTGTGATTTTATACAACTTTGGACCTCTCAATTTTCATCGTATTATCAACATTTACTTAAAAAACTGTAAAAAACAAGATAAAGAATAATTTCGCCTGTATTTAGATTATTTACGAATTAAGCTAAAATTAAAGAAACAAAGATATAATTTTTTCCTTTGGCTACCACGTAAAACCACGCCAAAAGACGCTGTGATGACAGAAAAGGCTTAAATATTGATTTAAGTATAAAAAAAATCAGAAAAAAGAGGGTTCAAAGCCAGTTTTGTATTAGTATTGGCCGCACTCATCGTTCTCTTCTCTTGTTTCTATTTTTACAACCTACCTTAAATTACTTTAAAATGTGTGTTTTTTGCGGGGCCGCAGCACACACATAAACCTACGGCGCTACGGAAGACCAGCGCTGCGACAGATTCTCTGGTTTCTGTTGCAGCAATACGCTGAGTAGTTGCCAATTTTGTCAATGTCCTACTTATTTTAATGTGTCTTATGTGTAACGCGTTTTTGACAAAAAAATATATTTCTTTCTTTCTTTTCTTTCTTTCTTTCTTTCATCGATAATAAACTATCGATAGCTTCAAGCACTATGATTTTTACACAAAAATTGACATTTACTTATTGACAGACAGTTCCTCGTCCCCCGCAGAGAATGACCTTCTTAGCGTCATAGAAAATAAAACTGATGGCTCCTCCCCTTACTGCTTCCTCTATGTTTCAACCACTCGGAAACCGGTCTCTAGTTTTCTAGTTACTTTACTAATCTTCCGATTAGTTGTTAAATGTTTTAGATTGCATTATGTTATTAGTTATATTTAGTTAGATTGATGCTCAAACGCTCATTTATTATGATTGTATTAAACTTTAAGGAAGTTGTTTTGTTGACAGATTTGTATAAAGAAATGTCAAATTATGTCATTGATAAGTACCACTTACTTTAATTAGCGTTTGAGTATTCGGGCTTGAGTGTCGTGATAAAGAAGAGGCATACCTTCGTAGGTGAGGTTTCACACATAAGTGAGAAAATCATTTCATCGAATTTTGGCAATAGTTAGACAAAATACAACAATGAAGCGCTCGAGGCAAAACTAGCTAAGAGGCTATTGATAGAACGTTGAAGTTAAGCAACTTGGATTGGTAACCACAATTAAACAGCTGAGATCTTCCGTGCTTTGTAAGGCATGTTAAATTGTTGGTTAAAACTTTAATGTCGTTTATACCTTCGTTTTACCTTTAGGCGGCTTAAAAAGCCCATCACCGGAGTCGTCTAAATGCTCGTACAAACTTAGTACTTGACACATCATACATTACACAATTATATAAAGTATCTGTTTACCTACTACTTGAACCAATATTTTTAAAACGCAAAATTTATTTTATTTTTCCTACTGAATTATGCATATACAACAAATACAACCAAAGCAAAATAATCTCAGAAACAAAAATATTTAAATATCGAAGACTCAAAAAGAAAACATTGACGCATTCAATCTATCAAAGAAACAATTATTTCCTTTTTCATATTTCGTTTGGATTGTTCGAAATATATTTTTGTACGTAACAGAAATTCATCCATGTTTTTGTAAATCAATGTTGAAAGGCAACGTTTTGATTGCCATCACAGCATGTCTAAAAACGTACGTTCGGACCACAAAAGGAATTTAATCTGTGGGCGGCGCGCGCCCGGAAAAAACAGCGTTTTAGATACTTCATTGTTAGATTTGACGCACACCTGCGACCTAACTAACTTTGTTTGTATATTGATGATTTATGCCCGATATAATCAACGTACGGATGTTCGTAGGTCCATCACCATTGCAACTTTGTTTTTACAATAGTACGAAACTTTTTGACAGATAACAACGTTGCGATTACGAAAGTTCTATGGCCATCTGTAAGTTGCTTAATAGAAACCGGACGTGAGACAGTGTTAGGAAGCACGTTTTGTCTACCCTCAACAGGGGATTGTGGTGTTCGGGCCGTATTTAAAATAGACAATAAGACAGTGCATTTCTAGTTTTTTTTTCTAGAAACTTGGTGACACAAATCCTATACTTACGATGCACTCGAACTATTATCGCACTCGCTGACGCTCGCGCGATAAATCTTCTCGTGCGTCTAGAATTTGCCTTTCTTCCCTTGTATAGCAATCTACTATTTTCAATGCAAGTCCGATTTGTACTTCGATTTAGGACTCTATTTGTCGCCCAACTGCGCGCAACCTTAGCTTTCCGCATTCATTACCTAGCCTGTTACGGCAGGAGTAAGTGCATTGTTGTAGCACAAAAGAGACTGCCAGTCTAGCCATTGTTGCTCATTCATCATTGTAAAACTGTGGAAACACGGACTTGTCGTGTTTTGCGAGGGAATTTGTTTTGCATTAATGAATGGCTTACATTTTGATGTCTTTGAAAAAATGAATAATATTAAATGTCGTGCTAACAATGATTGTAGTTTTTGCATTATCCTTTTTTGCATTAGGTACTTTATACAGCGTCAGGAGGTAATCTTTGCCTACTCGCGAGACACTGTAGTGCCTGGGACATTGTTGAGATATTGTCAGGCTTGTAGCACTTAAACCATGCTCAGCTTCGCTGGCCATATCCACAGAAAGACAATGTTCAATACGTGTGGAGCTGACTAAGCTAAAATATGAATAATATTCAAAACAAATATTTTCATCATCCAATAATACCCAAAAACTCGTGAAGGCTTCTACAATATAACCCCTATTGTTGGTAAAACTATATTATACCGGGTCGTGACTCCGCAAAACCAATTAATCATAATTTCTTGTCGCTACGGACAATACCCTGATAATGGAGATTATGCAGCGAACAATGAAATGTCTGCTATTGTATCAACTTTAGCAGTAACTTTTATCCTATACAAAGCCTAGATTGAGCGTGTTAGGACTTTACTTTGCGTATAATAGATCCTTTCAATTTCAAATCCGTGTTTTGATAGATTTTAAAATAAGATTTTAAAAGTACATAAGCTATTAAATCCAAGAAGTTTTTTAAATCTTATCTGAACTAAAAACATTGCAATGAGATCAAATATTTCATGCTTGTTTTAATGATGATTATAAGGGCTTATGTAAAATGTATGGATCTACCAATTGCCTCAGATCTGACAGTTAATATTTTAATGATCTGCTATCGAAAAACTAAAAGTAAATCAAAAGGCATATTTCGCAATTTAATTAGTTAACTCAACAGTGACGTAACTTGAAAGTTACTGCATTATTAAAAGCAATTACAAAATAGCCACCTAACGGTGCGCGAGATCTCGTTTCTGGCAAACTACTAGTTCTTACGACGATCATTACATCCTTTCTAACAAAAAAATCCATCTCTCTAAAGAATTACTCTTGTTACCTGAACCTATTAACCGACAGAAAAGACGGAGTACCCGCAGTTAATTTCCGCTCTGAAGCTCGGAACGACGATGTAATATTGGATGGTAGGTATTGCATCTTACTATAATACTTCACCTATCGTATGACGACTATACAACGTTATATTGAAACTGTCATGGCGAAAGACGTTCTTGATCGCTCAAGTTCAGGGTCGTTCTGAGAGGTCACTATTCGGATGGGTGACCGCATATGGCATTCCAGATGCAACTTGGGAGTTATTTATAGCTATTTTACACTTGCAAAGTAGTGTAATACGCTTGATATAATAATTAAGAAATGTAGAGCATGACCGACAAAAGTTGAAGTAAACAAGTTCCAATTAGCTAGTAGCCGACTCTGGTAAAGAAGTTTTTAGGCCTGAGTTATAACAATAATATGACTTTGTAAGCTCCAATTATAGGCTATATTTAATACCGGTAGTTTCATTAGTACACCCGAGCAAAGCCGGGACGTGCTGCTAGTATGTTATGAAAATATAAACAAAATGCCTTGAATATTCTACAAATAACTCGAGATATGACACAAAATGTATCCAGCTTCTCGAATGACAAAGGAACAGGGTGTTTCGTTATTTATAGTTTGGATTATTTGTTCAGAGTCTGTTGTACATCACTATGAAATTCACTGTACTGCATTTTTGTTCGAGGTCAGAACTTTATTTGTTATTTAGAGTTACATAGTGGTAGCACTTATTTGTCTTGTGGATATGGCCAGCTAAGCTGAGAAGACGGTTTAGGTGCTGGGCAAGCCTATTCCATCTCAAAAAAGTCCCAGGCACTACAGTGTCCCACTAAGTGTAGGTAAAGATTGCCTAAACTTAGGAATAATAGAACCACTAGATTCTGCTAAAGAGCGTACAAACCTATTTACATAAAAAACTTAAAAATGTCGAGAATACAATGTCAAATTAAATTATTAAAAATTCTTATGTCAAATTACTTACTTATATATAAAGGGTCTTTTTCATAAAAACTTGACCATAAAAATTTAGTAAGTAACTAATAAGGATCTTCTGAGTTATCTTCTGAACAGAAAGGAGCTTCGAAAATGCATGAAATTTCTCGCATTACGCTTATATTTTATACAAATTTTTGCAACTCTTGCTCGATATTAAGTAGGGGGTTCATTGCGTCACGTGTTTTTCACAAGTCAGAGGCGTCCTGTATACTTACATAGACATTACATGTCGATGAGTAATGACTCGTATCGACAGATACAAATGCTTTCGATCGATCACTCGCGACTTTTTGTCGATTACTACGAGTGCCTGCGGCAGAAGCAAACGATGACGCCTCCGGAAATAAGTTGTTTCTTAATAGGGTCTATGAGTCTTGTTTGTTGTATTCGATAATAAAAAGAAAGAAAAGCCGAAAATCATTTCAACTGTGGGACTTCTTAGGTCATATTGAAACGTCGAAATATCCGAAATAGAATTATGAGTAAGAGATTCTTGTATTTACTTTGATCTAAATGAATTTCTAAGCCATGAGTTAATTTCCAAAGTTTTTTTTTTATTCGGAAAAAAATGCTCTAGTGGAAAGGCACCCTAAGACTAGTTGACGGTGACTGTGCAAAATATCCAAGGATAATTTATTTATTTATTCCACAGCTAATCGCTTATTTGGTTTTCCATGGCTCTGTTAATTTTTACTCTGATTCATCACTATACTGCCGTCCTATGGTTATAAGGCCGTTAAGTAACATTTGGGCAAAATTGACTTTTCTACATGGCGCGAAAACGTAAATTTTGCTCTTTCTTCCAATCTGGGTCTCATGGCTCTATTGTTTATAATGGCTGAGATATTAACACCACGTACACCGCAAAGTGCATCATTTTCAGACTTTTCCTATTCTTAAACACGGTTACCTAGTATTACAATGCTATAATACCGCTAAACACCTCCAACCCTGTACTTGAGAATATAATTTCATCACTGAAACAAGTTTAGAAAACGGTTACATGTAAAAACAATACTTATGAACCGTAATGTGACCTTAACTGTGTTTTAGCTTTTTATACGCAGCCAACTGGATGATTATCTATGAAGTCTAAAAGACAGTATTAAGCAATTACAATGCTTAAAGACAGTTACTGTGTTTTAGTCATAGGATATGATGACATTACTTCATTTAATAACAACATAATAAGACCGTTAAGCTACATTTCAAAGCTAAAAACGTCTACCTGCTCCACCTTTATGTATTTTTTTTTTGTCGCAATTTCTTCTATCTTGAGCCATAGATGATCAATTATATAGTACACTAACGTGTTTGCGCAAAATCTACCGTTTGGGGTTACTATTGAAGTCATACTTGCAAAGAAAACATATTGCAACATACAATTGGGTAAATTTTGTAAAAGTAAAAGGACCCGCTCAACTTCTCTCATGAAATCAATCTCAAGGATCAACTTCAGATCGAAAAAGATACCTAATTGCTTTGCAATATTTTTACTGTTACTTTCGAGATGTGGTGATGTCGTAGAATGCTCCGAATACCGTGGATTGCCAAACAAACAAATAAGTCCATTTTGGAGCAGCTAAGCATAAAACCACACTGTCGAGCGTATGTTACCAACGTGTTCTTGGGTATTTCGGTCACATTGCCCGCCGCCAACCAGATAATCTCGCAAGCTACACTTTGTTGATAAGGTTGAAGGAAAAAGACTCCGTGGCCACTTACCCAGCCGATGGTGTGACCAAGTTACCAGTCACACTGGACTCTCTGTGACAAAATCCCTGAGAGAAGCCGAAAACAGGACAAGATGGAGAAAGATAACACACAAGGCAATTAAATTCTTTCAAGGGCACGCCCTTCAGAATTGAAGTCAGCGATCGAGAAGAAGTTCTTACTGTACGTGTTCACAAACTACTACTATCTTCTACTATAAGTTGCCAATGCGTTTGCTATAATAAAATACCAATTACATCTATCGAGTCAGTAAATTAATTATATAATTAAAAGATAACTTACTTCATACTAATTTATCCTTCGCAAAAGTAAAGCAAACAGAACGCACCTAGTTTTAGTAGGTTTAGGTAAGTACCTAAAACAACCAGGGTACTCACCTAGCCATGTATCATTGTAATGCATGTATAAGATACTGTATCCACCTACAAGTGTGTACGGCTCGTCCACGGTTACCACACGTATCTAGCTAAGAGCTCCCGTATCTACCCGCATTGCTCATGAAGATATCTCGCTTAATATCATAAAGAGGTAAAATTGGTTGGTTTTTTGAGCGTAATCTCAGAAACCGAACATCCAACTTCTAAAATTATTTGACTGATGTTTAAAGAATAGACTTTCCGAATGAACTTAGGCTATATTTTAATTCCGGGTTTTATTAGTAGGTACACTCGTGCAAAGCGAGTTTACAGTGCTCCACCTGCTTGTGCCTACATAGTCACTTGATACAGTATCGGGCAGGCACATTACATGCTACACGAAGGTGAGCATAAACAACTAAGAGTCATAGGGTACAACATAATGTCTCATTAAATGCATGCTAATTAAAGCTTGCACAATATTCTCTGGAGTTTGTATTACTAATCAAATTTTTTTAATAAGTAGGTAAACACAACGGAAGAGACCTACCACCACCATTTAAAACATCCACATTTGCTTTTACTTTTGTTTCTTTTATGAGAAATAAACATTTTTTGATCCTAAACCTAATAGGCATTAAACCATATAGTGCGTTGTTGGCTGACTTTCTAACCTTTTAACTTTCATCAGAGACAGTCTTAAGCGCAAACAATTATTGATTAAATAATTATTCAACGATCTAAAACTCAATTAATAACAATAAATACAACAATGATGATCTAGAATATTTTTCATTCTTATCTCCTTCTTTGCAATATCATAATAATGCCAAATTTTGTTTAATTTAAACAAAATGTTCCATTAATTATGATAAAAAAGAGTTATGAGTTTACACTTAGCCGTTAAATTAACATGATGTCATGAATTTATAGTTAGCATTGTCAACGTTATAAAGCAGTTTTCTAAAATTGATCACTACAATACTGTGTTTAAGCCTAGAATAAATGTGATTATTTTAGTTTTGAAACAGTAAATTAACAGTAAAAGGCTTGTAACGGTGTTTTAAAAAAGGAAAATTCCTCCAATTTGACGAAAATACAATGCAAAAAGACGGCTAAAGGATTTAACGGTGGAATCTGCAAACCATCATGCATTTACCATAAAATACAACACTAAAACGCGACTGCGCTTCAGCTGACTGTTTTCTAGCTTAGTATATTCTTACATTGTGAAGTAGAAATCCATGACTAAAACACAAAAACTAAAATAAAACACCACTCGTTTAGTTTAATGTTCGTATGTTAAATTCCAAAAATAGTTCAAGAATTTACCTTTTTTTTGGAATATCAATGTAAACTGTAAGTCTTCACAAAGTCGAGAAACAACATTTTTCACGTTTTTGCTCGTACCCAAAATTTTGGGTTTGTCACTTAACGGCTTTCTAAACATAGGACGGCAGTATAACTTTTCATTTGTATTCACGCCTTCAAATCAATTGAGCAGACAGCTGAGTATTTTGAAAGGCTGTTCTCGTTAATATAATGGACGCTTGTATCATTTATTCATTCGAGGCGCCATTTGCATGATTAACGAGTTTACACCGCGACTCTGGATTTATATTTGAAGGGTGTGAACATCACTCGCCCTTTAAAAATATAGATTTAATGAATACAAACAACTTAGCGGCAAAATTTTGTAAAATTAAAATTTTTAATTACAAAAAGTCCATAATTATTTTATTATGCAAAACATCACATTCCCATTATTTTCGTGTTCCGTCATTTTAATTTTGTAAACACATTCATATCCTGTAATTTGATACCAATCTTCCAAACTATTTGCAAGCGTTATTCATCCTCTTTTTCTACTGGCTAAAAACGGTTTCTTTTACAGAACCTTAAGTCGAGTAAAAATAACATTGAGAGAGAACACATTTTCAAAATACCACCAACATTAGTAACCCTTCCTATTTTAAAGTCCATCAAAATAAGGTTATTGTAAATTCCAATTCTTGAGGAGTGTTGTTCTAAAGATGATTATACAAATGGTGGCAACTTTTTATGTGCTAACTAATGTCAGTTATCACGAGGATCAAAATATGACATAATATTGTAAGGAACCCCTTTGGCTTTCACAAAATTAGCATTCAGCAAGTTAAATTGGATATTGAACAGTTTATGTGGAATTAGAAATAAAATGGATTTGAATTTAACGTGATCGTGAAATCTTACTTTTATTTAATTCAACATTTTCTCCTAATAAATTAGTAAAGAGCCTGCGTGATAAAAGTATAAGCCGGAAGAATTTAGGAACTTAAAAAATAAATTACCATAATTGGATAGACCTCCCCTGTGGGACAGAAACGACTAAATGAATGTTACAATTAAATTAATAATTTTATATATAAATTATTATATTTCAATGCTTTATTTACAGAAACTAAACATAGTTACCTACACATTTATATTGCTGTACAAAATATAAAAAGAACCAGTTGAGCCACCTAAGGACCGTTGCAAACGGTCTATATGTAGCTCAACTGATCCAAACCACTGTCAGACGGAAGCGTGCCCAAGACACTGGCCGCATTACCACGTTGAATGGCAATGCTTATTCGTTGTTTATAATTATTATTAATAATAATTTTAAAATTCTAAATCGGTTGAGTTGCTACACCGTCGAATTATATTATTTAGATGATGTGTCGCGTTTGGAACAGGTAGAAGAATCCCCTTGTAAGGATTTGACGTGTCAAAGTATTATAAAACCGGGTTTTCACTAGGCAACATTTTTTTACATAACCATGTTGCCTTGAACACCCTTAAAACACGAGATGTCGCTGTCCAATTGACATAAACACTTTTCATTAAAAGTGACAAGAACTACACTTTCTAAAGCCTTGCTAAATTGTACTATGAATGAGTTAAGTTTTTCACCTAAAATTAAAGTGCGGCAACAAACCCCGTAATGGGTGGTTAATGGCCAAACGAACCGAGCCATGAATATGCATCGGGTATCTCAGGTAATAGAGCACACTTTTAACTTTTTTAGTTGTGAATAATGAACTAACTACATTATAGAAGCACAATAGCGTGATTAGAATCAGGAAAATTGTTCAGAAAGTGTGTCTATAAAATGAAATAATGATCCCGACTGTATCCCAGGGTGCGGTAGACATTTCTTACACATTTCTTACAGATCTTTATGTAATTCTTTAGATCCTTCAAAGAGAACAACGCATTAGTCCTCTTAGTAGTCAGAGGTATGTCCAAAACATATTTACGAGTAGTATCTACATGCCCACATTTTGCAGAAGTTAACTATCCATACGTGACAGGTTGCAAGGCCATCGACGCTGCTAGAAAGCTAACTGGTTTCCTCACAAAGTTTTCCACTTTGAAATTATGTTTCACTATTATTTCATTCCAATAACAAACACACTAATATACACGGAAGACATAAAGACTGTAATGGTAATACAATTTCATATCCTGTACAACAAATAGCGAGAGTTTAGGGTCATAGCTGGTATAAAACGTGTCCATGTTTATAGCTCGTAAGTGTAGGTTTAAGAGATTTGATAGCGTCATAAGCTTTTACCCAGTTGGATACACAGAGTATTCTAGCTATCACATACATAATATTACTAGCCTGCACATAGTATTTAATTTATCTGTAGGAATAATATAAAGAGGTAATACTGGTTTGTTTGTTAGTATGTTTGTTTGTCGTAGGTAATCTTTGAAACTGCTCGTCCGAATTAACCTTTTACCGATTTGTGGAATGGCTGCCATGATAGTTATAGGCTGTATTTTATCCCGGTAGTTTTATAAGTACACCCATGCAAAGCCAGGACGTACTGCTAGTTCATTAAAAAAAAATGAATATCCATATATTTTATACAGTGTCATCTAGTACCAAGCTGAGAAATATACTCGTAAAACACAGGATTTATACACACACACACACGTTATTTGCGTGATTTGCATTATTTATAAAACGACTTTTCGGCATATTAACGGAGACTTACCTTTAACTACTTTATTTATAAGTCCACGGTAAATAACGCAATAAAACCCTGTCTATGTTTCACAAATATATAAAATTGTGATCGCTAAAAAATTTGAAAAAACAAGCTAAGCAACATAATACTTGTGTTTAGACCAAATTACTAATATTGGTACTACAAACAGGAACATAAACAATTGTGATTCATCTGCCTCGTTTAATAATTTAGATAACGTACGAAAACATTTAACATATTCACAAAATGAAACAATTTGGTTATTTGATTCAAAGGTAACTCTACACAGAACAACGGTTTTGCATCTTCATTCACACAAGTGCACTGCAAAGGAATAAATCGACGCAGACTGATAGCTATCTAGTCTCCATCTAGCTTAGTGATTATGTGAGCACATGTTACAGTTATGCTAAAAGGAAATAGTAGTTTCTCCTATCTAAAATATTGCAAAGATACATTACTTGGATAACACCTGCATATAGGTATCTAGCTGCGCCCCGCGGTTTCACCCACGTAATTCCCGTTTCCGCATGAATATCGGGATAAAATGTGTTATTGAAGGTCTTTAGCTACCTATACTCCAAATTTAATCGCAATCAGTTATGTAGTTTTTTTGCTGAGAGACTTTGGCAACGACAAAATTAAATCACTTAGAGGGTTTTAAAACAATTTTACGATTATCATGAAAATTTTAAACGAAATCGAACCTCTTTAAGTTAATGCTGTGTCTTTAGTAGAAAACCATCAGCTGACAAGTAAATATTTTAATTATTTCACCTTACTACCACCCTGTTCATTACATCCACAATATACGTAGTCCCACAATTTATTGCCGTACAACATGCTAGCATGTTTCTGAGTTATCGTCTGTTTTATCTCTTACCTCATTTTATCTTTGCCCTGTATAGAACATTAGTTTCATGTACATTAGTGAAGTGTTTATTTTTTTATGGATAGTAATCTTTTACGACAGAAATTTACATCATCATCATCACTCAATTGTTTTTGGGGAAGATTATTTATACTTTTGATATACAGAGCGTTCGTGGTGAACGACGTTCTTGATCAGTCAACGTTCTGAGCGGTTAAAACTTGTATGGACGGAAGCAAGAGACAGCGTGTCCGTCCAACTCAAACTTGAACTCAAAATTGATTATTCAATTCGATCATCATTATAGACTTTGACAAGTCATGTACTTTAAACAAGGGTAGGTATCTACTGCTTTCCAAAACGCCACATGCCTAATTGTGGCCTATATTGTAGAGCACGTTATATTCTAAGTCAAAAATGTAGAGACTGGACATGTACCAAATACCTACATTTTAAAGAATCCCGACTATTCCTATAAACTAATTTTAAGTATCTCGATAAAAATATCAGAGAAAATGTTCTATTGCACCTAGTTATCAAGTCAGAGTATCCTATGTATGTATAAATGTACATGGTAAAGAAGCATGTCACATCTCATCCACTCGGCGATGAGTTGTGCATAACTCATACATAATTCCATTACGGGATAAGAACAACGAACGAAAGGGGAAGTGACGTAGACGGTCGAGAAAGGAAGAACATGCTCCAATCTAAACTACATTAAATTATATATATGATATGATCACGACTGTATCCCAGGGAGCGGTGGACATTTCTTTCAGATCTTTATAGAATTCTTTAGATCCTTTGAAGATGTCTGATGGGGTAGTCAGAGGTATGTCCAAATACATATTTAGCACATGCCCACTCTTTGCAGAAGTAAACTTTCCATACGTGACAGGTTGCAAGCCCCTCGACATTAAAATAATATAAACAATAATTTATATTATATATAATAGCAAAAAATGTAAAAATAAGTTCTTGCATGTTTTATCACTATTTAAAATCTAATTAAATAGATAGGCACACCTTTCTATAGAATGTCTTTCAATTCGTTCTTGTAAAAAAAGATATAGAAAACCAAAATATACCCATGTGTTTTATCTTTTAAAACACGTGTGTTTTCCAATAGAGTTATTTTCGCTGTTTTTGAAATAAAACAAATAATCAGCAATTATACTTTAACATAGCGTTTGCAAGTTATTTAGAAAACTATTCCTCAACTAGTTTTTAAAGTGAAATTGATAATATCGTTACCTTCTTGGTATCGTTGGCGCTTGTTAGCGATATAAATAGCTACTTTATAAACGCAAACTGCACTTGTCTACTTACAGGAAAAAGGAAACAACCAATACATTTGCTTCTTCAATGTTAAGTATATAAAACTCTTGCTCTATATAATATTGAAAAAAAAAACACAATATAAACTGCAAACACTGGCCTAGTTTTAAATATATTAATCAAAGTTAGTCAATTGAGTTGTTTCCTGTCAATCATTGAGAACAACCAATTGCTTTTTTTTATTTCAGTTTTTTTGTTTGCAAGTGAAAAATTTAGTTTTTAGGTCGCTTCAAAGCCTCCGGCAGGGCTTAACGACGGCATAGTTATAAGACTTGTAACAATTCACTGAATATAACAATTTGTAAAATTAAATTACTCAGCTGGAATAATCTATGCTGTGACTGCGTCTAGTGCAAGCCACAATGACCCTTCTGCTGATAGGATTACCAACTGTAATACTGCAAAAGTAATTAGCAAAATGTTAATTTATTAGAAGCGCACGCTTGTAATGGACGCTCATGTTGTTTCTGTAAATTATATCCAAATGGGTTAGAGGTGAGGTTCTCAAACTGTATCCTTCAATTAAATAGTATTTAATTACTTTTCTGATACTACTCACACTTTATTATTTAGAAAACTGATTTGGAATTTAATTAAATACCTGGGTCAGCAGCGACCGGGAAAAATGATAGAACAAAGAAAGAATTATAATATACAGCAGTGGGAGAAATTGGGCTGCGAATGATGATGAGAAATAACTCAGAGGTATTTTGGTCTTTTACAAATATTACCAATTAAGTTCCGACTGAAAAAGAATAGAATAAAATAGAATGAAGTTTTTTTGGCTGTCGTGATCATAATTATCATTTTTATTAATGATCTGCTAAAAACGGCAGTTAAAAGTTTGAGAGCCACTAGTATAAAATAATGAGACGATTAAAATTCAAGGTGAAGCAAGCATGTCATTGCCGAGAATTAAATGTAAGTATTATAAGGGCCACCGCATAATAAGCGATTTCTCAGCGGGATAAGACGCTGCGTTTTGTCGCCGCAACTAGCGAAGCTTCATTGGCGCTTACAGCGACACTGACGCATGTCCCCTCTACTCTACAAATCGAAAACGATGCATCGTGACCATCATCGCAGGTCAGCTTTTGTTGGTTAACCTTCCGGATTCAGTTTCCACCAACTTGAGCTGACCTTGAATTTGATGCCGAATTTAAGTTTTTCGCTAGAGAAAAGTCCCCCTGTTGTCGTGTGTGCGCCTTCACGTCACGACTGAAATAACGAGTTATTGCGACTTCGCAGCTTGTGGTCGCGACCTTGCGACTCTGATATCAAGTGTGCGGAACTTTGAACAAAATATATCAAAATTTGCAGCATGTCTCAGCTTTAATTCGGGTGTACTAATAAACCACCCGGAAAAAATATAGTCTATAAACAATCCGACAGTTAATTATCACAGTTAGTTATTACATAATTATCGGTAAAATAATTTTTGGAATCGGCTGAGTAGTTTCCGAGATAACCTCCGTCAAACAAACCAACATTACTTCTTCATAATATTAGTATAGATATGGATTATCGGCCGTAGCCTGTCGTCGCGTATGTCGCTGTCGCCTGTCGCCTAGTATACGTCTGGGACTCTGGGTAAAGACTCGTTACACGTCCGTTAAAGGCTCAGAGTATGTCTGAAAAAGGCATAATAGATGTCCCTTTATTAAATGGCCAAGGGCTAGTCACGTAGCGGTTTGAAAGAGGTCTTATTTAATTGGGTTTTGGAGAAGGGGTTCTTTATTTTTTTACTAATTATTTTGTACGAGCTCCATAAAAATGCGGGGCACTTATTTTGTATGAATTCAGTAGCTCTGGAGTGTAACCAAAAAAAGAAATAAACCCGATGTTACTAGAAAATAGAATGTTATAATCTAAAATATGTGTCTACGCTGGAAATAACTAAAAATAAGTTTATTAAATTGTAGGTACAAAGAGCAAAGTATAACACAATTACTGAAAGATTAAATATCATTTCAGTTTCAATAACCTATTTATTTCTGGATTTGCTTATTGTTGGTAGATAATTGACACATGTGTGTCAAATAACTATCCACAGTAAGCTAAACCAAAGATAGATAGGTTATTGACACTGGCTGTTAAGCTTCTCAGATACTTAAATGTATTTTGCAACAAAAAATATTCACTTTTATGCAATAAAAACTAGGTTCTTTCTATAAATAATCGCTTCAAATATAAGTTATGAGTGAGTTGGGTTCAGTAAACTTTTGCCGGTAAAGTGGAAAGTTATCTCCCGAACGTCACGAGAATATAAATGAGTGGTCGCTTGGAGATGAAAAACTAAATTTAGTGGTAGTAGTTGGTTATCCCATCGATTTATACATGCATGCATAATTAATTTCAGTTCTATCGGAAACGGGGAGGTTGATTAAATTTAATTACAGAATAACAGACAACAGGAGAGGTGAAGCTTGTAAAAATGGCCAATGATTTAACGCATAATTATTTTTTGTCAGAATATTCTGATTAACCCATACTCAATCCCAGGTGGTGTTATTATTATTATTAACAGCCCTCAATATCCCACTGCTGGGCAAAGGCCTCCCCCCATTCCTTGGTGGTGTTAAGTCCTATTAATTTTATTGTGTCCCATTAAGTGTAGACAAATAGTTTCTTGACGTTGTATAAATCTTAATCTAAATATTTTAGTTCATTCGTTGGTTCATTTGTATGAGCAAGTGGCCAACTCTGGTGACGGATATTTTAGTATTTTTTGTTTATCATTCTTTAAACCGTGTTATTTGTTATTATGGAAATAAAAATGACAATACAATATTATTGATTTCAATAATTTATATGCCTTTCAATATTCTTATATTTATTTAGACTCTATTCGGAAATACATTGAAACAAAGGTCGAGATGTTCTAATATTCTATCTGTGTTGGTCGCTAGGCTAAATATACTCCTCTAAGAGCGAGTCGCTGTTACAAAATTGGATTGGCAAAGCCTGAAACCACAAACGGTATAGGCTAATATCATAGGTACTGGAAATACTAGTACACATTCCAATTATTATTATGACTTAGGAAATAGGAGGAGTTTTAATGAATAAATAAATAACTTTGGGCTTTTTACGCAGCGTTATCTAGTCCCAAGCCAAGCAATCTAATACCTATGTTGTGATAAACAGATAGGTAACTAATGCTACGTAAATAATAAATAGGAAATGTATTAATTTAATATTCATTTTAATATTAAATTACATTAAATAAAAACACAAAAATGTTTACATAATAATACAAGTAGAGCATAATTGTATTTTTTTAAGTTAAAGTTACCTAGATTCAATTTAGTTCATTACTCTTCAAAATAACTTAATTTAGCGACAGCGAGCAGCAATCTTAGCAATTAAAAAAATCCGCTGCAAATGCACAACGAACTTACTTTGCTACTAAAAATTATTGCTAGCAGCAAAGTAAAAAAGGTACTTTAAATTATTTAAATAACGTCCTTTTATTTTCATTATTTATATACACAACGGTATTTTTACGTGACTAATTTGCGTTTGTTTTCAGTGAATTTTAATAACTCCGTAACCACTTAAACAAACAACAAGCAACTAATAAGCATTATTATATTATATTATATTCAGCCGTTCGTGACCCACTGCTGGGCAAAGGCCTCCCCTCATTCCTTCCAGACCTCACGATCTTGTGCTAGAGTCTCCCAGTCGGCTGTAAAGTTGTCAAGTTCGTCCCGCCACCTTCTTTTAGGTCTGCCGCGTCGCCTTCGCGCCGGGTCAGGGCGCCACTGGGTGGCTACTTTAGCCCACAGCTCACTTGGCATGCGACAGACATGTCCAGCCCATAACTAATAAGCATATTTCATAAAAAAAATTAAACAGAAAAGCTAAAACTTAAAATTCCAATCACTCACTAGACCACAGCAAGACAAGAAACCAATACCTACACCATTCCAAGATTTTAGTATCTCCACCTTGGTTTCACCTAAGTTTAATGATGTTGGCCGTTCCAAAAGTTCTAAGATGAGTAAGCACCTTGTAATACTTTTTGTAAAGTTCCATTAATTTGCTGCACACATCCCGGCAGAAGTTTTAATTGAATCTTCGTTACTTTATCTACGATATCTTTACCGGAGAGTTTCGACAAAGATATCGGATGAAGCTGCATAGAAAGACCATAATTTTAAAACTAGTATGCAAAATATTTTAATAATATTACTTAATATCTGCCTTTGAACAGATTTAACTTTTTTCTAAAATTAGGTCACTAAAATCTTTTTCGAAAAGTAAGTCTACATTACAACAAAAATCATTATATTCCTCAGAATACAATATCAGTAATTATTTTTCATGTATGCATCAAAAAACTTGCTGAGTTTTCAGACTCGCTTATTAGCATGCTATTATTTTCAACCTGCGCTCGGACTTCGATTGAATTAATTATTTCCCTTGTTTTCTGCAGTAAAAGCATGTAGTATAGCCGTATAGCGTCAAGGCTGCTTAACCTGTGGCCCGCGGCAATATGGCATACCAGGAAAAAATATAAAAGGTCCGCGTGAGCAAGTGCAATGGTCACTAAACGGAACAAAAAAAAACGAAAAAAGTTAAATGTATTGATGCTCATGTTTATTATTTACAAAACAGTTATTTTTATTTGTAGCATACAATGCAACGATTACAGAAGGGTGTTACTTGTTCTACTAAATAATTTTTTGGTGCCCTTACCTCAGCGGGAAAGGCCTGAGATCGTACTGGGGATCGTCGAAAACTATGTTTCGTGATAATTTTCTGGGTCAGTTTATGTTGGTGGATACAGTATTTGTAACAGTGCACCAACATAAGCTGATCCTGAAAAATCGTTACCAGAACACGGCCTTTGATATTTTAGTATCGTCAACTTTGGCTGGCTGTTAAAAAGCTTGGGAAACCTTGATAAAGGTACAGCTCGTAAATAACGAGGAAACGTCCGCTATCTTGATTTCAGTTCTCAACTTCGGTAATGTTCCAAACTTTGCAGACGATTGATAATAACTCGATCGTACTTGGTGCGAATGTTTTATCATTTATACTCGTACAGGTAGGTAATAATAAAATAGGCTAACAAACATATTTGTTTAATCACTTTTTAAACTATCGCGATTTATAAATATATTTGTTAAATGTTTGAAGCAGATAAATAAACAAATGTTTTATTTACCCTTGTGACGTATTTTGTATCATAACAAAATAAATGTAAGTAAAATACAAAATTATTTTTAAAATGTTCAATAGATCATATTCACTTCTGGGCATAGGCCTCCCATGTTTTTGTCACACGAGTAAGATTGCATATCTTACTCGTGTGACAAAAACATTAGATGTTATACTCGAAACAACAAAAACTTACATTGGCTATGCTAAACATAAGTCAAGCTCATCAAAATTTGATTAGATCCACTCAAATTGCGTCTAAAAACCTTAGTTTCCATTTCAGTTGCCTAAGCCATTCGTGCAAAAACCGCGAATAAATTCCCGGAAGCCAGTTCGAGCGCCATCACTCACCACTATCGGTTGCTAAAAGGGTATTTGTCAGGAAAATTACCGTTTGTGTGTGTGTGGTTATAAATCGGCCGAAGTTCCTACAAAATGCTTGGTAGCTGAGGATTGACATAGTTCTACTAGCTATGCGTCGAAGTAACTTGTAGCAAATTTATATTTAACCGACTCCAATCCATAATAAAAGCGTTATATAGAGTAGCTGATTTTCACCGATGTGTAGAATGGACTGTCGCAATGTTTATAGGCTCGGTATTTTCATTAGTACGCCGCGCCCGTGCAAAGCCGGGACGTGCTGCTAGTGAAATATAATAAATTGACCTTTGGTTTTCTCATGGATTCTGTTGTCAGAACTGAACCAAATTCACCCCTTCGAAAGTTCTGAGGTAAGAAATATATATATATATAATAAAAATATATATAATAATAGTAACAGGAAATAATAAAGATACAGGAATAATAACATAAAGTTATAAAATAACGTTTAACATAACAAGAAAACAATGAAAAAAGACTTGCACATATTTAAATTACCCCATGTAAAACTCTAAACTAAATTTCATGCGTAAAGTAGGTCAATTAAAGTTCCAACATTTTTTTAATTAGAATTAGCTCAACTTTGTATGCAACAGTTGAAATCTGCAATTTGACGCACGTGCAGAAAATTAAACGAGTTTTTGTAACAACACTCGAAGCAAATAACAAAACAAAAGGAAATGACGAGGACTTCGTGCGATGTAAAATGTTTTAATTTTGGTTTTATATTACTGTTAAAAACATAACTCTTTATTAAACCAAGGAAGAAAAGTCACAACTTTTTTCCTATTGAATCTTTTACTCTTTAATTTTCTTGGAAAAGGATTCTCCCGATTTTAAAAAAAGAATCGTAGATGGGGATAAGGGTAAATTAATTTAGTAACAAATGTAATTAATTATACAAGGAAATTAATTATTTATTGTAAACAAAGAAAAAGAACATATTTCTTTTTAAAACAGTTTGAAATCCGATCAATTCAATAGCACTTACTCAAACTTAAACTCTCAATAAATCTAGCGATAGTATATGAAGTATTTTCCATGTTAGACAGTTTTATATGACTGTGCTTCCGCGTTGAAGCGCTATGATTTTATGGTTATGAGCTCAAGTTGAAAGTGATATCATGATTCGCTACGCCTTCGACTAAATCATCCATACTAATATTATAAAATGGAAAGTGTTTGTGTCTGTCTGTCTGTGTGTAACGGGGCGACGAATGGACGTGATTTTTTGTGTGGTGGGATAGCTGAAGGGATGAAGTGTCATAGGCTACTTTTTATCCCAATATTACTGTGGGTGAAACCATGGAGCGCAGTTTTGGTGACATCTAAATTTCCACTATTACCTTGATCTTCCTTTAATTATATAAATGGCGTATTAGTTTACGCTCTCCATTTTCCTCATAGTTTCTATGCATAAAATCACACCTCCTTCCTGTTAAAGTAAGTAGAAATCTACAAAACAATCTTGATAAACATTTACCTTGAAAGTTAGACAGTATTTTTAGAATAGGAGTATACCAGTTTCCCCGAAATCAAGAAAAATCTGGTAGAAAACTCTTTTACTAACCAAAGGTCGATATCTTAATTTCACCCAACCCTTGATTATTATACCCTCCAAATCTGATATGGGACTGGCCACAATATATATAGTCCTCCTCATCGATTTCGACGACGGCGACCCTGACTATACATTTTATTATATTATTATATTATATTATCAATTACCTACTTACAATATATATTAATTTTATTATTATTATTTATTTTCTAGCGTGAGCCCTAATGTGGCTCGCTAGACCGAACTTTGCCACAATAGCTAATAAATAAACCTCTTTCTTCATAGGACTATCAATAGATGAATGAATGTTTGATCAATTCTTTATTAGAATAGTGGGGCCACAAGGTGTCAAAGAAAATGATTTTAAAAGCATAAATATGTCAAATCTTTTTAAAGATAAAAAAAAATTATTTTCACATTATCTAGTTCCAGTAACCAGGTTAAAAGTTAGTAATATTTTTTTATTAATAACGCGTATATTACTCGTAAAGAGCGGCCCTCGTACTATACAAATCGAAAACGATGCATCGAGACAATCATCGCAGCCTGTGATGATTGTCGCATCGCAGGTTAGCTATGTTGGTTCACCTTCGGAATTCAGTTTCCACCAACTGCGATTTGATGCTGAAATTTCGTTTTTCGCTGTCCCCTGGAACCAGAAGAACAGAACTAGATAGAATTTTCGGATAAAACTGTTGTCACCCTGTAGTTTATCCACGCCAAGCGTTATCTCCATCACAAAGGGAGCCGAGCATAATGAGACTCGATATTAGAAATCCTCCAGCAAGTTACAAGTCGATGACGACATTGTTAGACGATGCAAGCCTTTCATTGATTTCGAAAAGTCCTTGAGAAAAATTTAATAACATAGCTTTTAAAAAAACAATCGCCTTTACATCTGTATTAGATCTTAATCAGAGTTATGCAGTGTCAGAAGGCAATCTTTGCCTACACTTAACAAGACACTGGGACATTCGGAAACTCGCACAAAGCAAGAAAATGTTCTTAATTTTTAATATTCGTTCGTTCGTTCGTTCATCCGTTCTATTACTATAATACTGACGGTACCGAAATAAGAAAAACGTGTGATACTACCTGGCAGCGTCACAGCTGCGATTTGAATGAGAATTATTGCAAATAACTAGTCGCAAGAAATTCCAAGTCGAGCTTGAATACACATAGTTTTGCCAATTTGTTCTGAAGAATTTCTGAACGTAATGCTATTTCTCCTGGCACTAATATATATATTTATATTCTGTTTCAGGCTTCAAACATCTAATCCATCACAAGGATATGTTACGGATCTGTTTTCTATACATTTTCGTTTAGCGATTGCCAATCTTGTTGTATTTTTTGCAAGAGACTTTGATACTTGTACTTATGAAATATAGAAAGCGGATATCAATATGAAATAGTTTAAAAAAACTAAAGTTTCAAAATAACAACAATTTTAAACGCATATTCCTAAATGCATATAATTTTTTGATTGAAGTAAAATAATTATAAGTTTACATTTGAGACGTAAATGCATCGTTGCAATTAGGAAGTAAGCATTGCAATAAATTATCTTAATAATAATCATTCATGTCATATTCCATAATTATGTATTAAAAATTATCCTACTTACTATATTTTATAAATTTTGTTCAAATACAGAAACATACATTCATTCTTAAAATAACACAAAGCTCCCATTACTTTCCTATCCGGCTCAGCTAGAGTACTTTGTTCTAAAGTAACAAGTTGCTAAAGCCGCTTTAGCTGTGAGACTGCGTCTAAAGTTGGAACGTTGCATATATCAAGGTCATTGCCATGGCTCTTACAATTACCAAGTTATCTACTAAGTTTTGATGTATTTGAACCAAGTTAAATGCTGAATAATTGTAATGCCGAACATTTTTCCATAGCAGAATGAAGCTTCGAAGTTAGAAAATCTTGTGTTATAATGTGGTATGTGTTGTGTACTAAATAAAATATTGATTATCAGCATACCTATGATGCGGTAGACCTATGGCTCGTATTTACACCGATTAAGACACGATTCACGCTCGAGTATGAACTATCAGATTACCTCTCCAAAGGTAATAATTACTCGTACATTTTTGGTACATCTCCTCTCATAAAGGTCATCAAACTGTTTAAAGGATATAATGTATAAGGGCATTTTGAGCCTAAGCCGGGGAAAACGATTCATCCGTGTCTGGTTATAGACATTTCTTAGATGGATTGATGTCATTTTTATGTCGACATAAAAGAAAATTGCTTTTCGATGATAGAAAATATAAAAGTTATGTTTCGTAATGAATATTACAGTATTTTCTCAAAACATAAAAGAACATCTAAATAAATTTTTTTTAAATAACCATCTTTTTTTTATTATTCCAATCATTAAAACCAGTAAATAACGAATGTGATAGCGCTTTGACGGCTGTATTATATAGTTTCGATAAACTGAAATCAGTATTAAATTGTATGGCAAACAGCTCAAGATTCTTATCAACATTCTGTTCATAGGTACAGTCACCACCGTTGAATGATGATTCAATATCCACCTTATACAGTTTTACTTATCACACAAAGTTTATTGCGATGCTTTTGTATAGATACAAACCCAATAACTGAAGGCAAGAGCTGAAACTCAAACTGTCTTTATTCAATAAATATTCAGGAAGTCAACACTTGCTTTGCTCGGATGTATTAATGAAACTACCGGGATAAATATAGCTTATAACAACCCAAACAGTCCATTCTAAACATCGCTAAAAGATTTTTTTAAATCGGTTGAGTAGTTTCAGAAACTACCTACGTCAAACAAACAAACGAACCAACATAACCTCCTTATAATAAGTCTGTCACAAAATCTATGAATTCCAAAGCTCCGTAAAACATTCACTATTAATACCGACTGACTATAAAGGCTACTGATTATTTATTCATTCGGAGTTGAGGTTACTTTGTTCATAATTGTTCAAGCTGTACAATCGGACCGATAACAGTTTTGTCTGAGTTGTTTTGTACCTCCTCGCATCTTGATAAAAGTTAAACATTTGAAGTATTCTTTGTTGTTTCAATGAATTAAATTTACGTAGAAGCAGTCTTATACATTTGTGTAATTGATTACACAAATGTATAAAACTTTCCAGTTAGTTAAACGTTTTTCAAAACGTCCATAATAGATTCCCGAGATGAGTACAAGTTTTTTTAAATGTATGGATGCAGCTTTTTTCTTATAACATATCCTATATACAAGACATATTATTATAATGTATAGATACAAGACAAGATAAAGAGGTAAACCTAACAAGCAATAAAAGATCTTAAGGTGATCAACCTTTTCATTCTGCTACTGTACTAACCCACTCGGCCAACACGGCTTTTTACAAGGTAGTGTAAAAATACTTCACTTAATTTTTATGGACTTTTATATCACTCAAGTAGGTATAAAGAAGCGTCACCCTGAGTCAATATTTTCGAAGTGAGCGTTCGATCAGTTATTTAGTAAGTGGCGGAGGAAGGTGCAAAGTTGTGTGACTTGTTGACGTCCCTCATATAAACTCAACACAATATATTTGGTAACAGTATCTCAAGTTTCAGTAACCAATCGCTTATAAAATGTACATAGAAATATATTAGACAGAATCTAAACAACGTTATTGAAATAGCTTCGCAAAATATAATTTAATACAGTTGGGCCATCTGAGGATCTTTGCAAACGATTTATAGGTAGCTCAACAGATCCAAGCTATTCTGTCAGATTCTACTATTTTCATTGTGTTTACTGTCAAAAGAAAAATAAGATTCAATTTGAGAAAAAAAATTCAAAACAAACAAATAATAATAATAAGACTAACTGGAAAAAAGTTCACGTAGATCGATCGATCGAACCTTGCGGTCGAACCACGTGACCAGAGCCAAAAATCTAGTTCAATTCAAACATCACATAACAGTAACTTTACTCGTTATTTCATTACCGTGTATTCCTCCCTCCAATGTTATCCTTAGCTTCGTTCAATCTTCGCAACTCCAAACAGACAAGTTGGCCAACTCTTGTCTTTCTTTACCCGTAATATTGGGGTAGTATTACGTGGTATTACTAAGTTTTCGCACAGTAATGAAAAATACTTATCCGACTTTCGAATATTTATGGATGTTTGTAGTTGTATTGATCTTTTGTAACTTATGAACTTTGACCCCGTTATATATAATAGAGTAAACTTGTTACGCTAGCTTAGATAGTTGTTTTATCTATTGCTCTCTTTTTTCATTGACATAAGAGTAACAAGAAAAAAAACATGTTAAATTTACAAATCCTTATAAATACACATACTCGCATTTAATTTCACAAAAAGACTTGACTTCCAGATTGCATGGTTGCATTGTTCTTGTTTGAGCTATTTTTAGGATTTCAGTGAACATAACGATGATTTCTATTTGCAAAGGCTTACATGGAAATAAATAAAACTAACCTTCGTTGTAATCAATGAAACATCCAGATATGTGCTTGCGGTGCACGAATATCTGCCTCGGTTATATCAAGCACTCCCGTGTGGATACCTCAGTTAGACCCACTTGCACCTATAGGGTTATTTGCGTTTTATGTTGTCCAGGCTACATATAAACTTAAATTAAAAGAAGTAATGTTGGTTTTTTTGACGGAGGTAAGCTCTAAAACTCCTCGGCCGTTTTTAAAATGTATTTCACTGATTTGTAGAATGGACTGTCGGGATAGTTATGGGCTATATTTTATCTTGGTGAATTTATTAGTACACCCGTGCAAAACCGGGTCGTACTGCTAGTATTTAACATTTTACAGACAACAAAATCCCCTAGTTTTCAGAAAGTGACTTGTCAAAGTGGTCTGGAGTTTAGGTTTTATTAATTTTATAAATTATCTGTAAGTCTCCCGAAAACTGTGAAAATAACATAAAAAGTCTGCACTGTCATTCAGCGCAACCTAAGGTGCTTTGTCTGGTTGTTTATATCATCAATGAGTTAAAAATTCAAAAGCTGAACCCTCGGTTTACGCCAAACTTTGGATGACGTAGGAAAAAATATTTCAAACTGGTTAGCAGTTAACTTCGAGTTAATTATTATAACCCAGGAACGTGCAAGTAGGCCTTAGTGATCCTACGTAATCTGGTACATGTCTCTACCAATCCACTTGCATTGAACTACTAACTGTCAGACGATACATTTAGGTTGGCAATTGCTTGAACCACACATAGCTAATAGTGGCACTTCTGTATTTGATTTCGTCTTTGGATTAGATTAAGTCATGTTGTGTCAGTTTTATTATCTTCAAATGGTTCTCTTATTAAATATGATAAGAAAGGTTAAGTGGAAATTGACTAATAAAAATACAATATTATTTTAAACAATGTCTAATAATGAATTGTAAGTTCGTTTTGTAAATTAACAAATTCTAAAGCTTAAAGTGATTTATTTCAACGAGCTAACTATTGATGCTCTGTGCCATAAAGTTCTAATGCTGAATCAATATTGACGCAGTTGCGTGGCGTAGGTGCACTGAGAGGTCTTGTGAGATCCATTCACGGCTAGCTTAGAGGAAGTAAGATATAGTAAGAAAAAAATATAGAGAGAAAATAATATAGAAAGAATAAAAATATTATGCATTTCGTTTAAGTCACCTATACTTTATTACTTAAATATAAAGAGGTAAAGAGGTTGATATGTTTGTATGACGGAGGTAATTTCCGAAAATACTCAGCCGATTTCAATTTTTTACCATTGGGATGGTTATAGGTTAGGTACCTACCTATATAATTATCCCGTTAGTTTCATTAGTATACCCGTGCGAAGCCGGAGCGTGCTGCTAATAGGCTATATTTATCTCGGTAGTTTTATTGGTACGCCAAAAAATTGAAGTATTTTTGGAAATATGTTCGTTTTTTTGTTTATACCTTCCACTGTTTTTATTTCTGTATCTAGGTCATCTAAAAATATGTACTTCTGTTTTTCCAAAATAAATGAATTTGTATTGTATTGTATTGTATTGTATTGTATTGTATAAGTAGCCTTTTAAATATAAAATCAACACGTGTCGTGTATTTGTGACGCACGAACATGGGACAAACAGTGGGCGTACTGCGCGTGACAATAAAAGTCTTGAGATTAAGCTATGTATCTTTGGAATCCGGAAAACACACTATTCCTTTGGGAATATTTCTTATTTCACGCTTCAGATGTGGTCAAATTCGTAAATTTTGGTTCATGTTGGCTCAACGAGATTGAACCTTAGAAATTATACCAATAGATAGATAATGCTTTATTGTACAACAGAAAAAAAAAGATAAAATTTAGTGGTACAATTGGCGGCCTCATTGCTAACAATTTCTTCCAGGCTTGGGTATGGAAAGTATTGAGTGAAGCAGCATGATAGTAGTCAAATTATCAAAATACTTTTTCACAGAAAATGTAATTTACTAGATGAATTGGAAGCAGTTATTTATATAAGCCCATACTTTCTCTTCTGAAACTTGAGGGTATCAAAGTAGGTTACTTCGTAAAGATAATTCCAGTGAATCCAAGGGTCTAGTGATAAATGGTCCATCGATTTCAGCTTATTGAAATGCGATTAATTCTGACCCAATTCGACCCTCTCGACTACCAAGTGGTGATTGAAACATAAATAACAAGATTTAGTAACGTCTTCATAAAACAAACACTTAAAACGGGATATTCACCATGATCCGCAGATTTATAAGCTTCCCGATATTTAGGCACTGTTGCATGTGCCATGATAAATTAAGTGTTTATAATGTTCAAAACCATGATAGTTTAAAATCTTTTGTCGTCATAAAATAACTCAAATTAAGGTTGACGATTCAGACTTTACCCAAAAGGTGTAAATAATAGTTACTCGTATCTCAAGATCGGTACTTATTTTCCCGAATTTAATTTGACTTTAAAACAATTTTCGTTGTATTTTAACTTCGAGGAAAAATAGTTACGTTTGCCACTGTATCTGTTGACCATAATCATAAATTTATTTCTGATAGTCGTCAAGGAGGGCTAATATATTATATATATTATATATAGGTATCACAATGCTTACACATAAGAAATACCTTAAATAGGTATTTTAGATAAGATATTTTGCTGCTATTTTAAAATAAGTAATATTGCATTCAATATTGCGATTTTTTAAGTACCGCGTCTTTGTCTGGGAATCGAATTGACTTATTATGTTATCAAAAATAGACTAGGTACTTAAAATAATAGTTCACATTCAACTGTAAAGTAAAACACCGTAGCACCGTAGCACCGCGTAGCAAGTGCTACGGTTTATTTTGTCAAAGTATTTATGAAATGTAAATACCTCATTTTTATTGTGTGGTACAAATTATATATTCGTAAGACTTTGTGTTAGCACTTAACATTCAGAGGCCAAAATTAAAAAAAAACATTCAATTCAAAATTTTCAAAAAGCTTTATACCCAACTCTTTAACCATGCTCTATTTTATTTTATATGTATGTTTTTAGGATAAATAGCTATTTAGTTTAAGTTATTGCAGCAGAATTTTGGTTATCTAAAATATTTTTTTAAAACGAGATTCAAATGCAGCAATCAAAATAATAAATTGGGTCCTCAAAGGCAAAGTTGAAAGGAATCTGAATAAATGTTAGCTTGTTATTTACGTATCTCATCTCAAGTACGGAAATTAGATGATTTCGGAAAAGTAGGTAAGTACTTTGAAAGAAAGAAAGAAAGAAAAATATTTATTTACTTCACTCATTAAACATACATTGTCTTAAATATAAGGTGGTAAGTATACATTTTAACGACGTTGAGTGACGCAAATTGGCCACCACTCAGCATTTGCTGCAGTAGCTCAAGGAGCTACTGAGCACTGGTTTTCAGTGACTTTCTTTGAATGACTTGTCTCGTTGAATTGTAACAAATGACGGAGGCCTTTAGGCGGCCAAAAAACTCCGTCACCAGAGTTGGCCACTCACTCACACAAACAAACGAACAATATTTTGTGACTGTTGCCTTTGTCAAAATTTCTGCCAGTGCAAGGTACTTTTCTCCTCATCTTCTCGCTCGCTGTGTACGTGGCCGGAATCCGAAGAATTACCCCATTTACAAGTAAAACAGGTTAATAGTGTACTAGCAGCACGTCCAGGCTTTGCACGTGTTTTAATGAAACTGCCAGAATCAAAAATAGCCTATAACCATCGCGACAGTCCATTCTACACATCGGTGAAAGGATTTTTGAAATCGTCTGAGAAGTTTCGGAGATTACCTCCGTCAAACAAACAAACAAACCAACATTACATTTTATAATATTAGTAAAGATATAGATTTTTAAGACAATGAATACTTGTTAGTATTATAAGTACCTACCCCGGATTTTTTTTTGTTTATATATTCTAAATTCTTAATAAATATAAGCTATATTTTATACCAGTAAAATCTTGGGTATCAGTAACACAACCGAGCAAAGCCGGGACGAGCTGCTAGTCGGTTATAAATAAACGGTTTTACCTGTTTTCTATATGACACGTAAACTCGTATTACCGGCACCTGACGTAAGTAATGAACTATTGAATCCAATCGCTGACTACGTGACGAATGAACACGCATCCATTTTGTTATATTGGGTTTAAGCAGATCAAAGATTTTGACCCAGAATTCACTTTCAAAGAAAAACGTTTATGACACTGTTATTCATATTTTATTAACAAGATGATTGAAAGAGAACAGCTTATTGACCAATCAGGTCTTAGTATGATCGCGAATAATAACAGGATTTATAAATATACCAACAATTTTAATTATTAAAAATACGTAATTATTAAGTTGTTAGGACCACTTGCATTTTCCATTGAAATCTATGGAATATGTAAGTAGTCATTTTCAGAGTTTAGAAAAGAAGTAGATGGCCTAATAAGGGGCACTATAAAACTAGGCTGGTTAACGCACTCTAATGCTCGATTTCTATAACTAAAGTAAATTTAAATTATTATAATTTCAGTGTGAGTTTCGTATTCAAAATTCATGCGTTAATTTCCTGTTACTAAATATGCATGGATTACAAAATTGAAAATGTAAACGATATACAACAACAAAACTAGTTTTGTAATTTAAATATGATTTTCGTTGAATTTTCGCAAACAAACATGTTGGACATTTGGATAAATTAACAATTCCAATACTACATATGAAAAATTTGAATATTTTACTGCACGGCAGAAAACATGTGGAAACTGGCATGACCTAGAAATATGTATTCGAAAGAATAACCAGGTAAAGTTGACACTTTATTATTTAATTGAACAAAAAATTTGTAAAAACAAACTATTTTACAATTTATCAATTAAAAAACGAAAACAATGATGATTGTCTTAAATAATTGTTTTTAGTCAGTGACAGAACTAATTTAACATTCTTCAAATAGGTACATCTAAAAAACTTACTACTTATTCTAAATAAGTATAAGTAACTTCTATTTTAAAGCGGTCTACACACCAAAGCCGCCGGCCCGGCCCGGCACGAACCCGGCGGGTTTTTTTTTGGCTTTGGTCGTACAAAATCAG
This sequence comes from Xanthorhoe spadicearia, assembly GCA_947086425.1. Lineage (NCBI taxonomy): Eukaryota > Metazoa > Arthropoda > Insecta > Lepidoptera > Geometridae > Xanthorhoe > Xanthorhoe spadicearia. Next base: position 2,349,235 of record OX352198.1, on the reverse strand, counting down.
GCCGCCGGCCTTGCCGCCGGGTTCGTGCCGCCGGGCCGGCGGCTTTGGTGTGTAGATAGCTTTACATTCAAAACCATAGCTAACTTATCTCAAAGAATACTTAAAAATAAGGACCGACTAAGAAGGAAAAAGGTCGAGTTCATTCTATAACGAGCATAAATCTTCTTATGGTCGGTCTTCGCGGCCCATCGTCGAGTCTAATTAACCATTTGGACTTTTTAAAGTTCTTTGGGTCAAAGAAAAAGCCAGACAGTAGTTGAAATGATTTTTCTGTCAGAAAATATGTTTTATGACTTTAATTAAACGTTTGGGAGTTTAGAGATCCGTATGTTTAAAAAACGGAAATTTTGCATTTGAGCGGGGTTTTGACCTAGAACCACAGTGTTTTATAGAATCATAATACTGATCACATTATGAAGACGCAACGTGGATATAAAGAAGTCGGCTGCAGACTGCAATCGCAGGCATCGAACGCGTCAAACGAATTGAAGTCTTCAAAATTACGTGTCAATTTGTTTATCGTACGTACTATCAAGATGCAAGCGGATAGACTGCTCGATTCTGTTGACCTCATCTTAATTTGACTAAGATTAGTAATCTAAGGACGTGAGCAACAGATCTGCGAGGTCTCATCAGCTAATTGAACGCGATCGCCTTGGATAAATGTACCAATCTACCTTCTAATCGTTTCGAACTGCAACTGAATGAACATAGCACATTAATGTATCAAATTCCAAAATAACGAAGTTTTCTGTTTTCTTGAGTAGATAAAACGAGGAAATTTGGGCAAACAAAATTACTTTATTATTCGGCGGAACCCCGCCTCTTATTAAATAGTCAATCTTGGTAGCCACTTCGTATTTTTTCATTTCTTTTCCCGACAAGTGAAATAAGTTAAAGCAGATTAGCTTCCCTTTAGATTGCGAGTAGAAAAATAGAATTATTTTACAGAGGATCTTTCTGTCTGGCAGTTCTATGTGTTTCAAACTTTTCGAAATGTATTCAATTCGAAGATTTGTGTCGTTTTGAGGAGTTAACGATAAAGTTGCAAAGAAAATCTTCAAAACAGAAGTTTTATTATTACCTCTAGTTATTTCTAATGTCTAACATCAGCCAAATTCGACGTGCCAACGTTTGTAAAGCAACTACATCTATCTATAGGTGTGTGCTTTTTTCGTTTTGTTATTTAAATTTGTGTACCTACCTGGAGTTTTTTTATGTTTTAGTTATGTTGTGTCTAAAAAGAACTTTCACTCATTTAATTCATTTTATTTCTTAATTACTGCGTCACCACTCCTACTAAACTACTATCAAATCAAAAAACTAACCCTTTGGAAGTAATTCAACTTTATGAACGACATTTTGTTTACAAAAAAGCCACGGCCAATTTAACTAAAGTATAGGAAAGGGACGTGCGCGTCGTAATATTTTTCATATCACTTCGCACACTATATATGGAAATATTTGTTCTAAAAATACGCCCTATGCTCGCATAAAAAACAATGAAACTAAAGGTTAAGGTTGTAAATGAATTCCCAACAATTGTCTAACTTTTTACGTAAAACCGAAAATAGTTCAAACAATACCACCTACGTCATAAAACTTTATCAATGCGTTGTCCCAGATGTACAATCCGTTCTCAAAGTATGTCTATGCTAAAACTTTTGGGACAGTGATCCAACTATTTTACTAATAGTATAAGTACATGCAATACATGCTTCAAGATGTTGCGTGATGTTAAAATGTTTCGGAAGTTAACCATCCCTAACCCTACTTTGACTAAATCTAATGTTAATAATTCATACCCTCTTGTTCATATAGTTTATCTTCAAGCCACTGATAAATACCTATGTACTTACCAGTGGTGGTTATAATATTCGAAACATTTTTGATAATTATTAAAACTAATACTTCTAATTTATTTTATTAATGTAGTCTTAAAAAGTTGGGGCTTTATTTTTCATCCAGATTAATTAATAGTAAAATAAATACATACAAAGGTGAAGTTTAATAAAAGCTTGTAAAATAATGTTGGTTCACTAAGATGAGGCATCGAAACGATCAGCTATCCTCTTGCCACTAAACGTGCCACATGTGGTAGTGCCGCGGCCTAATACTTAGAACAATTAAACGCATTTATCATGTCGTTAGAAAGACCTGGATGATATCTACTTCTACTAACAGTTGTACGTAAACTTAATAAAACACGAATTCTATCTGTGTCTGTGTCTGAGCACTGTGGTGGAAAAATATGTGTGTATGGTACTCGTATATTATATTCTGTGTCTGAGCAATATGGTGATATCGCCGGGGAAAATATTTGTGTATGGTAATTATTTGGTACCGTTGGTCAGTAACGAACAGACTATATCAGTGGTCAATCAACCACTACGCCATCGGAATATTTTACCATTTCAAGTTTGCAGAGTTCTGGAAGCTTTTGTAAACCTTATTATTGATATACCCGCTGGAATACCAAATCGACCTTTGAGGCCGCGCCGAAGGGATTAATTACGATTATCTTTTCCAAATCTTTAATTAATCTTTGAAAGAAACGGAAACAAAAGTTGTGAAATAGCTACAGTTTTATGTTCAGTTTGAATGAAGCTCTTAATTGTCTAGACCTTTTTAAATATACAAAAGGTTAAGAAAATCATTAATCTACCTCGACCCTTGGTTTTTTGTTAAGCGCTTTATCTTTATACGCTTTAAGTTTGAATTCCGTGTGCAATGAGGTGTTTGTTTTGGTAAGTAATTAAGTTTATTATTGTTATTTTCAGCCATTTACGTACCACAACTGGGCAAGGGCCTCCATTCTTTCCAGCCATCGCAATCTTGAGTTAGTAATTAAGTACCTAGTAAAATAAATACGTTGAGTAAGAAATCTAATGTCTATGGGTCACCTTGAAAGCTATTTTTAACGCGTTCACTGCCAACTCAACCTGCTTCGTAATTCTATATGCATCGATGACACTACAAATTTGAACCTTTTAAAATAGCTTCAACTCATTTCTGCTCCCATTCATGCCGAAATTGCTGCCATTTTGTGTTACAGGAAACCTTTCAATGATTTTAAATGTCATGACATTTAACACAAAACAGCGACTATTTATACTGACTACTTTGGCTACTGATTTAGCACCCAATAACAGAATGAATAAAGGAATTAAAATTATTTAACAATAAAATAATTACAAAAACAAAGTTAAAAATATCAATATAGATTCAAACAAATAGTTGTTTGTGTGTGTTTTTATAAGAGCGAATGTTTGTTATTCTTTCACGCTCAGACGGCTGTATGGTATATAATAAAATTTAGAACCAAGATAGCTTATACTCTGACTTTCTTTGGCTTCTTCTGATCTCGGTTATCAAAAAGAAACGGGGCGCTCTAATTAACTAATAATTATACAAGTACTCTGATAAAAATGAAACCTTTAACAAATGTCGACTTAAATGTATTTTTTAGAATATACATTACAAAGTTGGACAGACTCAAATTTGTTTACGTAATAAGAAAATGTCTCCGTCACAAGTGCAAACGAAGACTTCAAATAAAAGTCCCAACTAAACTAAATTTGAAGGGAAAATGAGAAAATTTTGATGAATTCTCCAGCACGAAATACTCACGGTCTTAAGTTGCACGACCGTCTTAGATTGAAGTTCTTATTAGACTTGTTATTTTTGATGGTTACTTGAAAATAGGTCCGACGAACCAATATACCTACTTATTATCGCAGGTAAGTAACAATTTTTTTGTTCCATGTAACAAATTCTTGTTCTGGGTCCTAAACTTAATAGATTTCAAGGAGTAGGTAACGTAATGTAAAGACGTTTTTAAAACGTTCATAGTTTACACAAAAGATAGTTTTTTTTTCCTGAAGCCATTATTTAATAAAATATCCTTGGACATTTCACACAGCGTCATCTAGTCCCAAGCTAATCAATTGAATGCTCCTGTTTATTAGTAACCAGATGACTGATGTAATACGTAGATACATTTTTTTTGCATATACATACAGATTATAGATAGAAAACACCTCATTGAAACTTTTCATACAATATTAACTTACGAGTATCTCTAGTTAAGAACGTATCCTATACCTCATATCAATTAAGAAATCTTAAATTGGCATCTGCTTTACGGAATGTGATAAAAGTTGACGCTTATTTTTATTGCTTATCTGATTTGGGAGATTGTTTTGCTCTTTGTTTTTGTACTTAGCTTTTGCTGTTGATCAAAATAGAATAATTAAATATAGGATAGATGTCTTGACATCTTAGGGAAAGATCGAGAGAGATGGAAACAATTAGGGGAGACCTTTGCTCAGCAGTGGGAAAGTAAAGGTTAAATAAAAAAAATGATGTCTTGACTGCTTTGAAGTGAAAATTATCAATAATTTATTATTATTTCTTTACTAATTTCATTACAAACTCAAATGAGTTAATCTGTTACATTTTAACGTTTGAATTACAAAATGTCCTTTATTTTAATATGTTCCTGTTGTTTATTTCTTGCGAATTCGTATCTCATTAAGAACCATCTCACAAACGATAGATACATCTAACATTGACGATTAACCTTTCTAAGTTACTATAAGTTGCTCGATGTCACGTTCTAACGCTTTAAAAGATCATACACAGCAGAAATGGTCTTAAAGTTATCCGATTTCAGTTTCTGTAAAAGTATTTAAACTTTTAACTTTGATCTAAAATGTTCAACGCTTTGAAAACTTTGTAATATTTCCTACTTTATCGTTTAAACCTCGTTACTCTTAATATAACAGGAAAACGAACAGATTTTGTGCTATTACCACTATATTCCTTAAATGCGGTAGATTATATTCATAATTGTTGGCTACATAATTTAGAAGCGTTCGTATGTGTAGTACCTAGGTAGGTACTACACCATCGTTCCGTCACTCATTCAACAGGGCTTCGAATTTCTACATAATACCTTTTCAAAAGTACGGGTAAATAATTTTCCTCCTCGAATGAAGCTCGAGAACTTTCTAAACTTCTTTTTTATTGAGAACGTGAGAGTGAGAAAATTACTGTAGAAAGATTAGTCAAGCGTGAGTCGGAACTAAAAAGAGGGTCTCTGAAGTTAATATTGATCGCTGGAAAAAGAATTATTAAGGCCGTTTTACATTGAGTCAGTAACAGACGTCAGTGCTGGCTCTGAAAACTGACTGTTAGCTGCCTTTTTTTAACTACAATAAATAAATATAAATGAAAACTAGTAAATAGTGATCCAGTTTACACGACGACAGTGCCCGGTCACCACTGACTCTTCAGTGGACATCCGTCAGTGACTCAATGATTTTGAGTTTGAGTATCTAATTAAGTGTATAAGAGCTAATAAATTGTATACAAATATTTCGTTTAAGCTATCAATGCTATTATAATTTACTTTTATGAATAAATATGAATCTCGTACTGATGACTATTCCACCAATCCTATCTCTTGAATTTTGAAGTAAGTTTCTAAAATACAATTGGAAAATCAAACGTAGGAAAGACATTTTATAAATGGTGATTAGATGCCATTTTTCTATACCAAAAGGTACTTAAAATCCTCTCTGTAATATTTCAACGGAACTGAAGCTGAAGGAGCCGGGGTCAACCACACCGATTCGTTAGACCGCTCATTAATTAATCCTTCAAAAGAACTTTACTGTGGCGCCGAAATCTGCAAGTTTTTGTTTTTTGAAGATTTTTGTTTACAAAGAAGATTCACTCGAACACTAATCTTATTCGGGTTAGATAGATAAACATTAGAGATTATTTTGTAAGATGAAGAAGAAATTATTTTTATGTACTTAAAACAAGTTATTTACATAGAGTGTTAACTGTTAACATTAACAATGAAATCCTCACTTCGCTGGCGTATTGTCTCAACTTATTATAAAAAATTGTGAAAACACTAAAATATATTATGTTTATATAAATACGTTTTCAAAATCCAAAATATTTTTCTATAAAATTATTTGAAGTATCTATACCTACAGTACAAATCTGACAGGTACAAATACAAAATATGGTTTATTTCTTTAAATTAATCTGTAAATAATATTAAATGTATTTGACGTTAAGAACGCCTCAAATAATAAACGCTCCCAAATATTAAGCAGCGTTCAGTATTCGGGATAGAATCATTCATCTACGCTTTGCTTTGCATAGCTACAGCAATACTGTTTCTGGATTTAAATCCACGCTGTTCGAAAATCCAGCGTTGTTTGAGCAGCTCAATAACGCGATAAAATCTTAATTGGAATTCGGTATCTGTTATCAGAATTGTTTTTATTTCTGGATTCTGCAAAGTTGGTAAATCGCAATGTCTTTTGAAATATGGATTATGATTGCGTTGTAATTTAATTTCACAATAAATGCAGATCAATGTTTGACAATTACTTCTGTAGCTGGTTATCTTTCAAATATAAAATTCATTTAATCAATTTCATAATACCTTTATAGGTACATATTTTATTTCTACAAAAAGATGGCGCTAATTTTTTTTATATATTTTTTTTTTTTTTTTTTAGTCTTTGGGAGGTCTGTTTGTGATCAAAATAAGAGTTCTTATTTAGCCTTTTTTAGCACACAATTTCGTCTAGCCTTATGTAAAATGTTATATGATGATATAAAATTATAGCAAATAATAAATATCAAAGACGCGGTCAACATTTTAGCCGAATGAAACTCGTCATAATAGGTAACCGCCTTAACTCACAAGTTATTATAATAACACATTACAAACATGCCTTTTATGTTTTCTAAAATAAACCATTGATCTTCACTTGTTTTAAATTAATGATGATACATTAGATATTGTGTTACGCGCTTAATTATTCCTCACCACAAATGTATGGGCTAGCCACAATGCTGCGGCATCCGAAACACGTGCTCATACCTAATCCTATAATAAGCATACACAACCCACACACAAACTATGAAATGCACGCGACCTTTCTAGTCAGAGCTAGCCAAGCGACAGATACCATTTTTAATTGTATTCCATTTTCAACTGACTTCAAAGAAATAAAGAAGGAACTCATAAAAATAAGATGTTCTATTGTTCAACTGTATGTTCATTTTATGAAGATTATGCTTCCTTTGTTTTTTGTCTGTCATTACTATTCCTTTGATTTAACATTTCCGATCGTATGAGATTGGTGGAGTTTTCGTCATTTGAATTTCAATTCCAATGTTTATACAAGTAGGTGTTTTTCACTAGCAACTTAGTTAATATAAAATTTAATTAATGTTTAAACCTAGTAAACTTATAATTCCATTAATTTCTAAGGCAAACACATAATTTCACGTATCTACCCAAATATTAAAAGGTAAGTAACGCTAAACGGCATACATTTTTACTTTTAAGTTTTATATTCTCTATAAGCGAATTTGTAAAAATTCTTTTGAGAAATAAATATCTAAACACAAACACAGTTAGCTAACATTTTCTCTATCAAAAGACATATTGTGTCAGTCAAACAAACAACTAAAATTACTTTAGCGAAATATTTAGATACCTATCGCTAAATATACCTACATAATGTTAGTACATGTTTACCTAATTGTCATAACAAAGGAATGTTGTGTTATTGGATATTTCCAGTAATAGATAGATTTTGGTTTGAAGCCTTGTGTTTAATAAAAACTGCCTGATATGCGAGGTGTTTCATTTATTTTACACTGGTTTACGTGAACTATTTTCTATGTTTGATTGGCACATAGCGAATGCATAGGATGTAGTAAATAACGCATAGGATATTTTAATTCTAGGGGTTTTGTATGTATAAAAACTATGTAGGTATTTGCAAATAATAAATGGATGGTTTTTATCAGTTTAACCCTTAACTACCTACCCTCTATTTTTGTCACGTAACTACCTACCTGCGGTCTGTGAGACGTCTGCGATATATCGCTCTAGAAAAAAATGTGGGGCAGTGGGCGATTATTTCAAATTAAAATCATATTTTAATGAGTCTTATGAACCTATTTAAATACAAAAGACATTAAAATCAAAATTGTTTATTAACAATATAATAACTTCTTCGAAAACATGAAAAAAACACAAAAAACTGTACCTTACCTAGTAAATTAGATCTACAATAAAAGAAACATAAATAATAAACTATTCTTTGCTAATTTCAATAAATTAAGTTACCAACTTATATAACTACACATTTATTTCAATAAAAAAGTAGATATTTTCACAAAATTGCAAGTCATCAACTTTATGGTTTTTTGTACACATATAGAATGTCTGCGCGCCCAAAGCAATTTGGTTTCTTGCAATGAAAACACAAGTATTGGGTCTTGTGTTTCTTCGTAGGGTTACAAATAAAGCAGGTCTTGCGATTTTCCAACTTATCTGCACCTGCACAAACTCCAGTAGCTGCCAAAACTACTTCATCTTCACCATCAACTTCAAAATCCGAACCGCGAAACACTTCTATCAAAATCATCTCAAAAGTTGATATTCGCATCACCGGCAGTTTTTGTTTATCGGAAGGGTCTTCCTTTATCTAGTTCTCAATAATTCAATCGTTATAAGCCATTTTGCACTAAAATAATGAAAATAACTTCATGAAAAATTGTCACGTAACTACCTACCTGCGGTCACTCAGACCGCTGGCAAAAGTTTTTCACTCACCAATAGAAAACTCGCGCAAGTATTGCCTCGAAAATCGCAGTCGCGGTGCTGTGAGTAGTGGAGAAAAGGTACATGGAAGCACAAAATGTAACAATGCGTCCTCACTTAGTAATTCACAAAAATATGATCGCTGGTGTCTGTGAGACCGCAGGTAGGTAGTTAAGGGTTAAATTTTAAGTAGATTTGCTTCTACACTATTTTCTATGCAGCTCCAGATTAAATTATCTGCAGAATATGTAAATATTTGTCCTGTGGCTAAGATCGAACCCGTAACCTACTGTGTTTTTAGCGGGTCTTCACTACTGCTCCTTAGAGATCGACATAATAAGTATTGTCAAGAAGGGTTATAATAAGTATCGACTATTATTATACGCGTCAGAATTTTAAGGAACAATAATTCTTACCACTATGCTCTTAAAGTTCAAACCAAGTTACAAAATTAAAGCTTCACCTAGACAAAGACCTGTAAAAGACGGTATTGTTGAATATAAACTTCTCTTTGTTTATATAAAGTGTATGTAAATTGAGTCTCATTAAGTCTAGCTGCCTAATGAAGATGAAGCAGCGCTGTTCTCCGAGATAAGGTGCTTACAAGAACAGGTGACCCAGACGGGACAAGGGTGGGAAGGAGTAGATATTAAAAATATTTTGAATACTGAAGTTCGCTTAACGTGGATAAATAACTCTGGAGATGAAGTTTATCTGTATTCCGGTGATAGAGTTTTTGGGCTATGAAAGGGTCACTGTTTTTAGACGAATTTATTTAATGGTTTATGTCGCGTCCATTAATAAACAATTTGGATTCATCTTCACAGTCGAATGAATACTTGAACACTCTCACCTGACACGACTATAAATATATTTATAAATATTATCGGGACTGAGTCATAATTGAAATCATTTTATTTACCTCGAGACGTTTTGATGACGTTACAGTTACTTACAGTAAACATCGAGGTAAATAAAATGGTTTCAATACGCGATTAAGTCCCGATAACATTTATAAATGTTTCAAAGTCGCGATATAGTTTAAAAAGTGTTAGAACTATAAATATTTAGTAGAATTCCCATTCCTCTCCATTGGCCATTGTGCCGGTAGATCTGCATCCGTCGCTTTTAGAGTTCGCATTACGTCCTGCAGCGGCTAGGAGCCATTGTCTGCGGACAGTGAAGGAGAAAACTTCATTGTCTCGGTAAAAATGTTCTTTTGATCTGTCACGGACAAATTTTACGTACAACAGCAGGTAATTTTGCAAAGGTTTTCATTTCTTTGTTTTAGCCTGATTGCTTAGCAAAAACGTGGACTTATAGAAATATGCAGGAAGGAATGTTATTAAAAAAGTTATTTGTATATCTGTTTTTCGTTGTAGATAGTATCTAACTTCAAACACTTTCGTAAGTTTTAAATACAGTCATTGTTTTTGCAAAACAGAAACATAAAAAAATAAAAAAAATATTTATTTGGAATTTTGTAGTTCTGATCTTCTGAAGTGGATGACTAAAATAATTAAATAAAAAAGTTATAATATAGTTTTCAGAGCCATAAGGAAAAGCCAATGTACCGAAAGATTTTGCGTTCGTTTCACAAAACTCGTTCTCAGAGATCAATTGAACGTATAACGCTCAGCAGAAAAAGAAATTTGAAATTCAAAATGTCGGTATCAGATTTGCATACACCAAGGTAGCGAAGTTTTATGAGAAGTTTCAGATGAGGTTTCATTCTGTTGTTTGAACTGCTCTTCCAAGCTTAAATGAAAGGATTCCGGGAAGAAAATGCTCGAAATAGCTTTACTAAGTCTGTTTTCAAAAGTTTTCGCTGTATATTTTTATTGTTCATTACTTTTGAACAAACTTTATAAAGCGCTTGTATAGCTTAGTTGTTCGTGATAGATTGTTTACGGAAACAGACGTTTTGAGAGGTCTTAATTATGATTTATACGTTGTGGCATTTACCAATGAAGCGCTTTGCTTTACAAGACGCGTTTAAATGCCTACATGATAACAAGTGACTCACTTGTTAACTGCACATAACCTTTTCCACTGTCCCATATTTTAATGTAACTTAACGCTTGTTTTGGTAAACTGTAGCCGAGATAAGTGGGCACCTGACAACCCTTTCTCATTCAATCCTAAATAAACACCTTAAGTGAGGATAACAGACGTAATTGCTTTTAAAAGGTCATTATTGTATTTTCTGTAGTGTGCACATCACATAAAAACAAACATGCGGTTCAGATTTTGATAAATATACCTACTTATACTTTTCAAGTAAAATTGCGTTGCGTGTGAAGCGCTTAAGGCCTTAAGATGTAGCTTGCAACGTTCTTAATAGATCGTTGAAACTGGTCGTCCTTCTGATCTCTCACATTTCAGAGTAGTCGACCACAAGTGGCATCAGTTGAACTGCATGTTTCAAATAGTTTGTTAAATTATTGGATTCGGCTCTATATTTCAAGTAGTTTGAGGCTTTGAGGCGTCCTTAAAACTAGAACACTTATATATACGTGTGGCTTGATTAAGCCGTGGGTTTCCTCGTGATGTTCTCCTTTACCGTTACAGGGATCTAGCTCATAGGTACATAAACTAGATACTAGGAGAATTCTAAGTAGGCACTGCCTACACTAGCTCAACAAAGCTTAGCACAAACGTTTGTTCTAGAACGTGTGAACAAACAATGGATTAAGGTTCTGTGAAGTGGTGACCGTAATATAATGAATTTTATGTCAGTGCCATTATAAGCCAATGTTCTGCAGTTCTGTGATCTTCTTGCTGTGTCTGCCTGACCACAAAGCAATGTTATCGGTAAAATATCAGCGAGCCATTGTGTGTCAATTTACAAAATCACACTATCTATTTCTATTCTATCTATACTCATTCTATACTCATGATATAAGAGGTAAAGTTAGTTTGTTTGTTTGTTTGTCTGTAGAGGGTAATTTCCGAAACTACTTTAAGTGTAAGAATTTTTGAAATCGGATAAGTCCATTCTATAGAATGGACTATATTTTATCACAGTAAAATCCCGGGTTTCATTAGTATACCCGTGCAAAGCTGTTACGGGCTGCTAGTAATATAAAGATTTGTGTAGTTATGCGTAGGTACTTGTAAATATAATTGCTGAAAATACTTTTATAAGTATATCTAGTTACCTGACAAAGCACGGCAACTAATTCACCAAAACTGAAATGCTAACAAAGCTTTATCGGACAAGTAGTGTGTGAAATACGGACCGCCCAATATTCCAGACCAAAATACGTACAGATTTATCCGCTTAAAGGGGTAGCCAGTAGCCGGCACTATGCTATAAACAAAGGAACACAGGTACAAGTAGAATTAACATTAGACAAGCTTTCATCCGTGCCATTGTTTGCATGGTAGTATTTTTTTTTATTAATTTAATGTATAAGAAAGAAGGCGACATCGTTCGCGTTTTACCTACCTGGATAAAAAGTAGCCGTACCTTATACATTTTTCGTGTTCATGAACGATGTACCTATAGGTATTGCAAATTCGATCAGTTGTTATTGCGTGAAATGGCATGAAGCATGCATTATACATTCACACATTGATACAAACTTTGTGTTTATATCGTGCTCATCCAAATAATACCGCGATTTTACACCGACATTTAACAAAGACGAAACGTTAAATAACTTAAGATTGAAATCGACCTTCGGAACAGTCAAGAGACATTTCATTTTGTATTTACAACAGAATGCTGATCATAAAGCAACGACGCCCAAAAAATAGCACAAAGTACTGTCTGGTTAATCTAAAAGCTAAACTTAATATGTTAATGGTTAACACAAGCATGCATAACAAACACTAGAAATGTATGCAAATGAAATTTGCTTACATTTAAATACTAAAACTCAAATACTCTTCTGAAAAAATACAGTTTCCATTCTCAAAAGACATTTATTTACATTACATTTCGCAATTAGCATTGTAAGGGCATTCTTTCACGAGCGAACAAAACTTCCAACATACATAAATCAACATATATCTGCATACATTTAAACATGCTAATCAGGACTTTCACGGTTCCGCGAGCAAAGTTTTAAGTTATTCTCGAACGTATGAACATTCCTAAGGGAATGCGGCCTATGCGGTTCTACTCAGAAAGTTAACAAAAATAATCTTAGCTAGCAGTGGAAAGTCGAAATGGAAAAAGTATAACAAATAAGGTCTTAGTATTTAAATTTATGTAAGTTAAAATAACTAGCAGTACTTTTCGGTTTTGCACGAGTGTAGTAATGAATCTACCAGGATAAAATGTGACCTATAACCTGACAGTCCATTCTACACATCGGTGAAATAATTTTTGAAATCGGCTGAGTAGTTACGGACTTACCTCCATCAAATTAACAAAACAACATTACCTCTTTATAATATTAGTGAAGAAAACAGTAGGAGACAACGCGGCAGACCCAGAAAAAGATGGCGAGACGATCTGGATGCATTCGAATCAAACTGACAAACAGTAGCTTTATCGCAAATAGTGGAAGCTGCAAGGGGAGACCTTTGCCCAGCAGTGGGACATGATAGGTTAGTTAAATATTAGTTTTATTTATCTGTTTCACAGTATCTTCAATATTTTAACAAGTTATGCCCTCTCTGGGACGCGCATGGATTCAACTGACGTAATAAACAGTGCATCCGGGAAACGTAACCAATTCACATCTTGAGAACTTTCCAGATTTCTCAGGGAGCCTTGGTCTCTTTAGATTTCAGCTTTTGGCAACATTTACTTTATGAGATCGCGTTATGATTCAATTTACTTATTTTGATTTGTCACTGAGATTAACTAACTGTAGTCAGAAGTAAGATAAGAGACTCGTGCCGGAGTTTTTAGATATTAAAAGTACATTTTTATATTTTTTAAGGACTTTTCTGTGGTATGGTTTTATAATTTTAAAGATATAATGTAGGTAGAGATAATACTGTAGTTGTAAAAATAGGTAGCCTTTTATCAAAAGCTTTGAAAAGATATCTCTAAAATAATAAAACTTTTTAATTCTTTATAAATAAAGTTATCTAAAGCTAATGTAATACTGTAGGTGCTTATACTCGTATTAAGTATGGCGTTTTGTGTGAAATCCAAGCTAATGTCGTCGTTAATTTCCATTTATATCACTTTGAGGTTTTGGCATTTTGCCATTTGGCTATTTGCAATGTGACACTTCGCAAGGTCACAAGAGGCCACAAGTAGGTGGAATTTTCAATTTTGCTTCAAAAAACATTTTGTGTTTTTATAGCAAAATTAACTACAGGCTGATATCTCGTTTAAATTGTACCTATATATTACGTTGTATACTTACGGGATACTAAAGCTGTTTAAGATTTGTAGGGTGATCAGAGACATTTCTGTGTGTTTTACTTACATTCTCACATTTTGCAGACGTTTACGTTTGTCTAAATTTTACATAGGTAAACTCTGGCGTTATGATCTTTACTAGATGATTTATACAGCGTCAGGAGGTCAATCTTTGCCTACACTTAGCGGGGCACTAGGTCCTGGAACATTGTTGAGATGAAATAGACACACATTCGTCTATGGACATAGACATACATAGGTTAACAGTATAAAAATACCAAAGTAAACAAAAATTATGCAGAACTCTAAAATTTGTTAAATGACTTAGTACAACATAATGTTACCAAACAAAATATTTTCATATTAACTATTGTAACTTCTTGGAAAACTTCTGTAAACCAGTGACCAAACTTCAACCAAATAACAAGACGATCGAAGCCCTTAAACTTAATTTCCCCCGGAGACGAAATTATCTTTCCATAGTCTGTGGAAAGAGTGTAGATAATCTACATTACTATTAAATTATTTATAGTATAATTAGCTCGATGTGAACCCACTGCTGGGCAAAAAGGCCTACCTTTGATCTTCCTAACCATCGTCAGCTTTCTAATTAAATTTTATACAATTTTTTTTTTTTTTAACCTATACTGTCCCACCGCTGGGCAAAGGTCTCCCCCAATTTTCTCCATACAATATAAGGCGGCTTTCTCCATACAATATATACTAATTTTATACAATATAAGGCGGAATATTTGAAGTTTCTTTTTGACAGAATTCTATAGATAATAATGTCGATTATGTCGTAGATAACTTTAATTAACGTTTCAGTATTCAGGCATATAAAAGAAGAAGGAAGCTGAAATTTGATGAAATTGAATTAGGTCACCCACTGTCTCCCGGCCTATAGGCTTCCGAAAATCAAAACCGAAAGGTTTTGCATAATTCATTAGCTTTTGCAAAAACCTCCGAACTTTGCCACTTCGAGGCAAATCTCTTGCGAATTTAATAAATTGGCTGAGGAGGTGTTTTAGGACGCAAATAAGAGTTTGTGAAAAATACTTTGAAAACAAGTATGAATATATCGTCTCTGAAGCAAAGTCACATTATTTATTCCCCTTTATACAGTTTAGTAGAAGACATACAATTTATTTCCCCATGGTAAAAAATATTTAGTACACCCTGCTGGACTGATATAACCAAACATTTCTTACTATGTTGTATGGTGGTTCTCCACCGCAAGAAAACTGACTTTCAAATGAGAAAAACCACATCTAAATCAGTAAATCAGTTTTGAGAGCTACGATGCCACACACATGCACACGTTGCCATCAAACATATAGCCACACACATGCAGACATTGCCATCAAACAAATAACACACCTCTTTTTGATGGGGGTTAAAACATGCAAAACTAACCACAAACAGGCTAACCATAGTTCGACAGTCCATTGTAATGAAAACTAAACAATTGCGTACCATTTCGGTTGAAATTGGGTAAGTAAGTCATCATTCAATCGGTGTTTTGTTATCTCAGCAAGCAGTCTCGCCTGGATGACGATAAATCATCGAAATGAGCTCTGATACACCGAGTGGGTGCTTTGTAAAGTACTTACCTACTTTACTTTTACTTTTTTTTGTAAAGTGTAGATAACGTACAGTCGAATGCAGTGCAGGCAAACTCGATGAAATTTCCTTGCTGACTAATATACCAATCTAGTTGAGTTGGAACAGGCAAAATACCTATACTTCATTTATTGAAACGAGCTAATAGGAAGAGAAATATACACACGTGATTGGTCGTCGAAAATAATTGGATTGGCTTGATTTGACAATTGACAACTGATTTGACAATCTAGCCAATCACGAGACAAGAAAGATAATTATTTTCTAGGACCAATCACGTGTGTTTATTTCTCTTCCTATTAGCTCGTTTCAATAAATGAAGTATAATCATCTAGCTTAGAAGACTATGTCAATGCATCCTTCTACCTTCAGGTCCAACAGTTTTTTTTTATTCTAGTGTATTCAGTCGTATTTTTTTTGTTTAGAAGGTAAGTTTTTAAAATTCATAATGAACAACAAAGTGTATAACCGTGTTTGTCGAGTTGAATTATAATTATTAAAATTGCCTCATATTTAAATTCCGATGGTTCTACCACAGTTCTACCAAAGAGCATCACATGACAAATCATGTGTGTTACAATAACAGATGACAGTGCCATCTTTTAAAGTTGTTTGGATTTTTCAGTAAGGAACTTTTACTTGAAGTTAACATAGAACCACATATTCCCTAATTCAGCACCTGTAAAGTTTCAGGGAGAGTAAGAAGCGTTTCTCTTCTTCCCACATAGATGGCGTTGCTTTGGAACAAAATAATGTTCGTGCTTAGGTTGGTAACGAAAATTGATTACTTAAAGGTTAAAATGTGTTTATTACTTTCTTTAGATTCATACATTGTTACAACTTTGTTGGAAATAAAACCATACAATCACAACTGCGTACCTATATCGTTATCAGTCACCACCACCTATTCATGTCCTTGCTGTATTGACATCGTAGACTAACCAAGGAGGTCGATAAGATTCAAGTCTTCAAGTATGTCATTGGCTAGGTCCTGGACTATAGGACTCACAGTAACCGTAAGAAGTTCCTGTAAATCGAAAGAACATACTGAGTTTTTTTCAATTCCACAATTTTAACACAACATGGAATAAATACAAAGGCCATAGTTACTGGGGATCAACGAAAACTAGGTTTTGTGACAATTGCAGGGATCAGCTATGTTGGTGCACTGTTACAACACAGTATCCACCAACATAAGCTGACACCCAGAATTGCCTAATCAATTTGTTCAGGAATTTATAAGAATATAACTTGTAAATACGTACCGAGTAGGCCTCCAAAAGTTCTAACACCAGATTTTTAAGGAACACATTGACGAAGTACTCCACGCTTGGATCGTTGAACAACCCAGTGATCTCAGGCTGTAACAAATGTCCAAGAATATTATTTATTTTATTTATTCTAACGAGTTCTATTAAAGAAATGCCTCCACTAATTTACCTGGATGTCAGCAAGACTGAACTCTATGCGAGTGCTTTCAATTTCAAGGTAGATAGCTCTGAATCTCAGCTTGGCGTAGACCAACAGGGCGACATTTATCCTTGGCTTTATTATTGTAATCCTAAAAAAATTATATTTAGGTTTACCGCTTTATAGATATAATTTCGACCTTAAGAGGGACATATAGGTTAAGTCAACCAACCTACGAGCGGAAAAACTTAAGTTGTGCCTCTGAATACCCTCTAAATAAAAAAATCATTTAAAAATATTGACAGGAAGACTTCAAAACAGACAATGGCATTTAACTGTATAGCTTGACTTACTTCGCATCACCGGCTCCAAAGAAATTTAACCCATTGGCGTTGATAGCTAAATCGTATTTGCCTGAAAAAAAAGCCACTTGAGAAGTTTAGGGTAAAAAAAACTAACCAGACAGTAATTAAAAAAAATTGAATCTAAAAATTAGAAGTTAGTCGTAGAGTCGTGATAGCATCATCAACACCATTCAGGGTCTTACTTGATTCATTCCGTGGTGTAGGTAAAAGTTCACTGCTTTGGAACAGGCAATCACCAAGCTTATAAGCTTATAAGACTATTTCAATGAAATCCTTAAAGTCCTATTAAAATAAACGTTTTTTTTCTTTCTTTCTCTCTTTTACTTACCAACATCAACATCTATAGCCGGCACTTCAGCATCTACAAGCACGTTGTATCGGAGGAGCGAAGCAATCGAGATATCGACTTTATTTATCTCAAAGGTACTTAGTTTTGATACTTTTAGCTCCTCAATATCGATGTAAGCTCTGTAAAACGAACGAATATAATTATAAGCGCATTAACATAAGCTCCCAACGGTGAACGGTGGATACCCGCGGCTGGTTAGCCCACACGTATTGACCTTTAGAAGACTATTCCATGTCAATAATATCCCAGTCAGAAGATTAGTGTCGCGTTAAGTATAGGTAGCCAAAAATAATTTCTGACGAAGTATAAATCATCTCGTAAAGATGTAGATGAAAAACAATAATAGAACTTTACTTATGTGCTCTATACAATACAATACAATACAATATTCTTTATTTCACACCGCAAAAGAAAAGTAACAACAAAAGAAAAAACAGTACGTACAAACAAGACGTGTGACAATGACTCTATCCATTTATCTGCGATCTCTTCAGCGATGTCTTTGTTATTCTCTTTAAACAAAAGACGAAGTACTACTCAACTCACCCAGGTATAGGGATGATAGAGTCGTCCACAAGCAAGCGGTCTAGATAGAACGGGTCCAGCACCGGTACATCATCGTTGCCTGTCACCATAAGTCCTCTCAGATCTTCAAGGACACCGATAAGTATGTTCTCTAACGCACTGTTTCGACCGAATTCATCTAAAATAAGTCCCAACATTTTATAACTACCTAACATGTTACGAGATTCATCTCGACCTCGTGTGGGAAGGAATGGCGGTAATGGTGTTGCGGAAAAAAATATAGGTATACGTTTCATTTTCGTCTTCGATAAAAAATTATCTCCTGCTCGAACATAGTTCGTCAGAATCATATAGGCCTAGTTAACGAGACAACGTTTTGCTACCGCGATATTTAAAAAGAGTAGGCAAGGCCTGTTGGCCAGAATATTATTTAAAAAAAATTTGTACGGTCAACATCGTGAGACAAGTTCCAAAACAAAACTTCAAACGGTAATAGACATTAAAGAGTTACCTGTTTTCGAAAATAATTGCAGCAAATCGTCTTCATCCACATTGTTGACAGGCAGCGCTATTGTTGTGCCAAGCAAGGCGAGGCAAACCCATACCGAATTCATAGTTATTCTGAATATAAAGAAAATAAATTGTGATATTTTATTTATGAAAACAATTTTAGATTTGTACTAATTTAATAATTCTTTTCTGTCTTATCTTCTATCCTTAGATATCTCACTTTACGTGGGGTCGGTACAACATTCTTCTTCAATTTCCTTTTATATACAGCAGCTGTCATCCCACCTCTCAACCTTTTATTATTACTTATGTCATCTTTTACGCAATCCATTAATATTTTCCATGGTTATCTCTACTCGTATCTAAATTTTTCCTACTCTCTTTCTCTCATAGCAAACACTCGTCTTCCTATTTAGCTAAAATAGTTTCTAATTATTTTATTTGTATAAAATAATTAGAAACTATTTTAGCTATTTAAAAATGGACGCCAAATTAGACTTTACCTCTTCATTAATACAAGACAATTTTTCAATTCACTCAAAAACGATACAGTGGATTTTAATGACAATTATATTAACAACAAAATGTAGCGCGTGTCGCATTATAAAGTATGATACCAAAAATGTGTTGGAAATTTTTAATAAAAACATGAAATGTTAAAAATAAATAAGCAAGTTGTTGTTATAATAAATGACAAATTGTTAAAAATAAACAAAAGATAATAGTTATAACCAATTTTTATCCTCACCTGTTTAAAGACTGGATCACCACTGGATTAATCATTGATTAACAATTTGCACAATTCCATAGTATTATTTGATTATGATAAAGTATTTATCAATTAAACCAGGTATTAGCCAATCACAATCAGTGCGTGATTGTCATTGTTGTATACTAGTTTATTACATTTACGAATACATTTTCTTTGTGTACTTACTAGTTGACCGAACAGAAATCTTAATTCTACTGAAACTCATTAGTTTTATAATTTCGTCATAAAATAAAACAAAAGAAAATGAGTGATAACTATTGCCACGGCCTCCAATACGTACATTTTCTTATGTAAATCTATATCATACCTATACCAAGCAATAATAGACGCGACTATACCTATATTGAACTACAATTTATTTCATTGGTTCAAGGTGTTCAAATATAGTTTCAAAATACATTCGTCATTAGGGTCATCGAGACGGGTCTTCATGTGCTATTTATAGACACCGGGGATCAGTAGTGTAGTGTGTGGTGAGCTGTGACGACGACGAGACTCTGGCTCGAATTATTACGACGGTGGCTTTTACTTTTATTATATTTTGAAGTATTTAACATAATAATTATATTTTGTTGTTTTCGTGGATTACTGTTTATTTTTTATTCAATTTGATACAAATTAGACAAAATGGGGGCAGCTATTTATACCTATATCAAATGGGAAGACGTTATTAAAATATTTATTTATCAAAAGTCTTTCAAGTCATTTGCGTGGGGATATATTTTGTGAGTAAAATACACACTATTTAAATAAACTTTATTTACAAAAAGTAATCAAATTCCGTAAGATCACAAGAGATTTATAGCTGACAGATCCACAACTTCTTACCAGCCTATGATGACGTCGATGTTATCGTTAATGATTGGTAGAGCAACGATTTCGATGAGTTCATTCACTTCCACCTGAAAAATAAGTTGATTTTTGATTAGGTATGTTTAAAAATGAAATGTTAAGTTATGTTTAAAATTATGAGAAAGTTAGAAAAATTAAAAAATCTTTATAAAAATTACTTCCTCGGCAGGATTTGAACCTGCGATGATACACACGATCGTCGTAAACGCGGATTCGCTTTATCCAACTCAGCCACGAAACCCTACCTGCTGAGAAATTATCATTAAGATCAAATTATCGGTTAACAAAAACTACCTAAAATTATTAGATTTTTCTTTTTATCATATTTTCTAAAATCTAACACACTTATGATTCCGGCTACTTTTATATAAACCACAATTGCAAGTTGCACTTGAAATAAAATGAAATGACAGATGACCAAACCTTGGTTTTTAATACAGTACTAATTACTTTAAAAACATAAAAATGCCAAATTTGTCACGAAGCGGGGATTGAACCCACAACCTCTTGAGTCTCAGGCGGGCCTACTACTACGCTACGCCAAAAAGTCATCAAGATGGCGGCTAGGTGAGCTTACCTCGAATGCATTGAGAGACTTAGGAACAGTGGTGCCCAGGAAAGTGTTGACGCTTCCAGTCAGGTCGAAGTTCTCTACGTTAACTACGATTCGTGACTGAAAAAAAAAAGTTGTTAAAATATACCTTATAATAGGAAATATAAAAGTACTTTAAATTCTCCAGCGGCTAGAAAGCTAACTTTACAAAGTTTCTTCACAATGTTTTCCTTTACCGTTTAAAATTCGTGTCCTGTTATTTATTTAAAAAGAATGTGATAAGATAGCATTGTACTTTATACAAATGGATTTAATAAGTTAAGTATTTCATTGTAGATATATTTCATTTTCTAGATAAGTCGTTAAAGCCATGACCGAGGTCTTTTAGCGGTCAAAAACTTCGTCACTAGAGTACACTAGTTCTCCACTTACTCATACGAACTTATTTACTTGCATTCCTATGAACAGTAAAACCAATTGCCCAAAAATGTTTCAACAATGTTATATAAGTTCAAGTAGAATAGGTACGAGTTGAAATTGAGTCGATTTGGCTTGAACTACAATGCCTCTTTGTTATAGTACTTACGTCGATACTTCCAAGCTTGAATAGTACGTCAATACCGCGAATGTGTATACCGCCTAATAAACCTATATCCAAATCGGCGTACACGTTTATGTTTCTGATGACAAATCTGTGGAAAGGAAACATTTTTTTTTATAAATATAAGAGTTTGTTATCTTGAGAATCACTGAGCTGTTTTGAATGTTTGAAGCAGTACTGATAGGATTTATAGAAAAAAAATAAGTTGAGTGGTTATTCTATAAGACCCAACGAAAACGTCAAAAACGCGGTTTGTCGCCCCATATCGTATTTTGTAACATGTTTCAAAACGCGTTCTGTCACCCCGTATCGTATTTCAATTCCACGTTTGGTTGGGTCATAGCGAATAACCAGCCTGTCGCCTTATTCTCTAAATAACCATGTCTTAACGCGGCACGTCTCGGCGTTCTTATTTTGAAAAAATCTATGGATTTTAGAAAACAAAAGCTAGATAACGTGCAATCTCTTACCGCGTCATGTTTTAAATTTGTTCAAGAATCGATCTCCTGGTTGAAAAACTGTTATGATTATATCCTTGGTAATTTTATTATCGTTTCAATATGTAATAACTGTGATTATTCTCGTACGATTCACCGTATTAATGTAGGTAATCCTGCCATATCCATCACTATTTGATTAATCGGCTTTGATTCAACTCGAACACAGTTCTAATCTTAATCGGATTTGATACATATTTACGTATTTTGGTTCTTGTTTTATTATTGTGTGTATAATATAATAGTGCTCAAAAGTTTTAGCAAAACACTACCAACAATTTTTTTTATGAATTTTTAACCTTCTACATGACCTCGCTTGCGTGGAAGTAGGTATACAAATAAGGTTGCCATAAAAACAGTGTTCATGGCTAAAACTCTTTTTAACTCGTTTGTGTCAGCTATCTGATAATATAAGCAGGTCCTTATCTAGTACTTACTTTTAAAGTTATAGATAAATGTAATACAAACCTGCCAGAAGCTGATGCTGTAAACTTTTCCCCAAAGATGGTCGCAACACAGTCGGCTTTTCCTGATGAATGGAAAAGTTAATTAAGAAAACTTAGAGCAAAACACTCAGGTGGTGAAGACTCAAGGCGAATTAAATTTCTACATCGCGATGCAATCGAGCTCGCAATGCAATAACAGAGAAAACTGAACCAAAAGTTCAGATTTCCCCTTCCCCGGGGATTTTCAATGTGAAAATGGAATAAGCCAAGTTGAAATGACTTACCAATAGTGAAATCTAAAGCAGGGAGGTGGAGGCCAACTTGGAGACGGTTGGATAAGAGGCTGTAGTTCAGTTCGGTGATGATGATGTTGCTGAGACCATGGAAGAGGAACTTCTCCAGAATTCCCTCGATGTTGAAGAGGCTGCAGTACATATTAGATATAATTAGAGTAACATTTTAAAACTTAAAATTGGGTTCCAATGACTTCACATTTTCTTCATTATTTTCAGCCCATTTCCACCCACTGCTATCTAATAGGTCTTCATGGCACTCATTCTGATCTCTCACTACTCTCAAAAAAAATTAAGCACTTAGGTACCTAAATACAAAAATATTTTAAAACACCTGAATTATGTATAATAATATGCTGTTATCGGAACCCCGGTTTAATATTTATTTATTCTGTTTTCTGTACCTTTTTTTATAGTGGCAACAGAAATACGTAATCTGTGAAAACCTCAACTGTCTGGCTACCACGCCTCTTCGTGTAAAATAGTAATATGATGTTTTTATAAGGTTTTAAGATCTTACACAGGCACTGGAAGACCAACTGTTCCCTCATCGTGCTCGATGTTCAAGGGATCCAGACCTCTATTCCTGATCTCTGTACTCAGCTCCTCAATGGCGCTGGCGACGGCGTCGGTGACGAAGCGTAGATCCCTGGGAGCTCCTGGTAAACAAGCACTGTGTCAGGTATCTGATTTATGTTCTGATTAGCACTAGTCGATTACCCCTAGATTTCTATATTTTTTCATTTCTCAACCAATACAATGATGTTCTAGATGACATGAGCAAGCTACTCTATCTGTTTCAACTAATCATACGATGAAGTTATTAGGTAAGAATTAAATATCTGTTATTCTGCAACGTAAAATAACATTAAATAATTTAATAGACATAGTGCTAAAAATTTACAATCAAGGGTATGTAGTATTTTTCAAACATTCATTGACGTTATCTGGACGCTGATAGAAATTGACAATTTACCCTGGTGCCGCCTTATGTCACAGTATGGGACACCCTGTCTCTTACGACTGCTCTACTTTCTTATATATCACTAATTTTGTTTGTATTCAGGAAACATATGTAACACAAGCTTTACTTACCTCTACTTTGCTGAGGGGGCACTGCACTGATGCTTGCAACCAGAATGGTTAAGGCGATCAAAACCTTCATCTTGTTTTTTCTGAAAATCATTTTGGCCTACTTTTAGTAAAATTCCTTACGCTCTAAAGCTTTTTTAATAAATAGTATTTTCTTTATTCCACTACTCATTCACTTATTTCATTCAAACGATTTTAATAAATTTGGATTTCTCTTGAATACGTTTAACATTTTAACACCTAAACTTTGATATACCATACCTTATTCACCAATCAACAAATAAACGATGTAAATATTTTATTATCACAGTCAGAGCTTATATAGTTGACAACGGATTAACAATAAATACATAATTAATCTATCTTTAATTATGTTACTGATGTTATCTTTTACAAAAATGTTGATAACAGTGTTATCAGTTTAAATGTTTGATTAATTGGTTTTCACATGCCTTCCGAATCCTTCACTTCATTCTTTCATTTTTGTAAAAATATTGTTTGCGTTATTATTTTATTTTTTTGTTAATATTGTCCCACATAGACCAACTCATCTTTGCAGCTTATCTATTCTTAGCTAGAATAAAATAATTTTTTGATTAAAATAACACTACGACTCAGCAGAATTGACAATTTGTGTTAGGTAATTATTTTGTAAGGTTCCGGTGTCTGAATTTTCAGCTCTCAAGGAGATTATGAGATTAAAATTTCATAGGGAATTTTGACACTTAACCATATTATTAGTAGTACGTAGTTAGTAGTATACGAAAAGACTAGAAACACCAAATATATATACAAGCGTTTATTTTCATAATGAAACACAAACTTTGCAAACATTCAAATGCAATAATAGCACTAATTACGAATAACTTACTTGAAACATCTTTCGCTATTAGAATTTAAAAGAGTTGTGGTCTATTTCACCAGATGGTAAAAAATATCTACCGAATCATAATTTGCTTTAGATAGCTAGATTTATAGTTATAAACGAGTATATATAGTTCCATTATAATTAATTGTATATACCAGGCATGAATCTTACTTCTTGTAAATTTGAATTT
Source organism: Xanthorhoe spadicearia (assembly GCA_947086425.1). Lineage (NCBI taxonomy): Eukaryota > Metazoa > Arthropoda > Insecta > Lepidoptera > Geometridae > Xanthorhoe > Xanthorhoe spadicearia. Next base: position 2,324,310 of record OX352198.1, on the reverse strand, counting down.
AGTTTAGTAACGATAGGTTCATAACTTTTATAGGTTCATAACTTTTTTGAGTATTTCATTCAGTATAGTCGTATTTTTTCTAATAGGTATGCAAACAATTTGTAAATTGCATATTCATTGCAATAAAGAGCGTCGTCGCTTTAAATGTCTAATAAATAAATAGATATTCGTGTACATTTTACACGTGTCTAGTCCCAAGTTAAGCAACGTAATGCTTGAGTTATAACCAGCTGATTGATATACTATTAGCTATATTTAATACTTTTTGAGTATTGAACTAGTCAACTGGTACCATAACAAGCATTAAGTTGCTTAGCTTGGGACATACCTGTAAAATGTCCAAGAATATTTTATTTTACATTAGTTCCTTATTGGCAGATAAAGTTTACCCGTTGGTTAAACAGACCATTAATGAAAACAATGTCGTGTTTGCGTAGGCCTTCGAATTCGTGTTCCAGAACGCATAGATTTAGGCCATTTCTTACGATTTATAGAACCTTATAGCCAAGCAGATATGAAGCTAATTTATTAATAAGTTGAATACAATCAATGCTTTACAAAATATTCTCAAGTAATTCATAAACTATTTGTACATAACCAAATTAAATAAGAATATCTTACAAATCGGACCATCTTTCCCAATCTTTATTCTGGTGTTGCAAACGTTCTCATTTGTGTGTTGCCTATAACTTTCCAAGATATATATAAAGAAACTATCACTCTAGCGATTTTTACGTGAAAGGAATGGTGAAGAATGGTTAACGATCATGTTCAAAGGGTGTACCACTTCTAAAACAACCACGTTTTAAGCTTGTTTTGACATTGCTTAGATTCGTACCATGAGCTTTGTCATCTACTACTATCTATAACACCGAACTTAATAGCCAACCTAGATTTAACAGTAAAGTTTTCTACGCAAGAAGAAAACTTTACAGTGTTCGTAAATTATATTATATTCGACACGAAGGTAACAAATCGCTAGTGTGGCTTTCAACAGCTTCATATGATTTTCTATAAATATTAAAACAAATATTACTTGTTCATAAACATCTTTAAATATCTTTATTATGAAAATTCTTTAAATTTTTGTCATTTATTGATTTATATTACTGTCTTTTAAATCATATTTATAATACTTTCTAAATCAAATATAATAAATAAATATTTGGTCTCAATTGATACTTCAATAATGCACATCTCAAACCAAAATAGATAAAACAAGATTAGATAAGTATTGTTCGAATTCGGTCCATAAAATTGTTTGCGATAAGCTATTTGGAATAATATTGATTTTTTACAAAATTGTTATAATATTAAGATATATATACTTAACCGTTTCACACTTGCTTCTCTTTGGCACTACGCGACTACCCTTGGCCATTGTTCTAAAAGAAATCAGTGCATCAGAAACGCGTCACTACATCTACTTAATCACCTATGTCATAGTGTATCAATATATATAAAAGTGAACAAGAGGCACTATATAGGTTTATACGCAGATTAAAATAAGCGTAGTTCTTGAAACATCGAATTTTGAACTAGACATCGTGATCTACTATACAAAAAACTTATTTCACAGTTTCATAAAGTTTTATTGAAACGGAATAATACTAGCATTTCCATCATAAGTAGCAATACAATTTACTACATTACAATTTCAGAGATTGTGAAATCCTATTCTAATGCATTTTATCTATTCTAATGCATTTTATTAAACTGTGAAACAAGTCTCCTATCATCAGCAAACTGACGACACAGACTAACGTCTGTCAGAAATACTTCTAAATAGTAAAAAAACGAAAGCAAGAGAATCTAATTACATTTAGCTTTAACTATTATCTCATAAGGTATCGTCTTCCACAACAGGTTATATTTTTCATATAATAATTACCAATACAGGCACCCGTACGAACCACCCTCAAAACAACGGGTTCCTACTTAGACTAACACTCATTATACTTATTTACATGATTCAGCTGTCGTAGTATATGCCCCAACTTGCCTTCAATCTCCAGAAAGTACGATTCTATACAAAGAAGACTTAATCCACTGACGAAATATAAGAGTTGGAGAAAGATTTCAGAGATAAAACAGACAAGCTGTGGGATATCTCGTATTTATAAAATATTATAAATCTTGAAGGAGTTGTAAAGATATTAACACCAATATTCGAAAGCTGACCGCTGGCACTACGTTCTCTAATCTAGATGTATGTCAACCCTAAAAAACATTATGCTAATTTGTATGCTCTAACTCATTCAGTATTCTACATACTTAACATCTCAATTTACTCTTTGCTATTACATACACATTGTCCTTCAACTATCTTTCTACAAGTTTTCTTATGTCCTTGAACATATTTATCATGTTTTGTATCCATCTGTACAATATCGACCTTCTTTTCAATAGTAATGAGCATCTCTAAATCATCGAACCATAAACACGTACAACTTTCTAATATTGGTCCTCTACAGAGTCGTGAAATGATCTAGCTTATTATATACGAGTACTTACACTAGAATGAACTTAAACATCTCTAGCCTTGCGTGATATGTATTGCATTAGACGCGCGTTAAAGCTAACATTTATTATAATTGTCGTCCTCTACTTCCTAAACACCGTATGACCCTTAAAGTCATATTATTGAAAAGCTATGTTTAAGATTCTTATTATTAACGAAGACAAAGTTTACAATTTAATTAGCATTGTTACAAAAGTAAGTCGTGAGTAGGTACTTCTGCCAGATAAAAATCTGGCAGAAGTACCTACTCACGAAAGATATGTAGTGACTTAAAATCTATGACGAAATTACGTCAATTAATCTATAATTTGTTATTAACAAGTGATATGTTGTTGGAGGCATCACTCCTTGTAATATAACTTTAATTTAAATAGATTATAGGAGTCTTATTACATAATGAACTTAGTATTTCACTAGAATGTATAATGGACTTAGCATAATATAAATTGAGTTTACTTAAAACTTAATAAACATTTAATACTATACATATAAAAATAAAATCCATAGATTTGACGGCAACAGATAGACTTATGAAACTAATAACGTCGAAAATATTACATGAAAGTAAACATGTAAATTATTTGAAAGACTGTATTGATTTGACATTTCACTAATATGTAGCAATACTCATGTTATGAACTTGAATAGTGAGGAGTGAACAAAACCTGTGATGAGTAAGACAGTAAGGTTCATGAACTCGTTGAAAGACCACAGAGAATTTGCTGAACTGGTGCAGTTTCTTGGTGGCTCCGGTTTACCTGTAAACACAACAGTATTAATATTAAACGGTGTTATCAGTTTAGAGTTTAGTCATATGTATGTAGTCATTGAGAAGGTACAATGATTACTGCGTTTATCAAACTGCGACATAATAAATAAATATTTTGTCAAATTATAAAACTCAAAATACAAAATCATTGTTTATCAAAGCGTGTATTGATATGATAATCATAACAAGGTCAATTTAAAAATTCTTAAGAAAACTGCTACCATGAATTGTTAGGATATTTCGCAAAGTTGCAAAGTAAGCAAAGTTGTTTATAACAGCAAGGTCTTGTTTTTATGTGATACTTAGTGCTACATTACATTAAGGCAGCTGTCTCGCTCATGTCAATAAACTTGAAATAAAGTACGCTCTTTGAATCTTAACTTTTCGAAACAAACAAAAAATGTCGATACCTAACTTACTTGTAGCAGCCATTAGTTGTGGCAAATATTTCTGCCAGAAAGCGCATTCCTTCACTCTGACTCCATAACCTACGGAGCTGGAGTTCACCTCGAGAGACAGGTACTCCCTGTGCATCGCTGTGTGTGCTGGCCAGTACACGTCTGCTGGTTCACCACCTGGATTCTGTGATGGGTTCCTGAAACGCAAAAGGTGTTCTGTTATTCAAAATTCAATCAGGGTAATACTTTTTTAGACGTTTATTGAATTGATTGAGATAGTTTTTTTTTTTTTTTTTCTTTTAAATTTCACGCTAATATGATTACTATAATGAGATATATCGTATTAACAATTAAAATTATTATAACGAGATATATCTCGTAAGTTACTTTGTCACTTGGAACTCAAAATTGTAATTCACAAACTTAGATTTTGTTAGTTGTACTTATAAAATAATTTGAAATACTCACCCACTTCTAGCAAAATTCGACCAATATCTCATCAAGCGTTTACTGAACTCTACTTCTTCAGGTGAATAATTCTTTCCTGGGTTTAAAGGCTCTCCGAAGACGTAGTTGATCTCATCAGCATGCATCACTCCAGTCCACGATGGCCAAGGGTGGTTCTTACTCCGATGCTTGTAGTAATAAGTGTAAACTTTATTACCAGTTTCAGCATACCTTAGCGCGAATTCATTCACGCCACAAGTGAAATGGTAGTCTCCAACCATTTTGTCCAGTGCATTTCTGTTTTTCACAGGATCGTCAGGGTTTAACCAATCTGTGTATTCGAATACAATTGCCTGTTTTCCTACGTCATTAACATAAGGATTCAGCTCTCTTACCGCTTGGTGATACTGTTCTCGAGTGATTCCCACATTTTCTTCTTTAGGGAACAGTTCTGTGAGATAATACAAAATGAAATAGTACCCCTCTTCAGTGTTAGATCCCATAAGAATATTCGTCTTTTTGAAGTTCTGATGTATAAGCGCTCGAGACGGTATTTCATCTAAAAATGCTCCATCAATGATAGGAACGAAGGGAAACTCGCATATTCCCAGGGTTCCCCACTCATTATTGACTAGCTCATCCGCACTCTTCTGGCGCAAACATTCAATCATAGGTCCCATGTCTGTTCTGGAATGTGGACAGTGAACAGCTTCAGCTAAACGGATCCCACGCAGAACGCTTTCTTCTCTCGAAATTATGGCCCATGGTACAGTCGCAGAACCCGATTGCATAATCGCTTGCGAGAATAAATTCCTCGATAATGGAGACAGCAAATGAAGGGACACTGATGCTGCTCCAGCCGACTCTCCGAACAATGTGACATTATGTGGGTTTCCACCAAAATAACCAATATTGTCTTTGACCCATTGCAATGCCATGAGTTGATCAAACATTCCCGCATTTCCGGGTACGTCCGGAGTATCGAAGTAAAGGAAACCAAGTGATGCCACTCGGTACTGCATCGATACATAAACAATTTTCTCCTCAGATACCAGGATCTTCGGGTCATAGATGTCTAAAGTGGCTGTTCCCGAATAGAATCCTCCACCAAACACCCAGAGCATGACAGCAGCGTTTTTTGGACGGGGCCGCGGCGTCACTATGTTTATGTAAAGGCAGTCCTCTTGCATATCCGTATTAGGGTTCCACATCATCGCACCAGGAAAGTCTCCGAACACTGTATCTATAATTTGGACGCATGAATGTGGCAGTGTCGTCGTGTTCAATATATCGTCGCCCCAGTTCTCGACCGGTCTCGGATGTCTGAATCTGAGATCTCCCAGCGGTTTTTGCGCGTAAGGTATGCCGAACCAAGCGTCGACTTTCTTCCCCGTCGCTGCGGTTAGAGTGATACCTCTGACGCGTCCTTTCCTAGTCCGGACGATAAGAGGATCGTCCTCATCGGGTCCAAAATGCTGCTTGGGGGTGTGAGCGTGCGGTTGAGGTTCGTCCGCCATGAGCTGTTCGTAGAGTCGCTCGTCAAATTTGGTTCGTTTGGAGGAGGTTTCGGCGTCGTTGGCGCGTTTGGAGGAGGTTTCGTGGTCTTCGAGTCGGGGGAGGATGGTGTCGAGTTCTGGGTTGTATCGGACGGCCTCGCCGTGGCCGCGGTAGGGCTGCGCGGGCGGGTGGTCGGGGGCGCGGTGCCGCGCGCGGTGCTCGTGCGGGCCGGCCAGCGCGCGCGCCGCCAGCGCCGTCAGCGCCGCCAGGACCACGCGCATGCCGCAGCCGCTCAACCCACTATTACCACCTAAAAATAATAAACATCAAATTAGAAAAAAATAAGGTAGTTAGTTAAAAAATATGTATTTTTTAATCCAAAGCTACTAGACCTAATTATTAGGTATATTAATTTCATGAAATAAATCATCAAGCTCAGCTTGCTTATTTTTTAACTCTCTTCCCCTTAAAAATGTAAGTGATGTAGGCCTATCCAAATCAAATGCACGACTGGTTTTATTTAACACGATTTATTAAAGTTTTTACCACAACAAAATATTAACACTTTACTAATAAAAATTAAATATAAATTACTTATTAAAATACTTAACAAATAAATTTGTTAAGCCAACTTATAACTCCCTTTTAATATTATTAAATATACGTCCGCCCCGTATCACGGTCAATCATCAAAAAAGCCCCCGGTCTTGGTGCCATCCGCTTTTAAAGCCAGGCCTCTTGGTAAACAACCGGAACCCCCGATCAGTACTTGGACTTTTTAATCTAATTTTAACATTTTTACACAATATACAACTCCTTAAAGGTACACTTAAATATACATACATTATCTATTATTAATTATGTGAAAGATTGCAACAATTTACTGAATTAGGTACGTAGTTTTTAACCAATAAATAATTCGAACCTTACACTTACAGTATTAAGAAACCTACCTATCGTTAAAAATATAGAATGCGTCTTAGATTTATCTCATGTTTCTGACCTTGTTATCGAATATAGGTCCCTATGACATACTCGTATGTTCAAATAAAGATAACCAATCGCAATAATAACCCCAAAGTCAACATAATCGGAGTTTGAAACAATAATAATTGATGTAGGTAGGTTTATCTATAGTTGTTTTTTATTTCATCTTCAGTCTTTCAATGTGTACGAAATAATTATGTTTAACAGCCTGGGTCATTGACCTAGTACCTAAGATCTTAATTCACTCACGAAAGCGTTTGAATTGAGTTATGAATGTGTATATCGAGTAGGTATATAGCACCAACCGCTTTGTCTCCGAGTAACGAGTGTGACACGTCTGTCCCATGATTAATTAGTTTCAAACGACACCTTCAGTCACACCTGACTAACTGCGTAATCTATCACACAGACAGCATAGAATCTACGGGACTTTAATTGATTATGTTTCTATGCGATGTACGACAAATATCAGGAGCTGTTTGCCTTTTGCAGCAAAACGCACATAGTAAATTTTAGATAAGGCATCTTAGTTTCCAAAATTTACTTCCGTCCTCGGCTTCGCTCGCTTGTTATGTTTGAAGCTTAGCTATTCTATTTTTAAGTTTTTATCCAAACCGGTCTACAATCTTATTAAAACATTAAAATATCCAATTTAATCAATTGTACCATAAAAATTGAAAAGTCTCTCAGTAAATATAGATCTATGATTTTGGATGTGCATTTCTAAATAAAACTGCACATAATAGACGTTATTCTTATATCTGTCTCGCTTCGTGGGGAATGTGGGAATGTCTAATAATGAACTTAGATCGATTGTCTGACGCTTTGCTTCATTTCCTAGTTCGTACTACTAGTTTGTAGTTGGAACCTTTTCACGCTTTAAGCAATGAACCGATTTATATAAATTAAGGTATCAAGGAGGTTTGAGCTTCGGGATGATATAGACTAGTTTTTAATCGCGAGAAAAACCACCATTCATTGTGATGCTGGCAACGCTGCGGGGCCCAAGATCGTGTTGTATTGTCAGCATTGTCATTCAGCGCGGCAACGCCGCCAGTGTCTTGGGCACACTTCCTTCTAGCAGTGGTATGGATTAGACAAACTACCTAATATATCCTTAGGTGGCTTGACTGGTTCCTATTGTATTTTTTACAGTTATGATCTAGCTGTTTAGTTTCTGCAAATAAATTATATTTACCAAAGAAAGATTTGACTGCTTACCAATAAGAATGGACGAATAGACGATAATTCTACAAGAAAAGTAATATACTTTCATAAACAAACACCGAAATCGGATTCAGATATTGGTGGAATTGAGTTATTCGGTTCAGGAACTGAGTACAACAATATTGATTCTCGTTGTTTGTGTTGGCGCGCAAACACTCGGTATTGGGCTGGTCATTCGATATTGAAGTTGGCTTCAGAACTGTTCGGCTAGCGAAAACTGATATACTAACAAATAATAGTATATTTAGTTGTACTTAAATAAACAGGGTTATTAAGAAATGACGGATGCCTTTTGGGGGGCCTAAACTACGTCACTAGAGTACTCATACGAACGAACGAACGAACATAGATAAAACAAACTTGCGATCCAGAAATAGCAGAAGAAACTTAAAAAAATTCAACCTTCACCCATAATATGGCACAGCTGAATGAAAAGCTATTAATTACGGAGTCATTGTGGTTCAACAATAGGGTTCCGTCGCATTCAGCGCAACAATACATCTCGCCACCATTTGCTGGGGCAGTCTGAAATGCGGTTATGTTTTGCTGGATTTATTACAATTCTATGTTTAGAGCTGCGGATTTATTAAACTCAGGGCTTTACAAGCTGGGGTCAAATTTTGAGTCCTTGTTGATCCTTAAAGAGGTTTTAAACTAAGAACCATTTATAATTGAAAAATCCTACTAAAAGTTTTGGGCTTCATCGGAGGGAAAATTCTTTAAAATGTCATCGAAGCGATTATCTAAATACCATTATTAAAAAAAGAATTAACAAACAGAATTCATATCTCTATAGCAAATCATAATTATTTTTGAGAACACCATCAGTGCTAAGATCTTGACAAAATGTCGCTCGTTAAAAGAGATGACATCTCTGACGTTGGGACTCCTTAAAGAAAAGTTTTCCCACAAGGAAAATTATTATCTTTTTGATAAGAATGAGACAGTTATACGATATTCGTATCTGCGACATCATCATCCACATCCCAACATCATTTTAAAAGTAAACTCAGGCCGTTACATCTATACTAGATGATACAGCGTCAGGAGGCAATCTTTGCCTACACTTAACGGGACACTGTAGTGTTTGGGACATTTTTGAGATGGAATATGCCCAGCACCTAGATCACCCTTTCAGCTTAGCCGGCCATATCCCTGTGGATATAACCCGCGGCCAGTCAGCCCTACACGTATTGACCATTATCCTGTGATAGTGCGTGTAGGGCTGACTGGCCGCGGGTTTCCTCACGAAGTGTCCTTAGTCGGGTTAGTTATCGATCCTTGAAGGTCCTACCAAAATAAAAGATTTTTTCTTTCTTTCTTACTTTCTAAGACCTCCGATTGGTCAAGTTACACAATCACTGAATCACAAAACACCAATTAAGCACCAAGGGCGCTGATAAGAAGTGCCGTCGCAATGCCTCTTTGAATTGCAAATAGTCTGCAGCGACCTTGGGCACGCGACTCAGCGATATCGCGGGGATCTCCGCCCTAATAGCCTGGTCATCTAGAAGCTTCCACTCTCTTGAAAGCAACTATCGTATACATCCCTGGATGACGATTCTCGACGACTTTCAAAACATGACGTGGTAAGATTGCACGTAAGCTAGATTTTGTTTTCTGAGATCCATCGCAATAATCAAAATAACCAGCCGTGTCGTGCAACTTCAACTTACCCTTAGATTTATGATAGTTAAAGACACCCCAGTAGATGAGTAAATCTGAGGATGCAAGTGTCATTTTGGGTGTTTCAGAAGTTGTTATCTGTGAAGAGTCACTTCAGCCGTCATGCCTCAATACTCAAACACTAAGGCCATCTGTCAAAAATGAGTAATTACTTTACTTAGTGATTTAATATTCGGGCGACAGTCATACACACACATCCTAATAATTCGTTATTTAAATCTCAAAATGTTTACTTACTTCAATTTATAAGTAAGTACAAAATCAAAACCAAAATCTCATTTCATTGCGACTATTTCATAAGGTAGCCGATTGCGTTTCGTCACCAGCTAGTAATTTCAGCGAGAAAATATACTCCAAGTTTTAAACCTCTTCGGTCGCCTGGGAAATAACCATTTAATGGAGACACCTCAAGATGTAGGGTGACCAAGAAAAAGCTTTCATAGGAATTTTCAAAGAAGATTGCTTTAGAAGAAAATACTGATCGAAATTCAAACTGAAACGAATTTCACTTTGATTATAAAGGAACATTTCTGCAAGAAAACATTTAGGGCCTACCACTTAAACGTGCAAAATACAAGTTGAACGCAATTATATTTTTGCAATAAGAAATACCTATGTATTTTAATATTTATTATACCTATGTATTTTAATACAACCGAAAAGCATTCTAAAATGTAATTATTATATTATTATAAGTGTGTTGGTTCATGTTGTAACGTTATAATACTTTCAAAAAACGTACATTTCGCTACTGCTTCAAAATGAAAATAACAAAAACATCCAATAACATCAGTTTCACCTTTAAGAAAATGAAAATCATCCGCATGAACACACACTGACCCGAATCTGCTTCGAAAGGGATCTTTACCTGATTACGAAAAACTAACCAGTATAACCTGTCCCATTTTAGCAAAACTTATGGTCATCCCTCGAGGTCAGGCTACGCTGGCCAGCGGAAGCCCTACCAAGTAATAGGCTCCAACGGGATGTAGCTTCGACCATAAATTTGGTTTTGAGCTACTTCGCCCCGAGCTATATTGGCCGTGCGACTCGTTAATTGGAAAATGGTTTGATGGAAATGATTACTTTTGCAACACTGTTCTTTTGGCATCTGACCCGTCGAGGTAACGAACTAACAATCAAGTTTTGAAGAACTCTTTGTTTATTTTATCATGTTCAAGGTCTACTTTTTTAAAGGTGGTTGTTGAAAAACAGTAGCTCAAAATCATTTCAAATCCAAAGATATGCCTCGGGCAATGATAAAAATTATCGTATACACCTGTTCTGATAAATTATTTGAAGAATGCTATTATGCTATTATTATGATATGAATGTAATTTATTGTGTGCATTAACTATCAATCTACATAATGTATGTAGGAGATAAATGGAAGAAGACTACTTCTACTCGTAGAATTAACTCGCCAACGGGCGAATAAAACAAATACTACCTCAGAGGCCTTTGAGGCATAAATATGAAGTCGGAAAACTGCTGCTGTAGATGCTATTTATTTATCCAGACTCAGTTGATACAGCCCCACAATATAGTGGAAAAATATCAAACGAATTAGTGATGGGGTATAGACGAACCAATCTAACGACAAAGATAACATGTCCAAAGTGCAATTGAATCTACTGCCTGCAATTTAAAAGAATTGTAATAAGAATCTTCATTATTTGTGAATAAATAAAACAAAACAATCGAAATCGAAAATAAAACAGAATTGCAAACCTCGTAAAACAATTGATATTAAATGATTCCAATAAAGACCCACGTTGCTTGTAAAAAAAAGTTGGTATGCACTCAAGCGACTCAGAACTAATAACTTGGCAAGGTAGAGAGGTTTCTTAGCTTAAGAAGCCACTTAACTTTTAAGTACCAGCTCAACAACTTGGACACGGGGAGAAGTTGATTTATGTTGGGCTAAAAAATGAGGTAAATGGCAAACCTGACTATAATTGCATAGGTTTACGTTAGAACATTTTCTATAACTGCTATTAGGGATAAGATATTAATGAAAAAAAGACGTGTGGCACTCGGGGACTGCCGCGGTAAAGCTATTGCATGCCACCTAGAGGTGAGTTGCTGAACTAAAATGACAAGCGTTTGGTTTTTTCGTTACGGAATTTCTGGATTCGGTCTCCACGCTCAAGGCCCGCGATAGAAGCTATGCAATAGCTTAATAACGATAAATATCTTTGGACATTCCACACAGCGTCATCTAGTCCCTAGCTTAGCAACTTAATGCTTATGGTATGATAACCAGATGACTGATAACACATAGATACTTTTTTTGTAAATACAAACATAATTATACATATGAACACCCTGTTGTGATGTCGATGAAATATCGATAAGTGATAGCTGTCCCGTCCCTAAAGTGAAGTACATAAAGTCCCCGCACGTCGGTCGCCACCGTGCCGGCTCATACAGACGACTTAATTATATTTTTCTCCGCCATCGCTGCATGTGCAATTTGCCGATGTTTACAGTTATATTAATTTAGCAAAATGTTTAACGAGGTTGCTGCCAATTTCATGACATCGTGGGATGTTTTGTTGTCTAGTTTTCTCTTGCGTTATTTCATAATAATAAATTGGAAGATGTTGAGAAATAAGTTAGGGCACGGTGCAGTCACTTGGTTGTTTCTTAACAATTATAATTACTTTTCGAAATTTTTGTCGTATAAAATTACTTAACAATTTTTTAATAATTTCTAGTTTTTATTAGTGACATCTCTAAATACTTATAAACCAAAGTCGGTTCCCGCCATCTATACGCGTATTTTTTTAAACGCAACGGATTTTAATACAGTTTTCATGAATAGACTGACTTAATAAGGTTGATGAAGGACTGATTTAGTATGCATAATAATATGCAAACTATTGTAAATAAAATTATTAATCTAGTGAGTCGCTATAATAAGAATTTCATTCTTATGTAATCATACTAATTAAACAATGCTGGATTTAATTAAATCCTGTTGGGCAAGCGTATTCCATTTCTACAAACACTGTATGAAAGGAAAGTAAAAATGTAAAGACCTGTACATATCCTTAAGTATCACATTTTGGTTTGTTTTTCTGGTGTAACAAAATTAATGTAAGCATTACCTGGCACTATCTCCGGTGCGCCATTCCCGGCGGCGTATGCTGCCTCTCAAAGCTCTCCACTTCACATCCTTTTCTGGACCCTCCTGGAACAATAACAAACATGGTAAGATCCACAAGCCATAGCACATTATCTCAAAGTAATATAAACATAAACAGAATCAATAATCAAATTACATTGATTCCCACATCTAGAATCTCGTTATTTTCAATGAGTCTGCTGATATACCAAAACATTGTACGAACAAAGTAGAACAGCAACAGAGTAGGTAAAGTAAAACTTTTATTTGCAAAATCGTAGTAAATCTAAAACGTACAGACCTACAAGCTTGTCCGCAATCTTGGGCACTTAGCTGATTGCAGCATGACGTACCATAGTACCACAGGTAATAGGGTTTAGCTTGTTTCGTCCAAAGACTATCACAAAATTTACCGTAGCATTTAATACTATTGTAACCGAGTCAAGTATTACGAATATATCAGAATCCTTCAATAGGCCCGATTTCGAATTCTGCTTGTATCACACTGATATGCTATTGAACTCAACAAGTTACATTTTCTACAATCGCTGCTGTAATTATAGAAATAGAAAAACATGTGATGTTGTCATCCGATGCTGAAAAGTCACAGGATCAAAAGTGACTAAGTATAAGTGGATGATCGCTTGTATCTCGCGGGTTCGATTATAATTATTAATACTCGTAGTAATTTTATTTACGCTAAGTAGAAATAATTTTTGCTTTTTGTCATTGTTGGTTCACAGAAGTGTGCCAGCTTCTCTCCAAGGACTGTGGATGTAAGTCCAACTTCTAAATAATACCCACTTTGGAAAATTAATTTAACCAGAAGTAGAGCTATAGCTATACTATTTTGTTTAATAAATATCTTTAGGAACCAAAACAATACATCCATTTTTATTCCCACTAATTTGTTTATTTTAAAGAATATGGTTTTTGTATTAATCATAATAAATTAGTTTGTCTAGTAAACTTACTTCAACTAAAAAGTCTATTAAATAAATGCATTGACTTATGTGACCAAACAAAAAAAACGTTTATCTGTTATGTCACTACAATAAACAATAAAGGATAATTTACTGCAATTATAATTTAAACGAGTTAATTTTACCAAATTAAAAGCTAATATGCTGCATGTATTTTGACCTCGATACATTTTCATCTAAAGTCATTCTTTTCACAAGCTTTGAGAAATGTTCGATCCGAATCATTTCTGCCATTACACTCGGAACTACGAGTAAAAGGGAACCTCTGAACGATCTATTCAGGCTCTGCCGAGCGATGCATTCAGCGCAAAAGCCTCACAAGTGTTAAGGTGCTGTTTTGTTGATGCGACTCAACTTCTTCTAGGGCTATTTGACAGACTGAAATAATGATGTTTTATATTGTTATCCGTAGTTTATAGATGACGCTGGTTCCTATAACCAACTTACGGATGGTCGTAGGACTTTCGCCATAGCTACGTTGTTATCTGTCAAAAAGTTTTATACATTTTATGTAATAAAAACAAAGTTGCTATGGTGATGGGTCTACGGACATCCGTACGTTGATTATAGAATTCGGGCATTATTCAATTTGTATTAAGGCATCTAAAATATTGAATATTTCCACCAAAAAACCCAAGATAAAATTCATTCTACCATTTTAATTTTCATATCAGTGACACACTTCATCACAGGCATTATCAAGTTCTATTGAATCTCACTGCAGATCTCTTCGACTTTCGAAATGAGGTTATAGAAAAGCTCTACTAAAAGTCTATTTTCAACGACTTTCATAACATGACGCGGTAAGACATTGCACGTTATCTAGCTTTTGTTTTCTGAAATCCATCGCATTATTTAAAAAAACATGATGACGTATCGTACCAAGTTAAGACATTGTTATTTGGAGAATAAGGCGGCTGGTTACGTGTGACGACAAGTCTCCACCATCAGAACCCGGTCTTGCGTTCAGAGCAATACAACAGCCTTCTATAAACCTGTTTTACTGCATCACTCTGTTTCCGTTGTCATAAAATTTACGTTGAAATACTGCAGTGGGCCGCATTTTCGTGCTAAGCAGGTCAGTTTCCATGTTACTGCTACTGACTTTTATATGTTTCAAATCAAGTATGAGTTCAAATTTAGTTTTTTAAAGAAGGTTTGAAGTACATATATCTGAAAATTAGGTGATTAGTATGACGCTGTGAATGTGTTAACCTTCTATTTCAAATACAAGAGAAGAAGAATATGTTTTAGAAGGTATTGCTACTTAGTCACAGATGGTATCCGTTGATTCTTCAGGAACAAAAAAACATAAATTGACAACCTTTTTTTAGACGTTTAAAAACACGCATACAATGATGACCGCTACAAACCAAGTTTAAAAAACAAAGCCTATTCTAGCAATTTGGACAAAACCGACAGTCCAATAGGAATTTGGCAAAAGTTAGCATTGCGCCAGCATGCGGCACAGGCGGTTATAAAAGTATACATCTAACTTTCTACTAAACTTTCCTACTTACTAAAAAATAAACCATTATAATAAATGTTGCTTTATTATCACGGAAAGCTATACCAGGTACATAGTTTTAAAAGTTTTAATAATAATAAAATCCGTAATACTGGTTTTTTGTCAATTTCAAAATACAATTTAAAACCAGTTGAGCCAAGGACCGTTGCAAACGGTTGTTTCATAAACTGATTCTTGTGCATAAATTTTTCAATTCTTAATATTCTCCATCCTTCAACCATATCATATTTTTATTTACAAACACAACAAAATAAAGAGTTTGCTAAAAATACGAATGCACCCGGAACCGTGGAGAGGGAAACACAACGCTCAAGCCCTCAGAGAGTCGTCATTTGAAATTTAGCGGGAAATGCGGAAAACCGAGCAGAGCTTGTATACGAGATAATGTTTTTATATTTCTCCCTCTGAAATTGAGTTCCTTATTAAAAGTTATACTGATATGTTTTTGCATCAGAATTTAAGGAGTATTGGATAAGTAAATTTCAAATAATGTGGTAATTTTGTTTTGTGTATGAGTCTCTGAAATGTGTGAGTTGGCGAGTGACAGAGATGAATGGAAGAAGAAAACATGTTGGGCCGACCCCACCTAGTGTAGGATAAGGGCAGGGAAATGATGTATGAGTCTCTGAAATGGATTTGTACAGCCTTGCACCATCAATATTTTATTAAAAAACGGTTTTCGTGAGAATCTTCTCAAATCTGTCTGGATGGTTATAGGCTATATTTTATCCCGCTAGTTTCATTAGTAAACCCATGCAAAGACGGGACGTACTGCTAGTTTATAAGAAAACAGGAAAAATATGATAGAAGGAATTCTGTATTCAGGATCATTACGTGCTCACGTACGATCCTGATTGCCGAATTTAAACTCTAAAATAAGACTATGTACTAAGTTATAGTAATTTTTGCTTCTTTGGATTCAAGTAGTGCTCGAAAACAATTTTCCTCAATTTGTTGTACGTGTATTTGAAAACACTCGGCCAGAAAATTGAGGGCGGCAATTCCGCAGTGTAAAGTAGGTAAGTATCTTCAGTAAATCTTATTGACTCATCTAAATAATGATCAAAATTACGTTTGATACTGATTGTAATATTTGAACTCTTTAAAATAAGCAAACGACTATGGGAAGTAATTAAAATAAATGACAAAAAAGTTAACTTCTGCAAAATATAGAAAACTGCAAGTTGCATCTAAGTATTATCAGTCATCTGGTTACCATAACACAAGCATTAAGTCACTTAGCTAGTCATATTTTTGTCCACTTCTATCGGTTTTATAAATTATATGACCGGGTATTTATCACGTTACCTTTTTATTATTTATCCCGACGTTTCGAGACGGATTGCACCGCCCGTGGTCGCGGGTATACCCGGTCATATAATTTATAAAATGTGTTCTGATCACGTAAGTTTAAAAAAGACACTTCTATCGGGTTGTAGTTCCTACTCGATAGGTCTCCAAACAATTTAGCTCAATTCGCTGTACGTGTATTTCGAACACAACCAGGAAATTTGGGGCGGCAATTCTGCAGTGTATCCAAACCGTGGCCGCGGCCACTTGAGTGCAATTTGTCCAGCTATGTCATCAAGCGCTCTCATAACGAAACTAAACTCAACTTGGAGTTTTGTTGGGTGAACTGGCTTTTTTCCTCTCTAGGGTTCCGCTTGTTAAATTGTGAAACTGTAGTTTTTGTTGCTGAACTTTTGCTGATGGAGAATTACCACAAAGGAGTGAGTACGGTCAATAACAATAGATACGATACGTAAGGGAGGAAATCGTTCGTTCGTATAAGCAAGTGTCTAATTCTGGTGACGGAGTTTTTAGTTCGCTTAAAGGTCTATAATTTTAATCATTTTAGAACTTAAAACACACTAACAGTGATAGTGGCTGTACTTTTATACTTTTTAGATAGCATTATATAAAACAACATGTAACTTCAAAAGTGATATCAGCCAAAAAATGTTTTAACAACTTTCCCATTACTAATATGACCTACTAGTTCATTTTATATCTCTTTTATTAAACTTACACTTGACCGAATTATTTACCTACTTTACGAAACTAACTCTCAAGAGCTGTTGTGCCCAGCGGAAAATGTTTCGAGCGCACCAATTTTAAATTTTTACGAGTGAATGAGTGCCCTGTTTAATGGCTGGAAAGTAATGCTTGGGACACGGTCCGCATTTGTAACATGGTTTGAATCGTTTTAAATCGTGAAATTAAGTCTAAGAGCGCGACGCACCCGCACCACACCCTCGCCTCTTGTATTTATTCCGGGCCTTAGCTTCTTTAGAGAAAGAAAGAAATAATATTTATATCAATATGACTTCAAAGATCAATATTGTCTTATAAGCTAGGTGATCCTATTGCCTGTTCCAACACAACTCCCTACACCAAGGAAAGAATCAGGCAAGAACTTGCTTTTTTAAAATTGTTCAACGTCGACCTTTACATTATTCTTTACATACGATACCCCACATTATTTCCCGTTTTATGCTATGCTATTACTCAAATCACCAACCTACTCGTTCAAACAAAGAGGATCATCAATTTTATGTGTTTGTGTAACGTGTGATTGACGGGTGCTGGTTTTCAAATGACAATCACATTACCGAATTGTGAACGTAACACAATTTTGTGACAGAATCACATCCCCACAATGATTATAATTCCATACGGCTTTATAAGGCATAGTATGTATAGTGTATTCTGAATATGGCCGGCTAAGCTGAGAGGATGGTTTAGGTGCTGGGCAAGCCTATTCCATCTCAACGATGTCCCAGGCACTGCAGTGTCCTGTTAAGTGTATGCGAAGATTGCCTCCTGACGTTGTAATCATCTAGTATGTAAAGGCCTGAGTTAAAAAGGCAGATTTTATTTAAGTTTAATTAAAAATGTTTAGAGAGAGTCACACGAATAACACATAATTTGCACACAATTCACGCCTAATACCTTGCCTTAGATTCATAATTAATTAAATAATAAATAGTTGACACATGAATAACTTTTCTGTTCGGCATAGAAACTAGTTTGTTCATATTACTATATTTACGTACACTGTGTTCGTATAAATACTCCAAATCTTTTGTAGAGCTTTTGTCCAGAGCTTTTGTATCATTCACAAAACAATTTGTTCAGCTTACACACAGATACAGTAATGAAATTTGCAATACAAACACCATTATCTCTCAAAAATGCGTGTAAAACAAGGTTACAAGGACGGAAGGCATTAACATACGTCGCGAACACATAACCCCCCTTCCTTCCTGTCGCGTAAGCTTCAGACCGTTTGTCCTTACCTTTCGGAAAATCAATACCTGCCTCTGAGAAAAAAGGTATCGTCATACTTTGTAAGAAATGCTATTTCGTAGCCCCTTGACACTAGCTAACTCTCCCGACTTGGTCGTATTACCTGGATATAAATTCAATGTCCAGGTCATAAAGAATACTTATTTCAAGTTTCAGCCAAACCTGTTCTGTGGGTTTTGTATATAAAATTTATAATATAAAATATTTGATTATTAAAATGTTTCAAATAAGCTCTATTTTTCACATTTTATAATGAAATCATTTTCGCCCAGGCTCTAGAGAATCTTAAGTCCTTAAATTCCTAGTAGAACCACAGATTACATAAGTAGTAGAACCTAATTAAGTTCTTTTAATCTTAAGAAAGATAACACCTACAACATCTGTTATGGACGTAGGCGTGTGGGAACCAAACAACATGGGTAAATGAGGCATGCGTTCAGGTCAATAAAAACCCTGAGGTTGGTACACACTCGTAGCCATCCACGATGCAAAGCTCCCAACAATCCACACTCACAGTGACAATATTGTTCGAGTTCCTTTGTCGCGGGACAAATACCGATACGGAAATGAGGCGCAAATTGCATATGAGACGGCACGTTTATCGAAGTATTTGATTTACACATTATGTAGTATCGTACTGCATCTAGAGACTGAGGCTTTTACATCTTTACTAGATTTATACAGCGTCAGGAGGCAATTGCCTACACTTAACGAGACGATGTAGTGGCTGGGACATATTTGATATGGAATAGGCTTGCCCAGAGACAAAGTAAACCAATACAGCTAGAAGCTACTTCAAAACGCGACCAGCATACAAAAAATAAAAAGAACCTGTTATAAAATTTTACAAGAAACGGTGCTAATCGCAACTCTTAAGAGGGCCCTTATGAAACGCGCATACGGTGGCCTTTTAAAGCACATGATACATGTGCGCCGTTGTGTCCTTCAATAAACTATTAGCATAGTATTGTTTTATCTGTGAATATACTCGTACACAAAAAAGTACATTACCCATGCCTTATATGATCTACTATTGATGATGATAAAGCAAACGCTGGAATACTTATTTCTCTCGTAAAGTGTGACATTTTGTTCTTAGTATTAGAAAATGTACATTTACATCTCTAAACAAAAACATGAGGAAATATATCCGTAAACAAACATGCAAAGCATATGCATATTATGACAAAAATGTATTGTTGTGTTCATTGCTTTAGCCCACAGCCTCAGAGATCGACAACAGTTCATAAATGGAGTTAGGACCTCATCAAAGAGCATGATCCAATACTAAACTATCCCAAACTCAATACCGTATCTTCATATTGATTCGGCAAAGTCGTAGCGAAGTCCGACGAGATGGGGAAACTTGCTGAGTTTGTTATACACTCCAGTACTTATGCTTATCCGAATAAGAATATCCTATTTTGGTAAGTTTGATAGTTATAGGACATAAAACTATTCGGAACAGAGTCTCAAGGTTTATATACAGGTGTCCCAACACAATAGTGTTGGGACACCTGTATAATATTTTAGTTACTTCTCCTTCATATATATGGAATACCATATGAATTAGAAGTAACTAAAATATTGTTGTTCTATTTCTGAATAATATATTAGTATTTTGTTACAAAACTATTTAAGTGCTTTCAAATATTTTAAGTATTGCTTTTGTTCATGTACTTCAAGATTTTTCTGTTACCATTTAGTCTTGTTCTAATCTTTAGGTACTTTATAGCATCGAATGTTCGTTTGAATGCAAATGAATTTAACCCGCAACTTAAATATAAAGTCAAGGTGTTATACCTTGACTTTATATTTAAGTTGCGGGTTAACTATGCCAACATGGCTTAAATTTAGTGTAACGCAAATCTGCATGCGCAGTTTCGTTATAAATTCTAAGTTTCCAAATTCAATAGAAGGAAAAGTTTGCGACTGCACTCGAAACTTTCTAATAAGATGCAGACTGGTGTAATAAATGACATGAGCAAAAGTTTCATCTCAGTGAGTATTTTCTTAATTCTGTATTATTGAATTTTGCACAAGTTACATACATACATATATCACGCCTCTTTCCCATGGGGGTAGGCAGATACCACGGATCTCCACTTGCTATGATCCTGACATACCTCTAAGCACAAGTTGCCAGATTATAAAATACCCAAATACTTACTATGAATACGAAAATAAAGTAGGTACTATTCAAAAGATTCTCTTTAAAATAATTAAACAATGCTAGATGAATGGTCTAAACATTGTTATGCTTAGATTTTTGCCTTCACAACATCAGCAACACAGACATCAAAAAACAGTTTTCTCCCGCAAAAATAGCCACTACCATAAAACTAAAGACCGCACAATACCGCACCGTGGTAAGGGATAGATTAAACACTTGATACGCTCCGCCCTTGACCTTGTCCATTAATTCCTATTATTGGCAATTTGGCCATCCCTTACTTTGGGAAAAATTATGCCGACGGTACCAATATTACAGTACCTTACCCTATACATTTATATTTGGATGTCTTGAACTAGTGGGAGTATGTTTTTTTTTTGTTCAAGGACTTGGATGTGTTTAATCTGGCCAAGCTATGTACGCTGGAGGAATGACAAGTAGAAAAATAAAAAACGTATAAAATAGACTAATTTATATATAGAATAGAATAGAGCAATTTACTCTCTTAAGGTACAATTCTGTCTCCGAAGATTTTTCTATTTTTCTTATTAATAAAATTCAGAAGAAAATAATCTAATCTAAAATAATCAGGTGCAAGCACAATTTCCGTTATCAAAAAGCTAGCTTGTTTTCCCACTTCGTTTTCTTCTTCAATTTATTTATATATCACAAATTCGTGCTATAATTCGGCGTGTTTCAGCCATATCAGCGGTACTCAAACTTCCAGTTGAACACGTGTCAGCGATCCTCAAAGTTCGCGTAACGTGCCCCTTGCCAAATGGAGCTCATTTATCAAATCCGCTGCGAATCAGAACTGGAAAAAAGATTAACTAAATTGGATACATGTGCCCATTAGAAAACGAAGAAAAAGTACACGTGCGATTGCAACTTTAGTGACTTTGGAAGATACATAAATAAATAAATATTCTTGGACATTCCTCATAGCGTCATAGCTGGAGAACATAGCGAGAATAACTGACCTAGTCCCAAACTAATCAACTTTATATTCAAGTTCGTAGAGAGATAACACTGATTACATAAGTACAGATACTTACCTCATCTCGAACATTGAAATGACTATTTCACTTTCAATTGAAATGACTCCTTCTTTTTTTCTGCGAGCTACCAATAATTCACCGAATTACTCTTGATCGATATAACTGTTCATAGAAATCACTATTTACCGAAACTCTTTCTGCGGGTTATTTTTGTGTTTGATTTTTGAAGGAGTCATTTCAATGTTCGAGATGAGGTACCAGTGGAAATAACCACTCTGTGCTATTGCTGTTGTTAAGAAGTTTATACTTTTAAATAAATTAATACATAGTGATACATACATAAAATCACGCCTTTTATAGGACCACGGATCTCCGGTTGCTACGATCGTGAATTCAAATTATGAAACCATATTTTATACTCTTTGCGTTGCATTGCTGCTTTTATTAATTAGTGAAATAACAAAGAAACTTCAATTCTTTCTACAGTTGTGATTTGATCCTGCACTTTTATGAACAAAGGCCGTTCCCCAAATTCCGTGAACAGAAAGCACAAACAAAACCTTTGTGGCTCCAAACTGATTCCGAAACAGAATGCAAACCCATTTGGCAATTTGAGCTGTGAAAGGCGAATGTTATAAAAAATGAAATTTACAACTACGAATAGTTTGTTAATTGTATTTTGTAATAAAATAAAAAAATACAATAACATTGACAAAAACAGCAACTTTTGCAATTGTGGAACCAAATTTTTTGGCCAAACAGATTAATTTAATTAAGTTAGGCCTACATTATGGCTTGGCGACTTATAAAGCCAGGACCAGTTTAACTAATTTAATCCTATCTGCAAAGAGAAAACAATATTTATAAAATGTTTCGATAAATTCCCTGGTTATCTTTACAACTGCACTGAAACTTTAAAAATATTTCTTGTTTATGCAGGTACTTATGACTTATATCCGCCTGAGGCTTCGCTCTAGTTATACCGAACTCTGGTCATAATTTTGTAAAATATATTCCAAAATCTAGACAGCCACATCCTATCTAAGATTTTGTACATTTAAGTAATTTTTAAGTGCTGATTCAGTTACGATTTAGTATAATCGTATCCTAGCATAGCATTTCGGTATGAGAAACTCCTAGTACTACACAAATCGCCGTGAAATCTCCATCTTTCCTCTACTCTACTCGCTCTAAATCCAATATAGGTAAGTATTTAAGTGTAGCTTTGTCCGACCGGCGCGGCGGACGGACCACGGCGGAAATTGGCCTAACGTGCCTTTGAGGAGGTAACCTGCTGTTTTAAACTAATTCTGTACACACAGAATCTGTTTAAAGAGCCGTGTGTACAGAGTAAAGCCAAAGTAACTGGATTTTAGGTTTGAGTTCTTAGCACTTTTGTTAAAGTTAGCAACGTTGCGGTCACAATTTTTGATGGAGTGGTATTGCCAGCTGAGCGCTTCCGTGCTTCGGAGGGCACGTTAATTGCTTTTGAAATTGTTTAGCTATGACAGAGGCCTAAAAGTATTTTTTGTTACAGTTAGGTAAGTTAGTTTTTGTTAAATTTGTTTATTGCAACTTTTTTTTAGGACTTTGTATTTATTTTGTGCGGAGAGGAGACAATCTTAACAGAGTAACAATCTAAGTGTTCACAATTTGCCAATCATCAAAAAAAAACTAAGACATAAAACATTCATAAAGTAACAAAGTGCTCAGCTGTTCATGTCACTCTTTGGAAAATTGAATCTTCAAGTACGTGTGTACGACTTTTTGTATTCAAAACCTTTTATATAGTTAGTTCAAAATTAATTATGAACCTACAACTCAATGTGGAACAAAAGCTCACAACAAAACCCTGTAATTATGAAACAATACAGAATAACACATACTCACTACACACACGCGACATTCACACGATTCATTATTAAAATAATTAATAGAATACAATAACCAAAGCAATTCCAATCGGACCATCAATTAACGTGTAATTTGAGGCTATAAAAATGGTGAATAGCGTAAATTACACGAAATATGAACATTTATCAATCACACCAACCAAACGCGCAAACTTTCATTAGTTAATGACTACGAATTTTTGGTAGTAACGCATTTTTAAATATTATATAAAAGCCAATCCTATTGTTATACGAATAAAGGTTAAAAGTACAATGTTACATGCAAAGTTCCTTTGCCGAATGCTGAAATAGTAATCAACGAGAATGATATTCCAAGTGTAATAAAAAACTGTCGAGTGAGCGATTGACTGTTAACTCTGTTAAAAAATAAAGTTTTTTTTCTGTTATAATAACCGAAATATTAGTAAAATCGTTAATCTGACAGCAAGTTTAACTACAGTTACCTAATTGTACAAAATACAATTAGATCCAGTTGAGCCACCAGTTGACTAATTTATATGTAATGATACATCATTATTTTTTATACTCACAGGAATAATCAAACCAGTTGTGTCAAATAGAAAGTAAAAAAGAAACTGCAAAAAAATCTAAAAAGTGAATGTAAAAGTAAAGTTTTGTAAGAATCAGACAAGCAAAGCCGCTGGCGCGTGCCACTAAACTGTATTTACACTTTGTCGTGACCACTCACCGTATTTTGTTTAAAATTACAGTTTTTGAATGTTCACAAACTAGTTTTAAACAAACACACGCCACTTGTTTATTAATTTTCACCTAGTTAAGTTGTTCGATAACATTGTAAGTTAAGTTAGTTTTGTACCTTCGAAAAACAAACAGTTTCTTGACGTAGATTAAAACTTTGATATAAACGAAAATACGGGCAATAAACTTCTTATGTTTTGGTCACGAATGTTACAAGATGCGGTAAACATTATTCATTGAGATCTTTAGGCATTTTAGATGCTTTCAAGATGTATAAGGGGGTAGCCAGAGGTTTGTCCAAATACGTTTGATAGCCTTGCCTACATTTTGAAGGAGTTTACATTCCATGCGTGACAGGTTGACAGCTCATCGACGCGCACCTGTCCTTGTGTTCTCACTACTAAACCCAGGCAAGGTAGACATATTTTTATTGAGAAATATAAATAAATGCCTTTTTTATTCTACGTAATAACTTACTAATACTTACGAAATTATACGTCAAAGGTAGTATTAAAAATATTATAACAAAGAACAAACTAGAAATAAACAAACTTTGAAGCTAATATACTCTGAATAAACTTCTAGAACTCATAGTATTATGTAAAGTATAAGTTGAATAATATGTTAGTATTCAGGTATTTCAGTAAAATATTGAAAGGGAGTGAATTGTCTCACTATTTTATAAACTTACCGAACTGTGTAGATTCGAAGTTTCTAACAATACTGTTTAGTTTCAATACTGTCTAGTTTTAAAGTAGGGTCTGTTCACACGATCAAGCTATTTTGGCTATACTAGACTAGTACTAAACTGAAACTATTAAATTAGTCATTACGATGCTCAGTTTTGCAAATGCATTTTTGTAGATTTTAATTTATAAAAAAGGTAACAATTAAATTGGAAATAGGCAATACAATTGTTTTGTAAAGTAAAACATACTAAGTACTTATATTACAAATTTACAAAATACTCAATTAAAGTTAAAATAACAAC
Source organism: Xanthorhoe spadicearia (assembly GCA_947086425.1). NCBI lineage: Eukaryota > Metazoa > Arthropoda > Insecta > Lepidoptera > Geometridae > Xanthorhoe > Xanthorhoe spadicearia. The sequence goes on along the minus strand of OX352198.1, from coordinate 2,299,054 downwards.
TGTTATTTGAGGAATTACTTATAATGATTTTTGACTGAAAAAAAAAACATAATCTCTGCTATTCTTGACGCTATTTTTAACTCGAGTAGCTTCGAAATGCCTACTTTATACTTTTAGCAACATTTACGAGGACGTTGAAGGAAAGTGCCTATTATTCTTTCCATTTCTTTATCTACAGTGCTTTTTAAAGGAGTAAAATGGGAAGTTGTGATCGCTGGTGCACACCAACGCACACAAATTGGCGTGCTTGGATCAAAAAGCAGCGTCTTCTCACACTCGATTGATCGATCAATTGATCATTGTCAAAACAAAGTACGTGCTTGATCGTGAAGTATTTAACGAATGCGATGTTTGTGATATTTTAATTGATAAAAGAAATCATCTGAGGAAAATTTATAAATGAGTAGTTTCTCGGGATGTTATGGGACGCGGGCGCGTTTCACACTCAGTTTTGAAAGTGAAAAACATGATTGATTTAAAAAATAATAAACAAATTCAACAGTCTAAACACAGCTTAACGTGACCTTTATATCGTGCCGTGTTCACTTCACCGCGATAACCCGCAGATAAAGCTAAATTTATTGCACCATTCTGCATAAGAATGTCCTAATAAAGTTAGAGTTAGACGCTCTGTCAGAATATGACCTCGGTGCAAACCGTACATACCCGCGATAGGTTCCGTTAGAACTCTACTGCTGATATTTATAAAATATGTTTTGTCCTTGTCTGTTAGGTATATGTTAGATAGGTTGATTTATAAAATGTTCTGTCCTTGTCAGTGATATGTTAGATAGGTTGATGCAAAGGCGCGTACCCATCGCTCTCGAATATTCTCGCTTCTGCTGCCTAGTATAAATACTATACCTAGTTACTATTCGTGTACTGCAGTGGGAAACGTAGACCCGCGTTGAGACGTAAACAGCGATGAGATATGCTTTGTATAACAAGCAGTGTACCACATGCACAGCCTGCATGGTGTTGACAGCGTTGAGCTATGTAGCTGCCTATTCGTACAAGCCACACAAGTATCATTAGTCTATATTAATAAATTTGCTTGTCCGTGGGTTTCAGTGAACAGTTACAATTTTTTTTTTTTGCAAAGCTAAGTTTAATACACGTAGCCTCTTCGTGGGCCTTGGGGGACCGTACCTTAAATTTTTACAGTTTTGCAATATTTCATCTTCTTGTCCTTGCCAATATAATGTGAGGTCGGCCGTCGGCCTGTTAAGCCCGTCGACTCTAGAAAACGAAAACAATGCATCGTGACAATCATCGCAGGCAGCTTATTTTTTTATGATGGTTATTCTTCCGAATTAAGTTTCCAACAACATAAGCTGACCTGCTATTATTGGCACGATGCATCGTTTTGAGTCTGTAGAAGGGCTGTTTCTCTCTCCGTCACTGAATATCTTAATACCTAAATAGTCCTTTGGTTATGCCATCGCCGGCGCCGCGAAAATAGAACTCTTGCGTCACTTCACACCAAGGCCTAAGCCGCCATTAAACAATTATTTTAAGTGTTCTTTGAATGAATAAAATACTATAGACGTCAAACTCAAATAGTTCTCTTGAAGACCAATCTACGCACTATCGTTTAACTAATTGGCAGATAATTAATTAATGAAACTCCGCCACTGTGGGCGAACAAGTCCGTACCTTCTAACATTGTTATAATCTAACGACAAATATAAAAACACGTATTTTTTCAAGTTAGGTGTGTATACATTTGAATACCTAAAGTTAAACGTCAAATTCGAACAGTCCCGTTTACCTGTTCATATTGAATGCCTACAGTATCATACGGAGCACCTGCGTGGCTCCGAGCCAAATGTATAGTGGCCTGCTGGCTGCATTTGACATAATAAGTGGAAAACAACTAGGCAGATGGATCAAGATATGTTTCAAACGAATAACATTTAAAGCAATTAGTGGCCCACATGTTTAATTAATGGACATTTGAGGACATATTTTTATACAGCATCAGCTAGTCACAAGCTAGTTAACTAATTGATTGTGTGTGTAACCAGATGACTGATTTACTGTTGACCATAGTCCAAGCATTTAATTGCTAAGCTTGGGATTAGATGACGATGTGTGGAATGTCCAAGGATATCTAATATTTACATTCACGGTTAATTTATAGCTTTTTCTATGATTATGAAAAGAAAGAATGGACTGGTAAAAGACAGAAATCCACGAATCTTTAAACATCCCGTTTTATTATATTAATACGACGTAAAATTACTCACGTAAAAATATTTTCGATTTAGATACCGACAATGTTTCGATTCTTCCGTAGAATGTTCATCTGGGTATGAGTATGGTCATTCCTCGCAGGCGCGTCTCACACACTATATCCCGTTTACAATACAATGTTAATTTGTTCATAAACATGATAATTTTGAAAGTTTTATAGAAGCTTTATTCCACTATCATAATATTGCAGAATTTGCAGATATCATGAACCACTCAGAGTTAAGAAGGCAATTCGTGTACCTACCGTGCTGGTAAGTACCTCATTCAATTTTCGAGGTAACTACTTAATTTGTGATTCAATTATGCAGATATTTTGCCGTTTTCCATGTTACTGCACAATAAAACTTAAATTATATAGGTAGTTCTGGTGGTTATTTCCTAAAACTTTTAGGTAATAAACTCCTTTCCTTCGCTGAAATGCCTTTAACCTTCCTCTAGCAATCCTCTAGCTGTAAAAATCAGAAAAGTTATAAATTTTCCATTGGTCGATTTAGAGATTTATTTATAATTCTTTCCCTCCATTCACGAAGAATTATGTACTAATATTACTTATACATCACTTATTTATTTTTAAATTTACAAAAATTTGCGGTTATAATAATAATATACATATTTAATAATAATATATTTGGAAAGGATCTATGATAATACTTCGTGAAGTACTTACTGCAGCGACTGGTAAAAAATAATTCGTTATTCAGCTTTCTATTTAAGAAAGCAAACGAAGTCGCGGGCGTAGTATTGGTATAGACATCCAATTTTCGTTGTGAATACATTGGCCTATTTCCATAGGATAATCTCAAAAGCAATTGGCTTATTATGCATATTGATGGATGCGAACGTCAGTTGCATATAAAATATACATTATACATACCGAACAGATTCCATCAATTCTGATCTAATAAACATATAAGTCAGTATCATTACATGTAATTGGAAGTTATTAGATAATATTGGTAAATAGAGTGTTGGTTTACTATTCCGGCTTGGTAATTGTTATATACCAATTAATAGTTAATTAAGGTCGCTTAGTCGCAATAAACCATGTTCAATCTATTTTATAGTCAGTCTGCCCGCGACCACGGCTGGTGCAATCCAATTGAAACGTCGAATAAGTTATATAATATAGTTGAATTGAGGTAATTGCGATAAATACCTGTAAATATAATTATGTTTCATCATATGTTTAATCTATACTAATATAGGTAATTATTTTACACCTCTATAGCACAGTAGGTGAAAGCCCTCTTGAAAGGCAGTAAGGTTATTCAACAAGATACGATATTCAAATTCAAAACGAGCAAAAACAATTGTAGGCTAAACCATCGCACCGCTAGTATATTATAATTCCACTGGGTTAATAAATTAAATAAGTATAGCACTATAAATATAAACAATCTTTAGACCAAATTTAGAATATGCAAGTCGTGGTGACAATCAATTTTGTATGCAACAGGCAAGAAAATGGCAGCTGTTTAACCAATGCAAGTCATGATACTCGTAACTATCAATTTTAATTGTATGCAACAAACAAGATGTAAATAGAACTTTATACGATCACTTGATACAATTTAACTGCGTTCTGTGTATATCCTTATCACTTCCCCGTCGGCACCAACTGCGGTTGTAGTCGTAAAGCTGTCACTTGCGGACGGAGGGTCGCGCCAGGATACGATTTGGTGAATTCACAGCGTGATGCGAAGATTACTGTTTGGGATCGATGGAATCAGAACTTTATCTCACTTTTTATTTGAATCGTATATTTTGTCACTTTCATTCCAAATTTAAATTCCGACGATTTAAATTTAGAATACAAAAATTAATGTAGAGGTATTTGAATTTATTAGGATGTTGATACGAGCTTTATTCTGTGATACGAGTAAGTTGGTCCAATTTTAAAAACAAAATGTGGGTCTATGTTCTATGTAATTAGGTACGTATTTTGTTACCTATTTTATGAAATGTTCACCGATTATGCCATCAACAGTGGAGTGAAAGAGACGATCAATTTCGTCTTTTTCACGCATACCGCATCTCGTCTTTTAGGGCACTCTTGACCTGGCCCTTTTCAAAATGTTTCCGATTTGATCCAAGTATGTAAGTCGAGGGCTTTCTCGTCTAAGCCTCCATTTATACTTGATTTGAAGGTCTGTCTCATAAATCGTATTTTGTTCATCTACTGAAAATGCCTTAATCATTTGTTCGGAATAGTAGAATCGGCGTATTCGATGACGATAAGTCACGAGGTCGGAAATGTCAAAAACGAGCAAAGGCGATGGCATTGAGAGTAACAGTTTAATTTCAGTATCATCACAGTATCATTTGTATGTTAGCAAAAAGTCTTGAACGTGCATATACTTATTCCCGTTTTAGAAGTTACAATAGGTACTACTTTTAAAACTCGCTCGTCATAAACCTGCTCTACTTCGTCAATGTACCTTAATAGCATGTCATTAGGTCACTGTAACATTTGGAGCGAGACAGCTTGGCGACCGTCGAAGTACAAGTTTGTGCCGAAAACAGAGAATACTATAGATGCATAACAGCATGAACAGAGATCTGTTAAAAATACTTCTTACCAGCAACAAGGCATTTCTCAAGATTTTCAAAGTTCATTATTATTTATTCATCATGAAATTGCAACTATTGTCAATTTCCTGTTTTCACGGCGGCTAGCGCTCAGGCGTCCAACTTCTAGCGGCCCACTTAACTCCAACGCTTAATTTCCGGGCTAATAAAAATCTTCGCGGCTTGCCTCGTTGAAACAGAAATTAAAAGTTATAGGGCGCGGGAACGCGGACTTTTGAATTTAGAACGCAGATGTATTTAGAAGATTTTCGGCCTGTACTTAGACTTTTTTATTTGCACTGTATTGACCTGTGTTTTAAAAATGGAATGTAGTTTTTTTTTAGTGCCTTTTTGTTTTGAGGTTTTATGCAAGTGAAACATTAGTCATGCAATACAGTCGTAGGTCTCATGACAGCAACTCGGCACACATGATTCGAATGAGGATGTCATTATAGTAAGTGGTATAACAGTCATACTGACACACTTGGTGATATGACGATTTTATTTGGTGTCGTTTATTCTTTTAGTCTTGGATAATAATCATTCGACTGTATGGTGATTTGCGGACACATAAAAAGGTAAGTAACAAAAAATTCCTCATAGAAATACGATTTGAATGCAGTTTTTTTCAATATTAAGAGTTTTTTTAATCTCTTAGCTCTGAACTCCATCGGCTTTGATGGCCAATAGCTTTGATAAAATAAAACATTTTCTGACATTAAAAAGCAGAATAACCTTAACCGGTAATAGGAAGCAGAATCGATGTGTTATTGAAGAATGTTGATGCCACGGCGGAGGTCATGTGCATTCTTGGAAATACGAACTTCCATTGAAAACCGTAAAATAAATATTAGACTTCTTTAAAAAACGATATTATTTAATGTTTTTTTGTTTATTTAGGTACATGTAAAAATTGTATGATATTCTAGATCGTACGAACATTTTTTTCGGAGCAATCTCTTACTTCCTGCATCTCAGGCGTTTTTTACCCATTGCGCCACAGAGTTTGTCAAATATGTTTACAACAAACAAATAGGTAAAATTACATGGAGTATTTATTGCATTAATAAAAGCGCCTTTATATCAAGGTAGGTATTTATCCCTTTACACGTGTTTTGTACTTACGTCATAGAAATGACGCGTTTCGCAACAAATCGATCTATTATTAAAGACTGTTCATGCCACGTGCATTCCTCGAAATACAAACTTCCATTGAAAATGGCAACTTTATAAAATTACTTTCAAACTTCTTTATAAGTATAAAACTTTACTCAATTTTATAAGTTTTCTTTCCTTGAGTCATATAAAGGTGTTAAATGACGTAGTTTGCTAAAAAGAAAGTAAGTTCCTAAGTCCTATAAATCTAAAAAAATCTATAAAAATCTATAAGCAAGTGGTCAACTCCAAAATTGTGAAAATAAGACTTTAGCTAATTCTCTCTGTTGTAAACAGGCGTCGAAATCCCAATTCGAGTGAGAAACAAAACGGCACCCTTGTGGTTAAAAACCGTTCCATTATCTGTCCAAAGTTTATGAAAATTGCCGCAAACAGTCCAAGTTGGGCCGCTATAACGGTTATTTGTCAGTGAGGTAAACACCCCATTACAGGTTCACACAGGGCTTGCAGACAAGTTATATTTATACTAGCAGCACGTTCCGGCTTTGCACGGGTGTACTAATGAAACTATATAATATAGCTTATAACCACCCCGGAGGCAGTCCAATCTATATAAGTATATATATATATTGGTTTTATCCTGTGTTCTGATAAAGTTGAAGCACTCGTGGCGAAGCTTGCTAAGACGTTCTTGATACATCATCTTCAAATTAAAGCAAAGTTCTGAGCGTTCACTACATGAATGGGTGACCGCAAGTGGGATTAACTGAGGGCTTCCGTGCTTAGGAGAGCACGTTAAATTGTCTATTAAAGTTATTTTCTTTCATTCATTCATTCTCATTCATTCTCAACTGTGTGTAACTTGTGTGTAACACACAGTTGAGCCATGACGGAGGCCTTGTTGACCACTCATACGAACGAACGAATATTTAGTAGTAAATAGTTTGTCGATGTTACCTGTATGTTGTGTTGCAGTACATTCGGATCGGTCCTGCCGCAGCGAGCCGCACTGCGGAGTCAGGCTCGCCTTGGACAAGTACGCACTAAATATCCCATAACATTTATTTATGGTCTAATGGGGTAGTCAGAGGTATGTCCAAATACATATTTGGTACATGGACATACCTCTAACTACCACATGTAACATCTTTAAATAATATAAAGAATTACATAAAGATCTGAAAGGAATGTCTACCGCTCTTGGGGTAGAGTCGTGATTACGTTGAATTTTTTTTTCGTTTCATTTACCTTTATATTTTTAACGTATAATTAATATTTAAAATCCATAATAAATAAGTAAAAAAAAATCAAGAAAAATAATTTATTTCGATTACTTTAACTACCTGCGTTTCTTATTCTTGCTAGAAAGTTGGGCGCGAAAGTCGAAATCACCCAATTTAAATTTTATGTCCACAATTTTTAAGGCCAAAACATTGGTTCGGTTACAGAATTATTTGTGTTCCCGCTTTCATTAGTTTAAAATTTTCCCTGAAAAATACTCACCTAGATTATGTCAAACCTTGAAAATGTTACGACGAAAAATGAAAGATATTTAAAAATGTTTCATTATGTGGAAGCACCAACAAGTTTTGAAGTTAAGAACTTGTAAAAGTTGAATTCTCATTATAACTTTTGCCTGTGACATAGCTCACCCTCAAAGAAAAACTCTGTTACTTACTACAGTTTTGACTAAACTTTACAAAAAAAAACAAGAAACCACGAACCTATTAACTTGGGTCCAATGATGTTTTCAATAAAAGTGCTTACTTACTTCGTTCATGCGTTCGTAAGAGCAAGTGGCCAACTCTGGTGACGGAGTTTTTAGGTCGCCTAAATGCCTCCGCCTTGGCTTAACGACTTAAAAAGCCGGGACCGACAATTTGACGAGCCCTCCAAAGCACGGAAGCGCTCAGTTATTAATGCCACTTGTGGTCACCCAGCCAAGTAGTGACCGCTGAACGTTGCTTAACTTCGACGATCAAGGGTAAGTAAAGGGAGATTAAGTTTTGCTTGACCTTTGGATGTCGTGAGCGCGTGCAATGCATCATCGCAGACAGTCGAGTTGGCACCGACTTATTTTTGTTGGCAACGACTCGCGATACCATCTCAAGGACGAAGGAAGTTTCTTTACGTTTGTATTTCTTTAGCATCCTAAGACACTGACTAAAATAGAAGTTTTTAGGTTGAAAAATAATATCCAAAGTTAAAAATAGGCAGCATTCTTATTCGCTGATGAGTTTCTTGTGGTTATTATCACGTGGCTCTGAGCAAGCAATAAAAAAACAAATAACGTCACATATTTAAAAATTAAAAAATAAACAAAAATTGTGACAAGAAAACGGTCGTCACTCAGCATGTGCAACAGAAGACCGGATAGGTACGATACTGTTGCGCTGTTGGCAAGTACAATAACAGATCGTAGTATGGTCAACCTTTTCATAAGCGACTGTACTTTCTAGGGCAGGAGATAAGGAAGTGACACTCTTTAAAGTGGGCTATTCCCATCTGATCATTTGATCCCTTTATAGTTGCATCTGATCAAACAAAATGTTTAATACGGATCATTGATCAGCAACTGCTTCATCACTACATAGTATCGCTTTCTCTGTCCGTATATCCCTGTTGTATGCTTAAATCTTTAAAACTATCGGAAAATAAACGCAACGGATTTTGATGCGGTTTTTTTAATAGATAGAGTGATTCAAGAGAAGATGCATAATTATTGAACCCTAAGCTCGGGCGGGTCGCTAGTTATTGAAATAAATTTGGTGTCAACGGATAGTTCAAAGCTTCTTTAAAATCCGTCCGGTCAGTAGGCTACCGCTGGGTTTATGAACTCCAGTCAGCTGAGCGTGCGTGGGTGGGCATCGAAATAGCGCCTCGAATACGTGGGTGTTCAAGGTTCGGCGGACAAGCCGACGTAGTAATGTTTATAAAGCGAACGTAAGTCACACTGAAAGCAACGGGTTCGAATTCCGCCGAAGCCGGAAATTTTTAGTAGGTATTTTCGCTTATGTGGTTTAACACAGTAATAAAATATATAAATAAAAATATACGAAAGAAACTCTGGATTATGTGGGAAATCTGATTAAAAATTATAGAAACAGATCATAGCTGTGTTTACATTTAAAATGATCGAATCAGATGATGATATGAACCTTAGACATTTACATAGAATCTAAAATACATAAACGTCTGCAAGAAACCAGAATACCTATGTCTACTGCAGCCTGGGAATGTGATGTTTAATTTTTTATAACGCCATTCTATCATCTATTAAATTTTAATGCAATTAGTTATCAACAGTCCAAAACCTCATAAAAACTTCCCGAAGATTAGCAATATTTTCCAATATCCCAACTTTCCGATAGATGAAGTTCAGAAATGAATTAACTTTTGAATTGTTTTTCAAGAAAATAAATTGAGTGGGGTTCTTTGATGCGAGGAAAGTGGTGAGTTGTTGATGGATAGGTTTCTGGGGTCAAGGACCTTAGGGAATACAGAACGAGAGTCAGTTTACCAAGAAACTATTTAATTGCAAAAGTATATTGTAATCAAATAAATATAGGGACAAAATTTAGGATCCTTTTTTCTTCTATTTACCTTTTGTTACTACAAAAAATTCACTTATTAATTCCACAACCAACGTCAAAAAAAATAAAAAAAATATAAATCCTAATTTGAATTGAATTGAATTGAATTGAATATTTCCGTTATTTTTATTAGCAGTTGCAAGCAACTACGAGTATAGGTAGCACATATCAAATTTGGTCAATGCCCTTTTATTCCTTGAAAACGTCTTGTTAAGGAAACACACAAGAGGTTCATCAGTAACACAAAAGTTATACCTATACAGTACATTAATAGAAGTTTCTCAGTAAAATTACAGGAAATCTACGTACGATTTCTCGGAAGCTCAAGGCCTATCGACTGACTATACCTATAGATCTTACCTTGAGGTCAGCTGATATATTGCGGACTGCGAACTAATTGCCGATCGTTCCGATGACGAATGCATTCATTACTTGTACTTGTATATACTAGCGACCCGCCCCGGCTTCGCACGGGTCTAATAATTATACATATAAACCTACCCCTTGAATCACTCTGTCTATAAAAAAAACCGCATCAAAATCTGTTGCGTAGTTTTAAAGATTTAAGCAAACATAGGGATATAGGGACAGAGAAAGCGACTTTGTTTTATACTATGCAGTGAAGTTGCTTTTGAAACTGATAACTCTTGAAACACGAGTGTGAGCTTTATAAACTTCGTTTTCAGTTTCCTTAAAATACACGTCCTATGAGACTTAAAGATTTTTCCTTTAAAAAAAGAATTGAAACTGGAGATCAGATTATGAAATCATACCGCCATGGAATTCGTACCTGCACTACTTAGAGGGTTTTTTTCTTACTAAACCATCCATTCATCAAACAGACCACAGTACCACCATATTGTATAACTTAGCCAACTAGAACTAGCTTCGAATTACCATTTTGAAACTGTCTGAACTAGTTACCTAATAGAATTTGAACGGATATTGTCTGACACAGATCAGTTTAATCAGTCATGTTCCCAGTTTCGAATCTCTATGTATTTTAGAATAGAATAGAATAGAACAAGTTTTATTTTCCATCAGCACACATAAATAAACAACAAAATAAGAATCAGAAATATTTACAATCGAGTGACAGGAAAACACTAAAAGCTGACAATGATGATGATGATGATGATGATGATGTGTTATACAGTGATTATAGTGTATTACATAGGTAATCAAAGTACTCGTACTTACACTAACTACTACTACTAAGCAATTCTATCAAATAATAATCTTTTCGAAGCTCTAAACTGGAAAAGACGTTCCTAACAGATCGTTGAAGTTAAGCAACGTTCAGAGCGGTCACAATTGGGATAATTAAATAGTTAATAGTAAGTGGCATTTACAGCTGAGCGCTTCCGTGCTTCGGAAGGCACGGTTAATCGTGAAACCATAGCAGAGGCTCTTAGAAGGCCTACAAACTTCGTCAAGAGTTGGACTTGTGGCCAACTCTGGTGCTGAGCTAGTGCTTATGTGAACGAACTATCAGATCAATCAAATAGCTCTACTATATCACGTATACAAACGTCTTAAACAAAAATCCATTGATCAATGTCCTTTTAGACCAACATGTATTGTTTATTAGTTTAGTCGCAAAATCCAGCAGGATTATAACGTCCTTGCAAAAGAATTGATTCGAATATACTCAATCACTTGACCTCGTCCAAAACTGGTCCAATGGATCAGGTTAGGGGGGATATGTTATGATTTCCTTGTACGACCACTCTAAACAATGATTTGTATCAAGTTTGATTTTTGTATTTTGATTTGTGTATCATATTTGATGTAATGTTTGGTATTATATATGCAAAGTAAGTTAATAATTTTTTTAATAAGGTGTGTCCAAGCTCATAGAGCATGTTTTCTTGCAATTTTATTATACGAGTATAATGTCAATACCAATAAGTCCCGCACAGATACAACACACATTGAGTACGGTAAAACACACACCAGCTGGTCGATTCTCGACGACTTTCAACCACGCGAGGGAAACCCCGATCAAAATTTAGAGAACCAAAGTCCATCCATTTACTTTAATTGTTATTGTCTACTGATCAAGTCAGTAAGAAAAACTGCTATATATATACTAGACGCACGTCCCGGCTTTGTACGGGTGTACTAATGAAACTACCGGGATAAAATATAGCCTATAACCATCCCGACAGTCTATTCTACACATCGGTGAAAGAATTTTCGCAATCGGCTGAGTAGTTTCGGAGTTTACCTCCGTCAAACAAACAACCAAACTCCTCTTTATAATATTAGTATATATTTGAAGTCTCTATATTTTGGTCACGTACACCGGAAGAATCAACGCGGAATCCACTTACTAACTATGAATCCAGTGGAAAATTCGGTTTGTATTATTGAGAACAATTCGTGTTCGGACTTTTTAGACTATTTGATGGTCTTCTAGCACACCAAGTAATCATCATCATCATTCCCCTTAGCAGGCTCATTAAATTGTCGGTCCCGGCTCTTAAAGTCATGGCTTACTCATAGAAAATAACCAGGGTTGCTAGTTATAAGGTAGACTAAAAAAGACTGTGGAATATAAAGGATCGCAAACAAAGGTTAGGCTAAGTCAACACTTCTGGATATGTGCTAATGAGAAGCTTGCTTGCCTAGCTATTGTTATAATGAAGTTAGGCGACAATCACCTAAAATATTAAATAGATGGGTGACTGCTCAGTAATGCTATCTTCAGTATTTTAGCAAATGATTTTGTGTTAGCGCAATGTATCACATAAAGCCCACTATGAATTTTAAAGTATTTAGAAAAGTAGGCTTTTTATCAAAACAAATAATTTTTTTCAAAATAATAAAGATATTTTTTGTCACACCGCAAAAAAATTTGAAAATCTAATTACAAAACAATAATTTATCATTGCTTCTTACGCTTAGTTTCACCACGATAACTTATGAATTATTTGTCATTTGATATCATCTGATAAATCAAAAATCTATATTGAAAACTGAGAATTCATGTCAAGAAGAACCCAAATAAGATCACAAAAGTTGCCATACAAATTGCCAAGACAAGCTACGGGGTTCGTAGCACTCCGTAGCAGTGCTAGGCTTTGTGTACTCGTGCTACGAAACTGCGTAGCACATTTCCGCTCAGAAAAAAGCTGTGTTCCTATGATGATTTTTTTAAATTTAATTAAGTAATCTCATATTTTTATGTTTCTACCTATTATTATACACCAGTAGGTAGGTTTAAATGTATTTTGCTTTATTTTTTAATCTCATAAAATTATTGTTAAAAAGTTCCTTAATTCAATATCAAAAGTGAGTATGCTTACCTACAACACTCCACATACACTTGATAATCAGAGACAAGAGTCGCTTTATCGTATTTTGAAGCAGTTAGCGAGTCGTCGCATCAAAGGCGCTAGCTGCGGGGCCTTATTAAGATTCTCCCTTGTTATGATAACCGTCTGTCGTAGTAGTTGTAACTTTACTCCCAGCCACGCTTTTGCGCAGTTCCTTTTTTGGCAAAAGGACTTTTTTACTCCGAACATTCGACACTGAATTCTCACGAACAGCTAGAATATCAAGTATTCAGCTTCGCGTGGAATAAAAAAATAAAAACACTCCGCAGAAACAAAGAATTCATGGTCCGCACAAGGTCGGGCTTTCAGGACAATTATGGCAAAATGACAGCGCGACCGTACCGCGGCGCGATCTAAGACCTTGCCTTGACCGTGAAACCGAACCTTATCAATCACTTCCGCGACCATCCTGACCTGTTGGTGATGAACAATTACATAACAGAACAGGTGATGATAGCTCGGTGAGGCTGTGAAACTTACTTGATATAGACGTCTCGTTCTTTCGCTGAAGGTCGGGGTGAGAGAGAACACTCGCGTCGCGGGCGACAGCGGCGGGCGGCGGCGACGGACTGGGCCCGGCCGCGAGCCCCGCCGCCCGCGCGTCCCGCGCTCCCCCCCGCGCCCCCCAGGATAAACAACGTGCATTGTGGACCCCCTCCGAGGGCCTACCCGGCCACACATCTCACCACCGCTCTCCCGACCCAGCCACCCATTGCTGCCCTCACACGCAGCTCACACGATGGATCGTGGTACCTAGCCAGCGTTCGATGCGCAAAAATTACTCGTTCGATACTCTCGCCGGGAAGCTGAGGTTATCAAATAATTCTCCGCACAGATAGTAGTTCTAGCGTTATAGATTTTGGATTAAATTCTCGCGTAGTGCAAATCCAGGGAAATGATTATGTGTTGTTTCCGCGAAATGGGGTTGCAAATTGATGTTAGGCTTTCGGGGAAAGGTGTTCTCTGAAATTGTCTGTAGTAAAGGCTTTGCGGTATTATGTTAGCTTCGTTCTGTTTTCCGTAATTTTGCAACACTTTTGGTAGAAGAGTATTTTCTTGTTCTACGTAATAGACATATGAAAAGCTTGCTAAGTAAAAGGACAAAAACATGAGATCCCAAACTACAAGTCACAGCGTCCTTAGGGAGTGTGCACATTTACTCGTCTTGATTAAAAATACTTTTCTTTTTCGGAGACAATCTTTTTCTTCGGACTTCAACTTTTGTTCTAAAAGTTGTGTATTCGTGTTTTGGCTAAGCATGAACAACTTCTTATTTAACAAGTTCTTATCTGACTGGTACACCTTGTGAAGAGCCTTAAAATTCATGCTTCATTTGCCAGAAAGAAGGATGATTAGTTATAAATGAAAAATAAAAACTAAACAGCCTAAAGATTTTTTCTCTGCATGTTTTGAAAAAGAGAAAAAGTGTATAATGAATTAATAAATAGATAAGGCAGTTCATTCCTAGAGCTTGCGATAAGGAAACTACATGACCGATTTACTCTTTGTCTTTTTTTGTGAATTCATTCACATATTAAAAATAGAAAAAAACACTCAGACCCGAAACAAATACATGGATCATACAAAGATTGTCTCGCAGACAATGAATCGAATTTAAAAAATTACAACTGCTGTGTTTCAGGTATGTTAAAGTCTCGATCTATTTTTTGTCATAGTCTGAAGTCGTCCCAGGTCGATGTAGGCCGTCCAACTCGCTAAGGCCGTGTTATCCTCCAATTGGATCGGGCAGGTAACGTGCTCATGCATAATGCGGCCAGGCGTGTATCACTGCAGGCCATCCGCACTCTAAAGTAGGCTTTATAACAATAAGTTTAGGATATTATAGTGCAAAAAGAGAACTTAAATTTAATCAGTTACTCTTTACAAATACAAACTACTCGTACTTATATACAGGTTTGATAAGACTGTTTTTAAACTCGCTATCTCAAACCTAACTTATCAAACTAAGTTACTAAACATACCTAGGTTATAAATAAAATTTATTAAATTATAGATATTATAGATGCGATAGAAGTTTTATCTCGGCGTAAACGTGCAAACAAAAGGCTACCACAAAACATAATGTAAAATAAAGAATTTTCTGAAAGTTTGAGAGAAAAGTGAAGGTATATTACATGGATACTAATGTTTATTCAGTGGCAAGAGGCCGCGTCACCGGCTACCACGTACGTGGAGGAATGAGGGCCGGTTCATGCATGAACTCCTATTTTCATGAAAGTTTACAAGGTTCAAATTATTCATATTGGTTCGTGTTAGCAAAATTGCCGATAACTTGAATCATAATCGTAATCTCTATTGTCATTGAAACAGACAAGGTACATTACTATGACCACAGATAAAATAATACTATGTACTATGACTTGCCACAATAAATCTACGCACTTGCTAAAAAAACTCCGGCGTTTATATCTTTACTAAATGACTATATACAGCGTCAGAAGGTAATCTTTGTTTACACTTAACGGGACACTGTAGCGCATGGGACATTGTTTCGATGGAATAGGTTTGCCCAGCACCTAAACCATTCTCTCAGCTTACACACTTGCTAGCGTAAGAGTAAATAAATATTTTTTTAGTACATTATTTGTATGCTAGAGGCACTGTGTCAAGTTTACATTTATTACAGAGTGAGCGCGTGAAGATTGATTGGCAATGCCATGTTTAATATAAAGGTTGCTTATTTTCGTATGGATATAAAACTTAATAACGACTGCAGCCAAAATGAGGTAGGAATGCACTTGACCTACATCCATTGCTTTCGATAATCAGTCAATTAATTTGAGGGAACCACAATTTTGAGGGCGCAAAAGCTCTGAAAATGAAATTCATAAGATTTAATATTTAGTCACTGCGCTGTGGTCTTGCACTGAGTGTTTTAATTAAACTCGGATAGAGCTGTGGGATATTGCATAAGATAATTTCATCGAAAATGGGAAAAAATAAAGTGGAAACTTGTTTTTGAGCCTACCGGGTCCGCTGGTTATTTATTCATATTTCATCATCATTGTCAGCTTTTAGTGACCCACTGCTGGGCATAAGCCTTCTTTCCCTTTATCCAAATAGGTTATACTACCTTGGTTTCTTTCTATACTAATATTATAAGAGGTGGTGTTGGTTTGTTTGTTTGGCGGAAGTAATCTTCGAAACAACATAGCCGATTTCAAAAATTCTTTCCCCGATGTGTAGGATGGTCCGTCCATTTTTTTTTATCCCGGTAGTTCCATTAGTACACCCGTAAAAAGCCGGGACGAGGTGCTAGTTTCAAACAAAGTCCGTGCAATGTTTCAGCTCATCACTAGAGCTCCACATAAAGCAGATTGGATCGTTGTATTCTTTGAGAGAGCACTTTTAATTCAATTTTTATGATTATGCGCATTTTAACATCGCAATAAAAGCTTTGTGAAGCATCAGAGATGAAATATTTGTTTTGTTATGAAAATATATCATCATCATCCGTTATCCTACTGAATATAGTCGATAAATGCCTTATTTCTCTGTTTGCGTATGAATAAATAAAATCAATGTGTCTATTTATCTAATACTATCTTAACTATGACAATGTTTGTTATACGTATTTTTCAGCTAACCTGCTTGCAAAAATTGAAATGAAAATGAAATGAAAATAAAATAATGATCACGACTGTATCCCAGGGAGCGGTAGACATTTCTTAGAGATCTTTATGTAATTCTTTTGATCCTTTGAAGATGATAAAAATTGATGGTATTTTATATATAAAATATGTTGATATGATTTTAACTATAACAGTACAAGTTCAGGTTTTAAAATAGACACAAAAACAAGCCACGAATTGGTATCATAAATCCCAACAATATTTCAAAGCAAAAACATTTAGCTAACTAAAAGAGCAAAGCAGACGCCCCAACGCTTTTTGATCAGCAAAGCGGAAACAAAATCCGCGGAATAAATTGAAAAGCTGCAAAAAAGCGGAATTAATTCATTCTATGGAAGTCATAAAGCGCTCGAAAAAACTGCAGCTACGACGTAGCACTGCGCTACGGTGCTACGGCGTAGCGCTACGGTGGTCGAGATAATGACGCAAATGAAATTTTGTGTCGGGTTTGCTAACTAGCTCTGAACATTCTCATATTTTTTTATGGTTGGAAGAAGCTTATTTAAGTAAACCAGACTACCTAATCTTCGCATTTGCTAAATAAACACTTTGATATAACAGCTACCAAGTGACCAACTGAGGTACTGTTGAAAGCAAGCGGATCTAATCAGTAGAGCAAAATCATTCAATAAAACTTCTCATAAAACAACAAACAGTAAAATACTATGATGTTTTAGACAAACAGTGGAGATATTCACACTTCTCAGAATGCATTCGATTCTTTTTCGAGTTTTTTAAATATTAAATATTCAAATCAAATGCATTCCGGGAATGTGATTTGCCCCACTGGTCACAATTATTTAGCGAAAGTTTTTCCCCAAAAAATGTTAAATACAAAAAGCCCTGGTTTCGGGTCAGGTTAAGTAGGCTGTGCGTTCGACAGCCGTAATCGGTTATCGAAGACTAATTTTAGATTTTATGGGTCAGTTACTCCGTGGGTATTGTCACTGGACAATGTAACCGTTTTGTGGCTACTTAGGTACGGCTTTTTATAGTTTTTAAACGACTTGGAAAAAATATTGTATTGTTTGTATTTTTATGAGTGTTTACCAATTTTACCGCTAAGTGTGGCCGATTTGATGCAGTTTGTTGCTACTTTTTTTATAGGGCGTTGAAGGACATTCTTTTTCAAATTGAATGGTATGTTATGGGAACAAAATTATCCAAATCTATAATGATCCCTTAATTTCCTTAGTCACAAGTTTTCTACTAATATGTACTTAAGAAAAATTGCTCAAGAACATTAGAAAATATCAGAGTAGTCGAAATATACTTTATTGCACACAAAATAATAAAAATAACATAATATATATAAAAGTAATCGCACAGGCGAACTTAACCCTAATAAAAGTTCTCTTACAGTTAACCTTAGGTATTTGGAAGAGAGAGATGGATCTTTGATACAAATAGTCCTCTGCATTCACAAACTACTTGACTACACCAACATAATCTATTGCAACAATACGAAAAGAGAACAGTAGATGCAAATGTATCTGTGAAGGCTTTATTACAGTGCAGGTAACACCACCGGCGCATAATGCGAGCTACAGCCTACCGCATTGCGTCCGATACTTGCAACAGTATTACCATCTTTTGGACGAAACAATCATAAAAACTAAATAAATATCCTCGGAGATTGGATGAGATTGGATTCTTCAGGAGAATCTTCACGCGCCCGCGAGGAGTGCCATACTCATACCCATGGGAAGACAGTAAAGTCTAGGTAATAAGGAAGATGGCTTTCGCCCTGAAATGAGACAATATGCAAAAAAATATGATTACGGCTCTATTCTCAAGATACGGTAGGTAAGTAGTATATTTTACTGACCATACACACAATATGTTACAATGAAATAGTTTATTTAGTCCAGAAGAATGTGTGTTTGAGGTAACTCTGCGCATATTGAGTTCGGTAACTACTGATACTATAAAAGATAGGGTTTGGGATAGTCTAGAACTCGAGAATAAAACTAAGGTCGATTATTTATGAAATATACATAAATATTTTGAAAATACCCTTTAGAACAAACGAGAACATCCTTTCTCTTCTGATGTCGTATTACTAGTCATTACTGCATATTACTGCTAGTCATCTGACTAGCAGCATGTCCCGGCTTTGCACAGACGTACTAATAAAACTACCAAGATAAAATATAGCCTATGGTTATAGGCTTATTCCGTCAGTAGATCTACTAGATACATTCTTCACATTGGTGAAAGATGTTTTAAAATCGGCAGAGTAGTTTCGGAGAACCAACATTACCTCTTTATAATCTTAGTAAAGAAAATCATAAAAAGGTATATTGGAGTGTGTGTAAGTAAACTGACGGATATTTTTTAAAGTACATCCAAAACAAGGAAAGACACAAAAAAATCCGCGAGTTCCATAGCATGTCCCTGATGAAAAGCGGTCAGACATTATGGACAGTTGCCAACCAAGTACTGCAGGTGCGTTCTACCCGTATCAGGTAGGCCAGTCTCTGGCCAACATCATGGCCAACTAAAACGAGAGCTTTGAGAGCTATACGAGTACTTACTTACCTACTCTACGGCAAAATTAAAAAAGACGTGTGGTACCCGGGGACTGCCGCGGTAAAGCTATTGCATGCCACCTAGAGGCGAGTTGCTGAACTAAAGTGACAAGCGTTAGGTTTTTTCGTTATGGAATTACTGGATTCGGTCTCCACGCTCAAGGCCCGCTTTAAAGCTATGCAAAAGCTTAAATAATTTTAGAGAAAAAAAAGAAATTATAATTTGTTTATTTTTGTAGTACCTCAAGGATCACTTAAAAATGTACAGACTAAGCTAGGTAATTAATTTATTATTATTATTAGTACCTAGCTTTGGAACAGGCAATAGAATCCTATTGCCTGTTCCAACGCAACTCCTCACACCAGAGAAAATTTGCTTTCAAGAAATCGACTGTAAATATAAGTAAAGAAAATGTTCAATAAAAGAGAGTCCATGTTTATTAGAATAGCCGATCAATAGTTGGAAACGAGTTTTTTGCGTTTTATAATTCCATTCAATTGATTGCAATATGCAGACATGATGTATTGATACAAAGGAGGTCATGTGGCGAATGGCGTATGCTCGGTTGAAACACAAGTGGAGTGATTTCCATTCCGGCAACGGCGGGACAAAGATAATACATCTGCAAATAATTATTCTCGGTGTTACTTTGGTATTACTTTTAGTTTTTTTTCGTCAGGTAATCCTTGAGTGATATCGGTTTGCGACTGTATGATATAATGTAGAGGTATTGGATTCTGTGGTATTGGTTAGTACTTATATTCGCTGTAGTGTATAAGAATTAAATTTTAATTTCTGTATTTAATAGCAGTTTGATTTTTCTTAAATTTTTTGACTATAGGGATCCAATATTAGGATGAAACTGTAACTCTTTCTAAACATCCTCACTTTCCTTCTTAGCTACAAAATTTATAAAACTCGCCGTAGACTCACAATAAAAGGAACTAAAATAAATCTATATTCAAATACGTTCACCAAACACAAATTGGCTGACGAATAAAAAACCTTATTATGGTGTTGAAAGCGCCTTCAAAGTTATGGGGTAGGCTGGGCCAGGTTCAATTCTAATAAACGTTCGGAAACGCAATAAAAATGTCGCCGCTCACCGTTTTGTTGGCTTTCAGGCGGTGCGACGGATCGGAACATTTTCAATTACTGATAAATATCACTGCCTCTTCGTTCAGCAGAATACTTAGGTAGGTACACTTATTCTGGAGCTTCAAAGTTGTTATAATATAAGTGAGCAGAAATAGGCGTAGGTCCCTACTATTTTTTAATTTAGTATTTGCATTATTACACTGACAAAAGCTTAACTCTTAAGATTTATATACTTAGCCTCTATATTGTTCAAAGACCTGGCAGAAACCTCGCCATTTAACGTCCTAATGCTGCGGGCAGAATGTCCAAACACAGGTGACTGAACACGCTTACATCTGGCAGAGGCTTGGATCAATTGAGCTTCCTATACAATATAATGTAAACCACCGATCCTTAGAGTTGATGTAAAAGCAAAAACACAAGCTGGCACGGCATTACTGCAATAGACATCCGGCAATCACCAATATCATAAACACATCATAAATCAGATTTAAAGTGAGGTTATTTTCTTTTCCAGAATAACCTTCTACCTGAATTTCCCGCTCTTTTATCAGGAACATCTTTATGGGTGAAATTTTCAGTGGAATTCTAATTAAATTTCACGAAGAGGGTGCCATAGTACGACAATGAGCTGAGAGGAACCGATTTTCTTTGTGTAAAATTAAAATATGCGTTCTATCATCTTGATATCAATACCTAACTAGCTGAGACTTGCATAGTTCTTCGTACTGAAACGAATATGTAGGTAGGTAGATACAGCTTTATAATAAAAATATGAAAAATCTTTAGTTCCCGATAAATTAATTTAAAAACTCGCATGCCTCTACGAGTCTGCTTTTTCTGACGTAAAACAAAACATGGTCCTGCCTGTAGCAACTACGTAGAGGGTCTAAGAAGATTTACAAAGTGCCATAAGTAAGTAGGTATATCAATGTATTATTAAAGTCTATTAAATTTACAAAACATTACAATAGCTTACTATTGTAATATTTTCTTTTAACTATATCCAGTAGGTAATATTAAAATCAAAACATTTTGCAGGTATAAATAATACCAACATTAAACTACAAATTTTTACCATTTACTATGAGAGTACCTAGCAACAAAAATAATATGCTAGAAAAATCTGCATCCCTAGAAAACATGATTTAATTAAACGCTACAAAACGTAAACAAGCACAATGCCGGGCATCATTAGATGCACATAACTTTTCATATTTTTTCATTACTCATACACGGAAAGTACGCACGAAGTTGCCTGATTATAGGGTTCAAAGTAGCATTTTCTGTCCCTAGGGAAAACAAGTACTTTCCTGCCCTAGGGCAGGAAAGTAAATAACTGTCAAATGTCAACTTCATTTTTGACATTTCTTTTGTGGCATGTCGATGCATGCTAAGTGTTCAAGTTCTTCTAACTCAATCAGATGCTAGATATTATGTCTCTCTTGCACGAATTTGTGCTTCTCTAGCACTAATTATATTATATTTATTTATTTTATTTTATTTATTTAAATTTTTTCATCATCAAAAAAAAACTACTGGTAGAATGCCTACTACTTTTATAGCCATTCTACCAATCAGTATTTTTTTTTAAATCTGGAACGCAGCTATGCCATACCATCGTTAGCTGCTTTTAGTCAATATTAAACTAGTCGATTTTAAAAAAAAGCGAGACAGCTAATTTTCGTGTGTGAAATTTAAATTTTAAATCAATTTTTTGGTAATTTCCTTATATTCGTAATGAAAAGCAGAGTGCTTACCTCGGGGAAAAGGCTTTTCGATGCACTCGAACTATTATCGCACTCGCTGACGCTCGCGCGATAAACCATCTCGTGCACAGAAAAAATGCCTTTATCCCCTTGTATAGCAATCTACTATTTCTCGCTGGCACCCTCATCATCTCTAATGCACTGGAAACAAAGGCATAGTAGAGTCGGCACCAGTATTGCATACAACAACAATAATTAGTACAATATAATTCATTAAAAAACACTTTCAAAACTTTGAGTTGTAGGTACTTTTATTAAAAATAATAGGTAGGTATAGGTACAATACTTAAAATAAAATAATTTATTTATTTGATGTACTTAATTTTAAAACAAAATAGCTATCACACTAAATTACTCACGTAGGTAAAAATAGCATCGACCTTGAGGGGAACAGGTTCATGAAAAAAAAAGTAGATACCTAATCATTTTTTCGGGAGTTATTGAATTAGATATGAATTTTTTGTTATTGAATTAGATATAATTTTTTGAATATTATGACTCTTTTGTACCTTACCTTTCTTGGAACAAATGAGAGACAAACCACTGTTCCATGTACCCACTGTCAAACGGCAGTTACAGCGAAGATAAAACTGGTGATTACCCTTCGACCTTTCACAGCCACCGATGACAGTGATACTAAACTTTTATCGTCAGTAAAAATAATGTGCGGCCGACTGAATCGATATACTTGATGTGGTCTTCCAGCTGACCTGTTTAGACGACCTTATATAGGTACTAGCTTCCCGTACCGACTTCGGACGGGTACCTACCTATTCATTATAATCAGCATTGCTCAGTGTTAATGTAGCTTCCTCATGGTATAAGAGTTGTTGAAATCGGAACAGTAGTTTTTTAGTATAATCATTACAATACAAAATACAAAATATGTTTCCTCTTTTTAATACTAGTATCTATGTGTAGATATAGTATAAACTAGCTACCGCTTTCAGCAGTGGTCACGTTGTGCTTAAATTTTAGTTAAATTAAAGTAGGTACCTACAATACCTATTAGGTACCTACATCAGGGCGATTCCAAACTTGATGGCCACTCAGGATCAGACTGGGCTAAATAGTCGATGTGGGGAGTTTGCCAGTAGGGCCCTAGCCTCGGGCTCATAGCCCTAGCTAGCAGCTAGATTATAGTAGGTACTTAATTAATAATGTGTGTAGCGATTAGGTAGGTGCCTACCTACTTTTAGATTGGTACCCCATGCATGCATAACTATTTTGTTCCCCTGTACGTCTGTCAAATTCCATGGCCACAATAATCATTGATCGAACACTTGACGAATGCTGGTCCACATTTGCCTCGTGTGCTGGCCTTGTTTTATTCATTTTGTATAAGTCATTCGTACCTCCCACCGAAGCTGATGAAAACAATAGTCGTCCCCATAATAAAAAACAAAACCGGTGACATATCAGACAAAGATAATTACAGACCGATCTCTTTAGCGACCATAATTGCAAAGGTACTTGATCGTATGCTCGATAGTCACTTGGATAAAGCGATACACCTTCATGATGCCCAATTCGGATTCCAGGCTGGTGTTTCGACTGAAAGTGCTATCTTGAGCCTTAAACACGCGGTCAGGTACTACACAGACAGAAAGACACCAGTGTATGCGTGTTTTTTAGACCTTTCTAAAGCTTTCGACAGAGTTTCTTATCAGCTTCTGTGGGATAAGTTGGGAAAAGTTTTATCTAGGGAGTTAGTCTGTATTTTTAAGTATTGGTATGAAAACCAACTTAACACTGTAAAATGGTCTAATGAGCAGTCTGATGCGTATAGGTTGAATTGCGGCGTTAGACAGGGGGGGCTAACGTCTCCCAAGCTTTTCAACTTATACGTTAACGAATTGATAGGTGAACTCAGCAACAGCCACGTGGGATGCTCCATAGACGGTGTAAAAATAAACAATTTGAGTTATGCTGACGACATGGTGTTGCTGAGTCCATCAATCAGTGGCCTTAGACACCTTTTAGGTATATGTGAGTCCTACGCTGAAAAGCATGGACTATTGTACAATACCAAAAAGAGCGAGGTGGTTGTTTTTGTAGGTAGCAACAAACCACCTGAAAGTATACCTCCAGTTAGGCTTTATGGGGAGAATTTAAATTTTGTTAAACAATTCAAATACCTGGGGCACATACTATCTGATGATCTCAAAGATGACAGTGATATTGAAAGGGAACGTAGGGCTCTGGCTGTGAGAGGGAACATGGTAGCCCGTAGGTTTGCTCGTTGTTCCATCCCAGTAAAAGTCACGCTTTTTAAAGCTTTCTGTCAATGTATCTATACGAGCAGCTTATGGGTTACATATACACAAAAATCCTTTAACACCATAAGAGTACAATATAATAATATATTCAGGATGCTGTTGGGACTTCCTCGTCATTGCAGTGCATCTGGAATGTTTGCGGATGCCAGGATAGATGGCTTCCCTGCTGTCATCCGCAAAAGAGTAGGGTCGCTAATGGGTAGAATGAGAGGTAGTCGCAATAGTATTTTGAACGTCTTATCAGATAGATTTGACAGTTCCATACTGTTGCACTGGGTTAGAATTGTTCATTTGGAAACTAACTATTTAAGAAAATAGTTGTATTTTTATTTTTATATCTTTACCTACATTGCTTCTTTGTATTTTTTAAATTTGTGTTCATTTTTAATTGTTTTTATAGTTGTGTAATGTTCAAATTTTGTGTTCTCTATTGTATGGACCAACGTTGTCTGAAATAAAGAGTTTATTATTATATTATTATATTAATAACCTAGGTAGGTACCTACTTACCTATTCCAAATCGTTATTTTGGAATAAACGTAGTTAAGTACTTAAAGATAATGGAAGTACGTACGTGTACCAAGTGTAACGTACACACCTAGCCATTGTTGAACTGATAAAAGCTACTACAACGAAATGAAATCGAGTTAGCAGGCAGTAGTCTGGCGACATCGCTCTTTCACCAAATCAAATTCCGCGAGGGAAAATTGTATTTACTGGGACCGAAGGGAATTACGTGTCTGTACCTACCTTTATAAGTTCACAGGTATGTAGAAACCTACATTATTATTGCTCTAGTTTTATATTGGTAAATACCTAAACTGTACCGTTCGAACTGTACCGTCTGATCGTAACGATTGATCGTAGTGTGGATGCCCACCATGACATTATCTACTCTGGAGGTAGACAGGGAAAGGAACTCTTCATCTTTATTGTAGGTAGGTATCTACGGCAAATTTAGGCTATTGCAGTTTGCCGACTGGCTTGAAGCGCGTCAGTAGGTATCACATTTTTATCGATACAAAGGCACAACGATAAGTGCACAGTACAGTATTAGTACCTGTAACTATAATAATTTGACTGAGTTTTGAGTTTCCTAATACAACAAAAATTTTGTACCTGTTGGGTTTATTTCGTACTGGCTTGATTTGAAACGAACCATCTTTCCCGCCAACGCGCTCCACCAATGAGGACGCGCGAGCGATGCACACGATTTGAACCAATGGAGTGACGTCGCCACTTTGGAAAAAACATCTCTGAAGAAACGCGTGCGCGGCTCCGAAAAATATTAAGAAAATACCGAATTCAAGACAAATAACGAATATAAACTGTTTGTGCTAAGTGCTGTGTGCCCTTTCCAAAGAATTCTAGTCCCGGGACAGCGCAAGGCGGTGAAAAGACTTCGGTAAGTTTCTTTGCATATCAAGCCAGTAAAACAGTGCATATTTCAAAATTTCTTAGCTATCAAAACGCACATTTTGGTCATTCGAGCAGGGATTATCCAGTTACGAAATCAATACATATAAATATTTATACATTTACACGTATTTATTGGAAATTCTTGGTACTATCTATCTATTCGTCCATTACCGGTAAGCTCCCGGTAAGTAGGTATTTAAACACGATCGTAATTTTACAATTTGAATTCCCTTATATCTCAGTAAGTATACATTGTACAAGCTCCAAACTTATTTAAAACTCATTTTTAAGTATTCTACTACCTAATCCAACGAGTATTTCAATTCATAACTCAATATTTTGAAACTCAAACTAAATTATTTCTTTACGTAAAATTTGTCAGCCGCCATTGTTGCTAACTGCGTAGTAATAATTTTGTAGTAGAATGCCGCCTAAAGCTGATAAAATGGCTGAGGAGGAGTTCGATTCGTTGGTACAACCATTTATTGCTACAAAAGAAATGTGTTTTATGAGATTGCAGGCTTTGTATCAGATTGCTAAGAATATTAATGAAAAACCCGAGTTGTTAGGAGAATTCAATGCCCGTTTTCGTGAATTGCCCAGTTGGCAGGAAAAGTTCGAAAAATCCATACAAAATATTACTATACTAAAACGTAAATATTTTCATGATTATATTCCATCTTATAAAGAAATCGAAAGTTTCGACGAAATTTATTATTTCGTTGTCCAAGTTTCGAACAGTTTGAAAGTAGATATGACTGATATGAAACAGAAATCGGAAGGCAGCTGTGTAAAGCCTAGGTTACCTAAATTGGAACTGTTTCCTTTTGACAGTAAACTTGAAAACTGGCCTACCTTTCGTGATACGTTTTCTAGTTTGATTCATACTAACAAACAAATAGCGGATATTGAAAAGTTTTATTATCTCCTGTCGGCAGTAAGCGGGTCCGCTACTACGATTGTAAAGTCTATGCCGGTTACATCATCTAACTACCAGATAGTTTGGGATGCGTTGGTGAAACGCTATGAAAATAAACGCGCATTAGCGACTACCTATCTCGACAAGTTATTTACCTTCAGTCCTTTGGTGAATGAGTCAGTCTCTGGGCTTAATGAATTCTTACAGACATTTCAAGAAAACATTAAAGCGCTGCAACTACTTAAAATTAAGGATTTGTCGGGATTTATGTTATTTTATGTCGCGTTGCGTAATCTAGATCCCGTAACTAGGCGTGAGTTAGAACGTGAGTTGGGGCAAGACGAGCTACCTACTTATGACGAATTAATAACTTTTATCGAAAAATATGTACGCGTTCTCGAGATGTCAGAGTGTACTACAAATTCCACTGCAATAAAAAGTGTACCGTCCACTCGAGGTCAACCAAAGGTCAATCACCCTTCTGGTTCAAAATCAAATAATTTCAAATCACAACGACCTACGTTGTCGTCAGCTGTTGCCAATATAGATGAGCCTGTAAAATCAAATAAATCCATGGGATGTCTGTATTGCAAAAAGATGCATTCTATATATCGATGTATCGACTACACCGACTTGACACCCGGTCAGCGTCTCGATAAAATCAAACAATTAAAACTGTGCGAAAATTGTTTGCGCGAGCATTCTGTCGACGACTGTCCGTCGAAAGTACGGTGTACGATCTGCAAAAAAAAGCATCATCACACATTGCACATAGATTCTATTGCAAATTCGAGTTCTAGTGCCATTGCATTGACGTGTTCAGCTAATGTGACAGTCTTGCTCGGCACCGCGGTTATACACGTCGCAGATTGTTGGGGTAAGTACCAAACTGTACGTGCTATAATTGATAGCGGCGCTATGTCGAGCTACATAACTCAAGACTGTGCAAAACGCCTAGGGCTGTCGCGACGTAAATGCAACTTTGAGCCGATCGGTCTTGGTGGCAATCCAGTTCAAGATTTCGGGCTTACAACTTGCAAAGTTAAGCCGCGACACTCTACTGGTCCTATCATGTCAACTGATGCGGTTGTTGTGTCAAATATTGCGGGTAATTTACCTACAATGCCCCTCTCTGATAAGACTATTGTTGAATTTCAACACTTAATGTTGGCCGACCCTGCTTATTATAAGCCCGCGCCCATCGACTTATTGATAGCAGGCGACCTGTTTCCGTACATCTACGATGGTGAAAAGATACTTCCACGCGAACATGGCTTACCTGTTGCCATGAGCTCAGTGTTTGGGTATGTCATACTAGGTCAGACTGAACTCGATCGTTCTAATAACACCGCTGCTGATAGTCTCTTTTGTGGACTCTCCATGAACATCGACCACATTATGCACTCATTCTGGGAGGTTGAAAATGTACCAGTGGAGGTACCGCGTCGCAGCCCTGATGACGAATTAGCTGAGTTTTTGTTTGAAAAGGAACATCGTCGTGACCCCACAGGTAGATATGTGGTCAAGTATCCCTTTCGGCCATCAGTTGAACTCGGCGACTCGAGCCAAATGGCAACTCGTCGACTACTCAACTTAGAGTCCAAACTAGAGCGGGAGCCTGAGCTTAAAATCCAATATCATAAATTCATGCGCGAATATGAAGACCTTGGTCACATGACTTGTCTTGGTGACGTTCAGAACGTGGATTCTAAGTACATCATCCCGCATTTCTGCATCATCAAACCATCAAGTACCACAACGTCTCATCGCGTGGTTTTTGACGCGTCTGGTAAGACATCTAACAACGTATCGCTTAATTCAATGGTACTAGCAGGTCCCAAACTTCAAGCTGATATCAATCAACTCTTAATAAACTTTCGTCTTCACGAAATTTGTCTTTCAGCAGACATTTGTAAAATGTATAGAATGATTGACGTTGACCAAACTCAACGACCATATCAACACATTCTATGGCGGTACTCTTTGGATCAGCCTATTAAAGTATTTGAGCTAAATACACTGACCTATGGTGTGGCTAGTTGTCCGTATTTAGCGATAAAGGTGTTACATACTTTAGCGGAAGACGAAGCAGACAAATACCCCAAGGCCGCTCCTCTTTTGAAAACTGCGTTTTTTATGGACGATCTTATATGGTCTGTGGCTACTATTGAAGAGGCGCTTGAACTGCAGAAGGAGCTCATGGACTCACTGAAGGCTGGTGGTTTCATACTCCGTAAGTGGTCTAGTAACTGCCCACAGGTTGTCGAACATCTGGATGAGGCTCATCGCGAAACGCCAGTTGCATTCGACGATGAAGCGAATTTGTCCATCAAAGTGCTTGGGCTTCAATGGCTACCGGAATTTGATGCATTTTCCTTCTCTATCACTCCGTCTAGCTCTGTGACTACGAAGAGAACGGTTCTATCCCAAATAGGTCGTCAATTTGATCCACTAGGTTTCGTGGCTCCATGTATGTTTTATGCCAAATGCTTCATGCAAGAACTTTGGGCTCGCCAGTTAGACTGGGATCAAGGCTTGCCATCAGATCTCGAGGCTAAGTGGAAGTTGTACGTCAATGAACTTCCATTGTTGACAAGTTTAAAACATGAACGGCATGTCAAGGTAGTGCATCACACTCACTGTCAGCTTTTGGGTTTCTGTGACGCCTCAACTCTTGGGTATGCTGCTGTTGTATATCTTCGATCTAGGAATGCGGATGGTGATACTAAAGTTAGTTTAGTCATTGCGAAATCTAAAGTCGCTCCTTTAAAGACAGTCACTATTCCTCGTCTGGAACTCATGGGTGCACACTTGCTAGCCAAGCTTATCAAGTATGTTCAAACCACTCTAAATAACCGACTTGAAATCAATGAAACAATGTTGTTCACGGATTCATCAGTCGTGCTTGCCTGGCTCAATACTCCCAGCTATACACTCAAAACATTTGTGTCCACTAGGGTTTCAAAAATCACCGATAGTGTGCCTAGTGAATGCTGGTACCATGTAAGTGGTGTGTCGAATCCAGCCGATATCTGCTCTCGCGGCGCTTTACCATCCGTATTGCTAGCGACTCACGAATGGCTCAACGGTCCTGACTGGCTCAATCTCGACTCTGTCCAGTGGCCAATCAAGAACATGAATGAATTCCGTGACTGCAACCCTCCTGAACTTAAGTGTCCTAAGATGGTTCTCGTTTCCACTGAAACTACAGATGATTCACTTTACAATCTCACAGAGAAATATTCTAGCTTCACTAAACTACTCAACATTGTTGCTCGCCTTTATCAGTTCATCCATAATTGCAGATCAGCTGTTCAGAAACGTAGATCACTCTCGGTCACTGACCTCAGACAGGCACATGATATTCTCATAAAATCCGTTCAAAAACATCATTTTTCTAATGACATTGTTACATTATCAAAAGATGGTCACTGCAGTCAATCCTTGAGAAAGCTCAACCCTTTCGTAGATTCCAACTGTTTCCTCAGGGTGGGGGGTCGACTTTCCCAATCGGATCTAACTTACGAAAAGAAGCACCCGCTTCTCCTTCCAAAGAAATCTAACTTCACGAGTATCTTAATCGATCACTTTCATAAACTACATTTACACGTGGGTCCACGCACTCTTCAAAGTTTGATCAATCAAAAATATTGGATCATTTCAGC
This sequence comes from Xanthorhoe spadicearia, assembly GCA_947086425.1. Classification (NCBI taxonomy): domain Eukaryota; kingdom Metazoa; phylum Arthropoda; class Insecta; order Lepidoptera; family Geometridae; genus Xanthorhoe; species Xanthorhoe spadicearia. The sequence goes on along the minus strand of OX352198.1, from coordinate 2,268,846 downwards.
GCGTAGTGCTATTCGATCACGTACAAGTAAATGTATATCTTGCTTTAGGGCGTCTCCAACAAATCGACAACCTATAATGGGTGAACTGCCTAAGTTTCGCACTCAAGATATTCATGTTTTTCACACTGTTGGTGTCGACATAGGCGGACCTCTTCCTACCAAGGAGTCAACTCGTAGAAACGCTCACGTATCCAAATCCTATTTGTGCGTATTCGTGTGTTGTGCCACACGGGCGGTACACTTAGAAGTCTTGTCTTCTCTGAGTACCGAGTGTTTTCTCGCATGTTTCGACCGTTTTACGGCAAGAAGAGGTTTATGCTGTTCGATTGTATCAGACAACGGCACCAATTTTGTCTCCGCTGGTAAACAGCTAAAGGAAGTTACCGACTTTCTTAATACAGATTCGGAAAATCTGTCCAGAGGCTTCGTCTCTCGTGGCATCAAATGGAGGCACAATCCTCCGACAGGAAGTAACTTTGGTGGACTTTACGAATCTGTGATTAAATCTGCTAAATTACACTTAAAACGTGCCGTTGGTACTAAGGCTCTATCTTTTGAGGAACTCGGTACGGTTTTCTGCCGAGCTGAAGCTGTACTCAACTCGCGGCCCCTCTGTGCTTTGTCGAGTGATCCTAACGAGTTTGAGGTTCTAACTCCTTCTCACTTCCTCATAGGTAGGGAACTCTTGTCGGTACCCGAGCACGACTTAACGGATTTATCCTCTTCTAGATTAAATCGTTGGCAGCATGTCCAACAAATGTCACAACAATTTTGGAAACTTTGGAGGCAAGACTACTTGCATACATTGCAACAACGGCAAAAATGGTTTACCAACTGTCGCAATCTCAATATCGGTGATCTTGTACTTTTAAATTCTGATGCGCCCGCGCTTCAATGGGCTTTAGCTCGAGTTTCCAAATTACATAATGGACCTGATGGGGTCGTACGTGTCATCAGTGTACGCACTGCCAATAACCACGAGTTTACTCGTCCGGTCTCAAAAGTGAGTCCTCTCCCGTTGGATCAGGATTCAGAATAATTAATTACTGTACCTAAAATTCTATATTTCTATAATTCTATATATTATGTACTGTCATGCATGTATGACTTAATATTATTTTTATCTTACTCTTAAAATACAGTCCACTTGCTATACTATATTTATCTATAAAATCAAAGACACTCAAACACACAATATTATATACTAATTTCAAGGTTCAACAAATTCAAACCTCACTTGTCCTGGTATCGTAACTGGGAAATCCTTGCGGATTTCGGTGGGGGGAAATGTTGGGTTTATTTCGTACTGGCTTGATTTGAAACGAACCATCTTTCCCGCCAACGCGCTCCACCAATGAGGACGCGCGAGCGATGCACACGATTTGAACCAATGGAGTGACGTCGCCACTTTGGAAAAAACATCTCTGAAGAAACGCGTGCGCGGCTCCGAAAAATATTAAGAAAATACCGAATTCAAGACAAATAACGAATATAAACTGTTTGTGCTAAGTGCTGTGTGCCCTTTCCAAAGAATTCTAGTCCCGGGACAGCGCAAGGCGGTGAAAAGACTTCGGTAAGTTTCTTTGCATATCAAGCCAGTAAAACAGTGCATATTTCAAAATTTCTTAGCTATCAAAACGCACAGTACCTATGAATTTGTAAAAAAAATAATGGAGCGGCTTATCGTTTAAATCAATAATTAGTTTATTTCTAAATGGCAACCATAAAATTCATGTCAGTTATGTCATTATGTCAAAGTCACGTTATCCCTACAATTTTGTGATACCAACTCACAAAAAAACCCATTATTTAGGCTATTTATAATTTATGCAGGGATGTTTTTATTATGTAAAAATATTTAGATAGATCTTATAAAATGTCATTACAACACATTACAAGTCGTCAACATGAATGACCTAATTATCATCGTACAATCTAAATTTTTGCAAGAGTAGTAACTTCTTAGTAAAATTCTTCTATAATTTATACTTAATAATCAATAGACTAACATCACGTCCCGGCTTTGCACGGGTGTAGGTACTCGACCGAGCGACAGTCCATTCTAAATGATTGGTGAAAGAGTTTTTGAAATCGGCGGCAGTACCTTCGGAGAATACCTCCGTTAAAGAAACAAACATACAAACCGTCTTACCTCTATAAAATATTAGTAAATATAGTAGATAAGCGTATAAGAATTCAACAAAATTTTCTCATTCTTCTTCTTAGAAAATTTTGGTGAACTGTTTTACAACTTCTTAAAAATTGAACATAAAAAAACCTTGGTACCTTTTTAAATAAGTTGGTAACACTTTATAAAAAAACACGTAAACGAAACGAAACGAAAGTAACATTTTGGAATATTGCTTTTCAGCAGAAATAAAGTTTTAAAAGCCTAATTTAATCTCATCATGGCTGCAATACCTTTAATGTACGCACAGGATGATTGCGAGCTTGGTGGAAAAGAATCTATCGAGGTAAGTAAACTGTTTTTACCCAACTACTCATTTCGTCAGAAGTGTCCTTGGGAATTTCAATTGACATTGTTTTCAAACAGCAGGTAAATGTTATTGACTGTAGCTATTGAATGTAGATTAGGTTGTATGAGGCATCAAAGCTAATTTTTCCTTATAGGTTTAGGTTTCAGTTAACTTTAAAATCATGTGTTTGTATCTGAACTCAGAGCAATCATCTTCTCAGTAACTGAATGAGAAAGGTGTCATGTCAACACGTTTTCTGAGATTGATAAGAGTTTGACTTATCTCTTTACAATCGTTAAACCATACGCTTGTTTTTAAGTAGTTCAATACAGCATCTAAGCTTTTGGAAAAATAGAAAGTACAGTACCTACAAGCATGATTCATCTACACTAATATTATAAAGAGGAAAACTTTGTTTGTTTGTTTGTTTGTTTGTTTGGTTGTAATGAATAGGCTCAAAAACTACTGTACCGATTTTAAAAATTCTTTCACCATTCAAAAGCTACATTATCCACGAGTAACATAGGCTACTTTTTATCCCGATATTCCCGCGGGAACGGGACTTACGCGGGTGAAACCGCGGGGAGCAGCTAGTTCTAAATCAAGAAGTATCATAGTATTTCATAAGGTTCTCATATTGCATAATAATTTATATTCAGACAAGAAATACTTACAAGAGAATTTATGAGAATAAAGATATCCACATATCGCTACCACTCTTGTAACAGCTGTAGGTAATGTTGATTTAAAATTGTATTGATGCAAGCTATAACTCTTTTCTACAAAATTCTCAGTTTGTATACAGAACCTCTGTCACTCTTTCACGAAACCCGAAGAATCCAGGGCTCTGAACTACTGCTATAGCAGTACACTACACTATAGTGTCAAATGTTTTTTCAGGATGACTTTGCTTATCGCAACAATGTGATGAACGCTGACAAGGCGATCCGTCTCGCCTTCATCCGCAAAGTGTACGGCCTGCTGACTGTGCAGCTGCTGACAACTGTGGCTATTGCCGCTGTGCTGACACTGATTGAACCTGTGCAAGGGTTTATTCATAAAAAGTAAGATTAATGAACTTCACAAACCTGATAGTCAGACAAAAATACTCAGGCCTTTACATCTATGCTAGAGAATTTATACAGCGTCAGAAGGCAAACAACAATTTTTTTTTTATTTAACTACTCAGCCTTTACAGAGACCTTAGAAGACCTTTACCTTTAAAGAGAGATTATTGTAACTGAAAAAAAAATCTTATAACTTTAAAACAATTTGAGATTTAGAACTTAACACGTTGGGTGCCCCGGACGCACTACCTCGTACTGGAGCTGCGCCGCCGTGGTGAGCTCGAGGAGTTGGGCCTTGAATGTGTGTCATTTTTTTTTGTGAAAAATATTTGCCTAACAATTTTACATGCCATGTAAGTGAAACCACAAGCAAGTTATTAACCGTTTCATTGTATTTTCCAGTGACTGGCTAGTATTCATAGCCTTTATCCTGAGCATGGTGACGCTATTAGCATTGATTGCGAAGCGCAAGGATTCCCCGGCCAATCTGTACCTACTAGCCGCATTTGTAAGTACCTACATAACCTATTACTCTGTTCACATACACAACTCTTTTTTGGTTGGAAACAAGATATTTCAAGGGTGTCCTATAAAAAGAGGATCAGAATCTTCAGAGCTATGAAATACACCTCAAGAGTGCAGGAAATTGTAATTGGTTTAATATGTTTTTTTAGCCAAGTTTTAGACATTTCTTTCAAATCTTTATGTAATTCTATAAGAGGTTTATCCAAGTACATATTTGGTACATGCCTTTATTAGGTTTTCATATTTGTGACGTTGCAATCCCATCAACGCTGGTAAAATGTACTTTCAATTTTGTCCCTTGTTAAATAACGTAATGTTTTCAGACCGCAGTCCAAGCCTACACGATCGGCGTTGTGGTTTCATACTACAACACAGTGATAGTTCTCCAAGCGCTTGCGTTAACTTTCGCTGTTGTTTTCTCACTCACACTCTTCACGTTCAACACCAAGCGTGACTTCTCTTTCGTGGGCTATGGGTAAGTCTTTGCTGAAGTCTATACTAATATTATAAAGTGGTAATGTTAGTTTGTTTGTTTGTTTGTTTTAACGGAGGTAATCTCCAAAAATTCGTTCATGATGGAATGTATTGACAGGATGGTTATTAGAGTATACTTTATCCCGATAGTTTCATGAGTACACCCGTGCAAAGCCAGGAACGTGCTGCTAGTGAACTACAAAACATACAAACTTTACATTATATATTTCAGACTGGTTGCCGGTCTCAGCGTTCTTCTAATCGGCGGTCTTCTGCAAATCTTCATCCAATCATCCGCCTTCGAGGTCGCTTTATCATTCACGGGCGCTATTTTCTTCAGCTTCTTCCTAATCTTTGACACGCAGCAGATGATGACGGTTCTATCCCCAGAAGAGTACATCCTAGCTACTATCAACCTGTACATGGATATTTTGAACTTGTTTCTATATATACTGCGTATTTTGAACGAGCTCAACAGGAATTAGAGTATCAGCTAGGCTACTGCGTAACTTGTCGCCAAACGAAATTTGTTGCCATCACGAAATAATCTGTCAATTATGACAGGAAATCGCGATAATGTGTAGGAGCGTAGAAAGTGGAGGTCCGTGGTCTCTGCCTACCCCTATGGGAAAAAGGCGTGATTATATGTATGTATCGCGATAATCAACTTACCTACTATAACAGTTTAGTCGTGATAGCGATAATTCTCGATTTAGCGACAAGTTAGCCAATGGCCCTGCAAGAATTTTGAGCAGCTTATGCGGGACGAAACATGCCGTAAAATGAGAGTTTTGGAAAAAGTATTTAAAGGAAAATTTACTTAGCAAAAGTATTTAATAATCTCCAATGTGAATAGAAATAGGACGAAGTTTTAACTGTTTAGAAAAGAAAAAGTATTTTGGCACTGAAGATCTATTTGTGCGTTAGTTTCTTCTAATTAATCGTCCCGCTAATCTGCATACCTTTGTCACCATCACATTTGGCACGGCAATACACTTGGTATCTGCTTAGGTTTTGTCAAGAACTCAGCAATAGTGCAATAGTTGCTGTCAAACCAAAGATGGCAATTTATCTACCTACTTTAAATCTTAAATTACTTATTTAAGTATTTTACAGCAATCAATTAAATTACTCTCGTTAACAGCATGATTAGCAAACGGTTGAACATTTAACAACAATATCTACAAATAAAGAACTGTAGTACAATGTTTTTGCTGTAATAAAATATTCTGAAAATAGTTTATGGTGCAAGTTTTAAGTCAAATTTCATCAGCACTTAATGTATTACGTAAAACACTCTTGTTTTGTAGCAAGTAGAAAGGCTGTGAGTGTCGTCTTTGTACAGATATATGTAGTAATATATTTTTAAATTAAAAATTCGTTTCGTTCGACATGTATTTATTTTAGTGCAATTCAATGTATTATTTTTTGTAAAATTGTATATAATTTACCGTGGTGGTGTGTTTTCTTATCTGGTGTAGTTATTAGCACAATACATTCCCTTAACACCATTGAAACACACGCATTGTTGAATAGTATTAATAAACTTTACAACGTATTCCGTTTCTTATTTTTTCTTTAACTGTATCAGTCTTCTGTAATCGTTATTCGTAACCGTGTACAGAAACCCGTACTCACTGTATGACACCATTTTGCTTTTGTCTTTTAAAAATCAATTAAGTTTTCGTACATGATCTGGTGAGTTTATATATTGATAAAATAAACTAAAAACCTAATAAAATAAAAATAAATATCCTTGATCATTCCACACTGCGTCATCTAGTCCCAAGCTAAGTCAACTAAATACTGACATGCAACAGATCACGCAAACATTTGTCCCGTGCCGTGGGAATCGAACCCGAAACCTCTGTATCAGGCGGGCTTTTACCTACTATGCCACAACGGTCTTGGTCATAATATCGTATTTTCATAAGTACGCAGAACAATCACTCTGTAAACAAAAACAAATGAATATCCATTGCATGTTTATTACAAAATGTTATTGCAAATAATCACGATTTAAATCACAACAGTACAAGTATTTACATTAAAATAGGGACAACTTACAATAAACATGGCAGTAAGCCGGATTCACTAAAATAGGGTGGTTTTTACACATTTACATTTAATAGCAATCAAATAGACTAAAATTAACTTAAAATCGACTTTAATGGGAGCCTTTCGGGTAGTATGAATATGAGAGAACTAGTATACCACAGTAAAATCAAACAAATTGAGTTATAATTTAAAATTATAGGCGAAATTCAACTCGCCAAAATCTGCAAGTAGAGGAATTATCACCAGCCGCAGCGTCAAACACTTGCCAAACTACGAGCGCGCCTGTATGTACATTTTAAGTACTTCATCTATTCACTAGAGACACTAGTCAAATGACTAAAACGTAGCGCCACAGAGATTATAAATATTAATTTAGACATGTTATGGTCGTCACAATTGACAGCGTTGCTGATGTAGCCAACTGTTATCAGTATACAAAAATCCATCAAATTTATTATCTTCAATTGATCCAGTTATATTTCAGAGTTTAAAGATGTTTTACTAAAACGATGACATCACTAATCCATTTGAACAGAAAAGCTGGCACTTATCTACTTCATAGTACAATTTCATTCTGGGATAGGCACATAAAATGGATACAAAAATCACAATATTGCCAGTTGCCAGCAAATAAAGCACTTAGCTATGTTAAGGTGAAAGCGCCCGGGCTGCCCGCAAAATAATATTAGTAGGACAATGTTAGGCTGTTTCTATGTAAATCAATATATTTCTCGATCTTAAAATTGCTCGATATTTTTGTTGCATGAACAACTCTTTTTATATTTTTCAGGCTACCCGATCGCTTTCACCTTAATGCTTTTCATAAACTATAGGAACTTAATATTTTAGACACCGCAAGACATTTTAGCATCCTGCGCCAAAAGTCCATACAAAATACGCGTCACGTAAAAAGAACGCTATAGGCAAATGGCTTTTATACGTAAAAAGAGGGTATGTTTGCGCATGTACATTCGATGACGAACCAATAGCACGCGCTAAATCAATGGTATGAAGTGCGCCGCGTTACTCCTCCACCAATCGGACCAGGGGGCTGATTGTGAACCGTTTTTTTGACTGAAACTGCTTTCAGTTTCCTTCAAAAAAACGGTTCACAATCAGCCCTCTGATTCCTAAAAATCGATTACTGCGCAGCTTTTCCCCTCAGCGTTCTTTTTACGTGACGAGAACTATACGATTACGATGTTAATTTATCACTTTCACTAACATTTTTAATTTCTCTGTCCAAATCTATGTCCATTGCTTCATCCGGGGAATGTATTTCTGATTGTATATCCATATCTTCAATGAGGTTTGCTTTCGCAGTTTCCATTGGAAGTTTAGGCTCAAGATTTTCTAAATTTTTATCATTTTCATCGTTTTTTTGTAGAGTAATTGTTTCAATGTCTTTGACGCAAGATTCTACTGATTGTTTTTGAGTTATTTCTTTAGATTCAAGAGAGTTTTCATTTTCGCATATACTTTTAACTGTCGTTGTTTCTTGTACAATTTCTTTTATAACGTTAGCTTCAGGCGAATTAATATCAGTTTTATCTTCGAATATTTCGTCTTTTATTATTGGAGTCACTGTTAATTCATTATGTTTTACTTTATTCATATCTTCTGTTAAAGTTTCTTTACTTTCTTTAACGTTTTCCGATTTTTCTGCTATACTATTTGATTCAAAAGTTTCGACTTTAATCTGTGATGAAGCAGACTGTTTAATATTATCACAACTATTAGAATCAATTGATTCATTTCCAAGCTCTTTATGAATTTCATTACTTTCTTGTTTTACTGATCCATTCGCTAGCGATTTAAATTTTTCTTTAACAATATTTTTCATTGATACTAAGTCTGACTGTACCTTTTCTTTTGATATTTCAATTTCAATTGCAACGATTTTTAAGCATGATTTTGTTTTTGCTTTACTACTGTCTGGTATTTCTGTCTCACGATGAATTTTTTCCAGTAATTGTTCTACGTTATTCATTATTTCGGTTTGCTCAGCTGAAGTTCTCTTTATTTGTTCTTCTTGAGTTTCATTATGTCCTAGTTTTCCTTCAACATGATCTTCATCATTTGAGGCTAGATTCGTTTCTTCTTTTTTTATTTGACTAGATGGTACCTCCACTGATATCTTTTCGGTTCCGGTCAGAATTTTAGACGATTTTTTCTTATCCGGAATGAAATAGATGGGCCTGCAACAAAAAAATATTAAAAAAAATTGACTACACTTTGGTCAGAGCTTTACTTTTTCTAGAGAATATGCAATACTTACTAGGAGACTGGAATTTGTCTGGTTAAACTGGATTTGTTAAAACTTTCGAAAGTTTTCTTGTTACTCTTATGTCAATAATAAGAGATAGCCACAGCCACCTAAATAACCGTCTAATCTAGCGTAACTTAACTAGTCCTTTATGAACAACGGGATAAACAACTAATATAAATAATAAAATAAAAATATACCAACGCAAAATTAAAACAAGGATGGATGAAAGAAAGGTTTTGTTGTTGATGACTGAATGTTTTGCGCCCTTAGTGAATCATTAACATAATTTAAATCGCACAAACTACACTGCGTTTCGAGTAGGTGTTTCAACTTACCTCATTTAAATAACAATTCGAGCCATATCTGTTACTTAAATACGCCTTTGTCTAAGGGTTTTTCGACATTGGGTCTTTTGCTATTAAATAATCGTGCTGTATTATGCAAGAAACTGTGTTTTAAGCCTAATGTGTCAGACAGGCATATTTTGCAGATATTATAGGATTGCGATTCATGTTTCAACCGCCACATGTTTATAAATTTGTTTTCATCACTAATTCTTCTATCAAGTAGAGACAGCATAAAGGATTTTTGTTCTATCGAACTGGGCAAGCTCCAAAAGTGCTCATATACTTGTAATCTAAACTCTTCTGGAATATATTCTTTGCATAGTTTTATACATCTGGGTATATGTTGCTCTTTCCTTGTGTTGTGTCTTTGAAGTAATTTATTGTTATCTGCTTCTTCGGGCTTAATACTGAAGTCTGAATCTGAATCATCTTCTTTCTCTTGTTTTATTTCAATTTTAAGTCCTTCAGGTGGAATGAGGCTTTTAATTTCTCTTTCCATACTTTTAATAGTCTTCGATAGTGGATTGTACAAACGCCGAGATTTATTTGTTTTGTACTGTTTGGCATACAAGTTAGTTTTTGGATCCATTGTCATGGATCTTTTATGTCTAGGATTAATAGTCAACTTTGGAATGTTACTATTCAATTCTGGTTCAGTCTTTGGGGTTATCATGTCGCTATATTGAATTTTGACACCATTACAAACATTTAATTTGTCCGTCCTATCTTCTACTGGCATTCGGAGATTCACAGTCACAGACATAACATTGTCGTTTAGAACATTACATAGATCATTTTCATTATTATCTGTTACCTTTCTCTTTTTGGGATAATATTTTGCTTTTTTCTCTTTCTTGCCCAATATCTTTCGACACTCGTCTCCATCTATCTTGAGTCCTTTTATTCGTGCGATGGGCATGTGAATATCGAACAGTTGTAATGTCTCTGTTCCTCGGTTGTGCGCGACTCTGCAATTAATAAAGGCAGATTTTCCACTTGCTCGTTTATTCCAGCCATATTATTTGTAATATTGTGCATTTTTACTAGATATTTGTAGGTATTTAAAGTCTTTCACTAAGGACGCAAATGATTGAATGATGCATGTGCCATGGATGGTTTAAGATAATGTTTTTCATGAAAAGGAATATGTTTTTTCAAAATTATACAACTCAAATATTCCTTGTTTCGTAATGAGCTATCGTTAGTGCGTTATATATTTTATATACAATTCGCTGAATGAGTATTTTTCTTTATAAGATTATATGTAAGTACATATTTATCTTTTAAATCTTGTCCAGAGTTACACATTATTCCAACCTTATTGGACAATATTTTATCATCAAACCATGGTTAAGCGCAACATTATGACCACTTTGATATTAGCAAGCTGTTAAGTTTGTAAAGTAATTATTTGTCAGAGACTTATCACCAGTTTACCGTAGCATTGATTATCCTCGATAACGAGTCAAATATTACAAATGTATGAGAATCCAGTCCAACGCGGGCCACGATAGCTTGCATTAAAAGTTCCATACATTTAAAATACTTGACTCGTGAGCGAGAATAGACTAATACAACACAAAAAACGATGCTAGCCCAACAGGTGATATTTCCTTACCTTCTAACATCGTCGAGGGTCTTCAACCGCGGTAGCACGCTAGTCTTGGTACACTGCATGCTTCTGTGCTTCGTGAGTAAATGGAAAGTGTCGAACTTCATATCGCAGACGTAGCAAACGTACTGATCGTGGCACGTCTCGTGCACGAACAAATCCGTGCGCGTTGAGAAACCTGGAACACATCACTAATCTTGAAAAAAGGTAAAGTTGGAGATTTTAGAGGTTACATAATATTATACATAGAGAAACACCCAGACACGAGACAAATATCCTCAGAATATGCAAACACTAGCTGCGTCCCACGGTGTTACCCGCGGTGGACAGTTTCAGTTCCCGTGGGAATAGCGGGATCAAAAGTAGCCTATGTGTTAATCTAGGATATAAGCTATCCTGTTACCAAATTTCATACAAATTCGTCTAACCGTCTGACCGTGAAGGAGTAAAAAACATTCACACAAACTCTCGCCTTTATAATATTATTAAGATTGGATTTGGATTTAATAGGATTTATCCTGCAGCGGGGATCGAACCCGCAACCCCCTGCGTGATATGCAGACCTTCACGGCGTTACCCACTGCGTTACAGACACCTTAGAATTAACTGTTCTCGGCTGCCAGTCTCAATAACCTATCTATCTTTGATTTTGCTTACTGTCGTTAGTAGTAAGAAAACCAACAATAAAGTAGTGCAAACTTACTTCTATTACACGTTGTACACACATGAGGTCGGTCCACTTTTGCCGAAGTGACCGTGTCGTACGAATGTACTGCGATTACGTGCGCCTGGAAAAATACAATTCATAATAATCATTGCATCTTTTACTAGATGATTTAAGGCTTTCATACACAGATCAGGATATATAAAGACGTATATTATGTTACACGATGCACGATACATCATCCCACGGAAAAAATAGGATGTAATGTAATATCGAACCGGGTGCTTATAAGTATATTATATTAATATACATTACCTGCTCTGTGTGTCAAAGCCTTTATACAGTGTCAGGCTATTAATTTTGGTCTACACTTAATAGGACACTGTAGTTTGTCTTTTATGTTTTGCGATCAGTCAGAACAGAATTGATAACACATTTGGTACCTATTTGAGATAAATACCTACCTTTATTACAACTTATCCCGACGTTTTGATTGGATTGCACCAACGATCACGGCTGGTGCAATCCACTTGAAAAGTTCATCATGAAATGGCTTGGAGATTTATGTAGAATACAACATAAATAGATTATTATTATATTATTATAATAGATAAACAGACAATACGTTTCAAACAATTACAGTTGATCACATCGTAAAAGTTAAAATATCCACCGCTAGAGGCGCTGCTTTCATTTAGTATAACTATTTTGTATTTTATGAACCTCTACTACATTTCTGGGCATCATGAATCTTCAAAGAGTTATTTATTTTGTAATAATTGATTGTAATTATATTTCCAAATAATGCTCTTTTAAGTTTAATATGAACAAATCACGATAATTTTCATTTAAATCACTAAATAAAACTACGATATTGTATCAAAGGTAAGTAATAATATTTCAAATAAAACAAAAATATGTAGTAAAACAAATCAACTTTTATTTTTCAAACAGTGTTTATAAAGTACACAAGTTCTAATGGCATAGTTTGTCTGCATATTAAATATTTTCAAAAAGTTTTATTATTATTATTGTTTCCTTATAAATGTTATTCTTAATTAGTAACCGAGCTCAGACTAATTTTTTTTTAATTAACTAAATAATACTAATACGACAAATATTAAATTTTAAAAATTAAAATTATTACATTAAAAAAACTAAACTATTACATTACACATATTACAAGAATAATAAACGATTACTTTTTAAAATTACGAATCAATTAAGTAAATTAAAATCCTCTCAAAACACTTAATTAATCATTACAGTTTATAATCAGTCGTTTTACATGAAACTTATAATACTAAAACTAATTCTAATTTTTCCACCATTTTAACAGTAGGTAATTAAAGTCAAGTTCAAAACACTTCGTAAGAAAAATGGACATTTAGATTATTGTATTGTATTTGTAATGTAACAATGTTATATAGGTATAACATGTTTATTTTTATCGGTAAAGCAATTAATTGTAAATTTTAATTTTATATTTCACTTCCTTCCCTTCTTCTCTTCCTTTTGTCTCTCCCTGTATCTTAAAAAAAAAGATATAATTAGTCATCTCAAATTAATATTTAGAAATCTGTATGTATTTTCTTTCGCCTAAACTACCGAACAAATTTTAATAATATTTGGTATACCTCTGTGAATTTTCTCTCCATTTCTTCTTTTGTTCTCTTTGTGCACGAGAGCTTAATTCTGCAATACTTTTAACTTTCTTCACTTTTTTATCTTTTTGGTACTGTTCTCTTCTCTTTTCTTTTGCAATTTCCAGAAGTTCAGGGTTGTTTTTTATTTCAGCATACTTTCTTTTTTTACACATTCTTTGTTTAGCCCTCAGATCACTTATTGATTGTTTTGATTTTAAAATTTTATCTGTATTCTGTAAAATATGTTTAATTGTATTAATAACTTATTTAAATAGTGCACGACGAAGTTATTTAAAAATACAATGTTTAATTATTTTGGAGAATTTAACTACAACAAACAATAATTGTATTTATTATTGGTGCAAAATTCTTAATATTTATCTAAATAATTATTTCAACTAATTACAAACTCTTGACAGCAAATATTTTTGGTATTTTTAATAATTAAGTACTTAATTTTATACAAACTAAATATGTATTAACACATACTTAATATTTTTTGTGTAGATATACTTTTGCGTATAGTTTAAATTTTACTGTGCTAAAGGACAATGCCGATTTTGTATGGACTCCGTCCCCAACCCTCCATCCAACAGGCAACACAACCTGATGCATGTCAATTTGTTTATTTCTATGACAAAACACTAGATTAAGTTGTGATTCCATGGGGTTCATTCAAAAAAAATATTTTGGAAAAAAGTGTTTATTTCATACAAATGTTTTTTTTTCATAAGCAAGGGTAAATAACAATGACGTTGCGACTAATGATGGATTACCTAGTCGAAGTCCAAGGAACAAGTCGTAACTTATGCAGATGCAGTTTAAAACAAAAAAATATGCGATCGATAGCTGCAAGTTCTATCTATCCTACCACGAAAAATAATGAAATCGAAATTTTGTTTTTACTAAGTAATCGTAATAGGTAAATAACAATGACGATAAAACTGATACACTCGGTAGAATCGTTTTGAATCACTCACCTAAAATGCGTCTTGCCTCGGTGAAGTGTACTGGCCGATGAGGGCCATTTTTTCAATTCATTAGTGTCCAACAAGTTCCAATGCTTTTATTTTACGTAAATGATAAAAACAAAAGATGGAATAGATACGCAGATATATTATTTATTAATTAATCATAAAACTATCATAGATTTCAAGCTCATAAATAATTTTTCGCAAACTCCTTTGTCTAAAATGCCCAATTCTTTGTGGTTTTTTGAAAATATATATTTTCCACATACCTGTTTTGAATATTTTTTTATTATTGATACCTTTTACCAAATATATCAAGACGTTTATATACAAAAGAATTCACGATTTAACAAGTATCTAATCTTGAAAAACAATAGTTTTGAGCCTGGAGTAGATTCACCTTATTATTGATTATGGGTACCTACCTATTTAGGAATTTAAAAGGATTAAAAAGAAAAAAACCTGTCTACATCAAAAGTATTTATTTAGGTACCATTGAAATACATACCTGTAATACATATCTGTGGGAAATACTTATAAAGAGAAACAATATTGAAAAAGTAACCAGGAAATATAAAAGGATTAAATTCTCATAATTACTTTTATATTCTAAAATCACATTTCTTAAGCTAGGCGCTATCAATGCTATTGCAGACAAAATATAATGTAAACAAAATGGGTTATAACTTAATAGTCTCTTCGTCTTATTATCCAAAATTATTATAATTACTCTAACCAATCCCCCCCCCCCCCCGAATGTATAATTTGAATCAAATTGTCGCAAATCAAAGATAACAGTAATCCGCGAAAACAACTCTGAAACGGTTTGTAAGTGACTTAGGTACTAACTTGCATATTTAGCGTAAAATCTGACCCTTGTTTTCGCGTATTACTGTTATTTTTGATTCGCAATTGGATACAAGTCAGACAATTGGGGAGCAGCTCGGCAGGTCCAAGTGAACTTACGAGATTGATATTTACGAAGTTAGTTCCAGTAGAACCAGGAAGCAACAAAGGTTGTGGTAGTGAGGCACTTTGAAGTTATATTTGCGGTGTCATCAACAAGTGCGTAATTCGTCTCAGCAAGATTAAGATATGAACGATAAGATTATAGAATCTTCTTTATTTTATAGAATCCTACTAAGACGAATTTACGGTGTTAAAGATCGGTCTTCGATTGTTTCTTGGTTCGGTCCTTCGTTTATTGGCCTGGCTGTGATTTCAGACGCAACGAAATCAATATCTGTAAAAATATGCCGGTCGTACGGGAATATACCCGTAGTTGCGAACCCTTTGCGAATTCTAGCAGGTGTCATGACTATCATGTGTGCTTTTTTAAGACATTCAGCCACGTCGTTCATGGTAAATGCTTGACCGGGGTTTTGCATCATCCTGTTATAAGCTTCCTTGAATGAGCCAAAAACCTCAACAGCTAATGGTTCAAGTTTACCTGTAGAATGTGGTGGGACCGTAAGAATGGTCACGCCATTTTCTTCAGCGAGATTTAAGGCTTTAAAGCTGATATGTGCGTCGTGGTTATCTATAATTAACAGTGAAGGGTTGTCTTTACTACTTTGGGTTTGATCAATAAAATGTTGCATTGTTAGTGCAAACGATACTGTGTCCATTATTCCTGTTGTTGTCCTTAACTCCAAAGTACCAGCTGGGGTATCGGTCATGTCGGTATTGAAATGTACTCTAGGGAATACCGTGACAGGCGGTAAGGCATATCCGACAGCACTTACGATGAAGCACGTTGTTATCACACATTCTTCCTCAGCACTGGTTAATTTGCTGACTTGGTTTCTCAAAGGATCCATTTCCCCAGAGCTTTGAAAGTTCATTGTGCTGGTCTCATCCAAATAGTACAATCTTGTTCCATCACCAAATCGTGGATTTCGGCTCATGGCTTCATGAAGATTGTCATAAAACGTATTAACATTGTGTCTATTAAATAACGTAGCCCGGCTGAGACTGTATCTGATTGACTGCCTCTTTTGAAAGCTGTGTAGCCAATCTTTGCCAGCAAGTTGTAACTGGTGCCATTTTGATGGTACACTTACATCACTAGACAGTGCCATTTCGTAAGCCAAACTAAGAATGTCTCTTCGTTTCAAACCGTAGAACATTTGGGTACATTTGATTATGTGATCGGCGAGTGATGTTTCTTGTTCGTCGGTAAAAATTTGATTTACTCTGTAATTTGGTGTTAGGTTTATGTCGTGTGTTCCAGCTTTTACGCTTTTTCTATAATAACGGGCTAAAGTGGCATAAGGTATACCTTTATGTTTGGCCGCCGCTCGGATGGACATACCATTGTAAATCAGCATGATGGCCTGTCTCATTACCTCTGCACCGTGGAATACTTTAGTCGATTTTCGACGTTTTCCGTTTCGTGGCATTTTGTTACCTGTAAAAAACATTATGTAGCAAAACAAAGCAAGATTCTATCAAAGTTCTATTATATTGTAGTTATATTGTACTTCCAAACATGTTTGCAACGGGGCTCTGTGAAAGGCCTATGGACACACTGGATAACATTATTTTAATGATCAAAACCAAAAAAAATAAGAATTTGATAATTATATATGAGACACAAAAAACTTTTTATTGTTTTATTTATATGGATAAAACAAAGAATTCCGAATTTTAACATAAGGAATGATACAAAACCAATAATTCATACAAAATAAGCTAGTATTTTATTTATTTATTTATAGCTATAAAGTCTATCTTATTAATGATCTCTGGTACTTACTTTTAGTTGAACAGCGGCAGTGTGGCCTCTCATTGTAGCTCAGAGCGGACTGCATTGGTCGATCGGCATTGCAAGCGGCTTGCGTCTGTCGATTTTGCATGTTTGGGTGACCAATACAGAGATATTTTAGTTAAGTCACTGTTTATCTCGATTCACTGGGGGGTCAACCATTTAATAAGACTGTTTCAAATTTTATTTATTTATAAGATACCTACTTTCTTCGCATAAAAATAACATTTAATTAGAAGAATGTTGTTTTATTATTTATTATACACATGTCACATGTCACATTATAAGTGACTACGCGTGAGGGATTTCTTTAATTCGTTTATGTACTGATATTTCTCAATATCGACTCAAAACTTAAGGTACTTACTAGTTACTTATTATGTAAATAAACATACACAAAATTCATAATTGAATTGTTTAGTTGGCGTCCGTGCAACGTATATTTTTGTCAGAAACAGAGACAGTTTCGGTTTGTTATATGTTAATGACAATTGCGGTCAAAGCGAGTGCATAATGTTTCTTCAGAAACGAAAAATCTACAGCACAGTCGAAATTCAAGACCACGCAACCGAAAACAAAAGTCAAGGAAAACAAAACCTACTTGAACCTAACTATTTTTGGTCGTTTAAAACTCCTATTTTGTAATCGTTTAAAAAGCGTTTACAGAATGGCTACACATACTTCTTACAGAAGGTCAAACAAATATCCTCTACAAGGTATCTATTGGTTTTCGAATATAGAACTCTAACGTACTAACCTTTAGGCCTTTAACTGTGTGGAATGTTTTGAAGCACAGCATACAATCCTTGGGCATGTCTGACGATGGCTCGGCGTCGTCTTCACTCATTGGCTCATCTTTAACTTCCTCAAGTGAGTTCTGGGAACAAAGTTTACTAGTCTATACCAATATTATCCTTCCTACTTATTATATAATATAATACATATTATAAATGTGAAAGTTTGTGAGAATGTATGTATGTTTGTTATTCTTTCACGCGAAAACGGCTGGACCGATTTGGTTGAAATTTGGTATGTAGATAGGTGATACCCATGGATTAACACATATGCCACTTTTTATCCCGATATTCCCGCGGGAACGGGACTTACGCGGGTGAAACCGCGGGGCGCAGCTAGTACATACATAAATATAATCACGCCTCTTTCCCATGGGGGTAGGCAGAGACCACTGATCTCCACTTGTTACGATCCTGACATACCTCTTTCGCCTCACTCACTCTCATTATATTCTTCATACATACCCGCCGGTTTGAATACTTCTGACCTGGACTTTCTGCAAAATGTCACCAATTTGGTGCAAATATGTTCGCCTATGTCTTCCCCTTCCCGCTGTCCCATTCACACTCGCCACCAATAGTATAAAGAGGAAAAGTTGGTTTGTTTATTTGTTTGACGGCGGTAATCTCCGAAAATACTCAGGCGATTTGAAAAATTCTTACATCAATGTGTAGAACACAGAGCAATCATCTTCTGTCTCCTCTATGGTGTAGAATGTCCATTCTACACATTGATGTAAGAATTTGTCGGGAAAGTTATAGGCTATATTTTATAGTGGTAGTTTCATTAGTACACCCGTGCAAAGCGGGGACGTGCTGCTAGTGTTAAATGCAATTTACCTCATCCAGGAAGGTAGTAACGCCATTTTCTTCTGCCTCTAGTTGATCAGTCTGAAGGGAGTAGGGTCCTAGAAATAAATTGTTCAATTAATTTCACTTGCTTTCTTCTTTTCATGCAATTATATTTTATTTGTAGTGTGACAATATCTAGATTTTCGGCATTTTTTGTACGAAGGTAATGTCAAATACCTACCCACAGTAAGCAATACCAAAGATTGGTTATTAAGACTAAATAAATAAATAGCCTTGGACATTTCATACAGCTTCATCTAGTCCTAAGCTAAGCAACTTAATGCAACAAATCGTCGGCGTCGTAGAACAAAGACGGTTGTGAAAATAGTCAACTTGACAGGAGAGCCATTTTAAGTTTTGAAATCGGTTTTTTGTGCATAACTTTAAAACGGCTAATTCTTTCAGCTTGAAACTTAGCAGTGTTAATAGGCTAAGGCACTTAAAAATGGGTCTAAATAATAAATAAAGAAATTGCTTAGTTTTCCTAAAAATACACATACGTCATTGTTTTGCGGACATCCAAGTGTAGTATGTATCCATCCGTCGTTCTATTATGGACAATATTTTTCTACTGCATGACGTATCTTACTTTACGTCAATATTTTAGGAAACTCTGACCAACCATTTTGACGGAATTTTTCTAAAGAAAAAAAACAATAAAATGTACTTTACTGTATGTATTTATTTTTTACAATCATCACCATACTAATCAACATTAACAAAAATAATGATAATTATAATATAATAATAAAGGACTTATAATATAATAATAAAGGACATCTCAACAGCAATACTTCAAACTAAAAAAACTCAACATTAGCCTACATTAACTTGAATAAATCACATTTAATAAAAAAAATTGCTTTGAGTATACTTAAGTAGGTATTAAATACAGTCTCAAATTAAAATAATCAAAATAAACCTCTAAAACAACCATTTTGTGACTAAATATCAATCACTCATTCAGAATCCGTCTGCTTTCAATTCATCGGAGGGATTTGCCGTGTTTTTGTAAATGTGACATTGATCACAATGTGTCTTTTTTTGGGACATGGAACGAGAGGTTGAAGTGAGAATTGACAATGTCACGGTATTGACGAAGAGTTCTTGCAGGGTTATGAAACTTTTCTAGATCAGGCCATTCCTTATAAAAAATAAACATGCGAGAGAAGCTGAGGCTACTGTCTAAATACAACCTTGTTGAAGACTGTCGACAGTAATGTGATTCAATGGGCACAAATTAACATGAGCGCACACAGACATCACCATTTCGTCGTTGATACTTCTCGTATGGTTTTTATGACGCCCTCGCATGTCCCTTTTAACCGATGTGGAACCATCGTATTTCTTCCACGCAGTTCTTGTCAACCGGTCAGTGATACCATGAGTATTTAAGAACATAGTCTTGCATATGTCTATTCTGGCAGCAGCATCGTCTTCAGTAGGTTTCGGTAAAAAATACTTGTAAGTAGGTATATAGTCTGTTATGTTTTAGCTCCCCTCCGTTGATAGTTTTAGCTTTGTTTTGTTTCGTCGTGTAATGAGCAACGTGTAACCACTGCTTTTCCCGGTCTCCTAGATTCCAGAATTTTGTAAAAATTGTTTCTCGCTCTTCTTCAGAAATTTTCTCGTTGCATTTATACCTGCAGGTGCAGGCTGGGCCCATACTCTTTTCTTGGACAGTGCGCCCTCTTTTAGAACAATACATCTCACCATGATTCATAAGCCTTTTCCTTTTTATATCTTTCCAATCATCCTGGTTTCTAAGGCGTTTTCTTCCTCTGTTTCTAACCGATGCACATAGATAGGTTTTTAGGTTTTATGCGGCCAAAATTATTTTAATTGCTATAACTATTCTAAATGACATAAATGATAATAAAAAACCACTTTCTGTTGAAATTTTAAATATTTATTCAAGAAAATATCATATTTATGAAAAAAAAGTCAAAAACCTAACGTCACAGACATAAAAAAGTATATTTCATAAATGTACATTTTAAACGTTAGTGAGTAATGAATTGACGTATCCCCTCCGACAGTCGACACATACTCCATGCCAATTCGTTACTCCAGATCCTCATCATCCGAGGATTCTGGTGAAGCGGAGTCTGGTTTGGTGGGTAAAAGCATATCTAAAGTCTCCGGAGAAAAGGATTTAGATATTTTTTTTCTCCTTCTTTGTTTTATACTAATACTGCTAATGAGCGGATCAGAGCTCAATAATAGTCGATTATAGATGTCGCGGTTACACTGTTCGCGGGAAAATTTTCTTGCGTAATTTTCTCTATACATGCGAAAGTGCTTATTTCTGGCCTCTTGAGCCTCCTCCGACAATTGGCCTATTGGGAGAAGTGAATTCTCTATTATGGCAGCACCATGTATGAGCACTTTGTGCAAAGTAGGGGTCATCGGGTGCCACCCATAATGCTGCACGTATAATTTGGCGGTATCTAGTGCATACTCATCATATTTCTTGACGTCAATAATGTATCCACTTGAAATCGTTTCTAAAATGACTTTCAGTCTGTAAATTAAATCGAAGTTCACTCCAGTTATGTCGGATGCCAATTGGGGATTTTCGAAAAATCTACGGCTGGTGTTTCCATCATTTGTATTCCCATAGTTGGACTTAGGCATGTCAATGAGTAACCCGGTTTCAATTTTAAATCTGTCTTGGATTTTTTGTATAGCGGCCAATTCCAAATCTTTTTCTTCCGTCGGTTTTTTCTGTCTGTATTTTTGAACTACTAGTTTATAGCCTAAGTGCAAAATACTCTCAAAAATTCTGATTCTGGCATGCAGCACAGATATTCCAAAGTCTAAAGTTTCAGGACTTACATCATATTTTTTGCTTAGATTGTTAAAATCTTTTGAAGTGGCTTTACAAATAAAGCATCGACTGGTAGACTTAGTGTCGGTTGCAGCATTGCAAACCTTGCCATCAATCATAGTCATCTTGAAAATGTGCTTATAGGTAAATTTATTTCCATTTATTTCGATTTCGGTAGGAACCAAATTTTTTACCGATTCTTCAACGTAACTGATTTCTTCTTTGGTCACATCATTGCATTCTTTCAGAAATCTGAATCTTATAGGCCGGCAATACCGGGGAGATGATGGAGAAGGATTCTCCCAAATAACTTTTTTGTTATCCTTGACACAAAGTATTTGTAACGGGACAAATGAGCTCAAAAATATATTGGCGTCCGAATCAGCAGGATTTTCAAACTTTTGTTTATATCTAGCTTGCTGAGAGCCATCACATCCCCATTTATTTATAATAATTAAAGTCTGTCTCTCTTCTTCACTAATAGATAAAAGTACTTCCTCTAAGTACATTGAAAGGCGCATAAGAGTTATGTCAATAAGACTTTGCAAAGTACTCTCTGCATACAGACTCGTCACTTTTATGTGTTGTTCAGGTGGATAGCATTCTTTTTTGGCCTCTAATAATCTGTCGTAGCAAGGATAGAGCGACTTATTTGTCTTACGTATGATTTCATATTGCTGTCGTGTAAGGTCGGCCTCTATAAACATCGCCAATGCTTCTTGAGGTGTTAATATATTGTGTTTGTCGGGTTCACTCGGTGACTTGTAAGCATTTCTTATTTTTTTTGCCCTTGTTGGCGATTTAGTGATTTCTTTAAGGATTTCTGATGCATTTCGAAGTCCCTTAGCTCTCAAAGTTGACTGAGCAGCATGAATGATAACAGAATCGCCTACGGCCGAGCGAACCACTTCAGTTTTGCGACGCTTGCTTCTCTCACTTGACTCTTCAAATGATTTTGAAGGGCGGCCTGGGCGATTTTGGGCTTGGAATGGGATTTCAAACGTCCCATTTAACCATGAGTGGTTAGATTTTAAGAAATCCTCTTCTTTTCTTTGTGCTTTAGACCATTTTTTCTTTATGGCAGTCTTGAAGTAAGCAATATTTCGCTTTAGTTTTTTTATATTTTCCTCTGTGTCACCGTAAGATGAAAACAGGTAATTTTCTAAATAGGCCAATTTTTCATCCATTGTTAATAAATATTGGCTTTTCATTTTATCGTAGAGAAATTGACGGGTGACTAATTTTGTTCCGGATGAGCCAGGAGAACCTACGACGAAAAAGAAAAAAATATATTTTTTGGAACATTTTTCAACATAACTTTTTTTACCCTACCTGCACCTACCTGCAACTGATTTTTATCAGAATTATAAGAAAAGAGTATTAAGTATTATTATAAATAATAATTTTGAGGCGAGAGGAAGCGATAATATAACTAAATTACTTTTAAACTGAAAAATCAAGAATATTTTTTCAAGAAAACGTACAAAGTTTTGAAGGTTTAAAATAAAGGTTTTTTAATTATACTAGGTTGACAATTGCTATAATAAATAATAGTATTTACCTGAAGCACTCGAATCCATATTGTTTACTTTGAAAACTGTCTTTAAATCAAAAATATTGACGACGAAAAACAAGTCACTTTAAAAGCGTAAAGAGCGAAAGCGCGTGCGTAGCGGGAGACTAACAAGTTCCGACTACCTGCATACGTACCCCGCGCGGGTATTGAAGCCGAGAAGACCGGCTTATTATCGTCTGTTCTATTGTTAACGTAGAAAGATATTACATTTTGTATTTGTAACTAGTTTAAAATCTTCAATTTTGGCCGCATAATTATGTAAAATCTATGTTAGTGCGATGCTGGGCACGATTGCATAGAGATCGTATCGATGGTATCTACGGAGTAAACTAAGTACAATGACGCTTGCGCACATTCAACGTTATATTACGTTCTAAAATTTAGAACAGTCTATGTTCAATTGAGCATTTCGGATATTTTTCATAAAATGAATAAAATGTTTTTTTTAGTCGATGGTGTTGTGAAATAAAATAAAAAAAAATTGACAGGTCATTAAAACCGACGATGATTCTACGATCACGACGAAATATCTGCAGAACATACAAACATTTGTTTTAAAATGTTGAGGACTTAAATAGATTGTCTTACCGGATGGTATGGCCGGGGTGATCTCTTCAGGTTCTATCTTAATATCCAGATTTGGCTCAACATCCTCATTGTATGGTTCATTTGATTCATATTCATCTTCTGTCAGAACTTCCTATAACATAGTAGTAAGAACATTTGAGTGCATGCCTTATTCTGCATGTTTTTTTTTAATAGAATAGAAAGATATTTATTTCAACCTAGCAGTATGTCCTGGCTTTGCACGGGTCTACTAATAAAACTACCAGGATAAAATATAGCCATCCTGACAGTCTAATATTCTTCACATTGGTAAAATAATTTTTATAATCATCTTCATAGTTTCGGTCTGTACCTCCATCAAACAAACAAACCAACATTACCTCTTTATAATATTAGCATAGATGAAAGGCCTAACCTAACCTAACCATTTAAATTGGACAATTATAATACCTGTTTCACTTCAACAGTCATTTCATTCAATGCATTGCTAGTTATGTTCTTATCGACTTGGATTGGTTTGGGCCACAGCGGGTTCTCATCCACAGAATCCTTATGCCGGTCTCGCAGCACTCTGTCATTGGTCTGAACGTCCATTGTGAACATAATGGCATCTTGCAGTCTGCAGCAACATTTCGTGCAAATGATATTTGATAGTTGTTCAGACACATTGATCTGGAAATAAAATGTTCAATCTTACTTACTTGGTACTTATGCCTCTACAGAATAGATTTAGGTAAAACTTAAGAATGTATGATTTTATAATAATAATGGTAAATTGGTACGCGGAAGGAACCGGGAGCTAGAACATCAAGCGTAATATCTTACAAAGAAGAATCAAATTGTTGGTATAAACGTTACAATAAAACAAACCTCTATATTTGTGAGTTTCGCCAAATCTTCAGCTATAGATAATCCCATTCCAGACCACGCCGGATCCCAAGCCCGGAATATTTCAACAAACCCCGAATCATCATTGAGCTTCGTCAAACAAGCTCTACACTCTTTTTCGTCAGTCCTTGCCCGCTTCGCTGGGATTTCTGACATTACTGTTCACTAGTCTAAGATTTCAAAGTATTACGAACAGTCTATCAGCACAAATAGCGTCGGGATAAATAGCGATCAGCCAAATTAATGCAAAATTAATTACAAAATGAAACAAAACTTGCAGACGACGTCCGACAACGACACGACCGACCTGACATTTTGTTTGACTTTTGTTTGAGTTTATTTTTTTACGGGACGAGACGACAAGACTGTTTGTTTCGTTCATTTCGTTCTATTCGTTCAACAAACAATGCGATGCAATGTGATTCGATCGATTAAATGTTTTGCATGTCAATGTCAAGTGCCACCGGTGCCAAGCACCCACAACTTAACAGTCAGTGTCAATGTCAATCACTTCACGTTGTACCTAACCACAACACAAATCATAGTCATACAAACAAAAGAAACTGTCAAAATTGTGCCGTGCGTGCAGTGCACGTGTTTATTAATTTAATAGAGCTTTTAAATAGGTTTTTAAAAAAATGGAAGAACAGGCGCCAACAGTCAGCTTAATTTCGTGCATGCATTTTGTAAGACGCGGTGTAGCTAAAGCAGTTCCAGAAAAGGTAACAATGCAACCAAAACTGCTCATGTAAATCCCGACTCGTGTATGATTGAAACTTTATTTTCAGATAGAACTTACAGAGAAAGAATTAGAAAAAATTATCAAACAAACCGCTGAAGAATTACAGTAAGTTTTATGCTTGTGGAAATGTGATATTGTGTAAAATTTAGCTACATACTAAAACGAATGTCTGTAACAGTTTGACAGAGCAAGGTGATGATGAGAGTGATGAGGAAGGTGGAGCCAGCGCTCCCAGAGAACCTCCCGCCGATCCCAATGACGAGTTCAACTTCGCCAAATATGATGAAGAGGAACCACGTATGTAATTAAAACTTTTTAAACTATCATAGTTTTGAACATTTTATACACTCGTAACGGGTTAATAACGCGGTAAATTTACCATGATTCGTAGGTTTATGATCGGGAAACTCATAAATCTATGAATCATGGTAAATATCCCATTTTAATTGTTGATCATGTATGTAATTATACTTACTAACATATTAAAATGTAAACTTCTTGCATTGGTATTGTGTAATGGTTGTATTTGTTTGTTGCAGTTAACCCAATAGGAATAGGCACTGTAGCCACAATGCCAAACTTGGGAGACCTCAGTGAGAATGTTCAAATAAGGGTATGTATTTAGTTTAATTACTTAATTGTTTCTTAAAAAATATTACTTTTATAAATAGAATTTGTTTTAAGTTTAGTAAGTTCAACATTGTTAACTAAAAAAACCAAAACAAAAACACAACATTTTTAACAAAACCCCTAAAATACATTTGTACACATCTCAATATTTGAATAATATTTTGATTAAACCTAAAATATTTTTACGATTACAGACAGAAGGGGCAGACAGTGATGAAGAGGATGACATCATCAAGCCTGATGATAACCTACTCCTAGTAGGACATGTGGAAAGTGACGCCAGTGTACTTGAAGTTTACAGTAAGTATTATTCAAGTGAAGTATTCACTTGTCATTGTCACACTTACTTTATTCAAGTGCACAAACTTATCACTGACTTAGAATAAACTATGTTTTTCTTACAACATTTGGCTTAACAATGCAACTTCTAAGTTTTACTTGAGTTGACTGTTAAAACAGCAAAATGTCTCATAAACTGTCAGTTCAGAATTCTCAGTTTAATCATGCTCAAAAAAACTTGAACTTCCTAAAATATCTGAGTTTTTGTTGACATTGTTATCAATATTTCAGTATTCAACAAAGAAGAAGGTTCTTTCTACGTCCACCATGACATCATCCTGCCATGGTTCCCGCTCTGCATCGAATGGCTCAGCCACGACCCCTCTGACCCACAACCCGGTAAGATTAACTGCATGAGATAGTAAAGGAAGCTACCAACTGTCAGCAAAGTGCAAGATCACCTTTTATTACCTTTTCCGAAATGTTTTATAAACCAATTACTTTGTTGACTATACCTACAGGTATTTTTTCCAAAATGACAAATCTCAATGTGCAAACTAGAACGAAACTAGTTTCTAGTTACCAACACCAAACACGGTCTTATTCATAAAACTTTTTTTTGTTACTCATATGACAACAAAAAGAGGAAAGAGATTTGATATGTGTTTTAGCTAACATAGGTTTACTGGTCGAAAATGCATTGAGGTAAGAATGAATTCATAGAACTAAATAAAACCTCATCCAGGCAACCTCTGCGCGCTGGGCGGCATGGACCCCGTGATACAAGTGTGGGATCTGGACATAGAGAACTGTTTGGAGCCGGCCTTCAAGCTCGGCAAGAAGCCGAATAAAAAGAAAAAAACGAAACGAGTCGGCCATAAGGATGCTGTGCTAGATTTATCGTGGAACAGAAATTTCTCGTAAGTTACTGAAGGAATTAATTTTAAACAAACTTGTAAAAAAAAGCGGGTAGCAAAAAAAACGTCGAAAATAATAAAAAAGCTGGTAGCAAAAATAAGTCGAAAATAATCCAACTGATCATCATCACAACCTATATTTAGAGTGCTGGCTATAAGCCTCCCATTGTTTACTTTACATTACACTATTCACTATGGTCTTGTGTCCCATAATTTTATTCTATCTATGGATGTTCTTGGCCCATTGCATAGTTCTACCTCAATTTATATTGTATCATTTTAACTATGCCCAACTTTTGTTTGTTTTCCATTTCCCAATAACGTGTTAGGATGAACTATAAACTGTAATATATGTTGCGAAAGGCCCAGAACAGAGCTGTTTGGCGGTTAGGGAAGGAGGGGGTATATGCCCAGCAGTGGGTCACTAAAAGCTGACAATGATGATGATGATGATATGTTACAGGCATGTGTTGGCCAGTGGTTCAGCAGACAGCACAGTTCTCCTGTGGGATCTCGACCAAGGCACACCACACACCAAACTAGACTATTTCCAGGATAAAGTGAGTACCCAATAAACGCTTAAGATGATGGTGGTGGAAACTAAATGAATCCGGTTTTGGAGAGATAATAGGAGGGTAACTCTTATAATGATTCTAGATAATTATTGTCTCTACTAAATCATTTATGTTCAAAACCTTTTGAAGCATTTCAAAAAGATTACTAATCAAATAAATTAAAATATTGTTTTCACTCAAAAAATCGTACTCCATCTTCAAATCTCCATAGGTGCAATCGATCCAGTTCCACCCGCTAGAAGCGCAGACGCTGCTGTGTGGCGCGTGCGACGGCGTCGCCCGCGTCACAGACTGCCGCTCGCCCGAGGCGCACCGCTCGTGGCAGCTGCCGCCGGAGATAGAACGAGTGCAGTGGGATGTACAGAATCCATTTTGTTTCGCGGTAAGTACTTTGCTTTTCGGGAATAGTTTGGTGTTTCCCGTGGTGGGAATCATCATCATCATCCGCATGCTCTGTGTTAATCCAGGATTTAAGATGTGTCTAAGTTAAAAGTTTAAAAAATATTTCGATTCTGTAAAATATGATATGCAAGTAGTAAAAATATGATACACCATAGTATGACCATCAGTTTGACAGACAACTAGACCAGACTGATTATATAGGGTGCCTTTCCATTGCACATCTCTTATAGAAAAGGGTGCCTTTTTTTGCTAAGTCTTGCTTTCAGAAGATACTGGCTATTATGCATTGTATTTTGTTTCCAATTTTTATCTGCGATCGGTCTTACGACCATAAGCGGATGCGTTGGGTGAACAAAGAATTTTGCATTGTATGAAAGATTTTTCATGATCGTATTTCAGATGAGCAACAATGAAGGCAAAGTGGCCTATGTGGATTGCAGGCAGGACGAGCCCTTATGGGTCCTACAGGCGCATGACAAGGAAGTCACTGGTAAGTCATTTAGAATTTACGTTGACATTCTTATCCAATACAGTCACCTTACCTAAGCTTTTGATTTGCAGTAAATGTATCAGTTTTACAGCATACACAAAAAAACTCAGACCTTTCTCTACAGTCTATCTCTACTAGATGCTTTATACAGCGTTAGGAGGCAATCTTTGCCTACACTTAACGGGACACCGGTGCCCCATTGTTGAAATTGAATAGGTTTGACAGCATACACAGTAGTGTTTAATTTTATGATATTTTCAGGCCTATTGCTGAGCGACAAAGTTCCAGGACTTATGGTGACCACTAGCACAGATGGAAAACTGAAAACATGGGATTACTCAAGGTTTGTTCATTCTATTTGAAAACTACATTAATTAGATAAAGCTAGATAACGTGCAATCCCTTACAGGGTCATGTTTTGAATGTCGTCAAGAATCGATCAGCAGAACTTAGCCTTATAGTATTGTGACTATTATTCATTGACGACCACTGTGGCGCAGTTGGGTTAGTCAGCTGAGATGCGGAGGTCGCGGGTTCGATCCCCGCTACGGGACAAATGTTTGTATGTTCTGCAGATATTTGTTTCGTGTCTGGGTGTTTTCTATCTATAATATGTATGTATGTATTTACAAAAAAAAAATTTTTGTGTGGAATGTCCAAGGATATTTATTATTATTATTTAATCTCTTACCGCGTCATGTTTTGAATGTCGTCAAGAATCGAGCAGCAGAACTAAGTCCCGTATTGTATATTTTCCAGCAATCCCCCGGTGCAGGCGAGCGAGCGTGCGGGCCGCGTGGGACAAGCCCTGTGCGCCGCGCTCTGTCCCGACGCGGCGCACAGCGTCGCGCTCGGCGGAGACAACAAGGAACACTACATAGAGATTGTAGATCTCACCATCAGCGAACAATGTGAGTACACACTAGTCTAGCTAGGACCAGCAATCCCCCGGTGCAGGGTAGCGAGCGCGCGGGCCGCGTGGGACAAGCGCTGTGCGCCGCGCTCTGTCCCGACGCCGCGCACAGCGTCGCGCTCGGCGGAGACAACAAGGAACACTACATAGAGATTGTAGATCTCACCATCAGCGAACAATGTGAGTACACACTAGTCTAGCTAGGACCAGCACTCCCCCGGTGCAGGGTAGCGAGCGTGCGGGCCGCGTGGGACAAGCCCTGTGCGCCGCGCTCTGTCCCGACGCCGCGCACAGCGTCGCGCTCGGCGGAGACAACAAGGAACACTACATAGAGATTGTAGATCTCACCATCAGCGAACAATGTGAGTACACACTAGTCTAGCTAGGACCAGCACTCCCCCGGTGCAGGGTAGCGAGCGTGCAGGCCGCGTGGGACAAGCGCTGTGCGCCGCGCTCTGTCCCGACGCCGCGCACAGCGTCGCGCTCGGCGGAGACAACAAGGAACACTACATAGAGATTGTAGATCTCACCATCAGCGAACAATGTGAGTACACACTAGTCTAGCTAGGACCAGCACTCCCCCGGTGCAGGGTAGCGAGCGTGCAGGCCGCGTGGGACAAGCGCTGTGCGCCGCGCTCTGTCCCGACGCCGCGCACAGCGTCGCGCTCGGCGGAGACAACAAGGAACACTACTTAGCCGCTTATAGCACCAATGTTTACTATAGTAAACATTTTTGAAGGTCGCTCGATGCACCATGTTTACTAAAGTAAACATCCTGCCCGCTTGACAGAAATCGTTCTGTCCTGCTTTTTCTAATACAAATAGCCGTAAGGAACGAATGCCATCCCTTTCCCACTAATATGAACCAGATTGGCATGTCTGTCATTCAATTGAAATGTTTTCAAACTCTATGGTAAACAATTGTGAAATCCGAACCACACGGGTGCGGCCATTTTGTTTGTTTACGTTGAAGTGTCGGAGTGTTTTAGTGATTGAAAACGTTTAATTTTGTGCTATTCTGTGTTTATTGTGATTAATATCCTTTCATAAGTTCAATAAGTACCTGTTTAAGTTATAGTTTTGTGTTGACAGTGATTTAATTATCAGAAATTTGGTAAGTAATAATTTGTTAGGAATAAGGTACCTTGGTATTTACTTTTTCATATTTTGATGTATTCGTTTATTTTAAGATCATTACAATCATAACTTATTATCAGGCTTAAAATAAGGTTTCAGAAAATACTATTATTTTAACAAATTAAACTGTATTTGTTTATAAAATAACTATAATGCGTCGCGGTATATGCTAACAAATTTTTGTATGGGTTTTGCAGACCTGCTAATTATTATTTTTGAACTATGGAAGGCTTTGTTTTGTTTTTTCTTGCTTCATATTTAATCTACCAACACAAATAAATCGCCCAAAATATAGTACATCCCTTTATTTTTAAATAAAAAGTCATTGTCTAACTAAAGGTCTATTTTTTTTCGAAGTTTTTTGTGCTGACCTTTTTTTATTGCTTTCATACCCTTCATACTCATACAAAAAGTGGTGTCATTCAAAGCGCCTATTCAACCTCGACAAAAAACATTAACTCAAGTAGGGTCCAATTCCAATGAATTCCATCATAAAAACTCTCAAGTGCAACATGTGTGCATGTGCATGTGCAACGCGCGCAGGTCATAAAAAGGCGATGTGAATCAACGGCAAAAAAATGGGCGGGGCGTGTGTAGCAAGTGGATAGAGATTGTAGATCTCACCATCAGCGAACAATGTGAGTACACACTAGTCTAGCTAGGACCAGCAATCCCCCGGTGCAGGCTAGCGAGCGCGCAGGCCGCGTGGGACAAGCGCTGTGCGCCGCGCTCTGTCCCGACGCCGCGCACAGCGTCGCGCTCGGCGGAGACAACAAGGAACACTACATAGAGATTGTAGATCTCACCATCAGCGAACAATGTGAGTACACACTAGTCTAGCTAGGACCAGCACTCCCCCGGTGCAGGGTAGCGAGCGTGCGGGCCGCGTGGGACAAGCGCTGTGCGCCGCGCTCTGTCCCGACGCCGCGCACAGCGTCGCGCTCGGCGGAGACAACAAGGAACACTACATAGAGATTGTAGATCTCACCATCAGCGAACAATGTGAGTACACACACAGATAGAATAATACTAGACACACTAGCTAGGCCCTTGGCTAAGGCTAGCGCAGGATCGAGGCGAATGGCTATCACGAAGGGAGGCCTATGCCCAGCAGTGGGTTAAAAATGGCTGATGATGATGAGCTAGGCCCACACCACTATACTTTGTTCACAGAGTTGATCTAGAATAGTTAGAAAAATAAACGCACGTGATTGCCGTCGAAAACGGGCCTAGGGCGAGTTCACATTGCCTTATGTAATGTATTCTTCTACAATGGTTTCTTTACACGTTAGCAAAATGCAAGCTACGGGAGCCCTGCAATGTTCTATCATACTTTTGTAATACTTGACTCGTTATCTAAAATAGTTTTCATTGCTAAGGTAAACTGATGATAGATCTAAGTTCATAGTGTAGGTATACTCGTATATGGCACGACAATAACATCGCCGCAATTCTAACGCTCTAGGAGACGTTGGCGGTCCTTTATGCCCAGTTAAATGTACCATCGCTGATGTATGTTCTTGATTTCAGATACAAATCGGTTTGGGTCCCGGCCACTGGTATCTATTTCTACGGAACCTGCTGAAGCTATGGATACTTAAGTATCGTGAAGTATAATAAGTATTAGTTTTAGGACATAAATAAAATATATATGTTACATACCTACTTGTCTATTATTATCAAACCGCTCAAACTATGTATTTAAATAAATTTCGTAGGGGGCATTTCAGTCTGCGGGTTAATGGGGTGCGGGGTGAGTTGACCCTTTTGTAATGTCATGTTAAGAAATATATTTTTAAACATTTATATTTTTGATTTGTGAGTTGAATAAGCTCTTGTTGGTTTTAAAAATAGAGATTTTAAAATTACCAGTATTCGGGCGTTAAATAAAAAGTAATTGGTACTCAATTTGTATTTATTTAGGTATATTTTACAAAAACTAGTAGGTACTGAATATTCACACCGTAATTTGACCGTTGGTTTGGCTTTTAGCTTCAAAGTTTCGACTCGATTCTCACTGAAAATAGTTCCAATTATCGACAAAGGTTTTAAGAAAATTTTAAGTTTAAGACCACCCATATTAACCGTTTTCACCAACCAGCCACCAACCCTAAGCTGAGCTCCTCTTGATAGTGTCATATTTTACCAGAGTAGCTATGATTTGTAGATTAAAGATATCTATACTCAGCGGCACAATTAACCGCCCACCTGTTTTAGGTAGCAAGTGTGAAGATATTTCGGTACAAAAAGCATTATATACAACCCACATAACTTTGTTTTTTCGCGTGGAGGAGGAGGGTTAATGTCAAACTAGAATAATCAATGTGGGCGGTTATTTGTGCCGCTAAGTAGTATGTATATCAATCAATCTACTCAAATGATTATTAACAAACATACAATCGCTTGCACTAACGTGTGCAGTACTGTACACATCCACTCTCTATGTAACCATCATCATTTTGAAACGTTTGGTAACTACGTAAGTACATCTTAGTGCAGATGACTTTACCTATCTCTGAACAGGATGTAATGACTTTTGACCGAGGAATAGATCAAGGGCCTAGTCGCCTAGCTAATAAGTAATAAGAACTCTTACATAAAATGAAACAAAAATATAATAACAAGAAGTTTATATTGCAACACCAAAAAATACAGAAATATTTCTTAAAGAAACTATAATGCACCATGCTATCTGGTATGCTAAACGCGTTTAATACTGGCTAATAAGTAATAACATGATTCTAAAATTGGTAAATTAAAATGAAAAAGCTTTTTTCCCGGTCACATGCAAATCAACATTATTAGAAATTGTGACTATGTAAAAGTAAGTTCGGGTGTCGTGGGTCCACGAAAGTTGTACCTCAAAAATTGAAACAATTTTTTTTACTAGACAATAAGTTATAGAAGTAATGTGTATGTTTAATTGTTTAACTTCTTAGGAAATAATACTGTTACCCAAGAAGTATTTAAACCATCTGCTTTTAATTACGCATGTAACCTTTTGTCAGAGTTTTAGATGTGTTAGCGACCGGGATTAACAATACAAGGCTGTCTCTAAAATTAACCTAACGGGCAAGTTATAATAACTTACACTACAGCATTGTTTCGAAGGTAACCATAAAACATATCAAATTAATCAAATGTACATTTCATTTCATTTGGTATCACAGACCGTTAATTAAAGGATATATCCGATAAAAGTTTTTTAATAAATTTGATTAGATAAATATTTCTTTAGTTGGCTGAGCGTGACAAGGCCCGTTTCTTAAAATGACCCATGCATTAATTATAACTTTCGTGTTATTGTTGTACAATTACTTGTTTTACTTTATTGTTTATATATTGTTGTACCTTACAATTGGTACTCGAAATAAACCAAATTAAAATTTTACCGATTATAGGTATTGTTATGACATTTTTTTAAATTTAGTCTTAGGAAGGCTAAAGCATGCGTTTTACCGGTTTCTAATATAATAGAAGGGCCTTATTATATGCACATACTTTATTTATAGAGCTTTGGTGTAAAAGTTTTAATTTAAGATTTATAATATTTACCAAGTTACACCTCCGTATCCTACTAGTAATTTACATAAATAGTAATTTTATCTAAAACTATCGTGTTTGGGGCTAAGCTTAGACATTTCAACGCAAAGCTGACGTCACAAACAAATTAGAAATTGTATTGTACGAAATCAACCACCAAAACTGAATGATACAGAATTTTGAGCTTTAATAACGCTACGAATGTCCAAAGGTTTTAAGTGTAAGCTTCGGTAATTTGTATTTAATAAGTAATGAAGTTTTTCTAATGAAAATAGCTCTAAAATGAACCCATACACCAAAATATTATTCACCTTGCTCAGGGAATCTAGTTATCGCGTCATACATGGACTTGGCTACATACGCCACATTGGAAGGATTGAGCCCGCAGATGTTGATACGTCCTGATTTGAGGAGGTAGATATGACATTCTTGAACCAAGTACTCCGACTGGCGCTGCGTGAGCCCGGTGTATGAGAATAGACCGATTTGTTTCACAATGTGGTCCCAATTTCCGGGAGCTTGCAGTCTGAAAAAAAAATAATATTATAACGAAAGTCTGTATAGATTAAAACTTTTTAAACTATCGTGGTTTTGAACATTATAAACACTTGACACGAGATAATTACCATGATTTGTGGTTGTCAGTTTAACCGTGATCATGGCGCATGTAACTGTGCCGAAATATCGGGAAACTCAAACAACCACAAATCATGGCAATTATCTGTATAGATTGGTTAAACATTTATGTAAAAATACCAAACATATTTGACTTTAAGTTTGAATACTTTTTATCTTGGTTAGGACAAAGCGTGCGAATTGAAACCTTCATCGTCATCATTATGTGCAGTCTGTTTCATCCCACTGCTGGAAACCTATACCTATACCATCATCTCAGCTTAACTGGCTATATCTACAGGAGATACACGGTGCTGAGGTTTGGTACTGTTTCTTCATTGTAATGACATAATTTACTAGCTAGCATAGTGGACAAAATGTTAAGTTGTGGTTTGTCCTAAGTTTATAGTTTCATACTCACTTGACAAGCTCAGATCTGAGCGCCTCTCTCATCTGGATAACTCGGGCCGACATCAATTTGATGTGCTCCCTCCTGAAAATATAATAATGTATGAGTTTCTTTCTATTGCTCTCCTTCTTTTTTCTTTGGGCTATTTTTGGTGTTTGATTTTTGCGGCGCCACCTAGCGGCGTTTAGGCATCCGACTGCATGCTACTTAGCACTAGATGGAGTTACTTATTTTTGATTCAGGCAAGACCTAAATGCCGCAAGGGTGCGCCGCAAAAATCAATCACAAAAATAGCCTGAAGAAACAAGAACAATGTTCGAGATGAGGTATCTGACTTTAGGTTGGATTCGTCAGCTGGGATTTTATAGTACTAGTATCAAGGTATATAGCTTGCTCTCTCTTGCACTCACCACTCGTCAAAGAGTTGTGCGTCGCTAAGCACGGTGGCCACTACTCGGGCTCCGTGTGCCGGCGGGTTGGAGTACATGCCGCGCACCAGCCACGTCAGCTGGGACTTTATAGGAGCGACCAGCTTCGCGTCGTGGAGTACCACGGTTAAGTTGCCGACGCGCTCGTCTGGAACAAATGTACATTTAAAACGGTTTCTCGAAGGCACATCTCCAATATTAAAATAAAATTAATTAAATATTTATTGATTCAGATAAGAAAATAGATCCTATAATAAAATAGGTGTCACAGAAATACAAGTCAAAACAATGTTTTGCTATTATTTGAAAATAAGCAATTTGTCAACTTGACACTTGTTCACGTAAAAAAAACGATGAGGGGAACGGGGTATGTTTGCGCATGGGTCACTCACATTGGTGAAAGAATTTTTGAAATCGGCCCAGTAGTTTCGGAGATTACCTCCGTCAAACAAACAAAGAGTGAGGCGAAAGAGGTATGTCAGGATCGTAGCAAATGGAGATCCGTGGTCTCTGCCTACCCCCATGGGAAAGAGGCGTGATTTTATGTATGTATGTATGTATGTAAACAAACAAACAAATTTTACCTCTTTATAAATTAGTATAGATAGATATAGTAAATGTAACTAACTGTATAGTCCGAAGTTCTTGGCGTATGACTGTGCGCAGACGAGTTCGAACCCGCGCCTCACGAAGTAGCGCACCGCCCACGCGTCGCGGTCGAGGTCGCCCGACGCGAACCCTTGGTATGCACTGTCGAAGAATGGGAACAACTTCCTCTCCTGCAATAGAATGAAAAATATTTAAAGCTATTGCATAGCTTCTATCGCGGGCATTGAGCGTGGAGACCGAATCCAAAAATTCCGGAACGAAAATAACCTAACGCTTGTCTCTTCAGTTCAGCAACTCGCCTCTAGGTGGCATGCAATAGCTTTACCGCGGCAGTCCCCATGTGCCACACGTCTTTTTTACTTCAGTAGGACCTCAAGGATCACTTAAAAATGTACGACTCATATGCTTGGTGACTCTAAGCTAGGTGTGGCTGGTACAGGCAATGGCTTGTTTCAAGTACCAACGCAACTCCCTACACCTCCCTACCCTGATGAAATAAAACAAAATATTATTGACTGAGCCTCGGTTCCGCCTCTTCCAGTTATTACTTATCGTAAAGCAAAGAAAGCGACACATTATTTCTTCGAACCAAACTTTGTTTTATCGTAAAGCAAAGAAAGCGACACATTATTTCTTCGAACCAAACTTTATACGACAGTTGTTACTGTTGCTAGCCTGGAGTGTCCCACTGCTGGGCAAAGGCCTCCCCTCGAGTTTTCCAATTCATCATTACTGGATGATTTATACAGCTTCAGAAGGCAATCTTTGCATACCTATACTTAACGGGACACTGCCTGGGACATCGTCGACGCTTAATATGAAATTATGTAAATGACATGAATAAATAAATAAATAAATATCCTTGGACATTCCACGCAGCGTCATCTAGTCCCAAGCTAAGCAACTTAATGCTTGTGTTATGGTAACCAGATGACTGATATAATACTTAGATACATTTTTATGTTTTGTAAATACATACATATTATAGATAGAAAACACCCAGACACGAAACAAATATCTGCAGAACATACAAACATTTGTCCCGTAGCGGGGATCGAACCCGCGACCTCCGCATCTCAGCCGGGCGTTAACACAACTGCGCCACAGAGGTCGTCAAAAAAAAATATATGAATACCTCCATAACATCAGCGATCTTCTCCCACTGCTCCTGCGAGGGATCGATCCCGGTCGGATTGTGCGCGCACGCATGCAGTATGATGACGGAGTCTTGCGGGGCGCTCTTCAGGTCCTCTATTAGCCCGTCGAAGTCGATGCTGCGGGTCTGTGCGTTCCAGTAGCGGTAGGTACGAGGCTCCTTGAAGCCAGCGTCTAGGAATACTAGGTGGTGGTTCTCTGGAAGACAGGGTTTTATTTACAAGGTTTTTTTCATTAAGATTTGTCAATTTAATATTATATTATTATTAAGCTATTGCATAGTTCACGTCGCGGGGCGACAATGGATGCGACTGGCGCAGGATCGTAGTGGATGGCACAAACTAAGGGAGGCCTATGCCCAGCAGTGGGTAAAATCGGGCTGTGGATGATGATGATGAAGCTATTGCATAGCTTCTATCGCAAGCCTTGAGGGTAGAGACCGAATCCGGAAATTCCGTAACGAAAAAACCTATCGCTTATCACTTTAGTTCAGCAACTCGCTTCTAGGTGGCATGCAATAGCATTACCAGTCCCCGAGTGACACACGTCTTTTTATTATTATATTTAGCCCGTTGTTTACCACTGCTGGGCAAAGGCCTCCCCTTTTAATTTTCCCCCAATTAATATGAACAATGTTTTTTCTTGTCACTCCTATGGCAACGAAAAGAGATGGCAAAGAGAATCAAACCACTACAGCAAGCGGGTTCGATTCTCACGAATATGATCATGTAACAATTCTTAATTTGATTCAATTGAATACTTAGTAAACCCAGTCTGAAAACCACTAAAAATATATAATGTTTAATAAATAATTACCCCACGTTGGTGAAGAGTAGTAGAAAGTGCTGTACTTCAGATGTCTGGCGAGGAACTCAGCGCCGATCCTCAAACCACCTGTTCCAGACATGGTTTGGACGCCGAAAGCCTACAATAATATTCATATTTTAGAACTATTTATACAAAGGTTTTTATCGCGTTGATTACCTTATTTATATCCCGACGTTTCGACTATGTTACAATAGTCGTGGTCGCGGGCAGACCAGAATATGAATTGTGATCATACAATAATATTTGTTGGATCAGACTGAAAGATTTGTATTTTAACCACTGGTACCTCATCTCGAACATTGAATTCACTTCTCGCTATTATTGGTGTTTGATTTTTGCGGCGTCACCTAGCGGCGTTTAGGCATCCGATTGCATTATTAGCACTAGATGGAGTTACTTATTTTTGATTGCAGGGAAGACCTAGATTGCATTATTAGCACTAGATGGAGTTACTTATTTTTGATTGCAGGGAAGACCTAGATTGCATTATTAGCACTAGATGGAGTTACTTATTTTTGATTGCAGGGAAGACCTAAACGCCGCTCGGGGCGCCGCAAAAATCAAACACAAAAATAGCCTAAAGAAAAAAGAACAATGTTCGAGATGAGGTATCTGACTTATGTAGGTAATCTGTGATTTTAACATAAAGAGATAGAATTGCTTAGATCTTACACATCCACTGGCGATGGCAGGGTTGTCCTGACCAAGCAGCATGGACACCGAGGCCGCTGAGAATTGTTCCATACCTGAGGACAAACTCTTCAGTATTATATCTATACTAATAACTAGCAGCAAGTCCCGGCTTTGTACGGTATAAAATATAGCCTATAACCATCCCGAAAGTCCATTCTATACATCGGTGATACAATTTTGGAAATAGGATAAGTATGTACTTGCGGAGATTGCCTCCGTCAAACAAACAAACTTTACCTCTTTATAATATTAGTATAGATATAGATGGTATAGATAATACAATCATCATCATCGGCCACTTTAACCCACTGCTGGGCATAGGCCTCCCTGCGTGATCGACATTCGCCTCGATCCTGCGCTAGCCTTAGCGACGTGCAACCTGCTGCCTTGCGGATGTCATTTACCCATCGAGCCGGTGAACCCTATTGCGGTGTCCTATCATACAGAGTTTAAAAAAATACTATCATAGAAAGTAAGTTTTTTTTAAAAGCAAGTGGCTATCTGGTGGCGGAGATTTTGGGCTGTTGCAATCTGTTTCAATATCAACATAGTACGTTTTTACTTTCAGCAAAACTTTGTTATTCCAGTCATACATAAACAACTTGTAATATCATCAAATATTGCAAGCACACTTGTTGTGATAAAATAAATCCACGCTTCGGACTTCGATATCTTGTTTTCAGTTGATTTAAATTCGATTTTAACTGCTCTTTCATTGAGAGAGTATTGTGTGATATCAGAAGCTTATGACAATCTCGAGATAACGCTGAAGTACCTTATTTAATCGAGATAACGTTACTTTGTGGTATTAAACTGCTATAAATATGTAACAACAATAAATATGTCGTATCACAAATTATGTGGTTATTTTTTGGCGTATACTATTAAGTATTTATTTTATAAATACCAAACACAAGATTACTTCAAGTAGACAGGGCATTCTTGTTATTCTGGGCATAAGTTTCCTCTTCGCGGTTTTAAAACCTACAACCCGTGTTTATTTTGGCTTAACAAAAACTGTCAGTAGATGAGTTAATCTATGGATGTTTATCACAAGTATTAGAACACGTAAATGAATAAATTTATATAATAACAACACACAGCGCAGTGACACTGTCTGTTATTGATACGATAACTTATGAACCCTTCGACTCATCTCATAATTATGAAATTCCGTAGCCGGGTCAGTAATATCAAGATCAGGTTGAAGTTTACCTACATAATAATAATCGATTAAGGGATTTAGGCATTCTTTTTAATTAATCTTATAGTTAAACATGGGGACCATGAGCCAGATGGTGTGATGATTGACAAACGTTGAGTGAAAGTATTGGGCTAGCTCTAATTAGAAGACAACGAGGTAATCGGAAGAAAAGTAGGTACGTAAAACTGAAATTTGGACTCGGCAGTAAGTGCATGTGAGCTTGTCAGAAAGATTAGAGAGCCGTCACGCCGGCGGCGGCGCTGTGTTGTTCAAATGAAAAACCTCATTTTTCGTAGGTACATTTTTAAGGAAATAATTTCGCATCTCTTCGCGAAGAGAGGCCTATGCCCAGCAGTGGGATGAGATGGGCTGCACGTGATGATGATGATGATGAATTTCGCATACTTATCCACTAAATTAATGAAGTGTGACTATTCTTTTAAGATATAGAAAGGGGCGATATAGGGTGCCTGGGGTGTCTGCAATAGGTTTCTAAGGGAGCGTTTTACCGAGCAGAGTACTTATGCTACTATCAGATTTTAGACACAGAAATGACTAGTAGGTAACCTACCTACCTACCGTTCATTACAGACTATCGCGTAGTCTGCCCATGACGCACGTGATGTATTTTGCGAGCGGGGTGGTCCACCGCATATGTGATATGATAAGTGGAGAAAATATTTCGACATATTTACGTTTGATTACTGCATTACCTAAACCACCATGATTGAATACTTCCGCATTACGACAAATTAGACACAAGTACTCGTACTTTAATTATTATAATTAACATTGTGCATCAAGTATGAATTGCACAACACATTTAGCTGGAATATAATACAACATTTAACTTTGTTTGTCGCAAGGTCGCCTTTATGGCTTAACACTGAGATTCGACGCCATATTTAACCTTAAGGTAAGAAGTCTTAAGAAGAGTTTGGCAAGACACCAGTCAAAACAATTGTAATTTATGACTATAAAAAATAGGCAAAACAACATTTTAGTGAGTAAGAACATAAATTAGCGATTTTACTTCATGTTAAAGATAATTCATATCTCTGCCATAAAATAAAAAACAAGTCTTTATTATAAACAAATCAACTATGATAACCTTTTTTTTAAGTTATTTTTAATAAGTATCTAGATAAACTATGCAACATATACATTGCTGACACAATAATGTGAGGCTTAAAAAAAATAAAACAATACTTAATTCAAAATAATTATGCGTCTTATGGTAACTTTTAATATTATGAATTGATGGATGGATTGTGTGAAGGATGACATGAGTAAGAAAGGTGTGAGTGCTGAGATGACGTCTGATAGAGGGAAGTGGAAGAGGAATACATGTTGTGCCGACCCCACATAGTGGGATAAGGGCAGGAGGATGATGATGATGGTAACTTTTAATAATTATACTATTTATATTTATATTAAATACTAGACGATGCAGTGTGGAATGTCCAAAAATATTGATCACTACAAAGTCGCTTACTCTGTCCCTATATCCCTATGTCCCTATGTATGCATCTTTAAAACTCTCTTCTTCCTGCCCTTATCCCATTACGTGGGGTCGGCACAACATGTGTTTTTCTTCTATTTCCCTCTATCAGATGTCATCTCAATGTAATCCCTCACACAATCCATAAATCTTTAAAACTACGAAACGGATTTTGATGCAGTTTTTTTTTAATAGATAGAGTGATTCAAGATGTATGTTTATAATGTATTTTTATTAGACCCGTGCGAAGCCAGGGCCGGTCGCTAGTATTAAATAAAACTTAAGCTATGGTACACTCACCAAGAACTGGTAGGTACTCATGGAGCAGGGTCTCATCAGCTGCCATCTGCTTCTCCGTCTTACGAACCACGGGCAGGACCCATGGCTTTCCTTTTTCATCTCTATATGCTGTAAGTGCAAAGAAACATTGTAACTATTTAGTGTACCACTGCTGGCCTTTGACCAGCAGTGGGACACTCCAGGCTAGCAACAACAACAACAACAGGTATTTAAAATATGATGATGAAATGATGTTTATTAGGGGAAAAAAATGAAATATGATCCAGACTGTATCCCAGGGAGTGGTAGACATTTCTTTCAGATTCAGAATCAAAAAAAAAATCTTTCTTTTTAGAATTCTTTAGCTCCTTTGAATTTGTTGATAGGTACGTAGGTTTAATTTTTATCAATCATTCATAATTATCTTCATATTTTGTGGGTTTATTTAGTTTCCCACTGCTAGACAAATGCCTCTCTCAAATATTTCCACTTATCTCTAACCTTGACAAGGACAAAACTATTATATCCTTGTGCTGGATTTCATAAAAAAATAGAAATGAGACAACTGAACTGAACCCAATGTAAAGTAACTCTAGATTTAAATTTCAGATTATTTCATAAAACTTAAACAACACAAATAATATTACATAACAGAAACTAAGCTGAACATTCAAATAACAACAATACATACCGCCAACGCTCAAATTGACCTTGTTTTGGAAAGTATCCTCGGTAAACAATTTCATTAGTTGGAACACCTCAATTGGTGGTCCTTGCTCGATAGCTTGGAAGCGCGATGCCATTCTGCTTTGATTTATTTTCCACACGAGACGACTGTTTGAAACGCCGGCGGCAAATAAACTGATAGTCGCTTGCCTAGAAATTATAAATAAATCAACTCTTAGCAAGCGGCAAAAGGGTATGCGCGCGGTCAATGGAAATATGCTATTTAAGAACATAGGATATAAAATGGGTAAGTAGTTATTTTAATTTATTTATGTTGTGATATTCAACATTCAACTCTGCTGCTGACTGTGACCTTTGGCTGGAGCGACAATGTCAAAAACATCATAATCATATTGGTGGTGAGGATCTTGCTTGTTTGATGTGACTGGATCTTGAAGCAAATTAATAAATAGTAAAACTTCAATGTCCCATTTCACAACTTCTTTACCTTGACTACCAATGAGTTTTTCACGTTTTTCAGCAAAGCAAGAAAATAAATTGATTTTCTGTTTCCAGCCAGTCTGAGTGAAATGAAATTCAGCCGGATCCTGCTGTCATTCAGCTGTCAGCACAGACTACATAAGTAAAACTGAAATCTGTCAGTCAAGTCAAGTGTCAGTGACACTGACAGGACAGTACAAAATAAGTACCATGTAAGTACCTGGGGGGTTAAAATGGCCGCTTCGAGCATTGCTGATAACATTTCTTATAGTGCATTAATTTCATGAATTGTTAACCATTTTCACCAAAATTTGGTAGAATGGCTCAAATTGATCCGTTTTACCATAATTTGGTGAAAATACTAAACAATTCATGAAATTAATGCACTTTATGAATTGCTAGCAGAAATGCTCGAACGGCCATTTTAACCCACCTGTATAGTGAGTCAGACAGTTTTAAAAGGGGGTGTTTTTTTTGGTAGAATGGCTCAAATTGATCCCTTTTACCATAATTTGGTGAAAATGCTAAACAATTCATGAAATTAATGCACTTTATGAATTGCTAGCAGAAATGCTCGAACGGCCATTTTAACCCACCTGTATAGTGAGTCAGACAGTTTTAAAAGGGGGTGTTTTTTTGTTGGGAGCAAACAGTTAAAGAAATGCTACATTATAGGCAAAGGCAAAGGAGTATTATATGCAAAAGCTTTTGCCTAAGACAAGAACACGAACCGGTAATTTTTCAGTGGCGGTGTAGGTATTTAGATTTAGGCCGC
The DNA here is from genome assembly GCA_947086425.1 of Xanthorhoe spadicearia. Lineage (NCBI taxonomy): Eukaryota > Metazoa > Arthropoda > Insecta > Lepidoptera > Geometridae > Xanthorhoe > Xanthorhoe spadicearia. The sequence continues at coordinate 2,225,171 of OX352198.1, read as the reverse complement.
CTAAAGACCTCCGTCAGTCATGGCATGGCTGTGTTGAGGCGATTTATTTATTTATTTAGATAGGGCGATGATGAGTTTATGAAATAAAACTAGTGAAGTTTTTAATTAACTATCTGTATTGCACAAAGTTAACATATTAAGAACCTAGGTATTTATTTCACTTCCAAAATACTTGGCCATCTTCATAATAAACGCAAGCCCATCCTACTTCTAGCATTTGTAGAAAGTCATTGACGGATTCTTAATTGTTTTCGCACGAGGATCATCAGATCTCACTACACAATATGTAGATTTGTATTCTTTATTATCACCATCAGCCTTTTCGTAGTTATAGAGCCCGATTGTAGCTAGACATATTCCGACTAGAGCCATGCCAGAAGCTCCCATTATTTCAGGTATTTCCCAGCAGCCTTTCCGAAACAGTTCAACGAGCGACTTTCCAAACTTGATTGGATGCCCAATAACTTTGGGTGGGGGAGTCATACTAAATCCTCTAAAAATAAAATAAAACGAAATTCTGTACCCGAGTAGTTTAATTGAAATTGTCTTGTCACGTGAAACGGTGAAACTGTCACGTCCCAAAACTCAAATATAAATTTATTCAGCCAGCCTACACACGGAGAGCTAAAAATTGGCTGACCCTATTTAAGGCCCTCGCGCACTAGACGGCCACGACCACAACCACAGAACATAATTACCTAAGAGACCACAACCCATGTGGGTAATGACAGTCTTACTTTAATGTCTCTGTCATCTTGCTAACATACCGCACTAAATGTCATGTATTTCAATTCAATCAATGTCAGTCAATCGTTGTCCACAACTTTTCTGGATTTTGGTTGATTTTGGTATCCCTAAATTTCTTTAATTTCTTTATTGTCTAAAAAGAAAGGGTTGTAAAAGAAGCACACCATGGCCGCTGCTTCGAGAAGAAACCTTGGACAGTTGCTGCAGCAGGGGTGGCATGAAATTCCCGAAGTTTTGGCTTCAACCGGAATGGCTGTTGCAGGAATTGCTCTTGGAGTTGCAGGCTGCTACAATTACTCAAAAAACGACGGAGACAACAAACGGTACAAGCAGACGCTTATCGTGATGAGACCTGATGACCCGAGAGTGAAACTAATCAGAAAAGACTAGCCCTGATTGTGTACAATTATTTAATTACTGTAAAAATGTTAGTATGAATTATGTAATAAACCTTGCTTCTGTCATGTTTGTTGTGGTTTCTATGACCCAAAGCTAACGAGGCACTATTAAGGCCATATGAAAGCAATAAACAAGGAGTTGATTAGTCAACTTCTGAATTTATTTATGAAATCCTTTACTGTGTGATAAGAATCACCCTAACCTGTTTAAATTCAAAGCTTCTATTTTATTTGTATGCAGTATTTTTTATTATAACATTTTGCAATCAGTTCGATTTTGGACCAGTGTGTTCTGTTGACACATTGTAATAGGCCAATGAAATAAGTACATATTTCTATAAAATATTCACATTATTTTAGTAACAAAAACTATAACTCATAGCTTTAAAATAGTTTATTTTCACCATTCAAACTTATAGTGTAAACTTATGTGTTAATTTTGTACAACAATAATCCAGTTCACAAGATAATCAGCTGAATTGGTTCTTCACACATTCATAATTAGATGCACATTATTAACTAGGTGGGCTATAACACGTCAAAATGTCATGTAGGTACTATTTTTTTATTTACTTGACTTTCCTTTTCCATTACTAGACTTGCCCTTACTGGTGCTTGGTTTGTCACTTGAACTTGGTTTCTCAGCTGTTTTCTTTTTCTGCAAAACAAAATTATATACCATCATTATTTTATTATTTCCTGACGTTTCCAGAACATTGCAGCTTTCGTGTGTCAGCAGATTATTTATCTCTATCATAGCTTGTGTTGCCATACCCCGATCCCTTTTTTAAGACTTTGTGAAGAAAGTGCGATTTGAGTTAGGATTAAATAAAAATTTCAAAGGAATCTTAACACAAGCCACATACAAATACCACAGACAACAATTTGTCCATGCAAATACAGTCACACAATGCAACTCACCTTTATAAGGGCATCATTATCTGGATCGCTGTCGGCTTCGTCTTCAATTTCAGCCTCATTGCTTTCATAACCATCATCCTCCCGTGCTTTGTTCTTTTTTATAGCGCCCGGCGCGTATGGCAATGCTGTGGCTTTCTTGTTGTATGTTCGTGTCATGGCTGCTTTCACCTGAATTAAAAGAGAGTTTTGAGTTAAATTTAGGTGAGACTCAATAGGTTCATAGATAAAAAACAGTTTGTGGTCTGGGAGAATTGAACTGAGGTTGACTGTTTAGTAATACTCAGTTAGTGCTTATATAGTGATAGCTATAGCAGTTAAAGTTAACTTATACATATTACTACATAATTAATATGAGTGTTATAAATACTTATATGATCATCACAGTTCTTAAGAAGCTTAGGTGACAATCCTTATTCAAAGTTTTTATGTTATAAGTTTGACTGTAAAAGAAATGGATGCTTGTGAAAATACCTTAGAATCAATCAACACAGTAGGATTCTTAGCACCGGGCCACATTGAAAGTTCTGTCAGTGAATCCAAATCATCTCGCAGTAAGTGATAGGACTCCAGAACTTGTAATGACTGTTCAATGCCATCAGCTTTGTTCGCGATGAGCGGGTTGATGATCGCGTCGCGCAGGTGAGTAGCGTAGTCGAGGAAGATTGACGATTTTGATCCTGTTGTGCTGAGGAGTACAAATTTATTTCGAGGATATGACGTAACAGGTAACCTAGCTTATAAGACTACGTTTTTGAGTGATCCTTGAGGTCCTACGAAATAAACAGATTTTTCTTTCTTTCTTTCTTACCTGAGTCTAGTATGCGCGTGTATTTCCTGGCAGAGGCGTTGCATCTTGGCAGCTCGCGAGTTCTTCCCGAGCCAGCCGGGGAACTGGATCTGACCCGCCACGTGCCCTGCTAGGTACTGGCCCGGGATCACTGAGCTAAACATCGCCTGGAAAATAAATCTTATAGTCACCTAGCTTATAAGACTACATTTTTAAGTGATCCTTGAGACCCTACAGAAATAAACAATTTAAAATCGTAGAAGTTCGTAGCCTTTATATCGATCTAGGGCGCTGTTTTGTTCATGCTTTGCCCCCTCCCTCTCGTAGATCGAGGGCTTATTCCAAAAATCTTATCGTAGTTAAATAAATCAAATGAAACCTACTTGCATAGGAAGAAGGTTCCACGCCTGCGCGCTTCGTATCCTCTTTTCGATGATGTCACCGAACGCTATGCTCTCTGCTGCTTTGCTTATCCGATCTAGGATTTCGCTCCTGTAAAGCATTTAGATCTAAAATGTGTAGAACATTATATAACTTAATCACATAACTTATTTTTTTTAATTATGTATGTATTTTGTGTAAGCTGTTCCACTTTTCATGCATTTTTATGTTATTTGGAAAAGGTCATAGATAAATATAATTTTTAAAAATAATTTAATTACCTATTATAGTAGTCGATGAATCGAAATAAATTTAATTGAATTTAACGACGCCATGCGACGACTTTAGACTAGCAAATCGACCATTTATGCACGATTTCTATAATCAACGTACGGATGTCCGTAGGTACACCATATTAACTTTGTTTTTACAACACAAAGTATGAAACTTTTTGACAGATAACAACGTAGTGAAAGTCCTACGGCCATCCGTAAGTTGGTTATAGGAACCGGGGGTTCGACGTTCAAAGATAATAGATGTAGTTGACTTACTTATCACAATGTGGTTGGACTTGTAAATAGTTCTCCTGCACGAAGAGAGGAGCCAAACTGTAGTCGTAGAAGAAAAGATCGCTTCTATCGTTGATGCTCATCTTCTTGTGGTCTTCACTGCTGAACACTTTTCTGATCGCGTCCCATGGACCCTAGGAATATGTTTATTTTGAGACAAACTTATTTATTTATTAAGTATATTTTATTATAATTAGCCTATTGTGTCCTACTGCTGGGCAAAGGCCTACCTTACACCTTACATTTCTTTCAGATCTTTATAATATGTAACTCTTTAGATTCTTTGAAGATGTCTAATGGGGTAGTCCACATTAGACATGCCCACATTTTGCAAAAGTTAGCTTTCCATAATTTAAATTATAATAGACTAGCAGCACGTCCCGGCTTTGCACGGGGGTACTAATCAAGCTACCGGGATAATATCATATAACCATCCAGACAGTCCATTCTACACATTGGTGAAATAATTTTTGAAATCGGCTCAGTAGTTTCGGATATTACCTCCGTCAAACAAACAAACAATTTTACCTCTTTATAATATTAGTACAGAAGTACAGATAGTATGTAATGAATATTTTCCTCACCAATTTGACATCTTTCTTGGCAACACTGGCATCCTTGCTAAGTTTATCCGCGTCCATTCTCGAGGGGTCAACGGCCCACATCGACAGTAGATTGATGGTCTGCCTCACGTCCTGATTGGCTGATACTATGAGCTGGCCTAGCACATCCGGAGGTATCTTTATATTCTCCTTGCAACATAGTGATCGCATTGCGGACTGAAAACAAATGTGTTTATATAATAGCGATAATATTTATATCGGACAGCAAAATGGTGGGGAGTAGTTGTAAGGATGATTATAAAGAAGATAAAACTTTAGGTGCTGGACAAGCCTGTTCCATCTAAACAAAGTCCCCGGCACTACAGTATCCTGTTTGTAGGCAAAGATTGTATCCTGACGCTGTATTAATCATCTAGTATAAGATGTAAAGGCCCGAGTATCTTTTCAGTATTTAGGCCTTGGTCAATTAAGACATACCTTGATCTTATTTCTTAAACTTTCGCAATTAGATTGCAGAAACGTCAGAAAATGAAAAAGGTAAATCACGCGATAAAAACCTGTGTATATATTTCAAAGACATACCTTGATCTGTTCAACTTTAGGTCTGTTAAACCTCAGATCGTAGCAGTAGTTGACTAGCGAGCGCATCTTCAGACTGTTTCGATCGTTGCACGTGCATATTATAGGCACCGACGCGGACTTTATCAGACCTATCAGCTCTTGTAGACCGCCTGGAAATAAATAAATATCCTAGGACATTCCACACAGCGTCATCTAGTCCCAAGTTAAGCAACTTAATGCTTGTGCTATGGTAACCAGATGACTGATATAATACATAGAATAGATACATTTTTTTTGTAAATATATAGGTAGGTACATATTATATAGATAGAAAAAAAAAAAAAAAAACTTCATTTATAAAGTGTTAATATTTACTTTTAGTTTCCTGCAAAATGCTAATCGTTTTAATATTTACTTTTAGTTTCCTGTAAAATGCTAATCGTTTTATCCGAAACTCATCTTACTGATAAGTTTGATTTCCGTCTGTATAAGTTCTGTGGCCGAGTGGTAAAGGCTAGTTCAGATCCCAGAAATTGAATATCTTGGTAAGATTTATCATTTATAACGAAACAGTTACGCGCATAGTTTAAAACTATAGTATTTCCCCTGGTTCTATAACTAAATGCCTCTTAAATAAATAGTAGGAATACCCTACCTCTGTCCTCATTTCCAGCCATTCCATCCACTTCGTCCATGACTAGGACATGTTTCTTTGTGACTGCTTGCTTGCCTGTGCTGCCTGCAAAAGGAATATGAATGTACATCTTTTCTAGAAGATTAATACAGTCTAGGAGAGGCAATGTTCCTGAATGAACACTATGCCTCCTATTAACTTGTAGTGCCTGGGAAAATGTTCTAAATATACTCTGTAAAGAGATTGTAACAGATTTGGCTCTTAATTTTTTTTTTAAACCAACTTCTATTTCGTATATGATCAAATTGATGACTATTTATTTTTACATTAAAAAAAAGACGATGAGGGGAACGGGGAGTATGTTAGTGCACTCGCTCACGAATCATAGCACGCGCTACATCATTGGTGTGAAGTGCGCCGCGTCACCCCTCCATTCCTTCAAATCGTCTACTGCGCAGCTTTACCCTCAGCGTTCTTATTCCGTGGCGCGACCTATATACTCATAACAAAGGGTGATGTAATTTCTCCAGTACAAATCACAAGTGTGCATACCTTTAGCATAAGCAGAGAGTGAGGTAGTAGTGAGTAGTTCTCCAATTTGTTCCTTGATGAGTGTTTTGTTTCTAGTGTCCGATGCATTGAACTCTACCATATCGAAGCCGAGCTCTTTGCATACTAGCGACACGGTTGTGGTCTTACCTGGGATAAAGTGGAAAATATAATTTTAATGAAACAGACTGCAATTTCTTAAGAAGAGAACAATTTTGTGCAATTTAAAGGAACTGTCGAAATAAAAACCTGTCGAAGTTCAGAGGTACAGTAGTACTCTCGAGATACATTTTTGCTCAAACACTGAAAATTCAAGTCAGATTAAAAAAAATGGTAACGCTTAGGAGAAGATGTTTTAAACAAAAAAAAGAATATAACATCGGCTTACTGTTGACGGGATAATCGGCGAACATACTATTTATATGTACATAACAAAAAACAGTGGAATTATAGAACCTCCTCCTTTTTTGACGTCGGTTAAAAACGATATAAAATTTTAATTTTGCAGTCTACTAAGGACTGTACTTACCAACACCAGGGGGACCGGATAGAAGAGCGGCCTTATAATAAGCTCCATCATCATTCTTCGCCCACGGACTAGGCTTGACAATCTTTGCCTTCCTATTTACGTACCATTTGGTCAGCCAATTTACCAATCTAAAAACAACAATAACAATCTAAAATTTTACTTCATAATACGTTTTTTTAAATAAGTACTCTGTTTACATTCTCAGAACGAAAAGTTTGACCAGATTTCAAATCAATTCGTTCTACGGGTACAAGCTTAGTTACCTTTTTAAATTGCGCACAGCAGGTGGGTCAACCTTTACGTTCCGCGACTTTAACTAACTTACTCTGACAATTTACCAGCTTTTTTAAAAGTCGAGTTTATCTTTACTAAAATGGCGGCAAAACAAAAAACATTCAAAGAAATACTTACTTTTTAACATTGCTAGCTTCACCAGTTTGTCCGATAATGTGTTTCAAGTTTTGGGGCTTGTATTTTTCCACCCACATGGTAGAATTCGCAGGTAATTCTGATTTTACATCTGAAGATATACAACAAAGAAGTTATTTCATAATATACTTTTCTAGAGTAGGTAAAGTTTTCTAGTGATGATTTTAGGGGATCAATGGGCTTGCAACGTTTTCTAATATTTTCAGTACCTTAGATAACTTTTTACCTAACTCAAATGACTGTCTAAAATAAACCTGCTTACGATTCGGACAAAATTTATTGGCACACCAGTGTCCTAAATGACACTTTTGATTTTAGTTAGTTTTACTGTCGATCCAGATTCCTAAAATAGCTGCATTTTACTGTCTTATGCGAAGACTTCAGCCACCCTTTACATTGTAGACAATAGTTAAAGGAATTTATTTTTTTAATTTGAAACTCACTTTCAGTAGTACTAGAACTGGAAGACACAGTTGATATGCTTTCTGATTTCGTATGATCTTCTAGTTTAGTAACCTCTTTGATTTGAGTGGTATCTTTTCTTTCATGATTTTTGTAATTTGTTTTTTCATGATTTTTGTCACCTTTTTTTTCATAATTTTTGCCATTTTCTAATTTGATTTTAGAACTCTCTACATGACTTTTATCCGTTTTCTCTTTTTTAACTTCTTGTTTCTTATCTTTATCTTCCGATTTTTCTTTCTTTAACTCTAGTGTTTTACTTTCTTTAGTACTTGATCCATTCAATAGTTTATTTCTACTTTTTTTATCATGTGTTTCATCCTTTTTGTCTTTTTTGTGTGATTCATCTTTTGCTTTTGTTTTTTTGGAATCTTTGATCATTTTTAGGAAATCATCTTCATTTATTATCTTTATTCCTAGTTCTGCTGCTTTCGCCATTTTTGCTGGGCCCGCGTCTTCGCCCGCTAACACGTGAGTTACCTAAATAAAAAGGTTCAAAATCGCACAGTTAAATAAAAACATTGTGAGAATTAAGTAAGGCTTTTTACAATGTCAAATTAAGTTATCTTTCATCACAATGTATCTACTTGATAAAAGGACTGATGAGATAATTTTGGAACAGATAGGAAGCTAGATCAGAATTTCAATATCACAAAAATAAAAAACATTTGGGTTAGGTTTTTTTTATTTTACCTTTTTACTGATGCCATTTTTGATGCAACCACCATACTTTTTAATAGCATCCTCCACTTCTTCTCGCTCAAACGAATCCAGGACTCCGGTGAGCAAGAATGCACAGTCTTTAAGACAATTTTCAGCTCCCTGAAAATTGATGCTTTCAATATTCTCAAGGAAAAAATAAATACAGCAACTACCTACTTATATCACTTGATTAGATATTCTTGATGTTCATAGAAATATGGTGCTGATCTAGATCTACCATTATAACAATTTGGATAGATGACAACTGGAACTGGTAACTAAGAGCCACTAAGTAAATCCATCGAAAAAAGAAGTCCAATATATGGCTTAAACTGGATACAAGCGATTTTGAGGTTCTGCTCTGTTCTTGTCTGATTCTTTCCCTGGTTTAGGGAGTTGCGTTGGAACAGGCAATAAAGTCACCTAGCTTATAAGACTGTACATTTTAATTGATTCTTGTGGTTCTACAGAAATAAACTCATTTTTCTTTGTTTCTGGTTTATTTAGATAACAGTAACAAGTGTTACTTACCTCAGGGATATCTTTAGTTCCTAAATGTTTGGGCCCAGTCCTGTTGAGGTATTTCTGGTACAAAGCTGCAGAATGTAATTTTCTTTCATGCCTTTCTTCATCTGTAAGAGCTGTTTAAAGAATACATAATTTAAGTGCGTGTGCACAGCACACAATGTTTTTTAGTAAGCAATAGCTACGCCATTTTGTGTAGCGCATCACAGTTTGAAGCGTTTCACAAGCGACAGGATAGTTTTCACAATCACAGCTTGGCGCCTACATTTTGTTAGTATAGATATAATTATACAAACGACACAGTGACGGCGCTTTCGAAAAACGCTCTTAGTTTTTATATTTTATTGTGTGATAAAGATATAAAGATATCGAAAAAATATAATAACTTACCTGATTCATTGAGACTTTTCTTCCTCTTCTTTCTATGCATTGACTGATCACCATCGTCCATCATTGAATCATCAGCTGTTAAGTCACATTCTTCAGTCTTAACTTCTACAACACCATTCTTATCATTCTTCTCAATCTTTGTCTTTTTATTAACATCGTCAATTTTAATATCACTCTCTAAGAACTCTTCAAATTTTCTTTTGTTGTTGTCTCTTATTTCTTTCTTTATTTTATCTACTGTTTGTTTTGTTTCTAGATGTTTCTGTTTAATTTCATCTTTGATAGGAGACGCTTGTGATTGATTCTTATGTGGTTGTTTGTCATTCTTATGTTCCGACTTTGATTTTGTAGATAGAGAATACTTGTGTTTTTTATCCTTGACTTCTTTTGTTTTTTCAATTGATTCATCTTCTTTACTTGATTTGATTGCTTTAGAATTTGGTTTATCATTATTGTCTGATGTCTTTTCATGAGTTTTACTTGTAGATGCTTCCGGTACAGGCTTTACTTTTTCTGCTTTGATCTTATTTTGTTCAGCATCTGTTATGTCTATTATTTCATCTATTTCTAATAGGCTTTTCTCAAACTCATCGTCTGAATGTATGCCTGTTTCAGTATTTTTAACAACTTTTTTTTCCGGTTTCTTGACAACTGGCTCTGTTCTCTTGATAGGTCCGTTTCCGAATAAATCAGAAGCTTTAACTTCTTTGAGTGTTGATTTTGCAGATTTGGCTTTGCTTGTTTTTTCTGATTCAGTATGTTTCTTTTTCTGTAATAAAATACAAAATATGTATTATTAACCATAAAACCATTACAGGAAAGAAAGTAGTTTAAATATTTGTTACGTGTGCTGAGGGGTGGGTATGTTTGCACACTTGCTGACTAAACAATGGCACTCGCTAAATCAATGGCTCAAAGTGTGCCCCATATTTTCTATACCAATATGACCTAAGATTCCTTAAAATTAACTAAGTACTAAATCGAAGGATATTTTTTTTGTGACGCAACCTACACTAGGCAACCTATATTGTCTATTATTTTGAAAATATACTTAAAAAGTAGTAATGTACCTTATTTACTATTTGAACATCAGGTGACTCTGGAATAACATCATCATCATCATCATCTTCAATCAGTCGCTTTTTCACTGGAGCTGGAGATTTCTTTGGTTGAAAGAATTTTCGAATGTCCTATAAAGTTAATATTGGGTATTTTAGTCATTTATTATATTTGTAAGTGATTAAATAAATAACTACCTAAATCAATCTAATCTAAGTTTATCAAGTACTGATATCTGTACCTACATCAGATAATAAATTCTGAGTACGTCGTAGGTAAAATTTATTTATTTACAACCAAGCAAAAGTAAATTAGGAAAAGTAGGTAGAAAGGATTTGTTTGTTGGTTACATTCTAATTTGGAATGCTCTGCAAATTTTGTGTTAAGATACTTTAGGCAAAGCTTTCGTATAAGCATAACGTAATGCTAAAACGATTATTATCATACCATTAGAAAAATTTTAAATAAAATAAACAAGTACCTAACTAGGTACTTACCATTTTGTACAGACCGGGCAAATTCCTAGGGCTAAATTAAGGACAGATTTATTTTAAAATTTTAATATTTCGTAGATGTGTAAAATAAAGCGATATAATACAGTAGGTTCAGAATAAATTCCCAATTTACACATTTTAGAACCCAACAAAAACAAAAACCGTTCAACCCGCAACAACCAGTGTTGCCAACTCTATCTGACAAAAAGTCGTCACGTCAACCTACACTTGAAAAGTCGCTAGATGTCGTTACATAAGGACAAAGATCCAATGTCACTAGAAATCGCTAGAATGCAATTTATGGGTCTGTTCGAATAAAAAAAAAAGGTTTTCCAAAAATATTAATGATTTCACAAACAAAAAAATCAAAAACTTAACACTAAAAACAGTTTAAGATGAAAAAGTTCAGATTATTAGCGATAGTTCGAATAAAAATCACGATTTATTCATCATCAGAACTATCGCTAACGTAATGAAAATCTGAAATAGTTGATGTATCCGCTCTGAAACTGACAGAAATTCCTGAAGTCCTGAAGTCGTTAGAATAGTCGCTAGATCTATGCAAAATTTTGGCCGCTAAAGGATACGAAATGTCGCTAGATCTAACGACAAAGTCGCTAAATTGGCAACACGGGCAACAACAAAGATGCGCAAAAATTAAATCACTGACATGTCATGTCATGCATGACTGACACTGACACTGAATGACGTCTAACGCATTTTTTCTTCCCTTTAATTTAGTCTTTGCACGCACCAGCAGTAGTGCTGCTTAGTGCACCACTGATTAAAAGATTTAAATGGTGTAGTTTAAAAACAGCTCAACAACTATAAAGCTAAAAAAAAACACAATTTTTTCTAGTAGAAAAGTTTCAGGCTTCGTTTTAGGTTTTTCAGATAATTTAAAGGATAAAAGATTAATTATGACCTTAGGTGTCAGACGAGACGCATGACATTTTGACCGGAAGAAAGAAAGACGATGAGAGAGCGCCCCATTTCAAATCTTTACATTTATCAAACCAATGTTATTGTTTTTTATTCTATTATTTGTTACGGATATAGCTTTCACATTAAATGGTAATGCAGGCAGTACATTATTTAGAAACCAACGTTCTAAAACTGATTGTTGGAGTGACGATGACCTCATTAAATTACGTGCTCGCAAAGCTTTTGAAAATCTATTACCCGCGCAGGTGAGCCCTGATGAAATTAACGGAAAATATATAAGAGATATGATACGCTATTTTCGTAAGACCCTACGCACAGTTGAGCAGACTAAAAATCCTCACGAAGCAATGTTGCTCAGAGAAGCAATCGCTGATACGATAGGAGCTCACCTCAGAAATGAAATCCTCCCCACAGCTCGTTTTGCGTTCTATGCAGGCTATGTTCCTTACAGAAGTATTAGACAAATTCACGACTTATTTGATGAGATGAAGGATTTGTTGAACACGCGAGGGGTAGGGTGGAAACCACCTGAACGAACCCCTCGATGGTCAAACCTCACAGTCGGAAAAATATTAATAGGGACTGGGTCATTTTTCGATCCTTGCAAATGTTTAGTTATTAAGAGAGATTCCAATTCGTGCATTCACTTACCCACCCCCAGACTCGACGATGAAGTAGCGCCATCGGCTATTGCTCTACCTTTCAGAACTGGAGGACTAGTGAGTTTGACCTCCCCAAATTCTAACAATGTACTTCTCAAATATTACACGACTGCGGCTAGATGCATTTTGAGTAGCTCGCCAGAAAAGTGTCGCCATCCCGATTTCCTCAGTTTTAACAATGGACTATGGAATTGGATGAAAAGAGATGTAGCACCTCATCTGGTCGACGAAAAGCTCTATTCCGCCTATGGAAGTGTTTTGAGAATAGCCGCTGCTGTACAGACCTATGGCAAAGGTCTGTCTAGACGCAATCTATTTGAATACCAAGAAGCATATCAAACAAAGTGGCACCCTTGGACGGCACTTACACAGTCTTACATCAATATAAACGCCGATTGGTCACCTAAACTATATGTAGGACTTGTGCTTGCCATTGCATTAGCAATGTATATTGTTCAGATGATCATAAACTATATGTGTGGATCTTCTTGCAATTGTAAAGGGCTGTCCAAGTTTTCTGCTCCCGGAAATGGCGTAATGTGTGCTAATGTTCAGTCTAACAGCCCGACTGCCTTGCCTCATCACAGGGCAGTCTACTATAGCAACAAAAGACTTGTAAATCGCACATCTTCAAAAGCTAAATCAGCATCATCCATACGCACACAGAAAGTTTACGACCTCAACGAAAATAAAGAGAAGCTGATGGCAGTTATTATGAGTGGGAATGAAGAGAGCGCGTCTGATTCGTCGATATCGGATAGCGTGACGTTGGGTTTCGACCGACCGAGCAGCCCGCCAAAAATTGAGACTTCTATTTCGGAGCTTAGAAAAGATAGGCAGGGGGGTTACACACACTCGTCGCCAATATCGACCACTACCATGACTCGTGGTATGTATGAGGAGCAGGGCAGCAGTGATTCAGATTCGTCAGAGTATGACATCACCAGCCGATCTATTACTTCAATCAGCTCAGAAAAACTTAACAGATCTCGCAGTTCCCGCGACTTGTCCTGGGCAAGACAAGTCATATCCAAGCATTCAAGCCGAAGCACTACTAAATCCAACTCAATGTCCAGAACAGAAGTAGATTTGAATTCGTATACAACGCCTCTGTCGTAGGTATTTATATTAGTTTAATTTGTAGGATGTTTAGTTATTTGTAAGTTGTATGTCAGTTTAAGAAATATACCTGCTTAATGTTTTTAAATGATGCTTTGCGGTTCATTTATTAGGTACCTACTTAACACAATTTCTATAATTAGTTAGGAACGTTAAGTTAATAATGGCAGTAGGTACCTACTTACCTAATTAAAAAAGCGTAAGTAGGTATAACACCTAAACTTACTCAGTAATAGAAATCATACAATCAGTTAACATAATATTTATTTACAAGATAACATATTCCATAAACTAACACACTGCATCAACATAAACATTTACTTATTACCTACATACCTACTGTCTTAAAAACATGGATATCTCATAAATAAAAAAACAATATTAAATATATCACATAAGTAATTTGTACCTGTAATTATCTAATGCACACGGTTGGTAGGTTTTAATATCGGAACACTCTCAGTCTGAATCATATTTATACGGCACAGTCAAAGTTGAGATTTTTAAACAATAGACGCTTGTTTTTATTCGCTACACCTGGAGGTCGCGCCACGTAAAAAGAACGACGAGGGGGAACGGGAGGGGGTATGTTCGCTCACGAACCAATAGCACGCGATAAATCAAGGTGTGAAGTGCAACGCGTCACCCCTCCACCAATCGGACCTAAGATTCCTTAAAATTGGTACTGCGCAGCTTTACCTCTCGGCGTTCTTTTTACGTGGTGCGATCTATACCAATGACAAACAATTATAAATTATTTCACCGCTCATACATATTTCCATTGTGTTTTCACGTCCAATGGTCCAGTTGTGACAGTCAAAACATTCTCTAAGAATACTAATTACCTTTACTTATTCTAAACAAGATTACATAGAAATCACAGTGTGTATCTTAGTAAGAAGAACTAATAAAGTTACATAATTTCAAAATAAAGGTCTAGGGGATTAATCGCATCGAGAAAAGTTACGTAAATGTAAATATTATTACGATTTGTGAATAAGTAATAAATGACTAAATAAATCTTAAAAAAACTTAATTTTGATTAAATGAGTATACGAATCCATAAAATAAATTGATTTATAAACATAAAGATAAAATATAATAGTGTCACTTAAAATGAAAAAAGTAAATAAGTTTTTGTGATTTTCTTTCTATAGACAGTATAAAGTACAATCTATCTAGCAAGGTGTTTAAACTTACAAGTCCGAAATCATACGATATTCGCTCCCTTACAACTTACCTACCTACATAATAAAATACAAACGAATACTCTCCTGCTACACACAAATAATATATTAGACAAAAATGTGCAGCTAAAAAGTTAAAGTGAATCACATTGGAAATATTACCTAAAGGGAATGGGTGAAAGATCATGTTCGAATGTTTTTGTACTGGCGTTCGCTCCACTTTCTGTGCATATGTTTGACTATGTACAGTGGTAGGCAGGATACGAGTGTTATCGTGATGACTTTCCACCAGAAGTCCCAGTGTCTGATGAAATCGCCATCTAGAGAAAATAAATATATATTTGCCTAAAGACCCACGAAATAACAAGTTTCATACCTGTGGAATATGCCTACTGATAATCTATATAATTATTTCTATGTTTGCCGAAAGTACCTACGCGGCCGATGTTCAGTTGCGAAAATTGCATGCCTTAAAGTTGAACTGAACTTCACAAATCACAGACAGGGTTATTAAGACTGGCTGTGTATATTTATTTTATTTGGCATGTACACGGCTTACAAAAAAAAAAGAAATCAAGCGGAACAAACATTGAAACAAAGAAACACAGTAACACGAAAACAAAAACAAACAATGTACCAACAGGTTCCGGTCCAGTACTTACCGAAGTAGGTGGTGAATATGAGCAGTGTGGCTATATACAACGCCAGGCTGACTAGTTCCGCGGCCGCCATCAGCCAGTGCCACGTGGCCACCGTCAGCGCGACCATGATCAGCTCAGTGAGGATCAGCGCAGTGTAACTGATCTCCACTATGTGGATCAACTGGTCTTCGAACAGAACTAGCGCGCCGTACATTATCACAGCACCTGGGGATACAATTGTTTTTAATCGCTGAGGAAAATGAGGAATGTTGCGTATCTGTAGCTTCCTGGGAAGCAATCAAATCTCTATATAATTTTTATTTTATAGTTATATAGTTAGAAGATCGCACAGGACCGAACTGAGTGGCGTCATAAAGAGGAGGCCTATACCCAGCAGTGGGTGCAACTGGGCTGATATGATGATGATGATGATATAGTTATATTCGCTGATAGATTTTTTGTGATTTGGCAATCTTGAAATCGACTGTAGAATAGAACAGAATAGAATAAGAATTTATTTTGAAAACACACAGCATAGACGAACACAATAAAAGAAGTACACAAGTAATACATTAGAGAAGAAGTAACATAAAAAAAAGGCTTACAGGCTAAAAAGAGACAGCGTTGCGACTGTAGCACCACTTAAGCGTTGAATTTCGCGGATATTGGGTGAATTAATATTTCATGTTTCTAGAGTTTAGAAAGACAGATCATACAAACCTTGATAAATAGATATTCCAGTCCAGATGTAGAATGTTTTGTATGAGAGCTGTCGCCCTCTAGTCAGCTGTTTGTATAGCTGCGGATATTTCAAAGCTGTGACGCTTGGTATATCCTTGTCAAGCACCTGAAAAAAACATGAATTCCATAAATAAAAAAAGACGTGTGGCACTCGGGGACTGCCGCGGTAAAGCTATTGCATGCCACCTAGAAGTGAGTTGCTGAACTAAAGTGACAGCGTTAGTTGTTTTCGTTACGGAATTTCTGGATTTGGTCTCCACGCCAAGGCCCGCGATAGAAGCTATGCAATAGCTTAAAATCTAAAACCAGTTCGGAAGCTATTGAGTGAATTATCGTAATTAATGGCAAAGTGCGTACCAAATTAGAGTAACAAACGTAGCGGTAAAAAAAATGTAACCGTCTTAATTTTGAAAGAGTACATTAACTTAGATGTTTTGAATCTTTCAAAAGCTTTACCAATCAAAATTACATAGACATGTAAACATGTATTGTTTTAATACGCGATTAAGTCCCGTTAATATTTATAAATATGTATTGTTTTGTAACTCACCAATGAGAAAACAGGGAGTACAGTGAAGACAGTTCCGTAGCCGACCATCAGGAAACCAGGGTAGAGAGACACCGACGAAAAGTAGAACACCACAGAGAATACCGCCTGAAATGTTACATCGTTTAGAGCATATTCGTTTAAAACTTTCTAAGTTTGGGAATTAGCTGAGATAATTCTTGGACTGGAGATTTGGTAACAGTTTCTTATGTCATCGCAGAGGGCGGACAGAACTTAGCATGAGTGTTTTTGTATACAACATGCGATACGGTGTTGTTTTACACTTAATTCTGTTTTTGGGAGCAGAATGCGTACATTCTGCAGCGAGGCACAGGAACCGACGCACGATGACGTCACCGGCCAGAGATACTGAACCTCCTTCTATACCCATAGTTAGACAAGTATAGGTTGAACTACAGACCTGCATAGTAGACACGATGAGTCCGCGGTGCACTATGAACAGACAGAGCGCGGCGGAGCGCATGGAGGCGCGTCGTCCGTGGACCAATAGCAGACGAGCGAGGCACAGGAACTGACGCACGCTGACGTCACCGGCCAGAGATACTGAACCTCCTTCTATACCCATAGTTAGACAAGTATAGGTTGAACTACAGACCTGCATAGTAGACACGATGAGTCCGCGGTGCACTATGAACAGACAGAGCGCGGCGGAGCGCATGGAGGCGCGTCGTCCGTGGACCAATAGCAGACGAGCGAGGCACAGGAACTGACGCACGCTGACGTCACCGGCCAGAGATACTGAACCTCCTTCTATACCCATAGTTAGACAAGTATAGATTGAACTACAGACCTGCATAGTAGACACGATGAGTCCGCGGTGCACTATGAACAGACAGAGCGCGGCGGAGCGCATGGAGGCGCGTCGTCCGTGGACCAATAGCAGACGAGCGAGGCACAGGAACTGACGCACGCTGACGTCACCAGCCAGGGATGCTGAACGACCCTCCGCGCCCTCTATACCCACACCTGATAAACAGATAAGTATCGTTATGTCGCGGATACGATAGTTTTCATTTTTTTGGCTCACCTTTAGTGTGTGAGGGTTCGCCTTATTTACACTCAATATGTGTAGTATTATTTGTGTTTTATATACGTACAAGCTGTCCCGGCAAACTTCGTTATGCCTACTAATGTATTTGACAGTTGTTGTCATTAGAAAATAAATAGAATTTTCATTTATTTTTAAAAGTATTTTCCCTATTCCAGACAGTGACAAATTCAACAAAGACATTAATCGTCAAAAATGACAGTTTATTCACAAGATGACAGTAAACGTCACACATAAATCTCACCGATATCCGCCTCCTGTATCATGGCGACGTCGTTCCCTCCATCGCCCACAGCGGCGACCACCAGCCCGCGTTGTCGCAGCAGGCGCGCCACGCGAGCCTTCTGCGTCGGGGAGCAGCGAGCCACCACTACGCCACTGCAGGTACATAGCACTTCGACAAACTATGACGTCATACCGATATCCGCCTCCTGTATCATGGCGACGTCGTTCCCTCCATCGCCCACAGCGGCGACCACCAGCCCGCGTTGTCGCAGCAGGCGCGCCACGCGAGCCTTCTGCGTCGGGGAGCAGCGAGCCACCACTACGCCACTGCAGGTACATAGCACTTCGACAAACTATGACGTCATACCGATATCCGCCTCCTGTATCATGGCGACGTCGTTCCCTCCATCGCCCACAGCGGCGACCACCAGCCCGCGTTGTCGCAGCAGGCGCGCCACGCGAGCCTTCTGCGTCGGGGAGCAGCGAGCCACCACTACGCCACTGCAGGTACATAGCACTTCGACAAACTATGACGTCATACCGATATCCGCCTCCTGTATCATGGCGACGTCGTTCCCTCCATCGCCCACAGCGGCGACCACCAGCCCGCGTTGTCGCAGCAGGCGCGCCACGCGAGCCTTCTGCGTCGGGGAGCAGCGAGCCACCACTACGCCACTGCAGGTACATAGCACTTGGACAAACTCCTCTTCGTACGCTTGTAGGCACACCTGTAAACATGGCATAGTCAGAAATGACCTGCAAAGATCCCCTACGAAAGAGATTTTGGTTACATTAGAGTATTTTGTTTCACAAGAGCGTTATAAAATATACATAGAGCTGTTTCTAGCTTGTCACCTGTTAGCATCCAGATCTGGGATACATTCAATGATAATGTTTATTGTAACTTACTTCCAAGGTCTCTCCCTCTATAATAAGGTCCGTCCCGGTATGATCCTGCCTCAGACTTTGCAACAGTTCATATGCGTCGCGTCGGTTGGCACAATCTCGCGCAGTTAACCAGCTAGTGCCGCCGCCGAGGTGTAGTGAACGGGCTATACACAGCGCTGTCTCTAGCTTGTCCCCTGTTAGCATCCAGATCTGAAAGATATTCATTGATTGAGTCAAATATGGGCAGACGATATATTCAAAGTCGCGGGAAAAATGGATCGGATTGGTACAGGATCGTGGTGTATGGCACAAACTGAGGGAAGCCTATACCCAGCAGTGGGTGAAGTCGGGCTGTGGATGATGATGATGATGAGTCAAATATGTAGCAGTAATGTCACGGCTATCCGTAACATCACTGCATATTTACATAACCACAGACATCATATTCGTCTATCTATGACATAACTTTAGATCAAAAACCGGTTGATTACAATTTGAATGACATCAGAGTTCCTCTTTCCCATAGGGTTAGTTAGAGACCACGGACCTCCACATGCAACAATCTTGACACACCTCTTTTGCCTCATTCACTCTCATTACATTTAGATACGTGACAGGTTGCAAGCCCATCAACGCTGCTAGAAAGCAATAGAAAAATATATTTATACCTTTATCCCTGCAGTTCGTAGCATAGCCAGCGTCCTCGGTACATTCTCAGCGAGTCTGTCCTCGACTCCGGTCAGACAGAGCAGCTCCAAGCCGTGGTGCAGTTTAGACATCGCAGCTGACGTTCGCTCGTTGCGGTGTGTTAAGCTGAGGCGGGCTTCTTTGTACTCGGCCTGAATACAACATGATCACAGATTATTGTACAGATACCTCATCTCGAACATTGAAATGACTCTTTGGTGAGGTCTTGCCTGCAATCAAGAATAAGTAACTTCATCTAGTTCTAAGTAGCATCACTGGTACCTCATCTCGAACATTGATTTCACTCTGTTTTTCTTTGGGCAATTTTTTGGTGTTTGATTTTCGCGGCGCCACCTAGCGGCGTTTAGGCATGCTACTTAGCACTAGATGGAGTTACTTATTCTTGATTGCAGGCAAGACCTAAACGCCGCGCCGCTAGGTGGAGCCGCAAAAATCAAACACAAAAATAGCATGATGAAAAAAGGAGTCATTTCAATGATCGAGATGAGGTGTCTGTACTTATGTAATCTGTGATACTACTAAATGGGAGAGTGTTCTAAGCTTGCTATTTACCTTTTTTTACCTATTATTATTATATGTGGTATATCTTACTTCAAATTCCAAATATTCGTTCTTAGTGAGTGTTTTCTTAGCGACCACCAAGGTCCTCAGTCCGTCGGCGGCGAGTTGCTTGCATTCCGTGTTCAGCCACGCAGAGTTCAGCAGCTTCGAGAGAGCCACGTCAGCGCCTTTCACGTAGTACGTTATTTTGCCAGATGTTTCTTCCTGTGGAAGATATTTTGAATGTGATAATGAAGGAGAAAATGATATCCTACTTCCTTCCTTCCTACTATCCTACTTAATTTCTACTTATTAATATAAATATGAACGTTTGTGAGAATGTTGTTTGTTATTCTTTCACGCAAAAACGGCTGGACCGATTTGGTTGAATTTTGGTATGTAGATAGTTATTATTATTCATTTTGGTTTCTAATCAATTAATAAATACAATCAAAAACACCGACCTGTACAATAATGCCCATCATTTTGCTCTCGCTAGTGAATGGAAATATCAACAGTATAGTGTAGTTTATTATTTCGTTAGCGGCGCGCAATTTCAGGGATATGTTGTGAAGATCCCTTCTGTATAACGACACGCCCATCTGAA
Source organism: Xanthorhoe spadicearia (assembly GCA_947086425.1). Lineage (NCBI taxonomy): Eukaryota > Metazoa > Arthropoda > Insecta > Lepidoptera > Geometridae > Xanthorhoe > Xanthorhoe spadicearia. Next base: position 2,204,592 of record OX352198.1, on the reverse strand, counting down.
ATGTATAACATACACATATTACACGACTTGACACTATGCAATAGTTAGTACAACATAGTAAACGCCGCAAAATCAAACACCAAAAATAGCCCGACGAAAATAGGAGTCATTTCAATGTTCGAGATGAGGTATCTATACTTAAGTAATCTGTGGTAGTACGATAAGAAGCAGTTAAGTAATAAATTACCATATCAGTCCATTTAACAAGAGCCACTTCGTCCGGACTGGAAGCTTGGTAGTCGCACAGCTGTTGTTGAGGCACCGCGCCGCCGCAACTTTCAGACATCACTGAACTACCCATATCTGAAGAAAATATAGAACGTTACCAGAGTGGGTCACTTGAAAATAAAAACTTTAAACTTATTTACATGCATTTTAAACCCCTATTGTGGACTTCGGAGGGTGATAGACCATTTTTAGAAATCAACCTTTGCGTCTCAGGCCTTCACCAACAAAATCGTTATATTATCTGAAGTTAAGTATAACTTAAGTGGGACTGGGCTGGACACGTGAGCCGCATGTGCCAGCCACAATGGGCAAAAACAACCACCGATTGTGCCCCGACAACGACGGCCACTCATATGATTAAGAATGGCACCAGCACAAAACCGAGGTCGAAACCGAAACGAAAATCAAAATCAAAATATTTTATTCAATAAAATCTTTTACAGACCACTTTGAATAGTCACGATCTTAAAAAAAGGGGATTCTATTGCCTGTTGGGAAGGGGGAAGGGGGCCTCCCTTTTGCCCTGCAGTGGGAAACATCAGGCTAATAATTATAAATTTACCTGATGCCTCGTCTGTCTGGTCACTAGACACTTCATAGACGGGCGTGACGTTGTGACACAGCGCTACAGCCAACACGGCGTGCCACACTTGTCGCGGGGAGGCGGACGATATGTCGTGGGTCGATGTGGTCGGAGATGTGGGGAGAGATGGGGCGTCGTTTGTTATGTATTGGGTTAGGAGGGCTTCTACCTGAAATAAAGATTACCTGATGCCTCGTCCGTCTGGTCGCTAGACACTTCATAGACGGGCGTGACGTTGTGACACAGCGCTACAGCCAACACGGCGTGCCACACTTGTCGCGGGGACGCGGACGATATGTCGTGGGTCGATGTGGTCGGAGATGTGGGGAGAGATGGGGCGTCGTTTGTTATGTATTGGGTTAGGAGGGCTTCTACCTGAAATAAAGATTACCTGATGCCTCGTCCGTCTGGTCGCTAGACACTTCATAGACGGGCGTGACGTTGTGACACAGCGCTACAGCCAACACGGCGTGCCACACTTGTCGCGGGGAGGCGGACGATATGTCGTGGGTCGATGTGGTCGGAGATGTGGGGAGAGATGGGGCGTCGTTTGTTATGTATTGCGTTAGGAGGGCTTCTACCTGAAATAAAGTTTACCTGATGCCTCGTCTGTCTGGTCACTAGACACTTCATAGACGGGCGTGACGTTGTGACACAGCGCTACAGCCAACACGGCGTGCCACACTTGTCGCGGGGACGCGGACGATATGTCGTGAGTCGATGTGGTCGGAGATGTGGGGAGAGATGGGGCGTCGTTTGTTATGTATTGGGTTAGGAGGGCTTCTACCTGAAATAAAGATTTATAGGTTATTTTAATAGAGTATGTGGGTAGTTGGATTTTTTTAAAGTGATATTTGATTGATTGATTACGAACACTAAGAAACGCTCGTGACGAAACTTGCTAAGACGGTCTTGATAAATTATCGTAGCAAGCACGGACGTAGCTATAGCTTTCCTATGGGGGGGGTCCAAGGCATCAAAGTTACCTTACCCCCCCCCCCCCCTACCCCCGACTTTTGCTGAAATTTTTTGTAAATGTAGGCATGGTTGTTTTGTTTGGTTTAGGGCTGGTTAATTTATCGTAGTAAAAACGACGCGAGCGTAGCGAGCGAAATTTTTACTACTTATAAGCAGCGTTTTAATTCGGTCCTCATTTTTTCTTCCACCGGTACTTAACAATTATTACAAAAACGACGCGAGCGTAGCGAGCGAAATTTTTTTTTACTTAAAAGCAGCGTTTTAATTCAGTTCTAATTTTTTCTTCCACCGGTACTTACCTATTATTACAAAAACGACGCGAGCGTAGGGAGCGAAATTTTTTTTACTTAAAAGCAGCGTTTTAATTCGGTTCTCATTTTTTCTTCCATCGGTACTTACCTATTATTACAAAAACGACGCGAGCGTAGCGAGCGAAATTTTTTTTACTTAAAACAGCGTTTTAATTCGGTTCTCATTTTTTCTTCCACCGGTACTTACCTATTATTACAAAAACGACGCGAGCGTAGCGAGCGAAATTTTTTTTTACTTAAAAGCAGCGTTTTAATTCGGTTCTAATTTTTTCTTCCACCGGTACTTACCTACCTATTATTACAAAAACGACGCCAGCGGAGAGAGCGAAATTTTTTAAGATAAAAGCAACGTTTTAGTTCGGTTCTTATTTTTCGAGAAAAGACGCTAGCGAAAACGCGTTATTATTATTTTGATAGAAGTCAAAACTAGATGTCGGCCTCAACTAAGTACGTAGAGGTTGTCTGATGGAGTTATAAAGGTCTCCAAAGACCATTTAAAATCAAATTCCATTAGAAAAAAAAGTATAAGTACCAACATTTACATGTGCTGTTTTTGTGCTTCTTTGTTTTCAGATTGAAGTCTCATTCTAAAAACAGATTGAGTACTCTTTTATTTAATGTTCTCGACTTACCTAGCACATTTCATTGTTAACACATTGCACATTTTGTTGTCAATTTTTTTTTTCGCCGTATGCTAAGGGGGGGGTCCGGACCCCCTGGACCCCCCCCTTATATACGTCCATGGTAGCAAGTGGCATTATATATTATCTGAGCGCTTCGCGTTAAATTATCGGTCTTGGCTTTTAAAGTAGTTTAGCCATGACGGAGGCTTTTAGGCGGCCTAAAAACTTCGTCACTAGAGTTGGCCACTTGCTCACACGAACGAACAAATACTATTTATCCTTCATCATCATCATCATATTCAGCCTGTGTCAACCCACTGCTGGGTGTAGGCCTCCTCCAATTTCTGCCACTCCTTCCGGTGTTGGGCTGATCGCATCCAGGTCTTGTTGGCGACCTTGACAATGTCGTCCACCCATCTGGCAGGTGGTCTGCCAGCACTACGTTTATTTCCCCTGGGTTCCCATTCATCCTTACCTCATGAAAATTATTGTTATGGAACAGCGCGTTCCCAAGATGCAGTTTCTGGAAGACCATCTCATTCTTGGTGAGTGTTCCCGTCTTGTCCGCGAGGAGGTACTGGATCCGGCCCAACTCCTCGGGGATGGTGGTGGAACGCATCACGGTGCCCTCTATCTCCTTGTCTCGCTGGATGGTCCAGGAATAGAAGGCTTTACCCATGTCCAGATTAACACGTAAGCTAGAAGTTATAAAAATTAATTTTGACTCACGCATAATAAGGTCACGCATTGATATAAAATAGTGCTGTGCATTGAACATTTATAAGGTTAATTGGGTACATTTGTAATAGTAAAGCAATTGTGATTGGTCGTCGAAAAATGAGCCTAGAGCCATATTGCCTTATATTATGTATTCTTCTATAATGGTTTCTTTCTTTACATGTTAGTAAAATACCTACCTATGTACCAAAATTTATGGATTTAATTTATTCTTCCTACTCGGTGAAGAGAATATAGTGTAATGCTTACCTAATGGGTATAATATAGGAGAACAGCAAGACGAATCGAAACAGGTACCCGTACCACGGTCCCGCGAAGCCCTTCAGAACAATCAGTAGTAGGGACACGATCAACGTCGCGACAAAGAGAAGCTTCGTCAGACCGTTGATTTGAAGGTCGAGACGACCCACTTTCGAGCGGGCGATGGCATTGTTCATTACGCAACGGGTTTCACTACCTGAAGAAAATAGAAAAGAGGATCAAATTAAATCAATCAAGAATAAAATCAATAAATAAATAAATATTCTTGGTAATTTTACACAGCGTCATCTAGTTCTAAGCTAAGCAATTTAATGCTAGTGTTATGGTAACCAGATGACTGATATGATACTTAGATACATTTATTGTTTATAAACACATACATATTATACTCGTAGATAGAATACACCCAGAGACTCAACAAATATCTGCAGAGCATACAAACATTTGTCCCGTAGCAGGGTTCGAACCCCCATCCTCCGCGTCTAAGCCGAGCTTTTGCCCACTGCGCCACAGATGTCAAAACAGATAAAGACAATGTAAAATTAAGATCCGACCTGTGTAAATTACAAGTCCGGTAGCTTGTCCCGAAGCCACGACACACCCACTCCACAGCGTGTTCTCTATATCTAACGAGTCACTCTCCTCCTCATCCAGTCTGATGCAAGTGCCGACAAACGAGTGGATATCCTTCACGGGTTTCTCAACGAAGATCTGGGCGTTTATGTCGAGTAAATGCGCGTCGGTTGGTAGCTTTTGGGTTGTTGGTATGGGAATTCTGAAAGAATTGTGCAATGGCAATTACTTTGTTTTATTAAAACAAATCAATTAGTATGTTGCTGCTGTCTCCTATAAAACACAGTTGCTTTCTCTGTCCCTATATCCCTATGTTTTTATGTATGCTTAAATCTTTAAAACTACGCAACGGATTTTGATGCAGTTTTTTTAATAGATAGCGTGACAAGAGATAGGTTTATGTGTATAATTATCGGACCCGTGCGAAGCGGGGTGGGTTGCTAGTTGTAAAATAAATAAATAAACTCATTATAGCGATGCTCACCTCAATTTCCAGTCAATTTCTCCATCCAACTGATCAGTTCTGATGAAAACCGTGCCCATAGTCTCATTGGTCCTCAACAGTATCATATCAGCAGGAACCCTCTGCCCTTTATGCAGCATGACGATATCTCCCACTCTCAGTTCCGCGGCAGGCACTCGTTCAATGCCGTATGGACGGTAGTCGTTTGCAGTGTATTCTAGGGCGATGCGCTCGTAGCGTTGTCTGTTCACCTCTCTGTCTCTTCTACAATAAAAGTGGACAGTCAGAAAAAGACAACTTAGGTAGTTGCCAAAGTCAAACAACTCAAAATTTTTTAGTCTTGCAAATGCTAAACTACAGTCACATTATTTTCTAGGGTCCTCAAAAGTCCAAACCATCTCTAGAGCAGCCTTGAGAGTATCTTACCTGAATCTTCTGAAGTCATCTACAGCCTCTCTGAACAGTGTTACAGTGAGCACAAAGCACAGCGGTCCCCAGTAGGTATACAAATATCCAATGCGGATGCTCGGGATGAACTGACTGAGAGCCATCACCAGGAAATACAGGTTCAGGAAGAAACGGAACTGCTCAAATAACACCAGAGGCAGGAATGTGAAGATGTTGTATTTCTGTAAACAAATACAGGTTTAATCTGATAATGAACATCAAAATATAACATACTGTTTGACCGTAGAAGTAGGAGTATTTTATACTCTTATTTAAATTTTGCAATGGCAAACATTTTCATAAATAGTTTATAAATGTATTCACAGAATGAAATATTGACTCATACAAATTATCCTATGGGATGTTATCATCTCCTATGAATATAAATATGTTAAAACAATAACAGTCATTGACGTTTTAAGGCCACTTAAAGTTCTCCAGCAAGGCCTAACTACTCTAAGAGCCTGTACAAATAATGTAAAGTATAAATGAATATGCGTAAATAAGTGCTTATTTTATTAGTTTAGGTACCTATCTATATAATTATGTTCAATTCAAAACCATTTCATAACAATAATTGATAATTATGTAATTAAATTTTATTAATGTCTAGCTACACAGTTAGAACAAAGACTTTGGTAGGTATTTTATTTAATGAGATGTTATTATATGCATTGAGACTTTAGGTACATACTTGATTGCAGACATAATTGAGCGGATATTCTTCTTCGGGTAGTTGACCTATATAAATCTCCCGTGAACTCAGCTCCTTCTTGCGAAAAGTAAGAAAAGGCAATCTACAACAAAACAATAATTCATCTGATTAGAACAGAACGACTACCAAACGAGATAACAATAAAAAATACTCACCTTGACCATAGTGGCTTCTTTTTGGGCCTTGTTATTAACGGTGTGGTTTCCATGTTTGACATTGGTTCTCAATTTACGGCTGTATTGTTTGTTTCTTCATAATAAGCATTCAGACAAACTGAAGAATATAATGATTATGATTTCAAGATAATTTACAAACAAACGCAGTGTTTACGCGACACAATCAATCCTCATTTGATTTGATTGACTGACATTTGACTTGACAGACAGACTTTCAAATCACTGACAGTCAGACTTTCAAATCACTGACAGTGACAGCATGAAATGAAATGTCAAAATGAGCACTTCCGGGCTTGGTCCAAGTAATTCTGAAACACCTTTTTTGAGTAAATAAAATTGATAAATCAATATTTTATGTGATGAATGATGATAGAATTATTATGAATTTAGTTCATTACAGTTTTTTTTAGACCTTGCAAAGTTATAAAATGATTGCGTTCCGTATTTGCGTAAGAAAATGGTAACTTTTTAGGTAACTTTTTAGTTTTACTTTTTTTTTTTTAGAGTACAGCATAGATCATTGACGGGCAACATTGATTTAGCGACAGTGTAAATAAATATGGCCGCAACTCAGTTGCATTCAGTGTTGCCATATATACAGATTTCTCCGTATTTATACAGATTTTTGATGTGTGATACAGATTAGCACTGGATACAGATTTTTATACAGATTTCTAACTCGGTTGATTAAATTACCATAATATTGAACTCAAAACAGAACGCAGCAAAAAATACATGCTTAGTACCACACATCTTTGCAATTATAAAAATATATATCGACTCCGACGACCTCTGTGCCGCAGTGGGCGGAGGGTCGGCTGAGACGCGGAGGTTGCGGGTTCGATCCCCGCTACGGGACAAAATTAAATGTTTGTATTTTCTGCAGATATTTGTTCCGTATCTGGGTGTATTCTATCTATAATATGTATGTATTTACAAAAAAAATGTATGTAAGTAGGTAATATATCAGTCATCTGGTTACCTTATGCATTAAATTGCTTAACTTGGAACAAGATGACGCTGTGTGAAATGTCGAAGGATATATTTTATTATTATTATTTATTATTTTTATTTTCAAAGGACTGAGATGGTTGGAGAAAATTGGGGAAGCCCAATTTTCCTAGCAGTGGGACAACATAGGTTAGGAAAGAAGAAGATTATTTTAATAGGTAGGAAAATAATAAAGTAGGTACTTAATTATTAGTTCGTTTATTGCGAATGTTTAATTTTTATTAATATGTTGTTTGTTTTAATTAATGTTTTTAACGTGAAAATCAAACCTTATCACGTTAGTACTTATCCCTTTTCTTCAAAAGAAGCAATGATGATGATGATAAATAATTATATTTTTGTTTATTTGAATATACAGATTTTATACAGATTTTAGCAGTTTCAAATACAGATAAAAGGTTTGAGGCATCTGGCAACACTGGTTGCATTTCGGGGCGTGAATTTAGTCCTCGCTATAGCCAGGACTCGATGCGCGCGATCGGGATATCAAATACGAATTAGTGTTCACGTTGTATTACGAGAAAAAAACCTGTGTTTATGTGAGAATTGATAGCGGAATCGTAAAGATCAATGACTCGGGCGGGGGGTAGCAAATGATGGTTGTCAACTCGGGAGTTGGTGTTGGTGCTTCGTTGCGTCGCTCCTCTCCCTCATCTGCGGTTGATAGAAAGTAAGATCAGATGTTTTTAGAGGGATGTTTATATTCACATAATAGCTAGGGGATTTACAATTCTGATGAATTAGTGTTTCGTCTTTGGTCGAAGGTTTCGTCCTAAAACGGAGTAGGAAGTGCTGTTAAAATATTAGGAAGGTTTATTTAGCGTCATTCGCCGCAGGAGGAGGTTGCGTGCCGTCTCTATCGCTACGACCGGGCACACCTCCGTTGACCTATTTTCTGGTTATTGCATCCAATCTAACTATTTATGTTGAGGGGTGGGAAACTGGGGCGCCGCCGGCCTGCATCCATCGTGCAATAATCCAATTTGGCTGCTCTCTCACCGCCTATTAAACTTCATTGTTGAATTATTCAGTAATTTATGCAGTGTTTCAAGTTATATGAGGCTAAACATTGGGGTAATTAGCTTATTCTTGAATGTAAACTTGAGAATACAGCTTTACCTCATAGGTTTTTAGTATTCTAAATGAATATTCTTCTCATACCAGATAGTAAGACAGTGAGAGGAATAGGATTCATGTAGTTGACAATGGCATCTGAAGTACCAGCTGGTTTTGATTTGAGACGGAGTGAAAATATATCATTATGATGGACTCGGATCTGCCACCAGGAAGCTGCAATTCCACTGGACATCTGTCCACCATAGGATATCACACATTACCTGGTAAGTCAATGAAACAAATAAGGTTCTATTAATATCTACTAAACTTTCACAGCTTTTTTTGAAATCAGATATTATCAAATCATATTTATTTATTTTTTTACATAAAACAAAGTTTTATATCAGAAACAAACAAAAAAAAAAAAAAAAACCTACACTACTTAAAAACTAATTTTATAAAAATGAACTCTGTATTCTAACCTAGTATCACCTAAAGATAGAATACAGAGTTCAGGTCAGATATTATTGTTTTATAAAGATTATGTAATTATTGGCTAAAATGATACATTTCCTCATCTAATTTTATATTCTATTGCCTATCATTTGCAAGCATATAGTGAACATATCAGTGTATAAATCCAATTGGATGCTAATGTGTTGACACCAACACTCAATTTCAATATCAACAGCTGATAACGATTTATTCACAATGTGAGAACTCAAGCATGCATCATTTCATTCACATTATTTTCTTGTTATTATGTATTGGTATCAATCATTGCCACAGATAAGAGTTTGTTATTTATGCTGCTTTCTAAGTATACTTTCTTGGTTTCCTAATGTATTTAGTTTCTTCTAATCATTGATGGGTATTTTATCATATCACATTCTTAGCATGCCTCTTTTACACTAAATAAAAGTAAAATTTGATGCATTTTTGCTCCACTATAAATGGTACTTAGGTAAATTATTCTAAAATAAGCTAGCTAGTACCACTAGTACTACCACTGGCCTGTAAATAAGTTTCTTTGTTGCCCTGTTAAATATTGCAAAAAGACAAATATTTATCTATTTGTCTCAATACATAGCCATCTTTTGGTCTGCCCAAGGCCTCTTAAATAATGTAGGCTTCAACCTAACTTTGTTGATGAATAACGCATGACATCATTTCACTCCAACTTACTCATAGATTTATGAACTATAACTTGCCACAAACTGTGTCCATATAACTATTTAACTGATTTATACATACCAATTTCGGTCTTACGTCCAGGGAATAAGAACCATGGTAATGGAATGTTGCTTTATTGGCTAAACATATAGTTATAGTTAATGGATTTGTGCCAGATATGAAAAGTTAGCAAACTTATGATTGAGAGTTTTGTAATTGTAGAACAGTTCTATTAAATTGAATCATTTCAAAACCATTTGAATAGATGCCAATAAAATTTTGATGATTATACTATTGACTAATATCATAAAAACTACACAATACTAACCTGTTATCCTGTATTGTATCTAAGTCTCCCAATCTCTTTAAGAAAACTGTTGTTTAATTTGGATTTTCTTATAGGTTTCTTAAATCAGTGGCTGCCTTAGACCCCTTAGGCATAATAAGGCAACATTTGTGAACTGATTTTAGTAGTAATATAATACTACTGTAACTCCTAAAATCAGCTCACAAATGTTTTAAATTTCTACAAATACAGTTATTCTTCTTTAAGAAGTTCATTTGTATGTGTATGTCGCCGTACATGCGCGTGCATGCTACTCATTGTTTTAGTTAAGTACCGTATGCAGAGATTTTGGTAATTAGCCCCTCTGCTTGCGCACACCAAAACTACGTGTTTGTGAATGCACAACAACAAACATAGGCAAACGGACTTTGAAGACCTACCCCTAAATAGTAGTTAAATTTTCATTACTGACAGTTGTAGCTGTATTAGGCCTAGGTAACTGACGGGGCATCGTATTATTTAATTGGCAATTCAACTTGTAACATTAATTAATGAATGCATCCGATCCTGAAGATATGTTTGAATATCTGCAGGTCGAATGCATCACTCGGCCAGCACGCCGGCCGGCGTGGACGGCGCCGGCGGAGGCTCCCGCACGCCTCCCGCCACGCCCAAGAAGGGAGGCAAGATGCTCGCAGTCAGGGTGCAGATGCTAGACGACAGCATATCCATGTTCCAGATACAGGTATGTATATTATACTCATTCAATTGTCCTTCAACTTTTGCGATCACAAAGACAAAGGAGTTAGAAATACATAGACACAGGATTTGGTTTCGTTATTTACCGCCGCCGGCTGAGTAAGCCTGCTATTGGAACACCCGAAACGTCAGGATATAAGGTAAATAGCGCTATAAAATCCTGTGTGTATGTATTTCTAATTTCTACAAAAGCTGAGGTCAACTCTTTCCTACTTTCACAGGAATCAATAAGTTGACTGAGATAAAACAAAGCCAAGTACCTATACGTCTCCTTTAGTCAGTACCGCAAATACAGAGCAGGGAGCTCTGTATTTGCGGTACTGACCAAAGGAGAGCCAGATATCCACTAGTTCTCATTTAAATATGCGTCATGGGCGCTTTAACACACTGTGATAAGTGTGATACTACGCGTCCGCAATATTATCTCAATATTGCAGATTAACGCAACTTTCGTGGTGGGACTGCGTAATTAGGGGTTGGCAACACCACGGGAAAATGCGCAAGGCCCAACAACTAGAAAACAGTATAATTTATGTTCTACATTTAGTCCGTTAAAATGTTACATTTGCTTTGCATTTGTTAGAGGACGCAATTTTATTATTGGGACATGTGTGGGGGGTCAATAGAAGCTTAACCTCAAGTTTGTGGGGTCGCCACCCTTGTTTCCCGGCCGCCATCTTGAAAATAGGGGTGAACACGATATCTCAGAAACTATGCGTCTTACAAAAAAATTGTCAAGCTATAATTTGTAGTAAATTGTTTTGCCTACAAATATGTTTCTATAACTTTTTGCCCTAAATCAAATATTTAAGAAGTTATAAGCAAAAAAGTGAGATTTTTTTTCTATTTTGCTTTATAACTTCACGCAAAAACGGCTGGACCGAATTGGTTGAAATTTGGTATGTAGATAGGTGATACCCTGGATTAACACATTGGCTACTTTTTATTCGGTTTAAGTTATTGCGCCCTGCGGTTTCACCCGCGTAAGTCCCGGTTCCGCGAGAAAATCGGGATAAAAAGTAGCCTTTATGTTAATCCAGGGTATCACCTATCTACATACTAAATTTCAACCAAATCGGTCCAACCGTTTTTGCGTGAAGTGATAGAGCAAAATAGAAAGATTTTCTCACTTTTTTGCTTATAACTTCTTAAATATTTGATTTAGGGCAAAAAGTTATAGAAACATATTTGTAGGCAAAACAATTTACTACAATTTATAGCTTGACAATTTTTTTGTAAGACGCATAGTTTCTGAGATATCGTGTTCACCCCTATTTTCAAGATGGCGGCCGGGAAACAAGGGTGGCGACCCCACAAACTTGAGGTTAAGCTTCTATTGACCCCCCACACATGTCCCAATAATAAAATTGCGTCCTCTAACAAATGCAATACTTGGCCCTCAAATTGTAACATTTCAATGGACTAATTTATTTTATGTTTCGGGCAAAATCTTTAACAAAGAACTGGGTTTTCGCAAAATAAAAGCACTCGTCTTTGTTAGTAAAACCAAAGTCTCGTTACTGAGTTCGTATTCGCTAGTGACCAACTCTAGCTACGGAGTTTTAAACCAACTAAAGTCCTCCGTTTTGGCTTTACGACTAAGCTAGGACTGACAGATTAATGTGCTCTCCGAAACTGGCAAGCGTTCAGATGTTAGTGTCCCTACGGGCATCTATCTATATTGTGACAATGCTAGCTACACCACACACAAGAGATTTATTTACAATACACTAGATACATGCTGCGGACTTCTTGCAGTTAAATACTCAACTAAACTCATCTCTTTTCATCTGATGTGTGTGACCTTAAAATATTCCTTGAATAATAATACGAATCTCATCGAATGTTGCCTGGTAAATAGGATTTATCTTGACTACAGGTCTACCGACCGCATTTTTCAATTAACCAATGCAATGCGACAGACATCGCGTTTGCTTCTGACGAAAGTTTTCCAACGAAATGAAAATCAGATCCGATTTGTAACCCAGACAAACAAACAATGAACCTACGAAAGATATCTGTATCGATGAACCCAACGAATATGCTTAACGCGCTTATTATTACGCTCAATCTATTTACGTTCGCGAATAGAATTTAAAGAAGCCAATCTTGGGGTGTTGTTTGATTTGCAAATTGAATAGTAATCTGCTAAATTGATTTCGTTTTGATTGGAATTATTTGCTTCAGCTATTTAATTCTATTTGCAACTAAGCAAACTGATCGAATCGTTTCACTTAATCTGAGCCGCTTTGAAATCTGATTTATTCATAAGGCTATTTTGCTAACAAATTGCGGTAGCCTAATCCATTCTTATATTTTAGCTGAATCCTTTATATTTTGAACATGTTTGTACAAATAGGGTTTAAAATAGCTACTTATCTCCATCGATCCTCTTAGTTATTTCGTTTGTGAGATACCCTCGGCTAATAACAACTTAGCCCGCTTATTCAGCACACAGTCTTACAGAAACAACTTGTTCACTAAATATTAAAAGAATAATTAAATAGTAAAAACTTAGTAGTTCATTAAATAGTTTAAATAGTATTTTAACTTGTTCACTATCTCAGAATGCTAAGTCAATACAAGAACACGAGCTTTATACCACTCAAGAAAGTAAGACTGATCGAACTCGAACACATACAAATCAAGCAGATTCTAATTAGATGACACACCTAACAGTACCTCTGTCTGACAAGACACTCCAAGACGTGCCTAGCATACGTTTCGCGTTTCTACAAGGCATTGGATATTTTGCAATATACTGTTTGGAGGTAGCTAGCTGGTTGTTGGTCTGCTGTGTTGTGTTCAGCCTGTCATTGGATATTGGTAGCTGCTCAGTAGCTGTTTCATTAGTTTTCCCACGTCCATTAATAATGTTTGCTTTGGCTCAGCAAACAAACACCAATGTTTGTGTTAATCGCTTTATAAAATATCTTTCTTTATGAGTATTTACGAGTGCTTAGAAATTATCTTATTTTTGATGATGTGCAAAATATTACTTGATTGCGCGACAAATCAGGGTGTCTTTTAGAGTATTCTTTTTTAATGCGCCCACAAGTGTTTGCACTGCAAGTTATTAGAAATTTTTGAAAGAAGTAAAAGTATTCGAGTGAAAATTTAACATCAAAAAGTTATTTACTTCAAATATTTTGTAAAAGGATTTTTCAAGTGAAAAACACTGAAATGTTATCAAAGACATTTCTACCGAGCTTATCCTACAACGGGATTTCGTAACAAAATTATGAACACTGAAATGACAGATTACAGTTTCCCTCTTCATACAAGTTGTTTGTTGTTCGTTGTTCTTAGAACAAGAGTAAATCTACTGGGACGCCATTGCCTTGGATGTGTGTGATGGGAAGCTCTTGAAAGTAAACTTAGGAGTTGCGAACTTTGATAGCTGACTTAGGCACTTTCCAGAGCCAAACTTCCATCGTGTATACTTCGCGTTTGCTTTTAAATTTCAGACCTGCTTTATTTAAATAACATGCTATATAAATTTTGCCCGATGTTGCTCTATCATATACTATGATAAAGATTCTACGTGACAAATTTTCTCACGAAGTTTTAACGACTTCAGTGATGAACAGTCGGGATTTGAACTTACGATTTTCAGAAATGAAATATTTCAGAGGATATTTTAGGATAGACAAGATGATAAAACAAAAAAATATATGAAACCGACAATAATTTCGTAAGAGGAGATAAGTTTCCTCTTACTAGATCTTACCCTACCTCTACTTAGGAGAGTAAGTATACTTTAAAAAAAAATCATATGCTTAAAACGGGACACTGTCCTCCCAGTCAGTCAACGCTCCTCCTGTTTTCTTTATGCATTGATTTCATTTAAAACAATAGTGTAAAATGTGTTTATGAAATCAAAACTGCCAAGCGGTAATTAATCATAAATAAAATATTGTGATTTATTTGCATGCAGTAGAGTTCCATTTTCAGTGGAATAAAAACGCTGTAGAAGGCAATGCTTGTGCATTTCCGACGTTGTACTTCCTCTTTCGGAAATATCCACTGGGTGTAAATCATTTTGTAGCATTATGTATGGTTGGCTGTAAATAGGGACAACAGTAGACCTCGAAGTATTTTCAGTAGAGTATTACTGTTTAACAACAAGGGACGAGATTTTATGTTTTACTTAGATTTTTTTATTTTTATGATCTATTATCACCGATAACTCCGTCAATACTACTAAACCGACCGAGATTATTCCCAAGGTGGTTCCATCAGTAGTAGCAGTACAGTATTCTTATCTATGGTATTCTGAGCTGTGAATGATTGAACTAAAATAATATTATTTTCATGAAATTCCTTTGAAAGTTTGACTTTGGCATAAAATAACACAAACAAAAAGACCTCGCAACATTTAAGACCCTCTGAATAATAAACCTAATGGATTAGCATTGCACTAATTCAGTTTTGCATAATGTAAGAGTATCTTGACCCTTAAGGAGCGTTTCTCTACCAGAGTGCGAGAAGTCCGAAACGTGCTTGCGAAAAAAAAGTTAGTAACTTCATTTACCCTCGACTTTTAAAAGGTGTTCTGTATGTTTGTTTCTTTCGACTGGGGTAATTGAAAGCTGATACTTACCTTGGATTCCCTAAATTTTAAGGATTTGATGATCATCTTCAGCGCAGAACATTTCTCTGTTTTTACGAAATTAAAGTCGGTTTCATGAATTTTTTAATATTGCCACTTGTCCTATATCTCTGGTGGAAACGCACCCTTCGTATGATGTTTTCGTGCGCCTGAAAACACGGAGTATTATTGCTATACATATTTATAAGCCCCGAATGTACCTTATTGGCCTGAGTGGTAATTTTACTTTATATGTAAATGTATGTGTAATGTAATGTGTAATGTACTTACACCTTGTCTTGGATGTGATTTATTGAGATGGGCTAGATTGTTAAACGTAATTTCTTATTCATGGAGTTACTGATGATCCTTGTTAAGACGTCAAAAGCAGTGGGATCTACTATCCTTCAACATTTGTAGTATATCTATTTGTAGTATTCTAAGTTGAGATCTAAACCCATTATTCATCTCTAATTGAATCCAAATCAATTTAGAGATACATCTTGAGATGTGTTTGGCACCTACAAGCGTTATGATTTGTGAATAGAATTCAATCGACGACCTACTTATTCTCAGTTGTACAAGTTGCATTAGAGGAATGTTATGTAACAATTTTGGCTTCAGTTTGCATTGAGAATACCGAATGGGTTTCCACGTATAGCGTATTGATTTAGGTCAGAATTGCGACTGGAAAATGGATGAACCACCTGAAATACCAGGCGATTGGTTTCATCAAAGAGGATTAAAACTTTCGGTGTTTGAAAAATGAAGCTTCAATTTAGACTGGCTTTCATGTATTTTAATGTTTTTCTGCTTTTCAATCATTTTTATAAACTTTTCATTGTTTACGAATATCTCTTTCTGCCCGCAGTCCTAACTAACAGTTACGACTTCCCGGTTTCTCGTTCCGTTCTCCAGTTTTATTCCATTTTAATGCAATGCTCGGAGATAGGTCAACGTTTATTACAGCGTCGACTGTTTCAATGGGGTTTTTATTAATTTTCTCTCCATTTACGATTGAAATTTGAAGGCTCTTATCTAAAGTTCCTTGATTTATTACCCAATATCTGTCACGATGCTCCGAATTATCGATAATGTTCATGAAACGTACTATGTTGTGGTTCTTCAGGATTTATTTTAGCTTCATCCTGTTTTATATTGTAATAACAATATCAACGAAGAAAAAAATAAAAGGATCTGTAATAAATATAGCCAATTTACTTTCGAAAAGTAATAACCGTTTATCGGTTGCCGATTACCGTCGTATCGCGCGCATAATTTTCAAGGCTGACAATACGTGCCTAGAGTTCGAATTAACTAATTAGCATGAGTGTTTTATCATGCTATATTCCAACTTTCCAATTCGTTTTTTTATATAAACAATGCATTTGGATTCCCTGTTGAGTATGTCTGGCCGGAAACTAGAACGAAACTGCATTGTCCAAAAAGGACAGAGCAAACTGTTTAAACAGTTCCACTTGTTCAGAGGTACAAAGGCCTATTAGCCATTAAATAAAGTAGTAAAAATCGCTACGTGTAGTATCTTCTTGTACATTTCAATGGCTACTATGAAAAAGATCATTAATCATTGTTACTCATTTATTACCCAATATCTGTCTATTCCTTACTCCCAAAGATAAAAAATAAAAAGTGGTTTCTTCCCGACGTGACTTCCAATAATATCGCCTAGAAGTCCGCAAACTTGGTAGGGTAACTTTTCTGCCGGATTACTAAAAATTATAACTCGAAAACTGTTTGTGACAGCTAAAACTCGAAGAACAAAAGCCTTTTCTAACAGCCAATTGCAATAACGTACTTGAGGTTAAACTCGGATGGCTACTGGGGAGTCAACGGACAGTTTGATCTACCCTTGATCTACCCGTAACTGCTGTTTCAATAACACTTTTTTTAGCAGTAAACGTCTAGTTAGAGTCATATCTGTGGTTTTGTCCGTCCCTCCGAAACGTTTCGTTTCTATCTTATGATCTTATTAGGATCATACATTAATGTTGCAAAAAAATAGAGGTTTAAACTCCAGTGTTATTATTTCTTGTTGTAGAATTTTTATTGTTATTTATTTAATTTTTCTTTCCAATAAATGGGTTTAAAAAGCTGATTTTTCTTTACACAAAGAATAAAAACTTTTTTGAGCTTGAGCAACAAAACGCACTACCAATGACAATATGACATGACATTGATATTGGTATGTTTGTTTTCATTTTACAATTGATTTTACTAGATTTCATGAACTATAGGTATTTATTGATTTCAATACCTAAATATGTGATAAACTGATTGAAAAACATCACGTAAGTAACAAGATCTATGATATTGCATTTATTACATTCTAACTTTATTTTACTTACTTATAAAATTTGTGCCTATATCTTATTTGTTTTAAGATGATGCCCAAGCTCTTGTAAAATTCGGAGAATACTGGAGATCATTCAAAAGAATCACCAAGAGCAAAGCTAGGCCACAAGATTCGTGATGGGGTTGGTCGTAATACAGAAGAAAAACAACCCTGCTCATCGACGACTTCAATGGGATCACAGAGGACCAAATCACAGAATAAATTGTGTTTGAGTTTGAAAGTGTTTGTGTTTTTTGTTTCCGTGAAATATTAAAAATAATATGTATTATGTATTGCAGTCAGTTTTTATTTCGAGCCTAAGGTAAAAGTACACCTACTACAAGGTTATGCTGGCTGTGTCATATACCTATGAGAAACGTACTCATTCCATATGCGAGTACAACTTGCACTTGGCAGATTCATTCATGGTTAATTCGTCTGAAAATTCCCTTCCATCCCATAATATATTTTGTTTAGATACCTTTATAAGTTAGGTATGTAGATAAGTACCTATGTTTAATAAATAGCATCAGATTCTATAAAAAATATCATCAAAACTAAATACACTAATTTCATACATCATAATAGGTACAACTCTCATCAAATTTTGAGGAAATATTTTAATAAAATTTGCTTGAAACCATTGTTATCGTTGAAGTATCGTCCGATTTCGGGAGCTAAGCGAACTGTCACAATTTGCAACTGGAGTTTAACTAGAAATGTTATTGCAACGCTCAATTTATGTTTTCCATACATTTACCTATCTGTGGATAGCAAAATGCCCTCCGAACAGAAGATTGTAGTCGCGGATTGATATTCCTATCCAGAGTCGTTTATTGAAACGCAAAAACGCACTAACAGCGGATTACAGTAGGCATTTTGACTGATAGTTAAAAGTCAGCAGGTTATTGAAATTGGCTGTAATTCTATAAACCTGCGGTGAAATCCCTAACAGCCAATTTCAATAACCTGCTGACTTTTAACTATCAGTCAAAATGCCTACTGTAATCCGCTGTTAGTGCGTTTTTGCGTTTCAATAAACGACTCTGGATAGGAATATCAATCCGCGACTACAATCTTTTGTTCGGAGGGCATTTTGCTATCCACAGATAGGTAAATGTATGGAAAACATAAATTGAGCGTTGCAATAACATTTCTAGTTGCTCCAGTTAACTCCAGTTGCAAATTGTGACAGTTCGCTTAGCTCCCGAAATCGGACGATACTTCAACGATAACAATGGTTTCAAGCAAATTTTATGAAAATATTGCCTCAAAATTTGATGAGAGTTGTATTATGATGTATGAAATTAGTGTATTTAGTTTTGATGATATTTTTTATAGAATCTGATGCTATTTATTAAACATAGGTACTTATCTACATACCTAACTTATAAAGGTATCTAAACAAAATATATTATGGGATGGAAGGGAATTTTCAGACGAATTAACCATGAATGAATTTGCCAAGTGCAAGTTGTACTCGCATATGGAATGGGTACATTTCTCATAGGTATAATGACACAGCCAGCATAACCTTGTAGTAGGTGTACTTTTACCTTAGGCTCGAAATAAAAACTGACTGCAATACATAATATTATTTTTAATATTTCACGAAAACAAAAAACACAAACACTTTCAAACTCAAACACAATTTATTCTGTGATTTGGTCCTCTGTGATCTCATTGAAGTCGTCGATGAACAGGGTTGTTTTTCTTCTGTACTTTGCTCTTGGTGATTCTTTTGAATGATCTCCAGTATTCTCCGAATTTTACAAGAGCTTGGGTATCATTTAAAAACAAATAAGATATAGGCACAAATTTTATAAGTAAGTAAAATAAAGTTAGAATGTAATAAATGCAATATCATAGATCTTGTTTTTTCAATCAGTTTATCACATATTTAGGTATTGAAATCAATAAATACCTATAGTTCATGAAATCTAGTAAAATCAATAGTAAAATGAAAACAAAGATACCAATTTCAATGTCATGTCATATTGTCATTGGTACTGCGTTTTGTTGCTCAAGCTCAAAAAAGTTTTTATTCTTTGTGTAAAGAAAAATCAGCTTTTTAAGCCCATTTATTGGAAAGAAAAATTAAATAAATAACAATAAAAATTCTACAACAAGAAATAATAACACTGGAGTTTAAACCTCTATTTTTTTGCAACATTAATGTATGATCCTAATAAGATCATAAGATAGAAACGAAACGTTTCGGAGGGACGGACAAAACCACAGATATGACTCTAACTCATAGAGGAAGCAGTAAGGGGAGGAGCCATCAGTTTTATTTTCTATGACGCTAAGAAGGTCATTTTCTGCGGGGGACGTGGAACTGTCTGTCAATAAGTAAATGTCAATTTTTGTGTAAAAATCATAGTGCTTGAAGCTATCGATAGTTTATTATCGATGAAAGAAAGAAAGAAAGAAAAGAAAGAAAGAAAAATATTTATTTTGTCAAAAACGCGTTACACATAAGACACATTAAAATAAGTAGGACATTGACAAAATTGGCAACTACTCAGCGTATTGCTGCAACAGAAACCAGAGAATCTGTCGCAGCGCTGGTCTTCCGTAGCGCCGTAGGTTTATGTGTGTGCTGCGGCCCCGCAAAAAACACACATTTTAAAGTAATTTAAGGTAGGTTGTAAAAATAGAAACAAGAGAAGAGAACGATGAGTGCGGCCAATACGGTAGGTATTGGTTGTATGACAAATTTTAATGTTATTGACAAATTAAATCACAAATTGATTTGATTTTAAGCTATTGCATAGCTTCTATGGCGGGCCTTAGCGGGGTGACCGAATCCAGAAATTCTGTAACGAAAAATTCAAAACTGGCTTTGAACCCTCTTTTTTCTGATTTTTTTTATACTTAAATCAATATTTAAGCCTTTTCTGTCATCACAGCGTCTTTTGGCGTGGTTTTACGTGGTAGCCAAAGGAAAAAATTATATCTTTGTTTCTTTAATTTTAGCATAATTCGTAAATAATCGAAATACAGGCGAAATTATTTTTTATCTTGTTTTTTGAAGTTATTTATGTAAATGTTGATAATACGATGAAAATTGAGAGGTCTAAAGTTGTATAAAATCACAACAATTTTGGTTCTCATTCATTTTTGTAAAAATCTAATGTTCTAGTCGGATTGGTTGAGTTTTTCGATTAAGCTATAAACAACACCTATACAATCATTGGCGGAAAAAAAATCGTCCTTTAATCAATTTCAGGTTACCCCTCTACTGGTGAGCTAATCCGACTGGGCTGTAAGTCAATATCGATAAGTTATTTTGAACTGTCCCTTCACTAATTTCGCTGCAGTGACAAGCAGTGTGTCCAACTAAAAATACCTATTTCCGCGATATTGTGAGGATGGTAAATATTTTTTTAATAAAGTTTACCTATGATTTTAACAGAAGTTTAACTACCTACTTAACGTTCTGAAAGCTTACGTAGGTATATAATTAGTAAGTTGGAGGTATAGGGGTGGTATGGTATAGATACCTAATTTATTGTGCACCGATAATGATAAATCTAAATAAAGTAGTATTTTGTTATATGCACATTTTTCGATGCACGGGATGATTTGCAAATATTTTTTTTCAAGTGCATTGAAAAGTGTTTCTTCCGAGGTAAGCACTATCTACTAGTTTTGAAGTAGGTAGGTATGTAGGTGTTTTGTGTACCTACCTACCTACCTATTTGTTTGTTTTTTTACTCAATGCAGAAATATAATGCTTTTATCTATTATAACGAGTACGAGGAAATACAAAAAATTCTAGGAACTTTAATTCGTTTAATTTAACCGACTTGCAAATATTGACCAAGCAACAGAAGATAGAACAGCTACTTTTCAAATTAAAAAAAAGAATAAAATATAAATATAATATGCCACTAAGAGTATTATTTTTCATAATTCGGGATTCGTGCTAGATAACAAAATAAATAGGTAGCATGAATATGAGTGATGGAATAGTGCGGATTCAATCCTACGCCTTTCGGATCAAAGTCGAAGTAGCAATCCACTTGGCCAACTCGGCGGCATAGCAAAATACGCTAAAATGGAATCTGTTACGATTTGTTGGCAACATTATATAAATTTTAGTTTTATTCAAATTTAGTGCATAAATTGTTAATATTTAGAGGAATGAATACTTGCAGATGGAAAGTCACATCATCCTTTTGTAACCTGAAAGTTTCCAATATTTTAGGATATGCGAAAACTCTGCAATTTGGCATTTTATACTTATATCCTTCCGCGTGTACCGTGATTGACAAATGACGCGTAACCAGCGGCGCGCGGGGTTTTACATATGGAGAATGATTGTTGGTCCAAGGACCTTGGCTGCGGGGAAAGCATGTCAAAAATTGACAATGTCGTCTCCTTCTGAAGGAAGATAATTGCTCTGAGCTCTAACTAGACGTTTACTGCTAAAAAAAGTGTTATTGAAACAGCAGTTACGGGTAGATCAAGGGTAGATCAAACTGTCCGTTGACTCCCCAGTAGCCATCCGAGTTTAACCTCAAGTACGTTATTGCAATTGGCTGTAAAGAGACTTGGAAAATCTTTACTTTAGATAACAAATGCCTGCCTTGCTTTTGCAATTGGCGAAAAGTTGGTCGGACATTTTCTGACGAACCATTCTCGACGTCTATTTCTGTTGGAAAGCAAATTGTGATCGTCTCTGGGTCTGTGTAGTACGATCGCCACTTATACTCAGTGAGCTGTGAAATTACGCACATGAGACCATCTCGTGGGCGAATTGTGTATCTTCATATTCCGATGTAGTCAAACCAAAAGTGCTTTTCAATTTCAACTGCATTTTTCTATTTCTTATGCACATTTAACTATAACGGCGAAATATAGATTTAGTTTCTGGAGTAGCTGACTGAAGTAGCAGTTGGCTATAACCGCTGGGTTTAAAGTGTTCTTGAGCACAAACGAGCGGCTAGGCATACGTGAAGTCAGGTAAAGTCAGGTAGAGTGACGGCTTACAAATGGCTGAATAATAATAAAGAAATAAGGTTTCCGAATATTGTTTCGAGGTCTAGCTTTGTATAGCAGCAGTTTTGATTTTGTATATCAAAAAGGTTTCATTTGGCAAGTTTTATTCATAAACTTTTAGAACTTGTTTGAATGTGGATGAGGCTGCTTCATGTTCACGACACGCCCCAGCCAGGAGTTTTCAGCGGTTTGCATAAGGAATGGAACCGTTCACCGATGCCATTCAATTTCTGCTAGCGACGTGTTTGAAAGATGTTATTGATTTTCATAGTGATGCTTTTGGAAACATGAAAGGTTTTAAATGTTAGTACAGGAATAGTTTGAAAATGTAAAGTAATGACATAATATTTGAATTCAATTTCAAATACATAATGATGTTAAGTGTAATATTGTCAGAATGAGAACATAAACCAAGCTTTGAATTTGGGTCATCATAAGTTATTTACCGTAACGCTCCAAAACTGATCCGTGTTTTGACTTAATTATGACTGATAATTAAGTCAAAACACATAATTTATAAGTCAGGTTCAGCAGAATTTATTCGCTTTGGTACTGAATATTCAGGATTCAAATTAAAAGCCATTCTGTTGAATCTTGATAGGTTCTAGAGTCACAGTTCAATGACTAGTTACTACCAGACTCTACAACGCTCTAAATCCATTGGTACAAAGTTTAAAATCGCAATTACGTAAGGGTCGGAGGTTATAACTTTGAACTAATGAGCGACCTACGTATATAATTTTTTCCAGTAAATTGAATCTAAGCTTTCAATCATCTGAAACTGCACATTTTAACAATAATAATGGTAAATTTATAATTATGTTATCTGTTTGTTCTATTCTGACAACAATTAGGGTTGACGAAAATGTTTCCGTAGAGTCTTTGCTGGCTTATTCATAGGCTTTTTTCTTAGCTCAGGCTGTATAGACTTGGTTCGTTCGTTCGTTCGTTCGTATGAGTAAGTGGCTAACTCTGGTGACGGAGTTTTAAGGCTTAATTGCTTTTTATAGACTTGGTGATATTACGATTGCTTATTGCTGGCTGAAGTTGCTTAATTGTTTACTGATCCAGCGACAACGCCGATAATTACAATCCTTTGTTTACTGTGTAACCAACAGAGTTTGCATAATATTTTGCTGCAAAAATATTGGTCTAGTGCAAATTTAGTTTTTAAATGACAGGTTTACAGCCAATTTCAATAACCTTTCTATCTCCGATTTGGCTTACTGCGGATGGATATTTGACATTACTTCCATACAAAATATGTCAAATATCTACCGACAGTAGGCAAAATCGGAGATAGAAAGGTTATTGAAATTGGCTGTTAATCTGTATGTCCGTTATCTCTTGATTCTATGCTACGGATTGGCGCCCAGCTAGGCACTGGGGCGAACGCCTGAGCGTAGCAGTTTTCATTGCCCCAATAGCTCTATTGTTCCTAAGATCTTTTGGTCAATTTAACGCAATATTAGAGGGCCGCTTTATTCTATGGTAATTTCGTAATTTATCACCATCTTGTCGTCTTTTGCTCTAGTTCCCTCGCGGAAAGTAAATAATGGCAGCGCAAGTTTTTTAAAAAAACTTTTTCATTGAGAATTCCCCAAAAGCGAGGGGAGATTTGTGGATAAACAGAATGACGTGCGGATTTTTGTTTGAAATGTAGACATTGGTTCCTAGTTTTAAACCAAATAAGAAGATACTCTAGTGAAAACTGCATGAAATTAATTGAAAATCACCCAAGAAACCAAATAACTTACTTTACGTAGTTAGCGTAACCATGAGTTTATCTTTTCTTTGTCATCATAATCTCGTGTTAGACATTGACTACGTACTCTCCTAACAAAATGTAATCAATGAAACATGAAACTATGATAACATATTTTAGTTGCTGCCTCACCCTTCTGCGATCGATGACATAATTCGCCTGTCTTAGGTAGGAACTTGTATCATAAAAGATTCATTGAAATAGCCTCCTAATCCTTGAAGGGTAATAATATAACGTTTTATTGTCACTAAACGAGTATTAACAATAATTATATGAAGGTTTTATGCTAAACGTTTTCTATTTTCAGTTTCGTTTCCTCAACAATTAATTGTAATAGTTTACGTTGCGTGCTCACGTTTGAATCAGTTATTTATCGATATATTGTTTTGCCATAATCTATTTCATTATTGTATCACGAACAGTTAACAATTATAGCCAGCGGTTTCTTTTCCTTACAAAATAGTTAGGGACGTGTATTTTGTGTGTATCAGAAGTCACAAGGTCCTGTTCGGATTTAAGTTTAATTTGTTGTGTTAATTTTTTGGTTTTAATGAGTAAAAGTAAAATATGAAAATATAAATAACTAGTAGTTCGCCTCGAACGAGATCTCGCTCGCCGGTGGTTGTGTATGTATATTCGTTTTTATCTGTGTTTGAAAGAATTTACTTCAGAGGTCTACTAAAAAATATTGAGGATCTAATGAGAACTAAGTACCTAAAGCCGATTATAGTAAAGCGATTTTGAGTGTGCATTATTTACAATACAAGTTTTGATTAAAAACTCTTTGAATTTAGAGTCAAACCTTAGGCTCTAAACCTATTTTATATTTAGTATGTCATGTTGGTTTGATCCTGTCATGGCACTACTTTCGATGACAAATGTGTTGCCCGCGGTTATTTCAAACATTTGTCAAAAATCATTTTGCATTAATTAACTTATATTTCTATAAAAAATACTTGATGGTATATGTAAGAGCATAAGTTTTAACGAGGGTGTTTCGACTTAAAACATTTTGGTATTTTTTTCGTTGTGAAGTGGCAGTAACATTGGTTCAAGGAAACTATTAGTAAGTTGAATTCTTTTTCCATTAAAACGTCGTTAGGTTCGTCAAAAAGAGTTAGGAGTTAGAAACACCAACCAAAATAATAAAGAAGAAGAAGAACGATTTTCTGAGCTGCGATTTCACCAAAACTTATAGAAATGGGAGCTCAGGATATAGCAGTCATGTTTTTTTTACATTTATCGAAGTTATTCAAAAACTTTACATCTTAGAATAAAAAGTAAAACCATTTTGGAATGTATAAACAAAGCCCTTTCATATGACACCCCACTCAATGTATTTGAACAACTTTTTTTTTTTTTTATCCCCTTCGGAACCAAATATCTTTACAACCCCTTGACCGATTCAGCTCATTAGGTTACTGGCTTACCGGCTTACCACTACCTATGTACCTACCAAGTTTCATGAAGATTGGATTAACGATTCGACAGTTATGCCGGAACATACAAACAAACAAATGAACACAACATACAAAGCAAAATTACCCCACTTGCCACTAAGATCTTCGTTCGCTTCGCTCACTCGATCGATTATGTATAAATAAATGAAATATTCTCAGATCATCAGAAATCCAAGAAAATAACTACGGAAAAGCGTTTTTGTAAGCGTCGTATGTATGAACTCGAATCAACAGATAACGCCCGTATCTAACCTTCAAAATCTAAAAGCAAAATTGAAACGGACTTAAAAGAGTATTTATTAAGCATTTACCTTATTAGAGTCCAAATGCAATAACTGCATCGAATATACAGTTATTGCTGTGAAGCGAAGTCCTGGAATTAATAACGGATCCAAGCCACGCCAATTAGTGCCCGCTGCCCTCCGAGCACTTCGTACGTTCCAGGTGCCATAACGACTTAATTATACGCCAGTTAGTTTAATTAGTTTTGGTATAACTTCGAACTGAGATGCGAACTTTACTGAAGGTGAACTTTGAGCTGCAACGTCATAACTACAAGAGACAAACATAGTCTGTAGAGTAGAAATAATTCGACTGCAACCATTTTAAGAAGAGCTACAATCTTTTCGTATTATACTCGTGTAAGTAAGTTCGTATAAGATAATGGCCAACTCTAGTGAAGAAGTTTTAACGAAGAGCTAAGCATATTGTTATATGGAGTGTGAATTCTATAGAAAATATCTTGAGCCCCAGTTTAAAGAAATTGTAGACCTTGTATGATAAGTTTACTATATAATATTATCTTCCTTTTATTCGAAATATGCTTTGTCCTCGCCTGAGTC
The DNA here is from genome assembly GCA_947086425.1 of Xanthorhoe spadicearia. Taxonomy (NCBI): domain Eukaryota; kingdom Metazoa; phylum Arthropoda; class Insecta; order Lepidoptera; family Geometridae; genus Xanthorhoe; species Xanthorhoe spadicearia. Next base: position 2,178,193 of record OX352198.1, on the reverse strand, counting down.
AGCGGTTCTTTAGTGTTTGAAAAACACTCGACTTCCTTGAGACGTCGAAGAAAATGTGAATATAAAATATATCCCTGGAGTACTGAGTTCGATACATTTTTACGTTATGTTTTCCAACGTTGCATGCACGTTCTCAGTTCAATGAAGTTTCAAAAGACAGAGGAGACTGAGGTCAATTAAAAATCAGTGAAAACGCAAAAACCCGTGAATTGTTGGCTATTTTCATCGAAAGTCTGAAGTTTAAATTTGGACATTTTTAGGTCACATTTCAGAGGGCATTAGTGCATGTTTTGCTTATTCCTAAAGTTTAAACGCTTTGCAATAAGTAAAACTTTAAGAATTCCGTGTAATTTCTAAGAAACAAATGCAGTTGCTCTTTTCTCGGTGTGATCTTGCAAATATTTCCTCGTTATAGCTCTTTACATGGCTATGTCCCAGCCAATATACTTGAACATAAAATCTAGCAATTCCCTCAGTTTATTTAGAATTTCTAAGAGCATCGGAGAGTTCGAGCACGCTTCTAAGTTTGTTGACACTCTCGTATCAGTTTATCTAAAAAACTTTGTTTGGAATGAATGTTGCCATCGTAAAGACTTATAAAGATAAAACTGTATCCGTAGAATTACAGCGTTGTTTCAGTGAAGTTTCGTCATTAACTCCGTGTATGTAAGAGTCTATTTAATTATTTAAGTGCCCTTGGAACTGCCAAAGCAAGTTTGAGAGTTTATAACAAAATACTTTTAGGGCCAGGCTCTGTTCAAAAGGTTTTAATTGTGAAAATAAATTACTATTTAATATGCCTCAGTAATGCATCCTTTCGCCACGGGTCCACAGCCGACATGCTAATAAAATAATACGTTGATAGAGAGGAAAATACTCTTTCTTAACAACTTACTGAATTCTCCTCTTAAACTTTATGTACTGAATTATAAAGGCTCGTTTTCAATGACAAGCGAATGTGACGTCAACGAAAGAGCCTCCCGACTCCCGTACCCGTAAATAAACAGAAGCAAAAATAAAACGGGTTGCCCTAATTGTTTACTTTAAGAATAGGGCATCTGGGTTAAATTATTGTGTTTTACGACCAAATATTTTTAATGACTGATGTTCACTAGTCCGTGCCTGTGTTCATTGGAAACAATTTCAGTTAAATTGAGAAAACTATAAAATCCACATAAGTAAAAATCTTAGTTTTGGCTTTCATCCAGCGAGAGCAAAGCGCTAGAACGAAGCGTACCAATTTCCTTCTTTCTACATATTGTCCAAGAATGTGACAATATGAAACCGGCCGGGTACTAATAATTTATTGTAATTGTTGGTACCTTTTGTATGGCGCTGCGTTTTTTTATATTGCCGTCAGAAATCAGACACTTTCAGTGTCAGCTTATCGTCGCATTCTGTAACACCATGTTTACATATTCAAATTGTCGCATTGTTTTATACATCGTATCTTACTGACTTTTTGAGTAAGACCGACGACAAATGCTGTACAAAATAAGGAATTCCGATTTTAGGTCAGGCCGCTGAGCTCCAATTTAGTCGTTGGATTTTATTTCACTTCTCTTCACTTTCCACATCCCAAACGGAAATGTATTTATCTTATTTCTTTGTGATTTAGATAGAACTTTATCACAATATAAATTACTTTATTACCATCAAACCCTTGCGGGAAGTAATAACTATCCTTGCTAATGTTATAAAAATACTCTGTGTGTCTGTCTGTTCCGCTTTCACGCCTAAACCACTGAGCCGATTTTCATGAAATTTTCATAATTTTTTTTTTGGTACAGGGATACACTAATAAAGGCTATAGGCTGAGAAATGACATTGATAGACTATATTTTGTTTTGGCGACACGAGTTTTAAAATATGTTGGTTCTAAGTTTTTGTTCTATAATTTGAGAACATTACGAATCGGTCCATAAGTTAAGCCCACACTAATATTTTTATTTAAGTATTATAGTTTGTTGAACTAATAAGCATAATGTAAGCGATAGAAAAAAATGATTTGCACATGTCTATTTTTAAAACAAACTTGTTCTTTTTACAAATGTATATGAAAACGCCCTTCTCAGTAAATTGAATGTGATTGAACTTATATCCAGCGAGAAACATTAGTGGTTGCATTTCAAAACATTCAAATGTAATTTTGTATAGTGCTTTGTTCTAAAGCTCTTAGCCCGTAATGTGTTGCAAATTAGATTGTGGTTGGAAAAATATCTGAACTGTGAAATGTATGCTCATTTATATTGTGCGGTATTTAATATAGGTATGTATTAAAGCAGGTAGATGGCGATTAAAGAGCCAGAAAAGTAACATGAAAAAATGCGCTATATTTTTTTATATATAGGTTCAAAGTCTATTCTGTGATGTAGGTACAATAAATAAAATAAAACGAAAAAAATCTCTAAATAATCCCACTGTTCGTCCACTGCGTCAACCACTTGAGAGTGCTATTGAAACCCCTACCACGTACTACAATCTTTTACATAAACTCACGATAAACTCCGAGTGCGGTAATCCAATTTGTCTGCAATGATATTTATAATCCCCCCATTCGAACTAGAGTTGTGTGGCATTCCCTTCAGTATGTTGTCGATATTTACTCTACTATTGATGTGCCCGTTTTGTTTTGTTTTTATTGTTGTCTTTTTACAAACAGAGGCCTCTTCCGTATTTGAATTGCATATTTTTGTTTCATTAAAAAGTTCGGTTTTTAGGGAGTCGATGCTGAAGTCAACAAGGAAGTCTTCATTGAGCCTGCACTTTGTCAGTTATTATTAATAGTATTATGAAGCGCTCGTGGCGAAGTTTGCTAAGACGGTCTTGATAGATCATCGAAGTTAAGCAACGCTCTGAGCGGTCACAACTTGGATGGGTGACCGCAAGTGGCATTATCAACTGAGCGCTTCCGTGCTTCGGAGGGCACGTTAAATAGTCGGTCCCGGCTTTTAAAAGTCGTTAAGCCATGACGGAGGCCTTTAGGCGGCCTAAAAAACTCCGTCACCAGAGTTGGCCACTTGCTCACACGAAAGAAGAAGAAGAATAGTATTATTAGTGGCCTGGTGTAGGAAGTTATATTTTCGTCATCTCATAAACTATACAATTTCATTTAGATATTGTAGATATTAAATTAACTAAAATTCCTTATAGGCTTTCGATACAAGCTGTTAAAATATTTCGCTATCACTTCTAAAAATATCCACAAAGGAAATGTGGTTTCCACCGCTTTTCCTATTTGCACGGATAACGAAGGCTTCAAAAATCGATTGCCGGCGATCAATCACTCTGAGAATGTTATAAAAGAATTTTTGTAACTTGCCGAACTAAATATTGAAGAAAGACGCCAGAAAAATGTGATTTCGAATCCTTAATGAAATGTTGAATATGATTACTAAGGAGACTGATGTCAATGATCAACATAATACCAAATACCAACAGAAGAAGTGATTCACATAGGTAAATAAACACAGTTTCCTCTCTATTTTGAAATGAATTATTCAACATAATCTATTGTGAATGTAAACAAACGTGCAATTGTCATAGACTGTACCTACGCAACTTATTATATCGATTAGATGAAACAGAGCATCACTCGGCGTCTCGTTGTTCGGACAGTCACGCGAGGTCACGGCACAGATTAGCCCCGAGTTTACGAGTGCTTGGTGCGCCAGCTAACCGCCAGGGATGACTACGCTAAAAGGAGCTTGATGGATTACTTCGCTCTGATTTTTAAATGTCCCAAATGTTAACTTGTTTCATAATATCCCACGTTCCATGTCACTTGTTAGGTTGTCGTAGATTTTTAAAGATTTCACGATGTTTTTGTGCAGTTAACAGCCACGGTTACTTAGACGTACAGCACACACACCCCCTCGATGGATAGTTGAAGAGCAGATTTTCGATAAGAGACCATTGTTATTTTCGATTTCGATTTCTGAAAACCCGCCCTAGACAAGTTATTAGTCACTAGAAGACTAAAGGCTAAAATTGCCCTCATTGAGGACATTACGATAGCGCAGCCAATTCAGGAAACACTCATTCTTCACGTGCGGTCCAGGCTTAGAAATGTATGGTTGCGAATAACGATAGCGACGCAGCTCCTATCAGTCTGGTAGAGCTTCACATACGCTGTTGTTAAACGAGCCGTGCGTATTTAGTGGATATATTTAGTCCCTGGTCTGTTCAATCGAGTTTATAGCGGTCAGGATCACGAGGACCCCTCCGCTGCAAGGTCGACTGAAATACCCGGTGAATTGATGTATGAAATAATAATACAACTTTTCAAATTCTAACCACATGACAGGTTGCTGGAAAAAAAATATTTTTCATAAAACCAATTTTTTTAATGAGTGTCTGAGATTTAGTCATACTTACTCGTATGATTTCATGATTTATAAAATATGTAACATATTTTTTTGTTTCATTAAGTTGTTTGTGAAATTGGCCCTTACACATTTTAAAATTTGTAAATCAAAAGAAACATTCTTTAATTAAAAGCAAAGGGGGAAAGTTAGGCGCCATTACCCGAAGGCCTTGGAGCCTGCTATTTAGTAGACGATAAAATCTTATTACAGGAGGCTACAGTTACAATTACAACTTTTAGGTGCCCGTGTCATCTGTTACAGACAGATCTAAATAGAATCTAGTTTTTATCTAATTCCAGACTAATACTGGTTTTATTCGGTTCAAAAACATTTGATAATAACGCATGGAGTGGAACATTTCTGCATGTAAAAACCAAATACTCGTGTGCTATTCTCAAGGTCTGGAAGGTCTTTGAAACTCTTTCGGTCTACCAGTATTTAGAATATTTTATACAATAGCTATTCAGTGCCGTTACTTCCATTTAAATTTTCCCTCAGAAATTGTTGTCCCTTAGGGATACCCACGCTCTCAGTTACGAGCTGAGCGCGTGCCTATGCTTAAAAACCCTTAACTTTTTTCCCCAGTTGCAATATAAACTTGGTAAATATGTTCCAGTTCACGATCCAGATGTAGATTCGAAAGTGCTTTTTAGTAAACTGCCCAAGTTTGCAGCACTAGGAAATCCAATATAGGAGTTTCAGTTCCAAGTTTGTTTGATCTGTAATTCGATAAGGCCGGGTCTTGTGTTTCCAAGTTTATTGCAGTACACTTGTTACAGAGTTACTTTGTGCAATATCTTGTTGCTTGTGATCTATTGGCCTAAAAACTGAATGAAAACAATTTAGTTAACTATTCTAGGTATGGCGTATTAATACGGCGCGACGATCTCAAACATTTTGACAAAATGCAAGTCCAAATTGCTCAAATTCGCAATAGTTGGAAAGATTTATGGGAGGCCTTTGCCCAGCCGTGGGACACAATTAGCTTGTTATAATAGTAATGTAATAATTATGGGTATATTAGATCCAATTTATCGTCGTTGTTAGTTTCTACTTAAACGTACCTTCTAGATATTATTACCATGTACGAGTCCATTCGGCCGTAGGCATTTCGAATACACATGACTTAGATTTTCTCTTACAAGACCTGGCACATTGACAACCAATAAATTAGTATCTTAAGGTACACGTTAATAGTCGACCAGCTGTAAATAATAATGAATATCATAAAATAAAATAGAAATACATCTACTATTAACCTACATGCGAAATAGGAATAAACCTATCTGGTATTCATAAATTAATATTTCCAACTATCTAATAGTTTCTTAAGACTAAAGAAGTATACAGACTTTAAAAACGAATGTATGTGCTTCTGTTTTAAAATGAATATGTCCTGTATTCTTTAATTAGGGTATTGTTTGTTTTACAAATTAAATGTCACGATTTTGAGTCTCTCTTTATTCATCCCTCTATTTGTTCCCGTGTATTTTTAAGATTTCATAATGTGTGTTTATTGTTGCAGTCTAAAGCCCTGGGACGGGTGCTGTTTGACCAGGTGTGCCGGCAACTGCATTTGTTAGAAGCGGACTACTTCGGCCTCGAATACGTTGACACCAACGCGACGAAGGTATGACTTAGCTTAGATTTTAATATGTTTACGAGTTTTACTGATAATATATGACTGATGTGTGTCATGATAACGAAACATTCAGCAATACGAATATGGGCTGTACAATATATACAATATTCAATAACTTGTTCGAATAGAGTGCAATAGCCACCCAGAGACTCATTTGCAGAAAATAATATTATTTTCTGGGTGCCCTTAAGAGCGTGTAAGCTATCTTGACCAACTCAAACATTAGATCGTGCTCCGCAGAGTTGTCATTTTTGACGCACACTTCAATAATACTATAATTTTTGTAAAAGTGTGCGTGAGCTCGTGTCTAGAACGAATGGTATGAATGGTTTTGATACTTTATCTTATAAGTAATATATAATATGTAAGATCTGTGCTTAGAGAATTTAGCCAACGATCCGTGTTAGCCAAGTGGTTTAGTACTTATCTCTATTTTTGATCAGGTATCAATAAGACCCTCGAGATCCTGCCGAAACAAATGTTTCTTTTAATTTCTTTCTTGCGACTCTGTTAAGCATGTAATGTAAACATCTGCACAATGACATGTGAACGAACATAAGTAATAAATATGTATTTGGAGTCCAAATACTCCAAATTTTGGACATACCTAAGTAGGGTAGTTTTGACTACCCCTTAGACATTTGTTAAAAGTTTTGATAAAATTTAGCCATACAGTCGCTCATATTAAATTTCGTTTTGTTATATTTTGATTTTTTTGTATTTTTACACTTATACGTTTAGGTTGTTTGTTTCATCATCTTTCTTCTGCTCTTATCCCATACTAGGTGGGGTGGGCCCAACATGCTTAATCTTCCATTCATCTCTATCATTCGTAGTTGGCGAAGTTCACTCCTCTCACATTCATATCCTCTTTCACACAATCCATCCAGTTTTCCCTCGGCCTTCTTCTACTTGTATATCCATTATTGTCCATCCACATTTCACACTCATACTCATAACTTTCTTAGTGATATGACTTTCATCCGTCCTGAGGTCACGTAGACCATGCCATACTAAGCTATAGGCTAAAATTAGTAGTTAGTAGTTTAGGCATGCAAAATGGTCCTATCTCAGCATAATGCGGAAGCGTTCGTGGCGAAGCTTGCTAAGGCGTTCTTGATAGATCGTCGAAGTTAAGCAACGCTCTGCGCGGTCATTTCTTGGATGGGTGACCGCAAGTGGCAATATTATCTGAGCGCTTCCGTGCTTCGGAGGGCACGTTAAATTGTCGGTCCCGACTTTTAAAAAAGTCGTTAAGCCATGACGGAGGCCTTTAGGCGGCCTAAAAACTCCGTCACCAGAGTTGGCCACTTGCTCATACGAAGGAAGGGAAGCATAATGCGGTTTATTGTGGGGGCAATACGCCGCGCTGGTGTTCTGATAGAACCGTTTTTGGAAATGCGGACATTGAAATCTTAGTTACAATCCTAAAGTCCAACAACAAACACTTAAATAAAAGGCAACCTACCAACATAATAAAGAGAAAAAAAAAGAAAATATTATTCCATGCAATCCAAAATAAGTAATCAATAAAAACAATAATTTGAAGTGTTTAGTTTATATTAAAGAAGAATAAAAAAATAATTATGGAACAATTATAGTTTTTTTTCTTACAAACTAAAAATTGACTATTATATTCAGTCTCAAATTACAAAATACTTCAAAAAAAATTATAGACATTTGTTGCAAACATCTTTTTTGTTCACCACACACAGACTTTTTGCATTTTGTACACGTCATCATAGACATTCTTTAATTTTTGGTGGTACATAGCCTACAGTAACGGCGAACTTTGGCAGGAGGTTACTCTTCAGCTTCTTAAGAAGCTTCTTCAATAGCCCGTGGCAGGATGTTCTCAATATTTTCTCTCAAACACTTTGATAAAGTAGGGATTTCCAATTTAGATCTCATCCATGGTGTACACAGTTAAATACTTCGTTTTTCCATATTATATTCTCTTCGGTTTAAGGGTTTTCTTGCTTAGATAAAACATTGTGTGTGTAAATAACACGTAGAGTACTTTCAAGTGTTGAGGTGTCGTCAGGAGGTGTTGAGGGGTCATCAAGAGATGTTGAGGCGTCATCCAGAGGTGTTGAGGTGTCGTCAGGAGGTGTTGAGGTGTTCAAGCTTTCATCAATGGCATCTTTTATGTACCTGTTTGTCGTCAGTATCACATTGAACAAGTATCGTCTTCACTTACGTGATCCTCCATTTCGCTGTCACTGCTATCATCTGGACCTTTCATCTTCTTGACTCAAAAAGGAATATATTTCTCTTTCGTCCATAATTTCTTCTGCTTCCTATGAAGTAAAGATGTTTTCAAAACAATAAAATTTACTTATAACAATAACCTAATTGTATACCTACATACTTTGTTTATGTGTAAATAAAGAAAAAGTAACAGAAACGTAATCACACACAAATACATAAAAGTTTCACAGAAGATAAACATGCGCCTCTCGAGCGCAACGTATGGTCATAGCAACCAAACTACGGTACTTACCGAATAGCTGCAGTCGTCCCTCGGTGGTGTTGACCAAGACGACTGAGTTGGCTTGAAAGCACACGCGTGTACACGCGTTGGATGAAAAAAAACAGCGCTATATCTATTTCGCAGGCGCCTCTGGGGCGCACGTTATCTTTCTAGGGTCATACACATTTCAGTAGCATACACTCTCCTATCATCAGTCTACTTTATTGCCCAACATTCTGATCCATAGAACGCGACAGGTTATGGTCTTATAAATTTTCCCTTTAGATTTAAGGGGCATTCGGGGGTCACACGTCCCTGAGATCTGTCGCCACTTTACCTATCCCGCATTCAAAAGTTTTGAAATTTCATATAATATGTATGGAGAAAAAAAAGTCAAAATTAAGTAAAAAATAGAACCTCAATTCATTAACTTTATTATGCCCTACATGAATCTGAAAACTAAATTTTTCCAAGTCTTATAGTTTCTGAGATACAGTGGTGGGCAAAACGAGGGGGCAGATAGGGGCAAAACTAAAAACTTTTTTTTACTAATGCAAGCCTCCTCAATACAAATCCGTTTGAAAATATTACAAATTCTTTCAAATTTTTTATTTTGCCCTTAAAAAGTTTCGAAATTTAATACAAAATGTATGGAGAAAAAAAAAAAGTCAAAATTAAAAAAAAAAAAGTACCACGTTTTATCAACTTTGTAATGCCTTACCTGAATCTGAAAACTAAAATTTTCCAAGTCTCCTAGTTTCCGAGATACGCGTGGCAACAAAATGAGGGAGGCAAATGGGGGCAAATCTGAAAACTTTTTTTTTCATCCCAAAATCTCCTCTATACAAATCCGTTTAAAGCAATCAAAAATGTTACGTAGTTTCCGAGATCCATCAATGGGGCAAAAAAGGGGCAAAACAGGGGCAAAACACAAATATGATTTTTACTCCCCAGGACCTCCTCTATACAAATCTGTAAAAAAATATTTGCAGGTCTTGTAGTTTTTGAGATACACCAGGGGTGGGCAAAAAGGGGGCAAAAAATGGGTAAAGTCGGATTTTTCCTTAACTCGCCAAACTACCCTCTATACGAATCTGTTAAAAAAATAAACCTTCCCATCCACCATCATAGAAAACAATTTATTACGCCAATGAGTGAGTGAGTGAGTGAGTGGTAATGCAGCATTGCAGTACGTCCCGGCTTCACTAATGAAACTACCGGAATAAAATATAGCCTACTAACTACGCCCCGCGGTTTCACCCGCGTAAGTCCCGTTCCCGCGGGAATATCGGGATAAAAATGTCCCTGTCACTCTCCATCCCTTCAACTATCACCACACAAAAAATCACGTCAATTCGTCGCCCCGTTTTGCCGTGAAAGACGGACAAACAAACAGACACACAGACAGACACACACACTTTCCCTTTTATTATATTAGTAGGGATAACCATCCCGTCCATTCTACACATCGGTGAAAGAATTTTTCAAATCGGATGACTAGTTAGTCGGAGATTACCTCCGTCAAACAAAAAAACAAACAAACAAATTTTACCTCTTTATAATATATATATATGGTACAAGTATCAATACTAGTGTATCGCGCTTTGAGTTTTCTACGCTATCGATTTTGTTTGACAAGGCGGCGGAAAAAAGTGATACGTCCTCTCGCTGGGAGGACCCGGGATCGACTAATCGGAAGACGATCGCGCGGCCGGATATATAGTGGTTATAAAATAATCCTGTAAATTACTGGGTGCTCGAAATTGATTGAAAAAAAAACTGTACGTTTAGAAATACCTATATTTTCATCAAATGAATAAAACTCTTGTGTTTTTCTTCAAATACTAGTAAAAAATATGTGTTAAAGTGAAACGATTTTGTACTTTTTAAATATTGTTTTCATTACCTTTAGAGGCTATTTTTTTATTGTTTTGAGCTGTAGTGTATTATGAGAATATATTTTCAGGTCCACAAACGCTTAAAATAAAACATTTTCTCACATTACAATAGTGATATCCCTTCTGAAAGACAGCTCTGACGCTCATTTTCGTAAAACGCTATGACGGGATTGACTTCTCCTTCAAAAACTATAATCAAATATTATGTTTTCTCTCTGCAGTGTATTATAATAAAGATTAATCTTTCTAAAACCGTAAAATTCTTTGAATAATCTGATCACATTATTGAGTTAGGGCTCTCGAAATACTGCTCAAATAAGCTAATGACGACTACACGTTCTTAAATTGGTTCAACGTATCAGAAAACTCGCTTTGTCGTTTAGACAAGCAGGAAAAATAAGAAAATGTCGGTTAGATCAATTGTGTACTGTCGGAACATGTCAGCCGACCAGAGATAACGATGAAATGGGAGAAGAGGAAAAAATGAGCTCAATATTTATGGCTTGAGCTATTTATTGCGTGCTGACTTTCAGTTACACATAATTGTAACGTTGTGTAAGTAAAAATAAACCCGTGGCCTAACTCAATTTAGGCACATGCACATTAGGGTTCAGCCGGCGCAAAACTCATTAAGGAGTACAAGTACCACTTACATGGAAACCATACGGAGGCGTATTGCACTCATAATTGGATAATGCAAATTTCCCCTTGCCGTCTGTCTGTTGTTTGTCGAGCGAGTTTGCTAATGCAATTGTTCCCCAGCTTAGCTTGGAAACAAGATTTGAACGTATAAGTGTGGATGTCAGGAACTTTAGCGCTAATACTTACCAGGCAGATTTATTCTACGTGTACTACATTTTACTAAACAGCATTTACTATGTTTAAGTAACTTGTAGACACAAATCTATTGTAATATATTGTAGTACTTAAACAACCAGTTGTTGACCGACCGGCTGAGACCTTTTCTTTTAACACGACATAGGTCATAAATATTCTAAGCTTCAACGTCTTAAATATATAAGTAACATTGTACTCATACTTTCTGATATCTGCGAAGTCCTGTGAGTTACTTTTTCTGATGTGTACCTATGTCGTGAAAGGTTACAAAGTGAATAGGTGGTTGATATAAACTATTCTTCACAGTATTGGCTGGATGTAGAGAAACCGATGTGTCGACAACTTGGCCTGTCAATGCTCGAGCCGACCCTTCGTTTCTGCGTCAAATTCTACACTCCAGACCCCGCGCGGCTTGAGGAAGAGTTCACGCGGTACCTCTTCTGTCTGCAAGTGAAAAGGGATCTTATGCAGGGGTGCATACAGTGCAATGAGAATACTGCTGCACTGATGGCCAGTTACATAGTACAAGGTGAGTTTTATGAAGTCCATAGAGATAAATAAAAAAAAAAAAAATATCCTTGGACATTTCACACAGCGTTATCTAGTCCCATGCTAACCAATTTAATGCTTGTGTTAATTAGTGTGACTTTATTAATACGCGGCTCTGTATACCCGTTGTTATCGTCGTATTATTAAAGTAATGGTAAGCCCTTTATTTAGATGAATTCTGATATTTTACGATACGTACAACTTTTTTGATGATAAAATTTTAGAAAGAATGAGGTTGAGTGAGACAGCGCTGAAAAATTTATGGAAGTCGTGATAAACCAAATGAATTGGCGAATTTCTTAAATAAATCCGGCCTGAAATGGCAGCCTACCCTTTTCTTTACGAGCACTTTGGAGCCTTTCAACATCCGTTGGGCCTCAATTTCCTGGAATAAAACATTTTCACTTTGAAAGTTTACACACCTTGTCTGTTTTCTTCTTCTATCTCAAGTGTCTCTGGATATTAGGTTTTACTAAATTTTACCTGTCACATTTCATGAGCAGGTTGATAAAAATAAATATTAAGCAAGATTAAAAGAGGAAAGCTTTAGAAACTACAGTCTCACATTCATTTAATTTACAACTTCTGCATGTTTATGTTAAGTACCTCTTTAAGGCGACTTAACCTTTCATCTGGTACTGCACGCATGTTTCATTAATATTTCTTTTAATGAAACTTAATGTTGCTCTCGTCAGGACAACCAACATTATACATTCTCTTTGTATGTGTAGAAAATCAACCCTTGTATACGTGATAATGCTTAATTTAGTGACCTAAAGATTTACGCATTTAAAAGGCTGCTGTTGTTATTGCTTATCACTATGTGAAAGGGATGCAGTTGTATGTAAATTTGTTATTTTCAGCGGAATGTGGAGATTTCGTGCCAGAAGACTACCCCGACCACTCATACCTCAGTGGGTATAAGTTCTTCCCGGGACAGGATATGGAGTCAGAACGACGGATCATGGAAAATCATAAGAAACACATGTGAGTGAATGAAACAAAGATTAATCTTTCACTGTGTCAGTTGAGTCATTTTTGTCCGATGAACGACGCTATCGCTTCAATGAGTATCTTGTAATTGCTAAATGATTACTGCAATGTCAAATGAGTGTTGAGAGTATAATGACGGTGATATGGTGAAGTGAAGAAAATAAACATGTTTTGACCTATCATAACACAGGGAGATGTTGTGCTGATAAGCTAATATACGAGTACTAGTACTTAGTATAAAAAATAATATTTTATACTTTACTACCATCTCCCGCGGCTTTGCTCGCGTTGTACTTACTCCGTAAAGCAGCCTATGTCTCTAGATCGTAAAATTTTATATTCCAAGGATCACCCCAATCCCGTAATTTTTACGTGAAAGAGTAATAAACATTCATCCATGTCATGCCGCTAACCGTACAATCTTTCGTATGCAATGCACCTATAGTATTAGTAGAATAGAATTACATTATCATGCACTATTTGTATTGTATACAACAATCAGTACACGTCTCGTTTTTATTGCATTCTGTCGTGTTGTTGTATTTCACGAACAAACCCGACGCTGCGGGAATTGAAGCGACGAGTCGAGTAATAGAGCTCTCTGTTGCAGAGGTCAAAGCCCCGCTGAAGCAGATTTGAATTTATTAGAAACAGCAAGGAGATGTGAATTGTATGGTGAGTTTTGTTTTGTTTTATTTTCTCAGATCCGTTTGTTTATTTACATACAATTTGTGAGATGTTAAAATATTATCTATCAGTTATCCCATCCCGCCAGGGCTTGCAAAAGTATTCGGTAGCTCGTGCCGTAATCGAACTAAAATTGGTTTATACTAATCTTGTGTGATGTAAATTTATGTTCCAAGCAATAGTTTAATTAGTATGATAGAAAATGATACGTTTTTAATCTAAATAACTCACATAATGACATTAATTTTGAATTATAAACTGTTGTTTATAGATTTGTGATATGATAATATTCCGAAGCAATATTATAATAATCATCATCATCATCCGCAGTCTGATCTCTCCCACTGCTGGGAATAGGCCTCCCTTTCATTCTGCCATTTCTCACGGTCCTGCGCTTGCCTGATCCACTGCCGGCCCACGACGTTGGCAATATTGTCGACCCATCGTGCTTCTGGTCGTCCGACGCTTCTCTTGCCAGTCCTCGTTATAATAATAAAAGTCGTCATTATAATAATAAACAATTGTTATTCAGGTGTAAAGATGCATCCGGCGAAGGACCACGAAGGAGTATCTCTGAATCTCGCGGTGGCTCACATGGGCATCGTAGTGTTCCAAAACTACACAAAGATAAACACATTCAGCTGGGCCAAGATCAGGAAGATATCGTTCAAGCGAAAGAAGTTTCTCATCAAGCTGCATCCCGAGGGATATGTAAGTGTTATTACTATTAAAACTTTTTAAACCATCATTGCTTTGAACATTATAAACACTTGAAACGAGATATTTACTATGATTTGTGGATTTATGAGTTTCCCGATATTTCGGCACAGTTGCATGCGCCATGACGGGTTAAACTAAAGTTCTTGCGAGTTTGTAGGTAGTCACTGACAGATGAAACGGTCTACTCTCTTTCTCAGTGTTTTATTACGTAAAACACCCGTACCACCACCGGTATCATTGTCGAACGCAACTCGATCACTCATAAATCCACAAATCATGGTAAATATCTCGTTTCAAGTGTTTATAATGTTATTACTATTGTTGTAAAGATGCATCCGGCGAATGTAGTAGCTTCGTTTCTGTAAATAAATGTACTCAAAACAACTAAAACATTGTTCAACAGGGTTACTACAGAGATGTGGTGGAGTTCTTCTTCGAAGGTCGCAACGAATGCAAGAACTTTTGGAAGAAATGTGTGGAGAACCACGGCTTCTTCCGATGTACGAGCGTACCGCGACCCACGAGGCACAAGACCAGGGTCATATCCAGGGGATCCTCCTTTAGGTAACAACTAAACTAGAGACACTGAGTCTTCAGTCTATAAAAAAAAAAAATCTAGTCCCAAGCTAAGCAACATAATGCTTGTGTTATGGTAACCTATGACTGATATTAGATACAATTTTGTTTTTGTACACACATAAGTAAATATACAAATATCTGCAGAACATACTAACATAACGGGGATCGAACCGCGTCTCAGGCGGGCCTCCGCCTACTGTGCCACGAAGGTTTTCCTTTCATTAGGAGGCTTACAACAATCTGAAAATCTAAATCACAGTACAACATTGATAACATTAAAGACTAAGCCCCTTATGCATATTCGACCAGTAAACCTGTATTAGCTAAAACGCATATTAAATCTGTTGCTATCTCTTTTCGTTGACATATGAGTGACAAGAAAAAAACGTTCTTTAACATGGATACCCAGCTTAAGATCGTTGACCTTTAGAGTTGGCGTTTTGTAAATTAATTTCCAATTATTCCTTGCAGGTATAGCGGTAAAACTCAAAAGCAAATCGTAGAGTTTGTTCGAGACAACTACGTGAAGCGACAGACATTCCAGAGGTAAATACCATTTAAACTCTACTTGCAAAGCTTAGCCGTGTAATAGTTTAGTACAAAGTTTAGTTCGACACAAAATCAAGGTTAACGACCCCTTCATCTTGTGTCAAAATGCATGTAAAAGATACTGTCTGAAAGCTTCAGCCGCAATAGTCAGCTTTACCTAGGTGTAGTTAGATATTGCTTATAGATGTAAATCTAGATATCGTATAATCGAACGTAGGGTACATAGGTGTCTAACAAGGGATAGTAAAGATATGATTAGTGGAAGGTGAGTGGATAGCATGGGCTGGGAAACACTAGCTTTTGGTTTTGTCTTGTGGGCGTGTGTGAGAACATACGAGCGATCTAATGACGTTTTGCATGGTAAAGTAAATGAGTCCCTAAAAACGACTAATATAATTACGAGAATCGTTAGAACAAAAGAGGCTTCGATAGTTTTTGTAATCGATGGTGATTAGCAATCGAGCATGCGCTGTAAGAGTTGATCTTTCGCTTCTTCCAAGATATAAATACATAGAGTACGTTGCAATCGTGGCTATCGGTCGGAGGATGGTGTTCGAATGAGTTTAGAGATCTTTGTTAACGTTTGTGGGTCTGCGCTTCGATGTTAGCTCCTTCAATTTCATTGCAAATACAACTTCAATATAAAATCTGCGCACATAATATGCTTTTCAAACGGACTTCAAGGTACGCGCAATATCTCACAGCTACGATTATCTTCAATAAGCAGAAGGGCCTATTCTAAGCCATCTGCTTATCAAAAATTCATTCAAAGTTAAGGCGCGGTCGTTTCATTGCCATTCCTGTACCCCTCACGAAGTGCACGTTATATCGCACTTCACATCCATCCGTAGATTTTAGTCTTGTTCTAAGTAGTTCGGAACGCAGGCCCACAATACCAGGCCCACTGTTGCGAAACCAAAAGCTGGTGGCCTATAGTCCTATACCTAAATATTTGGGGTTATTTAGGAGTTAATAATTTTATTATACAAATCTAGGAAGGGCTTAATGTAGGCGCATTGGTAAGTTAAAGAACAGAGAAATAAAACCTACTGTACTCACTAATATTCAGTCAGGGGTATTGTATTTAGACTCTTTAGTTTAGGGGATTCGTGTGATGTGGACATATTTTACGGAGTTCATATTACTGTGTAAGTTATATTAAGATTATGTTTGAAGGTTAGACCCTGAACTGCGAATAATGTGTCTGTCTGTCATGTTTAAGTTCAAGGTGGGTTTGTAGTTCAATCGACTCTTATATCAGGGTGTTTGAGTTTACCTACGACTATTTTAAGCTTCAGATAATAAACTGGGTTAGGTCATGAATAGGGTGCTAATCAATTTGTATATTCTTCTTATTGTAGGATATACACCTAAATCCCGCACGTCAAATATTAACATAAATTATAGGTAGCATAGTTTCGGGGATAGTACTTTATTATGGTTCGATTTACTACTACTGTAGGTAGTAAAAATGGGTTCCGCTTTCGAAGTTTGATGATGAATTTGAGCAAGCTTCGTGCAATGGGTAAATCTACGTCGAATAGTAACAGGAATCATAGTGTTCTGGGACTAGGATAGATAGCATAGTACACTCCGTGGGTCCATCCACAGCATTCAGTAGCATAGGTCCATCGAAGAAAGCATAGGGTCTGATTATAAGTTTAGCTTCTGTGTTTTGATCCAAAACCAACATAGGCAGCATAAGATCCGTTGTGGGTCGACCCACAGCGTTTAGTAGCAAAAGTCTCGTAAAATGCATATGTACTGGATTTACGGTTAGGTTACTTGTTTCGATCCACGACTAAGATAGGTTTGTTAGGTAGCATAGTGTTGGTCGTGGGCCACAGAGTTCAGTAGCATAGGTTCACCGAAAAAAGCATAGGTATACGGTTAGGTTCCGTGGTTCGATCCAAGACTAGGAAACTGTGGGTCGGCCCACAGCGTCTAGCAGCAGTCTCATAGGATCTGGGTTTAAGTGTAGGTTCCGTGAGTAGGCTAGGTGTGTGTCGTGGGTGGATCGTGTGTAGTCGCGTGTCACCATCCTCTGCCCGATGTCGCAGGTCGGGTTCGTTCCGCGCGTCGCGCTCGGTGCAGAGCGTGGCGCCGGCGCCGCTCAACCAGAGCCTCTCCGCGCACCCGCTGCTGCCGCTGCCGCCGGGCTCCGACGGTACGTAATACCGCATATTGTAGACCCCACTGCATATCATCATTACTTTACAGATTGTTACCCACGGATAAAATTGATTATCATGATGACCTTAGGATAAAATTGTGTTCTACGATATCCCATTGGATATTCTCATTATTTTGCAGCTTGTAACTTACGGATAAAATGAGTAATGCGTGTGTTCTAGCGTACAAGACTACGAATAGATTTAACCATATTCTATCGTCTTCCGCAAAAAAAATATATAAATCATAGTTATCATCTTATCAATCTATCCGTTGCGTATTTTCATAATATCATACAATTATGGCTATAATCAGTCGTTACATGTTCAGTCAAATCAGTCCATTAATTACAAAATACCTTAAAAATCCTACAAAAATCCTTCTATGTTTAACATAGAACGTCCTCTTCCCAGCTACCGCGGGGGGCGGGAATGGGTTAACTAAAACTTACTAAAGAGTTGTTTAAGAGTTGGTGTATTGTTGTTCAGCGATTTCCCTGGAGTGGGACAAGCAACCTCACTACCTGGAGGCTTCTCTGATGATGAAGGGATACACGGCGGCGGAGGCTCGCGAGGCGTCGCTGCGGAGCATGCGCGACACGACAAGGGACGCGACTCGCCAGCCTCTCGTAGCTACCGCCTATGCCACCACGAGGGACAAGGTATGACTTGTAACACTTGTGACGTAACACTATCATGTGACGCTCACACTATCGAGATATGCCGTTGTCAAACATTGTTATTATTATTATTATTATACAAAGCCTGTTGTGTCCCACTGCAGGGCAAAGCCCTCCTCCTGGCGTGGTGGATCTAAACCCCTCCTCTAATGATAACTCAAACCAAGCCTACGCCCCAAGTCCAACATTGGGAGAATTAAAAATGAAAAAGAAAATGCTATCACGAGTTCACGACTGTATTCCCAAGACACATTACACATAATTTATTTTTAGATCTAAAACAAAACGGCAAAAACAACAGCATATCTTGATGGTGTATTGATTTCCCCAAAGCGCGCTAGTTATTCCCTTTAGTCAATATACATTTATATTGGTAGTCAGCGAATAATCCTTTGAAGCTGTGAAGAAAATGTCTGAATACACATTACTTGGTTTTGCATAAAATTGAATTTTACAATCAATAGAGTAGCTTAGCTATTAGAAAATAAACTTGACTTTTACAAAAACCCAGTTTACACATTTGTTTATTTAAAAGTTGTAAACATTCTCATTATGCAAGCAGAACACGCATTTTGCAACATTATTTTATTTGCTTTATTTCGAAACAGATTGTAGGATCGCAATGCAACGCCTGAATCAAATATTTTTTGTTTCTTGCAGCTCTCAAAACTATACTGCGATCGAATCGTAAGGGCCTTATAAAGTTGTTCTGTTCTTGTTTCTAAACTTCTTTCCATCTCATCATTTTCTAACAATCTTCAATTCTTCATTTATTTATGAGCCTAATTTGGTTGGTGGACGTTGATAGGAACGTTTGATCAAAAATAATAAGTTAAAGATGTGTTTTCGGGATGAAAACCAAATTAGGTGTACTATTTCATAGGGATAGCATGGTCCTATAAAATTTTAGTTTTTGTTTTTACTAACTTGTGTTATCCAAAACTAAACTCAAGTGTGAATTGTGTATATCGTAAGGTAATTTATTTCAAAATTTTTTGTGTAAATATTCCAAAATATTTTCTAGAATTCCAATTCACGATTGATTTTAAATCTAAAATATAGTTGTAGATTTTTTTTCTTTATGATGTTTATAGCTATTAGGCCTCCCGCGCACTAGGCAGCCTGGCTGCGCAGCCAGGCTGCGGCAGCCAGAATATTCGCGCAGCCAGTTATAACAGCCAATCAACGACTTCCGAATAAATTTATCTGTATCGAAAGTCATTCAGAACGCAAAATACGCCTGGCTGCTACAACTAGTGCGCGGAGACTGACCGTAGCCACATACATTCTCCTACACACGTTCTGGCTGCGCGCAGCCAGCTGGCTGCCGTGCAAACAGGCGCGTTTTATTGGCTGCTGCAGCCGAGATTTCGTGGCTGCCTAGTGCGCGGGCTCCTATACAACGTCATATGTTTTACTGGCTGCCGCAGCCTGGCTGCCTAGTGCGCGCCCGGCCTTAATTTAGTCTAGAATCGTACTAACAAAGCTGTGTTCTAATATTTTACTCGTCATACTTTATCGCACTTTTCAAGCACGTAACACCAAACCCCTTTCATCTAAATGTCGTGAATAACATCGTACGTCAAAGCCGCGTACAAATCGGCGAGAAGTTTCTCATCTCGCGTAGTACGTGGTCTATTCTTGAATAAAACGTGACTGTAATAAACTTTTGTAGGCGGGCGAACTTGTGACCCATGCCGAGGTCAATCATCATCCTACGGAGGATTCGCCTCCGCCTCATCGGACGACGACACCATCGGTGAGTGTTAATGTCTTGTTATGTAAACTAATGTAGATTTGAATGAAACATAGAATAAAACACGGTAAATACAAGTACAAAATTCCTAAAAAATCGTTTGAGATAAACTTTTTGATTACTAGAGAAAATGGTCATCTAAAAAAAATGTCTCATACTCACGATGAGTCGCGTTGAATGTCTTTATGTGTCGTAGGATTCTCCGGAGAATACATGGAGCCGAGCGAGCTACCGCCGCGACAGTGGGCCCGGCCGCGCGCCCAGTCCGCCGCCTCGTGCCCCGCCGCGCACAGGTCAGCTCGGTGCCAGCACCACGCCGCCTAGCGCCTACCCCGACCTCGTGCTCGCCAAGCGCAGCCGCTCCTTCCGCTCCTCGCGCGAGCGCCTCGACTACGAGCTCTCCATGACCAACATGTACTCGGCGTGCGCCTCCGAGCGGTCCTCGCGCTCCGGCGGCTCCCTGCTCGTGGAGGCGGACTCCCCGCCGCCCCCCCTCTCCCCGCGCGCGCACCCAGCGCCCGCGCGGCGCGCCGCCTCCGCGCGCAACCTGCGCGACCACAGCTTCGACGAGCGCGGGGGCGCGCGCTCCCGCCGGCTCGACTCCCCGATCACCCGCTACGAGGACTCTCACGCGCTGCGGCTCGCGCTCACCGACCGCCTGCCCCCGCACGTGCGCCAGGCGCTCCTCCACCGCGTCTACTCGGCGAGCTTCCCCGGCGCAGGCGGCGAGCCGCGCCCCCAGCCGGCCGGCGAGGTGCACGCGCCGCGCGCCTCCTCGCAGGACGACGTCTCGCACGACAGCTACGAGCTCATCGAGCGCTCCGACGACGAGGACGAGGCGAGGGTGTGGCGCGGCGCGCGCACGCGCTCCTGCTCCCTCGACTCGGGCAACGAGCCCTCGGACGAGGAGGCGAGCGCGGCCGGCGCGGCGGCGCGCTCCGACGACGACGTGCCGCTCGAGCCCTTCCTGGCGGACGACCCGCGCGTCCTGCCGCGCGAGCGCCTCGGCGTGCGCTCCGACGGCGCCTTCTACCGAGAGATCAAGCGCGCGCTCGGCTCGCGAGCCTCCAGCCAGGAGTCGCGCTCCGAGATCTACGACTCGAAGATCTCCAAGAGCAGCGGCGAGTCCAGCAAGAAGTCGCGCGACAGCGTCTACCACACCGACAGCAAGAAGTCGCGAGAGACGCTCAAGAGCAAGAGTTCCGACCGCAGCGGCTCGCGGACTTCCTCGCAGGACTCCAAGTCGGAGTACTACGAGTGTCGTCGGGCTCCGTACGATCCCTACGCCGCGGGCGACCCGTACGCGGCGGGGGATCCTTACCAGGCGGCGGGGGATCCGTACCAGGCGGCGGGGGACCCGTACCAGGTCGGAGATCCGTACCAGGCGGGCGATCCGTTCGCGTCGGCCGAACCGTACCCGGCGAGCGACCGGTACGCCGCGGGCGACCCGTACGCGGGCGGCGACCCCTACCTCACCGGGGACCCGTACGCGGCGGGCTTCGGCCCCGGCTCGGGCCCCTCCAGCCCGGAGGACTACTTCGACCCGCGCGGCGCCTTCCTCTCGCTGGAGCCGCCCGACTACGAGGAGCGCACGCCCATCGACCGCTCGCACGAGGAGCTCATCGCGAACCTGCCCTCCTCGCCGACGTACTTCCGTCTGCCGACGCCGTACTCGACGTTCCCGAGCGAGGCGCGGCGCGGCGAGGTGGCGGGGCGCGCGCACGCCGCCGCCGCCGCCAGCCTGCCGCAGGTGGACGCCGGCTGGCGGCACGCGCGACAAGAGGAGGAGCCGCCGCCGCCGCCCACCGCGCACATCTGGCCGGACAAGATCGCCGGCCTCGACCCCGACCCCGAGCCCGCCCGCTCCGCCAAGGTGCACACCTTCCAGCGGCGCCGCTCCTCCGACACCGTCTTCAGCTTCGACAAGGACAAGATCGAGTCCCTCACGCGCTCCACCAGCAAGGAGGCCCCGCCCCCGCACAACCTCATCAAGGAGTCCTCGAACGAGTCCGAGGTGAACGTGCGCGTGCTGCCCGCTATGGACAGCATCGAGTACGCCAAGAGCAAGCTCGCGGGACACTCGGGCGCCGGCGCGCCGATCCTGCAGTCAGAGTTCGATAAGACGATGCGCGGCAAGGTGCACACTCACATGATCAAGAAGGACAGCCTCAAGGAGGAGCTGATGGCGAAGACTCACTTCGACGAGTACAACCCCAAGCTGATCCTGGAGACGAGCTCGAGCAGCCGGCTGGCGGACGCGGCCGCCGTGCCCTACATCCACCCGACCGTGGAGCGCACCAAGAGCGACCCCAACAGCCTCGCCAACCGCCCTCGCTTCAGCAGCGTCAACTCGCGCAGACACGTCCTCATGCACCAGAAGTCCATAGACCTCACCCCGGCCGAGTCCAGCGACGAGGATTACATCTTCCGACAGATTCCCAGCGCGCCCCCTATTGCGACCAAACGTTCTCACTTTGAGTTGCCGTCTAGACACAACGATCACGTTCGCTCGCCTTTCGATCTGCCGAAGAACTACTTTAAGGAGTTCGACGCTTTCAAAGCGGGTTTCAAGGACAACAAGAAGGTGGTCGACGACGGGTACGACATTCCGTATGTGCTCCATAAGAGACACATTATGAATGGAACCGCCCCGTCTCCAATGGATGAACATAGGCAGCCCCCGGATATTATTATGCTTCCTCCGCAAAATGGTCGCCACATTGTGAACGCTCATCCTAGATGTAAGTACCATGATCATCCGAAGTCTCCGCGCTCCCCGAAATCACCAAAATCCCCTAAATCACCCAAGTCTCCCAAATCTCCTAAGTCTCCGAAATCACCAAAATCACCTAAGTCGCCAAAATCACCTCGTAACAGTGTGCAAATCGATCATAGCTCTAAGTTCTTGGAAGTTGAAAATCGTGACTTTTTATTCACTCAAAATATAGATTTGTCTAAAGTTGACCCCGTCACTTTAGAAGTTGACAAGAGTGGTCAGATGCAACATCTGCCCAGCCCTAAACGGGACATAACCAAAAGCTTAGACCCACATTTGCTGGAAACTTTGAATTCTAAACTGTCTCAAATTGAAAGTGACTCTGCGACTAGTTCCAAGACTGATAGCATGATGCAAGAACCTCAGTACTCTCATGATATCAAATTCACTATAAACGGTCGTAATGTGCAACAGCCACCAATATGCAAGGACCCTAAACCTATGACAGCGGCTGAAAAATTGCGCGCTGATATCAAATCCAAATCTGAAAAGCTACCTCCAGGCAAGAGAGGAGGTAAAGGCCGCGGCACCGGTAAAAAGAGTAGCGGTGGTAAAATAAAAACTAAAAGTAACAACAAAATTCGTATCACATCATTCTCTTCGGACGACGAAAGTGTTGATTCTGATGACGTTTTTGGTACAACTGAGGCAGCACCGAAACTTGAATTTTCTCCACCACAATCTCGTAAAGAGCTGGAACCAATTCTACAGCTGGAATACGATAAGATTACCTCTGGTGCATGGCACAGAGGTCAAACTATGAGCTCTACTGAAATAGAGGGCTCCCCGCCTCAGTGTCGCAAATTAGCAGAACTCGAAGCAAAGTACAATCCTCAAGTCCTCGATGGCATCACTGGAAACGCTACTGAACTACGTCGTATTTCTGAACGTTCGATTTCCATTCCAAGCTCTGAAGATGAGATTGCTATCAAAATGGCTGAGCAAGAGATGCTACAACAACAGCAGCAATTCAAACAAACAAGCAAGGAAAGTTCCACTTGGGAATACAACGAAAATATACCTTCACCTATTTTAGAAAGCATTGAATTCCTAAAATCTGACGATGAACATTTCGCTGATATGGAAATAGCTAAAGTGACTGGAATTCACGCTCCATCCGAAGAGAAGAGTGAGATTTCTAAGGATGAAAAGAAAGATCCTATGACACTGAACGTAAAGAAAAGTCTGCGTGACGAGTTGATCTCTCCAATGCTACGTAAACAAGGCGGCACTCCAATTCTCTTTGCTCATGCTCGCTTAAACCTTTCAGAGGGATCCGTATTCTCTTTGCAACGTCAGAAAGCTACTGACTCACCAACATCTAGCCGAAGAGCTAAAAGCTTGGATACACCGGTTATCCAACTTCATAGACTTCCACCTATGAATGCATTTTCGTCAAAGGACGATACAGTTGGAGACAATGAAGAGGGCGATATATTAGAAGAAAAGGCTATCATTGATGAAAAAATCAAAGCACTACCTAAAAAAGATACAATTGAAAAAATTGAGGAAGTTGAAGAAAATGAACCTCCAGCAGAAGAGAAATCTGTGCTTATCGACAGCGAGGAGATGGCGCTATTAGCGGATCTGGTCGAACAGCGCCGGCCGCGGTCCTTCAAGCGTAGATACGACTTGACTAAACTGGTGTCACTGACTAAGTCCCCGTCTAGATCACCTTTGAGTAAATCTCCGTTATCGCGCTCACCTATATCGAAATCCCCGTCTAGATCACCCACATCTTCGTTGAATTCTCCAAGAGGTAGCATTAGAAAGCTCTCTGATTTAAGCGAAGATCAGATAGTCCCTGATATCGAACGCATCAAACGCAAAGAAAAGAAGAAATTGACTCTGAAGACTAAACCAGATGAAAAACAGAAGTTGATTAATAGTAAGTTGAACAAAGGAGGTTCTCTTGATACAAATGCTACTAAAATAAGAGGATTACAAACTCAAAAGTCTTTGCCATCGTCACTAAAAGACAGACCTGATTTCTTGACTGTGCCACCGCTTGAAATGGCCCGAGCAAAGAGCCAAGAGTTAGAGCAAACAGCCAAGAAAATGATGAAAGAAAAATCTAAATCGCTTGAGAAAATGGACATAAAACGGTCAAATAGCAAAGAAAGAACTAAATCTCAAGAGGAAAGCGACACAGAGATAGCTAAGCGTAAAGAGAAACAGCAAATGTTATTCGAAGCGGCACTGAAACAGACAAAGACTCTCATTAGTCCAGTAAAAGATACAATGCCACCATTCCCACCACCAGAAGACAAGATCATGGTTAAAACTGAGGGAGACAAAATTATCATTGAAACCAAAATTAATAGTAAGGCTGAAGATCATGTATTTATTGCAAAGTCGCCTAAGAAGTTGGATAATAAGCTCGGTGGTAAAACAAGCCGAAGCTTTGAAGATCAAAAGTCAGCGAAATCAACCGTGAAAATGAATAAAAGCATGGACGATAAGAGTCAGTCGATGGAAGACAAATTCGACGACCTCGCTGCCTTGCAAAAATCACCAAAGACCTTGTCGAAGAAACAAGAAATTAAACAACTAATTGAAGGAAAAGTGGTTTATCAGAAAATCAGTCCAAGTTCGAAATCAAAGAGCTTGGATCGCAAAGCAGATATTCATCTTGACGCTAAAACAAAGTCCAAGAGCTTGGACAGAAATTATGTGGTATCGTTGCCGATTGATCCGCCGGAACCAGACGACAAACACTTTAAACAAGAAGTTGTTAAAGTAGAGGTACATTCTACAGTACCCGGCGCACAGAATGTTAAAGATGAGCCTGACGTCCAACAAGACGCGAGAGGCGTGTCTCCGTCAAACAGTTACAGAGAAAAAGAAGATGATTCATCTATAGAATGGATGACCAGCTCCCAACATACTGTTATCGAAAACGATACACAGACAGTCATCATCGAACGACGTAAAATGGATATTTACAATAAACAAAAGGAGCTTCGAGAGAGTAAAAGTAGCCAAGATATTCATGAATTGGTGTCAAAGGAAAAGAAACCAGCGGTGACCCGATTTACTAGCGAAGAGGAGTCTTTGACCGACGTTAGTGATCTTAAGGTTTCAGATGACAGCCATTTAGGAGTTTCGCTGCCGTATATTGATGCGGACAGTTCCTCTGACCAAGAGTCAAAGAAGGCCCAACTTCAACGCGGAAAAAGCAATGATACCGGATCTTGGGTTTCAGTGGACTATGACGATACCGTCGAAACAGAACTGCAACTTTCAGATCTAAGTCATGCGACTCCTAAAGGGAAAAGGACTTTAGATACACAAGGAACATTTGACGAATCGTCTAGTTTGACAGAATTCTTAAAACATGAAACGATGTCTCAAGTAGATGCTGAAAACGAACCCAGAGTATCAAGAGATCCGAGAAACATGGACTTATCTCTGAAGTGGAAAAACAAAAATAAGATTATTGTTACCCCTCCACAAGAGAATAGTCCTACCATTGAGCAAATTCCTTTTATTGATTCTAGTACTTCAAAATCCACGAATAAATCGGAGTCTGGGGAACATACAGGAAGTTCTGGTAGTGACAAATCACCTACGGAGCCAAAACCTGATCAAAAAACCTTGTTGAGCGCTAAGTCGAGACGAAGCGAACTTCTTAAACTTAGCGCAGAACGGTCACGTAGCTCTGAATCCACATCCTGGACCAGTATTGAAAAAGATGTAAGTCCATCGAGTCATATCAAAGGCAGTTCCATTGACGACGAGTCCAGTGTTAGTTGTTCAATTGCAAGACCTTTAGGTATATCTCAGGATATTGAAAAGCTTAATAAGAAAGACAGAGAATGCTTGGAAGAATTAAAGCAGGCCATGGAATATGGCGAAGAACATTTGCTTTCTCAACACACGTGCTCAAGCGAGCATTCCAAATCTAATTCAAAATCACCTTCACCAGTACCTGAGATGTCACGTATTGAAAGTCCTCGCAGTCCATCTAAATATGGCAGAAAATCACCCACTCCTACTCTAGAGAAACAGGGTCAAGTTGACTCACAGAGAGCTCCATCGGATTCTGACTCTAGTTCCGAAAGCATCGATAGAACTGTTGAGCAACTGTCTCGGCCGGGCGAGAGAAAGGTAGTAGATAAATCAGGGAAATTCACCATTGAAGAATCTGAGTCTAGCCAATCTGCAGCATCCAAAGCTTCCGACGCGGCCTTAGAGCTCCATAAGACGGTAAAGAAGACTAAAATTGCCATTACAATATCCCAAGAAGATCAAAATACCACTATTGATTTTGATGATGACGGTAATGTTATTACTTCCTCATTCGAAAGGGAACTTAGAGGCAGAGGCAAGAGACCCTTGAGAGACGATGACCGAAGAAGTTCTTCTAAATCTAGCATGGACACTACTACAACCACAACCCCCTCTAAGGGATCGCTCAGTGTTGATGATTCATCTTCCAGGAGGAAATGTCGTTTAGATGAGCAAAAGAGTTCTTCAAAATCCAGTATGGATTCCAAAGGCTCTCTTAGCGTGGAATCCAGAGGTTCATTTGAAACTACAGAATCTACGTCTGGTTCTCTTGGCGAGGCTTATCGTCGAGGTGAAGAGCTTAAACCTACTTGGCGTCCGTTCTTCGGTGCTTCAGGCAGTGAAAATAGTACCAGTATCGAAGAAGCGTGGATTCCTCAGGACCACGATGGATACGAAAGCTTAGCTAATACCAAAGACGGTTTGGATTTAAATAATCAACGTCTGCTTGACGATTTTCAGACATTTTCTAAAAATCCTCCCTTATCTACAAATTCTTCCAAAGATTCCACTGAAGCTGATTTTACTGATGATCTTAATGATTTTCCAGTAAATTTTCTGTATCCAGCTACTTCATCTACGAGCAACGATGTTGTTATTGGTTACGGTCAAAACTTTGGTCGTACTTTATCACGAATTTCTGAACGCAGCACGGCATCGGAAAAAACTAGCGCCGATGAAGACTCCACCAAAGCCATATCGCGCTCTGAGAGTATCAATGAAGAGTCTCTGAATTCAAGCGATCATCAGGCTAGCCTGAGCTCCGATCCGCCTAGCAACGCCAACGTTGCTTACATATCAGATACCGATCGACGGACATCGGCTGAAATGCCTGACATACCAATAGATCAAGCCAAAATTAGCGAGATGTACGAACGATCCAAAAAAGAAGCTAAAACTGGCAAAAGCTCAGATGATACAACGGATTTTAAAAAAGATGAAACTTATAAGAAATCCTCTCTAAAAGCGCCTTCGAAACAATCATCAGCTAGTGAAAGCCAAGATTCTGAGGATTGGCCCTTGCCAGAGCTACCTCCGCAAGCTGCTACAAAATGTCCTGAATCTGAATTACAGAGCAGGCGTGAATCGAGTGACTTCGATCAGTGGCCCTCTCTGCCTTCTAGCTTACTCGAAACACCTATCATTGAAAAAGTTCACATTTACTACATGAGTAATGAACCGGAGCAGGCTATGAAAGTTACTTTACGGTCTGATAGCTCTAAAGATCAGGTTTTACAAGGATCAGACGAGGACAGTGACACTTTGAATAATGACGAAGATTTGGAGGGAGACGTTCAGTCGAAATCGGAGTTGAGTGATGATCGCCCACAGAAAACCTCAAAAGTCATCCCGTACGACAAATCTGGTTACATGGTAGAACCCTTGGAAAAGCATGATGAAGCTACGTGCCTAAATAAAGGGGTGGTTCCTAGTTATGACAAGTCTTGTCTTAGCGGTACATTCAGTAACACGTGCCTGATGGGTGATGTAGGTTCATGTTGTTCTCGCAGTGAACATAAATCATTTTCTAAGAGCACTTCGGATGAAAAAGTTATCATGAGCCAACCCCAAAGGTCTCCCAAGTCTCCTACTAACCTGAGTCCTAATTTTGATGATGATCATCTCTATACTGATGATGTATTCGGTGGTGATAGTAAGTCGTTGTCCCCTGACTTCGATAAGGGCTTTTGTCATCTCGGAAATCAGACCAAATATTCATTTGGTTCTAACAATTCTGATACTTCTGTTGACGATATCCTTTCACAAACCAACGCCGATGAGACTGTTCGCGCCGTTACTAAACTAAGTACTGGTAGTACTTGCAAGAGATGCAGCCACAGTAGCCATTCTGAAGAAGAGACCAGTTCCTTCGGGACTGATTTAGATGGAACTGTTAAAATCGGGCTGCCTCAAAAGAAATGTACTCATAGTTCTCATTCCGAGGATACTTCTGTTTGTTTGAGTATATCCGAATGGTCGACCGGAACAAATACAGTTCGCCAGTACGCAAACCTCTCTGCTTCAGAGAGCATATCAGCGGTGTCGGTACCGAAAAGTGAGAAGTCAGAGAATATGTCTGGCAAAGCGTATTCAGCATCTCACGCTAGCAAGAAATCTGAACCGAAACCTCCGAAGATCAGTTCCCAAACTGAAATGAGCTCTAAAAGCAGTAGTTTAGATAAAAGTTCCGAGAATATTAAGTACGATAAACTGTGCAGTTCTGAAACAACTGTTTCACGCAAAGGTATGGATAGTAGCTCTGGCACTAAAAGTGACTCTACTTTAACATTGGCTCAGTCTATATCTGATTGGTCAGCGAGTACTACTCACACGCTTATTGCTACAGCTCGTGAAGATCATCTACAGACTGATAACGGGAAACATGATGATACAATTTCACAAGAGGCTCCGTCTGATGGCGATGAAGCCGACGATAAATACGATATCGAAGTGACTATCACAAAACCATCTTCACCCACACCAGAACAACATGAACACATAGAGCCAGTTCTTAGATTGACAGCTTCGTACGGCAAGACTGATAAATCTTCATCTATTAGTTACAGCGATAAATCTGACAAATCCAGCTCGAGCTCTTTGAGTAGTCTTCAGAAACATACCAACGGAGTGTTAAGATTCGATCAAAGGCTGAAGGGGTTTCAGCACCCTCACGATTCAGCACATGAGCGATATCATAATGCTCCTCCAAAAAGCATGAGCTATGAAGAACAGTCGCATAGATATTTGAAACAGACTATACGGTGCCAGAGTGAAGATAGTGCATTCAAGCCTTATTTCGGGGAACCACAACCTGAGCTTGATATCGATATGCCGTCTCAGCTCTACAGCCAAGAGGAAAAACACAGTGAGAGGTATCAAAGTCAAGAATTCTCTAATATAATGCGAGAGGAAATGGCTACTCCTCACCAGTTTATAAAATCTGACTACAAACCATTAGCGAAACACGCAAGCTATGATGATAAAACTCTATCTAAGAATCAGATTAAAGAATATAAAACATCACAACAATACCGCTGCAAACCAAGAATCTGGTCATTTCATGAGCATTACCTCTCTTCTTCTGACTTACCTGTTATCTCTGTACCTGAAATTCCATCTGTGCATAGAGACCTGCAGGATAAGAAGTCGGCTGAAAGATCTGGAAAAACTCCTCTTTCCCGTTGCTCTCCGTATTATTCTAGCAGCTTGAGCTCAGAATCGCCTCCAATTCAGCCATTGAAAGCACCAGTCAAGAAGTCATTGTTAGTGAGAAATATATCATTGAAAAGTCCTCCAAGCGGCAATGACACTGACAGTTCCCTGGATGTTATAAGAGATCCTAGGGAACGTATGAGGACATTTAGACGTAAGAAGCAGGTTACCAGCGCGCGTAAACGTCAAGAAAAAATACAAGATGTATTGGAGGAAGACTCTACTAAAAGTCAGTGCTCCTCAGAGAGCGACAAGCATCACTGTGAACAGTATTTGGCCGTAGATGAATCTCTTCGTCGTATGGAGAGCTCTGAATGCTCGGATAGCTATGTGCCGGAAGTAGAGTCTGGCTCTTCCGAAATGTCAAAGGGTGATGTGGCGGAGGCCGCCAGCTATTCTGAAGACGAAGGGCAAGACGAGTATGCCAAATATAAGAGTGCTAACTACGAAGCTAAACAATTTCCTATTAGCATTACCCCGGTACAGTTTCAAGGATTTGGGTCTTCGGCTGATGAAGATGAGATGGGCTTCCCTCGCTTTGATAGATTGGGTCGACTGCGGCATCCTTATCTCGACTCGCAGGAACCACCATACGTGCCTGAAGACAGCCCTCCGAGGGCGTCTTATTCGAACAAGAGCAGTCGCCAATCGTCGCTGAAAAGGACCAAATCTTCGCCATTTCGTCAGTCCGAGGATTTGTCAATGGGCGAACCTTCTGGACAGCACCAACAAAGAGTGTTCTACGAAGAACAGAGTGACAGAGACGATTCTGATGACTATGCTTATCCGATTGATACTATAAAGCGTGCTCCGAAAATGTCTAAATCAGGCAGTTATATGTTCGAACGTGGCGAGTCTGTCGCTTACTCTGACAGCGAGCTACAGCCGGAAAAGGATGAGTACGAAGAGTACAGAGGCAGTCCTTACCCGGAGCACTATGAAGAAGTTGTAATGTTTCAAACACAGGAGTGCTTCCCGCAATACGACCGCGACTTAGGTGAAAGCAGAGGTGGTGACGAGGCCCACTACTCACGAGACCTCGACCAACGCTTTAGCCTGAACAATGTGGAGAGATTCTATTCGAGTCATTACGTCGACTCGCAAGCTTCGAGCGACAGTCCGGAGCAAAAATTTGACGTTTCCACTCTGCCTCCACCTCTGTGCTCGGATGATGAAATGAATGAGTAAACAGCAACAGGTCGCGCACTTAACCATACCTATCAGATGCTTGGTGAGTGCGCGAGTAGTGCAATTCATAGTTAGCTAGCTTGCATTACTTTTGTCGTTGTCACCCCCCCTCCTATTGGATGAGTGTTCATAATGCGGCGAGCGAATGCTGAAGGCTGAAGTTTAGTCAGCAATTTTTCGAAATTTAATTCTAACTAACGCAATTATTGTTACATTGATATTTGGTATTAGGGTACTCATTATATCGATTATTTACATTGTCACTTTCAATATTTAGCAAATAATGAATTTAATATCTAGTGCCAATTCCCGGGTAGCGCGACCCTTCGACTATCGTGTCTATGCGGACTTATACCCCTAGCTTACTAAGAACTTAGGAGTAGTTATATGTGTATCGAATGCATTTACTCGCGATATTCTTGTTAAGATAAGACACGTGGAACTGCCTCTACTGTTAGTTATTTGTCGAATATTCTTGTTTAATTAGTAACCCTAGAGCTATAAAAGGTGATCTAACAATAGTATCATGTTATTATGTACGTAGTGCCAATTTTTTCTAGTAAAATGTATTATCGATCTCTATTGAATTATGATTGACGAAAAATATTCATCATAATAGTATTATTGTAAAGGCTGTGATTTAGGCCTTTCTCTCATGGAGCTACTCGAAAATGACTGAACTAATCAGTAATTACGATTACAAACCAGTTAAAAATTGTATCTCGCACACGACGCTACTCAAGTTGTAAGGTCCTCCTTCACAAATTGAATATTTAATGTTTGCTCGTTCATTTTTATCACAAAAAACAAAGAAACTTGGGAAACCAGTAGCGTGGAGACCGGCACGACGCGTCGCGCGTGATCGGTTGCTAACGCGTTACCGACCAGTTAGTAACTAGTCGCGTCGTGTGCGAACCTCCATAGAACATGTATGGGCTGTGACGCTCAGGCAACTCGTTGGTAATTTGAGTTTGTGACTAGTTCTTTTTGAGTAGCTCCATGAGAGAAAGGCCTTACTTTGTGTGTCGAGATCCAAGATCTTTGTTTATTGAGTGTGGTTAACTCAGGTTTGTTTGTTGTTCGTTTGGGTAGTTTGTCTTACTTTGTTATGCAACACTAATCTGTTGACACACATTCCACAACAGAATTTCATTTCACATGATACTAGACTTGTAATCTACGTGGGATTTTGCAATCGTGCCAAATATGCTCAATTTTTTCCGACACCGTACTGTTATCGTTTATATTCAATTTATAATAAATTTTGACACGTAAGTGTGTAATAGATGGACTAGTTATGAGGATTTGTGTCGTGTGGATGTTTAGCGCTAAAAGTATAAGAAGTCATCGAAATGATTTTGTTATTATTTAGGGAATTTGAAAATATTTCAATTTTGGAGTTTATAAAATGCGTTGCATCGATCCATCTGGCTTAATTTAACGATTTGTTATATTAAAGTAGCATTCATCAAAACAATATTAATAAAAATAACAGTTTTGTCTGGTAGAGTTGTGAGTAATCATTTCTAAAGATTATTTTAATTACATTTTGCTAACTATTTTAAACTTTTTTTATAGTCACGTCAATGCCGATGACGTAGATAGGAAAAAATGTATCGAAAATAGATAAATTGTGCGTTGATAATGTGGAAACTAGTTGCTTATTATCGGAAATGGATTTTATCTTGAAAAAATGATTAAACACACTCACAGTAATTGTAAAACATCTAAATCCAACAGCTTTCGTATTGTGTGAATTTTAGCCACGCCACGATGCTCCTGCGAATAAAATACTGTAGAACAAATCTTAATATGCTGCCTTTAGCGCTAGTTATGAAATAGCCTTCATAAGAAGTATTTGTTGAAACACGCTGCTGTTAAAATTACCCTCAGCTGTTCATAGTTACTTGCTACACTTACTTATTTCGGCTTGTCCCAAAAAGCTCCTCTTTTGTTTTTTCCTTCCCAAATCCACTGCTGGATAGTGTTCAATGAAATCGATTGGTCGCGGTGGCATGAAGCAATTCTAGGATCTCTAGTCTTAGTGGTAAGGGTTACCCCCTTTAGTGCAATAATCCATCGGTTACATGAATCTTAGCGTAAGACTTTTGAGAGTGTACAATCCGATAGACTGTAATGTTGATCTCAATTATATTTATTATGTTTGTTCACGCGTAGATAAAGCAGCCAAAAACAAAACTTGGATTTAAAGTTCAATGAAATGCCTTCATGATACTAGAAGGGCAAAGCACAATGGTCAGTATTAGCAGAAAGTTAAGTTTTATATTTGGGTGCAACATCTATGATATTGTTTCGTATATTGAAACGTTACTTCCTTTTTGAATTTATATGTGAGTGTGAGTGTACTTTGCCCCGCAATACACGTCACTACCCCGCCACGGGGATAGTTAAATAATAAATAAATAAAACTATAAATTATTCGTGAGTTTTCGTTGATTTATGTTTTTATTGTTTAGTTTTGGTTCACATGAAAATCTTTGAAGAAAATGATATGATTTTTTTGCAAAGAGGTTCATAGCGTTCCTTTTTTGAAATCGTTCTAAGCTGCCAGGAACAATGTGAGTTTTAATAACGTAAACTGCATGATTGACGTTGTATTGTTACTTATCTCTATTTAATCCTTATTTTTCAGTTTAATTTTGGTTTTTCCAGGTTTTTTCTTAAAATAAACTTTTTATTTTCAGCCGCTTTGCTTACTAGATTTAAGATTAGTTTATAACTTTTACTTTCAATATTTTTTTGCAGCCTTTTTGTTACTCTGAACTGAAGTCCAATTTATTTTCTGCTTTCGGAAGTTGTTAAAATAAAATGGAGCATTATATTTACATTTTAAAATTTCAAATGCGTTGCAATGAAGGTTATTATTTTTGAATAGGACAGAGACGCATAAAGAGTTCTCATCATAAAAATAAATTACTAAAAACTGGAGTTGTAATTACGAAAATGATAGCCCTCATTACTTCCAAGAATGTTAATAGTCTCAAATCTTTTTCTCTGTCCGCTTACTAGTTAAACTGCATAAATACCTACTTCAACCTTCCCTTTTTCCGAAATCACAACTTTTGTTTCTTGTACAGACGAAACATCACCCGAGGAAGATAACACGATATCATCGGCAAGCCTCTTTATGTCGCCAACAACATGCGATCGGACCGAGGCGCCGCTTAGCTCTTCCACGCCTTACGCGCGCCCTCTCACGAATGGGCACGATTCTGTCGATAGCAGGAAACGAAGCGACAGTGACGTCATCAATGGCAATGTTAATGGTGAGTTATTTTCAAAAGTCAAAAGTCAAAATATATTTATTCAATAAAGTCATATTAAAGACCACTTAGACATGTCACGTTCTTAATACTAGGGGATTCTATTGCCTGTTCCAACGCGATTCCCTCTTAGTCTCTGTACTGATCGTGACATTTGCCAATAAATTTATACGGACACACGTCATCGAATAATGTATGATAATTTTCATGCATCTCTAGCATGTAAATGAACTGCACCGTACACATTTTTTTAGTTTGCTCGTGATTGACAAGTAATAGTAATGACTTTATTGGCTGTTGTTTAATATGTTTTTATGGCGCAGCCTGATGGATCAATTTGTATGATACTAGTTGTAAAGATTTGGTTTATTTTCAGTGAATATCATCCATGAGTCCACGAATAGTATGGATGTCCTGAGCGGCGGAGAAAGCGATGCAGGTGATACATTATCCAGACGGAACAATAATAGGTAATTCTACTTTCCATAAAACCGTTTTACTGCATTTTGTCAGGAGGCCAAGAGCTAACTTAAATAAATAAAAAGTATATTAGTATTTCAATAAGTATTTGTTTTTCAGTATATCTTCATGCCTACTAGGCACTCTGAAGGAAAGCACGAGTGAGCTACCTTAAATAAATGAAAAAGTAAATTAGTATTTCAATAAGTATTTGTTTTTCAGTATATCTTCATGCCTACTAGGCACTCTGAAGGAAAGCACGAGTGAGCTACCTCGACGACGCAACTGTGATATTACCTACTTCGTCGCTAAAGAGCTGCTCATGACTGAACGCACCTACAAACGAGACTTGGAGCTTGTTACTGTCGTAAGTTTAGAACTAGTTCACAACTTATGTGTTTTATTGGATTTTATTAGATTCGATTTTATTTTGACACTACAAAACTTCAATAATGATTTCCAAAGGATTCTGTAGAAAAAACCGGCTCTAGGTTGGAGTAATGCAAACAAATATTTTAAAGAGTACCTAATTATTCTTATTAAACCAGTATAAACATTTTTTTATACTTACAGACATGGTCCCAACGTATATCAGAGCTAACAAGCGAAGGATCTGAGGTAGTGAGCACACTTGCTCGGGCGTGCCTTGCCTTGGAGCCCCTAGCGTTGCCGGCCGGCGCTCTATTGGCACGCCTCGAACGAACCTTGGCAGCTGCCTCCCCATCTAGAACAAATGGTTTGTTGAACTACTAATTCACGCAAGTTAAACCCAGGCGTTGCTATTTTGAAAAGTAGTAAGGGTTACTATTCAAAATAGCACGCCTGTTTATCCTACCGGCTGCGCCAATATAAACAAAACATGTAGTGTTGTTGTTGTCAAAATATTATTCTTTTTTAAACAATATTAACCTAATAATGTAATTACAGAAACAGAAGAACCAGAGTACAAGAAAATAGCTGAATTATTATACGATTATCTTTCAACAACGTCAGAGGTGAGTAATCGTATTCAGTTCTATACTCCTCCTTAATCAGTCCCACATAGCCCCACGTATCTACGTAGCATTGTCAGTATTCTTCTCCATGAGTTTTGGTTTTGTTGCCTGTATTATAACTACTCTATTATATTTACCAGTTTTCAAGATACTCCGACTCCTAGATGCCCCATCTTTTGAGCCTTCGGCTTCCTGCTGACTTCTAATGCTTTTAATGCTGAATCTTAGCATCAATACATCTTATGTAGGTATATTTCATTTTCCGTAATTCTAGTAATATAACTAAAGTTTTCCTTCCCAGGCTTACACAACCTACATAGACCGAGCAGCTACCTTAGTGGGTCTAGTGGAGAGTATTCGTCGCAGTAACCCCAGCGTGCGGCAACATTGCGCCACATTCGACAGCATCTCGCCACTTCCCCTCTCCTGCTTGTTGCTGCGCCCGCTGCATCGGACGCTGCATTTGGAGAGGCTTGCTGCAGGTATGATGTAGTCTTGTGTCTAATGGATAAGATTCAAATTTGTATAGTAAAATCAATGAATCTATAACAAATTTTTGCGAATTCAATTTGCACGAAATTAAATGAAAGTGCGCTAGCATGAGTAGAGTTGTCAATAATAACGAAGGTTTAGGTCAATAAAAATTACTGCCGTGCAACAACAGAGTTATAAAACTCAGAGATTTAGTTAGATTTCTAATGGTGTAGATAGATAGAACCTAAAACTATTCTGCTAAATGTGGGTATGTACACCTACTAAATATGTATTTCTAAATATCTATGAACATTCCCGTTCCAAAGATCTTGAAAATAAAGATGAAATCTGCTACTTCTTAAAAATAAAGTTGTGATTGTTTTTTCCAGAGCTATGTACAAATGGAATCGGCGGCGCGCTCCCAGCACTAGAGCTGTCTCAGAGCATAGCGCGGCACGCGCGCGATCAACTCAGTCACATTGAGAACCATTGCGCGCTCTGTCACCTGCAGCGAGACATCGCTGGATACGACAAGCTACTGGTCGCTGAGCGAGAGTTCATCAGGATGGGATGTCTCTACAAGCATTCTAGTAGGGGGCTGCAGCAGAGAATGCTGTTCTTGGTATGTTGTTATGTGTATTTGTCTTTCCTGTGAATATGGCCGGCTAAGCTGAGAGGGTTTAGGTGCAAGCCAAGCTTATTCCATTGCAAAAATATCCCCGGCACTACTGTGGTGGTGATTCGGTGTGGCACTGACTAATTAAAAATTCCTATATAGATTGATAAAGAGGTATTTCAGGAGCGTAACAATAGGAGATCCGTGGTTGGTCTCTGTTTCAATAGGAAAGAGGCGTGATTATATGTAGATACAAGGTCTATTTCATAGGGAAATATACATAATACATGTGTGTATGTAATAACGTGGTGTTATTTCAGTTCAGCGACGTGCTGGTGATAACGTCGAAGTGTGGCAGCTCTCAGTTCCGCGCACACGTCGCCCTCCCGCTGCACTCGCTAGAACTCAAACCGTCAGAGTTGCCGCATACATTCGCACTTGTTGGTGAGAATACAAATTACCTGCCTGTTCCTTCGCACTGGTATTCATTAATCAGCCTATGTTACTCAGTTTACCTTTTTCATTTAACTCCAGCTATCACCACAGCGCCATCCTTCCCTAATCACACCTTTTACACACATTTATACATGTTTATGTTGTGTAAATTAGGGAAGGTAAGTAGGTTGGGAAGGTGATTGGGGAACTAGTAAAAATATATATTTTTACTTGTGAGGTATCGTATATTAGTAGAGGTCCTACACAACATAAAACTTAATCTATTTGATAACCCAAAAAAAGTTACATTATCTAAAATAAAAATAAAAATGTTTGTGAACGTTTATTATGCGAAATAAAATAAAACTTTATAGAATGTCTTTCTACTTCATATCCAGGTTCTGATATAGATATCGCAGTGAGCGCTTCAAACGACGCGGAGTGGACGGGATGGTGCAACGCGCTCGAGATGGCAATAGAGTACGCGCGCGAACAACACCTCGAAGTCGACACACAACTCACGCCGTACGAACAGGAGATTGGTAAGACAACTGTAGCTTAACCACACTAACTGTAGCTTAACTAACTTACCTGAGTATTATCACAGATTACCTACAAGATACCTCATCTCGAACATTGTTCTTTTTTCTTTGGGCTATTTTTGTTTTTGATTTTTGCTGAGCCCCGAGCGGCGTTTAGGTCTTGCCTGCAATCAAAAATAAGTAACTCCATCTAGTGCTAAGTAGGATGCAGTCGGATGCCTAAACGCCGCTAGGTGACGCCGCAAAAATCAACTACCAAAAATAGCCCGACGAAAAAAGGAGTCGTTTCGATCTTCGAGATGAGATAGCATTTCTGTTCATAACTCCGAACATCTTCATCAGATCATAAACTTTTTATGTTATGTTTTGTTACTTAATGATATTGTGTGTATTGTTTAGATTCGTCTAGTAACAGCCTGTCGAGTGCGAGCGGCGGCAGCTTGGCGCACGTCTGCTGGCATCGCGTCACCTCGCTCGCCAGGGAACATCTACATCTCTCTATGAGGGTAAACATAACAACTTACTATCGGTATTTGTCATTGTGTCGTTGTTCGTGATGACTGGTAGAACTATATATAGACCTGCTATTGCCTATTGCGGCAAGGGCTTAGGGCAATAGGCTAAATAAGCTACGGGATGCCTAAGTATTTGAAGTCGGTCTGTGGATGTAGATGATAATGAGCGAAACCTAAATTTGTCGCCATCACGACTAAAACTAAACTGTCGATCTGACGGTTGTGGTCGCGTTTTGGTGACATATTTTATAGTTTAGTCATGATGGTGACAAATTTCAATTTCGTGGCATGTTAGACACTAGCTTAACTGATGAAATGTTAACCTTTCTTGAATCGCGTTGGAACAGGCAATCGAAACACCTAGCATGTCTAGGATGTATGAGGTACCAGAGTATGTTCTGTCTTTATTTCCTTGGGAATACATTTTCATTGTGATTTACATTTAGTTAGTAAAAAAGCATGTAAGTGATCGTTGTATAATATAACAGACGCAGTTGAGTGGCTACCTGCTGCGCAAGTTCAAGAAGTCCCCCGGCTGGCAGAAGCTGTGGGTCGTGTTCGCGGCATTCACGCTCTACTTCTACAAGAGCTGGCACGACGACGCACCGCTCGCCTCGCTACCACTACTCGGGTAAACAATTTATATTTTACTAGCAGCACGTCCAGGCTTTGCACGGGTGTAATAATGACACTAAAGGGATAAAATATAGCCCATAACCATCCCGACAGTCCATTCTACACATCGGTGAGTACTTTCGGAGATTACCTCCGTCAAACAAACAAACAAACCAACATTACCTCATTTTTTGCCGCGGTGAATGGTTGCCGTCACGTGGTAATACCGGGATCATACAAAGGTAGCCTATGTATGTATATATTAATTAAGGATATAAGCTATTCTGGTACTTAATTTCATTCAAATCCATCCAGCGGTTTGAGCGTGAAAGAGTTAAAAAGTCATGCACCCATAGTCACAAACTTTTGCATATGTCTGATGACATCAGACATAATTCTGATCTTTTTGATAAAAGAATGAATTATTTTCGTTCCCAGGTATTCAGTTGGCCTGCCGTCCACAGACGATGGAATAGATAAGGACTTTGTATTCAAGCTGCAGTTCAAAAACCATGTGTACTTCTTCCGGGCAGATAGTCAATTCACTTACAGCAGGTATGTTCATTGACATAATTGATATAATACGCGTCACGTAAAAAGAACGCTAAGGGGAAGTGGCGGGGGAATGTTTGCGCATAGGTACACAGAGCACGCGTTAAATCAATGGTCTGAAGTGCGCCGAGTTGTTTTATATAAAAAAAACTTGTGTGTGATGTTTTTAATGGAAAAAAACACAAATATTTTCATTTGTCTACAGATGGACGGAAGTTCTACAAACATCGATGACTCAAGACTATGCGAGTGAAGAATAAATTCGTATAGCACATATTAGGTTACTAGCAATGAGATATTATATTTTGTATTAGTTTACAAAACTCAATGAAAAGCAATTGTGTAAGCAATAATAATTTATCTTGCCTCTTTGTATTTATTATTCAATTTGTTATGGCAATGGACTAATTGTACGACTTTTTTACCTATTCTAGTAAACTGCGACGACTTTAATTAAAGCTACTACGACGACTTTAACTAAATGTTTCTATGGAAAAGGGCTATTGATAAATTTAATACCCAAAATTGATATTTTTTTACCGTCTGTATACATTAGCAACATTACAAAAAAAAAAATCTGTCAAATTCTTACTGAAATGTACTTTATATTTCAGTACGAATTTGGTTCCTTAGTTTGTGGAATGTACGCATGTAAGAACCATGTAGTTTATACTTAAGTATTTATTCAAGATTGTGATATTAAATCATCTTGGTTAATATAGATGTAACTTTTAAAGTGTATGTAAATAAAACATGTACACTGTTTTTAAGACCACAAGAAAAAATGCGCATAGTAATAAAAAAATCATTGAAACTTTAGTCGATGAACTTTAGTCGAACTTTAGTTTAACTTTAGGGTGTTACGCCGCGGTGTTAATTTAAATAAAATCTTGCGGTAGAGAGACTCGAAACTCAGTTGGTCATTCGCTCGCTATGGATACCGCTATGCTTTATTTACAATCACTTATTTACTTAGGACTACTTTCAAATCGGATTTGAGTAGCAGAGCTCCAATAAATTGAGCTACTGGATGGCATCATTCAAAATGTTATTGACTCTTCGCTTAGATTATTCGGTGTGTTATTAAATTTGATGATGTAGGGATAATAAATAAAGTATAAAATATTAGTAATTTAATCAAAACATCACAAAATGGTGGAATTTCAAGTAGGTTATGTGGCAAAGACAATAAGGTATGAATTCAAAACTATGAAGTACAAACAAAGTATTTTAATGATAACACTAACGAATCAATTATGAATGAAGCATGATGCATGATGAATTGAATTCTAAATCGTGTGATAAATTATGTACAAAGACAAGTAAATGAACAAGTGTGTTTGAGGAATGAATTTGATTGAAGATTGAAAAACTTTGTATAAATTATTTAGTTTTTTATGGATGACGTTTTTCCCAAAGTTAGACGTAAAAATATTTTCATAGACATTTTAAAGGGTAAATCAATTTGGCAATAAAATACAATAATTTAAATGATTAATTTGTTTTATTTTATACACATTAGGATATAATTGTACATCATTTGGCTTGCAACATCGAAGATTTATAAGTCGTAATTATGTTATTATTATGATAATTATACAAAATAAGCGCCTTTTTTTCTTTATACAGCTCACATTTCAATACCTAAACTATGTTTTTAATTTTTTATTATTAAAATACAGATTCCTTCAGATCTACAGATACTTAGTTATAAAATTACAATTCCTACGATTATAAAATGCTGTTGAGATCAAAATAGTCTATTGACATTCAATGGCACGCGTCGCAATAACATGTTAGGCTGCTATGCCACTGGCGTTTTACGAGCGTTGGCGTCTCTTCAACGTTTGCGCAGCGTCAACGCTGCGACGTTGACGTCAACGTCGCGTCTATGCAGAGTTGACGCTGCGTAGACGTTGGAGAGATGCCAACGCTCGTAAAACGCCAGTGGGGTAGCGGCCTTAGTGGTTGGTGGGATATATTGAATTGCAGAGAGATTGGTTTGGAAGAACAAAGATCACTGGCTTATCACTGAAGCATTTACTTTGCTTCGAAACTACTATAATTTACGAAATAATTATTATGTACACTGTACAATTTTTATTACCGAAAAATAAATAAGTGTCGCTACATCACATCGATTAAAATATACTCCTATGTATATACAATACAGCTATCTAGCCTACATTTTATTTTTTTAATTGTAGGTAATAATGGTATTTGTGATTTTTAGTCTAGTTAAAGAATTCATTTAATTTAGCATGTTTAAAAACATCTTCAAAATTGTCTTTTACTATTCACAATTAATACGCCCAGATATTATATAGAATATTGTCAATTTTCCGTTCTTTCATCCACTTTCCCGTCGTCTATAAAGGTCAGGTTAATCTTGAGTTTTTTTTCATCGTATTTACAATTTAGTAAAATCCCCACTTTCTTTGGTTTCCTCATTAAGTTGTTCCTTGCTCCTCTTCTCTTTCCGCCGGAAGATAGAGGCTCCGGTGGCTGTCTGCATCGGGAATGAGACGGGCGCTCCGTTGCTCGGCTCGAAGGCAAGCGGAGAGGGCTTAGGGCTGCGCTCGTTGGGACGAGCTCGGTATGAGAAGCTTGCGGCTTTCAGACGGGCCCCTGAAAAATGTCCATTAAACAACAGATGATTCTACAAAAGTTCGCTTTCGCATTATCTTGCCTGATCCTTTACCTGGTGTAGGGAGTTGCGTTGGAACAGGCAATAGTCACCTAGCATAAAAGACTACATTTTTAAGTAATCCTTGAGGTCCTACAGATATAAACTTATTTTTCTTTGTTATGCTCATATTTGTGTACTGACCTATCCCTCTCCTGGGCGGCGGCGCGTCAGTGAGCGCGGGCTGGTGGTGCGTGGTGGGGGTGTGCGGCGCGGACAGACTGCTGACGGGGCCGGCTGTAGCAGACTCCCCGCGGCGTTCTACCATCGACCGCGCCGTCGGACGCATGCCTTCCAGGTCACCGCTGGAAAGTTACACAATACATCAGCCATTCAGCGCGGCAAAGCTGCCAGTATCTCGGGCTGCCGTCTGGCAGTAGTGTATCAGTTGAGATTTCTATGGATCGTTTGTAACGAACCTCATGTTGCTCAACTACATCACAGACTACATTATGTCAATAAATATGATTCTGTAATTGTCGCTGAGATAGGTGTCGGGAAACATTGTATTATTTTAGGGCTATTAGTAAAAACAAATACCGCAGGTAGGGTGCCCAAAAGGCAGCGTTACCTCGTTGAATGGCTAAACATATTCTTGTCCGAGGTCAGCCTTAGTCAT
This sequence comes from Xanthorhoe spadicearia, assembly GCA_947086425.1. Taxonomy (NCBI): domain Eukaryota; kingdom Metazoa; phylum Arthropoda; class Insecta; order Lepidoptera; family Geometridae; genus Xanthorhoe; species Xanthorhoe spadicearia. The sequence goes on along the minus strand of OX352198.1, from coordinate 2,135,033 downwards.
TGGTTTCGTCTATGAGCCTCTTTTATTTGTCTCATGTACCTAAATTGAAATGACTTACTTCTTCCTAACTCGTGAGCGCACTCGTTGCAGTACAGAGAGGTGTCGCTGCGCGCCGCTCGGAGCGGTCTCCGCGCGACCGTCTCGGAAGCTCTCCGTTTTAGCTATAGCAGAAAAGACAGATTATTTAACATGGCAGTAATATAGCGCAAAATACTGATTTAAACGGTCAATGAAATGTCTTAAGGTCAGAAAATTGATCTAATTTCTATCTTAGTTTTATAACAGATGTTTAATCTAGAGTCTAATTATAGACTCGTCGTTTAAAATGGCCAAAAACAAACTGTTGTCGTTACGAGATCATTCTAAAATCATTGATATAATTTGTACGTTTAGTATATAACTACAGTGTCCCGATAAGTGTAGGCAAAGATTGCCTTCTGACGCTGTATAGATCATCGAGTAAAGATGTAAAGGCCTGAGTGTTTTTTGTTTTTAAAACGGGCGTTTTCAAAGCTCGTCCTTCAAATGATTAAAGTGGATTTTCTGTTACCCAAGGCACGCCTGTTTAGAATAGAAAACTCACGTAAATCAGCAGAATCAAGCGGATGCGTGTATATCCTCTTCCTCATCATAGTGAACACGATGGCGGCGAGTGATCTCGGATGGTTCTGTGCTTCAGAGGGAGGAGTGACGTCAGAGTCACGCGCGTGCGGCCTCACGGCGCCTCGCTCGCTGACTACCCACCACGTCTCCATCTTGCCCTTGCCTTTCACTTCGACAGCGCCGCGCGCTTCCAAACCGTATCCGATCGGCTCCAGTAGCTACCAATACATTTGAAAAATCGTGCTCGAACAAACATAAAAATAGAAGATTGCTATACAAGGTACATTTTCAATGCACTAGATGCTTTACCGCGCGAGCGTCAGCGAAAATTAATTGACAGCTAATTATTTTCCAGCCCTAGGGCGGCAAGTAACTTTGTAACCCTATGGGCGATCTGGAGAGACGATCTCGACGCTTTTAAAAGAGATTGGCATAAAGTCTCTCTCAAAAGAGATGGTTGGATAGAATTGGGAGAGATCTTTGCCCAGCATTAGGAACAATATAAGTTAAGGAAAAAATATATCTGATCTAAGTAGATCGGGTATACTTTTTTCCTTAACTTAAAATAAAGTTATTTCATCTCTTCTCTAGTTCTTTGTATAGTTCCCGTCCTCACCTGCTTAGTATACTCAGTGACCTGTATGCGGTCCATATGCCCCGTGGTCTCCATGCGCGAGGCCTCGTTCACGGTGTTGCCCCAGATGTCGTACACCGGCTTGCGAGCGCCGATCACACCGCCCACTAGCGGACCGCAGCTTATACCTGCGTCATTTTAATTTATATAAGACTAGCTGTATCCCGCGGTTTCACCCACGTAAGTCCCGTTCCCGCGGGAATACCGTGATAAAGCACAATGTGTCAATAAAGACCTTTATCTATCTATCTATCTATCATAAAATATATAAAATATATATCTATCTATCTATCTATCAAAAAAAAAAATATATATATTACAGCCCTGCAAAGCCGAGACGTTCTGCCAGTAGACAATAAAACTTTCCGCTATCTCTGAAACTACCAATTTGACAAAATTTTTCAACGAATCAGCATCGCTATTCAGCGTGGCAATGCGGCCAGTGTCTTGGGCACGCTTCCGTCTGGCAGTGGTTTGGATCAGTTGAGCTACCTATAGACCGTTTGCAACGGTCCTTAGATGGCTCAACTGGTTCTATTTGTATTTTGTACAGTTATGTATTAGTTTAGTTTCTGTAAATAAAGTATAAACTCTATTTGACAAAATATTTCTGCTTTTGATAGGTAATTTCCTGGGTCTTGAGGTAAAATGTTGGTGAGTCAAGATTATTCTGAATATATTAATCACTAACAGTGCTACCTAATGTAATTTTTTATGAATAATACACGTTAATATTGTAACTAGGTAATTTTTATTTATTTTCAACAAACTAACGTTATATGACTCTACCAGCAAATCCTTTCTTGCATAAAATAGTATTTAATAAAGACTATTACCGACTCTGAGGCAGAATTTATTGAAGCTATGTTTGTTGATCTCCTCCAACGTGTCTCGCAGTGCGAACGCGTAGTCCACCAGCGCGTACAGATGACTGCAGTCATCATCATCAGTCTGGAATTTACATTTTACCTATGTAAATGACTTGAAATATGTTACGGCATTATTATCGGAGCGCTTCTGTGCTTCGGAGAGCACGTTAAATTGTCGATTCCGTTTTTAAAGACGTTAAACCATGATGGAGGCCTTAAGGCGGCCTAAAAACTCCGTCACTAGAGTTGGCCACTTGCTCATACGAACGAACGGACGGCCAAGAAGAAGCATTGTATTATTTAACTTCAAAAACATTTAATATTTGAGAAATGCTTTGTACATATTATTTTGTACGAATTCCTTCTTTGAACTTGTTTGAAACCTTTGAAATAACAAAAATTCAGTAAAATCAGAAAGTTGTACCTATGTGGAATTTATAATATCTTACCTTGAATTTTGGATTTAATCCTGAAGCAGCCATGTATGTAGCTCCTATGGTTTTGATTTTCTCTAAACTCTTAAAACGAGTTTCCAGCAAAAGTTTATCGAAGTCAACTGAAATTACGAAATTACAATTCTTATAAGCACGGGCATACATGTACATAAAAGTTCCTCTCACCTTTGAAAGCTTAGAACTTAACGCTACGAACAGCTACGACGTAGAGCTACGTGTATTTGCTACGACGTAGCAATGAAACACACGTAGTAAGGATAGATTAGCCACTCCCGAATAGGTCTGTTTAGCCACTTACAAAAGTGTTCATTAATAAGCAACTGCGGGCTTACCATGACCGTTTATAGCGATTCAGTTTAGGTCCAACTACGAACCAGTTTTGACGTAAAATAAGGCGCTGACGTAAAGTTTTTACAGTCAGACAGAACCTAAACTGAATCGCTAACACCTCATGATACGGCTCCTGTTCTGTAAACTCGACTGACGTCACCTATATCATTTACAGATGTTTACAAGGCCGATGATGATGATGAAGGATAGATGAGTTCTCACATATGATCTCGTTCAGCAGCCGCATGCAGTCGATGGCTTTCTCCTCGAAATAGAACTCGTGGAAGTTGGGAATGCCGGCGAACATCACGCCGACCTGCTCGTGCCATTTTGAGAACAGCTCCTACAATAACAATAAAGGTACGGACATTTTAATTACACGGGATATTACTCACGTAAAATACTGTCGAATTAGATACTGTCGATTGAAAGGGAAATATAGGTGTACCTACGTCTTAATATACCAGAACTATATTATTGTCTTTTTTAAACTTTAGCGATCAGAATTAATATTTTTAATTAATATTTTTTTGTTATAAAAATACCAGAATGGCCATGTTTCACAATGCGCTTACGTAAGGACACCGTCGCTTCGACAGAAAGTGGTTGACCACATGATCAGGCAGTATATGTTCGAGCAGTAGCGCGTTAGTTCTCTGCGTCTCCTTCATCCAGTCGAGGTCCTGGCTCGCCTGCAGGTTCCACAGGAAGTCGAGACGTGACGTCACCTCCACTAGACGCGCGTGGTAGATCACCACCACCAGGAATATTGTCATCAGGATAGACATTTGCACGTATGCTGGTAGCGAACTGAAATAGGCATGGCTCAATGGAAAAGATGAAGTAATTTTGTGGGAATTTTACTACAAGAACTGTTTTGTAACTATGTGTCTTGTAACCACTTGGTTTCCCTATGAACAACATCTCTCGATGTACGAATAAATCATGCGCTTATTGTTATGTAAGAAAGCGCTTCCATTCTAAATTAGGTTTACTGGTTAGATGAAACAAGCCAGAACGTACAGATGTAAAAATTTGAGCATCACACTAATATTTTAAAGGTGAAAGTTTGTGTGAATGTGTTACTTCTTCACGCTCAAACGGCTGGGCGGATTTAAATGAAATTTGGTACCGGGATAGCTATATCCTAACTTAACACATATACGCCTACACTTTTGACTACTTTTGATTTTATAAGTATTCCATTATTCTCACGGGAGCGAAAACTATTCACTACGGGTAACACCGCAGGGTGCAGCTAGTCTTATAACATAAATACACATTGACTTACGTGCTGTTTTCAACGTAGAACAGATCAATATCATAATATCTCAGCAGCAGAGCGCAGTACATAATATAATTGATCGTTGCCAAGAACGTCTTGATGAGGTAATACAGCTTGAGTATAGAAGTGAGCGCAACGAGACAAAGGATCCAAGTGAAGACGACGTACTCCGGGCGGTAACACTCGCCGCAAGGGGAGCTTGTGCTGTTCTGGTTAGTGCTGTTGTCGTGCTTTTTCCACGGAAACTCGCAGACGTATAGCTTTGCTGTGCTGGAAATAATAATTATTTTGTACTAATACAATCACGAAGGAAGGCCTATGCCCAGCAGTGGGTTAAAAATAGCGGATGATGATGACTAATAGAAAAGTATTTCGATCGCAAAGAGTGGAAGCTGAAGGGTGATCTTTGCCCAGCAGAGAATGATAGGTTTATAAAAAATAAACAGAAAAGTAAGTTGGTAGTAGGACGTAGTTTAACAAGCAGCAAAACTCTATGGCGTTATCTCTATGAGTTCACCACTTGTTCATAGTGGTGAATTCTTTGGTGACGGATGCCGTCAGACCGTTAAAAACGACTTTAAAAGCCAGGTCTAACAATTTAACGAGCTTTCCGGAACACGGAAGTCTTTCAAAGCTTTCGTGCTTCGCAAGTGACAACTTGCGGTCGCTTATCCAAGTTTTAACCGCTCAGAACGTTTCTAACTTTAACGATCTATTAGAAGTATTACCAAGATTTGCCGCTAGCGCTGTACATACCTACTAATTATGTTTTAGATTGTGACAGTTTGATCATACTATGTTATATCAGTTTGTAGAAGTACAGTTTATACCTGGATATCGACATGATAGTGACAAAGCAGCAGATGTATATATCCTGTCGCAGCCTCGTGCCACTCAGAGCTGACGAGAGCTTCTTCAGCCGCGACATGACGCCGACAATCTCTCCTTCTTCGTTCTTCTTCACGAACTCGTCCATCATCACGAATATAAACGACAGTAGCAGCGGGACCGTCATCACACCCAGTACTATACTGAGACTTGTGCAGCTAGAAGGTAAAAATCTCAAATGAACATAGTGGAAATGTAAACCCTTGGATTTTCAATAGTTTTTAATTATCTTGTTTAGAGATATGCAAATAACGATTACCAATTTCATGGAATTCTGCTTGTGTCCTTGAATATTTAAAATTCAATCAAGGACTTCGAATAATATGAGTACATAGCTAGTTTTTTTCCAGATACCTAAAGTTAGAAATTAAGAAAAGGACGAATATATTTTTTCAATCATATACTCAGGTTTGTATAGATAGAAAAGTGTGTTATACTCACTTGCAGTGCATAACCATCTGCACAGCGACAATAAAGAGCCAGAGTACGAGACAGCACATGACGTTAGACTTGAACGTCTTCTCGTCGCGACTGCCGAAGTCTTTCTCGAGCGTCGGCTTGCGGAAGCGCAGAGTGAACGCGCGCATGTTGTTCTTGCGCATGCGCCGGTTAGACTTCACCTCGATTGAGTTGATTATGTCTTTCTCCTGAAAGGGGAAAGACCTTCCCTATTCACGAGAAATGGGTAAGATGAGAAGGTGCAGAATGAAAATACAGTGCAAGAATATAGAATAGAAAATAGATGTAAGATGAAGTTTGGTTATTTCCATGAACGTAACTCAAAGATTGGTTAGAATGAGGCCAATCAACAGCAGTACTGGTTTAAAATAACATAAATTAATGTTACAAAATGCAGTTATGAAGATTACAAAGGAGAAAGCTTTAAACAATAAATAGAAACCGTACTGGAGATCAACAAAAACGAAGTTGACATGACAATATGTGGGATCAGCTGTTGGTAAAATACGGAATACGTAACAGATCACATCATAAATAGACAGGAAACTACGTTGTTGTTGATCCCACGGCCTCTGAACAATGATATCAAACATGCATAATGTTGGTACCTCGACTTCTGAGAGTGACGTGACGTCTTCCAGTTCCTCATCATCGTCCCATTTCTGCCGAGGACGCGCGCTCACCACGCCCGCCGCGCCGCTCGAGTAATACTACACCATAGATCACTTATAAATTACTTGTCTCATAGTTTTAGTTAGCTAAAGTTTTTAAAGACTGTTTGTTTTTCTAAGAAATCACAATAAATTCTACTATTAGAGTAACAAACGTCGGCATATAAATAAGGTAAGTCCTGCCCATGAATTACTAAAACAAGTAAATAAATTAGTTCAAAAAGATTTGAGTCGGACGTATTCATTCATCGGAATCATCGGAAGTAAAAGATTTGAATTAAGGTTAATTTAAGAAAGAGAAAGTTTGTGTCTAAATATTACAAAGTGCAATGTGGTGTTTAACAACTATAAGCTGTTATCTAATTATGACAGTACCTAGAGTTTTTTATTTTAAATACCTACTTGAAAGGTTTATGTAGCAGGAAATCTTTTTGTTAACAATAAATTAATAAATAAAATTGTCTTCTTGTCAAAAGAAGTAGAATAACTTTCTACATTCTACATTTAATTTTCATAAAATGCTACAAAATTTAAATGTGACAAAAATAGCTTAACTACTTACAAAAATTACGTAACAATTAAGCAATTTGAATATTTCTAATCAAATCTAAAAAATAGCTGAGATTTGCTAATGTGGGACTCTACTATTAGTTTTCAGTGGTAGATATACCCAACTAGCATTTAAATCCTACAACAGATTATTATAGGTAAAATTAGTCTCAAAAAGCTCTTAGACTGGTTTTTCTCAGGATATATATGCTAGGAATAGCATTACATAAGCACATATACTCTCAAGAGCAAATTTACTTACGCGGTTGACTTGTAGTTTACTACTACACAATGTTATAGGACGATCATAGGACTCTCAATCTTGGAAGTGTCTTGACGAAGTCTTAATAGTCCTAAGGAGTTTATAGTCTTCGAAAGGCATTTTGTAAGATTCCCTGGACTTGGAATATACTTGTCTGAGATCATTACAAGTATTAACAATTCAATTTTAGAATAGCATTGTGCAAGATCCCCAAATCCTATAACATGCCTGTCTGAGATCATTACGTATTATAACAAGTAGCTGCGCCCCGCGGTTTCATCCACTTTAGTCCCGTTCCCGCGAGAATATCGGGATAAAAAGTTAAGTTAGGTACACATTTTGCGATTAATTTTTATATTACCTATAGATTTAGTTTTAGAATAGCATTGTTCAAGACACCTAAATCCTACAACATGCTTCTCTGAGATCATTGCAAGTATAACAATTTAGTTTTAGAATAGCATTGTGCAAGATATCAAAATCCTGGAACATACTTAGCTGAGATCATTCTAAGTAAAGGTATGAGACGATGTATGATAAAGACGCTTATAAGTTTATTGTGAGAGTAAATAGTCCTACATAGAGCTATGATAATGCTGTGAAAGCTACATTGTCGTTCGTTGGTGTTCACAATTTTTGCCGTTCGGTTAGAGAAAAAATATTATTTCAAAGTACTCACCTGTCGTTGCTAAAAATGGATTTACAAGACTGGAGGCGGTTTAAAAGAAGTGGCGGTTATAGAAGAAGTGTAGATAAAAGACTCTCAGAATCAGTTCCGAAGCGATTGTCTGATTCAGGTTTAGGCAAGGCAGAACCCATTAGTTGTTTGGAGGGTTCCGTGCCTTCCAATAGTAATATAACTAATATTAGTGACAATAACGTTGCTTTGTGTTATAATAGTGATGATAATAGTGGCAGTCAATGTGAATCAGGTGACGAACAACATGATTACAACAAAAAAATACAGTTGCGCAAAGAAATTAAAATGTGGGCAATAAAACACAATATATCTCACTTAGCATATAATGATCTCTCTGTGATTACCTATGGTGTTATGAATAAAGTTTTGTATTTGTATTTTTGTATTTGTACCCACTTATGTACCTACTTACTTTTACGAAAAATTAGATTTCAATGCATGTAGGGAAGTAGGTTAGGTACTTACCTATAGATAATTGTGTGTAGGTAAGGTACCTACTACGGCCTACCTTTTTCTGACACGTAAGGATTTACAGGTAGGTAAGTATGTATTTAGGTACTTACCTCTTACCTGCAAGTAAATCCTAATTAGGAATCTGAGACAAAAGTAAGTAGGTAGTACCTAGTAAAGTAACCAATGTAAAATTCAGTACTACCTATAGTATGTAGGTACTTATATATTACACTAGCTGCGCCCCGCGGTTTCACCATAGTAAGTCCCGTTCCCGCGGGATTATCGGGATAAAAAGTACCTACCTAGCCTAGTAGAAAATCAACAACTGGCTGTACCTACTTTAGGCCTAGGATTATCCCGTCATCGCATCATACGAAAAAAAAGTTTAGGTAAGTACCTACCTATCCTCCCTACGGTTTCAGACATAAATCGCGGAACTCTAATTTGATTTAACATGGCGGTGAGTTAATCCTAGCCAAGAGTAAATCTACCTACAACAGTCTTGAACTTGACTTGATGGAGAGCTTATTTTAAAACATGGCGAATGTTCAAAATAACAATGAAATAAGTGCTTGATTTTATTTATATTCACTGACTTAATATTCGATTTGTGTAAGCCCGTTAACAAAAACATCCCAACAAAGTACACTTTCACAATAAAAAGAGATTTGCCACCATAATAACGTACATAGGTATTCAAGTATTATTTATTCTAGATATAAGCTTTTTATATTATTTGTGTTATAAAATGTCTAGCAAATAATTAATAAACTTACCTAACACTCGTAAAATTAAACCACACTGCACACACAAAAACGTACCTCACGAAGTACTAAAAAATACCTCACGAAGTACTTTTAGCACATTACAGCACTAGCAGAAGTTCAAAATAGGAGCACTTGTACTAGTCGCAGTCTTCTGCAAGTTAATCAGCGGAGCATTTAGTCCTGCCTAAGTAACTTTCGGACAGTTATTGTACTTATCAGCATCCTATAAGCTCAGTGTGGGAGCGTTTCAAGATTTTGTACTCCTATAACTGCGCCCAAATCCAGCAATAAGGAAGACTACAGGTGTATTGTAGGATAGTCTATAAGTCTGTCGTAGGAGCTATTTTGCTACTTGGGTAGTATCTATACTAACCTCGATACTAGGTAGGTTAGGTACTTAATATTAAAAAAAGAAAGGATGGAATCCCGTGTCATTTGTAACTTCACTAAATTAATACAATCATACCAAAGTAAGTATTGCCCGAATACACAAATGCTAATTAAATATTTAAGACCAAATTAAATATTTAAGCCTAGAAATCTGTCAAAAAATAGCTTCCCTACTGGGGAAGCTATTTTTTATTAGCAGATTTATATGCCATAGCATTACTTACTTTTCAGTATTCGGGCGTAGGTATGCCCGAATACTGAAAAGTAAGTGGGACATACGTCTGTCAGTCTTTTACGCGTTCACACCCACTGCACCAATTTTAATGACATTTGGTACAGATAAAGACTAGGCCTTAGAATGCTAGGGATATTTTTAGGGTCCCGCGGGTGGGAAACCATGGCAAGCAGATTCTTTTATATGAAATAGTATCGAGGATAGTATAATATTACTATGGAGCTACTGCATAGAGATTGTCAGTAGAAAATTGCTGATTTCAGACAACTAACCTGGCATCAAGTGGGCCATCTGTTTGTTGTCTGCTATACACAAAAACACAACATTAGGATGATTAAGGTTAAGAACTGTAATCTAGCACAAAGTACGATTGATCTCAAAAAACTTAAAGGCTTTAACAAAACCAAAAACTTTTGAAAAGAAGTCGAAGTCTAATTAGAAGTTTAATTAAATTTGAGTAACAGATTAAATTGTGTAAATTAGTTTCGATTGTGTGAGTTTGTTTTGAAGTACAGTTCTAATACAGGTAAGTTGTTCAAATCATGTAACATTTTACAGATAATATAGGGTCATTGTTTTAAGTTAAGAAAGGTGTTTTCTTACGTTCTGGAAGGGCATTTCAGGGGTCCAGTTGGTGGTTTGCTCGTCATCGACAATGCTGCTGGGTCGTCGATGATTATCGCTGGGCAGATATGCTCCCTGCTGTGATGTGCGGTTCCTGGAGAAAAATACATTTTGTCTTTTTGTTTTACAGTAAAAGTAAGTTCCTATGAGCTATGTCTATGAGCTAGGTGGTGGTAAAGTTAAGCAGTGTATTGAGCGGTCACGATTTGAATACGGTATCGGTGGTAGAGATCACAAGTGGCTTTAAAAGCTTAGCGCTTCTGTGCTTCGGATGGCACGTTACATTGTTTGTCACTTGGGGCTTTTTAAGTCGTTAAGCCATGACGGACTACTACTAGGCGGTCTAAAAACTCTATCACCAGAGTTGGCAACTTGCTCATACGAACGAACGAAGACATGGTTATTTGGAGAATAAGCCTATTCTATCTCAACAATGTCCCAAGCACTACAGTGTACCGTTAAGTGTAGGCAAAAGATTGCCTCTTGACGCTGTATTGATCATCTACTATAGATGCAAAAGGCCTGAAGGTGGCATTAGTACAGTGATCGTATCTTACGCGACTCTGGATCTCTTCCTCAAGGGTCTGGGTTCCTCGGTGCACTTGATGAGGTACGTGACGAGGCCATGTTCTCTGATGTAGGGGTCGCGCGAGCCTCCCTCCCCGGGCTCCACCTCGAATGTACCGTTCAGGCAGGATAGTGTGTCTGCTGATATGTGGACGCGGCTGGAATAAGAACATGCTGGTATTGGTTTGGAATAGCCGTGTTGGCCAAGTGTATTTGTACTTGACTTTCGTTCCGGAGGTCGTAGGATTTAATCCGGCCGTGCATCAATGCACTTTTCGTGTCGTGTCGAAAATACGTATCTAAAGCGCAGCACAGACAGAAAAGACGTAAAACAAGGACGCGTCGCGGAAGTAAAGAGAGAAACCCTGTCTCCGTAAGTTTTGATTATTTTAATAGACCTTACCCAGGCAGGCCACCGCTCTCCATATGGTTAGCGACGGTGACGTCATGCGACCAGAGATCAAACTGCCACTTCAGCAAGCCGAGCACGCCGCACAGCACCGTGCCGCTGTGGATGCCTATTCGCATATCCAGGTCAACCTGCAAGTTATCATCATCATCTTAAGTTCAACTTCACCTGCCGCTGGGTAAAGGTGGCTTTACGTCTTGCGGGTTCGATCCCCGCTTCGAGACAAATGGTAGGGCCTGCAAATATTTGTCTCGAGTCTGGTTGTGTTTTATGTATAATCGATGCCTTACGGTTTGCCTTACTTTGGAAAGCAACACCTTCTGTCTCTCAGTCGAAAGTGAGGTCTATACCTACATGCCTAACATAACACAGACTTTTAGCTATTAGCAAGAGTTCACAGTGATCTCTAACCTGTCTGTTGTACCGCACGTCGCGTATGACCCTGATCATGTGCAGGCCCATGTTGACGCAGCAGAAGGCGTGCATCACCTGCTGCTCCGGCAGACCGCTCACGCAGAAGTAGCAGTCGCCCAGCAACTTTATGCGGATGCAGTCGTTCTCCTACAAATGTTTATACAAGCTTTGAAATGGTATGATTCGGTAAACAGTTTTCTTCATATTTTTAGACACTTATTAGGATCCTCAGAGCATGAAAAGAATTGCATGATATTAACTCACCGAAGCCAGTTTATCGAAACGTGCGAATAGCTCGTTCAGTAATGACACCAGTTCTGGAGCAGTGCATTTTCCGGATAGTTCTGTAATTCAAATTATAATTAGTTATAGGTATTGTTTTGACTAATAATAGAGGGTATAAATCATTATTCACCATATCTATGGCCATCCTTATTAAGTCACCAAAAAAGGTCTTCTTCAGTGCTCGCCAAGTTTGAGTAGCATCAACTGATGCGCGCCTAACCCATTCTTGATGTGTGATGGACCTACGACATCAGTACGGTGGTTATAGAATGCATGTTACCGGTGAATCCTTTGATGTCAGCGTAGAGTATGGAGACGTCGTGATACGGCTGGATGTAGAGGTTATTGAACTGTTGCTCCTGGATGTTGCCCTTCATGTGCATCATGTCGTTGAAGATCTCTTTAGCTAAGAAGTCTGGTATCACTGCAAACACAATTATATAAAAGAACAAACAAATCTACTAATATGCAGTATTTTCGTTCAGGACCTATTTTTAAAGTTTTCAAGATTTTTTTATTATTTTTGAAAATTTGATTGGTCGGCAGGGACTTGGCGTACATGCCCGCGAAGTTCACGGGTATATAGTTAAAAGTCACGTCAAGTAAAAAGAAGGATAAGGAGAACGGTAACGGGAGGAGGTATGTTTGCGCATGTGTCACTTTCACGAAGCAAGTTGCCTACGTCGGCAGTTGCATTATTAAACTCACCACTATTAAACAGTTTCCAGTACCGCTCTGACTCCCGCTTGCGCCGCAGCCGCGTGATCATAGTCTTGTGGGTCTCAAAGAATGCGTTGCGCTGCCCGCCGTCCGCCAGCGACTTGGCGTACATGCCCGCGAAGTTCACCGCTATGTATAGTAGAGCGTTGCCTATCAACCGACGGTAGTTGCACGATTCCTAATGGAAGTGGATACAGATTAGTGCTATTAGTAATCTTCTCTTCCTATTCATAGATGGATGATTTGGTACAAGCCGGTTCACGTTGAATGCAGGCTGATTTTCATATTAATATTCATTCATATTCATTTATTAATTGCTTGTATTTAGATTGTGTGTACTTAGGTCTAAGATGAGCTTCTAGGTATAGTAGGTACATACACCCTGTTGGGCGCTGCACTTTGATTTGTTTGAGTATAAGATAATTGAATTTAATGTAAACATGCAAATATAATCATAATAACAGCTTCCAACTGAAACAACTAAGAACTGCAGATCTATGAGGGAGGCTTATGTGTCATCACACACAGGACGTCCACTGCTGGACTTATGTGTGTCTGATGAACTCCTGTGCTACCTTGCAAAATGTAATTGACATGAATAGATATAGTGTAGATATGGTTTAGCTATTTTACCCCAAAGTCGTTTGTACGCGCATCATCAGGCATCCAAACAGTCGCAATGAGATGCGCTATAGAGGAGAGCATCCCGATGACGATGCACCACAGCAAGGAGAGCGGTAACATCGCGTAAGGCACGAACACTATGAACAGGATGTACCACACTTGGTTCTCGGCTGCTTGGAAGCCGATGGCCGAGCCGCTTAGACCTGTACAGTTGAAATACAATTTAACTGGAAATCATTCCCATAGCATTTTTGGTGAGCATTACAGTCCAAAGACCAAGTAACAGGTTGATTCCTAGTTCTATCTTGTTTATGCACATGTGATGCATCTCTTTGTTAGTAGAATCTCAGTAGAGATTGAGATAATTTTTTTGAAGAAATTGTGCATTTTCCTAAGATGATGCCAAAAAGGCATGAAGCTCGATTTCCTTAAAATATTCCATTAAGAAAAATGTCGTCTCCTAACATTTTTATGTTTGAATGCCACCGTCTTTCCCAGTTAATTTGTATCCTGTCCATCCAAAGGTTACCTGGAAGAAATCGCTGTGAGCGATAAGGTCGCCCATTGCTTCACTATTTTTAATAAGGCTATGTTCTCTCAATTTGTGTTTCTTTTTTGGTGTGCAATAAAGTATTGTATTGTATTGTATTATTAGTAAGATAGAGTGTCATAGAAAAACACCTAATTTAATACCTATATATAATATATATACTATATATACTCGTATATCGTTTCAGTATTCGGTAAGTTTTATAATATGAAGTACTTACCTTGTCCAATAAGAAGCAGCCACGTGGCAGCGGCGGCCCAATGCAGGTAGTCGTTGGCGAAGCATCGCCACCAGCCGAGCAGGCACACCGCCATGTTCAGGAAGGAATACGCGACCGTCCACACTGTCTGACGGTCCAGACGAGACGCGTTCATTTCCTTATCCTGCACTGTCATATCTATATAATAACAATATAGTTTAAACCAAAACTGATGTCAGAGAGAACAGAACAGATATTAGATTTATGATAAGGAGGATGCAAAAAATGCTGAATGGAAATGGATAATGAAAATCATAACTCACAGTAAAATTTATTGGTTGTTGCATTTGAGCTAGGGCCTAATTGTAAAATGTTCATTTGATGAGGTAAAAAGTGTATTTAATAGGTAACAAAGCAATGGAAGGTTTGAAAGAATGTAAACCTTATATAAAGGTATGCACTAACACTTATATAGGTAGGTATGCACTTACTTGCACTATAAATTATCGCTAAACAAATCTGAAACAGATAAATTCAAATTGTATTGTCACAGCTTTAAATATTTTAAGTTGCTCTTTTTTTGTTTCTCATTTCAGTTTCAATGATCAGCGATACGCGACAAAATGCGGCATTAACGTGCATAATTACAATACGTTAACAGATACAGAGTAAGCTGCGTTACGTTTACGTAAGTACGTTTTGTGAGCTCATAGCGAATAAGCACCATGGACCATTAGGAGCAACCTACATCTAATTTTCATTTACATAGAGTCATGACGTCACGTACCTTAAGAACTAAATCGACTATGTTCACCATAATGAGTGACTTTTGGCGCTGCCTTCGTGAGTAACATTGATACCGCGACTCCACCTCCTTGTCCTAAAAGCAAATCTCATCTATAGAAACACTAATAATATGTGGAAACTTGTTATTGACTATGCATGTTTCTAATATTCTTTACGAAAACTTTAAAATCAAATAAATAAATAAATTGATGCTATATTAATAATTATGGTAAATCGTTGCAACCCACCTTAAAAGTATATGATAGTGAGGGCCAGAAAATGCCGCGGTAGTACCGTGGTTTTTTTAAGATGTCTGTTGATACTGAAATATAAATAAAATAAAAACATTAACACATAAATCATATCTCGTAGACAATGCTACGAATTCGTAGCTATGTCTACGCCACGATTTCAATTGTTAAATAAACTCTCCACTCAAACTTTTATTTAAAATTCTTATATTATCGTAGGCCAAGAGTAAATTTACCTCTTTCAGCATAT
Organism: Xanthorhoe spadicearia; assembly: GCA_947086425.1. Classification (NCBI taxonomy): domain Eukaryota; kingdom Metazoa; phylum Arthropoda; class Insecta; order Lepidoptera; family Geometridae; genus Xanthorhoe; species Xanthorhoe spadicearia. The sequence continues at coordinate 2,119,804 of OX352198.1, read as the reverse complement.
TAATGGCCTAGAATAATATAAAAGGCTTTTTTTAAATACCTACACATTTAAAACTCGAGCGCGGGCGAGTAAGATTAATACAATACAAGAATAATGTTTGTAGTCATAGGTACTGACATAATTTATTACCTAACTTATAAAAGTTTAGTTTAAGTGACTACCTACCTGGCTCTTCATGTGTACTAAATCTGCCAACGTGGCTGGACTGGCCATCTTCGCTGACACGATTCTGCAATAATAAACAAATGAACAACTTCTTCAATCTTCAATCTTTAGATGGCTTAACTAGCTCTACATTATATTTTATAACAAGAGACTAAACGAAGCCAATTATTGGTCACTGAAACCTCAGGTATATTAAGTTGGCATTTAGTCTCGATTTTCTAACTATACTTGCCAGAAAAAATAGTAAAAATTTAAACCCATTAAAGTATTACCAGTTCATCAGGCGCTGAGCTACTAGCGCCATCTCCCGGCATCCTCTCGCCTTCTGGATACGGCTGCGTCGACTCATGATCTTGCCGGCATTCATCACTGCGGCTCTGAAATTCAATCATACCTACAGCATTCTTTAAGTCACCTGTCAAATTAGCAAAGATGATTATACTTTTTTATGTTTACTGGCTATACAATGAAAAGTAGTACAAGTAGGTAGGTAGGTAGTTTATGTGCGTCATTAAAACAGAACGTCGATGTATGTATGTGTACGATAAATTTAGATATATCCAAATAGAACGTAAACTAAAACGTTCAGTTGAGTACATTATGTGACTAAAACAAAAAACAGCCTTTTGTTGCTGTTCCATGGATGGGTGTAATCTTTAAAATAAAGGGTAAGCTTTGTTGCAGGTTGCAGGTGACGCTTCAAGTAAGTACTTGCTTGATTCTAGAAATAGCAAGTGTCGCAACAAATGTCCAGCCTAATGGTATCGCTGTGTCAACGCATTAGCGCGCACCTTATCTGATACCGGCTCCTGATAATGCTGTCAGAACATTTGTTTTGGAACTTCGACGTACGTACACTCACATTCAAACAATATAGAGCTTAAATAGTAGCTTGCTGAAATTGAAACACTAGCAGCACGCCCCGGCTTTATACGGGTGTACTAATGTAACGGGAAAAAATATAGCCTATAACCATCTAGACAGTCCATTCTACACACATCGGTGAAGATTTTTTGAAATCGGCTGTGTAGTTTTGGAGATTACCTCCATCAAACAAACAAACAAACCAACGTTACTTCTTTTAATACTAGTGAAGATCTACGAGTAGCTGCGTCACGCGGTGTCACCTGTGGTGTTATGATTTATTTATAGAGTTGACTGTCCAAACATTTATGACTTGGTAGGTTGAAGTGAGCATTGTTTTTGTAAGCTTTTTGTTCTTTTTAGCTACATCAGTAACATCGCTTGGTTTTGTTATTTTTCTGCGGCTGTCGATCGAGCACGTGGGAAAGTACAGGGTGGAACTTGCGAATAGCAAAATAACGAATAAAATTAAAGTAATTAATTAGGTATCTACCATAATTTTAGATGGAGCCAATGCAATCAATGCCATACTTTTTGGCGCACTTCATGTGACCTGCACACTCAACTCTCCCCCTCTTACCCTTTTGTGCTTTTATTGTACTACGAGAACAAAGAGCAAAATTTTAGAAGCTAGGCGATTTAAAAGATAATATCATTATATCTTATTAATATTGAAAAGACGAAAATTTTTAATGAATGTCCCAACAAACTACTGAGCATTTTTGACAATAACACATAGGTAACTCTTTATCCAGATCAAAAGCCACGAGCGGAGGCTTGTTAAACATAAAAAGGCTCCATTAAAACCTGATATGCCTATAATCTTATTACTCCTTTTCCTTATAATAGAGCACTTTCGCGATTATAATAAAAAAGACACGCCTATGCCTTTCAGTGACCTCTATGTCAAAGTCGTAAGGTACATTTCCGTGCATAATTCATGGTGTCCCACACATGTGTCACTGTTGATTTATCTTTACCCGGATTGGGATGATGGATGGGTCTTTATTGAACGGCTATAACCGCTACGATAATAACCGATTGCTCAATAAAAATACCATTTGTGATGTGAAACTCTGATTCAGGATCATATTTGCATGGTGAACTATCATCATAAATAAGTACTTTTTTGAAGTAAGTACTGTATTTGTTCATTTAAACTTTGTTAGGAATAGCTAAAGATTTTATAGTAAGTACCTAAGTATTTAAAACTTTTAGATTAGGTAAAATTGTTGATATGCTACAAGAGCGCTTAGTTTGCCAAGTCATAGTAATAACGTAAAGCACAAGTTTATAGTATCCAACAGAAAACAAATGTTCTGCTAAGTGTTTTCCGTTCACAAAACAAAAATTGTCGAATCCTATATAATGCATGTTTAATATAATTTCTCATGTAAATGAAATTGTATTTCCAGAACAGTTTACAATACGATTTAAATTGCTTTCTTATGCTAATTTGACCTTTTACCTTATAAGGATACTAAGGTTGAGTTTAGTCACAAACATTCCAAAGATACACAAATATTTGCCTGATCTTAGCCATGCTCACCCTTGGCCCCTGAATCCTGCCTTCCGTAATCACGCTTTGAATTTGTCAATCAGAAATGCAAATGAATCCACGACTCTGCATATTCGCAACAGTATATAGGTTTAGGGTTTGTTAGTTTGGTCACGGTAAACTAACAGTTCTATGGCGTTCAAGATGTTTCCATGTGGCAATCAAATACCTATGTTACATTTAAGGTACTTTTTAGTGATTAGTTAAAATTATCTTCAGTGTACCTACCTACTGAAAATAATTTTGAATGAAGATATCGAATGATTCCTCTTTTGTGATTCTAAACTCGCTTCCGGATTCGTCATCAGACTCATTAATTTCTCCTAACTAAACTGGCGATCGCAAAGCTTGGAAGCTAATGCTTTGCTCAGCAGTGGGACAGTATAGGTAAAAAAAAGCTTGATGGTTTCTTAAGCTGTCTTTGAACTATTCCACACTTTCTCCCTCATATTACCTACATTAAACACATTTTACTGATCTTATATTATTAAGCGCTTTTGTGAATCAATCAGCCCGTCAGTAACAAAAGCTTTTTATATATTTTCATATCGAAGCATGCGTGTCGTGCTCTCCAGTACCTATAGCACTGATCCGCAAACGTAGGCTTTGAGCACGGCACCCTGTGTTTACTTACTTTACTCTCGATACCGAGCTCATAATTTCAATAAAGAATATTTTACTACTTAGGTACCTATAACATACCAGTTGTCAAGCCATGACAAGGCCGGGATCGATGAAAGACCATGTGAAAGTTGCAATCACAACTTGGATGGGTAAACGCAGGTGGCAATTTCAAAAGTTGTCGGTTACGATTTTTGAAGTACCCAGTTAATCCATAAATGAGATGACCACTTGTTCATACGAATAACTTACTTACTTTTTATATAAAAATTAAGTATATTACTTATTACTTAATTTATATAAAAAGTAACCAGTACCTACGTATACATATATAATAAAGTTAGTAAGATCTTAGGTGATAGAGTTTTTTATATGATTTGATGACTAATGAAATACGTTATATCCATTGGACTCACTAAGCGTAAAAGTACATTGAGAACCACACGGTGAGTAAGGTAAATGCATCATACGTGTGTGGTATTTGCCAAAGTCAGTTCGCAAATTGTGTTTTCTCATGCATTTGTGGTTTGTTATGCATTATACCTACATAAAGCATATCAAAACCACAATAATAATTGCTGAAATGGGTTACCCAACTGTAATACATACAGCTGTTGACAAACTTAAATAGTAGGTAGGTATGTAAACAACCTACACAATAACAAATGTAGCCAGTAGCCAAGATGATTCATCTTCATATAAAAACCATCATCGAACAACTTGGTACTATCCTCGTAAAAGTATTCCCCTGACAAAACTTCAATGTCTTCGGATTCTCTTATTCAATTAGGTCCCAGGTTCCTTCATTATCACGTCGGTGTTTTTTATCCATAGACTTATGGGCAAAGTATATTTAGCGTGTTTCTTCGAATTCTCCACCCTCCAAGATCCATAACTATACGTTATACAAGAAGACAATAAGGCAAATGGCTTGTCCATTCATTTTATTTGGCGTGCGCTATCAGAGACATGTAGCGACGTTCCCTTGAGGTTTCATATACTTACTGACTACCGATATTTTCCACGACATGCCAAAGAATATTTCTTCAGAAATGGGTTTATATTGTTTATGGATTCAAGTGTAATCGTATATAACAAAGGCAAACGTCATGCATCTTCTAAGGTGATATGCATCACAGCCTGGGCAAGCTTTGCGGTTGGTACGAGCAGTTACTTCGCGAAAGTTTTAGAAAGATGAATTATACTTAAAACAGTTTTATAAGAAAAGTCATTATTAGCTTTCAAAAAATGGTTCAAGCTCGGTATCATTAAGTTGATTTGGCATCGCATTAAGTTCAAATATTCGATGAACTATTTTGATATAATTGTTTCTGACAAGTTAATAATTAAACCGCAGAGCAGTCGAATAATAAATGGAGCACAATCGGTCACCACTCGCTTGAGGAAACTCGCGAGCCATAAACTATTTTCCGGGAATTTACTACTAAAATCTAGTTACCTATATTATTATAATATCCGAAAACCGTAAAGATTTTTGTGTTCGATATATATTTTACATTAGCTCGTTTCTACTTCGTTGTTTAGGTTAGGTATAGTATAGAGTAAAGGTAGGTATGTTTGTTTTGTATTTATTCTTTGGTTTACTAAAATATTGTCTATACAGCGAGTCTATAAATAGTTTTCAGTGGAAACTGAGTAATCTGCTTGTTTGTTGATTTAGCGTCACATAACTGATATACCGATTTATCAAATTTAGATTGAAATACGAGAATACAGAACCAAACCATGAAAGCTTTACTTTTACATTAGGTAGGCACACGAACAATAAAATTGTTTTGCCGTGACAGAAACAAACTATCACTATCACATTGTTGTAAGTGCACTGTCAGCAACATTGGCAAAGTTTGCTTTTCCACACGTTGTTGTTTCACAGTGAATTTGGCACGTTGCGCGTTGGACACGCAGTGACCCGGCCAGGGCCAACCTGCCAATATCATGCGGAGTCAACGACTGTCACTAATCCTTATTGAATAACCCATACTCATGAGGTAAACAAAATCTGTAGCCGGAAAATTATGGTGATCATACGTTTTTAATGCACGTGAGTGGATTTGGGTTTATTTTAATTTATAATTTTCATCCGTTGCGGTTGGACCTGACAAATTATTACGAGTATGTCTCATTTCATTATTGAATTCTTAAAAGATTGCTATTTTTAAAAGCACAAAACACATTTTGTTTTTGAAAATTGCATTTTAAGAACAAAAATGTGGAACTTATAACAAATGCCTAGTGTATGAATGTCTAAAGAAACGCATATTCAGCACGCTTCACATAGAGCTTGGCTGGCGAGACATTATGAGATGCACGAAGTGCGTTATTGCAGTTTTATAAGGTTGTGGAATTTTTCTAAAGTGAAATGGAACAAGATATTTATGTGACGCAAAAGTTCCCGCTGCGACGATCTAGATGTAATAAAAATATCGACTCAAACTAAACACTTCTTGCGATAGAATATGACTAACCATCCATAGATCATAAGATATACCACCCATAGTAAAATAAAGGATTTTAAATGCCGAGAATGTTAACCGTAGGTACTTGGCGGTACAATCGCAATCCAGTTATCATGTTACAAGTTAAAAGTCAAAAAAAGTCGCTATAGCCTCTGTAAGATATTTTACAAGTGAATCCATTGAGATTAGTCCACGTAAACATCGATCGTCTATTACAATAACATAACCTGTGGTTTTTCTTGAATAGATATGGTAGGTAGGTAGTATAGGTATACTCGTAGGTGCTAAGAAATCACCACAGTTGCAGTTTGATTTTCGTGAATTCTCTACTGACCTGATCGTAACCTTCAACATCATACGGTGCCTTACATACGCTAAGCCAATAAGTCAATACTTTCATTTTATACACCATAGATAGATATGAGTAACACTTCTTCTAGCCCAACGGTTACGCGTAATCTAACTTCGAAATTTCCATGGGGAATATGCTGCCAACAATTTGAATAAACTTGTGTAACTATCAGCTTTCTGATGGATTGCGAAGGATGTTCAGTTTTCCTGTCATGGGGTTCACATCTTTTGTATGATTAAATACCAAGGGTTTAAAAAAAACTCAACAACTCAAACTGTTTTAATTATTGAGAATAAAATATATCTGTACTAGTATACCAAACTATACTTGGAATCTCGTGTTTTTTGAAATAAATTTGAACTTCGTTCATAAATCAATATTGATAAGTTCTGCAAGAGGACCAGCAAAGCTTATTAAAAATATAAAATTGTACTTGGACAGGTCTGTCACAGCGATCTATCAAAGGGATTTACAAAGAACTTGATTTTCATGAGTCAGCGATTGGCTATAGGTACTCGTTTGTAGCCATTCGTAGACGAACTGGTCACTGGTGGTCGCATAAATCTATTTTAAGTTGGATAAGGGTTAAATAAAACCCACCCTAGACTGTAGGGCTGATACTTCAATTAAGTACTGAGTTAGAAGGAATTCAAAACAACAACAACGAAGTACGTAATTGTAATGCAGTGGGTGGCGTTTTGGAGACTGAAATTATCGCTATGAACAATCCCTTTGCTGATTCACGTCCCTTTGCTCGTCATCGACATTTAAATAGAGTGTTGATTCATGAAAAGACAACACTTTCCAATTAATTTTTATCATTACTATGTCCATAAAAGGCACAAATTTTAACGATGAGTCCGTATAGTATTTTTGTACCACTTTCAAAGTAATTTGGTAATCAAATAGGTATACTTACGCAGAATGTAATTATGACGTTGTAAATAATGCTTGTTGAAGGAAAATCCTGAAAGTATCTACAAGTCTAACATTAGCTTCACAATAATAAGTTGAGTTGATCACTGGCGGACGCTCGAAGACACTTGGCCCCGATAAAGCGGAGGGTCAATAGGGTGTTCCTATTTGCTGTTCGCTTTAATAAGAAGCGGGGAGATTGGTAACATCCTATATATCGCCCGACGAACCGAAGGTGTGGATATGTGACATTTAGTTCTTGTTTTAAAACTATGTCAACTACCACTTGGGTTTATAGCAATGTCAAATGGACTGCAGACTCGTGGTCACACCATTGGTAGGTAACAAAGAGGAATAAAGTTTATCGTGGTTTTACTATGGATCGCGCTTGGCCGATTTAATTATAAGTGATGTCTACCTCTGTAGGTACTGGATCATGTTCAAAGTTCAAGTAAACCCTAAAATATTATCAACTTTAATAGCTGACAGTATCTGCATGATTATCTAGAGAAAACAACAAAGAAAAACAACTTCAGCTTCTTATGTTACATAAGCTAGGAAAACTAGGAGTGAACTCAGCCTATAGGTAGGTACAAAAGTGGGGAAAATAAGTAAGTAAGTACGAATAAGTTGCATAAGCCCAAGACATCTTTAAAGGATCTATTCCAATCTACTGCTAATCCAAGTCTCATCTTAATTCCGCTGGTAAAGGCAAAATTAAAGCAAAAAAAAAATCACATACATTCTCACAAATCTGATCACAGTGATCTGATTCCCCTCAATTTTAAAAGTTACTTCAAATGATTGCGAATTTAAGAGAAAATCGATCGAACAACATCTTGTGGTGCTCGATTGAGCCGAATTGAAAGTAACTGCTACCTTTTCCTTTATATTAGGCTCTGAAGTACACTTCACGGATCATAAAGAGCCTTGTTAAAATGTATTTTTGAGATAATGTCAGGGCTATTTCAGAATAACTGCGCAAAATGAAACGGAAATAATGAATTGTTATTCTGTAAATCCCACTAATTAATAACGTACACCTACCTAGATTTTAATGTGATAGTTTGATGAATAGATCTGATGTTTGATGATGTTTTTCAATCCCTGAAACTTGAAAATTGTGACTAAGAATGAGATCAGCATTCTTAATAAGTACTTATATTTTTTTTCCCGGGTAAAATGTCGGTAATGTCACCGTTAAACTTTTCTAAACGTGTTTGAGGCCTTTTCTTAAAGAAACTTACGTTCACATTTCCATTAGTGTAGCGCTGCGCGTCCTCGCTGGCTGCCGACGTCACTTCAACCATCGTCTCCAACCGATCGTCTCCTGGAAAAGTATATTATAATTCGTAGCTATAATTAATAAAACTGGTTTGATTAAACGTGCTAATCTATATAACTCTATCTATGTAGAGTTTGAAACAATAAGAATAATTACATTTATAATTTTATATTATCCCTATTCTATGCATTGAAAAAGAAATAAAAGTAAAATCGTCTACACAGAGGCAGTTAAAATCCTTAAAATAATTTAGAAGTTGATGTGATACCATATAATATAGAGTCAAGTAAGTGAACCAACAAAAATACCATGCAAATATCTTTTTGAGTTCATAAATGTAGGTACATTGCAATATTTTTCCGCGCTCTACCAATGCAATATCTTGGTATTTGAGTCTTTGCGTCTCGCCCCGAACAAACATACTATAGCACGCTTTAGCTATTCAGCTTATTCATTTTACGTTCTAGCTGAACACATGTTGCTGACCAGAGTTCATTACTCCACCAGGTGACTTCGGTTGTAAAATATGAGTGCCATTTTATTTGATACTTTAAAATTGAATATGATGAATAAAGAAAGATTTTCATAGAACGAAAGGTTAGTAAGTAGGGAAAAGGTAGCATTTTCATGAAACGTTTTGATTCTATCCTAATTTTTAAAACCAGTTTTAAAATACCTATTTCGCTACAATTTTCTAACAGTATTGATTTTTAAATGCTAACGACATGGATTACGGCATAATGTGTGAAATGTCCATGGATATTTATTTATTTTTAAAGAAACAACTATTGCTATCTATTGCTATTAGGTATAGTAGTGACTAGTAGGTACCCATTTACTCATTTACTAAAATCTCGCTTAACTAAATTTCATATTCGGTAGGTATTATGTGAGCTTCTTAAAAATACTTACTCAATGGAGATGAGTTTTAATATTGATTCAAAACCCTTAGTAATTCCCCTATGATTATGATATTCCGAGAACTCTCATTTCATTGTCCGTTGTGCCGTTGTTGAGTAATCAACCAAAGGCAAATATTAAAGACGAACGTAGCCATTTAATTTTTTTTTTAATGTTTGCTGATTGTTAACACTGCGAAGACCATGTTCCACTGGTTTATTGCTGGGCTATAAGATCTACCAAAGATACTATCAGATTACTATCACAGCGATGCTCACTTGGCGATCAGAACGAGAAATAGTCCATCGCAATCACTCACTCGCTTTTAGCCCAGAGATAAATTTTCTAGCTTCAAGTTCTACTCGTTACTCGTACATCGTTTCTACTCGGACAATTGCCTTACCAATCAGTGAAATTAGTCAGTTATATCAGATAACTTGTCTCTACGAGGCTGCCAAGTCATAATTTGTGTATCTAGTGTTTCTTGCCAATCGCAGTCTTTGCTCAATCGAACGTACGACTCAATCGCATTATACCCCTTTAACTATTTTCCGAAACCCAATACCGATTGGCTTATATTTTTATTCGAATAAATGATATTATTACTCTATTACTTCAATTTACCTTTCCTGCCTTTTTAATATTTACTAGCTGCTCCCCGCGGTTTCACCCGCGTAAGTCCCGTTCCCGCGGGAATATCGGGATAAAAAGTAGCCTATGTTACTCGTGGATAATGTAGCTTTCGAATGGTGAAAGAATTTTTAAAATCGGTCCAGTAGTTTTTGAGCCTATTCATTACAACCAAACAAACAAACAAACAAACAAAGTTTTCCTCTTTATAATATTAGTGTAGATTTATGTTGTAGGTAGATACTTAAGTTTTTATATGCGTTTAAAATACTTGTTTATTTCTATTAAGATTTCTTGTTGCCCATTTTATCCTGCAATAATAAACTGGTCTATATTATTAGACAATCATCTTCCATGTCTTTCCCTTTTGTAATAAATATTTATATGTTGCTTCTCATTTTGCGATGCTGCATAATTATATTCGTTCTATTTATATCAGTATTTCCTCAATAACTAATTTTCTTATTAAACCAGTTCAGATTAGATTCTTTAAATAGTTTAGATAGCGTCCGAAAATACTCTTAAAAACCCAAAATCAAAGAAACCTATTAATTTCAATCCACCATCAACTATAAAGAATACGTTCAAAGTGTATCCAAACGTGCATGCTTATCTATAATGTAAAATATAAGATACCTACGTAAGCAGTTGAATTACTGCGTTTGGCCATAAAACATGCCATGGGTTCAGGGCTCCTGTCGTAATTTCTACCACAATCCGTACATCAAACAATCTTTAAATACGCAAATAAACTGCTTTTAAAATGCGTACATCTGTAGCATCTTCAGAGCTAACAATTTTCGTGCTATTTTCGCTCTCCGCCGTTTCAATACAACTAAGTCCTAATCCATCTCACACGCATATCCAAAGTACACAAATCTTAGAACCATTCAGACCAAAATACAATTGGCACAGTAAATAATGGGGTTGTGTGTTTACTCAATAAAAGCTTTGAAAATAGAATGGTGTAAAGTAAAAATGTTTCTATTTATAGACCCATGAGCTGATGAAAATATTTACGATTCTGCACGATACATAAAGTCTTGACACGGCATTGAGAAGAAACATAAAATTAGTTTCATAATAAAATAACAATAACATGCTGAAAGATATGTGGACGCTTTAAGCGAGGGTCAAAATCTGTTCTCATCGTTCATAATGACCAAGATTATTTGTTTTTTTTAAATTCGTGTTTTATCTGTATCTTTTCCAACACAGCTCTTCTTTATAATTCTTTTTAAGTTGAAAAGTATGAATGGATTAAGAGGCACCTAGACAAAAACAAAGCAAATGCGAAGTTAAGATAAAAGTGACGTTCATTCATACCAGATTAAAATACTGTTGGTAGTTTCAGTTCTTTTCTTAAAGAGGTTCTCATATTTACTTGTATTGGCAAATGTCTCAAGATTTCTACTCAAATATGTTGTTGTTTTAACTAAAACATGTTTACTCCGCTATTTTTCTCAGAAAAAGAGCTCATTTATCGCTAAGACTTATTAAAAAAATATGGTATAGTTGTTTAATAAAAGTTGAATCGTTATTGGCAACGGAACCATATATAATGTTGTAAGTATTACTTACCTATAATATATATAGGTGCTCAAAAAATATTTATTTTGAAAATTTCTGTTAGGAGCCCATATTTTCTAAATAAAATAACAACTGCCTTCTAGTTTTGTATCTCACTTGTAAAAAATATACCTACTCAAATTTTAGATTTTACATGAAATAGAAAGTAATAACTCACCACTTGAAAGTAATCAGTACAATTTTCTAATTCTGATTTTTATTGATGTTTTACAGTGATTGTCAGACTATACTGTGACACACAAATAGGTAAACACAGTTCGATTAAGCCAGCTGTAAAACGTTATTATCGAATAACTGCTGGTTTATTACTCAGGGCCAATGTCTACTAAAGTAACGCGTCACTTACATAAATAGGACGGTAGCAAGTTTTCATCAAAACTTCGCCGAACAAAAAATAATAATAACACTCGAGTAAAGTTACAATTTTGCTAAGGCCGAAGGGATTTAATAATCACTCACTGGCGAAAGTTATACCCATATTTGCATGTAACGAACCTGTTATGTATTGCTAAAACGTTGCATAAATCTATACTAATATTAGAAAGAGGTAAAGTTGATTTGTTTGTTTGTATGGGGTAATGTGCAAAACGTCCTATTCGTTTTCAATATTTCTTTCACCGATGTGTAGATTTTGTAGACTAAATTTTGTCTCGGTAAAATACCGGGTTTCAGTATAGTCCACCCGTGCAAAGCCGGGACGGTCTTTCCATAAAGTGGCAGCACACTGTATCTTACTAAAACATTAAAGTCAAAAGATGCGCCTGCCGTTTGGTCGTATCGGCATTACGTAAAGCTTTAGTGGGCATTAAGCTTCTAGTTTAAGCTTATTTTACGACAGCAATTTATTCCGTCTAATTTTTCCCTGACTCTAGATTTAGGCGGGGCTGAGGGGTAAACTCGTTTAACGTAATCTGGCTTACCGGATTCTACTGCTTCAAGTTGAAATTAAGGTTTAGAATTTGGGTTACAAGAAGATAAACATGTGCTAACAATGAGTAACTTAAAAGTACTACTCATTTGATTCTTTTTCTTACTTCTATTTATAAGGTTATTTTTAAATTTAATCTCCAGTTATTGTAATCAGTGGAGTTTGTTTTAGATAAATTTTATTACCTAGATACTTTATATAAGTACATAATTTTAATTTTGAATGTATGATCAGTTACTTGTTAAATTAGTATCAATTTGTTATCCAATATCTGCTTTGAATCGTTGGGATATTACTTAGTCATATAATTAATCAGATTGATAAATCCAATAATGAAATACTCTCCCATTTGGCCAATACGGCTTCTTACGAGTACTTACATGATTCCTGGATAAAATGTAACCTATCACTAAAAAACTCATGCTACTTTATCTCTACGCTAATTTAGTTAAATATTTTTTAGATTCCATTAATCAATAAGTCCAAATCCTCTTTATAATATTAAGATATATGTGTATTTAACTAAGGTCACCTTTCCCCGGCTCATGAAGTGCAAATTACCTCGAGTGCTAACCTTTTAGTGGAGAAGGCATGTCTGCTCGCCCGCGGCCAGCGTCTGCAACAAACAATATCATTACAACTTTGTGATGAAGGCTTATTTAAAATTATTTAAGAACCAACTTAATCACCGAAAGTCGTGGAATTAAATAATGAAGGTGCATTCATAATTGAATACTTGGATTATACACATATTTTTCTTATACCCTTTGAACTTATGCTGAAAGGTAAAAAAAGTTAACAATTTCATTTGTAATTTTTTTAATGATTTTTAATTTTCACCTGCTAATATTACTGCGATCTAGAGATCGATTGATTTATTGGTATTTCAACATATATAGGTACCTAGTTTATGAAAAAAAATCAGAATTTCAAATTGTCCAAAACTGTGAAGTTACACACCTACAAGAGTGCCTAAAGCTTTTATTACTAAGTATACCTCATGTCATTATATAAATCAGCCGACTCATGTGTTGTAGAATCACTGAGCCAACAAACAAAACCAAATTTGAGTACCAGCATAAAACAAAGTAATCTCAACAGAGACGTGAAAGTGGCCAGCCACTTTATAACAAAGCACATTGAGCTGAAACTTTTGATAATCACTTCGTTTACGCCGCGTCAGGTTAACAACTGTTTTTACTTTGTTTCTGACAATAAGTATACATACCTATAAACATGATTGCTGTTGCCTTCCTTACTAGTTAGCTTTCTATTAGCGACGATGGGATTACAACATGTCACGTATGGAATGTTAATTTCTTCTAGTGGGCATATAATAATAGTATATATATATAATAGTATATATAATATATCTATTGGACATGTAGTTAGAGCTAAGCTCTAACTACCTCCTTAGACATCTTCAAAGGATCTAAAAAATACTTAAACTAAACAGTCAAAGTCTGTCTGAGAATTAAACTTGGACCTTTTGAGTCATTCATTGATTCATTCACTTTTCTATTAGCTACCAAGTTCATCATTTTACCATTTAAGTATGAATAAAACACCTTACGTACCCACTCTACTTCCTTTTCAGCAAATGATGTAGTTTCTCCGTTATAATCCACTTTATAACGTCAATGGCTGTTACTAGCTGGGACTTTATTGCCTGTAATTTAGTTGTCTAGACGCGAGTTCTCTTAAGCACTTCTGCTTCTAAGGCTTATTCTTAACAAAATTTTACCGTTACTTAACTATCGCGATACTTTCTTAGTTTTATTCCAGTTCTTTCTTTTGAGATATACTGTCAGGTCAGGTCTGGAGATTATTATTTTTACATTGATGTTTTAATTATGTTTGGTTTCCTTGTTTTGATATTTACACATAGGTACACTATTTAAGTATGGTCAGCGAGTACTACGACATAAACACAAAAAAATGTGAAGAATTGCCTTATCACAGCAACGAGACGACTTTATGTTACCTACTTATTTAAATTTACGTATACAAAACCAGTGTGATTAAAACTTTATTGTTGACATAACTTTCTTGAATATCTTCTAATAAATAAGATAATTGAACTATGTTAGCCTATAATTCAGTCTTATTATGGTACCAAAGGGAGAAGACGATTATTAGAGAATCACGATTATTAATCTCTTTAAACAGATTACAGAGGACCGATAATTCATAATATTTACACCGAAATCAAGTTTTAAACAAATCTTGACAAACAATGGTCGGGCACTCTAGATTGAAAGCGAAAATAAATATTAATTTTATTTGAATTAGTCTCATAAGATAAAAACCGTTAAAACGGTCGAAAACATCAATTAACTTAAAAGGACCTTCAAAGTCTTTTGTCAGTGAATTCAAATTATTAAATTGTTGGAGCGGAAAAATATAAATTACAAACGAGGCACGAGCGTATCATTCAATATGGGCGTGTTTTCGGGATAAAGCATTAAATAAATCTATGAACATCTAATTTTAACTCAGAATACCTATCAAAAAACAATAACATTTGATCGTTTTTACTTTTCCTGTTTTTTAAGTAGGTAGTAGTACCACAAGATGGTAGTACCGCAGATTACATAAGTACAGATACCTCATCTCGAACATTGATTTAAGCTCATTGGAGCTATTCGATCCTGTTATGTGGGATTGAACCCAATTTCTACTGTAGGTATACTTACGAAGTTGCCCATCTTTATTCTGTTGTTGCGGTAATACAAAACAAGCAGTAGATACATACCTAACTAATTCATACTTACTACAAATGGCGATAGCGATATCGCTTCGGTTTAAATAGTATAAAAAAAACTAAAGATTATTTTCTCCATTACTTAGAGAATGGATGTATTAATAACAATCTAAACTAAACACGAAAAACACAAATTGGACATCGATTTTTATTCTCGCAACCCCATACGACACCCGTGGTCTGCTAATTGCAGCTCGTTGTCGCAATAACCCCCTGTCATTCAATTAATTATGTTTTATCGTATGGAAGGCTGCCTGGAAATATTGCCTACTTATTGACCGTGATGAATCATGATAAGTAATGATGGTAAAGCAAAATTAGTCGTTTGTGCTCTTGTATATTGACTCGAAGTCATAATAAGAAATTATTCAATTAATACTAGCGACCGCTGTAATCATATACTTTGGCACATCTGGGCTTAGTAAAGTAGTCTGCTACTAGTTATTACTGCTTTACTTTTAATGTACGCGTACAAAAGATGTAACGAAGCAGCAATAAGTGGTTGGATTAAATAACAAATCATCTTCTAAATTTTATTTTTAATTAGAAAATCCATGTAGATGGACAATAATATGAATCTTGCATTAATTCTCTTTGTAAATAATGGACATCTTAATCTTAATACCCAGGAACTTAACGTTATTGTTTTAGACCAAAATTCTGGAGCAGTTCCGTTGCTGATACAATAGTCAGGGAAAATTTGCATAGCACAACAATGGAAGGTTGCCGTCAATTTCAGCATGAAGGTTTCACGCTAGTCGTCAAACAACTCACAGAATTTCTGTCCATTTCGTTATTTCTTCAAACACAATTTTACTTAGATTTTTATGTAGAAATCCGTCACTATCGATTTGTAAAAACTGTCTTTTGACTGGATTACAATTTTCTGGCTGTTTACAATGTCTTTAATATAGATTATAATACTTACACCTAATTTACAATTTTACGGTAAAATAAACATGAAAATAAAATGATTTAGCATTTCCTTGATTTATAATTACAACTTCTAGTTATTAAAAGGCATTTTAGTCGCATTTTCGGCCCTTTGAACTATCTTTGTGGAATGAAAGATAGTGTAAGTAGCTAGCGAAGTTGTAGGGCAAAGATGCTACTTAAGAACTCATTTCCACTGGAACAAAAGATTTTTCCGGTGCGGCTAGCGATTAAGCTTAAGTGAGGCTTTAGATTGCTCACTCTTGGAGGCAATACAACTAGACCTTTGGAAGATCAGTCTTAATCTAAACCTTACACTTTAAGAAATTTGTAGGAAATTGATAAAAATATTAATTGATGCTATGGTTAGCGTCTTATGGGATATTGAGTGTTTTTTGTCACTCACATCGCAAAAAGAGATGGCAAAAGATTAATCAGCCGCTTGAAATCAGTGGAGGAAAAGATATAAAAGCTTTATTTGCACGGAAAACACTCTAATTGAAAATATGTAAGTAGTTTCAGTTTTCAAGCTTTCAGTTCACATCAAGTTGAATAGAGAGTGCCTATACATCTTTACTACATGATCTACACATCGTCAGGAGGCAATCTTTGTCTATACTTAGTGATAGGTACATGGTAGTGCCTGGGACATTGTTGAGATGGAATAGGCTTGCCCAGCACCTAAACCATCCTCTCAGCTTAGCCGGCCATATCCACAGGAAAGAAAATGGTCAATACTAGTTGAATAAGTTTATCGTTATTTGCTGAACTTTATAATACTCGTATCAATCAAGTTTATCATGTTATCGTAGATCATGTGATTGATAAATCTCAGTTTTCTCAATAACATATGGTATAAGATGACGTTTGAAGCTTAGTCCCATCCACAATCAAAGGGAACTTCCACTTAATAAACATGAACCCAACAGACCCCTCCATCTGCTGGAAATTGGATATCGCACTTGTACCGGGTGTGAAGGATTATTATACTATAACTATCCCTCGGCTTCGCTCGCGTAGTACCTTTTCTTCTTCCTGCCCTTATCCCACTATGTGTTGTATTGTGTTCTTCTTCCATTTCCCTCTATAAGACGTCATCTCAGCACTCACACCTTTCTTACTCATGTCATTCCTCACACAATCCATCCTTCTTTTCTTTGGTCTTCCCCTAGACCTATATATATCCATCCACATTCACGTGTTATTCCAGGTCATAAGCTATGTATTTTCCAAGTTTCAGATTCGTTTAGTAGTTTTCTCGTGAAAGAGTAGAGATCATGTAAAAGCTATCGTTATTATCCAAAAGGTCCTAAAGTAGAATGAGTGAGAGTTATACCTAGCAATGCCATAACATAGACAAGCAGTATGTTAGTCAATAACAAATCATCAAAAATGCAGTCACTTTATTTTAGAAAAGTACTTTGTTCTAGGTTATTTTTCTTAGTTATCTAAAGTTAATCAAGGTGTTGGTGTAGAAACTTCGAGATAAGTTCACATGACTCATCACTTAAGTCGCATTTACACGATGCAAGATTCTTGATTGTTGCATACAATTCAATTGAAACAATATTTGACTTTCATTAAATTTAATTGCTTAGCTTGAGACGATATGACGCTGTGTGGAATATCCAAGGATTCTTTTTTTATTATTTATACGAGTAAATCTTCAGATGATCATGACTCTAGTTTTCACAAAATCTCTACCATACGCAGAGTGTCGACATACAATATCATTTTATTATTTTTATTAATTTTTGTTGTCCACATTGAATGGAGACTACGTCACGTAAATGGGGACAAAAGCACAGTTTCTACTGCTGAAGAATTAAGAAACATTTTATTGCTAATAAACAAAACAAATTAGTTTCGGGGTTTGACCGCGAATCTCAGTTTTATCAATTAATTTTCTAGCCGTATTTTACTCTGTTTGAAAGCAAGAAAATTGGATTTAAAACCAGTTGACAAACCGCAGAGATATTTCCACGATATAAATTCAATTGTATTCGAGATTGCAGGTTTCGGTTTTGGCACCCTGCCGCATATTTTATCTTCAAGCTCTGTTTATTTAGATATTTAATTGTAGGTACTCGTAAATATTTATTTAACTGAAAGCCATATATTTCATATTATTTACTGCTAATTGGTATGTATGTGAAATGACGCAAACAATTCAACCTACGTCAATCGATAGTTACCTATTTAAAATTACATTAATAAGAATAACCACAATTAGACAATTACTAAGGGGTTCATAAAAATATGGAAGGAAACTACTTACTACATATTATTATACTACTACGTACAAAAAAAAATGGATTCACAATGTTTTAGTAGAAACATTTTATTAACTGTTAGATCAAATTAATAACTGTAATTTTTATAAATAAATGATAATGGTTATGATGATTATGATAAAATACTACCCATGGTCCTGCTGGGAGGTTATTCGCGAGGACCTACCCAATCGTAACGTGACCTAACGCTGCTCGACACCGCGCTAAAAGGTCTGACTACCATCAAACCCTTTGTTCGGTGTAGGACAGATTCTGGATTAGACAGATTCGCGTTAAATTGCATCAAAAAGGGTACCTAAGTAATTCTATAAAAAAAGTAAAAAAAAGGATTCATATTATGATTATGTTATTGAAACATGTGCCAGGTTTCCATTTGATTTTTATTCGATGAAACACGGAATTCCATTACTTGACAATATCCGCTCCGCCCTTTTGTGGGTTTTAACTTATCAATCTCGTGCATAATTCATTTTATGCGACATTGCTACGAAATTTCACGTACGATTTGATTAGACCAGGAATCCGCGCGGAAAGTGCTTTTGCCGGAGTGACTAGGTAATAAATATAGGTATACAAAACCTCAAACGCAATAATTGTACTAATTGTATTATTAATCCTACTAATTCCATAAATGTGAAGGTGGATCTCAGGATATATTATAATAGGTATTCAGTGATACAAAATGTTGTTAGCATGTGAGGTAATGTCACGGGACGAAACTAGTTTTTACATATAACTCATTTTTAGAAAGTTGTTGTAAAGCATAAGTTCCATTGTGTTAACATTTTGGCTATAGCTACAGTATGAAGGCCTAATAAAAACTTAAAGTAGGCTTGAACTCTTGTTTACGTCAAGTCTACTCTTAGTTTTATAAGATAGACCATGGATGTAAAGATCTTGGGTTGTTTTTTAATAGTGACCTCTCTTGTCACTTTGACTGCATTCACTTTCCCCATATTTATTAGTTATCCGGCTAAGTGAGAAGTTTGATAGTTGCTCCAAGGTAGTTTAAGTTACGGTTACAAATTAGGGGTAAAATACTGTTATTTCCTCAGGGAAAATATGATATTGACAGTGTACCAAGGAAGGTCTTGGCCAAACAACTTCGCAGGCATTTTATTTGTTTTCCGACACTGTTTTACGAGTGTGCTGACTCACTGATTCCGGAGGCGACAGGCAAACTCTCCATTCAGTTAATTAATTTTCTGTTTTCCTTGTGTTACACGATGCCACTTGTGTGTGCTCGGCTTTATTACCTTCTATGATTAAATTAATCTTAGAAATATAGTTAAAAGGCAATTGTCAGATGTTGTCTTATGCTCGATTTCCATAACCAACGTACGGATGTCCGTAGGTCCATCACCATAGCAACTTTGTTACTACAATATAAAATGTATGAAACTTTTTGACAGACAACATCGTTGCTATGGCGAAAGTCCTACGGCCATCCATAAGTTGGTTATAGGAACCGGCCGTTATTACATAACAAAATTACGGTTATTGATACCGCTCAGGGGTTTGATTTAAAGCCGTGCTTGAATTGTGATTTTGAATAAATTGCAACATGTGTAGGTGACACATGTTGCAATTTATTCAAAATCACAATTCGTTTACGTTTACGTCTTTTGAGAAAAAAACTCGTTTCGCCTAAGCAAAATTTAAATCGAGTAATCCGAGCCAAAGATATCTGCAATCGACAAGGTTAGTGTGGGCTTGCTGTATAAATCATCGTAGCACATCATAGTTTTTCTCACGCCAATACCAAACTAACTAGTGAATAACACTACATAATAATAAACACAAACAGTGTTTCCCGTTATACATACAGGACGACAATTCAGCTATTCACATCATTGAATTAATCAGCATCATTTAACACAACCCTTCCGAAGTTTTCGTTTGCTTCGCGCAAATACAACGATAAACATGCAAATGTGTCTCGATCCATTTAACCGAAGGCCCGCGATGGATCTTGAAGGATAGACGCTTCTGTTAATAAAACCAAGCGTAAAATATCCAAGGAGGACTCAGCAGTCAGCGTTTTTGGCGCCTTTATGCTCGATAAGCTGGTTAAGTTACTATACATGTTTGTATACAGGGTGGAAAGTTTCCATGGCCACTAGAGGGGAGCGACCCTGAATCCTTTAGTTCTATTCATTAGCTCATTTTACTTACTATTTTTAAAATAATTTTTAGATAACAAATTATAATGAATGCAATTAAAACGTATCACGTCAAGTAATCATGAAATTTACCTTAATTTTCTGAGCGCTACCACGGCTGGTGCAATCCATTCGAAACGTCGGGCTTATACAATTTTGGTAACTTCATGTTAAATACCTATTAAAACCAAGACAATTAAATAAACAAATAGGTATGCAAAAATCGTTTAATATTTTTAGACAGCTTTGTCTAGTCCCGGACTAAGAAACTAAATTAAACTTTAGGGCCTCCATTTTCAACAGAAATATTATAAGTTTTGGAAGTGTAATAGACACTTTCACATAATCACCCAAGCAGACTTTCAGGTCGTTTCTAAGATGTCACGTAGAGCATCTACGAATGTCGTAGCACTCGTAGCACCTCGTAGAACGCTATCTTTCGTTACCAAATGCGATTGTGTCGCTTTCATTACTGTTTGATGACGTCATTATTATACGAACACAGAATGTATACATCTTATTAGTATAAATTGAAAGTTGGAGATGTAAGGTAGTTTGTAGTTCAATTACAAAAAATGCTTCAAACAATCAAAGTTGTATTTAGGTTTGCAGTAAACTCCTACAGAATTTTGATGAGTAATATGATTTGTAATGAAAGCTAATCTTTTCAACGCGTGATCCGAGGGCTGGCTCTTATTTGGCACAACGAATAAGCATTGCCATTCAACGTGGTAATGCGGCCAGTGTCTTGGGCACGCTTCCGACTGACAGTGGTTTGGATCAGTTGAGCTACCTATAGACCGTTTGCAACGGTCCTTAGGTGGCTCAACTGGTTCTATTAGTATTATATACAATAATGTAAATATGTAGGTACCTAATAGTTTAGTTTCTGTAAATAAAGTTTTCTAATAATTAAGTAATAAATCTTTTCAAGTACAAATTATTGAATTGACATTCAAATCACAAAATTAGATGAGCGACAGCTAATAACAACACAGCGCTTCCTTGTTTCGGAGGAGGCCATGTTCAATTTCCTGAACTCAAATGTACTTTTTTTCCATTTCTTCCATTCTTATATTAATAAACTTGTACTATCTATTAAACAGCAGAACAAAAAGAAAATACTTTTTTACCATTACTACAAAAAACATCTAGGCAAAAGCTCGTAAACCCAGACATTCTTTAGACGACCATAAAAAACTAAGAAGTACATAATATGACTTGACTTTATGATAACTAACACTTTTATGTTGCGTAGATTATCATGAACTTCGGTTTATAGCCGTTTGTAGTTTTATATTTGGTCTACCGTATTCCACAGATTTAATGTCTATTCGTGTGTCTATTTATGGTTTCTATATTTGGATTCATTCATCAATATTCTTGTACTAATTCAATAAAGGTACGTCATTTAGCGTAAACAAACAAATTAAAACACAAATGAAAAAATGAAAGTGAACTCCTACTTACTCAGTAAAGTTATAATCATAAATAAATTAAATTGTACATAAAACAGTTAGAAACTCCAGCCTTTATTTCCAGGTAAGTTTTTAAAACTGTTTTAAAACTAGTTTGCACTTTAAAATGTGTTCATTCAACAACAGTGTTCGGGCGCTGTCCACCTGCAGCGTATTACAGGCTTTAACACAATATACGCACATTCACAGGTACTCTAGTAATATAACTGTTCCTAAGAGGCGTTATGCAAGACTATATAAACCTACTAGAATAATTTTGAAGTTATTTCCTCAACTGCTGGCATTGCATTTCACACGTTCACCTGCCAAGCTTACAGCGTAGGGGCAATTCTGTTTTGATATAGGTAGTATGAGTGCCAGTAGCACTCAATGAGCAAGTCTCTGATTCAATGCTAAGCCTCTAGTTTATTTCTTTCTTCGTAATAATGTATAATTTGAAGCATAATAGTGTTGTTGAGCCCAGTGATCCACTTTTTAACACTATTGGATAAATTCAATTTAAGAAATAAGATCACCGAAAGCAGAAAATTAACAGATTTCTGGCCTGATTTTGAGTTGTGATGATTGCAAAAGAAGAAAAAGTTACACCAACTTTAAAAACGATGCGAAGTGATGTATCATGTATTTCTATTTGATGATCTAACATTTTCAAACATACAAGTACGGATAAAGGTTATATGGAAGACGCATGTTAAATTGTCAGTAAGAGCCATAAAGTCGGCTTTTATTGCTGGTATGGGCAAAGGAAATGGATAAGTGACCGCTAAGTGTATGAAATTACTACGAATATAAAACTGGTTTTAGCCCGTGTCACCGCTTGCTAATTTTTCTTATTTGGGGTAGGGCTTAGGGTTACTAAAAATATGTGTTTACCTATGTATTTGATGCTGATCTCTTAAGCCATTCAGGCCTTAAATCGTAACAAAAAAAACTTTGGGAACTAGAGCTAATATTCAACGATGAATTTATATTTGATGCATATTCAGAAACGCCAACACAAACAACACTGTTCAATGTTCATACTACAAGTACGAAACAACAGACAATAATTATTACTCCTAAGCCATCGCATAGTGAACAGTAATGGGACCGCTGTTACTCTGCGCGACCGCCTAATGGACTCGAGAAGCAAGCTCTCTGATTAGACATGCCACCAGGAACACATACCGAGCTTTATTTATAGAAACAAATAACTGGCGAAGAGACGTTATCAGTTGATTGTATGTTATGTATAGTAATGTTGCTAGATGTATTTTGTCAGAAGTCAAAATGCCTGAAACATTGTTCAAATTTAATAGGCTTGCCCCGTTCTAATGGGAAGGCATATTTCTTTTAAACTGGGCCACTACCTAAACTATCATACCTACAGGAAAGATAATATTTGGACTGGACGCAAGACTCTTGCCTGTTGCATACAATTATATTGAAGCAATAATCAAGATTTATGGCAAACAATAATAAATAAATAAATATCCTTGGACATTTCACACAGCGTCATCTAGTCCCAAGCTAAGCAACTTAATGCTTGTGTTATGGTGACCAGATATGACTGATATAATACTTCGATTTTTTTTGTAAATTCATACACATTATAGTTAGAAAACACACAGACACGGAACTAATATCTGCAGAACAAATAAATCATTTGTCCGTAGCGAGGATCGAACCCGCAACCTCCGTGCCTTAGCCGGACCTTCGCCCACTGTGCCACAGAAGTCGTCAATGCTTAGATGCAAGTCATGGTGACATTCAATTGTATGCAACAACAAGAAAGTTGCATCGTGTAAATGGGACTTAATATTCATATAATAATAATACACAAATTCGATACAGCAACTGTAGCGGAATAAATCACAAATGAAATTCAACAATCCTTATCAAAGGTTTATATATCCGAAACAATTATATGACAAAGCGTTACTACTTAGGTACTTACTAAATAGTTGGTACGAGTTCAACTGGTATTCATTGCATTATTAAATGTTGCATGATTGATTTTCCTTATTTCATCGCAATGGCATGGTCCAGCTCGTTTAAGGTAAAACATTGATATTCATTACTCATAATAATGAATATCCCTGTTTTGTTGTAGCTTTGTTATTTGAATTTGTTTGGTTAGATTATTTACCTAGTAAAGTCTAGTTACTCTCCAAAGATTATAATTTTAGATTAAAACAGCTTTGATAAAGTTTATCTTCTAAAGTAACTACCTATATTTCAAGTAAGAAAGGCTTGTGAGTTTTATAAACAAATGATTATTTTTTTATTTAGGTACAGTTCAGCTTTATTGCTTATTTTTAGGGTTTCGTTGTAAAGTGCGAAGAAACCCTTCGGCAAGAAGGCTAATAAAAAATCTACAAATAGAATTTACATAGACGGATTGGAAAATATATAGTTTAAATGAATTATAAGATATTGTAAGGTTGTAGTTTCTAATTTTGAGTACCTAATATATGTTTTTTATGAAATAAATACAAAATAACTCATAGTCATGCAACAAACAATTTTCAAACCAAACTTACCTCACTAAACTTTCATAACCGCACAATCAGTAACAAGTTTATTCACTAAAGCACGTCACTGCACTCACTATTTAGAAGTATCATCCAAAAGCATTTAACACTTGTTTATACCATCACTGGTTTCAGAACTTCTAAAAGGCCTGTTAGAACTTTTAAAAGATCTACTCGAAAACTTACGAGATTTTGTCACACCGATAAACACGTACATTCTGAACCAACGCGGCGACTTGACTGACGAACTGAGGATAGAGTACGCGTTAGCAAATGCATGTATTCTTGATATAATTGATGTGTGCGTTTATGTGTCAAAGTGTTAAAATAATTTCAATTAATGAGTATAAAAGGCCAACTCTGGTGACGGAGTTTTTGGCCCGCCCAAAAGCCTTCGCCATGGCTTCATCTCAGAGGTGCCGACAATTTAACGTAATACTGGTAATTCTTTGATATAGGTGAAGGATAAATGAAAGTTATGATTAATTCGGAGTAATGACATGACTAAAAGTTTTCCTTGAAATTAGGTAATATGAGGAGGCAGGTATTGGAAGCGTTAGAAACATATTTCATCAATCACTATCACAAAGTAAAGATCCAAACGCACATATAGAGCTTACACACAAAGTAAGCTATCTGTGCGTTCAGTAGATTTCGCGTGAGAAGAGCATCAAACATAGCATACCTCCACAAATCCCTACAAACTTTATCGTTTAGGTATAATACTTATTAATGGAATGATCACAATTATTATTTATTAATTTAAGCCTGCATTGTCCCACTGCAGGGCAAAGGCCTTCCTTCCCTTTCTCCACTTATCCCTACCCTGAGCTAGTGTGGTCCATTGTGGGCAGTAAGAGTCAAGTCCGTCTTATTAGTGGAATAACTTATATAATTTTGAATTAAGTAATTGTTTACTGTTAAATTAGGTACCTACTTTTTATTTTGTCTTAACTCTATAGATTTACGATTGGAGCGACATACTGGTGAAAAGACACAAACGTATGTGTGGCTTCACTCTTAACAAAAGCCTTGTTCTCGTTATTTAAAAAAAGTTCGAATAAAATTCTAAAATTAACCTTAGCATTGGAAGTGAGGCTATTCGACATCGAGATGTTAATCCTCATTATATTGCCACTTGCTCATACGAAAGAAGAAGAAGATTATATTGCAAATACACGAAGCACTCCATCGTAGATAGGATATAGATTGAGCATGTTATCTATCGATTGGAGTGCCCGCGCAGTGCTTTCTGTGTTTCTGATGTTTACCAATCGCCATGAACTTAATAAAATGAAAATGAAAAAAAGGAAAATAATAAACCTAAAACGAAAGTTTAGCTAAACGAACATATAATATTATGCTGATATTTGCATGAAATTTATTTGTTTTTTTTTGCATGAAATTTATTTCCTATATAATCTGATAACTTGAATATATTTTATCTACCCTTGCTGATTTTCTGACTGCTAGGAAATATCTCACAATTTTTCATAATACCATACGTATACCAATGTGTAGGTCGAACAACACGTTCGTGTGATTCGGTTAGGTACATAGAAAACTTTGGACAGTTTTTGACTTCGCATTACTGGCATAACCTATCTATTTCTAATACAATATCTTTGGTGTGGCCCTACATAAGAGCAGCTTTCATCGTTCCCAGAGAAGTTCACACAGCCATGTTCACAGTCAGCTAATCCTCACTCGCTCACCCATTAAGCTCTTCTACGTAGAACTATTGACTCAACTACCTCAAAGTGAGACGTCTTGCCGAGAGCTGCATTTACACAGAAGCAGCAGATAACAAATAGAGGTATAAATCTTACTCTTTTGTTAGTCATGGTTACCAAGCATCTAGGACTAGATTTCTCTGTGAAAATGTCTAAAGATATGTTTGTTTGAATATCTACTAGTGTGAACGGAACGCCTGTTTGTATTAGGTAGTGCTTTTTTGATGACGAAGTTTTTATGCCACTTCAAATCCTTCGTCTTAGCAAAGCCACTAGCTATAGGTACTCTTTAAACACGAAAATATTTTATCTAAAACGTTTAACATTTTTAAGTCATCCTTGGTTTAACCACAGATAAAATAAGTTTAACCAATTCAGGAGCGCTTCGTAATAACGCAAGTACTGAAGTACTTATCCAGAATGGTTCAAATTAAATCACCACTTCTTCAAGCTGTAAAGGCCTGTTTCTTGTGTAATTTCCAAAGTGAAGTGATACAGTGTGCAACGCTCGATTGCTTAGAGACGAGTCGACCACTCGTGCGAACTACTCTACCCGTGTTCACATCCGACCTAACCGTAGATAAGAGCGTGCAATGATCACTTGTTCCTATTTTAAGTGGAGTGAGATTTGGATAGGTTATATTTAGCTTTAAACTGTGTCTTAAGATATTCGCATCTGAAATCAGTTAAGTTACACCGAGATGCACATGTATGGTAGGTAGGTAATTATCCAGACAAGTGGTTCCACGTCATATAAATTTACAGGTGCAACATCAAAATCTTAATTTCTCAAAAAGTGTTCTTACGCAAATTGATTTTAGTACTATGTAACAATGACAAACGGAAAGTAACTACGAGTATAACTCTGGATAACAAAGCATATGTAGGTAATAGATAACCCAATTCCCATCCATTTAGACAAGTATTAATACAGGGAAGTGTCAACGCGTTGATACAGATATTATTTATGGGAATTAGTTTAAGAACCCTCGCACACCTGCAGACTTTTATATCGGTCGATAGTTGGCTGGGTTGGTCTAGCTAGTATAATCATTCTCTACCGAATATTTCTACAGTGTGTACTTGCATACCTATACTTTGCATATTTTACACTAATTCAGAGCTCAACTAAAGTATCGGCCGATAGAAAAGTTTGCAAAGTGCGGGGGTCGTATTAACAAATGAGACATGACAAGCAAATTGGTAATGAACAATTCAATTCTCTCTTGTAATTTACCTGTGTACTTACATTGTATTGAATTATCAAACTTTATTCAAATATATATAGGTTGTTTAACAATAATTGTGGACATCTTTTGGGAACCACTTTAAGACATGTAGTATAGATATCCATCATCTCTAATAAGTTATTTAAAATATGTAAATAACAGCATATTCGTGGTCTCTTTTATGGATAAGCGCCGTAAATATATGTATGTACGTAGGTACTTGTTCAATTATGTGCATAACAATAATATTCTATACAGTAAAGTCTATCATTTACATTACATTTTAAAAGAAGATT
Source organism: Xanthorhoe spadicearia (assembly GCA_947086425.1). Taxonomy (NCBI): domain Eukaryota; kingdom Metazoa; phylum Arthropoda; class Insecta; order Lepidoptera; family Geometridae; genus Xanthorhoe; species Xanthorhoe spadicearia. Next base: position 2,092,117 of record OX352198.1, on the reverse strand, counting down.
CAACTTTATTCAAATATATATTTAGAACTAACTCATATGGGAATCCAAACGAGTATGCTGTATGGTAGTTTACTGTAGGTAGTTTAAAAGCTTTTTCTATTGTCAGTCTGCGAATTCTCTGTGGTATTGTAGCATCCCACACGAATGAAACGATTCATTGTGGTTTTTGCATTCTTAACACATTAGGTACAGTATTTCAATAACTACTAAAATACCTTTTACTTTTCGACTTCGTTTGCGTGAAACCTTTATTAGTTTATCAACATTCTGCGGTGTGTCATCATCGCGGTTTCAGTATAATAATACAATAAAATATAGCTTCCTAATGTAAAAATAATTAATCTTGGATGCATTGAATAGGTACGTCGTTATCATGTCGGCCTTTATACTATTACACTATTATTATAACTTAAATAAAAAGATTGTTAGTCTATTTTGCCACATCCATGTGTTTATACTCGTACTCTACGAATACGGCAACGTGTGCAAAAGGCACAAAAGGGAACGGACGGAATTCAATTAAAACAACGAGTGCCACACGTGAGACCGCCACGAAACTATTTGCTGGCCCTTCGCTCAATGCGTGGCCCAAATAGGAAAACGTCCAGTTTGTACACCATGTTTTACACTTTTTGTGAAAAGACATTTCTACACGTTTTGAACACTGGTCTAAAACTTTCTAGTGGTTTAGAATATCTAGATGGGGGGAAAATTTTAATTAGAAAAAACATAATACCTTATCCATACATAAACTCTTGCCCATCGAATAAAAATCGAGATAAATTCTACTAAGCCAGCACAGTTCAGACATTTCATACACTTGAATAAACTTAAATTACATTAGATATATTAGTGGACATAAGAGAGCTCTTTGAAGTAATATTTAACTACAAACGGAATGTTTGCTTAACCTCTGATGACCCCAAGCTTTTACAACGTTCTACGAGCGTCTACGGTAATTGCTACGCCGTAGCAATTGTGAATCCACAAATTGCAAACTACAGTAAAATCATTAGTGTAAATTTTATTCAAATAAAACTATTAAAGAGAAATTATTTAATGTCAACATCCATCGGTTCAAAAACACATTACAACAAAGATTACACGATAAGTAGGTATCAGAAATTCATTTAAAAAAATTAAATAGTAATATTATAACATAGAAAATTCTGTACCGTATATTTTTTAGTCTGTCTTCAGTTCAAAGTTATTTTAAGGACAGGTAAAGGTTTGCTTTCATGCTAAATTACTTTTTACTGTAAATACAATACACAATTTTATACTATCTGAAATTTGTCCCTATATTTTCTTGAGGTTCTCAGATATTTGTGCTCAGAAATGAAATAACTAATTGTAACGAAATTGGGGAGTTTTCAGTTTAACCAAAGTTGGAAATACAGTTGAATTTTATTCGTTTACAATGATAACTTTGATGAAAGTTCAAAGGGATTGTAAACTAATTTGGAAATTAAACAAGCCATAACGGTATTCGGTAACTTTTAAAAGATTAATCTTCATCCTTCGAAGAAATAAAAATAGATAAACTTGGAATAAAAGCAATAGCCCTTGGCCCTTTGACTAACTTTATGTTAGTTTTTCAATGAGTTCAATTAAAAACTTTTTTAGAGCCTATATAAAGCAAAGTACCTACTCATTATTTATTTAAAATTTAGTAATTCATTCGTAGCTTTAGTGATATTCTACTTTAATTTACAAAAGCGAGCGTTTGTTTAGATTTTGTGGATGTTTGAAGTAGGTAATTGAACGGAACGGATTTTGCTAAAACTGTGCGTGGAATAATACATTCTTTTGATTCGGATTAGTACCTACCACGCGAGCGCAACCGCGGGTTGCTTGTCAGCCATAATATATGAAGCCAATTTGTGATGATAACTGGTGTTAGATATTTGTCATGTTTTGCATGGAAATAATATCAAATATTACCACAGTCAACCACAGTAAGCAATATCGGAGATACTCGTAGGGTTTATTGAAACTGTTAGTAGACCGCGAAACATCGAAGTAGACGCGTCTCAGCTAAGCTTTTACTCACTGCGTCAGAGGTCATGAAAGAGAGAATTAAACCTCAGATATCTCAAAGTAGGTATTTAATAATAGTCTTCCTGAAGTAAGACGCCGGTGAAATAAGAGCCGCTTACCCAGAAGAAAGGTGCTAATTAGAACGCCTCGCACTACACGATACGATATGAGTCACGATCAGATTTATCGCTTTTCAATGGTAAAAAGCTTAAAGTCCATTCAATATAAAAAACTACTTTCATAAAATGTAAACTTTTAAAAATGGTCGTCCTGAACTCAGCAACACATAGTCTTTGAAATCTACAGAAAAGCTCTAAACAACTTTTAGTTAAAATTTATCAATATTTGTAATTTCTTAGGTTTTTTGATAACAACTTCATTATCATTGCCCTGCCCTTACCTCACGCTGCCTCAGCACGCCTCAGCAACATTAATATATGAATATTTACATATTTTTATCTTCTAAGGATACAATGTTTTGTTGCCTTTTTTATTCTGGCAAATCAAGTCAACCCAAAATATGTTTACGAAGAAAACGAAGAAATAAAATCTGGCAACATTTTATGACCCCAAGCGACCCAGAGCGAACTATAAAGAAGTTTATAAACTCCGCACAACTTGCAACTTACTTCTGTTAAATCTGTTTTCTACTAGTTGTTTCTGATTGCATCTACCAAAGATATTAAGAAAGAAGGTGATTACCTACTACCAGCTAATCTTTCGAGTTGTAAATAAAACGAACCTACTTTGAAATATAGTAGCATTCCATTTGAACTGGAATCTAATAACCCACGACTAATAAGAGGGGTAGGTAATATAGTTTTGAGGTGTGTGTGTATAAATATACACACACACAAATGTGTGTGAGTTGTAGGGTGTTGTAGGTATGTTATGATGTTATCTTAGAACCAAAACAGAAACCGAATGAAAAAATGGGGGGTTTCAATTATTAAAAACCAATCAGAATTTCGGGATAATTATGGCAGAGTCGTGTAGTGTGAACAGTTTTTTACGAAGCTCTACTCCAAGATTTCTTTTGTACTTATAAATATTAACGGGACTTAATCGCGTATTGAAATCATACAATTTACCTCAACGTTTCGGTGGCGTTACAGTCACCGTGGTCACGAATAGACAATATATGATAATATGTTTCCAAGTCGCGATAGTTTAAATAGTATTTTCTTTTGTACTAGTGAAGTTATATAATTGCGAAGAGAAAATACCTTACCGTAACAGAGGAAGCATGGTTTTTGAACCGTTGTTGATAAATGTAATATTTCTCTAGATCAAGTTTAATTACTGTTAAGTTAGTACATACTTGTTTTGCCTTGCCTTTCAGTTTAGTAAATTTTATATTAGCTATAGGTTTACTGGTTCAATATGCATAAATGTTTTGAAATTATCAGTTTTTTCACTTTTTATGCAGCGTGATATGAAATAAGCTTCTCGAACTCATCTTGGTGTTTAGCCTAGGAGTCATTAATCATTATTTTTGGCTCAGCAGACGACTTAACCCAAGAGCCCAGTTATGTCTTTATACGTTATATAACGTAATATAAAACAGATTCCTAGTGATGACATTGCTGGAACGTTTATTAAGTTAGCCAACAGAACAGTAATGCGCCATTTTACTAGCTAACAACTCAAATAGTCCCTAGAGAAAAATATGAAACCCTACTGATTTAAGTAGTTTGAACTTTTACTGAATGTTTTCTGAAGTTTGGCCTACAGTATTCCGTAAAAAGGTTTTAGCCCTTTACTTGTAGACTCTCAGGTTTTAACATGTGGAAGAATACTATAAGGTTGGGGGCAACCCACGCCATCATTCAAAGAGACTTTATAGTGCCTGAAACATTGTTCAAAGATTGATCGGCGTAGAAACAACTTTTAGCACTTTTTTCTTATTAAACACTGTTGCTGGTTTCATTACGAGGTTTCCTTTGCCGTCAAAGCTCTAGCTCATAATTTGCTTTTCCGAAAAGTATTTATTTTTGTCGGCTTTTTCAATACCTTTCGATTTAATATTAGGGTAGGTACCTCAGACTACACAGCTTACTACTTACCAGCCTCAGATTACCAAGAACCGAATATTCCGTGAGAAGGACTTTTAATGTAGTTGTTTATTGTTTTCTTCTTCTTATTATGTATGTACCTTTACCTGACTAAGTTGGACCACTGCACTGTAACAATTCTAAGTATATGTATGTCAACTTTTGGTGTCCATTTCTGCTTCATTTATAATTCCACCACACGATGGTCTCCCGGCCTATTATTCAGTAGTTACGTGATATAATTGTGCAGTCTGGGCGCTCAACAAGCGACATCTGACCGAGTCCTAGGACCATCAATCACAGACAACGAGATTTAAAAAGGCTAACAGGAGCGTGTCGCGCTGTTATAAATATCTTTTCGAAAAAAAAGCTTTTATTAATTTTCTGACGTTACCATAAGCCGCGGTTTCGCTTGCTCCAAAAAATACGGATAAACAGTAGCATTATTCATTATTCCAGGTCATTTAGTAAGTACCTACCTACATTCCAAGGATTAGTCAAATCCGATTATCCTTACGACACTCATCCATCCATTTATCCATACAAACTCTCGTGTTTATTCGGCATAAACTATAGAGTAGCAAAATTAATGAAAGATAAATCAACAAATCATAAAACTTGTTGGCTAGATGCCTGTCCCTTTGAGTAATTAGGTGTAAGTACCGAATAAATAATATTTGAACCGATAATAACGTTCTCGTAAATATTTATCCAAATGATGACCTAAATTTTAAGGCAGAGTTTGAAATGGTACCTGCCTGCCAGAAATCCCGATTTTTCATTTGAAACATTCAAAATATTGAACGGATGACGTCTGTGACCTGGAACCGTCCATCTGAGAAATAAAAAGGAAATGAGCCGTCGGTCGACACTCCAGGTTTTAAACGGAATGCATCCGTTTTATTTAAATTGGAAAAGAAGATTACTTAGGTTGTAATAACTTTAATGACTAAATTGAAAGTACGGCCTCTTTCTATCCACCTTAAACCACCTATTCCCAATAATCTTCTGGATTTCTTCTGCATTTTACACTCATGCTCTTTTTATAATAACCTTTTATTTTTTTACCTCAATTTACCCTTTCATTAATACAGTAGGCACATAATTATGTAGGGATTAGTTTCCAATAATCACTACTTGCTTTTGCCAGTAAATTCCATCCAGAATAATCATAGTAAATCTAACCGCCGCCTCTGTAATAACAGGACTGACAAATTACACGACCGTTCACTCCGATGCCTATGAATCATCGATCGGGATCGGGAATTAGATACCGCCATCTGAATTAGCAGAGTTAGAACCTATTTAGGCAGGCACACCAAAAACTCCAAATCTATCCCTCCTATCATATCTATTGAGATAAGTAGAAACCACTTTTATTGTTTGCTCATTAAATAAATAATGAGTTTTGGGCACTTTTGCGTTGAAAGGGTCGCTTGAAAGGGTAAAACTTTTAAATGGATAATTGAGTTGACAGTGTGACAGAACAGTAATATCTACCTAAGAGCTCAGGCACACCACGTTTTACGAACGACCAGTCATTGCTCTTTCGCCATGCAAACTATCCTCGAGTTTGTTACACGGAACAAATAGACTCTCATTCGAAAAGCGTGGTGTACAGAGTCTGAAAGCACATCTTCGATTGTGTACAATAAGTACATAGTATTTGTGCACAAACAGTTCATTCTTAAAGGCTGAACCGAATTGATTAAACATGAACATGCCAACGTGATAAATTAACCTAGGTCTGGTATCAAAATGTACATATTCTATTGTGAACGCAGCACTAGGATTGATTGAAATTAAATCAATAGAAATATTATCTATTACTTTAAAAACGTTTCTTTGTAATAAACAAATTCTTAATTTTTAAACTTCAGTTTATAAAATAACATATAGTCTGTTTTTAATGATATTTTTGTATTATGATGCTGATATTACAGAACCTTGGTAAAGAAATAAAATATTCAGGTTATATGTAATTGATCTGCATTAATTATGCAGAATTTTAGACATCATTGGGCCACCTTACAAGTACTTGCAGCTTTAATGGAGGCTACTAGATTATTTAAAGACGGTTGCTAGAGTTGTTTGTTTTTTTTCGACTAAGTATTAAATTTAAAAAGTACCTAGTTAAGATATCCGAATAAGTAATTTACTTGGTACCAAGAGCAAGCAATAACAAAGAACCTATAAATAAGGAACCTAGACTAGCTTAATCCGATTTTATAGAATTTATGAACCAACTGCAAACAAAGCTAGGTGTGCTGGAGACAACGGCGAGCTCGAGTGAGTTATAGGACAATGTTCAGGGAAACTTGCAGCTAATTGCACGAATTAAGGAAATGTTTTGATCATTTTTATGCCGACTCATCTAAGTGCTCAATATATGTTTACTATGTTTAGTATAAAAACATACACTTCATTAAATAAATATCTACTAAGTAAAATTAAAAAGATGCTCTACTTTCTGTTTTAAATTGTCGTCTAAAAATGTTCCGTCCACACGTAGGTAGAGTGCTCAAATGGCTGACGGCGTTACTTACCTTGTTAGATTGATAGTAGGAACTTATTTTCTACGTCCAAGGCAAGCACTTTGATAAATTTGTTTTATTTATAATCTCTATATTAAACAATGTTTATAGTATCTATTTGAATTTAAAATTCATAAATAAGAGCATTTATTTTTTAAGATGAACTTAAATAACGGATAACGGCCATGGTTTTTATTCCTTTTCTAAATAATTTTGGCAAACAAACTGCTATTAAGATTCTTTGGTCTTTCGCATTCATCAATCAATCATAGGTGCTTTTACCACATTCGTATCAAATATCTTCAGTTAACATGCGTGCGCCAGCCGAAGATGTTAGACAAGTGGTAGAAAATAAAAACGAATTATATGCCCACCTAATACTCGTATTCTTGTCGTAGCTTGCTGCGTTGTCTTAATCTTAACTCCTTTTCTCCTAGCTAGTTTATAACCATGATAAACGACGAAAGTGTTCAACTCATCCTACTGTGTGTAGGTTCCTCAATCATTTGTTTTAGGGTGGTATTACACTTATCAAATATCTTTGTCCAATGTACATTTGATCAAAGAAATTGGACGACTTCATCAAGAATTTCATCAAGAAGTCGTCCAATTTCTTTGATCAAATGTACATTGGACAAAGATATTTGATAAGTGTAATACCACCCTTACCTAGATTAATTATAGTCTTTAACTTTTAGTGAGTCACCGTGATTATTGTTACTTCGTCGGACAATCAACTGTAGTAAATGTCAAATATCAATGATGAGTAAAATTAATGTCAGGATAACGTACCACGACACGGAGATGCTCTGTGGCTCATTAGCGGTAGCGCAAAGCCTCGATGGGCATTTGTTAGGTGGGGCTGTGCAATTTGTTATCAGCTATCAGCTAATGCCTTTCAATGTGAAGACAGAATCCATTTGTAATAATGTAATGAATGGAAAAATGATGTCTTTACGTAATACGTGCAAGAATAAAAAAACTAGCCCTAAAGTAATTTTCTCAGAAGTTACGTTTATTGGTGCGTCCATTACAGACTACATGTTGATTGATCAGGTAACTAACACATTTTTAGGTGGACCATAAGAAAAACGCTTTTTTTAGGCTTTATAATGGTGTTAAGCTTTGTTTTTTATTACCTATAGAACTATTTTCGTTTAATTCAAGCATCAGGCTCTACCGATATTTTGCTGAATCTTTTTTAACTCAATACTGCTTCAGCCAGTTTGGTGATTAAAACAATTCTTATATAGGTAGTTTGGATACCTTCACTTCACTTCTTCATTGTAGCTACTGTGACTAGTGTTTGAACACCTAAGGATGATGAGTTTATGTTAAGTACTTAGGTATCCCACGACAAGTGTCTAGCAAGCGAGTAGACCACAAAGCTTTTTATTAGATTAAAAGCAGTGACTGAAGTAATTTCTTAATAATAGAAAACTATCAGCCGACCCTTTCAAACTAGGCCAAGAGGATTATATCAATATTTTTATAACAACTTGGGCACGGCAAGTGGTCACTCCCCTCTTTAATAAAGGTATGTTTGACAAATTCAAGTAAATACGAGAATACCACAAGTAAACAAAAGCGAAGAATAATTACAGAAAAACCAAGGCAACTAACTAAGTAGAGTTCAGTGTAGCAAATAGATAAAGCAAGAAAGCACTCTACCTACTCTTAACGACGAGAATAAATGTTCAGTTTGTCTCAGTATGGACTTCTTCAATCTGCGATTGCACCATGGTCTCTTACCTATATATGTGTGTTATTTCCTGGACTTTCGGTTCCAAGCCGCTCGGGGTTGTTTTCCGCTACGTCCCAACAGCTTAGTTGCCGCGCGCACCATAGCTCAATTTTCGTTAGTTTTTCTAGCGATAATAATGTTTGGTTTGTGTTCACTGAGCTCAGTATTGACCGTGTATTTCCTGTGGATATGGCTAACTAGGTTGAGAGGAGGTACTTGAATGCTTTAACATTGTTTCAGGCTCTACAGTGTCCGGTTATCATAAGGCAGAGACGTTGTTTTAGTGTGTGTAAACTGAGGAGAGGAAATTGAGCTCTTAGTTTATGCATTCTGAAACAAAACTACTGAATGCGCGACAAACGATCTTCATGAAATGTAAATGAGGTTCCTTTGTACTTACGCGATTCAATCGCTTTATACTATTCAACAACTAAGTATTGACAACTGACAAGAAAACACCTCAACTAACTACTTGACGGCAGGTAATAGTAAAATAATGTGAGTGTTTATGTAAAAACATAAAAATAAATCGTATGTGGTGTGAGCAGACTCTTGTAACGAAGTTTAAAGGCCACCTGGTGACCATATAAAGTCAAGACACTACTATTTAACGCCCTCCAAAGCACCGAAGCACTCTGTCGTAGCCGATATAGTGCTTAAGTTTAACTAACCCTTACATTTAATCTATTAAGAACGACAAGCTACATTGTAGGCACTTGTACGAGTATTTTAATCACGCCTCGGCTGATTCAATATTGAAGAGTTATGACTTGCGGCTATAGAAATATCTACCAAGTACAATACCTACCTAAGTAAGTAGGTATATAAAATGATTGGGACCTCGCTATATTTGGCAAAATGATTGTTTCGCATTTTATGGACCTCGCAGACGGAAACCTGAGCAAAATTATGCGCATCGGTAATTCCCTATCGTAAATAATCTAATTTGAAATCTTATGACCAAGTAAGCCAACTCATCACTATATCTTTCATATTTGAATTTTTCTTATCAGTATTATATTGCATTTGATGTTCATCAAGAACTTTTTTATTATGCAACTACAAAACATCAATATCATTTAAATTATTCAGTCTAAAACTTTTAGGTTTATTTTCCACTGCAAGTATGATTTGAAAGCACAAGTATTGCAAGTAATTAAAGGTAGCCATCGTAATGGACGACGACCGCAGTTTACCCACCACCACAGCAGTATTTAAAGCTGTGTTATTCATACTCTTAGTTCTTAATTTTTTTACCTATAAGAAAATGGCATATAAAATGTAGGTTGAGGTGGGAAGCTTCGTGTAGCTGCTATTTTCTGGATCACAGCAACTTTTACACTTACCTTTTTGAATGAAATAACACTTCTTGAATAATTTTGCAGTCTTGTCAAAGCATCGTAACTCTTTTCTACGAGCGTCTGCACAAAGGTCTACGATGTAGCAACTTGAGTCGAGTGGCAACACTTGAAAGTGTTTTGCTACGAACGGCTACGCAGAGTTAGCAATAGCCAATACCTCGTGTCCTCGTAACGTATTACTACGAGCGGCTAGTGCGGCTACGCAAAGAATTACATTTTGCTACGAGCAACTACGCTTGTGGGATGACTATTGAAACTGCAGTCGAGTGTCAACATTTTGTAACGCTTTGTTACGAGCGGCTACGCAAACTGTTACGGTGTATTGACACTCAAGGTCAAGTATCACCATCTCGTAAAGCTTTGCTACGATCGTTTACGCCATATATCCGTGAATCCAAGATTGACTTTCAGGATGTCGATTCTCGACGACTTTCAAATCATGACGCTGTAAAAGATTGCACGCTATCTAGCTTTTGTTTTCTGAAATCCATCGCAATAACCACGACATTATTCAAAATAACCACGCCGTGTCGTGCCAGATGTAAAAATATTGTCACTTAGTTATGTTATAAAAAAAATACGTAGATACAACTACAAAAAAAACCAACTGCATTTGAAAATTAACACGTAAGTAAGTACCTTGGTACATAGTATTTCGAAGCTAACTCTACAAATTCCGCAAAGCCGGTTCAATCACAGTAGCCTCAGGCTTAGTGCGCCTCTAATGGATAACTGGCCCTCGTAATAGCATCAACAGTTCCAAACAACTTTATCGTTTGAAATTTTATTGAAATCTCCGTTATTCTGCAAAACAAATTGTTTGTTACATTTTGGGTTTGAACATCGGAATTGCTGAAAACTTTGAAGTTGTTGATTGTTTTGTTGTACCTACCGGATTACCGTGCTTAGCTCGGTGATCGATATATTGTAGTAGGTAGGTACCTGTCGTTATAGATACCAAAGAACAAACCAGGTACCTCCGCAACAACCAATCTGCTATGTGCCATCTTCTTTGCGCCATCTACGAGTATGAAGTAGTAGGGTTGAAGCTGGAAATGTAATTAAGAACCATACCTGTCTGTCTACTTTAATGTAGGTAGATACTTAACAAACTTGGGATAACAATCGTGAACTTCTTCCCAAACTACGAAGGAATAACAAAGTAATTAGATATTATTTTACCTGAATGAAGTTACAAATAACTTTTATCTAATCGTGTTAAAGTAACCGTGTATTTTAGCCATTGTTTTTGTCCCCGAATCGTGGTATCGGCTGGGATCAAGCTTATCGGTACACGATAAATGATAATAGATAGAAGACATTGGTTTTGAAAGCTACGTGTTACTGATATCTAGGAATACGTGGGTAGCAATAACCAGCAGAACGAGTGTCCCACCTAAGTAGAATCTAGTCATACCTGTACCTACCCCTACCATGACTAACCATGACAAACCACGCGCTCTAGCTTGAAGGTGCATAATGTGCCTATACCTACTACACACGGTCTATACAATTTTAGTAAGTAGGGACTATGTACATACTTCATAACATAACACATATAAAGGTACTAATATGATCCCAAAAACCTCAGAACTATAGCTAGGGCCATAAAATCTAGATAAGTACCTATCTGTAACTTTTAAGGCAAACTCCCAGGCTTTTGTTCCAAGGCTTTTCTCTAAAACATTCAAGGCAGAAAATCTAATTAGCCTTAACAAGAGTTACGCAATCACGATTATTCTAAAGTAACTCATTTGAGATGCGAAACAGAACTGCCTCAAACAAGTGGTACCTATCTACCTAATTTAAAGCGAAAACGAAATCATATAGGTAGGTTCCTAATTTTCTAACGGGTAAAATCTTGGAAATAAAATTATGTTCACAGGTACTAGGTGCTAGCGTTAATTCTGCTCGTCTTAGCTTTCGTTTGTTAATAAAAATGATTGTTTGTCTCTTGTCTAGTACCCAACGCTTTTTGTCCATGTAATTGGATAAACGGAACGTTCCGGATAATTTTCCTTTTATTTTCTACATGATCGAGTGCCAATTCACTTTGAATATTGCTACGACGTATTTGTTTTTATTTTCATTATTTTCATCATAAAGATGGACGTAGGTACCTATAACTACGTCCTATTATAGGTCTCGAACTATATCCCTTCGGAATGCGAATGGATCTGACGACATCGAAACTGTAACTGTAGATGCTCGCTTGAATCGCTTGGCGATCAAAACTCACTCCGAGAGATCAACTAGCAGACATTTAATTTTAACAATAGGTAGGGTTTTTGACAAGTAAAAAACTATATTCAATTTAGTAACTCTCCATTTAATCATATAAACATTATAAATAAGCGTTTCACGTTACAGACAGCATTCACTACCGCTCGCAAACATCCAAAACCTTTAGCATGTCAATCAGTGACATACTACAACAAGATGTCAAATAAATTACTTATACGCTATTGTTATCTTGAGCATGTGTGTGACTCCCGTGATCCCGTCACAGACGCCAGAAATAAAAGAAGAATATTCCAGGCTCTATATGTAGGTTTATTCCACTAATCCCCGTTGGAAATCCCCGTTGATGGCAAATCTAGCTCGTAACGGGGATTAGTGAACAAAAAAAGTACAGTCTGTTGTGAATGTAGGTGGACGTAAATCAGGCCCTATTTGTACCTATTCCCCGGTCTACTCGGGCGATTCCACCTTATATGAGATTCCTTCATTCTTATTGACATTAAAAAAAAAACAAAAGAAATAGTACCTATGTTAATTTATTTAAGTAGGTACTTACTTTTTTTATATTCCACCGATTGACATGCTAAAACAATAGCGTCTAAATGCAACCTAACTCCATACTTTACACGCTACTTCCATACTTTTAGGTTCTTCCATCGACTTTTACAATAGAACATCCATAAACTAGCATTATTTTATAACGGTAACTTTTATTTCATCTTCCAAAGACATACACAATAAACTTTATAATCTTTTAGCAAGAATTAGTTACTTTTTGATCGATATAAAGCTTTTTAAACTGTTATAGTACTAGCCGCAAGTAACAATTAACATTTGTCTGAAAATATCACCTCATGACAAAATATAGAATAAACAAAAATATTAGGATCCAATGTACATAATAAACAAAATAAGGCTATATCCGAGAAAACAGAAGCCTTGCTCCTGATCGGTTTGATGCTAACAAATAAATATTGTACGTATGTTTTCCTTAAATACGACGACATAAAAAGTTATCGCAAAGAACATCACACCTTAAAATAATATACAATTTGACTGAAGTAGTTTTGGTATATCTTTAGAAACAGCAAATTGACTAGTCAAATTGATTACAAACAGCCGAAAACAGGCATAGTTCCTTATAGATATACAGTAAGCGCCTCATTAAATGTGTATTTAAATAAGATTTTAGCCTCATGTTGCTTTTAAAAGTAGTCGAGACTCTTTAGTTGATATTATTGTAGAACAAAAAGACGCGAACTGTATTCAATAAGAAAATAATTACTTACAAATAAGAGGATTCAGAAGCACCTGAGACATATTTTTTTTAAACACGCATTAGGTCACTTTTTCAAATACATATATAAGAAGCTGAGCGACATTATGAAGACAAAACAACCAATAGTAGGTATCACTTACATTTTCTAGCGAGTCCTATGATTGGTGGATTAGTCATTACACGTCGCTCAGCTTTCTCACATATTTTGAAAAACAACCATAGAAGACTTTGTTTTAGTAACAGCCAACATTTTGGTAAAGTTTCAAAATTTAACGTTATGCAACACGCACTAAGTAATTTGTATATTATAAAATATACTATATAAAATAATACAAACTATATAATTTGTATAATATAAAAAGCTATACATAAAAACCATACTTATTTTAAAATGTATAACAATGATAAGGTACAACACAAATTATCGTGACAGTAGTAAGTTGTCACAATTTATATTGGCAAAAATGTATAATATGGATTCAATCGAAGAATTACATATAAATGTATAACATTATACTATTTCAGTGCGATTCCTTAAAGCGTTGGATACAAAGCGAGGTAAGAACGCAAATGAAGCTCGAATGGAGCCCTTTTGCTTGATTTTAAGTATAAAATACAAGATATAAAAAGACTACTCCTAGAAGCCAAGATTACTTGGATTTAGTTTTGTTTCTATAATTCTTTTATTTTTTTATTCTTACAGTCCAAGTCCACTTCATAGCCACGACAGACGAGTTCTTATTAAAGTATGATCGAAAAATACATATATTTCTATTATATTACTGTAGTTATTATCATCAGGATAGAGATATATTAGTATATAGAGCGATAGAGGGAAATGGAAGAGAGAAACGTGTTGTGCCGACCCCACCTAGTGGGATAAGGGCAGGGAGATGATGATGATGATGAGTTATTATCATCAGGTAGGTGCTAAATTTATAAAAGTATTATTATGTATTGTGGTCTTTAAGCGTTCTTTCTAATGCGTTAAAATGTTTTAAGGAGCATGAAGATTATGGATTATATTAAGTTTAGGCTTAACACGTATAGGAGTAGTTTTTTTATACTTGAAGTCATTATTAATATTTACTTAAAGGTAAGATTGATTCTACATCGCTACTGAACACACTTTAGATAATATACTAATGACAATCTTACTTAACAATAGATTGTAAAAGATATAAATATGTAGTACGAAATTAATATTCCGTTGGAAACCATTTAAAAAGGAAGAATATTGATGTTTAAGAAAATAGAGTTAAAACTATATAAAAACAGATAAGTTAGAAATAAATAGCATACATTTTAAACATCTTTTAAAAATATTAACACTTTGTTCTGAAAAATTGTACAACTTTTGTATATTAATATATTGTAGATTTAGATCAAGTAAAATATATTAGCTTATCATAAACTTTGTAAAAGCGCCGTGAGATTCAATATAAAGCATTTCCATCGAGAAATATAAACATATCCATTTTCCTTACTTTTACTGTCAACATTCTACATTCTGCTGTCCACTGATTATTTTCCTTCCTCAATTTTTTGATATGCTTCATATTAAGTACAAACATTTACCGATGAATGAATATTTGTGAATTAATATGGATTTCAATGAAATGACAAGTAAAGTACATTTGAGAATCTTACCTAATTTAACTAAGATAGAGATTATTTTCGCATTCGCTTACTAGTAATATAAGTAAACAACAATAACAACAGTATAGAAAAGCCAATTTAATTGCATTAACTTATCAACGCATTGTCCAACTGAATAAACTATTACCTATTGATCTTTCAAAACGGTCAACATTTTTCTACTTACGTTATACTTCACCACAATCACCTTTTGTCTTATCAGTAACGATTCCCTTGCTAAATGGAGGGAATATGGCAATATATTTTATCAAGAAAAATATTGTCTTATGGTCGACCTATTGGACATAGCTGTAAATATATTTTAACAACGCAATATCCAATACAGCGAAGCAAGATTCTACCAATTCAGCTAACACATAAAACATCGATAAGACAAAATTAACACTTTATCATTTTGACTGTGACTCCTTCGAAATTGATTAAATTTCTGTCAACATTGTAATTATTGCGAGAATAAATACTCAACAACAGACGAATTCAGAGATATCTGATCGTTTAACAAACCTCGTCGCCAATAAGTGCACGGGCGATAGTTCAAAACCTCGTCGCCAATAATAGTGTTAAACATGTGTAGGTTCCTCTTCCGTGTTGCTGGGTGGACTGACGACCACATGCTTGGTGAGATCGTTGATGTCCTGATGGTCGCCGTGCGCAGCTAAATCAAAGTCAGACCCTGAGAGGGATGCTATGTGGTTCCAGTTTGGTTCAGTTTCATCACCTGCAGATTTGAATTTTTATTTTAGATTGGGTCATAAACTATTACGATGAATTCTGAAACGCTCTTTGATCTTCAAACGAAACTCGTATCTTTTTATATTTTAAGTTTAATTGTTTAATGTTTTGCTTTTTGAATACTAATTCAATAATATTTTGGGTACCATATAAAAATTGTCTCACTATATCGTGGACATTTGTTCTTAGCAATAAAACTTTTATATTTATTGGGTTAATCCAAAACCAATAGGTTAGTACTGCAATTGTGTCAATAATAGTTACGTGTGGAACTCAAAAACTGAATAATACTCATACTACCAGCATGTGTGTTTAGTTACTCAGAAAGCCTCAACAAGCTGCCTAATTTCAAGGTAAAAAAGCTAACTTCTTTAGTGTAAGCTGTTTTGTTATTTGCTTATGCTGCTCAAGTGTTACCAAACAATGCTGCTCAAGTGTTACCAAACAATATTTAGTTACCTTTTGATTTGGGAACTTATCGAGCAATTTACCATTATTTTATATCCCGAGTGTTGTAAGCTGTGTTGTAAGGGCCGTAGTCGCGGGCAGACTAAAATAGCTAATTTGAGAAGCAGTGTCATTTTTAACAACTACTCTCACTTGATCTTCAGATGTTTTAGTTGAGAAAACTGCCTTAATCAAAATGGTAAACGCAATTAATTCCCGTATCAAAATGTTACTAAATATGAATTGTGATCGCGAGTATTTAAAAACACTATTGTAAACATATATTTTTATCTACTCAATAACGCATTGAAAGTAGTATGACAGCGTAATGATGAATTTGTGTTAATAAAATGGGTGTCTAGAACTGTTTTTAAACAGACTCATTATTTTAATTATTTGCGATTATTAAATAAAGATGATATTAAAAACTGCATCAGTGTTAACAAATTATTGCTTAGAATTGTTTTAAAGATTACGGCAAATGATTAACAAGCCATGTAAATTGTTAGATGTGTAAAACTTATAAAAATAAATTAACAAAATTAATATCTCGTCAAACCATGCTGTTATTTTAAATATCGTAAACACTCACATGGTCGCCGGTCGCAGAAAACCTGGTATCGACTTAAATTAACTCAGATCAATAGAAGCTTAGCTTAGTAAGAAAAAAATACTTTGCGAGAACTTGATTTATTTGTCGGTGAAGTAAGCCTGCTTTTTAAATTTATTTAATGTCCGATTTTAATATTATAGTAACGAATGACCGTAGGACTATTGCCATTGCAACATTATTTAAATGAAGAGTTTAATAATACTTTTTGACAGATAACAATGTCACAATATTGTGGTACGCAAGCATCCAATTTTGATACTTATATAAAGGTGTTAAAGTCGAAAGAAAAACAAGCCAACTCCCTCGATTTTCTAGAATACAATCTATTAAAGTTCTCGCAAAATTCAGTTTCAGACTGCATTATGTGTGTGATACACACGTATCAAAAAGCATTTTGAAAGCTATTCCAAAACTTACCCAATTCCCAGACCAATACGGTGTAATTTTGAAAGCTTTTACCTATAATCGGGGACTACAAGGATAAATAAATCCAATATCACCAATACAAAGCTCTAACTACATTGTACATTAATTTCAGTTTTTTTTATCATTTTCATAAATTGGAATGATTTTGTTAGGATTCATTCTTCATGGACAAGTATCAAACACACAAAACACAGTCTTTTAACTATAAACGTTTTCTGTTCACTGGTACTTTAGAAAATGGCCTGCATTACATATTATGCAGTCACATTCATAACTATGTATTTCAACAGTAACAGTTACACAACAGACTTGTAGACGGACGACAAACTAAATATGGTTGTCTAGAAGCTCATAAACTATAACTTAAATATTGGTGTTACACGTGTACATGTTAAAATAGTACCAAAAATGCTCTACCTATAACCAGTGAACAAAAAAACGCTGTTAGTACAAAAAAATCAACAAAACAGAATAGAAATAAGCGTCGTGCTGCGTACCGTAACCACAAACTATACTGGCGTCGAGGCGGCGGGCGCAAGTCTTGACCCCCAGTGACCTTCACCTTGACTTTGACCTTGCGGCAGCGGGGAGGGCGTGGCGCGTGACCTCGCCCTCGTCTCTTGTAGTATGAACGTGTTGATGACGTAGGCCTCCCGTCGGATGCGATCGCGGAGTTCCGCCGACATGTCGGGGATCGCCCAGCGGACTATTATCATCACAAGTGCTACCACGTTCTGTAATGGAAATAGAGGTGACTTCGTGTTATGATTGATTTTCGGTTTAGTATGAGGCTTAATTTTATACGAAACAATTCGTGAATTATACTGTGTAGTGTCGAATTTACAAATAAGTTATCATACTAGATGAACTTTTTGCTACACCAAACCACAGGAATACACAGTAAAAGTACAAACAAAATAATCTTAGTATAACGTGCGTCATATCATTTCAAGTTGTTTTTCAAGAATTTAAGTGAAATAATGCAAATATTTTTTCAAGGTATTAAGTTTAAAATGTAAAGTGTTATACCTCAAAAACCACGACGAAAGCTAACCTAGCTCCGATGATGTGCCAGTACCAGTTCGAATGCTCGTATTCGTCGCCCTCCTTGTAATACCAATAGCCGGGGTAGCTGAAACAATACTTATATTACATTCATATTACAAACTACCGATAAGCTCACTTCATTACAAATAAACTAAACATTTACTGCGAAGAAATAGTTATTCAGACAAGAGGAACCTACCTAATAAGTCTCATATAGATCGTGTTACGTGAAAAGAACGCTGAGAGGAAAAGCTACGCAGTAGTCGGTTTTTAGAAATCTTAGTTTTGATTGGTGAAAGAGTAACGCGGCGCACTTCATACCATCGATTCAGCGAACGCTATTGGTTCGTCAGCGAATGTCGATCCTTAGAAATCCTAAGTCTGATTGGTGGAAGAATAACGCGGCGCACTTCATACCATTGATTTAGCGAACGCTATTGGTGGTTCGTCAGCGAGTATGTACTTATGCGCAAACATACCCCCGCCACTTCACCACAGCGTTCTTTTACCGTGACGATAAACAAGATTATAAAACAAACGAACCTGCACATTGTCTTATTGTACTTAGACTCCAAAGGTTTGTATCCATCAAGCACAGTTATATTGAAATCAGCGAGCGTATGATCGACGTAGTTGTCGAGACTGCCGTCGTGTGCGAACTGATACACTAGGCGGGGTATGAACTCCGATGTGAACGCTATTATGAAACCCTGGAACGAAAACAATTGTTTTATATCTTACTAGCTGCACGTCCCGGCTTCGCACAGGTGTACTAATGAAACTACTGGGATAAAATATAGCCTATAACCTTCCCAACAGTCCATTCTACACATTGGTGAAAGAATTTTTGAAATCGGCCGAGTAGTTTCGGAGATTACCTCCGTCAAACAAACAAACAAAAGGAATTTGGTTTTGTAGGTTGAATGTCAAAATCCCTATGATCAATTTTCAGCTTTTTTGACACTAGGCGCCTCGTCCACACTCGTTACTCACGTTAGTAATAATACTGAGCTTCCCAATAGAGTCCAATATCCTGTACCAGACGCCAATATCGTTGACCCTCTGCGGCACGGGGCGGCGGTAACAAGTTAGGAACTTCTTCGCGTCCAATCTCATCTCCAACACGTTATTGATGAGAGCGAATAGTGGCGCGAGCGGGAAGGCGGCCACGAATATCGTGACGAAGCCGTATTGTAATACTGGAATGGACATTATAACCTTGTACCTTGACTATACTTCATTTATTGAAACGAGCAAGAAATAAACACACGTGATTGGTCGTCGAAAATAATTATCTTTCTGATAGGCTAGATTGTCAAATTAATTGTCAATTGTCAAATCTAGCCAATCCAATTATTTTCAAAGACTAATCACGTGTATTTATTTCTCTTCCTATTTGCTCGTTTCAATAAATGAAGTATAGTTCATTTAAGGTGAAAATAGCCTGTGAAATTTCTAGTTTTTTCCGCAGACAACATAGGGGAAAATATTACGATTTGATTTGATAAGTTACTTTGGAAAAAGTGTTCCTTGTGGGAAATAGTCTATTAAGATTGACCTGTTTTCCTTGACAAATTTAGTATTTATGGCGCAACGTAATTTAATTCAAGATCTAAATATGACAATATTTCTTTCCAAATTTATCCCAATATAGATTACAAAACACTTACCCATTTCTAAATATTCAGGGAACAATCCCATGTTACCGAAGTCGACTAGTTTGAAGTCTTTCACCCACTGTAGAGGACTCTTTATCCTGGAAAATATAAAAAAAACTAAGAATCAGAAGTAAACAACAGGTATTTGAACAGATCGCCTAATTCTACCACTGGGATATTTTTCATGCTTGTTTTCATCGTCTTACGTCTTGTTATCCAGTCTCAATAAATCTTTGGTTTTGCTTACTTTAGATAGTTATATCATATGTCATATTTTGTCCATACGTCCATAAATGTACTAATGGCAGTACTTCCATAAGTACTGTCAAATATCTGACACACTGACTGACGACCTCTGTGGCGCAGTTGGGCGCCCGGCTCAGATGCCGAGGTTCGATCCCCGCTACGGGACAAATGTTTGTATGTTCTGCAGATATTTGTTTGTTTTCTATCTATAATATGTATGAATTTACAAAAAAAAACGTATCTATGTATTATATCAGTCATCTGGTTACCATAACACAAGCATTAAATTGCTTACCTTGGGACTAGATGACGCTGTGTGGAATGTCCAAGGATATTTTTTTATTATTAACACAGTACGCAAAAAACAGATGGGTTATAGATAGGTTATTTAAACTGGTTGTTAATCGCAGTTTAATGTTTGTAACTTACTGTTTTTTCCTTCCTATAGACCTCATAACATTCCACCACTTGAGACCGTACGGCATCAACATCTCGACTATGGTGTTGATGAACTGCTTGCCCACCATTATGATGGCGAGTTGGATTGACAACTCTAGTAGACAGCCGCCGGGCGCGCACTGAAATATTACACTGTTATTATCTGCTCTTTGTTATTAAAGAATTCAAAAAATTATGAAACCAACTTTTAATTACTTATGAGAGATTTCCTGCACTCTCGATTGATAAGATGAAGCCATGACGGAGGCCTTTAGGCGGCATTAAAACTCCATCACCGTTGGCCACTTGCTCATATGAATGAACGATGGATTAGAGAAGATTTTCATCAGATCTTCCAAGAACATTTATAAAAGAAAAAAATAAATCGGTCCACAATTGGCAGAATAATCAGTAGACAAAAAAATTGACATTAAAAAATACACAAAAAAAGGAGGAAGGTTGAGGAGGTTATTCACCTCCTCCTTTTTTGAAGTCGGCTAAAAATTGAGACCATCAATCAATAATTTAGTAGAAATACAAATATTAACAGACTAGCCGTACGACAACAAATGATTAAGTACCTCTTCTTGTCGATGCCCAAACAGCCTCACAAAGTCTCCCGGCCGGCCCACGAACTTGCCCTTGAAGAACGCGATGTAGAATATAGACGCGTAGTAGTTCACGAACTGTAGAAGGTATATCTTGAGAGTGAGCGAGTCATCGAACTCTGTTTGTGTGCGCAGTAGCTCTTTCTCGGTCAGCCATTCTGCTAGGAACTGGTATATCTGGGGAAAAATGAAAATGAATTGAAATAACACGACTGCATGTGACAAATGGTGCAGTATAAAAGTTTTTTATGATCTTTGGTCGTTTTTGGATCCTTTAAAGATGTCTACGGGGGTAGTCAAATAATTTTTGAAATAGTTCAATTGTAATGAAGCGCTCGTGGCGGAGTTTGCTAAAGATAAGATTAATTTTTTAGCAATAGATATTCAAATGTATTATTGTAGAAAAACGCCCCAAACTGCAATAAACCCCTTTCAATGCCACGGCATTACTTTAAAGCATAAGCAATATGCAGATGAAAATAAGAATGAAAAGCAGATAGGCTATTCGTGATCAATTTATTGTCCTTCTGTCTTATTATACTGGCCCAGGACTGTCCCCTAGTAGTAACATCCTGTATAACACTACTCTGTTTATAATAGTAGGATCGTATACTCACATAGTTGAATATACAGATGAACACAAGATTGATGCACGCGGCAGTGGCAGTTGTGAACATAATAGGGCTATACGTGATCAGTTTATTGTCCTTCTGTCTCAGTATACTGGCGCCTAGTAGTGACATCCTGTATAACACTACTCCTAGGACCGTGGCTAGTGCTAGTAGCACTAGTAGTGCGACGATACTGAAGGACATTAGTGTGGCTGGAAGGCGCATGCGCCAGAATGGTACCATTGGCTCACGCTCGCCCGTTACCACGTTTAACTGAAATAATACAACATGATTAGATATCTTTTTATATTATTGGTATATCCTACTATCTATGCTAATATTATAAAGAGGTAATGTTGGTTTGTTTCTTTGTTTGACGGAGGTAATCTCCGAAACTACTCAGCCGAATTCAAAAATTCTTTCACTGATGTGTAGAATGCACTGTCGGGATCCCGGTAGTTTCATTAGTATACCCGTGCAACCGAAAGTTCGTATGTACAATTGTTTGTTAATACATTAGAATATTGTCGGCTTTAGCGCGTAGTTCGAATTTCCATTGATTTTCTTCAGCCTCTAAATCTCTACAATATTAACTTCAGCAAAATATAGCTATATATACAACCTACCCACAAGCATTTAATATATAAAGGACATTATATCATGCCTAAAAGGTGCAGCCGTTTTATCTCTGTTTTTCATACTAACAGCACGTCCTGGCTTTGCACGGGTATACTAATAAAACTACCGGGATAAAATATAGCCTATAACCATCCCTACAGACCATTCTACAGTTCTACACATCGGTGAAAGAATTTTTAAAATCGGCTTAAAAGTTTCAGAGACTACTTCCGTCAAACAAACAAATTTTACCTCTTTATAATATTAGTATAGATAGTATAGATGTACCTTAGTCCGTTTAACATGAGCCAATCGCGCCAGGTACTGCGGTCTCGGATGCTCCTCGTAGACGTCGAAGCCGGTGAGGTCCCAGCGATGCGTCATCTCAGACGAATACCGCTTCCAAAGCTCCAGGAAACATGCCGCTGTAAACAAGTATTTGTAGATGGCAGTGCAGAGCCAAATGTTTATATGTTCTGCAGATATTTGTTCCGTGTCTGGGTGTTTTCTATCTATAATATGTAAGTATTTACAAAAAAAATACATCTAAGTATTATATCAGTCACCTGGTTACAATAGCACAAGCATTAAGTTGCTTAGCTTGGGACTAGGTGAAGCTGTGTGAAAATTCCAAGGATATTTTTTTTTATTTATTAATTTGTAGATGGCAGTGCAGATTTTCAACGAAAGGGCTTTGGGAAATAATTGTCATTATAACATCGACATAATACCCAGTAGGCATCTAATAAAGGGCGGACGTTTTCAGATAACACATTAGATAAATAGATCTTATCACAATCCACTCCCCCTTCGTTCAACCTATAACCAGATTAGTGACCCGTAAACAATTCTGATTTGCTATGATTTGTTTGTGACCTTTAACAGACCAATAAGCGCTCACTTTCCCGCTCCCGCACACCTCAGTTGGTTGACAGGCTTTTATTGATTTAAATGGCCCAGTTCCCCTACATCCGCGGCAGACTGTGTATGTATTTTGAGGTATGAAGATCTGCACATTTTTTTAACTCACCCCAAAAACTCATGAAGACAGCAAAGAACACAGTGGTAGGGTTGTCGAATAGATAAGTTATCCGTGATTGTAAACAAGTCGCCTTCAGATCCCAGTAGTCGCAGTGGTAGTCGCAGAGCGGACACATCATTATTGTAGAGTTATAATTGCATACTTCTTCACTGAAAAATAAATACCCCATTATGCATATTCGACCTAAAACCTGTATTAAACCTGTATTAGCTAAAACGCATATTAAATCTGTTGCTATCTCTTTTCGTTGACATATGGGTGACAAGAAAAAAACGTTCTTAAAACCTGTATTAAATTGTCAAGTTTTTATGAATAAGACCCATAATGTTTACACTGGTTATCACAAAATGCATGGTTTGTTATACTTTAATTGAAATGTCAGGTATAATATGCGTCTCGTAAAAAGAACGCTGAAGGGAAATGGCGGTTATATGTTTACGCATGGGTACACTCGCTGACGAACCAATAGCACGCGCTAAATCCATAGCCGCGTCCAGACCGGCTGAGCGCCGCTCGCGAGCCGCGCTCAGACTTCCTGCTCGCGAGCCGTGGCACCCGAGCTAATTTGTAAAAAGTTCCGAGCCGGGCTCGCGAGCCAAGGTGAGCCGGTTTGAGCATTCAGTTTCTCTCCGTGTAGCGATGGAAAACCACGTCTACACCGAGCGAGCAGCTCAGACTGAGCCGCCTTTGAGCATCGGCAAAAACCGACAACGCATGGCTCGGGGTCGAGCGGCGCTCGGGCGAGCCAACGTGCGCCCGAGGAAGCCCGAGCGCCGTCCACACCGGCCGAACTATTGGCTCGCGAGCCAGACTCGCGGGCCGCGCTCGGCCGGTCTGGACGCGGCTAATGGTATGAAGTGACCTCCTCTACCAATCGGACCAAAGATTCCTCAAAACCAACTTCTGCGTAAGTTTTCTGCGCAACCTCAGCGTTCTTTATACTAGACCTATACCAGAATACCATAGCATACAGGAGAGTACCATATCTCTTTCTCTTTCTTTTTTTTCATATATTTAACACATTAAAGCCTACTAAAGCTTACAGTAAAGATATCTTTAGTGCATGTGTACTCACCTAGGTTTATTTTGGTAAACAGTAGACGCAGAGTATATGAAACATATCAGTCCAACGATCGCAGCCGGTATTAACATGTGCGTGTAGAAACCAAGCCATGCGAAATATAAACCTGGAAAAAAAACATTTAAAACATTGTAAACAAGTTGAATTTTAATACAGCGCCATCTAGTTATACTAATCTAAATAAGTAAAAGTTTTAAATCCTTTGAAGATGTATGTACCAACTACCCTACATAAAAAGAAAGAAAACATGTTTATTCAGTACAGCACAAAAAAATAACTAAAACCAAAGCAATTGACCGCAAGCTAAAAAGGTAAGCCAGGCGCTGTTTTCAACCTTAACTATGAGGAAAGGAAAGAAGACGGTAGGGAGGGGGGGTAAAGGGGGGGGGGCGTATTGAGCGATAATACTCATTTGGTACAAACATGGAATAAGTTTGTGATGAATACAATTAGATAGAAATTCCGTAGTCTTACCTATCTTAACTCCGAAATAGTCTTTAACATAATCCAAAGGTTGGTACTTCAAACATCTGGACACAGCCGCCCATTCAGTGTATAATAAATGCCTCATTGAGCCTGGTTTTTTGAGATCACCCTGAAAAATACTTATGTTATTATCAAGATCTACTTAATATTTTTCAATACTTATGGGAAAATAATTGTCTTTCTCATGATTGGCTAGAATGTGAAATCAATTGTCAATTGTCAAATCTAGCCAATCACAAAATTATTTTCGACGACCAATCACGTGCGCTTATTTTTCTTTAAGCTCGTTTCAAGAAATATAGTATAGATACTAACGTCGTGTAAAGGATACGCAGCAGTATAAGTCCCGTTAGAGATGAGCCTCGTGACGCCGAACGCGAAGTCATCGTGTGACAACTCAGAGAACTTCTTCCTGTCCAGTATAAACTGAACAATACGAGAGCGGATGGACGGCGTCCAGAAACATTCTGCGTTTGTATCGAATCTGAAATAGTTTAACATATTAGGGGAATAATGTCGGGAATATAAAAAATAAGGTGATTACGCAGCGAGACTGCTTTGATTTCATTTAAATATTAGGAGATTAAGGTTAGTTTAAACAACTTTGACCTCGACTTTAGTGGTACCGTGGCCGAGTGGTCAGGCAGCCGGCTCAAGGGCGATCGCATGTATAAACATAGAGAATCCTCTCGGAGCCATAACTTTTAATAAGATTTTTCATAACCATGCAGTCATCTACGCGTGGTTTTTAAGTCTACATAATAACACTTACAAATACTCCTTATCCTTAGAATAAATAGCAGTCAGTCGGTGTTTCCGTTCCGGGAACTGTTCTGGGTCTACCCTCAGTTTTGCCATAACTCTGTCCCACCAAGCGTCCATTGTATCGAACATACTGTTTGTTTTCTCGCCGACATCTTTCAGTGCTGAAAACTTCACACAAAACATTGATATCAGTGTAAATAGAGTGAGTTTTACTCAGAGTAATCTCTGGATTCGACTGCATTTGATGCATATCGTTGCCTGGTAGTTTGAAATGATTTTCATAGGGACAAAAGAACGGTGGATGTCTCTTATTGTAAAGATTTACGGAAAAGTATAGAGTCAAGGTCGTATAAGCAGTTATTTCTTCCATTCATTCCTGAATTATGAATTGAATGAAAACGCTATAGCTTTATAAAAGGCCAATGAACAATTCTGTAGAATTTCGAATATTAAAAGCTTGGTTTTTTATTAGGAATTTTGACCGTACTCTGCTAAATAGCTGCATGAGGCTTTTATGATGATTTAAATGTGAAAAGCCAAAGTGTTTTTATTTGAATTTGTTTTTCTAATAAGCTTAAATAGTAATATAATAATTAGCACTTAGCACGTCTTTTTACCATTCAATCTTAATAATATGGCCAAGACACATTTTTTTTATACTTAAAAGACACATATTAACACATTTATTCACATTCACGACATAGAAAATCCGAAAACACAACGGTTTTACTTTTCTTTTACAATATAGACTTTTCTAAACGAATACTAAAACATAAATACAAGAAAACATGCTTTTTTTTTAGTTTACACAGTTATAGGTAAGTATGTGAAATTAGTATGCAGTAGGCAAAGCCAGAACAAAACACCAATTTTAATCAATTTAATCTGTTAAAAGATTATACATTAGTATAGTAAACTGACAAATATACACAGAGTAAACAACATCTACTATTGAACCGTAAAACCTATTAGTACAATATTTTCACATTTGAACAACAGAGCAGAGCCATCTACATTTAGTTTCCAAAAAACCCAAGCCACAGCCAGCAGTCATGCAGTCTTGGTCTGTTTTAATTTTTATCGTGCATTATTAATTGTGATTTAAAACCTTCCCAAGTTTTTTTATACTTTGCCTTCTATTCAGAATTACAACTGACATTTCTAAATTGTATTTTTCCTTTCTTAATTCACCCCTTGTGTATTGATTCAATATTCTAGCGAGTTAGTAAACATGCAATTTAATTAAATAGAACAAAGCCTTATAACCACTATAATAACTTTTAATACCAGGGAAACAAGATCTAAAACCTTAATACATTTGCAACCACAAGTCTTAAAATGTTAGCAAAGCGGGCCATGCACCACAGCTCGCGTACCTTAGACATATACATTGCTGCATTCAGTATTGCATTCGTCCGACCAGTCTTTTGTATTTTACTGCAGTCCTACGAACGACACACATTGTTATAGAGCTTACATGTATGCGTACATACAACAACAAGACTCCGTGCGCTTTGTTTTGCGATAGTTGAAAAGCACGCCATCTAGTTTCACAGTTCGAAGTTGAAACGCTATATATTATTGTCAAAACTAATAATAATAAAAAAATAAACAGAGACTGATATACAAAAAAACTTTAAACATAAATAAACACTATTTCTTGCGATTATAAGTTGATTGAAACAGGAAAGCTAATACATACTTTTAACTAAAACTTTTACATTCTAAAATTTTCTCAACTCACAACCATAGTGTGACTCAATTTAGAGGACGTCTGACTGACGATGACTTAATGCTAAACAAACAGAAGGAATTAAACAAATACTTCGAAGCAACTTCCATTTACCGGCGATATATGAGAATTATTATATACAGATTCATTTAGTGTGATTCAATTTGTGCATGTCAGTAGACTCAGTAGGTACCGATATTTAGAAAGACATTTAGAAATGACTTTGGTACTAAATAAAGTAGTACCTACTTAACTAAAGAACATTTTCCTACTATTAATACCTATTTAGCGTTGATAGGATTCTGAATTCTGATACAGTATTCATTAGTAATATTATTAAATTTAATAAATAACCAAAGATTCGTAGAAGAAATTTCGCAAAATCAATATTGCTCAACTACACATTGATCAGAAGAAATCATAGAGCTGAAAATAATCATAACCTATTATTTTATACCAAAAGCTCCAAGCCCGTCTATCAACCATTTTTGAAAGCCATTCAACATCGCGGATTCATTAGTAGTCTTAAATAAAACATACCTTCATCGGCATCCGTAGTTTTAGAATTTCGCTGTAATCTTTCAGTACCATGTAGGGTGCGTGGATCTGAAACAAGAATCGTACTCTTATCTCTTAATACACTATTGGATTAGCCGCCTTATTCTCCAAATAACTTGACGTGGCACCACAGAAAGAAAGAAAGAAAGAAAAATATGTTTATTTCGTAGGACCTCAAGGATGTTTTTCTTCAGCATTTAAAACTATCGAAACGACAATCAACTGGTGGCTGTATTCGATACCACGACTCCTATTAAAATTCCATCACCACTTAGCCACTCGACCAATATGGATTTTCTGTAATCTTATACAATGCCCTGTCCTACTACAGGGTAAAGGCATTCCCTTGACATGTCATGAACTAACCTTAACAAAATGCAGTCCATAAAGATTGTCAGGCGCCTCTCGCTCCAACTGCAAGCCCTCTGCTTCGAGATTCTTTTCAAATATCTTCCTATGTAGAAATGCTTCAGGCTTGTTCGCGTCTTCCTTCAAACTCTCCCACACCAGCACGTAGTCTATGGTCCGGACGCCGTCGTTGAAGAGTAGGGAGGGGTTGTTCATAACCCCACCCATTATGATACTGAAAATTTAAAAATAAATCAGGAAAATATTGATGAGATCTGATATCAAGTTTGTTTGATTATGTGCTCTAAAAAATGTTTTGAAAGTTACTGAGATGATTTTTATTTCAAATGAATGATTGTGAAGAATGATTGGGCTAATATATTAAGATACTTTATTTGATAAAAAATAATTACTTAATTTCATAACAGTGTCAACTGTGACTAACTAAAATGGCAAGAAACAAAGTTAAATTAAAATGAATCGTTGAATTTAACGTTGCAGAGTATTTGAACTCAAAGAAACTTTCTTTAGTCTGTTATATTTTCGGTGGACGTATCATTTACTTACTGGGTCACTTTCTCAATGACCCAAAGACATCTAAGATAACAAGAATCGTCGTAAATTATTACCTTGATACTCTCCAGTTAAAGTAAAGGTCAAGATTTGACCTTATTTTTTGTAGATTCACAAAGCCTATAAGCGGCAACAAAAACGTATTTAATATCCAGTAGTTTGTATTATGCTATCAAAAAACAAGCGTGTGAAGAAATCCCCACACACATATTCTTGTAAGTTGTGTCGCTATTTTTTATCACAAACCGGATTTTTATAGCCGGACGTAAGTGTCGAAAGCAATCGGAGACAAGAGACCCTTTAGATAGCTAGTTGCTAACAACTTCAGTAAAGTGTTATCCGATAATGTTCAGTGGTGGTAATCAGGTTAATGCATGCCATGCTTTTGCACTTAAATTAGCCTAGAAGATTAGATATTGGTCTCTACCAATATACAATTAAAGATTATTAATGTATAGCTTCTAGGATAGTTCAGTTTTATGAAAGTAGCCAATAATTACAATTACTATTTACACCCTACAGCTTTATCACCAAAAGTCGTAAATTTCAATAAAGATATGAATTTCTGCGGAATACATTATTATGCCCAAATTATTAATGATCCATTCCTCTGATAACAATTTTAATAATGGAATAAATTGAGTGAACTTTGTTTCCAATCAATTCTGCTTCTATTGACCTTGTTCTTACAGACAGTCCAACAATTGGATAAATTGCTTTAGATACCACTATGAACAAGAAAACGAACTGATTAAACTTGTACAGTACTTCCTTGGAAGTGATTGAACTATTCCTAGCGAAATTAAACTGCATTCTATAATGATCCCATCACAGTCCTTGTTTGTATACAACTAAAATACCACGGAAAAATACATCGCCTTTGTTTATAAATGTTTACATCATAATATGTGAGGAGATGACGGCGTGAGTGAAAGATAATGATGTACTACTAGCCAATGGTATCACAGTGCGATAATTTGTTCGTGTATTACTCACGAGCAATGATTAGCTGTCGGTTTGCCATTGCCCTTCGGGAGATCAGCTTCGTCTGGTGCCCCACAACCGCACTCTTCAGCAGCGCGAGTCGATGCTTCGCTACCGTTGTCCCTGAAATATTTGTCCGAACAAAGTGATTGTACCGATCTATGAGTATTGAGCTTCATTAATCATGCTTATACCGATCCCGAAGCAATATAATTTGCGTACTAAAGTTCCAATTTGCCTACAATCGAAGCGAGGAAAATACGCATTATTTGATAAACAAAATTGATTCCTTTGTCTCCGGCGGAAATCACTGTTTATCGTTTTAAAGACAGGCATGCAATACAACACAACAACCGCAAACGGACATGGACATGGTAATAAATCTTGAAGCACATTTATCACTCTTCAAGTCACACTATTCCTCAGAGTGTAACTCACATCAATTTGCCAAATAAACTAACTCCATCGGAAAAGTCTAGAGGGTGCTGCTGAATGAATTCTGGTAGAACATCGGTGCCAAGGTACTGGTGTAACTCTTGAGGGTACGAACTACCTGAAAAGTGTCACTTCCCTAGCATTCTTTCAACAGTTGTTTTTTCTTGGAATGGTGTTTTTTAAAAAGCAGCAAGCACCGT
The DNA here is from genome assembly GCA_947086425.1 of Xanthorhoe spadicearia. NCBI lineage: Eukaryota > Metazoa > Arthropoda > Insecta > Lepidoptera > Geometridae > Xanthorhoe > Xanthorhoe spadicearia. The sequence goes on along the minus strand of OX352198.1, from coordinate 2,061,557 downwards.
ACGACTTACTTATGTTAAAGCGTACTTAGAAATTATCTAAGGACATTTTTTCTTTGACTTAAAACATTTTCTTTCAATCAAATAATTAGCCTACTTTAATGTTAAATAGGCTTAAATATTGTTATAACCAGAACATCAAGTTTAAGTAAATTTTAGCACATGAAAACTACATAAAATACGTAGATTGTTGTGTTGCATGGTATGATCTGATCGACAAAAATAATTTAAACCAATAGGTCAATTTGTAAACCGCAAAGAACAAATAAAAGCTTATTTAAATGATGTCATTTTGTTTTAATAAAGTTAAAATAGAATTACCTAACGAGGAAATTTTTTGTAATTTTATTGAAAATCTAACAGAATTTGTCATTACAGGAAGAAACATATAATTTGCACATGTAAGAAATAGCAAATAATTCAATACCTTTGCGTGTACCTACTCGAACAACTTATATTTGGCCTTGAAAAGTGGCCTTAGCATGTAAGTAAGTAGGTACTTTTTTATACTGCTTTTAGTTTTGTATCGAGTTACGTAGGTTTGAGTCTCATAAATACATTTCCAATTTTTGTCAAATCATAATAGTTCCTACCTAAACCTAGATTTTAAAATTCAAGTTCAATGACAGTATGCGATGACACCATTTATTAGCTAGAATTCCAAATATAGACTCTCTCACGGAAGTTATGCTACACGAGTTAATAACTGTTATTTAAAAATCCAAACCAAAAATTTACTCATTGGTAACTCACGTGATTATAAAAGTTATTTTAGTTAAGTATAATCTAATTAAAAAGGTAAATATAATTTAATAACATCATTAGGTTATTACCGATAAAAGTGTTACTGTAATTATACAAACACAATTAGATTAGGTCAAATGGAACCACCCTGTGGCACTCCCAAAATTGAATCTCGAGAGACATTCACCAAATAATATCAAATATGTATATACATAGCATGCAAATTACTTACACAGACAATGTAATAAAAAATTACTAATTAAACTTTAGTGGCAAACTTACTATCTTTAATAATCATGCAAAGGTTATCAATACTAAATGCCTCGCTAATTTCAAGAAGTCTCAAGAATTCAAGAATATTTTATCTGATATTCTGAACAAAGCACTATGGCTTTCCATTTGCATATGAATTTCAAACTAAGTCAACAACGATAAATATATATGTATAGTTGCAACTAAACATGATTTATTAATCTTAAGCGGTCTAAATACCAACTTAATTAATTTGTTGCGAGTAATCTAAATCACACAAAGCGACCACGAATAAATGATGTGCTAGAGTACTTGGTTATAATAACATAAATTGCTGTCTAGAACAAAATAAGTTTAAATATATCTACCACCCATGAACGAATTATTCGTTCATGCCATCATAAGTAACCATCCACCACCATAAGTATTTTAAAATAATTCAAAGAGTAACATAAAGTGCAATACCAATAACAGTGTTACATCAATAGACCTCCACATGCACAGAACTCACCGATCGGTGTTCATTTCCTGTGAGAGGTTGTCCTGGTAGTTGCTGAGGACCGACATCGCGTGGAGGTCGCCCATCTTCTCCTCCGCCTCCCGCTCAGTCTGGACCAAAATTTAATACCAGATGTTGCTTAGATTACTCTTTTATTACCCCTAACAGTGAAGGAAAAAAACGCGGAAAAACCGCGGCTAGTCAGCTCCACACGTATTGACCATTGTCTTTCCTGTGGATATGGCAGGCTCAGCTGAGAGGATGGTTTAGGTGCTGGGCAAGCCTATTCCATCTCAACAATGTCCCAGGCACTATTATAGTGTCCCGTTAAATGTAGGCAAAGATTGCCTTCTGACACTGTTTATATCATCTAGTAAAGATGCAAAGGCCTGAGTACATACCCATAACCGCTGTTTAGTTTCGTCTGTTAACTCATTATCGATACTTTGGCTGATGTTATGCTTGTTTTAATAAGATAAGATAAGATAAGATAATCTTTATTTCAGAGAACACACAGCACAGACGAACACAATAACAGAAGGTAGTACACAAAAGATACAATGATAGAAAAAAAAACTATAAGTAGGTATAGTCGACAAAGAAATTGGTTTACCACTTTTGATGACATCTCCCAGTAACATAATTATTCAATAAGGATTACTGTATTACATTAACGTAATTGGTTAACTGTGAGCCAATCACAGAGCAATGGTTAAAAGAACATGCAACTTGAACTGTGATGTGAACGCAATAGAGAATATTTTTTGTAAACACAAACCAACTTGTCCATAAAAATCAAGGAGGTTTATGCTAGATACCTACCAAGTAAACTTATTCATTTTCGAATCGCTTTTGACTTATGATCTGTCAAAGTGTCAGTTATTGATTCAAGAAAATGTCGCGTAATTTAAACTTACAGGAAAGAGCCGAAATTCTATCATTACATCGGTTAGGATACAACATAAGTGATATTTCTAGAGAACTGAACATATCGCGATATACGGCACGTTTTTGGATAAGACGTGAAGGGGAAGAAGGTAATCTTCAAGATCATAGGCGAAGTGGTCGGCCGCCTGCACTGTCCAGCGAGCAAAGAGAAACAATGAGACGTCAGTACGAAGAGAACAGCTTCACTTCTACCAGCGATTTTGCAGAAGAATTCGATGTTACGAAAGAGACCATTCGGCAGCATTTGCATAGTATGGGATTGCATTACAGACGTTACGCTAAAAAAGTTTATTTGACTGACGCTAACAAAGCGGCTCGTTTAAATTTTGCCCGGGAGTACTTGAATTTCGATTGGTCTACTACGATATTTACGGACGAAAAAACGTTCAAATCTAGCCAACATGGTCGAATGACTCTCTGGCGTTACAGTAATACTAGATACACTCAAGAACATGTTGTGCCGACCACGGAGTCTGGTAGAATCAGTGTAAATATTTGGGGCTGGATGTCGGCAGATGGAGTCGGAGAATTAAGCAGACTACCTCCGAAAGCCAACGCTTTAGATTATGTGGATAATTTAGAAAATGCTATGTTGCCAACCGTCCGGAATGTCTACCCGGAAAGCGATCTGCCTCAATTTAATTTTCTACAAGACAACTGCAGATTACACACAGCTAGAGTGACTCGTACCTGGTTTGATCAACATTCATTCATTAACTTGATTCCATGGCCGTCTAAAAGTCCAGATCTTAACCCGATCGAAAACCTTTGGGGACTTATGGTGCAGCGATGGCATTACCGCAATGAGAGAACTCGAGATGCCATCGATAGTCATTGCCATGAAGTTTGGGAGGCTTTGCGCGGGACAGACATTTGTTCACGCCTCGTTGGCTCTATGAGAAGTCGCTTGTTAGCAGTCATCGAAGCTAATGGTGGAAACACGCGTTATTAGGCTGATATTTCCCTATATTTTTTTTTACAATTAAATGATACTGTTACGTTTTATGAAGGACAATAAAGTTATTTTTAAATGATAAATCATTGTTTATTATGAATCCTAAAACCCTTTACGCAACTAGCAGGAAATGGGACGTTTTTAAATCTATTAAAAACATATAAAATAAAGTTCAATTCCCTAGATTCAAAATTCAATTATTTTACGTCGAAACTAAACAAAACGTTTTATTGATAAAGTAGCAGGAGGTTAAATTGCAAGCCAACAGTTCTGAGTTTAAATAAACAGGAATGACAGATTCTGACGTAGCAGTTATTAATCTGTCAAGCGAAAATAGACCTTGATGTTTTGTACATGCAAATGATATTCAGCCTTAGAGTGGTAAACCAATTTCTTTGTCGACTATACATAACTAGAATTAGAAAAGACAAGAGTAATACAGAACTAATTTTATTAACTGCACTGACTGATTAACTGAACTTAATTTGCATAATCTGCAAATATTTGTCTTGAGTCTGGGTGTTTTTTAACTAGGTATAACATGCATTTTTTCTGCAGATACGACTGTAAACAGTATCTACAAGTATTGGTCGTGAACTCGCGAGTTAGGTAAGTCGTAAATGAATTTAATGTTTGTTTATCACAAAGGTATGAAATGATTTTTTTTCTTCCACAGCTTGCTTGGTGAAGCAAGAGTTTAAATTGGCCTTTTTAAAAACCTGACAATACTAAAATGATCCTAACCTGTTTCATCCGTTTATTCTGGACCAGTTGTCATCTTTCTACTTAGTACTTGTACTTGTACTAAGTAGAAAGATGACAACTGGTCCATTGTAAGTTTACATGTTATAAGCCTATAACTAAAATTAGCATGGTATGCTATGAGATAAGGTAAATTTATTGTCAAGAAACTCCCAAAAGAGTAAGATAAGAAAATTAGTACATTTATTTGCACATAAGTAAGTACTAGGTACCTAGTACACACATAACTGAACAAAATAGTAAAATAAAATAACTATTCTATGTGTTTTCTGTGTGAATAATTTATACTTAATTTAAAACTTTTATAAGGCATTAGTCATGTACTCGTATTTCTTGTTAGTTCCTTGTTATTCATTAAACCCCATCGTTTCATTAAAGGACATTACATATGCGTTGTCTTGTAAATGCAAAAGTCACTATTAGTCATCCTAAGCGGAAGATAATGTAATGAGACTCTGTTAGCGTGTCTGTTTCGTAAGTTCACTCACTGGCAGTATTGTTCCTAACCTTGACATAGCGATGCTAAGTTCACAAGCGCTACCATATCACTGCCAAATTCTGTACCAAGTGTTTACATTTTAATAGCCAAAAAAATTACAGCACTAAACAAAAACACGCAAAGATTAATTTTAAAAGTAGACCAATATTTATTAAATCTACGCGAAGCATAGCATAATGTGACACCGTTCACCGTACGTATGATTTTTTGCGGCCATACTTGTTCACCCTTAACAAAGCAGCATCATAGGTGATGTAGCACAACACATCGAAAACACATCTCGCGATCATTCCGGCACTTGAACGCGCGTAACCGAGCCGACCGAGGAGATCATTCTGACTCAAGTTAAGACACTTTGATTGCATCGAAGTAACAAAATTAGGTACGTACCAAACGACCTTGGACTGTCGGCTTTACCACAGCTGATTCATCTGTTCACTCATTATCAATCATAGTTGAGTTTTAAGATGGAGCGACGGATTTGGCGTAACTTGCTCACTAGTGAAAGCTGATAGACGTGGGATGCAGACGTTCGTACAAACGGCACTTTGCAAAACAACTAACGAGTTTTCGATAATGAATTTACATGAAGTGCGGGCAAACATTGTCGCTCACGCGATAACCGTACACAATATACATATGACGATTAACATCGATTTATACAAGTAGGTCAAAAAAATCTCCTGCATGCAACAAAAGAAGTTAAGAATTTAAGAAGGATTTACTTAAGAGCAGGCCTGGCACAATATAATTTCTGAGATGTTAGCTCAAATGACACTCTATCTGACAATGTAACGATTCGCGATATCCGATGGAGACTTCTTTTTCACATTATTTCTTAAATTATTCAGGTGATTTTTTGGTGATTTATAATAATTATGACTTTTCGAAGTTATTTTTTTAAATATTTGGTTCCGAAGGGGATGAAAAAAAATAAAAGTTGTGAAAATACATTGAGTGGGGTGTCATATGAAAGGGCTTTGTTTTTACATTCCAAAATGGTTTTACTTTATAGTCTAAGATGTAAAGTTTATGAATAACTTCGATAAATGTAAAAAAATCATGACTGTTATAACCTGAGCTCCCATTTCTATAAGTTTTGGTGAAATCGCAGCACAGAAAATGGTTCTTCTTCTTCTTTATTATTTTGGTTGGTGTTTCTAACTCCTAACTCTTTTTGACAACCTAACGACTTTTTAATGGAAAAAGGATTCAACTTATAGTTTTCTTGAACCAATGTCACTGCCACTTCACAAGGAACAAAATACCAAAATGTTATAAGTCGAAAAACCCTCGTAAAAACTTATGCTCTTAAAAATACCATCAAATATTTTTTATAGAAATATAAGTAGGTAAATTAATGCAAAATGATTTTTGACAATGTTTGAAATAACCGCGGGTAACACATTTGTCATCGAAAGTAGTGCCACGACAGGATCAAACATGACATACTAAATATAAAATAGGTTTAGAGCCTAAGGTTTGACTCTAAATTTATTTATTTATTTATTAGTTGCATCAACAAGGAGTACACTAGCACATGCTTAGAGTAAAATAACTTAAATTAAAATCTAGTGACACCTCAATTACAGATGCAAACCTAAATTCATATTCATGGAGTTTTTAATCAAAACCTGTATTGTAAATAATGCACACTCAAAATCGCTTTACTATTAATTAAAGGAATAATAATCGGCTTTAAAAACTTTAGGTAGGTACTTAGTTCTCATTAGATCCTCAATTTTTTTTAGTAGACCTCTGAAGTAAATTCTTTCAAACACAGATAAAAAAGAATATAATACACAACCACCGTCGAGCGAGATCTCGTTCGAGGCAAACTACTAGTATAGATAGAAAACACCCAGACACGGAACAAATGTCTGCAGAACATGCAAACATAATATTTGTCCCGTAGAGGGGATCGAAAGCTGCAACCTCGGCGTCTCAGCCGGGCGTTCACCCAACTGCGCCACAGAGGTCGTCATAATCAAGTCATAATAAAAGGTTATAGTAAAAAAAAATTTACCCCTAAAAAGTTTTGAAATTTCATACAAAATATATGGAGAAAAAAAAAATTTCAAAATTAAGAAAAAAAAAATACCACGTTTTATCAACTTTGTAATGCCCTATCTGAACCTGAAAACTAAAATTTTCCAAGTCTTGCAGTTTTCGAGATACGCGTGGCGGCAAAATGAGGGAGGCAAATGGGGGCAAATCTGAAAACTTTTTTTTACTTCCTAAAATCTTCTCTATACAAATCCGTTTTCAAAAATGCAAAATCTCTTTTAGTTTTCGAGATCCATCAATAGGGCAAAAGAGGGGCAAAACAGGGGCAAACCAAAAAAATGAATTTTACTTCCCAGAACCTCCTCTATACAAATCCGTTTAAAACGATCAAAAATATTACGTAGTTTCCGAGATTAGCTGATTGGGCAAAAGGGGGGCAAAAGAGGGGCAAAAAAAATTAGCGAATTTTACTTCCCAGGACCTCCTCTATACGAATCCACATAAAACAAAAATTACGGGTCCTCTAGTTTCCGAGATACGACAGGGGTCGGCAAGATGGCGGCAAAAAATGGGCAAAGTCAGATTTTTCCCAGACTCATCAGAGTTAGAGCGAGGCCCCATTAGTGCGTTGCGCTGCGTTGCGTCGCGTCGTCGCAACGGATCAGCGCATTGTATGCCACACCTGCGTTGCGACGACGCACGATGTCGCAGCGCAAGAGCGTCGCAGCAACACTGGCTGTGGCTGTGGCCTCCTCTAGCAGTGGATCACTGTCCGTCGTCGCAGCGGAGCTCCGACAACGCAGCGCATCACCCTCCCTCTCGCTTCGTCTCTCGTCTGTCGATCCGTTGAATTGTCGCGCGCGACGACGTACGGTCTAATGGGTCATGTCGTAAAAAATATATGGAAACCGACGCAGCGACGACGCTGCGACGACGCAACGCAGCGCAACGCACTAATGGGGCCTCGCTCTTACTTGTTTACGAATCTGCAAAAAAAACATACCTTCCCATCCACCATCAGGGAAGTCGAACGAAGTCGCGGGCAAAAGTAGTATGTGAAATAAAATATTTAGTTGAAAACCGAACTCCATTAATTTATTGTTTGAAATGACATTCTTCTGTCACAAACTTTTTTGTATGAAGAAATTAAATATTTTCGTAATAATTTATGTCAATTCGGGAGCGATTTTGCGCAAGGTCCTCCTTCGACGGCGTCCGGCGGACGAATCAAAGAGTAACATGAACGAATGATTGACATTGTCGTTTAATTTGAAGGTTCGTCTAAATAAGGTTCAATTTTGAATAAAACGTTTGACTTCATTCATTTAGGTACAGAACTGTAGTACACCTAAAATCCAAACTTTTTTTAATTATGAGAAAAATAGGCGGTCTAAGACAATTTTGAGTCACTGAATCGTTAGATAAAGTGTTTATCCATTCTATGAACATTTAATTTTAACTTCAACTCAAGTAGTTATTGAGAAATTTTAAATTAAATTTCAAAAAGGTACCTACTTCAAACAACAAATTTATCAAGAAAAGTTCACTTGGTTGTGATTTTGGAGGCATAGATCACTAAAAAAAACTTCAAATAACCATATTCTTGAAGGTCTATGTTGATGGCATGTTTGGTTTACCCACAGCTTGAAGCAGAAGTATTGCAATTTGATAAAGCGCGACCTTAAACAAATGTTGGATAAGCACAAGATCATGACCCAAGATATTATGAACAAGTTGTTTGTTACATATAATTGGACGAGAGACAGATTTTAATGAGTAATGGCTTAGATGAAAGCTCTTTTCAATATCAATAATTTTTCGTCAAAGCAAAAATTTTCTACCATTAAGGTAGCAAGAACACACGTAAGGTAGCTAAAATCATAATTCACTTGGCACTGTAAGGCAAATGGTGAAATGCGTGAACACAACAATCATTGGGCGCGTGCCAATTGTTTATTTCTTGAGGAAAATCGTAGATAAAACATAATTTTTTTAAACTTTATTACAATACATCCGAAACACATTTAATAAGCAAGTGGGGCAACTTTTGTAGCTCAGTCTGAATAAACCGTGTTGAAACCACTTATCTTTATTAACAGTCCTCAGTTGGGATTACCTTGACTAGTGAAACAAACAGCACATAGATACCCAAACAAAAGGTAGAATGTGAGCTATTTTGCATAAGCTGTGTGTATTTGCAAGTATACTCACAATTTTATACAACTATTTAAAATAATAGTGACTCAAAGATGGGTTACATTGCATTTTAAAATACTAGATGCATCCCGCGGTGTTTCCCGCATTGTAATATTTCCCATTCCCGTGGGAAGATCGGGATCAAAAGCAATCCAGGATATAAGCTATTCTGGTCCAAATTTCTTTTGATTACTTAATAGTGTAGTGGGTAATGTAAGTTTACTACAATATGGTGTATATTCCAATGGATTCACTGTCTACCATCTAACATGGCGTGTGGATCAGATATTGTCCATTTGAAAGAGTGGTCACTGTAGGAGACCAATAACAACTTTTTTACTGCAATATCCATTAGCTTAATGTACTGAAAACTCCATGTGGTCTGATACATTCTTTCAGCTGTGTAATGGTGAGGTAATAAAGCAGTTAAGACTATTTAAGTATATCGTTTTTTTTTTTTTATCAAAGTAAATGCGATCTAGATGCATTCTATGCCAAATGTGCAAACTGTTGCCTTGGGCGTAAGGAGTGGAAGTCAAAGGGGGAGACCTTTGCTTAGCAGTGGGACAACATAGATTTTCAAAAACAAAGTTTATAGTAGATAAATAAGAATGGGTTGAAAAACTGTTAGAGGTTGATCAATTCTTAAAATGACGACCTCTTTAGCGCAGTAGGCGAAGCCTGAGACGCGGAGGTTGCGGGTTCGATACCCGCTACGAGACAAAGGTTTGTGTGTTCTCCAGATATCTGTTCCGTGTCTGGGTGTTTTCTATCTATAATATGTATGTTTTAAAAAAAAAGACGTGTGGCACTCGGGGACTGCCGCGGTAAAGCTATTGCATGCCACCTAGAGGCGAGTTGCTGAACTAAAGTGACAAGCGTTAGGTTTTTTCGTTACGGAATTTCTGGATTCGGTCTCCACACTCAAGGCCCGCGATAGAAGCTATGCAATAGCTTAAAAACATGTATCTAAGTATTACCTATTATCAGTCATCTGGTTACCATAACACAAGCATTAAGTGGTTTAGCTTGAGACTAGAGATGATGCTGTGTGGAATGTCCAAGGATATTTTATTTATTAAATGAAATTTAAATCTTAGAAGAGTTATGGTACACAAATTAAAATAACTTTTAAGTTAGTATCTACCAACCTAAGTACTTAGTTAAATATTGTTTTAATCACAACATCATTAACTTAATTAGGTAAGTATGTCAGTTAAATAATTATTTTTGTCTATAAAAATCTAGAACATTGTGTTCAAGGTCAAAATCCTTGAAGATTGGAGCATTTGTTCAAGGCCAACAACATTATTTAGGTCTGTATCATAAGACCCAAAATCATACTAGATACTTAATTAAAACAAGGGTTCTTCCATTTTCCTCGATCAGATGTCATCTCAGCACTCACACCTTTCTTACTCATGTCATCCCTCACACAATCCATCCATCTTTTCTTTGGTCTACCCCTAGATAGACCTATATCCATCCACATTCATAGCTAATACGTACTTTCCTAGTAACTTCTTCCCAGTCTTATGGAATACAGAGGCAAGTTCAAAAGTCACTTTTTCAAGGAATAAAATATTTCAACATGGAAGAAAGGAATCATTTAAAATTATTTATTTATTCCCATTAATTGAGAATTTGGTAATTGAGAAACAAACAAGGATGGAAGGCGAATTGGATAAATTACATTTGATAGGGGGACCTATACCTATCCCTCTGCAATTTAAATGAATTGAATCCCCAATGAACATTGAAAACAAAATATAGAAAACAATATAGAAAATGTAGATTATAGGTAGAAGCAAGTCCAAATAAATAGTCCCAATTCATATTCATAATGTTAAAAAAAATATACCTAATAATCTTCTAATTAGAAGAAAATTGAATCCCTGTAGGTATCATAATTTTGTAGTATAATACAATTTCAATGTAATATTTGAAGAAAATAATAAATTTATGTTATGAAGTATTCCTAATCACTTTTTATGTAAGTACACATCAAGAAGTACTATTGACCTTCATGATTGATAATTATTATAAACAATTATTATTGTTATAAAACCTGTTATTTAAGTCCACCCCAGGTACTGAAGTCATGAGAAAACGAAAAAAAAAGAAACATCAGATTTCTGTAAGAAAGAATAAATAGCTAATTTGAGGTATAAAATATTTACCTGATGAAAGTTCTCCTCCTCTCCATTTCCATTGGTGAAGAGTTGTTGGAAAGCAATGTCATTCCTCTGCTCGTCAGACAGAAAGGACTCCGTCTCTCCGGCGTTGCTCCTTTTGTGGTGAAGCTTCACACCTCCCGCGTAAATAGGCGTTGTAATTTTCGGCGTAAAGACGTTCTCCTCCACTGCTATGGCCAGCAGAGGTTTGGGAATGTCCTCTTCCAAAGAAGGGTCGCCGTCGGACATCACACACAGTTAGCTTACTTCCGCAAGAGTCATCTCCGGATAAATCTCGGCGATTAGTCACGGGGCGCCGCGGCGCTTGCAATGTCCAGACGGTAACCAAACCACTGACCCGACGATGGAGACGTAACGAAATCACTGCTTGGAATTAAATTGATTTAAGAATAATTCTGGTAAAGTGAAAAGTAAGAACTTTAGAGACCTAAAAAATATATTTGAAGTAGGAAATCCGAGTACAAGTTACGAGATATTTAAATGAATACCTACAAATAGCACAGTTTGCTGCTGATTTAAACGTAGTGGTTTTATTCTCTTTGGCTGATTGCTGAAACCGACCGAGCAGGTTTCAGTATATACAAATGTACTCTGTGCGACCGAGCGAGACTGAACTGAACTGACTGACTTTGACTTGACTTGACTGCACGCAACTAAGAATCTGTCTGATTGATTGACTGAAAACTTTTTGACATGACAGTGGTTTGACTTTGACTTTGACAGAGTTTCGATTTAATTTAAATAATTCTACAGATTTGAAAGTTTTGCAAGGATTTCTCTAGAATTCAATGTTTTTTTTAAAGTTAAGTGAAAATCTTGTAAAAATGAGAACCACTGACACGTCAAACACCGCTTACCGCTGTGATTTTGGCTGGTTTCTTTTTTTGCTATTTATTTTGAAATATGGCAACAAAAATCTGCCACGCCGCCCGTCTCGCTCAAAAGAAAATGTCAACTTGCGTCGCCGAAAAATCGAAGGAGCAATAGGTTGCCGGCGAAATATTTTGTGTATTTTCAAGAAATTGAGTTTTCCACATGAATTATCAGTAACGGGGCAGAAGAAAATAAAGCAAACATGACGGCGGAAGTACAAACCAAAGGGAGGCTTCCTCAGCTCTCCTCCGATAAACAGCTTACATTTCTAAAACTTGCTGTTTTATCAATGGCAGCGATTTTATGTGAGTATATCTGCCTGTTTTTCTTCGTCTGCAAAGTACTTGCTACATAGAAATGTACAAAATGATCATACGAGACCTAAATGTTCGGCATTATTTGGGACTTACGTGGTCGTCTGTTGTTGATGATAACATGTAACATGGCTGTGGGATGCCGACGCAAGCTACAAAACGCACACAAAGATAATTATTGAAGTAAAACCGATAGCAGCACATTTTACAAATCAGAGATATTACCAACATTAACTTTATAACCATACCAACATTGATACTTCAATAACAGTTAATTTAATAAAATTCTACTTTACTTACTAGTTGAAAGAAAGGTTCTTCAAGAATGTATTAAGATGTTTTGTTTTTTTCAGCGTTTGCAACACGTCTTTTTTCTGTATTGCGGTTTGAGAGTGTAATTCACGAGTTTGATCCATACTTCAACTACAGAACAACTAGATATCTTACCGAAGAAGGATTCTATAACTTTCACAACTGGTTTGATGACAGAGCATGGTATCCTTTGGGACGTATCATTGGTGGTAAGTCTATGAGACCAGTTTTAACTTGTTATCTATACTGTCCACAAATCTGATTAAAGCTAAAAGGACTAATTGTAGATCTTGAAAATGAGTTTTTTTTTTATCTTTACTGTCCATCTTTCACGGCAAAATGAAGCAATGAATTAATGTGACTCTTTAAGTCATCATAGTTGAAGGAATGGATAGTGACATAGGCTTACATTTTATCCCAATATTACAACTGCAATATTATACTTCTATTCACCTGCCACTTGCCTTGCCAGTGTTTACCTGGATAAAAGTAGCTATTTCCTTTAAAAGAGTTTTTCTCAATCCCGTTTTAAGTGTTTATAATGTTATAACCATGATAGTTTAAAAAGTTTTATCCATCACACAGTTTTAGTAAAAAAAAAAGATGTGTGGCACTCGGGGACTGCCGCGGTAAAGCTATGCCACCTAGAGGCGAGTTGCTGAACTAAAGTGACAAGCGTTAGGTTTTTTCGTTACGGAATTTCTGGTCTCCACGCTCAAGGCCCGCGATAGAAGCTATGCAATAGCTTAAAAACTAAATATCCATTGTTTTCAGGTACAATCTACCCTGGCCTGATGGTGACATCCGCTACATTGTACAACATAATGCAGTTCTTGAACATAACCATTGACATTCGGAATGTGTGTGTGTTCCTGGCACCGTTCTTCTCATCTCTCACCACTATTGTCACATACTTGTTGACCAAGGAGTTGAAGGTAAACTCTATTTTTAACACCGTGTAAGAGAAACAGTATTATCTATAATTTTTAGTGCACACTGTCTGTAATGTAGACGCATACAAAATAATAAAATCCTGTCTATTTCCCGTAGGTACTTAGGTAGGTAGATATCATAGATACTTCACTTCACTTAATAAGAAGTTAAAAAAGAACATAACTTATGTCCTTTTTGGTCGTTTTGGTTAATAATTGAGATTTACTGAGCTGATGTTGTAAAATCCTAGTGTAGTTAAAAGTCTCGATGCGGTGCCACTTTTGCTGCGTGATTTAATATGTTTATAAAAATATCATAATCTATGTTGCGCATGCATGGCTCGCAGAGGACACAATCACGTACAGTTAACAAAGTGAAACTTAACGCTCGAATATAGCTTCACCATGCGCACCTATCGACTGTATCATACTTTTTCATCAGTCATATGATGACATAATTATGATATGATACAACGATCATAATAATGTAGCCTCTCAATAACTTAACTCCCAGGATGAAGGCGCTGGTCTAGTAGCAGCGTGCATGATCGCCATAGTCCCCGGTTACATCAGTCGTTCCGTCGCCGGCAGCTACGACAACGAAGGAATTGCCATCTTCTGTATGCTGCTCACCTACTACTTCTGGATCAAGGCGGTCAACACCGGCACTATCCTCTGGGCTACCATGACTGCGCTCGCTTACTTCTACATGGTAAGTTTCAATTAACATAACCAATATTTTGCCATTTGTCTTACATTATTAAATTGTATTTAAGAAACAAAATCCAAATTTTATAGTATATATCCTCACAAGGCGGTCGATTCTCGACAACTATAAAAACATGACGCGGTAAGAGATTGCTCGTTATCTAGCTTTTGTTTTCTGCAATCCATCGCATTATTCAACAAAACCACGCCGTGTCGTGCCACGTCAAGACATGGTTATTTGGAGAATAAAGCGGCAGCTCATTTGATTGTCTTTGTTATTCAAAGATTTCAGTGTATTCCGCACAGTTGTCTTATAAGTCAATCATAGATCATGTAGACGAAAGTTTCACGCCAACAAGTCGCTGTGGCTTTTTGGTTTTTGCTCTTTCGTACAATTTTTACGAAATATATTTCTTGTATCCCCATCTATTATAAATTATTAAAGACAAAAATAAACAAAACAGATCTAAAAAAATATTGATTGTACAATGTTGGAGTTTATTTCAGTTTATGATATGGGTTATAAGGAAATGTTCCAATTTAAACAGTTGTTATGTGATTACTGAACCATAATTTACATCTGAAAGGACTGTAACAATAATACTAGTCTCTATTTGAATTTAATTTACTGCTCAGGTTATTTATTAGAGTAACTTAAGGAAGCAAAAGCAGATCTTATTTCAATGTTAGATGTTTTGACAATATGCCATAAAATTCACACAAAAAATAAAAAAACTCAATCAGCGGCAACACGACAAACCTCGTCGTCGACAAAATGTTCTGTCCTGCTCTAGCATAGAACGTTAGAACAGTTTAACATTATCAAAATATTTCGTCGTCTCGAAAACGCAACGTATCGTAAGACTTATAGAAAATAAATGAAGTATTGAAAACACTTATTTCTCCAGGTATCATCATGGGGAGGCTACGTGTTCCTAATCAACTTGATCCCGCTACACGTGCTAGCGTTGATGCTGCTCGGTCGTTTCTCCGCGCGTGTGTACGTGGCCTACAGTACACTCTACTGCGTGGGCACTATCCTCTCTATGCAGATCTCCTTTGTTGGCTTCCAACCGGTGCAGAGCTCGGAGCATATGCTGGTGAGTATGAGATTATGGACAATATATCGTCTTAGCGTTGATACTCGGCCAATTAAACTGCAGCGAGCGCTAGGGTGAGTCTACGAAAGTTCAAAGTTGAATGATTCAATCCTAGCGCTGATACAACTTGGTCGGTAAGGTAAGACCGTCGACTCCCCTTTTCGCATTTATACTGTTGATTCGTTATGTATAAAGCTATCCTAGCTCCTACAAAACCGCCGGAGTATTCTTGGTGCCATACGAAAGAGAGACCTCTTTCGTCGCATTTTTTATTTTGTCTCATCTCTTCATCTTAATTTAATGTTAATCCTTTCCTAGAAATATTTACCCTGAACACATTTTCACCAGGCTCTCGGCACATTCGGTCTGTGCCAGTTGTACGCGTTCACACAATACCTGCGCGAGCACCTGTCTCCTGCCAACTTCGAGCTCATGTTCAAAGCTCTGATCACGACGCTGCTGGCCACGCTCGGTACTGCGGTCGTCGCACTTACTGTCACTGGTAAGTTATCAATATTATTATTACTGTGTATAAAAATTAAGTACCTTACTTTTTGGACAAAGATAATATACACTGTCGTCAAAAGTTCTATTATTATTGATTTGCCGGTATAAAGCAAATAATTTTTATTTAACAATAATTAAGATATACGGTTTAAGAAACTTTATTCTCATAAGAATTTACAATTCACTTACAATGACAACTTAAAAAAACTAAAATACTTGATATCTTGTTTTTATTCTGTAATTATTATTAATGTCGACCTTCATGGAAATATGAAATGTGAACTTTTTATAGGTAATTCTATTATTTTATGTTTCGTAACATGAATAAATAGTACCTACAGTTTTGCTGAAAATGTAACTAAATTAATATTTCAGGTAAAATCTCACCATGGACCGGAAGGTTTTACTCTCTTCTCGATCCATCATACGCCAAGAACCACATTCCTATTATCGGTAAGTACCGCATACCCTCTTTCCATAAAAAAATTATATGAATAAACCGAAACATCGCTTAATTCTGATCCGAATGCAATCTTTACTATAATTATATATTTTTTTACTACTAAACTACCGCTAAGTTAACCTTTACTTCGTTTTGCGGTTTTTTGCTTTTACAAATAGCAAAATTTAAATATTATGCGTCTTAACCGACTTTAATTACGTAAAAGAAGACTTCATTTACACAAAAAAAAGACGTGTGGCACTCGGGACTGCCGCGGTAAAGCTATTGCATGCCACCTAGAGGCGAGTTGCTGAACTAAAGTGACATCGTAAGGTGATTTCGTTAAAAAATTTCTGGATTCGGTCTCCACGCCAAGGCTCGCGATAGTAGCTATGCAATAGCTTAAAAGGCTTATAAAATTTGTAATTGTGTTGTAATTCCCCAGCGTCTGTATCCGAGCACCAGCCGACATCGTGGTCGTCGTTCTACTTCGACCTGCAAGTGTTGGTGTTCCTGTTCCCCGCGGGACTC
The DNA here is from genome assembly GCA_947086425.1 of Xanthorhoe spadicearia. Taxonomy (NCBI): domain Eukaryota; kingdom Metazoa; phylum Arthropoda; class Insecta; order Lepidoptera; family Geometridae; genus Xanthorhoe; species Xanthorhoe spadicearia. Next base: position 2,044,784 of record OX352198.1, on the reverse strand, counting down.
TACTTCTGCTTCACGAAGCTCACCGACGCTAACATATTCATCATACTGTATGGTGTGCTCAGTATATACTTTGCTGTGAGTATCATATCTTCATCATACTGTATGGTGTGCTCAGTATATACTTTGCTGTGAGTATCATTCCCTAGCGTCTGTATCTGAACATCAGCCGACATCGTGGTCATCGTTCTACTTCGACCTGCAAGTGTTGGTGTTCCTGTTCCCAGCGGGACTCTACTTTTGCTTCACGAAGCTAACAGACGCCAACATATTCATCATACTGTATGGAGTGCTCAGTATATACTTTGCTGTGAGTATCATTCCCTAGCGTCTGTATCCGAGCACCAGCCGACATCGTGGTCGTCGTTCTACTTCGACCTGCAAGTGTTGGTGTTCCTGTTCCCAGCGGGACTCTACTTCTGCTTCACGAAGCTAACAGACGCCAACATATTCATCATCCTGTATGGTGTGCTCAGTATATACTTTGCTGTGAGTATCATTTTGTAATTTCTATCTGTTTATTGGGTTTATTTTAAAATTATTAAAAAAAATATATAAACTTCAAGTTTTATTGTGTTTATTTATGAGAATGAATAAACACAGACAGTACATCAATATTAAACATCAGATAGCAAGATCCAGGGAAGATTAAAAAATTAGGTACATTTTCAGTCGAAGAGATTGACTATTTAACGTGCCCTACGAATTACGAAAGCGCTCAGATGATATATAATGCTACTTGTACCCAAGTTTTACGTCTTAGCAAGCTTCGCCACGAGCACTTCTCTATTTGTGCCTACTGTTTTACGTATAATTAATTCATTTTATGATGAAACAAAAAAGCTTGAGCGCGTAGAGTCAATGTAGAGTTACACTCCGTTGACTCCGCCAATGATCTATACACTTTGATCGCTGACCACTCTTCATATAACACTACACCGACCAACCAGTATATCTTGACCTGTCCATCTTTGTATTCCTCAGGGTGTGATGGTCCGTCTTATGCTGGTCCTCGCTCCGGTTATGTGCATCGTATCTGGAGTCGCCGCGTCGAGCCTTTTGAGTCTTCACGTCAAGGATATAGAGCCGAAAGTCGAGAAGCACCATGAGAAGAAGAAGAAGCATGATAACAACTTGGTGTTCCGTTCTGAGGTAATATCCTACCCTACTAAATGCGAAAATTTGTGCTGATGTATGAATGAATGTGTGTTTGTTACTCTTTGAAAACTATTGAACTGATTTTAATGAAATCTGATGGATCATATTCTTTATTGGCATTATTAGGCTACTATTAAATCCGGTATTCGGGAACGGGAACAATTCACCGAAAGAAAGAAAGACTATTTGTTGCTTTTTTACGCAAAAACTACTGAATGGTTTTTGTTAAAACTTTACCAATACACATAGCTAGATAACATAGCTTACATATGAGAATAACAACTAGAAATAAAATAGACATTGTTTATTCAACACCTTAATTTATTTACTTTACTTATGCAGTTTATACCTATTTTATAAAAACTTAAATTTGGCAAAAACTAAGCTACTTTTGATACCACTATTCTCACGGAAACGGGCGCAGCTCTATATATAATGTTGTATTACAGGTGGGCGCATTATTCGTGACAGTGCTAGGCTGTCTCCTAGTATCGTACGTGTTCCACTGCACGTGGGTGACGTCAGAGGCGTACTCGTCGCCCTCCATAGTTCTGTCTGCGCGCGCGCACGACGGCGCCAGGATCATATTCGACGATTTCCGCGAGGCTTATACCTGGCTCAAGATGAACACGCATGAGGTATGTTAACTGTTACCTCGCGCCAACACCTAAATACAAGTTTTGTACTTGTCTTGCTAATTTATCCTACTATCCTATCCTACTTCCATCCTACATCCTATCCTACTAATATTATGCGAAGCGCTCGTGGCGAAGTTTGCTAAAAAGGTCTTGATAGATCATCGAAGTTAAGCAACGTTCCGAGCGGTCACTACTTGGATGGGTGACCGCAAGTGGCATTATTATCTGAGCGCTTCCGTGCTTCGGAGGGCACGTTAAATTGTCGGTCCCGGCTTTTAAAGTCGTTAAGCCATGACGGAGGCCTTTAGGAGGCCTAAAAACTCCATCACCAGAGTTGGCCACTTGCTCACACGAAAAAAAAAAAAAAAAAAAAAAATATTATAAATGTGAAAGTTTGTGAGAATGTTTGTTATTCTTTCACGCAAAAACGGCTGGACAGACTTGGTTGAAATTTGGTATGTAGATAGGTGATACCCTGGATTAACACATAGGCTCACTTTTTATCCCGATATTCCCGCGGGAACGGGACTTACGCGGGTAAAACCGCGGGGCGCAGCTAGTGTATAAACCTTGTCGCAGACAGTTGGGTTCACACTGCGCAGCCTACAAGTAAACTTGTATTCAACGCAAAGCGCGTTCACACTGCTGTCTGAGTTGTCAAGACATATATTTGAAATATTTGAATACAAGTTGTAAACAAGTATAATAGTCTCGTGCTAACGCAATAATACTCTCAAACTTACAGTAATATTTTCCAACAGGATGCAAAAGTAATGTCATGGTGGGACTACGGCTACCAGATAACAGCGATGGCTAATCGTACAGTGATAGTGGACAACAATACTTGGAACAACACTCACATATCACGGGTTGGGCAAGCCATGGCATCTACTGAGGACAAGGCGTACGAGATCATGAGGGAACTCGATGTGGATTATGTACTTGTTATATTTGGAGGGCTCGTCGGATACTCCTCAGATGGTAAGCTTTTACGGTCATGACTTTTTTCGGTGGGCTACGGTCTTCTTAGGATTCGACAGTCATCCGCGAAAACAACGGTCAGATTTTACGCTACATTTGCATTTACATAACGCTGTAATTTAGTTCATAAGTAACTTACATACCTACTATCATATTGATGGGATGGGTGAGTTGGGTGACCGCAAGTGGGATTATTACCTAAGCGCTTCCGTGCTTCGGAGGGCACGTTACATTGACCGTCCCGGTTTTCAAAGTCGTTAAGCCATGACGGAGGCCTTTTACGCGGCCTAAAAACTCCTTCACCAGAGTTGGCCACGAACAAACTATCATATTTGACTGTTTTCGCGGATTACTTTGATTTTTTTATTCCAATCCCAATACGGGGCCAAGAATAGGTTAACAAAGCTTTGTAATCAAGATGTCCATTCCAGACATCAACAAGTTCCTATGGATGGTCCGTATCGGCGGCAGCACGGACCGCGGCGCGCACATCAAAGAAGCTGATTACTACACGCCCTCGGGGGAGTTCAGAGTCGACGCGGACGGATCATCCACGCTGCTCAACTGTCTCATGTACAAGATGAGCTACTACAAGTTCGGACTTGTTTATACAGAAGGAGGTGAGATGTCATTGTGTAGTCTTCTTAGGTTTATGGAGGGGTGATTACTACACGCCCTCGGGGGAGTTCAGAGTCGACGCGGACGGATCATCCACGCTGCTCAACTGTCTCATGTACAAGATGAGCTACTACAAGTTCGGACTTGTTTATACAGAAGGAGGTGAGATGTCATTGTGTAGTCTTCTTAGGTTTATTTATGGAGGGGTGATAACTACACGCCCTCGGGGGAGTTCAGAGTCGACGCGGACGGATCATCCACGCTGCTCAACTGTCTCATGTACAAGATGAGCTACTACAAGTTCGGACTTGTTTATACAGAAGGAGGTGAGATGTCATTGTGTAGTCTTCTTAGGTTTATTTATGGAGGGGTGATTACTACACGCCCTCGGGGGAGTTATGAGTCGATACGGACGGATGATCCACACTGCTCAACTGTCCCATGTACCAGATGAGCTACTTTTTTTTTCGACCAGTTTTTGCCGGACTGGAGGGTAGTTGCCGAGGATCGTGAGGTGTGGAAGGAGGGGGGAGGCCTTTACCCAGCTGTGGGATCATCACGGCTTTAAATAATAATAATAGAATGCTAGCTAAGTGAACACTTCTTCCTTGTTTAAATAAGCATGCTGTGTTTGCCTGTAAGTGGTTGTGCAATTAGCATCTTATCAGTACGTCAGTGTACGTTAATACTATGTATACCTTATAAAAGTATTATTGTTACAATTGTTGGTAAACCTAAATAAATAAATAAATAAAATAAAATGTCTAGAAAATATCTGTAATGATAGAATATTATAATTGCACAGGTCGTCCGCCCGGCTTCGACCGCGTGCGCGGCGCTGAGATCGGGCACAAGGACTTCAACCTCGGCGTGCTGGAGGAGGCCTACACCACCGAGCACTGGCTCGTACGCATATACAAGGTACATCCTACTTCCTATCGTTCCTACTTCCGGAAGGAACTTTCACATTTATAATATTAGTAGGAAGTAGAATAGGAATATCCTACTTCCTATCCTAAAATGTTTGTTATTCTTTCACGCAAAAACGGCTGGACCGATTTGTTTGAAATTTGGTATATAGATAGGTGATACCTTGGATTAACACATATGCTACTTTTTATCCCGATATACCCGCGGGAAAACTTACGCGGATGAAACCGCGGGACGCAGCTAGTACTTGCATAATTTTAACTTTTAACCTAAACTTTAAAGTGAACGGCACTGATTTTGATTGAGGATTGACATTGTTGTAAATCCAGTTCATCCTAAGGTTGTCCGGAAGAAATCGCTCATAGCGATAAGACCGCCCATTGTACTTCACTTCAATTGTTCTATGTGTCTGTAATTTGTGTTAATGTAAATGTGGTGTGCAATAAAGCGTTAATCTATCCATCTATCCCGTGGGGTGCCGTCTCTTTCGGCGGCATACCTAGCAGGCTAAAGATTTATGCGTCTACAAATCCATTCAGCAAATCATAATACCCTTTCAGGTAAAACCCCTCCCCAACCGCGGCGCATGAGTGTCGCCGGCGGCGAGCTGACGGCGGCGCGTGCGCTCCCTGCACGCGCTGCACGCTCGCCTGCAGGTGGCGCGCCGGCAGATGGCGCTGGTGGGCGCGCGGCTCTCCATCGCGGAACAACTCATGGCGCGCGCCGACGCTAGAGCCGCCACTTTCACACACCACGTCAGACGGGTCGTCGCGAAACGTGAGCGAGCTGTGCGCTCGCGACTCAAACACAGACGAGCTACCGTAACCGCGGATATCAACGCGACAGATACGAGCGCGAGAGAATAAGTTAATCTTGCGGTCTGGCTCTACCACCAGTTTATTGTAGCATTGATACTATCCTTACCGAGTCAAGTATCGCAAATATGTGAAAATCCAGCGCAGCCCTCGGTAACATGCATGAACTAATAATTTCATACATTTGAAATACTTGACTTGTTAGCGAGGATAGTTAACAATACAACTCGAAAACTGATGGTAGGGCTAGTCGCTACAGAACACTGCCGGGCAACAGCACGTTAAAAGATCTCCCTGTTATTCATTGAGCGCATAGCTCTTCATTGTGAACCAGTGTTAAGTGTAACTAAAAGGTATAATTCAGTGTCTCGAACGCGGTATCAAACAAAAACTAAATAACTTTCGTGAACTTGATGTTGCTTAGTCAGCGGTGGCGATCGGCGATTCGTGGTGTGAATGTAAATTTATTTTTATCTTGAGAGCTGATTTAGTGTTAAATTTAGTATGGCAGGCGAGATGGCGGTAGATTTGTCAAATTATTTATTTTCATGGAGATTTATTTTATTTATCTCAAGCTCTCGCTAAAATAAATTTGACATTCAAATATTGGTAGTATTTAGAAAGCTAAATTGAGCAGTTCTTGCTGAGAGCTCACGTTTTGGCATCCAACAGAACATAGCAGTTTCTTGTGGCATTAAATTGCGTATAAAAGTAGCCTCATATTCCATGAATAACCAACACAAAACCTGCATTTTAGCATAAACTGCTCAAGTTAGAATAAAAGCGGAGTTAGTACGTCAGCTTGCAAATAAACCAAGTAAAACATTGTAAATTTAAGTAGGTCTTGTAACAAATTATAAATTGTATGTATGTATGTCTATAAATTAATTTTAAGGTAGTTTTGAACTTTACTATGTATTTTTAAAGTTTGTCATGCTAATAATGGATTTTGCAATACATATTAACATAATGTAGCTTTGTTGTTATTGTTTTTAGATAATATTTAAAAGCAAATATGAGAAATACCGTCACTGATTTCTTATTTCCAATTAAAGTATTGTTAAGAAGCACTAAGTAAATTGCTTGAACTATTCAGTTTCTTTTTATGTTTTACGACAAGCAATGTATGAAAGGTTTAGACTGAGTGCTGTTGATTGCTTGAGATTTTGAACGATATAATGGTAGACTAGATATGTAGTGAATAATTTCACTTATTCTATAAACTACCTCTTAAAACAAGCGCACAAAACTCATGTTCATGTTCACTAAACTCATATTTGTACCATCTGAAATAATTCAAATAAATAGTAGGTAAGTTCGATTTGTTACAGGCGGGACAAATATTATGAGTGTAGAGTCAGTAGCTGTTTAGATTAACTTTAAAACAATATTCATGCCATTTTGCATTAAAGATCTTTCACAACGTTTTAAATATAAACAATTTGAAGATGTATAAATCATTTTTTATTTTTATGAGAATTAAATTGTATTAATACATAATTCGTTTCTTATTTTAATTACGATTGAACACAATATTAGAAAGGCGGTTACAAAAACTGACAAATTAAGAAGCTCATAAAATTACCTCTTAAGAATTTTATCAGGCAGGATCTATTTACATACAAAACATCAAATAATAAACCCAATGTAACTTGAAAAACAACTCAAACAAGGACATACTTTTTTATATCATTCTTCCACGTCATCTTCACTAGAGCAGTCCTCAGGGTGGAATGTGTCATCGTTGGGATTGTAAGGGTTGGCAGGGCGCGACCGCTTTGGTTTGCGGCGTTTTTGGAATTGCTGAGTACCGATCTGTGGAATGAAGGATATTGTAATATGAAAATCTAAGAAACAAATCTATGATAGGCTAATATATCTTACCCAGCACCTAAACCATCCTCTCAGGTGGTCTACTCTACACAACGCAACACAAAATTTGTGCATCAAATAGGCAGGTCAGATTAAGTTTTAATTTACCTCTAATCAAAATCTCAAACATTGTGATAAAAAAGTATGTAGTGAAAATATTGGCATGAAACTAATATAACAGCTAACTGAATATAAACTTCACCTGTTGCACCATCGTATAAGGCCCAATGCCGTCAATAAATGCTTCTCTGAATGCTTTGTGGAGTGGTTTGCGCTTGAACACGACACATTGCTCCAACAAGGGTTCCAAGGCACCATCTGGTATATCTGAAAATAATAACTCTGTAAGTGTAGGTACAATAAAGTCGCCGCCCCGTAACAAACTCGTGTTGTTTATCATATCGCTAACAGGTAGCTTATCATGACGTATTATTAACAATTCCGTTTAGGTTCTAACTATCCTAACTTTACGTCAGCGCCTTAGCTTACGACAAAAGCAGTTCATAATAGGGCCTAAACTGAATCGCTTTTAACAGTCATAGTAAGCCTACAGGCGGCATTCCTCTAAGGTTTACCCTTTAAACATATCGTATGGCGGATAAACTCCGACAAGGTTTTCTATAAGGGAGTTAACGGGAGTCCGATGTAGTTTCGAACAATGTTTTCGTAAATTCGTTCATTAAAGCTGTTATTGTTACTTGAAATAATTTTCAAATCAAAGGCATTCGAAAGTACATGTGAAAGAGGCAATTTCATTCCCCTCACCTATCTCTACAAAGGAGCACTGCTTGGGCCGTATATCGTAGACTCTGTAGTCCAGCATCAGAGTGACGCCGATCTGGTCGTCTGCTTCCTCCATCTCGCTGCGCGCCGCGAACTTTATCTCCATGTGGGAACCGTCCAGGGTCTTGAATAACTCTGCTTCCAGTTCTAACATTTTCTGAAAGTGAGTATTCCAAGATTGGTCCTAGCAAGGGCTGTGATTGGCATAGTCTTATAGAAAGTAAGTTTGTATGCAAATGGACTTTTAGTATACTATCCTTACAAACAACTAAGTTATTTTATTTGTCAAGCCCATCATACCAGTAGCATGTAAGTAATTTTGAGCCTGTTTATTTTCCAGGCCTTTTTTCTATACCCATGCTTGTTACTAATTAGATATTTCATTATTTTATTTACATAATAATTATTCTTAAAACTCAAACTTAAAAAAATATACACTACACACCTTGAGATGATCAAATTGCTGCTGTCTACTGTAGTAAGCGACCAATGCTTTCCTCACAGCCACCAGACATTCCGGCAGCATTACATTGTCAAAGCAATCCAACACAGCACTCAGGTTGAACCCAACTGGGAGAGACGATGAGGATACCGTGTTTTTGCCTGGAAGAATTTGTATATTATAATTTTGTTGGTTTAGTATGATAGAGGATTAATACTACCCCATTTTACTTCAAAGGTTGAGAGCGACACGCAATGAGTGATTGATAGATAGAAGACACTTGTGTACAATAAACTATGGTACCTATAAAATGTTATTTTGATTTACCATCATTCATATCAATATTCAGGCCGTGTTTGATCTGATGCGTGGTGTCGTGTTGCATGTGATAGAGGACTGTGCAGTGGTCATCAGCCTCATATGACTGAACCTCCATGCCGGAGAGAAGAGACATCACTTCTATGCTCTTCTTCAAGCTTTCCACTGAGTTTATTAGAACTATTTTCTGAAAATAATACTCTTTATGATGGATGGAAACAATTGGGGGAGACATTTGCCCAGCAGTGGGAAAGTATAGGTTAAAAAAAAATACTCTTTTTAATAACTGATATGTTCATTAAAAGTCTAGATTTATGTAAATCTGTTTATTGAGCTAAGTAGCAAAACCACACGTAATAATGAACTGACTGAAAATATAACCTACCCTATACTTACAATTATGTTTCTATGAATACCCACAACATGCATACATGACATACCTTTCCCCCAAGTATGTTAACAGTAAATAGGTACACAATAGAATCTTGTATTACAATCATTCACACAAACTTAAATTTAAGGCTTAAATCTAACAGACTTAATAGGTAACTTATCTAATTTAACAGTTTGTTTTAATTACTATTGCAAAGCTAAACAATTTACTTTACACCTATTACATCATAAAATGGCAATCACGAGATGGCCTAGTATAGGGAGAGTTTCCACGGACAGCTAACCTGTTTTGAACTTTACCACTTGATAACCCTGGCCGTGCTTCTACAGGTAATGCTGCTTTAGTCTTACTACCCGAAGGTACAGACTGAGAGTCTACTGGTATACCTAACATCTCGGCCCATTTATCAGCACTAGGTATCTCTATGATTGCTTCACTATCCTGACTATCCGAAATATCAGTAACTCCTTTCTCACTTTCTCCTACCCCACTACTCTGTTCTACATCTACTTCACTCTCATTCCTATCTGATTCCTTATTTTCTTGCCTAGTGTCAGACTCTTGAGTCTGCGTTTTAAATAATTGGTCTATATGTCTACTAATGACATTTCCCTCTCCTGTTTGAACTCTATAACTAGCAGGACCACCTTTATTAATAACTTTTCCTGGTAACCAACGCGGTCCTGTACTAAAATTTCGATACATAACCTTTTGACCTATATCTGCCTCTCTGTTCTTCTTTTCATTATTTCTCGAAATTTGTTCATCTCTTTTTTTAACGCTCTGATCATGAGGATTTATTGTATCTAGTAATGTACGTATACGTCTATTAAACAAGAGTTCAGCTGGACTTTTGTTAGAAATTGCACACGGTGTAGCTCTGAGTCCTAGAAGCATATTAGGAATCTTAACTTCCCATGATAAACCATCCATTTTTCTAAGTTTGTCTTTAACAGTTTGTACTGTACGTTCTGCTAACCCATTAGTCGATGGATGGAATGGCGCAGATCTAATATGTTTTATTTTATTAGCCTCTAGGAATTCTTTCATTTCAGAAGAAACAAAGGAAGTTCCATTGTCCGATACCAATGTCTCACATAAACCATGTATAGCAAAAATGTTTCTCAGACACCGAATAACTGTAGTCGAAGTCATGTTATTAACAATAAATACTTCTGGCCACTTTGAGTAAGCATCCACAACAATTAAAAAAGTTTTATTTTGAAATGGCCCTGCAAAATCAATATTCAACCTAGACCAAGGTTTTGTTGGCATAACCCACTCGTAACTAGTTTTAGGTGGCATATGTCGGTTTTCTAGGCATTTATTACAATTTTGTACTAAAGTCTCTATATCATCATTTAACTGTGGCCACCAAACATAACTCCTAGCCAATGCTTTTGTCCGAACAATGCCACTGTGTGCTTTATGTAAAGCGCGCAGTACAGTTTCACGTAACGGTAGTGGTACTACTACCCGACAACCTAAAAGAATACAATCATCATGTAAAGATAATTCAGTACGATGCAACCAGTAAGGACGTAATTGCTCGTCAGATACCTTAGCAGGCCAACCGCATAAAATGTGATGACTTACCTGACTTAGAATTCTATCGCGCTTTGTAGCCTCAGCTATTCTATCTACATCAATTGGAAAATCAGCAGGAGCTTCTGCCATGAGAAGAATGTCACAAAGTTGTGGCTCCGGCTGTTCCGGAACTGGCTGAGGCCAACGACTTAACCCATCGGCATGGCCAATCTGGGGCCCCGGCTTGTAGGTAATGTCATAGTTGTAGGAAGTAAGTACTAAAGCCATTCTAGTTAGGCGCGGAGACAGAACATTGGGTATAGACCTTTTTGGGTCAAAAATCCCTAATAAGGGCTTATGATCCGTAATTATCATAAACGACCGGCCCATTAAATAATTATGAAATTTACTTACTCCAAACATGATGGCAGTCGCTTCTTTGTCTAGTTGAGAATAACGACGCTCATGTACATGTAAGGTTCTTGAGCCCATAGCGATAGGCCGCTCTTGTCCGTCGTCCATGATATGTGACAAGACAGCTCCCGCTCCGTACTCTGAACTGTCGCAGGTAAGAACCAATGGCTTAGACAAATCGTAATGTACCAGAGTCAAATCAGAAGACAATAATCTCTTAGCAGTTTCGAAACTGCTCTGTTCTCGTTCTGTCCAGGCCCACTCCTGCGATTTGTCTAGCAATCTATGTAGAGGCTCAAGTACGGTAGCTTTGTGAGGGACGAACCTTTCATAAAAGTTATATAGTCCTAAAAACGCTTGGAGCTGTTGGACATTTTTAGGTTCTGGTGTATTAAGTATGGACTCAACTTTACTCGGCGCCGGGTGAATACCATCGGCGTCGATCACGAAACCCAAAAACTCCACTCGCTCTTTAGCAAACTTACATTTGTTCCTGTTGAGCCGCAAACCTGCCTCCGCAATTCTCTTCAACACAGTGTCTAGGCGCTGCGTCATCTCCGGCATGGTGCGGCCGCTGATGATGACGTCATCAATCAGCACGGCGACGCCGGGCACTCCCGCCAGCAGCGCCGTCATCAAACGCTGGAATATCCCAGGACACGCCTTCACGCCGAACGCTAACCTGTGTACTGTGTATAAACCCTTACATGTGTTTAATGTTAAAAGTCGCGCTGTTGTGTCGGTGACTACTACTTGTGTATATGCCCTATCTAAATCTAATGTTGTATAAAACTTTCCCCCTGAAATTGTTGCAAAAACCTCACTCGCAGTCGGCATAGGATATGTATCTGACTCGGTAGCCTGATTTACCGTGCTGCGATAATCTCCACAGAGACGGATCGCTCCGTTCTTTTTAATAATAGGCACGACCGGGGTAGCCCAATCGGAAAAGGCAACGGGTCGAAGAACATCTTCACCTACCAAACGATCTATCTCTTTCTCGACCCTATCTTTAATAGCGTAAGGCACCGGTCGTGCTTTTAAAAACTTAGGTACGGCATTAGGTTTCAATTGAATAGTAACTGGGTCACCGCGGTAGGTACCAAGTTCGTCCTTGAAAACTTCCCCATATTTAACCATCAACATCTCAATAGCACTCATATCGATATCAAGAATTTTATGAATGTTTACAGTAATTTTCAAAGCTTCAAACCAGTCACGTCCTATCAAATTAGGTCCCTTGCCTCTGGCTACCACTATATTTAACCGACGCTTAATGTCTTTATATTCCACCATCAACGAAGTTTGTCCGAGCACCGAAACCTGAGTATCATTCCACGTCCGAAGTCGAGTGTGTAGCTGCTGGGGCGCGGCCCGCGGCGGCAAGCGCTCCCACGTGCGCTCGTTGATGAGCGAGTAAGCGGCGCCCGAGTCCACCTCCATCGTGACGGGCACGCCGTCCAGCGACACGCGCAGCGCGTACGCCGGCACGCGCTCCACACCGCCTGCCTCCTCCACCTTGTATATCCCGTTCAACTGAGTCTCGTACTCGTCATCAGCATAGTTCACTTGTCCATGACTACTCCTCTTTTTAGCGGTGCAGATTTTCTCGATGTGACCTCTTTTCTTGCAGAAGTGACACACCGCGTTTATAAAACGACACTCTCCTCCATGACGATCTCCACATCGATAACAAAGACGAATGTTTGGTCTGGCTTTCATTGCATTTACTTCCATCGGTTCCGCGTCAAACGACGGCGCGGCAGAGACGGCGGCGGCGGCGGCATGCGACGCGTGCCCCGCCGGCTGCATCATACGCGCGTCCTTGCCCGCGCTCTCGGCCGACAACATCGCCTCCACAACATCTTCGTATCGCAAATTATCTTTCTTGAGAAGCTCGTACTGTAGTTTGCGATCGATCATTCCGCATACCAATCTGTCTCGCAGCATGCGTTCTAGGTTAGGAAAATTACAATCTGCACTAATTTTCCTCAACTGAGCGATGTATTCCGCTGCCTTTTCATCCTTATTTTGATCACGTTTATAAAATTTGTATGACACGGATATCTCGTTCGGCTTCGGGCTGTAGTGTTTGGTTAGAATATTCACAATGTCAATGAAAGTCACATCACTTGGTTTTCTTGGTGTAATCAGCGCGAGAAGCGTCTCAAATGTTTGAGCACCACAAATAGTAAAAAAGTTCGCTCGTCTAACTGCGTCATCGATAATCCCGCTTGCTTCGAAGCAATAATTGAGTCGCACTATGTAGTTGTCCCAATTGTCCGTTTTCACATTAAATTCGTTAAATCGTACTAATTTACGCTCCATATTTACTTTCACTTATCGTCGCCACTGATATGTTCATTAAAAGTCTAGATTTATGTAAATCTGTTTATTGAGCTAAGTAGCAAAACCACACGTAATAATGAACTGACTGAAAATATAACCTACCCTATACTTACAATTATGTTTCTATGAATACCCACAACATGCATACATGACAATAACTAAGATGAGAAGGTCAAGGGTTATATTATTAATATCACTATGGTGTCTATGCTATGGTTAAAATTGAAATTGAAGAAAAATGATGTAGCATATTATCACACTCATATTGTGTAAGTGTTGTGTGATGATTGTTACTTCTCCACAGTTAAATTGCTGGACTGGACGGATTAGAGTAGTTGGTACCAGGATAACACAGGCTTTTGTTCCCGGTATTCCCACGGCAACGGGAACTAATCAACGTTGAGCAGCTAGTTTTTTAAAAGTCATCATCATCATCATCTCCCTGCCCTTATCCCACTAGGTGGGGTCGGCACAACACGTTTCTTTCTTCCATTTCCCTCTATCGCTCTATCGCTAGTTTTTTAAAAGTATTTGATTCTTACCTCAGGTCGTATAAAAGGCTCCGCTTTCTTTTCGACCGAATCTTTACATTTGAAACTATCTGTGAATCTCTGCTTGTGACTATTCCTTTGAAGCTGAAATAGTTCATCGTGCTTTTCTTTTAGCTTTTGCTCCAACTGCTGTATTTCTTCTTGTATTTCATTACAATCCTCAGGGAGATGAGTTGCTGGAACGAGAATATAAGATTCTAATTTCCAACTATTAGGTAAGGGATTTCTCTATTTATACATACCAGTTCTTTTGAATAGTTTTGTTATTTTCGTTTGCTTTGTTATGTGCGTCATTGTTTTGTTTTTTATTTAGTCCAAGTAAACTAAAGAAAAGAAAGAAAAGAAAACGCACTGCAATCCAATCCAACGAACTTTCTGTTTTGATTTTTGAATCTTTTGTTTACAAAACAAAATTGACATGCATGACATTGACACTTCAGCCTTTTGTGTTGGTAGGATTTTCACGTTCGGATATCGTTACGTCGTGCTACAGACAGCCCGCTAAATTCAAATTTTCTTGCGTTTTTTGGTATCATTGCGACTATTCAATTCAGTTTGTAATTTTAATCGAATGTGGTTCACTAAACAACAAAAACATGTGTGTTGTATTTCCATTTGGATCATGCAGTGAATTGCAGTGGCAGTACTTTGAGGATAGCTGGATGTTGGTAATGATATTATGTAAAAAAAACAAGTATAATGCATTGCAATAAAAACTTTATTTAATTAAACTTTCCAGAATTAACATGTTCTTTACTACTTATGAAAATATTATAGTGCAGTCCACCTACACAGTAGGTAAAGATATACATTTTACAGATTTATATACAAGTTTCTATCTCTCTCGGACCGAGAGAGATGGAAACAATTGGGGGAGACCTTTGCCCAGCAGTGGGAAAGTATAGGTTAAAAAAAAAAAAAATACAGGTACCCGCGGCTTTGCTCGCGGGGTACTAACCTGGTTAAATTCAAGGTCATAAACTATTTTACATTCCAAGTTTTAAAATCCGTTCAGATTTATTAAGACTCAGCTATTGTTTAGCCTGAGAACCTGTTGTGGACGGCCACTAAATACCTACCACTTCTAAGTATATTTTTGGACATCATCCAGAGATTCCAGTCTAAAGTGCTACGCATGGTTACGGGAGCACCTTGGTTTATAGCGAACAACCAGTTACATCATGACCTCAACATTCCTACAGTCAGAGATGACATCACAAACAAACTGAAATCTTACGCAAGACGCCTGGATCTGTGGCGAATAGTCTAATGAAGGAATCCTCAACATTTGTAAGACTGAAGAAGAGAGCCCCACAAGACCTACTAAGGGAAAAACATGGACATGTCAGTGGACTTGCTCCATGAACGGCAGGATGATGACACAACTCTTTGCTTAATGCCAAACTGGCAGATCGCAAGAAAGGACAAAAGACCAAAAAAAAACATCAGAAACTATTACAACGCCCCCCAGCGCGCTGGGGGGCGTTGTAATAGTTTCTGAGGACCGCTGAATTTGACCGCTGCAGCGGTCAAATTCAGCGGTCCGTATACTGCGAAACTTCCTTTTGATACAACATCATGGCAACACGTTCGCTACAGCAAAGCGTTATCGGAAATGACCACAGAGGCGCAGAGTCAGGTTCTGTAACCTTAAGATAAATGATGAGTTATGCTGTTTGAACAAAGGAAAAGATTACTTGACACCTACCAAACTAGTTATTGATGGACTTACCAATACCTTGCTCCAACAAAAAGAGCTGTTACAATCAGGCCTACAAGATAGTAGATTGGGCATTCAAAACCCCAAACGAATTAAATGGTGACAATCCTTTTAATAAAATGTGTGCATTGTACGGTGAATTTTTGCAAAAATGTTGAACTGGCACTACAGGTAGCTTGTGCTAAGAGGGCAGACGGAAAAGGCAGCAGATACCCTACAAAAATATACAGGTTGCGCTGAATAACATACGACCAAGTGAGGAGTTCCTGTTCGATAAAACACAGCTTTCGTCACTAATTCAATCCCTCAGAGGACCTCACCATTGGCTAATACCGGGACGAGAGAAATTTAACCCCAAATTGAACCTTCAACAAATAGAGGCTATAACCATAATAACCAATCGAGAACCAGCTACCAAAATCCTGGTAGGAAACAGCAAATCCAACAAACATAACCCACAGACTATGGCGGAATACGAGCGCCCTCTACGGCGCCAACCAAGGTAAACTGAACCCCAAAAGGAAACATGTTGAACCTTCAACAAATAGAGGCAACCATAATAACCAATAGAGAACCAGCTACCAAAATCCTGGTAGGAAACAGCAAATCCAACAAACATAACCCACAGACTATGGCGGTACACGAGCGCCCTCTACGGCGCCAACCAAGGTAAACTGAACCCCAAAAGGAAACATGTTGAACCGTCAACAAATAGGGGAAACCATAATAACCAATCGAGAACCAGCTACTAAAATCCTGGTAGGAAACAGCAAATCCAACAAACATAACCCACAGACTATGGCGGTAAACGAGCGCCCTCTACGGCGCCAACCAAGGTAAACTGAACCCCAAAAGGAAACATGTTGAACCTTTCAACAAATAGAGGCAACCATAATAACCAATCGAGAACCAGATACCAAAATCCTGGTAGGAAACAGCAAATCCAACAAACATAACCCACAGACTATGGCGGTACACGAGCGCCCTCTGCGGCGCCAACCAAGGTAAACTGAACCCCAAAAAGAAACATGTTGAACCTTCAACAAATAGGGGAAACCATAATAACCAATCGAGAACCAGATACCAAAATCCTGGTAGGAAACAGCAAATCCAACAAACATAACCCACAGACTATGGCGGTACACGAGCGCTCTCTGCGGCGCCAACCAAGGTAAACTGAACCCCAAAAGGAAACAATGTTGAACCTTTCAACAAATAGAGGCAACCATAATAACCAATCGAGAACCAGATACCAAAATCCTGGTAGGAAACAGCAAATCCAACAAACATAACCCACAGACTATGGCGGTACACGAGCGCTCTCTGCGGCGCCAACCAAGGTAAACTGAACCCCAAAAGGAAACAATGTTGAACCTTTCAACAAATAGAGGCAACCATAATAACCAATCGAGAACCAGATACCAAAATCCTGGTAGGAAACAGCAAATCCAACAAACATAACCCACAGACTATGGCGGTACACGAGCGCTCTCTGCGGCGCCAACCAAGGTAAACTGAACCCCAAAAAGAAACATGTTGAACCTTCAACAAATAGGGGAAACCATAATAACCAATCGAGAACCAGCTACCAAAATCCTGGTAGGAAACAGCAAATCCAACAAACATAACTCACAGACTATGGTGGTACACGAGCGCCCTCTACGAGCAAGGTAAACTGAACATTTATGAATAGAACCACAGGAAAAGGCTATGAAGATGCATCGTGTCCATTTGTTTTCTTTCCGGCACTTAATACGGTTTTATTTTATTGTAAATCCGTTATATTACCCTATCGTCCCACTGCAGAGCTAAGGACTTACCCTTAGAACTTCCTTTTTAAATAATGGATAGTCTTTCGACTAGAAGGGAATTCATTAGGCGACTTTGCGTTTACAACCCGTCAACCACTTGCAGAATGAAGGCATGTGCCAAATCCATATGACCTATACTTCATTTTCTTGAAGCGAGGTAATAGGAACAAAAATAAACGCACGCGATTAGTCGTCGAAAATAATTGTATTTCTCGTGATTGGCTAGATCCAATTATTTTCGACGATCAATCACGTGCGATTATTTTTCGTCCTATTAGCTCGCTTCAAGAAATAAAGTAAAGGGTTGGTCCACAAAGTGACAAAGTGAAAATTTTGATGTCTTCTCCTTAGTGGAGATACAGTTATGTGTTTTTTTATTGTTTTAGTGTTCATAAGACACCAGTAGAAAGTCTAGTTGTTCATTGATGAATCAATGTTACCATTCCACACCTATGGACTTGAGGTCATTCGCATCTAAACGTTTTTCATCCCATTTCACTTTTAATCTGAAATAACAAAAAACACTTATTTTACATTACAACGTCAGTATTGCAGAGACTTATTGGCATCGCCTAACCGAATTGCTAATAAAACAATGACACCTTTGATCTCTTATTTATACTTCTATACTAATATTATAAAGAGGTAAAATTTGTTTGTTTGACGGAGGTAATCTCCGAAAAAAATCGGTTGAGATTTCAAAAATTCTTTCACGGGTGTGTAAAATGGACTGTTACTGGTTATAGGCTATATTTTATATATTTTATCCCGGTAGTTTTATTAGTACACCCGTGCGAAGCCGGGACGTGCCGCTAGTATAATACATAGATACATTTTTTTGTAAATACATACATATTATAGATAGAAAAAACCTAGACACGGAACAAATCTGCTATATAAATAAAATCTTACCTGTCTCTATTATGATTGACCGACCAGAGCTCTGGCATATGTTTCGGATGCATAGTATCAAGAAAGTGCGTGCGCCACTCCTCCTCTAACCTGAGCAAGCCTCCGAACGAAGTCAGGTACTTCGATACAACTTTGTATCCGTGAGATTCTGTTGTGAAGTCTTCATTGGCTATACTGGAATGTGGTAAAGTATGGTAATTTAAGTAATGATGATATAATAACATTTTTGATTAAAAATATAGAGGGTCCTCAAGGCAACAGCTACCGAGAAATCCAAGAATGTAGTGAAATCACGATTCTTTCCCGTTTGGACATACATTTACTATTTCAAAGAATTACCTACAGATCTGAAAGAAATGTCTACCGCTTCCTGGGATACAGTTGTGATCATATATACATTTTTCATTTCATTTCTTTCCCATGTATGCAGAGACACGGTGTGTCATAAAATAGGTACCTATTCATCTAATTTAAGCACTATGTACTTGTACAATTTAAGTTGTGAAAATACATGGATCTTTATCTTTATTCATCTCATTACATTCATACAAACTCGACCGTTCACAATCTTAATGAGTATAAGTTTTCAGAGTGGATTACATACGTTTGTTGCATAGTGGACGCTTCTTGCAACATCGCCTCAGTGAGTTCGTCCTCACCCGGGAAGTGAACCAGCACCGCCGCCTCGAGTTCCTTCCTCCGCTCCGCCGGCAGGGAGTGCTTCCGATCGTGGACTAGGAGCGCACGCGCCGCCATTCGCACCTTTCTGGGAATAAACAGTAGTTTCTAGAAACGATAATAGATGGCGCTGGCTCTATGCTCTTAGCGAGCCGCCCATTGTACTTTTATTTCATAGTTTTGAATCTGTACTGTATGTATTGTGTTTTATTTTGTGTGCAATAAAGTGTTTATCTATCTATCTATTTATACTTTAAGTTTTTATATATTTATTTCTGTGTTCACACATAGGTATTTCATCAGAAAAATTTACTGAAAAATCTTAATAAAAGTTACGACTTCGGCAGGATTCGAACCTGCGATGATACAAGCGATCGTCCTAAACGCGGACTGCCAGTTTCCAACCCAGCCAACGAATATTTATACTTTATTGGAGCAGGTCATACCTACCACACCTATGTTTTATGTAAATGTGGAAGTCAACGTTCCTTATTGTAACCTATTCCATGTAATGTGTTCCATAATAAAAAGATTTGATTTGATTTTGAAATTGCATGCAGTGGGCTAGCTTACTAACGACACGACAAATAATTTTGAAATATGTAAACACAGGTGGCCGCGACCACGACTATTGTTACATAGTCGAAATATATGACAGGAGAATGATGAGTCGAAACGTCGGGAATAAATAAGGTAATTAATGCGATAAAAACCTGTGTTTACATATTTCAAAATCATGAATTGTGATCGCGAAAGTTTAAGAAATGACACGACAAGAAATGTCCTCACTTGATATTAGCGTCCTCATAGACCTTAGGGTTATCATGCGCGAGCGGCGCGTGGCAGCGGGCGGCGAGCGCGCGCCGACGACGCAGGTCGTGCATGTTGCTGCGCTGGTGACACGGCACGCATAGGAGTAGCACGTCGTGGGACGAGTGGTCCTTCATTATCTCTACAATACAATAGGCTCATCAACAAACATCCTATCCTATCCTACTTCCTACTATCCTATCCTACTTCCATGTATGTTTGTTATTCTTTCACGCAAAAACGGCTGGACCGATTTGGTTGAAATTTGGTATGTAGATAGGAGATACCCTGGATGAACGCATAGGCTACTTTTTATACCGATATTCCCGCGGAAACGGGACTAATCCTGTGTCTTCTGATTATATTTTACATATTTTTCTATACCATTGATTTCGCAAGTAAAGTTATAGCAACTAAAATTACTTAAAGCATGTAACTATGATGACTGATACATTTTTTATATGCATACATTTATCGCTACAAAAATAACAGGAACAAATCTACAGAACTACTCAAACACTTACCAGGGAAGTACTTCCTATACTCTCTGGGCACGATATTCTTCCTGATATATGAGTTGGTAGCGCCGCACACGACGCAATGATTCTCTTTCCTCATCTGATAGTATTTCCCCACGTCGCCCACGGACCGACCGGCCGGTTCGAAACGCAGTCTAACTGTTAGTGGGTCCTCGCTTATTAGCACTGCTAGATCCTTTTCCACATACCTGAGGAGGTATTTTTTTTATTAACCTTGATTGTCCCACAGCATTTTCCTAAATCAATAAAAAGCACCAAGGATATAGGTAAACTGGGTTATAAGGTGATGATAAGGTATTTTTTTGTGTATATCTGTGTGTTGAACATAATGACGATTGGTTTTTGACGAGACATTCACTGCCAGATAGCTTATACTGCACGAAATAACATAGGCTACGGGTTATCATTATTTTTAATCCAAAATAAATAACCCTCTTCGAATGGCTTTGCCATTGAGTAGAGAACATAATGACGATTGGTCCGATTTTGACGAGACTTTCACTGTCAGATAGCTTATAACATAGGCTACGGGTTATCATATGTCATCAATCAAAAGTAAAAATTCCAAAAACCCCCTTTGTAAGGCTGAGTAATAGCAGCTTACCAAAGAGCTTTCTTGTTATCGCAAGTGCAGAGTAGTTCGCCGTCTGGAGCTTGTAAGAAACAGTTGTGGTAGAGTGGCTTCGACCGAGTCGCGTTGGGACGGTACATTTTTTTAGGCTTATCATGTGATTTTCTCTCTTTTTTGCTGTTGAAATAAAAATAATAATAATATAGCATAGCCTTTTCATGACCCATTGAGACTACTTGTTATAAAGTAATACATATGAATGTATAAAAATATAATCTTTGGAAAATCTACACAACAAACATAAAAAAAAATACAATATTAAAAATTTACATATTTGTTTTAGCTAGGTTATCATAGCAGGTATGATTCTAACCATACTATAATATTATTACAATACCTATTTGTTTATAGCTAGTTTATCATAGCAGGTATGATTCTAACCACGCATGTCTGTAATGTTAATAGCATAGGCATAGACCACACCACAGTATTATTAGCGCTACATCATCAATTATTTTTTTATTTGCTCTAATAATTCAATCAGAAAATCTTATTTTATCACTTTAAGAAAAGCACTTACCTACCCTCAACTTGCCCTTCGTGCTTAGCTTTATAGCTTCTATCACTAAACTGCCAGCATATCTCATCTATTCTCTCCCAAACAGTCTCAGTACTCCGTGAGCTCCAAAAGCTAAAGCCGGTTCTATGAAAGTTTTCCAACATGGTCACGAATATTCGTACAGCGGCGTGAGCGTCTGACGCGGCGTAGTGTACTTGTGTATGAGAGAGTTCTAACTCCTCCCAATTACTGCAGCGAACCTGATGGAAATAGATAAGTAAATATACTTGGTTGGTCCACAGCGTTGTCTAGTAACAAGCTAAAGTTAAATGCTTTTTTATAGTAACTACATAGATAATTATCCTTTATAGATAGGTAAAATTTTTTTGTAAATTCATCACACTAATATTAAAAAGGCGAAAGTTTGTGTGTAAATGTTTGTTTCTTCTTCACGCATAAACGGCTGGACGGATTTGAATGATATTTGGTGTACCAGCATAGCTTATATCCGGGATTTACCATAAGCTACTTTTGATCCCGGTATTCCCAAGGGAACGGGAACTTTTAACTTTTAACACCTCGGGCAACACCGCGGGGCGCAGCTAGTACATCGTATAGAAGAGAAAGAAAGAAGAAAGAAAAATATGTTTATTTCGTAGGACCTCAAGGATCGCTCAAAAACGTACAATCTTAAAAGCTAGTTGACTCTATTGCCTGTTCCAAAACAATTCCCTACACCCTACAAATATTTGAATTTTTCTTACCTTCCACCGCTTATCCAAAGCGACATGAAGTATGTCCTCGGTCAATGCAGCCAGCCCTCCAGTCTGGTGCCCGCACAACTCTACAATATACCGCACGTCGATGGTAGCTTGCACTGACATCTGGTAGTCACTTCCGATGTACTTCGCATCGCCCATGGGCGCGACTCCGACCTTGTAAATGTCTTCGCATTGTAATAAATCCTGAAAATAGGAATAATTTTTTTTTTTAAATTGATCTATGTCATCCATCCGGCTGCGCCGAAAAACTGTAAAACGAATTATTTTTCTAATAATTGGTATCACCATCAGCTCAACTGTAGGATTTCCTGTCCACTGTTGGATACCAAATCATTCACCATGTCATCTGTCAATCATAGGTGGATGCCCCAAGCGGTCTCTACTGAAGAACTTCTATTTGAAAATATAATTTCTTACCCGCAACGAATTAGGAATGATACCATGTGTAAAACAGTTCAGTCTGAATATTCCGCAGTATCCGTCATATGATGACAGCTGCAACAGTGCTACTGGCTGGCGTCCAAAACTACCCGTCACCCACTCACAGTCAAATCCTAGGGCTTTGTGTTTCATACTCCGCCTGAAAATAAAATTATTATACAACACATATGCATCCATATCTGTAGAAGAATTTAGGGTTTATAAAAAATTCAATTAGTAGTTGGTTTTAAAATAACTATTATCTAATTGGGTTGGAATGTTGATTGACCACAGTCACACCAAGATAAAGACTGCAGTTGATTTAATTATAATGAAATTTTATCTTATTTCATTTAACTATAATAAAGTCAACTGCGGTCTTTATCTTGGTTGCATTTCATTTTTATTACTTAATCATAATCTGTATCGCATATAGATAAGTTGTATTCTTAGAAATAATGCAATAGTGACACACTATCTGTTCCTTGTCTCAATAACCAATCTATCCTTAATTTTGCTTACTGTGGGTAGATATTTGACATTTCTTCCATACCAAAAAATGGAAAATAGCAACTGGTAGTAAGCTAACTCAAAGATAGGTTATTTTATAAGACTGGCGGGTAGTGGTTCACAAGCAAAGGAAAGAAGTTAACAGGAATTAGTTGATGAGAAGTACATTTTATCAGAACACAAATGTAAAATTCTTAGTAAATGATGCAATGATTACAACATTCATTAATAGTTTTGCAAGTGAAAATGACTCATAAAGCAGTTCAGTTTGTCATGGCAATTACATTAATTTGCCTATTTTATACAAATTAAATTATTATAGATGTTTAGTAAGTAAGTAGGTAATGTGATTGCAACTTTATCATTGTGGAGACCATTCTTTTTGTAAAATATTCTAAACAATAACAAGGTAATAAGTGTTTCGTTCTACTAATACAAATTCTAACTCTGAAATATATTACCTGCGTAATTCACGAACTACACGGTCACAGTCTTCTACTGAAGTCACAATATTAATATTCAGATAGTCAAAAGCTTCTTCCGCGCTTCGGGATTTAGGTTTTTCAAGTCTCTTGATCTTTTTTCGAACTAGGTGCACTAAGAGTGCAGAAGCACTACTAACAAGAACCACAGCAGATGCTATTATTAACTTAGAAAGTATTCCCATCCTTGCTTAGTTTTGTTCATACAAATACAACGAAATTCTCGCGAAATAATAAAAACAACATGAAATTTCGGTGCCAAACTAAATGACACGACCACAACAACAAACAACAAAGTCAAGACTGACCACAGAATATAACATAATACTCAGTCAGACTGACACAACACCAACAACACAACACACCACAGATAGAACACACAAACAAACAGCCAGCCAGTGCAACTGTCAATGTCACTTCGGCCGCGCAGTCACACACATTATTTTTGATCTATGATGAAAATGTCAATGTCAATATTTGATAATGACATTCCTTTTGTTGGCAGAAAAGAAAAATTGCGTCGGCTCGGCTGTGTCGAACGCGCGTTTGTGTTGTGTAAAATTTGCAAATTTTCGATCAAAACATACATTTTCATCTCTAATTATGGCACGGGACAAGAGTCCTGAGCGGAGACGTTCGCGCTCCCGAGAGAGACGAGAAAAAGATCGCCACGATGAACGTGAAGCCAATCGGGATAAAATAAAGCGCAGGGAACGGTCAAAGAGTCCTAGAAAAGAACGAGAAAGATCTCGCAGTCCTGCTAAGAAAGAACGCGATAGATCTAGAAGTCCTCGTAAGGAAGTCGAGAAAGCTCGGAGCCCCAGGAGGGACAAAAGCCCAAAAAAGGATGGTGACGATTCCAAGATTTCTAGTAAGAAAGAGTCCAAAAAACGTGATGGTAAAGACAAAGAGCGACGTAATGACGAGAAGGATAAACGCTACGACGAAAAAGATAGGCGTCATGACGATAAAGATAGACGTCATGATGAGAAAGATAGGCGACATGATGAGAAAGATAGGCGTCATGATGATAAAGACAGGCGTCACGACGATAAGGATAGACGAAATGACGAGAAGGATAAGAATAGAAATAAGAAAGATGATACAACCAAAAGACAGGAAGAAACTGAGGAAAACAAAGATGAAGAAATGAAACCAGTAAAACGAGAACCCTTATCTCTTGAAGAATTACTTGCCAAGAAGAAGGCTGAAGAGGAAGCTAGGAGTAAGCCTGTTTTTCTCACAAAGGAACAAAGGGCAGCATTAGCATTAGAGAGGCGTCGTGAACAAGTTGAGGCTATGAAAGCTAGCGTTGAAAGACCTATTGATACCATTGACCTGACAGGTTCTTCGAGAAGGGAAGAAGAAAAAAGGCATAGAGAAGAAAGAGAAAAAGAACGAGAAAAGGAAAGGGAGAGAAGAGAAGAAAGGGAAAGAGAAAGGGAACGCAGATTTGAAGAAAGAAAAAATCAACAAGGTGACCGTCGGGGAGGAGGTGGGGGTGATGATAAAAAAGAGAGGAATGATGATGTGTCCAAAACCAAAGACAAAGAGCGAGAGGAAGAAGCAATCAAAGCCCGCTATCTAGGCATTGTCAAAAGAAAGAGAAGAGTTAGAAGATTGAATGACAGGAAATTTGTCTTTGACTGGGATGCATCTGAGGACACTTCAAATGATTACAATACATTGTACAAGGAAAGACATCAAGTTCAGTTCTTTGGCCGTGGTCACATTGCTGGAATTGATATAAAGTCACAGAAGAAGGATCACAGTAAATTCTACGGTAATCTTCTAGAAAAAAGAAGGACTGAATTAGAAAAAGAACAAGAAAAATTACGCTTGAAAAAAGTGAAAAAGAAGGAAGATAAACAAAAATGGGATGACAGGCACTGGTCGGAAAAGGACCATGATGAAATGACTGAGAGAGACTGGCGTATCTTCAGAGAAGACTACAACATCACAATCAAAGGAGGAAGGATTCCTAATCCTATTAGAAATTGGAAGGAAGGTGCTTTCCACTCTGATATCATGGATATAATCAACAAAGTTGGCTACAAGAGTCCAACACCCATTCAAAGACAGGCTATTCCAATTGGTTTGCAGAATAGAGATATTATTGGTGTGGCTGAGACAGGTTCTGGAAAAACCTTGGCTTTCCTGATTCCTCTGCTCACATGGATTCAATCTCTGCCAAAGAGCGAGCGAATGGAAGATGCCGATCAAGGACCTTACGCTATCATACTGGCGCCAACGCGTGAGTTGGCCCAACAAATCGAGGAGGAGACAAGCAAATTTGGTGTGCCTTTGGGAATAACTTCAGTTGTAGTAGTGGGAGGTCTTTCTCGTGAAGAGCAAGGCTTCAAACTAAGACTGGGTTGTGAAATTGTAATCGCCACGCCCGGTCGTCTCATTGACGTACTTGAAAACCGATACCTTGTCTTGAACCGTTGCACTTACGTCGTACTTGACGAAGCCGATCGCATGATTGACATGGGTTTTGAGCCGGATGTACAGAAGATTCTAGAATTTATGCCCGTTTCTAATATCAAACCTGATTCAGACGCTGCTGAAGACGCATCCGTCTTGCTAGCCAATTACAACACAAAGAAGAAGTATAGGCAAACTGTGATGTTTACAGCTACAATGCCGCCGGCGGTGGAGCGCTTAGCTCGTAGCTACCTCAGACGTCCTGCCATAGTGTACATAGGATCTGTCGGCAAGCCTGTCGACAGGACCGAACAAATCGTCCAAATGGTCGGAGAGAACGAGAAGCGTAGGAAACTCACTCAACTCCTCCAATGCGGCGTCGAACCGCCGATCATTATTTTTGTCAACCAAAAGAAAGGTGCCGACGTGCTCGCGAAGGGATTGGAGAAGCTGGGCTTCAATGCGTGCACGCTTCACGGTGGCAAGGGGCAAGAGCAGCGTGACTTCGCTCTGGCGAGTCTCAAGAACGGTTCCAAAGATATTCTCGTCGCCACAGATGTCGCCGGGCGTGGTATCGACATCAAGGATGTTAGTGTGGTCATCAACTACGATATGGCGAAGACTATCGAGGACTATACCCATCGTATTGGTCGTACGGGGCGTGCAGGCAAGACTGGTAAAGCTGTATCTTTCGTCACTAAAGAAGACTCGGCGTTGTTCTATGACTTGAAACAGGTGCTGCTGGCTAGCTCTGTGTCTACTTGTCCGCCGGAGCTCATGAACCACCCAGAGGCACAACACAAGCCTGGCACAGTGGTCACTAAGAAGAGAAGAGAGGAGATGATATTTGCATAAGTGATACAGTTTCTGTTTGATGAATAAAACTAGATTATATTACTGTGTTTTATTGTTGTGTTCCGACTTACGAGCCTTGCATATTTCTATGTTGTATGTAGGGACCTAGGTAACTATTGCTATTACATAAAACATACTTTACAATAAGTCCGAAAGCTGGGCAAAGGGTGTCTATGACATTAAATGAAATAAGTAAAAATATAATTCGTTTATTCAATTTATTTACTTTTACGTCAACGATAAAATAGCACTGTTTAAGACTAGCTAACAATAAATTACTGCATAATCACTAACGGGATCCACTACCTTCTTCCCAGCTATTTCTGAAACAAGAGGAATAAAAATGATAGGTAAACCTAGGTCGTAGCGTAGATTAAAATTAGGTAGTTAGAGCGAGTATTGGGTTTGGGAGGTAACTGACTTTGAATACCTACTTAGGTCGCGCCATGTAAAAAGAACCGTGAGGGGAAAGGCTGCGCAGTAGGAATCTAAGGTTCGATTAGGGGTGACGCGGCACTCATCATACATTGATTTAGCGCGTGCTATTGGTTCGTGAGCGACTGACCCATGCGCAATCATACCCCCTCCCGTTCCCCTCATCGTTATTTTTACGTGGCGCGACCATACCATACGAACCAAATATTATAAGGTAATAGGTAAAATGAAAGAACACAATAGTATTTAGCTTTCAAACGGAACGGGCTGGCGAATACTTTGTTCTCTCTTAAATATATTCTCTCGTAAATATTTTTCAATACCTACTAAGTATTCTAAAGTCCGGGTATGGCACGGTATAGCCCATAATGTGTAGGTAAGTAATTCTGATGTTAGTACCTACCATGATTTTCCGTCACTGGTCGTCACCCCCTTCCTTCAGCACATAATCTGAAAACAAAGTTTACCATCTCAGTCTCTCCTATTTATGAAAATTATAAAAACTTATTTTTTAATTAGTGCAAAAAGCATTCCTAAGACATAACAAGTAGTATTCTGGAAAACAGCTAGTGTTAGAATAAAAACAGCTTGAAATAAAAAGTGCATTGCTGTTAAAACAAAGATAGAAGTGAAAAGTTACGACCAGAGTTATTGTGCAAGACTCAGAGTAAAAAAAACTGTTATGATTACCTATCTACAAAACAAATATTAAGCTTCCTACAATGTACACAACCTTTATTGTACCTACCTACTCAATATTAATAGGTTTTGTATGTAGGTAATGTAGGTATAGGTACTTAATGATAAGGATAGATACCTATCATAATTAAACACACAGTTATGCGTGGGGTATTGATACAATGATTTGCCGAAACAGGCTGATAAAAACCCTAAAAAACGGAGGTCTAGGTTATTTTAAGTCTTTGTTTTATACATTAACACCTCAAAATATAGACAAATTAAGCTATAAATTTATCTATATTTACGTGTTTATGTAAAGTTAACGTTTCTTAACTCTGAGTTCTACAAACATGCAGTAATATCCAGCCACTGCGAAAAACCAAAACAAAAAGCTGCAAAAACACCAATGACCAAAGCATGCAAAACGACCAAATCCCGTATTCCTAATCTACCTATTCCTTCTTGTCTGTAGGTTTAGAATCGGTTGACTCTTTCGTCGGTGGCGGCATGATTGCGCGGTAGATTGTACACGCCAACGACATTGTCATTTTAGACAACTCTGACAGATCCTTGGGGAAGGTCAGTTCGGGGAATTTCACCTCTAGCTGCGGATCGCCGGGCTTTACTGGTAGGAAATAATGTTACATCAAGTAGGTACATTTCGGTTTTATTACACCAAGATAATTCACGGGAATCGAACCAGTGATATTTTATTTGTTGATATTTCTAGTTAGCATTTATAATTTTAAACTTTTTGGCGGACTGTATGAGGGCCTTTCCTTCAGTAAATAGTTAAGAACAAAAAAAAAGCACCTCAAGAGCAGCTCTCCTTCCAAAATTGAAAACATTAAACTTCATTATGTCCATACTAATTTATAAAGAGGTAATGTTGGTTTGTTTGTTTGACGGAGATAATCTCCGAAACTACTAGGCTATTTTTTTTCCGGTAGATTAAATACACCCGTGCAAAGCCGGGACGTGTTGCTAGTTACCAACAAAAAGGTACTATCATCACTTTTGCCTTTTTATAAATATTATATTTCTTACCTCCATAAAGGAAGTTGTATGCAATATTGATGTATTGCTTAGCAAGTCCAGAGTTGTTCTTAAGAATCTCTTTTGTGTCTTCAGGGAAGCAGACTAGGCCCATACCAGTGGTGCCTAAACTGGCGTAGAACAGCCTCTGTAATTTTAAGACAAAAAACATGTGCTTAATCTAAATTAAAAAGTAAGAAAAAAAAACGTTATTTTTATTAGATCAAAGTTCGATTTGGAAAGAATGAAGAAAGGTTTGTGGAGATCTTATTTAAAGTTCTAATAATTTCTGGATTGTATAATATTTTAATGATTTTCTTTAAAAGCTTCATAGTTTTGGCTGTTTTCCCATAACTATAAATAACAATATTAGAACAGTGTTTCTTAGAATCACAACTTGAACCAATAGTATTCTAATACTCTGATCTTTTGGTCTATGGTTTAATACTCTCTTGACCAGAGACAGACTAAAATAACTGAATGGTGTATTTTAAATATAATCGAGGCGAATGGCAATCACGAAGGGAGGCCTATGCCCAGCAGTGGGTTAAAAATGGCTGATGATGATGATGATGATAATGATGTGTTTTAAATTCTTACCCTGATGAAGCCACCTCTTAAACCGAAAATGAATCCTGTGAGGCCACCCATGGCTACGGCTCCATATCTCACATCCTTATTTTCCTCCTCTCTTAGATATTTTATAATCCCTGAAAATAAGTTTATTTGTGTAGTTATTATTACGATTATCATTGGCTTCACTGTTTCGGATCCTAACCACTGGATAAAAAAAATGCTTTTATTATACACTTTTTACATAACTAAGGTCACTACAATCACTTAAAATGGTGTGTTCTTGTTTTAAGAGTCTACACTCAAACTAGGATTTAAGTTTAAAGCATTCATTTTTGATATGAATCATTACTTGAGGTACAATTTTATTACAACTAAGTATGGTCTCCGAATATGAGCCAGTTGTATATTATATTATAATATTTATATAATACATAGTATAGTTTAGTATTCAGGCAATAGTACCTACTAACCAGCGCTTTATCAGCCATTGTGCTGCTGAGGCACATGCTGAGGGGTTGCCTTATTTTCCACTCGATTGTAAATGTTTCCAATCCTTATTATGTAAATTTGTGTTTTTGGAAAATAAAACTTTTTTCTATTCTATTCTACATATTCTACTCGTATAATATCTACTATACAGATAGATCTATGTACACCACTATTTACACTTACAGTCACTTTTGTCTTGCAACTGTTGGTAGTTATCCTGAACTGTGTGCTTGATGGAGTCTGTCTGTTCCCAGACCACTTGAGCTTGCTGCCTCACCGCACTCACGGGAACCAGCAATGCTGACTTGATGACGCTTGACTTATTCTCTTTTGATTGGTCTTTGACATACCTGGAAATGGGGAGGTGATGATGATCAAAACTAATTTTAAATTATAATTTGTTTCATTTGCTTACTTTTTTCAACATTCATTTAGGTACACAAGGCATAATATTATAACATTAGACCTCTAACTAAGGTACTATACTAATACTGCAATACCTAGAGAGTCATTGATTTGGCAATTGACAATGTTTTATGATAGTTATTTTAGATGATTATTTCAATTACTTAATAGTCTCATCCATGATTAAGTTAGAGGCATCAAATATGTAAGTACCATAATACCTAGTATGCAAAAACTATTGGCATAGGTCCAGATAAGTGTAAAATTAATAATATCATTGTAACTAAGCACTCCGATGAGGGTGTTGAGGCCACTTGAAGGCTATCAGACAAGTTGTTAAAATGGCTTGGACACTTGCAAGAAACGAAAACAATAGTATCGCAATATAGGTTGATCAACGTGTAATAAAACTACATAGACCGATGATTTGTATGAATTGACTTACTCCCCGTAGTCAGCGTGAGGGGCTTCGTATATTGGCAGTTCGGAGGGCTTCATCGGTGGCGGGCAGGCTGGCCCTTTGGCTTCAGGCGCGACTGGAGTCGCTGCACTCACCGTCGGCACCAAAACCGCCACTCCGAAGGACCCTATCACTACTCTACGCAGCATCTGAACAAATGTTACCACGTTAGAAAAAATATAGTTATAGAAAAACTTTGTACGGTTTATGTAATAATATAAATTAATACCTCGAAAGAGATGTTTCAACGATAAAAAATGCAGAATTACATAAATATCGCGTCGATTCGTCCAGCAGTTTGATCAGCTGCTTATGTCAAGACGATTGATGACACTGACATAGACATAAGTTTCTATTGACGGATTAATTAACAATGTTGCAATAAACAAATAAATCTACCCAACCAAAGGCAAATATAAAAATATTTTTATGGAATATGTACAAAATGCTTGAATATGGTGTGATGTTAGTACAGACTGGAATATAAACTGACTGGTACTTTTTTTTTCAACCTACATTGTCCCTCTTTTGGACAAAAGGATCGTTTGACTTCCACTCCTCACGTTCCATACCTATACCAATTTGGCTTGAATACACTGATCTTCTCGTCATTTTTTTCTGGTCTGACAAACCCTTATTACCAACGACTTATAATGGTAAGTTGGTATGCCGTATGTATTAGGTAGGCTAGTGCCCTATTCGTTTGACGGAGTACCTTTGACTGGACCATCACTCAATACATTTTTTTTTTTACAAATATTACACCGTTTTGGGCGAGTTGGAGGGGGAGCTTTGGAATTGGAAACTGGCATCACTTTTTGAAATGGACGACCGACAGATCTGTGATCTGACAATGACAGATCAATGAGTTAGCATTGTAATTCGTTTCGTTAATAATTTCATTTCATTTCATTCATTCATTGCCCCATCTCATTGAGGAGAGAAGACATCTCGCTCGCGAACAGATAGTCAATTTTTTCTCGTATTTCTTTGTACTATTGTGTTGTGTGAGCTGGTGTGCTGTGATTTAACTTTAAGTGCTCTCTCTAATTAGTGAAGAAAATTAGAGGGATGTTGTAAATTGAAAAAAATCTTACGTTTAGTTTTGGATTTTTTCGGCTACCTGTCTTTCGAACAAATAAACGATGGTGATCGTGAGTACGGTTTTAGTGTTAAAGGATCAATAGAACGATTGTATAACGTATCAATTGGCTTTAAGTAAATAGAAATAGGTACGACAAAAATGTCCGGGCTGCTTACCGGTCGTGTAGCTAAGCATAGGAGAGAGCAGCGCATAAAAAATCGCTCAGGTACGCAGTGAGACGCATGTTAGCATATCAGAGGCTGTTTTTCTATTGCTTTGAGAGTTCTTTCACTAGTGCATTCTTGAGATTGGGCCAATTCATATTGTAATTCAATGCTTAGTAGTGAAAAAAATTATTTTCTTGGTACAACATACTTGTCTCATAGTTCTGTTAAGTTCTAGAGATGGAATGACAATTTTATTCTTATAAATCATAAATTATTGAAGACGATTTCACCATACAGTCACCCCTATGTCAAAATGTGAAACAAGGACACTGTAAAGCAATTCCTTTCATTTAGTCGGACAGACATTCTCCTAACCTTGAACAGCTGATTGAAATATTGCTTGGACACAGCCTAACACTTGGACGTGATTACTAACACATGACTTGCATTGATACAGGAGTGTGAGGTGCATGAGATAATACTGACGGTTGCTTACCTCTGAGGCCAATCAATCGACACAGGATTTCTTTGGGATGAAATGGTACAAACATTTTTCCTGATTTCAAAACTGATTCAGCTTGTTTTTTTGCTAAAGTATCAGATTCTTGGCTGTTTTGAATTATTTTC
This sequence comes from Xanthorhoe spadicearia, assembly GCA_947086425.1. Taxonomy (NCBI): domain Eukaryota; kingdom Metazoa; phylum Arthropoda; class Insecta; order Lepidoptera; family Geometridae; genus Xanthorhoe; species Xanthorhoe spadicearia. Next base: position 2,011,962 of record OX352198.1, on the reverse strand, counting down.
TAATGATTTTCAAGCTCAGTCGGTTTTAAGAAATTAAATTGCTTTATTGAAACAAAAATAATCCAAGTAAAAATATTGAACTTGCATGTTTGCTTTTTCTAAATGCAGGGTCTATTTGCAACATGCTAAGTATTATTGTATTTTTCTTTTATTATAATTTTGAAGGGCACTATTTTAGGTACCATTCTATGTTTATCTTTTAAATAATATTTTTATGACTTATAGATAAGAATTCAGTGTGTCCATGATACTTTGCAGAAGTTAATCTTTTATAAAATTTAACCTTGCATGTTTTTATCCATCTATTACATAAAGTCTAAAGACATTTATTAATTATTATATACTTAAAATCTCGACTCTTTTGAGAGAGACTGGTACGAAGTCTCAAAGGATAGAGATGGTTGGAGAAAATTGGGGGAGACCTTTGCCCAGCAGTGGGACAACATAGGTTAGCAAAAAAAAAAAAAAAATACTTAAAAAATAATATTTTAAAGGAAATTTCGTGGTGTGGTAAAAGAAAACTGGGATAAATTGTAAATTGTACACGTTTTATTGTAAAGAAAAGCAACGGCAGACAATGGAGCGAAAATGTGACATGACATTATACAAGTGTCAAAACAACGTCATAAAGATTGCGTTCCGTATCTACTCCAACACCCTCCCTAGGGACGCAATCCCATTTTCGTACAACAATACAAATGTTTCTCTGCAGTAGTGCCTTTAGTCAGATTATCTGCTATCATTTCTTCACCCTTAACATAACTAAATTTTATATTTAAATTATTGACATGATCCTTTAAGAAATGATAACGAATATCAATATGTCTCGATCTAGGAAGATAACAATCATTATTAGACAACTTAATTGCACTCTGATTATCACTAAGTATGATAAGTGGATTGTTCTGAGGTTGACCAAGCTCAGCGTGCAATTGCTGGAGCCACAGCGCCTCTTGCGCCGCCGAAGACATCGCCATATACTCGGCTTCAGCAGTGGATAGTGCGACAGTCTGCTGTTTCTGAGACCGCCAAGATATAGCACCACCCTGTAACATAAAAATGTAACCAGTGCACGACTTGCGATCGCGCACATCGCTAGCCCAGTCGGCATCACAGTATCCTGTGATTTTCTCAGTACCATCTTTGGTATATACTAACTTGTAGTCTTTTGTACCCTGCAGATATCTGAAAATTCTTTTCACGGCATTCCAGTGCGTATTCATAGGATTTTTGTTAAATCTGCTCAGTGTGTTCACTGCAAAGGATATATCGGGCCGGGTACCTTGAGCAATATACAGCAAGCAGCCAATTGCTTGTTGATAAGGACAGTCAGTTAATTTTTCGTCTTCATTTTCATTAAATTTCATACCAACTTCAAATGGTGTTTTCACAGGCTTACAGTCAGCCATTCCAAATCTTGTTAATATCTCTCTTATATATTTTTCTTGATCTAACATTACTTTTCCACTATCTCTGGTAATGTGTAGACTCACACATTCGCTTGCGGGACCAATATCTTTCATTTCTAAATGTCCCTTCAACCCTGTTTTTAGAAAATTCTTGGTACTTTCTTCAGAAGTAAGTATGATCAAATCATCAACCCAGATGGCTATAAAAGCATTCTTCTCCGTATTGAAATACACACAAGGATCTGTTTTTGACTGTTGCATTCCCAGCTCATGTAAGACATCATTAAGTTTCAGATTCCAAAGTCTGCTGGCCTGCTTCAGACCATAAATAGATTTTTGTAACAGGCACACTTGAGATCCTTGCTTATACTCTTCTGGCTGTAGCATGTAAATTTCTCTGTCTATCTCTCCTTGCAGAAAAGCCGACACAGCATCCATTTGATGTATGTCCATTCCATATCTGGCTGCTAAAGCAAACAAATAGCGAATACTTGTGTACCTGACAACTGGTGAATATACTTCTTCATAGTCTGTGCCATATCTTTGTGCAAATCCTTTTATCACAAGCCTCGCCTTGTATCGGACAACATCACCTCTCTGGTTTGTTTTTGTTTTAAATACCCACTTATATGGAAGAGCCTTTTTACTTGGAGGAAGATCTGTCAAAGTCCAAGTTTTATTTTTCATCAGGGAATGATATTCTTCATCCATGGCTTTCTTCCATTCTGCAGCTTGCAGTGATGTAAGTGCTTCCTCAACAGTTTGCGGATCAGTTAAATCTGTAAACAGACATAGTAAGCCATTCTGTTTATTCCGTGCTCGTGTTGACCTCAGCATTTGATTGCTGTTATATTCATGTCTCACAGGATGTGAGGGGTGATAACTCTCATCTAGTTCCCCAGTATCTGTTTCATATTCACTTGAGTCTTCGCCGGACATCACAGATATAGATGTGGAAGGCTCCTGAGTGACTTCTTGCTGAACATGAATATCACAAGGTACTGGCACACTGACATTCTCCTCCAGAGTGAGTACTTCACAAGGTTTTGGCATACTGGCATTCTCATTATAATTTTCCATAAATACAACATCTCTACTTTTTACTATCTTGTGTGTTTTTGGGTCCATTAAACGATATCCTTTAGATGTTTCGCAGTAGCCAACTAATATCATCTTTACTGACTTTTTATCCCATTTTTGGCGTTTTTCTTTTGGTATGTGTACCATAGCTTCGGAGCCAAATATTTTCATATGTGATAGACTTGGTTTCTTACCTTTCCACATCTCATACGGAGTTTTACCTTCTAATGACTTGGTAGGTGAACGGTTTACAACATATGCAGCAGTTGCCAATGCTTCAGCCCAATACTTCTTCTCCAGATTGGCATAAAACAGCATGCACCTTCCCCGCTCAACTAGTGTTCTATTCATTCTTTCTGCCAGGCCATTGTGCTGTGGAGTATACGGAGTAGAGGTCTGATGAATTATACCATGGTTAGATAAGAACTTTTCAAAGTTACGGTTGCAGTATTCTGTACCATTATCAGTGCGTATCTTCTTAATCTTATGATTCAATTCATTCTCTACTTTCAGTTTAAAATCTTTAAATATCTCCAAAACACTCAGTTTATCTTTGAGAAAATAAACATGGACAAGTCGTGTGAAATCATCTATGAAAGTAATAAAATATTTCATACCTCCGAATGATAAGTTCTCCATGGGACCGCACAGGTCAGAGTGTATCAGCTCTAGGGGTGCTGTTGCTCTTGAACCAACATTGTTAAATGGCAATCTGGCTTGCTTACCTTCCATGCATTGAGTGCAAATGACATTACTTTTGTCCTGAGTCAGTGTCACTCCCTCGGAGCAATAAGGCAACTTTTCCACATCTGAGTTGTTCAAATGGCCCATTCGAAGATGCCACAGGTAAGCACTGTTACTATTTGAAGAACTTGAGGTTAAATGAGCCACTTCTCTCATTGTATCCAAGATGTACAGATTGTTGTTCAATGTTGCACTGCATACAACTTCATGTTTACCATTCTGAATTTCACATCCCTTGGCATTAAATGAAACTTTATATCTACTTTTTACAATAGCGCTGACTGAAAGTAGATTGGCAGCTAGTCCAGGGACAAACAAAACATTTTTGACTTGTATTTTGTTTTCCTTACTTATTTGTATGTCCACACAACCAACTCCTTTTACAGCTAATGGTTCTCGGTTAGCTACTGTAATACTCTTCACTGATGGTTCTGTGACATTGTACATCCAATCGTCTCTGCATGTCATATGCATGGATGCACCGGAGTCTATAAACCATTGATCACTTTGGTTTCCATTGACGGTGGCTGAGAAAGCTGCTACAAAACTGGAACTTTCCCCTTTACTATGTGTTGGTTTCTTCGGCTGCTTACAATTTTTCGCAAAGTGACCCTTCTGGTTGCAATTGTAACATCTAGGTCCCCATGATTTTACTGACTGCTGGTTCTTGGTTTTCTTAGAGTTTGTATAGAAAGCCGCTGACTTGGATGTGCTAACTTCTTGTATGAGTTTAGATTTAACTGAGTCAGCGCTGATTTGAATACCGGAACTCTCTAATCCCATTATCATTGGCTTATACTCTTCAGGTAGGCCGGCTAACATCAAAGTGCCAAGCCATTCATCGTTGACATCAAAGCCAATGTTCCGCAGTTTGTGAGCAGTGTTCATTATTTTGCTCAAATAATCCTCAATACCGCTGCTTCTTTCCAGCGTAGTATTTATTAAATCTTTGAGTAAACCAACTCTTCTCGTCAAACCATTGTCATCGAAAGCTTTTTGTAGATTTTCCCACACTTGTTTTGCAGTTTTGCATTCCTGAACATGTACGTAATTTTGTGGGTCCAGTAGCAAGATTAGCTTGGACTTAGCTTTCATATCCTTGCTAGCATCTACAGGCTTGTTTTCGGGACATTCAACACAGCACCACAAGTCCTCGTGTTCCAGGTATGTCTTCATACTGAACTTCCAGGTGGCGAAGTTTTCCCGTCCAACCAATTTCTCCAGGTGAAACATATTATTGTGTGAGCCCATTATTGGACTTTTCCGGAAATATGTTCCTTTTCCAAAGTGTGACGAATTTTCACAACCTCAAATTCAAATTGCGCCGACAATTTTCTGATTGAAGTTAGTTACCACTTTTGTACTGTACCACAACAGAACCACGACAGAACAACCACGCTCTGCTACCATAAAGGAAATTTCGTGGTGTGGTAAAAGAAAACTGGGATAAATTGTAAATTGTACACGTTTTATTGTAAAGAAAAGCAACGGCAGACAATGGAGCGAAAATGTGACATGACATTATACAAGTGTCAAAACAACGTCATAAAGATTGCGTTCCGTATCTACTCCAACATATTTCTACCAAAATATGTCTAAACAAACGATATATGCAAAGTCGCGGGCAAAAGATGGATCGGATCGGCACAGGATCGTGGCGGATGGCACAAACTGAGGGAGGCCTATACCCAGCAGTGGGTGAAGTCGGGCTGCGGATGATGATGATGATGATGATGATGTCTAAACAAATTTTTCTAATTAAAATGCGAAAAATAAAACATTTGTGTTGACATTTCAAATTAAAATATTTTGCTCATAAAAGTAGGTAGTTTCGTAAAAACGTTGTCGAAATCTAAGCTATCATTAGGTACTTACTGCAGAAGTTATGAGTTATATACATAGCTGGGCATTAACTCGTTAATCCGTTAATCGTTAATTAACGAAGTTAACATTTTGATTAACGGATTAACTTTAATGTTAACTTTTAAAAATGTTAACGGACACGTTAACTTCCGTTAATATGCAGAAGTCCGTTAATCGTTAATCCAATGCCTACTATTTACCGCACGGCACCGCGGCGCGGCGCGAAAAACAGGTTCAGACAAGTATGAAATGAATGACAAGTGCCGGGCGGCGCGTGGCAGCGTGTGAAACAAAAACAAAACTAGATATATTTGGCCGGCGCGTGCGAGTGAGAAAACTGCGAAGATTTTTTTTTCGTTTGATCATTTTATTACTTATCGCCAGTGCTTACAGTGACGATATAAAAATGTAATTTTACACATATTAACGGATTAACGATTAACGTTAACTTGCGTTAATTCTTCCGAAATGTAACGCTTTAACGTTTAACGAAGCTAACTTTTTTTGTAGCGGATTAACGATTAACGAAGTTAACTATTTGATTAACGGTGCCCAGCTTTGGTTATATACATATAGGTATTTAATAAGGGTACCTATCGGAAAACCCACTTAGCAAAACGTTGTATGTTTAAGAACGCCCTAATCTTAAAATGTCATTGTTTCGATATAGTCATACAAGTAAAATGACTTGGTAGCAAAACGTCTGGTTTTCTTGATGCAAGTACAGTCATATTTGCAGTTTTGTGTTAATCTTTTTCTCTTACCTTCTTTTAGTTCTGAAGTAAGTATTTAAGTAAATAACTCTTGATGAGGACCGAATCCCTGGCCACTTTAAAAAATAATGTTAATTATAAGTCGTTATTATAATTTTAGATAAATAATATAAACGCGAAAAAACAAAACTTAACCGACAAAAGGTGTCACCATTACAATTCCTCAAAAATGTGACCCATATAAAGCGTATTTTATTTGGAGATAAATTTTAAAATGACACGTAAAGAACATACTCGTAAGTACCAAGCCTAGCCTACTACTACTACAGTTTCATCGAAATTGTTAAGTATGCGGAATCTTTAAGTTTAAAGGCGATACCTAGGTATACAAAATTTTTTTATTTCATTTAAATTTATAAGTGCTTATTTAGTTGTTATTATGTTTTACTAGACTGACTGTACCAGACATTTCATTATAAAGGACTATTTAAAATTCCAGACGTTTTGCTAAAAGGTCATTTTCACGTCTTGGTCAATTCAGCTTAGTGTTCATTTTGCTTTCTAGGTGTTCCGATAGTAACCCTTTAATAACACGATAGCCAGCGCCGGCCGTGCTAAAGCAATCATCTACAATAAAAACGGACTCACGTCCATTCTTTTGTCACTGCCCATTAGCATGACAATGTACAGTTTCTCGTGCCACAGTTCACCAAGTAGCTACCTCAGCTTAATAGTAAACTCATGGCCCATTGCTATTGAAATAAAATAACGCGTGATTTTATGCAGTCGGTACAACGATTGACAGACTGAAGGTTTGCATCGCGATTGCGACTAAAAACCGAGACAAGAGACCGAGATTGGAATGGAAACTGAGACCGTAACTTAAGGCAATGTATAGGCATCGATTCACGAGCGCGACCGAGACAGGAGACACCTTTAAACATTGCAGAAGAGACCGAGTCACCTGTCGTGGTCTCTAAATAACATACCATCCTTATTTGTCATGGAGCCTTTTTGTGATTGTAGATAATAAAAAGGCTGGGAATCTCAAAACACAGTGTGTGTTTTTCACCAACTCAGAATAGTTGGTGATGTGAGTTTTCCATGGATGTTATAATATTTATTACATAGGTACATGGAGCTTTATACTTAGGAATTGTACAAAGGACGACAACAAACCCACGTAAATCTTTTCAGAGCATTACAAAATACCTACCTACGACACTCTTTAAAGATTATCCACTTTCTGCATAGATTTACCCACGCATAAAAGTGGATGTATAAATTTTAAATCGCATTCGTTTTCTCTCTGTAAGATTTGAAATTAAAATAAACTGGTTTAGTCTTTTATTTAAAGAAACTAAACTATAGTTTACCAAAAAAAAAATATTCCAACGACAGTCGAGTCATCTAAAGATCGTAGACGATTCAAACGTAGCTAAACTGATACTAAAAATGTACGGTAAGCTATTTAATTTACAGAAAAAGTGGCCCACGTGCTTGTTCAGTAATGTTTTCCTTTATCAAAATAAATATTTCATTCATACGTCATCATGATTATTATCTTGTGTATTCAAGCCTTTACCCGCAAGTGCGGGTGACATTGTGTTGACCGTATAGCCTAGACTCGTGCTCGTTCTAGTCAATTAATGAGGGCGTGATGGGTCAAATTGAACCTTGTAAAATTAGAATAAGTAGCAAAGTTAATGACTCTTAAACATCTACACTATAATAATAATATAATAATATATTAAAAACTTTGTTTGTTTGTTTGTTTGTTTGGTTGTAATGAATAGGCTCCAAAACTACTGGACCGATTTTAAAAATTCTTTCACCATTCGAAAGCTACATTATCCACGAGTGACATAGGCTACTTTTTATCCCGATATTCCGCGGGAACGGGACTTACGTGGGTGAAACCACGTGGCGCAGCTAGTCATAAATATTATCATTACAGACAGATAAAGGCTCCCATTTTTGTATACTTACTCTTAGATTCAATACTCCGTGAATCGTGCCTTAAGCGGTGATCTATCCACTCAGATTCTATAGAGAATATTATGTAAGTAGGTATCAAAAAACGATACTTGAGCGCAGACTCTAGTCTGAGTCTGACTCTGAATACGAGTCAGCGAGCACCACAACTAATATTATCTCATATTCACAATTTATTGCTTGTAAATTAGACTGTGTCAAATATCAAAGATAATCCCCGTTTCACCGAATCTGCGTCGAAACCTTCTTTATTACGTAAATTGAATATAACGATAACGCCCTCTTGATGTCAAGATTAAATTGAAACATGGTTTATTCAATTTAGCGGATATAGTAGACGTAGATGACAGGCTATTTCCCCGCTATACAAAGGAATCTCTACATTTTCCCCGTCTTTTTCAATCTTCGATAAACCATAAAGAAAGGCTACTTCTTAGAAATATAGAGACGTGGGCTTTTATCACATTATTGAGCTTATTTATTTATATCCAGACATTTCCCTATGTTTATTCAGGTGGGCTACTCCCGGCGACTCGAGTTCAATTCTATGAAATTGGAATTATGCCACAGAATAAAAATACGAGAATTTGCACACCTTTGATCTCTAAAATCTTGTACACCTTTGAATCTCTATTGGGATCGTAATGTATGTGGAATACACAAACTTTGCGTGTTAATCTTAATCATGTGATAAACTTTGAGTAAAATCCCTAGTGAAATAAGGATTTAAATGGAGTTGAGTGCCTGGTCTGATGATATATTGCGATCGTGATCAAAATATAATTTTTACCTAATTAAAACGCCCACTCAACTGTGAAATAGTCACGGCCTATATGCCTAATTGAGCCGTATTGTTCATTAGATAAGCCTGGTTGGAAAAGCTAATGAACGTTGCCACTAATCCGACCTACTTTACCTGTACTGTCATTCTTTATCATTTTATGCCTCCTTTTTTATGGATACTTTCGATACTCCAGCTCACCTTATACCTACCTACCATCATTTGTAAGTGCAGAATCAAATGTCCGTAATAAAAGAGCCCAATCTGTGATGCCAATCGTCTAATGCGTTATCTGCAGATTTTTTTAAAATATGTATGTACCTAACTCGCTTTACATGACCATTTCAAATACATAGTTTTCTTTTAAACTTTATCTGTAATAAAATAACCAAATGTTTTTAAGTAACTTTTCTTGCAGTTAAAATATTGCACTAAATCTGTTTTTCAATTAAATATCACGTTGTCAGAGTTAATAGTAAAACTATTAAATACGTGGTAAAACGTTGACGAACCCTCGAGTCATCCCACGATCCCCTTTACTCTAAAAGAGGCTTATGTAGGGCACACTTCACGTCCTAAAAATAGGCCAGCCAACTCATACCCCCTAAGGGTTGATGATCACAAAAAAGAATGGTCAATAGCGTTACATCATCAGTAGTTCGAAAAACTAGTTATGACAGTGAACTACAATCGTGGAATCGCTTATAACTCGTTTTTATGTGAGAAACAAGTTCATACTATACTATGGTTATAATCATCTAGGTAAATCTAGGTTGTGGTTCTTTTTATTAAATTGAAAGCCTGTTTTCCCCACAGCAGAGCCATCGTTCCTTCTTAAGGATTCGTGATCGTAGACCAATCTTTTCATATAGCCCTATTGGGAATACTTAAATATTTTTTCTTATTCTAAGTTATGGATCTACTGAGAGTCTTTCGTTCTCAGTAGGTATTCGTTCGTTTGGTTGTAGATAAATAGGTACACGTTCAGGTAATAAAAATATGAAGTACAAACATAATGTACGTAGGTCCGTTGGTCGTTCTTTTTTTTTTTTGGAAAAATGTTTAAGGGTAAATCATGTTGCCCACTCACATGCACCTACTTAGTAAACCATTTAGACCTTGCCATATTAGGTAAATCATTGATAAGCCCGTTTGAATTTTTAATGTTAGCCACGGCATATTTTGCCATTTCAAACAGCATGGCAACGCTCCCCCTTTTATCAATTTACCATAATTATTGGCAGTTGCTGCCTATTCACCACTCAATTTGCTGGTTCGTGTACGGCTTCGCTGATTTAGGTACTAGCCTTCAGCGGGAAACTAATTAATAATCAGGGATGAATTAACAAGTACCTTATTGCTCTATTTACTCAAATGAAGATGTCGTAGGATTCAAGATATTTTGATAACTTTTAGTTTTTACGTAGTTTTGTGGATCTGAATAGAAAATAAGGTTGAATAAATCTATGACTTGAAGAAAAAATAAAATAAAAATGAAATCAATATCTGATATTCCTAGGGAGGGAGGGAATACATTTTGAAATCAAGCATTTAGTTTACGTTAAAATAATAGACGCTCGAATCCTTAAAGCAAAGGATTTTCTCTTTTTGCTCTAGAAAACCTTCACGTTCCGTCTTATTGGTTTGCGCATTAGGAATTTAACTTTTATCCGTAGTATCATGGTCTCACTGACAGTAGAAGCTTTTAGTGCCATCAATTAAGCATAGTTTTCACTGCACGCAAAAGCTTATTTACCTCTACTACTATTAATAAGATGTCCAACCGTTTTCAGTGGTAAGAATGATGGCAATAATGCAAGACAGGAATAGCGAGGAAGTACCTAAGGAGTTTCTTGAGACCGGGCGCACGGGGCGCAGGAACGCGATGCCGGACATACTGCATCCTCAGGGTGCTGAAGTCACTACTGCTGATCTGCCGTCGCGGCTGGAACAGCTCGTCACTACAGGCAAGTGATGAACCATAGATGTAGAAGTTGCAGCTTAGAGATGACATTGCAGAATTTGGCGAATGTTGGCGCCAGTCACTGGCTAGAAAAATAGACAGGTGCTCTATTCTCGCCAGCGTGGGCAGCCAGCGCTGGCTTGGCTTAAAAAACTGTTTAAGGCAAATACCAAGCTAGCGCTAGCTGCCAGTCTTATTTGCAGCCAATGTTGGTTTCGTGTACTTTACAGTCTCATCTTTAAGGCAGTATAATTGCATGTCATCGGTTCCGTCAGATTTCGGTGATTTGTGTTCAGTGATTTGGGCTCGGCCTCAGTTAGTTCAACGGCTTTATTGGATTAGTCTATTGGAGTAAACAGATCGTCTGTCTAATTCCTATTGTCAGTTAAACCGATTACGACTCGTAAGTAGTACAAACTACACACGCCATTATACATTAGCCAAAATGGCCGGTTATTCCCAAAGAACCATATTAAAAGTCCTTGGAGACTTGACCCGTTAGTTGGCTTTGCATAGTTACAGTCGTCAGCGAAAGTTAAACCTGTTTTATTTTTAAACTATTCAACATTGAACTGGGCTGAATAAAAGAACGCTTTTTATTTCACTCGGTTTTGACCAGGGTTCCATGTGTGTAATAAACTGATGAGTTATAGAGAAAAACAGAAAGAGAGACGACATGCATAACATAACCCTCTTTCTTCTACTTTTCTCATATTATTAGGACAAAAGGATATGCAAAATCTTTTATGATAAAGATCAGAATACATCAAATAAATCAAAGATAGTCTTCTGCATTAAAGATACATTTTGGTGACTGTACAACAATGCTAAATATTACATGTCATACACGCAAATGTTCTACTTGGATACAATGTTCTAAAACATAGACATGTACATAGTATTACATTAAATTTTTATTAAAAAGTACCTACTGAACTACTAACATACTACGTTAGACGTAGATTAGAAACATTCTGTCACCGGAAACATTCACTGCCGGTGGTCCAATATAGGCTTTAGGTCACTTATTTTTGATTTAGGCTCGTATTCAGAGACTTCAATCAAACTTGAGTCTACGTTTATGCATCAATTTTTGACAGTTCTCTATGAAAACTGAATTATGAATCACCGCTTGAGATACGATTTACGCTTGAGTATAGTCTCTGAATACGGGCCTTAGACTAATAGATCGTCTATCGTCGTGATCAAATTTTTATTTTTTAATATTTTAGAATATTACACAGTCGTACTGCCCAAATGATAAAGCTCATTTTGCTTTGGAACCCGTTCTCAAATGACAATTGTTACCCTCATTCTTAAAGGTCACGGCCTTCTATAGTCAATTTATAGGCGGCTCCAGAAGCGTTCAAGGTGTTCATAAATATATTTCCTCTTGATTCGTCGTCGCTGTGTAATATAATATTATGACCATGGAACTGCTCCAAGGATTTTTCATACATTATCATGGAAATTCAGATAATAGTAAGTTGAATGGAGGGAAAATAGTCATTGAGATTAGGTCGTAGCGTCGCAGCGCCATAAGTCTGTTTCTTTTACATATTATAACCGCTCAATGAGTAAGGTTTATATATCCCTTTTTATTGTGTGTAACTGTGTTAATTTCTGCCACCAAAATAATGCCTGTAATTGCAACTCCGGATCTATCATTCTGGACTTTTTATCTTACAAAAACCTTACCATTACAACTTTATAAAATTGTGTATATAACACTACCACAAGACGAATCTTATTTAAATCACAATCCGATTTGGTTCACAATCCCGTTGTTTTACAAAACACTTTCTTGTGCAAAGGTCCATATTTTTGTACGACTTACAACTATTTGGGTAACCTCATCTGGTTTTTAATGATTTAGTTAGAGTCACGTTTTAATTGACCAAGACTTAGGTTATAAAGGAAGAAACTAACATAATTGTAGCCATAAAGATATTTATTTCGCCACTGTTCGTTATCATATTTTCGGTATCTAAATAAATATTGATCATAATTTTGTGTTGGACTGAATAGATACCGTTTCTGCTCCCATTTTTGAAGCTAGATAATGTTTCAGGCAATTCAATGCATAGTGGCTAAGGTCAATCGCTATGATAATAATTAGTTTCTATTTATGTTGGTGATATGCTAACATAAACTATTGATTGACGTAGGTACGTTATCACTATCTAATCGGTTAATCACACAATATAATTGGATAATGAGCGTATATTGTCTACCGAACGGGTATTTGAATTGTTTTAAAAATGTGTATTTTAGAAAACGACCTAAAGTTTCAACAATGCGCCTATTGTTCGTCTAATTTTCAATGGTATATCGTTTTACAGATAACGAAAGAGCTGTTTGAAACCATTCCAATTAGTAATGAGCCCCTGACTGTAGGACTATCGAGTTACTGATGAGTTTCAATAATAGGCGGCATTTTAGGTCGGATTTAAACATCGGACTTTACACAAAAACGGTATTTGACGTCATCGCCAGTGGGTGAAACGAGAAACCAGTCAAACAACCAACATCGAATGGGGATAAAAGAATCCAATTGATCTTAAAGTCGTATGAACTTCGATGGAACCAAAATTTCATAAAATTAACTAGCGTTGGCCCTAGAAATTTGTGAAATAAAACTAGTGCAGAACCTCCACTTCGCGAAAACATTTGAATATCTACAGTTACTACGACGCAACTAAGTGCAATTCAGACCACAAAAACGCCTTGTAACCGATCGTAAAAATTGCTATTTCATTCTTACAGAGTTATCTATTATAACTCTGTACCTGTCGGTCCGAGAGACGCGCGAAAACCTTAGGTGACATCTTTAGAAGATCTTGAATGCTGAAGATCTCATACGAGTATAATGTACAGTACATGCTTAGACAAAGGCATATACTCGCGTGTCATTCTTTTTATTGGCACACTGCTTGTTTATCTTGAACGGAGTAGGATCTTAGAGATTATATTATTTCAGTTATAGTACCTATATGTGATGACGCGCGCGCAGTTGTAAATGCGTTGATAATTCGGGGTTATCTACCTCTGACGTCACGCGGTCTGGTGCTTGATTCCAATCGCCTGATGATCTACTATCGACCTTCATATATCTCCACAATAGTACATTACCTACTTAATTTATTAGTTATAGTTTTCGGCTTCTGTCTTGACTAGAACCGGACTAATTGGCAATGGGCAGTGTGTTTAATCGGTTTAATGGGCTTCTTCTTCTTTGTGACGACGTGAATCATAAAACTGTGGCTAAGCTCGTCTGATATTAAACCTGTTGATGAAAATGCGTTAGCGAGTCCATCGCTTTTAGAAATATGCTAGTTTAACCGTTAATACGTTATCTCCTTCCAATCACTACTCATTGTAAGATGAAGATGTAACAGATGTACCTACATGACTATCTATTGAAGTGGTTTGCCTTTACTCTAGACCCTCGCGTGATCGCCACTTACTGGCTTTTGTAATCTGCCGTCCTCTACATAATATTACAAGACAAAGTTTAATTCCATCTTCTGATGACGACAATGCACGCATACGTCATAAATTTAATATGCACACCATGTAAACATTTATGTACTTTTCGTGTCTTAGATAATTTGATAATGAGAAACAGAGGTCGTCATGTACACTTAAAAATAATTTCGTAGGTACTTAATTCAATGCAAATGTCTCATTGAAAGTGAAGTGTATTGGACATAGTATACGTCTGGCGCCAGGCATATACTGATACATCTAATAAATATCTGTTTGCTTCAATTTATTCTAGTTAAGATGCCTTTAATAAAGTCAACACAATGTCTCATCCCATCAATTTGAATTCACTGAGTGACTGTAATGACAGAGAACATTGTAGATTTCCGTTGCCTCGGGAACTTATGTGGAAAGAATCTTGTTCCTATTCCCTGATCGGTTTCGTTTTGTCCATTGTAGTAAATATATCAAATAAATTGCCACAATAAGCAAAACCACAGAACCTGTGGCACAAATAGATCGGATATTGAAACTGGTCGCACAGCTTTGGGTCAACAATCAGTCGGTCCAATTCTGTCACCCGGCAACCGCCATTTGTGTACAGAATGTTTAATTAAGGCTCGCTCTGCTTATCGTCCTATCGTGATAGGGCACTTTTGATGACCCAGATCAACATGATATTCCAATTATAGGTTCTTTCCTCAAATTGACGGAAAAAATGGGTTTAGTATGTCGGATTTATATTGAGGGTTTGTTGAGCTTTTGTCCCTAATATTGTTAATGAGATGTCCTTGTTAATATAATCAGACCTATGTTTGGATAAGTAGTTGTTTTAATGTTTCGCAGTTACTCTCATATGAATATGAAATTTGAAAACCTGATACAATTGAATACTTGAATGTAAATATTGTCGCCAGAAAATGACCCAACGCAAACTAAGAGTATTTCAGAAACTCAGGAAATTTAAACTTTGAATGATTTTAGTTATGAAAGGATATAAATATCCTTCAACTTCAACTACAACTTCTCAACTAATTAAGCTGTCAATTATCATCACATAAGTACGGCTTTTCTAACTTGTATGTGATAAATCGAAGTAACTTCCAAAAGGGCGACACGAGTTTGTGTTAAACGGATGTTTGTAGGAAATTGGAAGAGCTGCGTGGAAAAAACTTTTCCCACGTACTTATTTGAATTCTATGTCTTTATCGGCGGATGTTTCTTACGATTAGATCAATAAGATTTACATTTACGATGGCGGTACGAAAAGTTTTTATCGAAATAACATTATGTGCCTATTTCTTCTAATCTACCCACGCTTGCATTTAAAAGTAGCTCGTAAGATTTATACTAAATGGAAAATCGCTTCCGTAAAGATGTGGTCGACTTACTCGAGTAAATTCCCGAGTGCTAATATAATGTCTAGCTTGTTCTTAAAAGCTACATTTATGAGTAAGGGACATTCTCTCTGGGACACTATTATGGACCTTCTTATCCCTCTACCAAGAGTTTTACATGAAAGAACTAACATATTGTTATTTTCGTTCTAGATCCAGATAACCCACAGCCAGGACCGTCCAAAACTGATCTCGAAGTGAAAACGGCAGAAGAACCACCGACTAAAAAAGACAGCTGTAGTTGAACTGGCTCCCTCGGCCGCTGCCCCACAATGGACGTGCCCAAAGCTAAAGTAATCTCAATCAGTTATAGTATTACGAAGCACTGAGTAGCCCCACCTTTGTGTAGTGAGGTGTACAAATAGCTCTTATGTATAGCCGCATATAGATTAGGTTTTTGTACTCGGGTTTGTCGAATTTAAACGCTCTGGTTAACAGCGCGGATTTTTACTTGTTTGTATTGAAATGTAGACGCTATTTGATATCAAGTCAGCATTGTGAGATGGTTATGTAGAGCAGCTAAGTTTTTTACTGGTGTTTTGATATTTGATAGTTCATGGATAGACAATATGAAGTAGGAGCTAAGGGTAGGTAAGTACATGTTAAACTTAAGATGTCAGATCGAATATGTACACTAATTTGATCTTTGTACGGAGAATGGTTATTTCTTGTAGACATCTTAACAGTTTTTGAAGTGTAGCGATTTTTAATTGGAGCCCTAGAACAAAGACAATGCTGTGAATGCACATAAATAAACCTATTATCTCTATCTTTGTCATCATAAATGAGCGAGACAGAGTAGGTTGTAATTGCAGCATGCAGTTCTATATTAATTTCGCACTTGGTAGCTATTTTATTAGTTAAATACGTAAATATACGCTTATAATAGTTTTAAATAATTTAATTTACGAAAGTACATAAAAGTTTGAGTTTTTGTGTGATATTTATGGGTGCTCTGAGATTGTGTTTTGTTATTTTTGTCACGGAGATCTTATAGAATGTTATCAATTCATGTACAGTCGCTGAACAAAAAGGTTGACCAGTTTTCAAATCAATTCGTTTGACACGTTGCAAGGCACTGTTACCTTTCCCGTACCTACTAGACAAAAGTGCTGTGTCAAATGGTTATCAAACCTAGCAAGCAATAACAGATCTTAGAGTGGTCAACCTTTTTATTCCGCGACTGTAGATCATTACTATGGTTTTGGTCTCTATCTTAAAGTAAGCTTTCATTTAAAATGAGCTCTAGACAAATCCCGTACGCTAAATAATGGTGTATTTCACTGCAGCTGATTTCAACTAATGCGATTGTTCGAGACATTTCAGTGACGTTCGCTGATTCGTTCAAAAATAATTTTACGCTTATATTTTACGTAAATAATGTTTTAGTTTATTTAAGTTATGATCTATATTTTAGTTTCAATGACTGTAAGTTAGAAAGTACCTATGATGCTTGGACTCTGTGTTTTCGAACTGTCTGTAAGTACGTTTCTTGTAACTCTGTACGTAAACTAACTGTAATTTATAAAATAGTTGAGTCAATTATTCGCTTCAACGGAATAACTAACTTGAGGCTGTTTTTTAACTATAGTTTATAGATGTCGTACCTATATCGTATTTAGCGCACTTATTGTATTTCTTTTTATATTTTGTCATTTCGAAAGTGTATCTTGAATATCTTAGTAACGCTAACTAGTCTTGTCAATTTCGAATAGTTAGTAGCTATTTATCGATCTAATGCAAAAATGTCTTATAACTTATTAACTGTCTCGAGTTTATCTTCTGATATCCGAATGAGACCTAAGTTTAATAAGAAGTATATTTACCGGACATGCTAATAATTTGATGTAAGTCTGTAAAAACAGGTAAAGAAAAAAAACTAAGCGTTTTCGTAAACGTTTCATTTTCGTTTAGCGGAATTGTCAATTGTCTACGAGCCGAACCGCTAAAGCAATAGCACAGTGGGTAAAAATAGATCTCTATAAATTTAATTTATTTAATTAAAGCCAACATCAAAAATATAATGATAATTGAAGAACCTACATAATGATCAAAATAGCAGGTCAATCAAATTATTTATAATTGATGAGAGTCACTGCCATCGGTCGATTAGGTAAATAGGTACCTAGTGCCTTTGGAAACATACTAGCTTTCTTAATTTAAGATATAGTTGTGGTTTTGTGCTGTTGTTTTTATATTGATTTTTGTTTTTCTCGTTAAGCACAAAACAACGTATCTTTGCCTTATTGTATCTTGTAGAAACATCGATTGTATCAAGCCTATTCTGTTTTTGATGTTGTGTCATTTATAGCTATAGTTATCTATGAATGTTCGTACTTAATTGTTCCTGAAATGTAAAAGTTCGATATATGAATTTGTACATGCCACTATCATACACATTATGTCGATACCTACAGACTGCTATCAAGATATATCTAAGTTAAGCTCAGTCAAAAATGATCAAAATTTTTATAGCAGCTTTAAATCAAGTAGGTACTTGTGACTGTATTTCGGACCTCAGACAAAACGTTTAGAAGGAGGGAAGGGAATTTACAGAGCCGAATTTTAAAAGTTGATCCAGAAATAACTTTAAACTCTGCTAGTTGATTGGCTAACTTATCGCAAACGATACATTGATAAATAAAATAAAACGCGACCAAAACTATCAAATTTTGGTCTCGCTACAGTTTGGCCAATCAACTAGTTCATCGGTAGTGGTTATAGTTACTTTAAATAATAATATGATTACGTGTGTAAAGGAAAATGTGGATATGAACAACATTTTTCAATTCATCTTCACTTAGAATCCTGAGTCTAGATGAGTAGAAAAATTGTAAGAAGAATCCTTGATCAAAGAGTACAAAATCGCATCGAGTTCACAATCAATCTTGTTAGGATCTCTTTCTTTTGCAATTATTTATTACCTACAGGAATGTAGAGATATATGTTTATGTACCTACGTATAGAAAGTGAACCTATAGTTTCCAGTCAAACAGCTATCGAATCTGTTGCTTTTATTAAGTAACCGATTTTAAAAAAGAATCTTGTTCTACGTTCCACAGTTAACATTTGGTGAAGATGTGACGAAGACTTGTTGAGTTGTGAATAGAAATGCATAAGATTGCGCAGAGTTTAAGTTACTTTTCGTCAGATATCTAGCCCCAAAGTACACAATATACATAAGTAGGGTAGAGTACCTATAAGGACACTGACTTAAGCACATTTAGCGTAGAAGCAAGCCATGACGGAGGCCTTTAGGCGGCCTAAAAACTCCGTCACCAGAGTTGGCCACTTGCTCATACGTTGAGCATAGATTGAAAACATCATTAACTAAACACGCCAATTACTACGGTTTGAATTGTGTACCTTTAGAAAGATTCGTGACTCAATAATGGCAGAATGTTAAATCGTGACAAAAACACAATGCACATCAACCTACTTTTGATCACGAGCAAATAGCACCATATAGGTACCTACGTCTTATTTATTTACAACTAAGACACTAGATTTATGTTGGTAGTTGTGTTCTACCTACTTATATCTATGACTTAAAAACCTACCTACTTCAATTTCGTAAGAGAATCAATTTCCTGTACTCTCGGCGTTGGTGCATTTTTGTTTGTAACCGAAGATCCTCGTCAAATCCTCAATTTTGTTTTATATTTTTAATTTCTTATGTACCTGTTTATTAGACCCTACCTGTAGTGGTACCTACCCACTACAGAAAAATGTTTAGACAAGCCTATTTAACTCATTCAAGGCCCACCTGCTGGTCCTCTACGAGGTAGTGCGTCCGGGGCACCCAACGTGATAGTGTATAACTCATTCAAGGCCCACCTGCTGGTCCTCTACGAGGTAGTGCGTCCGGGGCACCCAACGTGATAGTGTATAGTGTATAAAAAAACAAAACAAATGAGTGGGTTAAGCTGTACAGGCAAGTTGCTTAAAAATATGCCTGCTGTAGGTAGGTTAGGTACAACTTAGGTACCTACTAGACAACCCATTGTTTAAAAGGTTCAACTTTGTGAGTCTAGGTATTTATTTATGGTTATGTTTTTTGGCTGTGTACCTACGTATTAAATTACCTACTTACTAAGAACATACATAGTAAATGTAATTTTTTCATTAAACTTGGAAAATTCTATGAATTTGGTTGTTTTATTGCAGTAAGTATTTGATTTTTATCTTAATAATGGATATGACCCTCAACATGTTAGGTACAATCTGTTTTGAGAGTGAATCAGACTCAGGAGGTAATGTAGGCCTCTGCCAGCTAGCCCTAAAAAAATATACAGTACCTGTATATTACAGACAGGCTAGTGCAAAATTTTGAGTCCTACCTTTTCTCTTATAGGTGAGATAAGAAAGTTATGGCATGAAATTATTTTGATAGAGGTGGTCATAGGTATTTATATAAAATTGCATTTTTTATTATTTTAAACCATCACATCATTTTCTATTTGTTATGTTTTTTTTTCATTCGAATAAAAAGCTTTTAAACTAAACAGTTATGTGTGTGTTTACTGTTTGGTCTGATTACTATACTATCTCCAGACTAGACGGTTATTTTAACTTTGATGGAAACACCTGAATTTTAAAAGTATGGCATCTCTTTCACATCACGTTAGATGGAGTGAGAAAAAATATGACATTGACAGAAATTACATGCTGACTGACAACATCGAGCTTGCGCCCTGATAACGCAAAATCGTAAACCAAATTAATTTAGCGATTAAGTTAAAATTTTAGTTGTAACAATTTATCAATGGATATATACTGGACTGAAGAAAAGAATCAATCAGTCAGTACCAAGGTACTAGTACTACCTACAGTCTTTCTAAGTTTATTAGGGTAATTTAACCATGTAGATGGAAACACATTAAACTTTGACAGATGTATTAATCACTCACAAACGGATGTCATGTAGAAATTGTAGAATTGGATTCGTTTGGAGGAGAAAGTAAAATTGCGAATTGTGTTCTTTGCGCTTTTCTTGCAGAAATTTACGAAATCAACATTTCTGCATTGTGAGAAATGCTTTTATTTTCGTACCGCGTCGGTCGCGAGTGTTTATTTACAAAAGATATTACGAAAACATGTTGGAAAGTCGCGGTGGCTGACACATCGTACTTTACAAGTTCTTAGTGATTTTCTGTTTCTGTGATTTCTATTTGATAAAATGCCAAGAGGAGAGCATCGACCCAGCGTCCTGCTGTCGAAGGAGGAGAACGATCAGGTTTTCAGTCTAATTGGGCCAAAATGCCAGGTAGGTTTTGGAAGTTCATTGGTATTCCGCGTGATTCAGGGTCTAGATTACGTATCGTTCGCTGTATCTGAGGATTATCAGTCGATAGCACTAAGATAACGTCTCTAGAACAAGTTTTAGTACAGTTCTTTTGAATCAGGGAATGATATCCAACTATTGTTTACTTTGTATTGTACATATGCCTGTCCAATCAGTAATAAGATACTACCTGCCCTTATTTAGCTGATGCTAGCTATTTAGGGCAATATTTTTGATGTAAACTAGCTAGAAAATGATATGCAATCCTATTAAGAGAACTTCCTACTTCAATTTTATTAGCATCATCATTTTCCCTCTTCATTTCAAAATAATTAAGCTATAATAACAAACTACCTAACTATCTCTGTAACTGTCTGTCTTCAAAATAAAATAAAATAATAACTTCATACATAACAAATTGTTCAATAAAGGAAAAAAAAAATCTATTCAGTATTTCTTGCCTGACAATGAAAAGGTCAATAATATATTTTGGATTTAGTTTATAGAACTATACAATGCTAAGGCATCACATTTTATTAATAAACAACACAAAGTGACCAAAACAATGCATGACATCACAATCGGTCCGTCATCTAAAGGAAAGCCGCCAGCCCACTCAATTTCTCTTAAAGCCTTTATGGAGAGAAAGTGTCATAATTTAAGTGCAAGTTGCAATGAAAGTTACTTAGAACTAGGTACATTGTATCATGGAAAGTGCAATTACTTATAAGCTTCCATAGATTATATAACATTCAACGCAGCTTTGCTTAAACTTACATTTTAACTCATTCAAGGCCCACCTCCTCGAGCTCGTACTTGCGTCCGGGGCACCCAACGTGTTAAACTGCTTGATCTAACATCCAATATCTAGTCAGCATTATTTTTATTCTATTTGTAAGTAATAATATTGTAAACTAGCAGCACGCAGAATGGCGCCAGGAAGCACAAAACCGGGATCCGTTTAAAGAGGAAAAGGAGGCCTTTGCCCTGCAGTGGGAAACATCAGGCTTACAATAATAATTAATAATAATATGCAGTAGATGTGTTGCTTAAGTAACATACAGTGTCATTATCCTTAAGGCATATTGTTTATTTCAGAGCTTAGCAACAGCTGTGGTTCAACTCTTCACTACAGAGGGTCCGGCCCACTCGGAATGGAAGAAGCGTGATACCGGAGTCCTGTGCCTTATAAAGGATAATGCGAAACGGTCCTACTTCTTCCGCATATACTGTCTGTACCGCAAAACGCTAGTCTGGGAACATGAAGTCTACACACAGATTGAGTACAAAAGTCCAAGGCCATTTTTACACACATTTGAAGCTGAGGTATGTTGTAATGTTTAATTGTATACTTGCCTCATTATTTTAATTATATGATGTACACATTACCAGAAAGTTTTTAAAGAAGTTACAACAATAATCCAACATTAAAGGTAATTTCATGTTATTTTTTTCTTGATTTGTAGACTGAAACATAATAACAAAAATGTTTACCTACATAAGAACAATGTTCAAACTAAATTAACAATAAACTAACGTGAGTAGGTAATTTGCGTTTCTTATTCCAATTGCATATTTGTAGAGAATATTTCTGTTTTTCCTTACAAATATCCATTAAATTGCTTGTTATTATTTATCAAATTAGGTACTTACTTATGCAACAAAATTAGGATCAAAAATATTTAACTTTTAAATTAAAAATTATGTTCTAAAACATAGGTAAGGTACAAACAAATATTCCTCAGCAAGATCAAAGTTGAAAGCAGATTTTCTACAGTATCTATTTTTATCTTTCTTTCAAACAATCTATGAATATAAATGCTTCAGAATTGGCCGCATAGTTTCGTTCATAGATTCGCGTATAATGGCTAAACAAATCAATGGGCCATGTGTTTCTCAAGGTCAAATCTGAACTTGTTTACACACAAACGTCTACAGTACTAATCATTGTTCATTATGAATTTATGAGCGTATCTTAATTGTTGGCCTCTGTCAGATGGGTGTAAATAACTATTAAATCTCGGTTGTACTATAGGGTCTGTTCATCCGTAGCTATGACCGTCTGGCCTTTACACAATGTAACGTAGGTACCTATGACGTCATTCTTACTCATCGTTGTGAGATGACATTACGCGACAGTGTTTATGGGACTGGCTTTTTGATACTTTTGGAACTCACTAGGTGACCTTGTATAGATATCTTTATTATAATTTTGTACCTACAAGCTTACTCCCCCGTGTCTTAAAAACAGTTTAAATAAGTACATATTAAAATATTGATAATCACATTAATCACTCAAAATTGTATGACTTATCTAAGCACATCGTAATAGGTATGTCTATGGATGAATTGAATTTAATTAAATTCATCTCTTTTATACGCGAACTGTTCATTTATTAAACAGACTGGCATTAAAATACTGAAATAATTTGAGAGTGTATTAACATATAGGCCACTCTTTGTTGCCGGATGTCAAGACATATACATATCAAAATTATCTTATATAAGAACCAGTGTATCAGTATTCGGGCGTTAGTAATAAAACACTATAAGTACTCTGTTCAACGAGTCGATCGAAAAATAAACCAACTAAATGTGTTGTTCATAAATTTTGGTATATAGGTAAGTATTTTGCTAACGTGTGTAAAGAAACCATTATAGAAGAATACATTACACAAGGCAATGTGAACTCGCCCTAGGCCCGTTTTCGACGTTGATCTCGTGCGTTTATGTTTCTAACTATTCGATCGACTCGGTGAACAGAGTATAGGTATTGATAAGGTCGATATCAGCATGACACCTACTTGTCGGTTGCTCATTCAGGCCTTGACCGAAAGATATCCCTCATCCGTACTGAATGACTAATCGATAGTTCTAGCTTGAGAATATAATGTCGTTTTCGGAAAATAAATTAGGTACTTCTATCCTAATAAACAAACTCGTGTGTCTTTATGTTATTAATTGTTACCAATTATTAACCTATCAGATGTTCATTTAGACATAGTTATTTAATGAATTAATAACAGCCTAGCCATTTCATATTACAAGCATTTAAAAATAGCTCTTAATCTGCAGATTACTGTGACAGGTCTATCAGAGATAATCTTTATCAAATTTACGTTTAAAACAAACACAAATGTTTTAAAAATACTTTGAGACTACTAAATAAACAAAGGATAAACTGCCAGGTCAGTGACTGTTAAAACCGACAGGCGATTACAATTCACATGAATCATTGCCAGTCATTATTTTGATGTATGCAGAGTTCTGACCGAAGGGTTGCCACACATCTGTGGGCGACACCGCGCACCGCTTCATTGAAAAAATCGTAATTCTACTACGGTAAGGTACCACAAGAGCTAAACCGCGGGCGAGCAAAGCTGGTCAGATATAAATTACTCAGTAGGAATGCTGGGATTGAAAACATACCTTACCTTTCCTTCTGTTGCTAGATGGTAAAGCATTATTTTATTTATTGAATGATATCAGCCAGTTTCTCAAATCATCTCGAACTTTCTACTCAATGGTAGAATCATATCGAAGAAGTTCAAAGACATTTTTAACCATTGCTTAGTTCATTTTTTAGATAAAATTGCGTTAGGGAAATAAATATTCTTGGACATTTCGCACAATAGGCTATTATGTCTCGTAGTGGTACCACTATGTGTCTTCAGGAAGTTATGAAAAAAAATGCACCTTGAAAAGTCGAAAGTGCAGGAAATTTCACATTCTTACGAAGTTAGAGTCTGTTTAGGTAAATATTTTTTTGATGTTATTACTTGTGTGTCGTATTAATGCAAGGCGGAAACTACTTATCTATTTATATAGCGGTTAGAGGCAGGGAACAGGGCCGGTAATCGCTGTTGATTGACGCATTCCACATATTGAGTGCTCTAGGACGTGAGAATATAGTACATTTTCCGGTTCATGCGAGTATACAGCGGAACTTTGTGTTTAAATCAAAGAGCATAGGTATATCCTCAGGAATTTGGCAATTGGAACAATATGAGGCGTGCTAAGTTGGGTTTAAAGTTGAGTTTTCTAACACTAAGTAAATCAATGTTCACTTGCCTACATAATATTCACAAACTGGGTGAAATAAGGTTAATCCAGGAAACTCTATAAACTTTGGGATGAAAAGATCTATACTCTAGTGTATCTATCGGAAAGCGGTCATTTTACATCCTTTATACAAATAATTCAAAGTCATTTTAGCCTCCCAATAGGTTTCATAATCTTTTATTGTTGCAGGAATACATGACAGCATTCAATTTCGCGAACGAAGATGAAGCGAAATTGCTACGAACGATACTTATCGAAAAAATTGAACTCAGGAAAATAAAACGTGAAGGTATTTTGTTCTTAGTATTATTTTTATCTTTAGATATCTATTATCTTTATATCGACCTTCAGTGACAAAGGTTTTTATGATGATACAAGTTTTAACCATTTACGGATATTTTATCTATTTTTGGTTTTGCTTGAAGAGTTTTTATACATCTGAACAAGAAATTACAAATATCTCACGGAAAGCCAAAGTAAATTTAGGTGTAACTTTATTTGGGAAGTACCTTCCTAAACAATTTCATTATTCCTAATGAATATAGGTACTTACAACATATTTTATACGGCTATGTCCCCAGAACTTTCACTTAATTTTTAGCAAAAACCTTGATTAAAATTCGAGGAATTTAAGTTTTTTTTATGTAGTGATAGTTGAAGGGATGGAGAGTGACATAAGCTACTTTTTATATCTAATTCCCGCGGGAAAGTGACAGACGCGGATGAAACCGCGGGGCGATAACGGGATAAAGCTATAAATATCGGTTGCTATAGATACGTGAAAAAATGTCCTTTGATGTTGGCCGATGACGTGCTTGTTGACAGAACTATTCGATGCACGACACTTGTTTACATAGTGCGCCTATTATAATAGTTTCTGTTAGTAAATAATGACTAGGTCTTTCACTAAAAGCCTGTAGCATACTGCTAAGATTTTTCAAATTGTAATCATATTGTGCTCAATGTCCTATTAAAACTTGTCTGGTAAAACTTGTCTATTACTTTGAGATTATAATATGAAGTCATATTACACAGTATTTCACAGAAGAAGTGGATGGATTGTGTGAAAGAGGGTATGAATGTGAGAGGAGTGAATACGGAGTTGACGAATGATAGAGATGAATGAAAGAAGAAAACATGTTGTGCCGACCCCACTTAGTGTGGGAAAAGGGCAGGGGAATGATGATGACTACACTGTATTTGACAAACTATGATAGTGCATTTCAACACTTAACGGGATACGTTGACCGTGATCGTGACCCATACAACTATGCCTCAATTTTGGGCAACTCATAAACCTAAGATTCATATTAAAAATCCCATCATTCATTTAATTCATTCATTCATTATTTGACAGAAGTTTGTTTTACAGAAAAGCGTCAGCGTTCGCTCCTTGCTACCCGCTCGAACCCCGTCGTCCGTCAGAATGGGTCCGCGCCGCCGACGCCGGCGCCCGCGCCCGAGCCGGAGCCCTCGCCGGCGCCCGTGCTGCCGCCCAAAGCAACACTACCAGGTAACAGACGTGTAAGAGGGAGTGCGAAGGGAGAATAGACTGCGCGGTCATTGACAATATCTAATGTGGTCCAACAAGGATTTGATCACTGGATTACAAGATTACCTACAGAGTTAAGTTTTAAATCACCAGGAACGGCCTGTAATTACTGGACTAGACACTAATTTACTATTGGTTAGGTTATATTATTATCGGCCCGCACAGTTTATAGCTGAATTTAAATCAAAATACTAACAAAACGTCGTAAAGTGATTGTAACTTGATTCTAACAAAATCATTGTACTCGTAACATAGTGATTGTGCTTACTGTACTTACTAAATAACAACAAGGACGACTACAACGTCATCCATCGTAAAACTTTAAGACCATTATGTAATAATATATATAGTATCTATATAATTATAATAATATGTATGAATAATTGTTACAGCGAACAACAGCAACTACAACACTCTGTCCAAGAGCTCAAAGAAGCAGAAAGCGCGGAAGCTGACGAAGGCAGACATCGGCATGCCGCAGGACTTCAAACACATATCACACGTCGGCTGGGACGCGCAGAAAGGTAAACTCAACGATATAATATAGAATAGAAAAGAAAAAGTTTAGTAGTGGCGATTCTGACGCCGCCTTAACTTAAACTAAACTAACTAAAAATTTTGTCGTCCCTTTTATAACGGTCGAAATGAAAGGGACGGCAACATCTTTAGTTAGTTTAGGCTTTGGCGACATCAGAATTGCCACTAACATCTAGTAGACATCTAACATAGGGTGAGCGCTGTCAGATAACACATTAGATATATAAAACTTATAACAATCCACCCCCATTTACTTGTTGGTTGTATCCAACAAGTAAATGGGTCTATTGAGTGTATTTATGTGTGTTGAACTGTATGAATTGTTTGTGAGAGATATAAATAAATGATTGATAAATTTTTATCCAGGTTTCGACGTAGATAAGCTGCCCGATGAAGACCTTCGTTCGTTCCTGAGCAAAGCGGGCGTGTCCGAGGTTCAACTACAAGATTACGACACAAGGGAGTTTATATACGGGTTCATCGAGACACATGGGGGGTTGGACGCTGTTAAAGAGGATTTACACCTCGCTAAACCCAATAAAGGTATTTATTTACATTGTATGCTGTGTTAAAGCCGTCAATCAATACGTTTGGGGCTGAACAGTCGCGGGTTTCCTCACGATGTTTTCCTTCACTCAGCTCGTGTTAAAGCGCATTTTAAAGGCCGTTGATGCAGTCAGATATTGAACCCTTCGACTTGAACGAAAGTCAAAGTACCAATCCCAAGACACCTAATGAACGCTTTCAGATAACACTTTAGATAAATATATCTTATAACAATCCATGCCCCCTTACGTACGACCAATAACGCCAAGATTTTAAGAAATGTTCAATGAGCCGTCAACATTTCTGATTTGTCATGATTCGTCCGTAACCTTGAAAGAAACTTTTTTTTACTGCCTAATAATATGGTGTATAATTATCAGGTGCCATGCGTCCCCCTCCCCCCCCGGCGGCGGCGCCCCCCGTGCCAGAGCGGACCCCCGCGCACCCCCCCGCACCACGTGAGTTACACTTCTATATTACTTTACTATAACACTTTACAAAAGTCTAATGAGGGAATCTTCAACATTTGTAAGACTGAAGAGGAGAGCTCCATAAGACCTACTAAGGGAAAAACATGGACATGTCAGTGGACTTGCTTCATGGCAGGATGATGACACAACTCTTTGCTTAATGCCAAACTGGCAGATTGCAAGAAAGGAATTTATTTTTGTGTTGTAATTTGCATGTTTAGCGATATCGGTGCTTTAAAAATTGATCTTAGTAATAGTTTTGAGGGGAGGCTTTTGCCCAGCAGTGGGACACCCCAGGCTCTAGCAATAACAACAATAGCTTCAACCCAGGTACCGCTAACCGCCAGTCTCAAAAGCCTTTCTATTTATGGTAGGTATTTGACATACATAATTGTGTCAAATATCTACGTAAGCAAAACCAGGGATAGATAGGTTAATGAGTTTGGCCGTTAGACACTGGCCTGCGTTCTGAGTGATCGCTTGTTATCTTGCCGGTGTCGTTACTGTAATTAATATGTATGTATAATATTAATATGTATCTCTATGTATGTATGTTCCAGCGTCCCGCGCCCCCCCGCCGCCGCCCGCGCGCGTGGTGCCCCCCCCTCCGCCGCCCGCCGCCGCCAGGCACCCGCCGCCGCCGAGACCCGCGCAACGTGAGTATACACAACTATACCCTGTTCACCGAGTCGATCGAATAATAAACCAACTAAATATGTTGTAAATACATTTTGGTACATAAGTAAGTATTTTGCTAACGTGTAAAGAAAAGGAATAGGCCCGTTAGACTATCTGTACGGCGTCTTGCTAGCTATACATTAATAATTGTTAAAATGATAAACTGATTGATTTTGGTAAATTTGTCTATTGTCCAACAAACTTAGATTAAATGATATTGATGATTATGAGCACGCGCGCCCTTGGTGGCTGATTGCGAACTGGTAATTTTTGTGTAAAATAAATTAATGTAAAATCGGAAAGTAGGTCGCACGCGCGACGCCTTTCTGCTGACCTAGGAAGATGCACGGTGACTTGTACCGTACATGCTCCCAGGGGAGAAAATAGAATGTAAAGCGTGCAAATTAATAATGATAATGATAACAAGGTGATATCGTTTTGTTTTCTATGTTAATTCTTAAAAGTCTCTACAAAATTTGTTTTCCTAGGCATGGGGTCTGTTGACTTCTCCA
Source organism: Xanthorhoe spadicearia (assembly GCA_947086425.1). NCBI lineage: Eukaryota > Metazoa > Arthropoda > Insecta > Lepidoptera > Geometridae > Xanthorhoe > Xanthorhoe spadicearia. The sequence goes on along the minus strand of OX352198.1, from coordinate 1,982,890 downwards.
CTTTATGCACTAATGGGATTTCAGAGTTTACACTTGTACGCGATTCACTAATACCGATATCACATCCACTAGCACTAAAACGAACACCGTAATCACAAGGGTTCGACGATGTAAGTCCGATTGAAGCCCGTCTCTGGGCGCTGCCGGTTGGCTGAGGGTTCGCTTGTTCGACCCTCGCCGCCGCCGTCGCCGCCGCAGCCACCGCCGTCGCTTGCTGTGGAGTGGTGGCCTGCTTGTAGCAGGCGTTACGGTACCACCGTAAGATGAATATTACTGCACTAAGCAATATAATACCCACGATGGCGTAAATGGCCGTGTAGTGGTGTACGTCATGGACTGATATATTTGGTACCAAGTTTTCTTGAGCTTTCAGCTCTTTTATCTGTTTCTTGATGTCTTCAAGTTGTTGATCATTGGGTGAAGGTAGGGTAGAAGTGTTGTTACTTAGCAGAGGGTCTGATAGACTAATGTTTAGCATGTGGTTGATCGGCTCTAATTCTTGTACATAAAACCGATCGTTAGCGCGTATGTTGCTCGTACTGTTGTTATGTGAATAAATTGTAAAGTTTTGAGTTTTAATGATGCATCCTTGATTGATGCTTAAAATGCCAGCTTTTTCTAGTCGTCCGGCAGTAGCGTAGTTCTCGCACAATAGGCGTAATGGGCATACGTCGCAGCAGAAATATAAGTACATGTTGATCTTACTTATTTCCACCCATTCACTGGTACATGAAGTTACGGTAAGCTTACATTTTCCTGTTCCCTGTTCAACTTCGCATAAATCCGTATCCCCTTTTAGTCGGTAGATAGGGCTCCTTGAATTGCATAAGTAGGTATCAATTCCGTTGTGTAGACACGCCTTTACTTCTTGCTCAGACATAGTTAGATATGATTCCTTCCTTAAATCGATTGCGACGTACTCAGCTATAGGTATGAGTCTTGCCATGCTAGCATTTCCCACAGCTTTAGGTACCGATAAAATGCGCATGACTTCAAATGAGTCTCGTGTTACTAAAGGAACTCGTATTTCAAATAATAAGTAGTCTTCAGCCATTCTCGTCTTGATTTTTAATAAACTGTAAATGTTTGTTAGGTCAATTTGCATGTTGTTTATAGGCAATGATAGCTCCTTGTTGAGATGACCTGATATAGTGCTTAATGTGTCTTTCAGTTGTTCTGGCGAAATAAGATGAAGGTTGAATCTGCCATGATAGATGTCGGTAATGGTATCCAGTAGAGCAGTTTGCATGGTTTGTAAACGTCTCATTATGTTGCTCGCTGCAATGGCTGCCATACTAAAATCCGAATTCATCGCGTTTCTTTGTGCTTCAGTCTTAATTTCATGCTCAAAGTCGCTTAGTCTCATTGATAATTGATTTAATAACTTGTACTGTTTGTTAATAGATTCTTCATGTCTTTTAAGAACATTGGATTCTACTTCAATAATCGATGTTTGATTTTTGATAAGTGAAGACAGGTAATTTTCATCGTATTGTATTGTTAATATGTCATGTTTGTATTGTTCGGCGAATCGTTGATCAAGTACGCCGAAAAGACTGTTTGCAATATATCCGACACCGTCGATAAGGCCCCGGCGGCGCCGGCGCCGGCGTGTGTCCCGGCGCGTGCTGGAGTGCTGACTTAACAACAGGTGGTTATAGTACTCTAGTTCTGAGAACTCATGTTGTAATTGTTCTGTAATTATGTTACAATACGATGTTTTATTTAATTGATTGCATGCTTGATTTAGGTACTTGATATATTTGTTACATGCTGACGCTCCTTGCCAATATGGGTTCAAGTCATAGTATGAAACAATTTTCCATTCATCTCTGATTAACCGCATATCGGAAATTTTGTCAAAATAAAGACCTTGATTGTCTTTTAATTGAGTTATGTTATATGCTGTGGAAGTAACGATTATTCCCATGAAGAATAAAAGTAACGTAATTAGCGACATAAAACTGTGGCTTGATCTTTTTTCTTGTAGTGTTAGGTAATTTGTTTTAGGTTGTTGACTTGTTTGTTTTTGTTTTGTGTTATTTATAAATCTTCTAACCCATGCCAAAACTCTTGTTAGTTTTTGAAAGGAACTATATCTTGTTAATAGCCTTCCGATTGGGTTATTTTCGCTTGTCTTGATAAGCGACAGATTTACATGTTTAGGTATTGTTGAGCGCTTTACCTCTTCATCAGTTGTGAAAATTGCCGAAGTAGATGACTCATTTCGTAGTACACAATGATGCGGTAGAGAACAATCGGGTTTCAGGTTACTCATTGATGGTTTTATGTGACCTAATGACCCATATTTGTTTATAAATAACTTGTTTTGTTGTATGTTTTTGTTACCTTGAACCTTTCTTTCTGATTGGAGAAATTGGGCTACACCTGTTTGTTTGGAAGATCCTAACTGTTCTTCAAAATTCTCTATGAAAGGAATCCTGTCCTCATGTGAGCCGTCCCCCCGCCTTGTTGTGGTGGATTTATAGTAGCTCACACATTGCTGATATTCTTCTGATAAGTTGAGCGAATCTGTTTTGTCTGCTGTCTCCGAGAATTTTTGTTGTTGATCTTCTTGATTTTTAACTAAATTAGAATGATAAGTTTGTATGTTCCCGCTCAAAATCCAGCCCAGACGGGTTTGCTGAGCAATGGGTACCATTGGCCTTTCTGACCTAATCATCCCATTCATTATGATATGAGCGTACACGTTAGCTCCTAAGAGAATGTCTACTGGACGGCTTACATAAAATTCTGGATCCGAAAGTTGTATACCATCCAGGTGGGACCATGTTGGCTTGTTGAATGTGTAAGTTGGTAAATTCTTGATGAGTGTGTTCAATATGACGACTTCTGTTTGAAATGAAAATGTACTGTATAATGATTCGCATGAAATTGTTGTGACACCTTTGCAGCTGCTTTCCTTGGCTCCGATACCTGTTATGATTCCCTTACATTGCCTTCTGTTTAATGATAGAGCTTGTGCGGCCTTTTCGGATATAAGAGAAACCTGAGAGCCTTGGTCTATCAGTGCGCGCATTTTATGATAGGATCCGTCCCTTGCTTGGACCCTTATCAATGCTGTTGCCAACAATGTTTCAAAACCACCGTTACCTTGTTGTAACGTGGTGTTTTCTTGTGTGTTGTTCGCCACCATCGTAGTGTTAACTGCCCCGTGGTCGTATGCGTCGTGTAGCAGGGTATTGTGTTTACCCTGGCATTCACGACAACATTTTTCTGATACACAAGACTGTTTCTTATGATCAAAAAGACAGTTTTCACATACGTTCAATTTCTCTACTGTTAATAGTTTGTCTCGTGGTGACATATTTAGAAATTGATTGCAAAAGTACAGTCCATGCGTTTCTTTGCACAGTGGACAGATTCGTATTTTTGCCGAATAGCTGTTGTTCGATTCAATTGATTGACCTGCTTTGTGTGCGGGCAAAGATTGTTTTGTATAATTATTAAATTTTGTCAATTTCGAATTCTGTGTAATGTTTTGTTGGTTATTTGATGATTTTGTATTGTCTTGCTTTTTTCGTGACGATTCTAACGTTGTGAAACGGAGTTCGATGAACTGAAGGAAATCTTCAAGTGTTGGCAAATCTCTAGGTTTCTTAAGAGATTCCAGGTAATGATTGTGAGACTCCGTGTCCAACTTTTGCAATAGAATATGCACTATCAATGGATCCCAACTGCTGGTGTCTACTCCAAGGTTCTTTATGGCATTCAAACATTCTCTGGCAGTATCGTGAATATTCTTGATATGATCTACCGAAGCGTGTTGAGTTGTTGGCAAGTTGAGCAGAGTGTTTGCATGTGTTGTAAAAATCAATCGTATGTTATTGTACCGATTGTTTAGAATCTCCCACGCCACAGAATAGTTTTCAGTGCTGATTTGAAGATGTTGTACTAAACGTTCGGCTTCTCCTTTCAACTTCCCCTTTAAATACTGCATTTTTTGAGCATTTGAGATTGAAATGTTGTTATGTATGGCTTCCGTAAAGAGATCCTTAAACGATGTCCACTGATTATAGTTGCCAGTAAAGTTGGGAATATCTATTTTTGGCGTCCATACCTCCTTGTTCGATACAGACCACAGTTTCGAATTGATTGCTTTCTTAATTTCTAAATACTTGCTTTCATGTTTGTCGAATGAACTCTGATAAATTTCATCCATTCCTTCCAGCTCGCTATCTAGCTCCAAGTGTAGGGAATCTATAATAGACCACCGTGACTGTAGAGTTTTCAATGCGTCTTCTAGTTCCCATTTTTGTAAGATGGAGCTAAGATCGATACCTGATACCGTGCGAAGAAAAGCTCGGAAGTTGCTAGCTTGTCGCTTGAGCATGTCATCAAGTTTACTGGATGATCCTCTGGACGCCTGTCTGGCTACCGGCACCTGCGCTGTATCCTCTTGAGCGGATACTCCTCCTGCTTGTTCAGAACTACGCGGATGACCCGTCTCCTCCTGTTGAGACCCCTGCTGTTGTAACCCAGAGATTGTAGGATCACTTACCTTCACCCTTTTTAAGAAAACTTGGTACTGCTCATTGATGAGAGCCTTTGTAGTCTTGTATACCTCAAAAGCCTGTTCATAGTTCTTGTTAATGAAATATGGATGAGATTTGCTTGTCCCGACACTAAGACGATCGTGATTGTGTTGGTAATCCATCCAATAAGACTGTAAAGTTTCCAAACGTCTCTTGAAATAGTCGCTGGAATTCTTACGAGCGTCAGAGTCCTTCTTCAAGTTGATGGCTATTTTGCCTATAGCCTCGTACAGCTCATGCTGATTCTCGAAGATGTCCTCCATTGTTGTAGTTTGTTAGTTGAGAGAGAGAAAATGAAACGATCTTACTTGTTAGCTCGTAGATTTTCTGCTTACTCTCCTCCTTATTCCTCCTGTTAATGTCACTGCAATCCTTGATTATGCACTGCACTATCTGATAGTCACTGGTTTGGCTTACGCGGGTAAAGTTCACACTACGTGGTTATAACGTCGCGTAAGTCCTCTTATCGAAGGACCATTTAATGTACGGCGTCTTGCTAGCTATACATTAATAATTGTTAAAATGATAAACTGATTGATTTTGGTAAATTTGTCTATTGTCCAACAAACTTAGATTAAATGATATTGATGATTATGAGCACGCGCGCCCTTGGTGGCTGATTGCGAACTGGTAATTTTTGTGTAAAATAAATTAATGTAAAATCGGAAAGTAGGTCGCACGCGCGACGCCTTTCTGCTGACCTAGGAAGATGCACGGTGACTTGTACCGTACACTATCCACTGTTAGTTAGTTGGAGTGCGTAGTTCAATAAGTTAAAAGATGGATGCCGAAAGATATTAAGTTTATTTAGATGAAAGTTAAAGTTAAGTAAAGTAAATTAAGGATCTGATGAGTTTTGGAGTTATGAACATAATGCAACTCGAGGTGAATAAAATTGCCAATAGTCAGATGACCTGCACAGATTCTCTGGTAGACCTAACCAATGAAACTTGTGAAACCGGTATAAGCCAACTAACTAATACATTGTTATCTCCGCAGCTCCGTCGAGCGCGCCCCCCTCCGTCCCCCCTCCCCCGCCGCCGGGCGCGCCCCCTCCCCCTCCCCCGCCGCCGCCGGCGCCCCCGCTGGCCCCGCCCCCACCCCCCGCGCCACCCCTCACCCACACCACGCAGGAGAGCGCCGCGCCGGACCCGAGAGCCATGCTTATGGAGAGCATAAGGAATGGAAACAAGACGCTCAAGGTATGCAACATATACTTAGCTAGCGAAAGGCGTGTGGCGAAGCTTGCTATTGCCCGAATACTCAAAAATGAAATATTATCACGTCTGTATACGGAGCGGTAGACATTTTCTTTCAGATCTTTATTTAATTCTTAAGATCCTATGAAGATGTCTAATGGGGTAGTCAGAGGTTTGTCCAAATACATGTCACATTTGGTACAAACCCACTTTTTGCAGAAGTTAACTAATTTATAGACATTAATATAACGTATTGTATGTTATCAGAGAGTGGAAGTGAACAACGAACCTCCGCCCGTGGTTGAAGACAGTAGAAGCAACCTGCTCAGCGATATCAGGAAAGGAATATCGCTCAAGAAAACGGTGAGATCATTGCTTTTAATCTACTTTTAAGGTATTTTCACAGATTACCGACCGAATATTCATAATAAGTAACTATGAATATTCGGATTCAAAGTATAATGTTAAATTGTACATTATCTTTTCTAATATTATAAAGAGCAATTTCAAAAATTCTTTCGCTAATGTGTAGAATGGACTGTCGGGAAGGTTTATAGGCTATATTTTATCCCGGTAGTTTTGTTAGTGCACCCGTGCAAAGCCGGGACGTGCTCCTTAGGAGACGGCCGCGGCCGCGCAGCTGGTACTAGAATCATAGGGTCCCGGGCACCCAACTTGATAGTGTATGATGTACTAGTAGCACGTCCCGGCTTCGCACGGGTGTACTAATGAAGCTACCGAGATAAAATATAGCCTATAACCACCCGGACAGTTTAGTCTACACACCCGTGAAAGAATTTTTGAAATCGGTCCAGTAGTTTCGGAGATTACCTCCGTCAAACAAACAAACATACTAACAAACAAACAAACTTTAACCTCTTTATAAAATTAGTTTAGAAGTATAGATTTAAATTAATAAATTGTGTTTCATCAGAAAATTTTTACTGAAAAATCTTAATAAAAGTTACGACTTCGGCAGGATTCGAACCTGCGATGATACAAGCGATCGTCCTAAACGCTAAATTGTGTTTGTCTGTAGGAGGTGTCTCGTTCCACGAGTAGTTCAAACAGCAGCGGTCGCGCGGCGTGCGGCCTCGCCGGCGCCCTCGCGCGCGCGCTGGAAGAACGCAGCCGCGCGATACACTCCTCAGACTCGGAGCTCAGCGACAACAGCGATATGGACGACGAGTGGGACTGACCTGGCTGAGTGCCGGGGGCTGTGGCGGGGAGGATGGTAGACTAGTGGGACTGACCTAGCTGGGGAGGATGGTACGACGAGTGGGACTGACCTGGCTGAGTGCCGGGGGCTGTGGCGGGGAGGATGGTACGACGAGTGGGACTGACCTAGCTGGGGAGGATGGTACGACGAGTGGGACTGACCTGGCTGAGTGCCGGGGGCTGTGGCGGGGAGGTCGGTAGACTAGTGGGACTGACCTGGCTGGGGAGGATGGTACGACGAGTGGGACTGACCTGGCTGAGTGCCGGGGGCTGTGGCGGGGAGGTCGGTAGACTAGTGGGACTGACCTAGCTGGGGAGGATGGTACGACGAGTGGGACTGACCTGGCTGAGTGCCGGGGGCTGTGGCGGGGAGGTCGGTAGACTAGTGGGACTGACCTGGCTGGGGAGGATGGTACGACGAGTGGGACTGACCTGGCTGAGTGCCGGGGGCTGTGGCGGGGAGGTCGGTAGACTAGTGGGACTGACCTAGCTGGGGAGGATGGTACGACGAGTGGGACTGACCTGGCTGAGTTGGAGAAGCTGTGGCGAGGAGGATGGTAGATTAGTGAGACAGAAGCTGTGGCGGAGAGGACGATAGACTAGTGAGACAGAAGCTGTGGCGGGAAGGATGGTAGACGAGTGGGACTGACCTAGCTGGGTTGGAGGGGATGTGGCGGGGAGGACGGTAGACGAGTGGGACTGATGTAGCTAGGTTGGAGGAGCTGTGGCGGAGAGGATGATAGACGAGTGGGACTGACCTAGCTGTACTCAAGTAGCTGTGTCATGGAGATTGATACACACTTTTTAGGTTGTGTTCAATCACCTAACTGCGCTGAAGGGGCTGTAAGAACGCAAGATATGGGCAATGAGCAGGGCTATTATTTTTTTTAGGGCTTACTTGTCGCGAAACTAAATTCTTTATAACGAGTGAATGATATGAAATAGCGGTCAGGTTTGACAGTACAACTATGTTTAACAGAGTTACTGTCATATTTGACAGTTTAGTTTTAAGAAGGTAAACCACGATTTCGCGACAATTTAGCCAATAATCCTGCCCTGCTGGTTGGTGACGTTTGGGACTTACTGTCACATTGTTAATAGCAATAGTAATACAAAAAGCAATAAGTTCCTTCTTATCTTATATTAATTTGATATAAGAGCCCATGCACACCACGTCAAAGCGCATTCACTGAGCGTTTGTACAAACGCTTCGCGAACAACAGCTGACGCACAAAAAACGCGCAGGACTGTTGGTTTTATAAACATTTTGTGCATAGGCTTTCAGAACAAAAACAACTGAATTTACACCAATCATAAGTAACTGTAAATAATTGAACTTGCTTATCTGTTAACAACTTGTAATATTTTTTTGTTAATTAAGAATTTGATATCAAATAGTTTAAGACAAATATGACACTTTAACAAAAATATATGTCGTGGAAAAGTGAGAATCTAATAGAGACCTCGGTATTTATGACAAAGTTAAGTTATTTTAATAGTAAAATTGGTTTTACTGTCAAATTTAACAATTGTTTTCGCGATTTACTTATTGTCATTTTTGACAGTTTATTAAAAACATTTATTAGCGCATGTAGATTGATTGGGACATGTCATGTAGGGTACACTTAATTTTATCGGCAAAGGTGATTGTAGTGCCAATAAGCACTGGCATAGAACAGTGCCTAAATTGTGTCATTTCATATCAAATTTAAAAGCTGCGTCCATACTTGCAATGTCCACTTTTATATTACTTTACAACTTAAAAGTTGATCAATGTATAGTTGTGGTATGAAAAGGTTGACCACCTAAGATCTGTTATTGCTTGCTAGGTTTGATAACCATTTGACACAACACTCTTGTCTTGTAGGTAGGCAGTTTGAAAATGTAACAAGTGCTTGCAACGCGTCAAACGAATTGAATTTGAAACTGGTCAACCTTTTCGTTCTGCAACTGTACTATAATAAAACATTTTCATTTAAAAAATCACTGCATCATGAAGTACATTCTGAGTATGGTATATGTTGCATACCATACTTGGAGTGACGATTATATCATACCTTTTGAAGATATTTGGGTAAAACAGTTTGAAAAAAAGGATGAAATCTTGTATGTATGGACACAGCTTATGAGCATTTTACTAGTCAGATTGAAATAATAATAAAAGTGATGCTCTTAAATGCTATGCAAATGGTTGTTTTAGGTTACGCGCGTAAATAAAACCTATATTTTTAATTATTTAAATGTTTTATGTGTATATAGCAATAATAATTGTAGTTTACTATAATTTTAATAACGACATCAGCCCCCCGATTGTCTAACTTGTATCAAATAGTTGCGAATAAATAAATTACAGTAATCAAAACAATGGTCAGATTTTACGCGAAATATTAAAGTTACATATTTCACAGTTGTTTTGGCGGATTACTGTTATTTTTGATTAGCAACAATTTGATACAAGTTAGACAATCGGGGGGGCAGGTTTGGGTTGTACGTCGGTCACCCAACGATTTTACTATTTAGATAATGTCTTTGAAATGTTTTATTTTCTAGCTATATAAAAATATTTAAAGTTAACAGTATGCATTATTTAGCTGCTAATTTTAAGGCAAGTTTAACTTCGGTACATATAAACTTTAACTGTAGTTAGGTAATTACGTTGTTGGTTTCAAATATTTATCAATGACTGATCAAGGAATGTAACGGTGATTTTAATATAACTTACTTTTTTCTAGTTATGAGTAATTTAAGCCTATCGGTACCTAATTACGCTTGTGACTTCTTTCTTTACTGAAAAAATCCACCAATACGAGCTGAGTTAATGAGACCAGTAAAATCATCCGTTCCTTGGCAACCGCACTACCGGTAGTGCGGTTTACAACGAAACAAAACAAGCTTGAAATTTAATTCAATAAGTGGCAAGTAATTCAAAACAGCTTGGTAGTGTCGTTAGTTGTAAACCGCACTACCGGTAGTGCGGTTGCCAATAAATGAATCGATCGATACTATTGGTGGACATTTTTCTCGTACACCGCTCAGCTTCGTTACGCACCAATGATGGTGGAAATATAAGCTTTCCTAATATATGAATAAGAGCAGGGCAATCATCAGTTTTCATTGTTTAGTATTCTATCCCCGATTTTTTATAATAAGCAAAACTTGACCGGATTTCGAGCATAGTTTACTTTTTCCAAACCACAATAGGAGGTTCTCCATAAGCTTACAATTTTATTACACAGTTACCCGACAACTGTAACGCTACTGATACAAACCTGAATATTTCCTGAATATTTAAGCAGCGTTTCAAAAATTGCCATTCATAGATGATAGTCTTATCAAGCAGGAACTTGAAAAATAATTTATATATTTGAATTGTATTGTTTTCCAATTTAAGGCTCAAAATCGCGGCTCATTGCGAGGTCCCAAGCCCTGCATTCTTGCTCACTAATACCAGACAAAATCTTGTCTAGTTTCATACTTTCACTGTATACTGCATTTCTTGAAGCGAGCTTATAGGAAGATAAAATATGTGTGTTTATTTTTCTTCCTATTAGCTCGTTTCATCAAATGAAGTATAGGTCTGTAGTTTAATACTTTGTGCCTTTGATAAAGTCGCAATTCAAATGGCACGATTCATTGCCTTGATATGGTGACGTCCACCTTAGCACCTCGTTAAAGTATAGGCGTATCTAGCTAGCTTGGTACTGTTATAACACCAATGTATAAATTAGATAGAATATTGTAATCAATTTACTTGTACTAATGTTGTCATACTGTATTTATTTTCCCCTATTTGGACTTCATAGTGTTTTAGTAAGAACCCTATTTTTATCATTGTAACTTTAAAACAAATTGTAAACTGTAATATACGGTGAGCTATTTTTGTAATAGTAGGGTTATTAAATGTTTTATATCGTTAATGTCGTGTATGTAATGTAAAGCCTCCTCTTCACTAGTCGCGAAGTACTGAAGTCTGCCGAGTAGTGTAGAGAGGTAGTCTACTTACTACGTCTTTAGGTAGGCCCTAACTCGGGCCTAAACCGACAAATAGAAGTCGCCTATGGCGAAGCGAAGTTTGATCTGGTAAGCCGAAGTGACTCTACACTATCGTATTCGTCTAACTTCGTTTAACTTCGCGAGTAGTGTAAAGGGTACGCCATCAATCTGTAAATTGTTTTTGACCAATAACTCATAGTAGGTATTGTATAACATTGTTCGGATTCACTTTGATTTAGTGATAATTTATGTGGTTTTTTAAACATTTTGAACAATACTTAGTTTTAGAAGCATTATTGATTATTTTTGTAAGTTTGAAAATAACACAAATTATCACAAAATGAAAGAGTTTATGTTGACTAAATAAAAAATAATTAATTAATTTATCTTTTATTTTACTAATAACAATTCACGAATATTTTATCATACCATCTAAATTAAACCATTCACGCAAATATATTTCAAACTATACTAAGACAGTAACAAAAAATAAGTTTAAAATTATATTGTCAGAGAAACAAAAATATCACGACGTTTTCAATCATCTACCAAACAAATTAATCATACAAAATTATTGATGAACAAAACGTAGAACATACATGTTCATACCATTATTTTAAGACGAAACTAAACACACTATTAAAATGCTCATTAGGTATATCATTTGCCACCGTCACCAAACGTAAGACAAACTGCTTGCTTACTCACAAAAGTATAGCTTAGCACTAAGACATTAAAAATTTATATTTACAAAACAGCAAGAGTAGAAAGGATCCTTTAGTTAGGGATCGTCAGAATTTATATCAGTTCCTACCTATTGCATTATTAGGTACTAGACTATGAAATACAAAACTAGTCCTAGGAACAAACATTCTTGTGCCCGATACGGGAATCAACCTGCGGCTTACGCTTCACAGTTGTAAATAACAAAATATCTCTCTAAATGGCTTAGCTAAAACGATTACAGAATGATGTGCCGATTAATGTTTCGGAAGAATAAAATACATTAGTGTTAAAACTAATTTGCTTATTGATAGATCAGCAACACTTAATATGAAGTACATGATTTTCTATTCAAAAACTCTTTAGGATCTCAACCACTTAGCCTAGTTTTGAAAATAAAAATGTAATTCTCTCACACAACAATGACTATAGTAGTTTAAGACGTCATTTTAAACATTAAAATACGTTAAACCATGGCCAATAATTTGAAACAGTCGAAGCGAATAAAACAAGCAAGCTAGTCATTTTCCTACCTTATCAAATAAACTTGCACATTTTATCTGTTTTCTCTTTTACTAATTAGGCTAAGGGCTGATACGAACTGACTTTAAGAACATTCTTACCACTACTTCACGTACATATGAAACACTAGAAAGTTTAAATTTAAATTTAAACTATAGATAGAGTTGCCAAATACCGTCCAAAACATTTGAATAATGCATTTTTATACCTATACCTAACATATCAATGAACCTACTTGAATATTTATCAAATACAAGAATATTTATTGATACAGAAAATATCTTCACCACTAAGTATTAAATGAACACTACACCTTTTATTAATTGAGATTAAGATCTTTCATGCACATTTTAATTGTAAGGATTAACATTATTTACATAATATTTAATTGCATAAATCATCTGTCTATACATACATGAATGTGTAATAGCAGATTAAATTATTGACTACTTGTAACAATTTTTTTGTGTGACCAAAGTGGAAAAAATTCAAAAGCTTAAAATGTGTTATTCTAGGTCATAAACTATGTATTTTTAAAATTTCAGCCAAGTCCGTGCAGTTTATTCGTAAAAGAGTAACAAGCATCCCTCTATGCATTCAAACTTTCGCGTTTATAATATTAGTAGAAAGAAGTATAGCACACATATCTTACTACTCAAAGTTAAATTATGGCTGTTTTATAGCTGGTTTACGTTTGCTTACAGACTACTACACTCATTCTATTTACAACTATTTTTCATTCTTACAAAATAAATGCGTCTTATTTCTTAACTTCAATTACAGACAATGATACTTTAAAGAAAATCATATTATTCTACTATAGCCCTTCCAGTATTGTGGTATCAGTTACTTTTTATGTCGTTAAGCCATGACGAAGGCCATTAGGCGGCCTAAAACTCCGTCATCAGAGTTGGCCACTTGCTCATACGAAACGAACGAACGAGTTACTTTTTAATCAGCTATTCTAATAGCTAAAAACAAACTATCAGGAGTCTATATTGTCCGCAATTAAAACAATTAGTATCAATCATCATCATCATCAATCACAACAATGGGAGCTGCAACATCGTTCATATCCATAGAATCGTCATCGGACAGACTGACCACGTCATTAGGCTCGTCGATCGTACTCTGCAACGCCTCACTTTGGTACAACGATAGCACATCGGATATTATCGGCGATTGAACCATCATGTGCAGATTCCTCTCAATTTCCTCCTCTTGGCTCGTCTTCACGGTCTTCTTCACAGTCGGTCCGTTTGTGACCTTCCGGTCCTGAGTGATCGCCGGTGGCAGCTCGGTCTCCACATCCTCGTCGTCGTCCGTGTACCCGTAGTACTTCTCATCATCCTTCAGATCCTTAGGAACGTACGAGTTGATGAGCGCCATCAAGTTTTCATCTGAAGTGAAGACTTTGGAGCTATCCTCGTCGATGACGTCGCACTTGTGCTTCGCGAAGAGCTTGGAGGAGGTGAAGTATTTGAGGCAGAACTGGCATTGGTTGGCGAGATGCGCGCGGTAATGGTTGTGCAGGTTGGGGAAGGACTGGCCGCAGATGACGCAGCGGTCCGGCCTGACGAGGGCGCGGTAGTGCGTTTTCTTCGCGCATTTGTGCACGACCCTCATGTGTTTTATGAACGGACCGTACTTCACGAAACGCTCTTTACACACGCGGCATTTGATCGGTTTCTTGTTGTATTTTCTGCTGCGGTGAGAGAACGCGTGTATATTAAACGCGTCGATCGTCTTGAACTTCAGATGGCAGAACCGACAGGAGATGGCTCCCGATGTGCTGTGAAGGATGTCGTGTTTCTTCTTAGAGTCCTTCTTGGTGATGGGTTTGAAACAGAACTTGCATTCCTCGTAGGGCAAGCCGTTGCTGACGACCCCGGGGGCCTCCTCGGCGTCGCTCTCGATGGCGCACAGGTGGTTGTCGTAATCCACCGTCGAGAAGAAGTACTCGTTGCATTTCTTGCATTTGTTCTCCTCGTGATAATCCATGTGCTTGTGAAGGTTGAAGAATGTCTTGTGGCAGATGGTGCAGGTCTCTTCGATGGAATCCTTCGGCATGATGATCCATTCCTTGTCGTCTCCGTGCTCGTCTCGCATGTGGTAGATCATCTCCCGGAACTGCACGAAGGTTTCATCGCAATGCTCGCACTTCGTCGGATTTTCAACATTATGCAGAGAAAAGTGGTGGTTCTTATGCTTTCTGTAAGCAGTTTGAGTGTTGAATTTTTTCGGGCAGTAAATGCAGCCGAAGTAACCGATGGTGCGATGGTAGATCTTGTGCCCGCTCAGGGCGTGTTCGTTCTCGAACACTTTGAAACAGTAGTCGCAGACGAGCTCCTGTTTACCGGCCGACTGTTCTCTGTTCACTTTGATCTCGTGCTGAGTCCTCAGATGGCAGTCCAGCTTGACCTGCAAGCTGAAGGCTTTGTAGCAGATCTCGCATTTGACCCGTTTCGGATGCGGGTCTGCGTCTCCGATCAGCTTCTTCTTGTCGCAGCTGTAAGCGAGGTGGCCTTCGAGGAAGCGAAGCGTGCTGAAGTACTCGAAGCAGTAGTTGCATCGTAGAGTGTTGTGGTAGTCGATGTGTCGTTCGAAGTTACCCTTACTGGCAAGCACCTTCAGGCATATAGAGCACTGGAGGTCTTTGAGCGGTCCTTCGAGCGTGGCCTCCGTTCGTTCGGCGATCCAGTCCTCGTTGATGCCGTGCTCGTCGCGCAGATGGTGATGCAGCGCGTACCCCCACACGAACACCTCGTCGCACTGCGTGCACTTGAGAGGATTCTCCACATACTTCTTGGTCATATGTTTCTGTTTGATGTGGAGGTGGTGTCCCTTCATGGAGATCGTTTTGTGTCCGCAGAACTTGCACTTGAGGAAGCAGGGTTTGCGGAGATGCGACTCCTCGTGGCTCTTCAATCGTTTCTCGTCGTAGAAGGTCTTGGCGCAGAGCTTGCAGGAGTGGTACTTGGGCGGCGGCGCGTCGGGGTCCTCCTTGATCATCTTGCTCTCGGGGTGCGTGCGCCGCAGATGCCGGATCAGCTTCACCAGATCCGGATAGTACCGGTTGCAGATCGGACACTTGACCTTCCCCTTTCTGAGATTCTCGATCCTCTTCTTGTGAGATTGGTGATCGAAGTTGTGCCCCTTGACGTGCCGCCTGTGGTACTCCTCGTCGATGAATCCCTTACCGCAGATGGTGCACTTGAACTCGCCGTCGGGGTCCTCGTAGTGCGAGCGCGTGTGGAGCTCCAGATGCCGCTTGTTGGTGAACTGTAGATGGCACATCTGACACTCGTGCCTCGCGCCATACAGCAGAGTCTTGGACTTGTGCCAGCTGGTGTGGCACTTGAGCGAGTTCTCCGAGTCGCAGACCTTGCCGCAGAGCTGGCAGCTGAAGGTGCCGTCGAAGGCGGCGGGGTCCTGGTTGGTGGGCATCTTGTCTCCGACGATGGTGTTCTGTCCGCTCTCGCCCTTCTTGTAGTGTATGGCCATGTGGGAGAGGTAGACGCGCCTGTACTGGAAGACGCGCTTGCAGATGGAGCACTGGTAGTCCTTGGTCTGGAAGCGCGTCTGCTTGTGCCAGTTCATGTGCGCCTGCGCGGCGCGGAGATGCTTGCTGCGTCGCTGGCAGATGGAGCACGTCAGCAGCAAGGGGTCCAGGTTCGTGTCCTTGTAGTGGACGCGCATGTGCATTTTGAAGTGACCCTTGAATTTGAAGGTCTGTAACGAGAAAAGTAATGATCGGTATACTTCAAGTATCAGAGAGTACGCCGACACATAATGGACCAAGAATTAATGTTGAGAAGAAGCCTCACTTAAGATGGTAACAAAACAAAGCACTCACCTCCTTACAGACGAAACATTCATGTTTCGACTCCAAGTTATTTCCCACGAAGGAATGCCAGTTCACGTGCCGTTTGAGTGAAACGAGCGTGGGCATCTTCTTCCCACAGATGGGGCAGGTGAACCCGCTAAGGTTGACCGTGGCAGCTGCTTCGAGCGGAACCTCACCATAGCCGTTGTGACTCTGGGATTCGTCCAGGGGTTCCGCCTTTGTCACAACGACCTCACAAAAATCCGCCATATCCACGCCCGCAAACTGCTTCGGTACTTCTGATTGCTTCAACCTGCAGCAAATACGAATTTGATAAATGCATCCTGTCCTATCCTACTTCCTTCCTACTATCCTACTAATATTATAAATGTGAAAGTTTGTGAGAATGTATGTATGTTTGTTATTCTTTCACGCAAAAACGGCTGGACTTACGCGGGTGATACCGCGGGCGCAGCTAGTATGATATAAATGCAAATGACAAGACAGCTGGAAACAATACAATACAATACAATACAATACAAAAATTTAGCGCCGGCAGCACAAAAGTAGTCTATATGAGCAAGTGGCCAACTCGGGTGACGTCGCTGGCCTACTGACGCTTCGAATCGAAAGTGTACCTTAAACTAGCTCACTGAAACTTAACTCATTCAAGGCCCACCGCCTCGAGCTGCAGCAGATGCTGCGCCGCCGCGGCGGCGCAGCATCTGCACGAGGTAGTGCGTCCGGGGCACCCAACGTGTTAATTCGTGTGAGTAATAAAAAGTATCCCCTATAGTATTCTAGCTACGTCATGATTAATATCTATTCATTAAAATGTGTTGACATAGATAAGACAACCACAAACATCCTCAAAAAATTCTCACGCCTTTAAATAAGTTTCCGCCCACAGTTTCGATTATGTTTCTGTAAATAGCAGTCAATATGCATAAGGACCATTGACCTTAGTTATAGAATTTTATCATAACTAAGGCCTATCCACTCACTAAAGACATTAAAAGGATAATAAAAAACAAATTTTCGCCAAGCCCTTAGAGTACGAAAAAATATTCTTACCGATGCACCAGCTTGATGTGGTTAGCCAAGTTACTGCAACTCTTGAACTTCTGCGAGCACTCTGCACAAGTGTAAATATTCCTCGGCCGAATATTCACAGAAATGTGTTTCTGATTGTGTTCATTAATAGCACTGACTTTCATCTCCTCTTCGCAGATTAAACACCTCACGGAGCAGTCCTTAAGGCTTATTTTCGCTCGCTTCATCCCCGCCACCATCGTATGTTTCGTGCGCTTATGTTGTATCAAAAGCCGCTTGTACGAGAACTGCTTTTCGCAAATATCGCACGTATTGTCTTCGTCTCCATCGCCTTGACTAGAATCGGAGTCGTATTCTTTTTCGAACAGATTGTCGGTTTCTGTGAGAAGGTCTGCTTGAGGCGCTTTGTCCGGGGGTTCTGCTTTGATGGTTACTTTCTCTTCAGTGTGCTTCAATTCGTGAGAGATAAGCGCCTTCCTGTACGTGAACTCTTTATCACAGAAGCGACACTTGCCGGGCCCTGACTGAGAGGCCTTCGAGGGCAGCGAGGCTTGAGAGCTTTGCGCAGATTGGAGCGACATAGAGTCATCAGGTACTGTATCATCCCTGAAATAATGAAATATAAAATTAGTAACATGTTATAAAAAACAGAGGCACTCCGAGAATGTCGGCAAAAGTGAAAACGAACAACGTGATTTTTTAATCTTAAACAGAGGTGCCGGTTACTTATAAAATCCTGCAACACCATGTTTATAAAAGGAGTAGTTTAATCATGTTTCCATGTTTGTTTCATGCAATCGTGTTCAATGCCATACATGTTTTCATGTTCACCTACCTCGAGTCAAAGTCATCATCTTCAACAGTTACATCATCGTCGTCTTCAACGGTCATGTGCGCGGCCAAGTGCGTTATCAACAATGCTTGTGTTGCCAGTTTCTGGCTGCACATCCGGCACTCAAAAGACTGATCATCCTGACTCTGCAGACCGGGCTTGCTCGGCGAAATCGGCTCTACCTTACCCGAAGAAGATCGGTAGTGAGAAGCCTTTACGTGGCTCACGTAATTCTGTACCCGGATGCAAACCTTCGAGCACATTGGGCATTTGTAGGAAGCTAGGCTCTCCTTCATCGGACAACTGTTGAAATGTGAGCTGTAGAGATAGTAATCTCCAAAGTCTTTGGTGCAGAATAAGCATATCAGCGGGCCTTTAGGTTCGGTTTCAGATTTATCTTTCCTCCGCGTCGCTGCATGGACTACTCTTAAATGTTTCTCCAAGTTATCGATAGTTTTGAACTGGGCTGTGCAGTATTCACAGGTAGGTTTCTTGGATCGTTGTGGCGCGGCGTCTATCGGCTCCAATGTTATGACCAGCTCCTTCATCGGTGATTTATTATCCGTTTTCATGGGTGACTTTTGACAAGTTTCTTGATGTCGTTTCAGCATGATGTTCAGTTTGAACTTCTTTCCACATTTTTCGCAACACGTCTGTTCCTCGTCCTTGGGAATTTCCATGGCTTTTATTGGAATGTTGACGATGACGTCGGGCTGCATCTCCGTCTTTTTTACCGAGTGCTTCACAGTGAGGTGTATCCTCAAGCTCTTGAGCCATTTGAAGGTCTTAGGGCAGTGTGGACAGGCGTGTTCATTTTTTAGCAGCGGCTCATCCGAGTCTGTTTCATTTACAAAGCTGGAAGCTCCGTTGTCTTCATAGTCAGAGTCGGCGGAGTACCGCGGCCGCTTTGTTTTCTGTGACTTTCGTAGTTCTTCCACGCGTTTGGAGCTGCTGGGTCTACTGTAGTCCTGAGACTGACTGCCGACAGAGGCATTGTCACTTTCGATGCTCCTTTTTCTGTTTCGACTGACAGGTGTTACTTTGTTTTCAGTAAATGAGGTCTTCAAATTTGAGCTTTCAGTATGAGTAGAGAATGCAGAGTCACTACTTTGTCGGTTTATTGGTGGTGGTGGACTCACACTGAATCCTGAAATTTGATATAGGATCTTAACTTGTCTTGTATGCTTACTACTTGCTACTTGCTAGAACTGAATTCAGATAAAATTATGTTTGGCCATGGATTTACCTACTTTTCTAGATTACTTCAAGCATCTTGAATGTGTGATGAGATGATCTGAGATGGAATTCTTACAGTCCCCAGGAAAGTTTGTTACCCTGGTTTATGTATTCTATACCTTACTCTTCAGCCTGTGGAAACTTACCAAGTGGTGGAACATAGTTCCGCCGCAACTCCTGATCAGACCTCTCACATTGCTGCTTAAATATATAAGCGCTGCTTAATTTCTGTATGCATTCGGAGCACACTTTATCAGGTAATCCATCCCCATCATAAACCTAAAATATTCAGCTTAATTTAATATTGAATTATAACCTTAATGGGAAATTAAGAACAAAAGAAAAAACTATATAGGTTATTGAAATAAAAAATCAATAATACATTCAATAGCGAAAAACAAATAATCTTCAGAGATAAAGTAGGTAAATGAGATAAAGTAAGGAAAAAATAAATAATTTAATGTAACTAGTAATTTCTTAACAAAGGCTAAACACAATAACATACTATTAAAAAAAATATTTAGGAAGACTTCAATGATAGATATAATTTAAAAATAAAACATAAGGTTGGTGATTTTACTGCCTGTTTCAGTAAGACACCAAGCAATTAAGAACAGTGTTAGCCTTCTTTTCTAGATGGTAAGTAATTCCATTTCCATCTAAATAATCAAGGTTTAGTGGGAGCCAGTCAAACAAAGTGCGGCTCGTAATGTTGCTAACAAGAGAAACATGATTGCATGCTCAAATTACAAGAATGATAAAATACCCCAGGCAAAAGTATTCTGCAGTAGGGCAATGCCAAATAGAAAATACAGGAATTTGGCAACTAGTTTTTGGTTTCAACTAACATCCAGATTCCAGTATGATATCTAAGCGAGATAAAATTCCAATTCACTTCTCCAAAAATACACCCTCCGTAAATTAGCTACTCATTATTCGCGACACTGTCTTTTCAAGAGTTTTGACGAACTTACCTTTATCCGGGAACATTCCATGACCATCTCGGATAGTTGGACATCATTATCCACTGTGAAGATGGAGTAGAAGTCACCGAGCTTGAGGCAGAGCCTGCATTTTCCGAGTTTGAGGGCCATATTGATTTGATCTTCATTTCAGTGAAACATCACATTTACCAGACTACTCAAGTAATATCGCCCTTTATACAAGTATTAACTGTACATTTTACTGATCTAGGCACGCTACACTAAAATATATGGCAAATAGAACTGACTGACTGGCTGGAGTTTTATTACGGCTAATACTTTCCAAAACCGGCTATCTCAACCAAGCCATTTTCGATTTCTCAAAATCAAAAGTCCTCTTCTTCACTCACTCACTCACATCCACAGAACATAATAATAAGAGCTCACATCAAAACACACCAGTATGAAGTTAGCCACAGGCGGTCATTCTTTTCATTCAAACATTCGGTCATTTAGTATTGCCATGTTATTGCAACTCTTTCTACACACTACAAACACTTTTGATTGAAGGATGACATGACCTCTTGCTTGAGTATTATGTTCTGTGGACATGACTGACAGCTTAGTCAGTTCAGTTTTGTTTTTGTTTTTATTTTCTTTGTTTCTATTCTAATGATAAAGTGTAATTATAGTCTGTCTATAAAGTCGTGACAATAAATGAGGGCGCTGCTAAAATGTATATAGCAACCCTATAGTGTGACTACTGATTTTGATACTTGCAGTTCGTTCCATGTAAAAGTTCCTACCAGCTTTTGGCGGGAATTTGAGAAGGCATGTTTTATTTTTTAAATCTTGTGCTTAACTGTGTAATAATGTTGGATTAAAAGGTTAAACTGTTGAGTGTTCCTACATACATAGGTGAAGGCAAATGAAACAAAATTGGATTTCATTGTCATTTTTATAAGAATTTTATTTTTTGCCGTAGTGCACAAATATTAAAATTGTCCATTGCTTTCTTGGCCGACCCTACTGTGTTTCACAAGAGTTTCAAACTTCCCATCATTCTTGAATTCGCCTAACCGTAGGTACTTTCTGATTTACCTGAAAATTAAAAAAAAATATTACTGAAAGTAATCAAAAGCATTTTAAACATAAAGCAATTAGTTAAAATTTTAAATACTTAGGTAGGCAGAAAACGTAGCCAGAATGTGTGCCATTTTAATGTATCAAGATTAGATGGTCTCACTACAACATGACTAACTGTGATGTTCAATCTGACGTAAAAATGTGCAATGTAAACAATGCCTTTTTTGGTCTCTAAATCGTAATTTAGGTCAATTTGTTACTTCAGGCAGATTAGAAACAAACAATAAAACGATTACATACCCGTTATAGATGCTGTTCGCCCATTTATATCATCCAAATCCCACAAAATATGTCCAACTTGGTATTCCGCTAAACATTGCTGGAAAACTTTAAAAATCACTTTCCGCGTGTCACTCTCATTTACTTTACTTATTTGTAATACTTTTGTGCGTAGTTCGGTTTCATTTCATTGCAGTTTAACTAAGAAAACAACAAAAAATAGAGGAAAATATGTTCTTGAACTCACTCGATGACAGCTGACGACAGCTGTTAGACCTTTGTTTGGTGCTGCCAGATACACGAATAATTTTAGTTCCTCAAACATTCATGTCACGACTATATAGACAGACTATAAGTGTATTTTATTTTTTTAATTTCGATATGAACGGTCAGTTATAACTGCACAGCAAAGTCAAGAAATGTATTATATTACGGGAAGCAATCTTTTTGGACAGTGGATGGCGAAGGACGACATCATTGATGGATTCCGTGCACTTTCAGGCAATGATGAAAACGATTGCATGTTTTGTGAGAAAAATGCAAGATTAGTTTATATTAGCTGGTCGTATAACATAGTTCAATGCCACAACGAGTTTTATGCAATTGGAGCATGGAATGGCTTGGAAAATCAATGTCAAAAAATTGCGCTCCCTGAGGAATGCATTAATGCCGATGTTTGTCTCGTCGGTAACGACTACCGGTTAGTTGTCGTCAATAAAAGCCGAAACACGCTTTGGTTAATCAATTTGGAATATGAAAACGATGTGAGAAAGATAAAGCTTGATAGAGAAGTGCCTATAGAAAAAGAACCTAAAAAACAAAAAAAAGAAGATAGCATTTTGAAAGTTGCTGCATGTAATGATTTATTTTTATTCCTGACAACGGAAGGAGTGGTTTACAGTGGACTCCTACCGAGCTATGTTGATACAAGCCATTGTTCAGGGAAAGTGGTAGATGTACAGTGTGGGTATGAGCACTGCATACTGCTGACAGACACTGGTAATGTTTACTCGTGGGGTAATGGACGGTGAGCTATTTACATGCTACCCTTAGTTATATAAATAGTGTAACTATGTGTCAATTATTGATCTAATTGTATGTTCCAGGAGGTTGCAACTAGGACATGGCGATGTAAACATACTGGATTCACCAACAATAGTGGAAGCACTCTCTGGCATAAAAGTAAAGAAGATAGCAGCTGGAGGATGGCATTCTCTAGCTCTGAGTGAATTTGGAGACTTGTATGCATGGGGCTGGAATGACACAGGCCAACTAGGAATCATAGATAACAAAACTAAAGAAGCATTGAAGAGTTGCTCTGTTCCAACTCTAGTGGATATCTTCGAAGATGGTGTAGAACTTATGAAAAATGTAGTGGACATTGCTTGTGGATCAAGACACTCAGCAGTTCTATTAGAAGATGAAACCATTTGGACAGCTGGTAGCAACAAATATGGGCAGTTGGGCTTCTCCATTGATGAACATCCTGTAGTTCAGGGTTTCAAAAAGTCTTTTCACTGTAAAGGAGAAACTGATATCATGTGTGGTTTATGGTCAACAGTTATTGTTAGCAGTTAAGCAAAGATAAAGATAAGTTTACTGTTTTCAACACTTGTTTGTTTTATAATTCCTTAGATTTTCTATAGTTGATGAATTGTAAAATCTTATCAATTTATTGAGCTAAGGTGACAGCGTTAGGTTTTTTCGTTACGGAATTTCTGGATTCGGTCTCCACGGTCAAGGCCCGCGATAGAAGCTATGCAATGGCTTAATTAAAAAAGAGGTGTGGCACTCTGAGACTGCCGCGGCCCGCGGTAAAGCTATTGCATGCCACCTAGAGGCGAGTTGCTGAACTAAAGTGACAGCGTTAGGTTATTTCGTTACGGAATTTTTGGATTCGGTCTGATTCGGTCTCCACGCTCAAGGCCCGCGATAGAAGCTATGCATGCAATAGCTTTACCGTGGCAGTCCCCGAGTGCCACTTCTTTTTTTTTTTAATTTTTTATCTGTTGGAACAGTGATTCATCTAAATGTCAACGTCACTGTCCTAAAGTGCCCTGTTAACGATCAAATTTGTTTGTCAAACTTCACGTTTTTATCAAACAATAGCTTAAACGATCAAACCAAATATCAAACAAATTTGTTAACTTTCTAGTAGATTCGGGTTTCTCCTTTCGTGACGTGACGTCGTCGCCGTGCCGAGCGCTTACAATGAGTAATTCAGATGACGCATTTTTGAGATATTGTTTGACAAACACCGCCGTTGACGTTCAAACCTGTTTGTCAAACTAGACATCAATCCAGATTTTCATCAAACACGACAAACACGTAGATTGTTTGACAAACGCCTCAAACACAGCAGTACACTATCAAATAATTTGACAAACACGTAAAATTTGACAAATAATTTGATCGTTAACAGGGCACTTAATAATCATTCATTCATTCAGCTCAACTTGTTTGTTTTGTTTGGCTGACGTGAATTACAAAATTTACAAATGTTTATTCTCCTGAAGTTACACGATAAAGATGATCTAATAATGTAGGCGAATCGTGAGCTTACTCTGTGACCTTTGGTTTTATTTCTACTAGCCAAGCCACTGCTTTTGGTAAGTAAGTATGTAACAACATATCAAAGCTTTAACTTCCATTACTAGCGATGCATTTTCAATTATTGATTTAAACGAAATTAAAACCTTGTTTTCATATTTTAGGCACATAATGGACCCCTTATCAGCAGACTTCATTGAGTTAGGGCGTGCGTTGGTGAGCGCTGAGCTCTACCAAAAGGCTTTTGAAGTGTTCCTGGTGGCCCTTACGCGAAACCCGGCTCTAGCAGTCCCTCATTATGTCGAAGTCTGCGTTCTCCTCGAAAAACATAACGTGGAGCTGGCGATTCGCGGCCGAATGGAAGACATCTTCTCTAACTTTGAGAAAGTGATGAGAATATACCCTGAAAATGAAAACTTGTTAAATGACATTGGCAGGTACCTATACAAGTATGGTTTTTATAAAGAATCTTGGGCTCATTTTGAGAAGGTATTAAATATGAACCCCAAGCATGTCAAGGCAGAAAGGAATCTGAACTCTGTTAAGAACTTGTTGGTTGAAAGGTGGCACTTCAGAATGTTGAATGACAGTCTTCGCAATGAGGCCTTCAGGCAAGCTATCCAGGAAGAAGTTATTCCTAGGGGGGATAAAGTATTAGATGTTGGCACAGGGACTGGACTTTTGGCAATATATGCTTGTGAAGCCGGGGCTACTGATATTGTAGCATGTGATGGCTCGGAAACTATGACAGAACTAGCTCAGGAAATTCTGCTGAGGAACAGATTAAATAATGACATCAAGGTTATTAATAAAATGTCCACTGCTTTGGACATTCAAGATCTGAATGGTGAAGCTACCCTCTTAATCACAGAACTGTTTGATGCAGGTCTGTTTGGTGAGCATATACTTCAAATGCTTCAGCATGCTTGGCCTAACTTATTGTCGGAGCAGGCCCGTGTGATACCCGGTAGTGCAGAGTTCTTTATAGTTGGAGCTCAGTGCAATAACCTCAACATGAGGTATCAAATGACTTTAGATGCAAAAAAACTCTTAAATATTCCTAATTTGAATGTTCATTTGCATGCAGAAGACGAAACATATGACAGCGAGGACATTCATCTGCAAAGAGATTTTAAATATTTAACTGAGCCGCAGTCTCTTCTCAATATCAACTTCAATGATTTAAAAGATATTGAGACGCATCTCAGTAGGACTGAGCCTTATGAAGTGGAATGTACAGCTACTGAGGATGGCGTAATGAACATAGTGATTGGCTGGTTTAATCTTAACTTGTCAGAAACAATAACCATCACAACCAATCCAAGATCAGACACAAGAGCTAATGCATGGCAGCAGGCAGTCTTTTTTGATGAGCTACCAAGGTCTGTTAAAAAAGGTGACAAATTCAAGCTGGAATTTCTAATGAATGGAGGACATTTATTATTAAAGCCAAGCAATAATGCTAAAATAATAAAAGTGTCCCCAGAACTCCTCCGGTTCGTAAATGATGCCGACTTTATGGATTTGATTACTAGCACCATTTCCGTAGCTTGTGTTTACCTATGCCAGTTAGTTGACATTTCACAGATTGATATTGCAGACCTGTGCCCTTTCCCTGTGTTCGGTTTGCTCTTAATGAAACGCGGCGCCAAATCCCTCGTATGTTGCGCCAAGAATGAGCAAGACAAAAAGTTTTTCAAAAAAGTTTTTAAAAAAAACGGCATTCTGCTCTCAAAAGTTACAATTCTAATGGCAAATGACTGGTCTGTGGAAAATTTGAGGGATGAAAAGTTTCACGCAATATTTGTCCATATCTTGGAGCTAGACGGAGATATCGACATCCGCCTAAAATCCATAGCTATCAAGTTGAAGACACACCACCTACATAGCTTTGGTCTGTTTATGCCATCCAACATGTGGATCGTCGCGCAACTGGTGAGCAGTCGTTGGCTGGACATCAACAATATGCTGTATGACGCAAACGTGAGCAAGTTCCGCATGGCAGAATTCGTAAACAAGTACAGAGTAAATACAAACTACTTCATCGACTTCAGTACGTTAAAATACGTATCCCTGTCGGATCCTACAGAGATCACTATGTTTTCAGAAGGAACAGTTTACAAAAGTACCTCGATCAACAAGGATGGGTTAGCTAATGCTATTCTGTGCACCTATAAGATTGAGCTCATGCATGACTTCAGAAGAATTAGCACGAACAGGAATAATTGCTTTATGGACGGTATGCTGTATATGACGCGATCGAAAACGCCACTGAATGCCGGCACCATCGCACGGATTATGTATCTGAGGGATGAGGATGGAGCTCTTAAATTAACCTATGATGTGCCCAGACCAGATGAAGAGTAGGTAATTAATTGTAAATTTTATTTTTTGTAAGTACCTAGGTTTCAAAAGAACTTGTACGAGTTCCCAACCAGTCAGATACCTCAGGGTGGTTATAGTAACTACGAGTATAACCACCCTGAGGTACCTATCTGACAACTTGCTTTACAAAAAGTTTGTAAGTCTGTAGTTATGAAGCAGAATTCAATTTGATGATTTTAATTTATGTATCTAGGTATTAAGTCGTTATCTAATTACTAAATGTCGGTCAACCATCTATTTATAAAATAAGGAATAAAGATTCACGCCCGAATACTGAAACATTACCTACTTAACAAGTTAGGTAGTGGTTACATGCCATACTTAGTTATTCTATTCAAGTATCAAATACTTAAGTATTTAAGTAGCATTACAAAGGGTCTAGTCTGGACAGCGAAAAACGAAATTTCGGCATCAAAGCGCACAGCTTAAGTTGGTGGAAACTGAATTCGGAAGAATAACCAACATAAGCTGACCTGCGGAAATTGGCACGAATGCATCGTTTTAGATTTGTGAAGTAGAGGGGCAGTATCCGGGCGTAGTCGGTACGGTAGTCAGTCAATGTATCTATAGCAGTCTGTTAGTCAATGTAAAATAAAATAAAGAAATGAATGAATTTGGAATTAATGCGTTGAGAAAAAAATATAAGCAGAAGCGTCTCAACCTGCAGCATTCTTAATAATACAAAATAAAATTATCGCGATGAATGGTATAAATTGGTTTGTTATTGCCGTTTCACAGGTCCATGTCCGTTTTCAAGAAAGTACCTTATCTCAAACCTTTCAAAAGGGCCAAGGGCCAGAATATTTGAAATGGGCTCAATCCAGATGCACATGCTTCATGATTCTATTTTACCATATAAGTACCACCATGCCTCCACCAAAGATGACGTGTGAATAAAAAGCGTAACGCAATCGTTTTCTACGACCCACTTGATAAAGATATTTAGCTTTACAACTTTACTATTATACGAAAAATGTGTAACCTAAAGTAGGTATCTTTATGTAGATCCGACACGATGAAATTTTATTTTGGTATGGAATAAAACAATAAATTTGTATCAAGTGACGTTTATTTCGACACGCAATGTTTCGGAACAAATCGGCCGCCATTGGGTTGTCCGACCCGGCGGCGTTGACCGTCCTAGCACGCGAGCACGGAACTCGCCACGGGAAAAACAGATGTTACGATCCATAGATGTTTAGGACCCTGGATTTCGGTTTAGACGATTAGTCGAAAAGACCGAAGCCCATGTCGTCGTCAGAGCCCTCTTCCTCTTCTTCCACTTTCTTCTCTTCCTTCTTGTCGGCGGCCGGGGCGGCGGCGGCGACGGGCGCAGCAGCGGCGGCGGCAGCAGCGAACTTAGATGGGTCCTGAAGCAATTACAGGAGAGTTAGCAACTTGTATGCACACCTATGTATCACATTGGTATGGTAGATTTACAGGAGAAACAGCACATCATTTGTAAGTGAAAATGTATCTCCAAGATTCCAGTGCAATGCTCAGATGGTGGAACTCACACTAGGATAGGTTTGAAGAGTCAATTTAGTCTGAAAGCGAAGCCCCAGAACTAATTTAAGGCTCTGTGGTATTAGGACAGACATTTTGATGCAAGAAAATAATAGTGAAAACATACTTTTGATTTCCTCACATTATTGAAAAATATATTTACACCTTGATTCAAATTACTATTACAGTTATAGCAGTTATTTTTCCATAAAGTATACCTTGATGAACTCCTTGATGGTCTCAGCCTCCTTGAATTCAACCTCAGTGGCAGCAGCGATGGCCAACAGGTTCTTGAATCCGTTGACAATGGAGTGAGGAGCAGAGGCCACAGTGGGGTAGCCGATGGCCAGCGAGAGAGCAGCCACGTTGGCAACTCCAGCCATGAACTTCTCACGGAGATCCTCAGGCTTGATGTCCAGGATGGCTGGCGTGAAGATGGTACCGGAGTCATACACCTGGGAAATATAGTCACTTAGTTATCTCCATTAAAAATAAACAAAATATCTATTATTAATATCTCTATTAACACAACATTAAATAGAAGGTTTGGGAAATGAAACTTGTTAATCATAGGCAGAGTAATCAGACAAACTTGACTGATAACTTTACCATGATTACTGCTTTTCCAAAGATAAATTCTCAGAACTCCTTTTGTAAAAGTAGTCTGTACTCAACACTTTGGTTGGTCTATTCTGTTAAAATATATAAATAGAACCTGTGTGTACATACCTGCTTGACAACAAGACCGTACGAGAACGGAGAGATGTTCAACATGTTGAGCAGGGTAGCTTCGGAAGCTCCAACCTTGTCACCAGGCTTCAAGATGTGGACATCATTGATGATTTCAATTGTTCCTGGAATATTCAAACTTATTAAAACAGCTGTTAAGTATGAAGAAATAAAGTAGAAACCAGAAAGTTATAGTTGTTTTGTATCTTCAAAATGCCAGTGCAATTTTCAGGTGACAATAATCACACTAGGATAAATTTGAAGTAATATTTTCGTCTGAAAGCGAAGCCATAACGCTAGGTAACGACATGGTATTAGGACAGACATTGAAATAAGTTTTGGACTTTGCATTTTAATTAAAGTTTACATAATTTTTATCTAAATCATCTAAAATCAACTTACCAAGTTCTACCATTGTTTATTACTACAGTTACCGTAGACTAAGACTCATGTTTTCTTGGTAAAAAGGACAATCAGAAAATGTTATATTGAAATATTTAAGAAAGAAAGAAAGAAAAATCATTTATTTGACACACAGGCAACAAGAAAAAAAACATACTTAATTATAAAACATACTTAATGTGGCGGGTGTCACCAACCGATGATGAGTGGACTGTATAAATGAAACACCTATGCCAGGAAATCAGTCAGGGCTTTAGGGAACCCAGGCTCGGTCCGCGGTCGGGCAGAGCTTCGCCTTGCGAATAGAAATTTGAGTGAATCGTAACTGCCTTTACACCAAAATGTGTAAATACTTATAGCTCTTTCCGACTGGCCAGCCTATGTTCGCTAATCAATCGCCTTTTTATTTTGAACCAATTCTTATATATAGCTATCTCTATTTAGTATATCCTTCCTTATCTAACATTCTTATAGCTATCTCTACTTTCTATCTTTATCTTTGTCTAACCTTTTGTTAACAAAATATCACCTCATGCAAAAGAGGCGTGGCTTAGAGTCCTTGACCTATTTGCTTACACGTGCCACCCCGAAGTACATACCAAGGTGTACGTGACTAGTTGCACGTCACGTACAACCCTCTCAACCCTGTGAGGATACCTTACTTCATACCTGGTGGCAACTCTTATAGTGCAGCCTTTACCTGTCCTACCTAATACCACACCTATTTGCAGGGATTAAATGATACTACCGACCATACTAAGTTTTATTTCTCAATACCTACCTATCTTACTTACTTAGGTACTTATATCTATTTTGGCCTTGCCTCTGCCTACCTCTCTGTCCAAAACTTTACCTCAGGTTAATCTTACTACTTGCAATGATTCTAAGTTATAAACGACTCGACTGACAGAGAGGCGGGCGGCAAGGCCCTAAATCTAGCTTAACCTAGGTGACTCGAATGGTGAAGTTAGGCACTAAAATCTAGTCCTAACTTTACAAATAACGTCGGCGTCCGCCCGTCGATTCTGTCGTGAACATTCTCCCGCCGTCGCCGTCTCGCGATCCCTCGGTACTTCACGACGATCGCGGGGCGCCGCAATGTGTAGTACTCTCAGCTGGTGACGTCGACTCCATCTCCGTCGCCGTCTCGTCCGGGTGCGCCGCGATGTGTAGCGGGCGTATTCATGACGTAGGTAGTCGCCGACTTCGAGCGGCATGCCCATCGCGCGGGGCTCCCGCCAGTGCTGCGTTGACATTCGCGCAGTCACCGCCGCCTCGAAGTCCTCCGTCGTGCGCTGAGTTGTTCGTCTGCTCTTCACTGTCGCGTAGCCCAGGGCTCCTCCGCTGGGCCGCCAGGTGTTGACTGCCCTCTCGCGTGGGCATCACGGGGACACACGATGTGGCGCTCGCTCGCATCAGCTTGGCACCGCGAACCAGAGTCAGGCCGCCATGTAGGCCTACAGACTCGCTGGTTCTCCCAAGGCTGCCGTCGTCGCGCTGATGCTCCCGCCGGTGTCGTGGTCGCGTAGGTCGTCTCGTGTCGACCAGATGTGTGTCTTTGGCGCGCGCCCGCCGCGTGCGGGCGCGAGTTCTCGGCCTCCACATGAGGCGAATGCTGATCGGCGTCACGGGCACGGCTGTAGTCGCGCTTTCGCGCCGAAGCCGCGTGCCGGTGATGATGGCCGTCAGCACCAAGAGATGGCCTTGGGTAGCTCGGCCGCTGTGTCGCGCGCAGTTCACGCGCCGTCCCATGACAGCGGCGGCGTTGTCTCCTTCGCCTGCGCCTGTGCGCGGCGCCGGGAGGGCCATCGTATGTTCGGAGAGCGCCCGCCGGGTGGGGGCGCTGTGGGCCGCGCTCATATAGCGGTGGCCGGTCGTCATTGCTTCGGAGAGCGCCTCTCAGCTTGTAAGGCTGGGCGCCTTCAGCAACAGCGTGCGAAGCGTGCGCTTCGTTTCTTCGGAGAGCGCCCACCGGGTGGGGGCGCTGGTGGCCGTCCTCTACACGGCTCGACTGAGCGTGGAAGTCGGCTCCACCGAAGTAGTCGCGGCCTCGTGACTGAGTGGTCGCGTGCGGGCGACGCTCACCTCTGTCGCAAGGAGGGTGCGGGGTTTCGGGCCGCCGCCGACGGCGCGGTTGCTGCGCCGGCACTCGGCGGGGGCGTCGCTTCCCTCGCTTGCGTTTGCTTGAAGCCTGGGCGGCGTCCTCGCAGCTTCCATCAGGAGGCCTCGGACTAAGACGACTCGAGTCGGGCGGAGCGCATGTGACATCGCGCTCCCGCCGCTGACTTGTCGCGGGCGCCTCCGGCGTGTTTACACACGCGGGCGCTGTTGTGGCTGTCGGCGCTGGGCTTGACTTGAGCGGGACGGACTCCGCCGTCACTTCTCGTAGCTCGGAGTCAACCTGCGCACAGCTAGAAGTGTTGTCGTCGCTCACCTTGTTTGGTCCGACATTTACGCGTTCATCGAGCGCCTTACAAATTCCCACCGCAATGTTGTACTCGATTTTGCTTTCTAAATCTTGTAGGCGCTTCAAGATGATTTCGTACTTTTCATCCTGCGTTAGCGGTTTCGATGCGTTGTCCGTCGATGATTCGAGTTGAAGGCGACTTCCTGTGGCCTTCTCTTCATCTTCGGGCGCTCCGACAAAACCGCAGACTTCCTCGCAATCAGCGCGCTTGCGGCGGCGTCCGTGAAGTACCCAACCTAGGTACGTACGCGATGCCACAGGCTGATCGGGTCGTCCTTCGCGTATCTCTCGCGTCACTATCAGGTCCCAGTTATCCTGACCGATGATGACTTGCGGGGAGGCATTCTCACATAATAGCTGATCTTCTATCTCGCTCAGATGTTGGCAGTCTTCGATGTCCTTGCGCAAGACTGTTTGAGATGTAAAATCGATCTGCTCTACCGTCTGTGTGTTATGTAACATGTACTCACGTTTGGAATGCTTCCCTCTCACCCGCAAGTTAACCAGTTGTCCCTCGTGAAGAACTGACTTGCCGTTCGCGTTCCTCAGCAACATGTTATGCTCGAGTCCCGCTACACCTAGCTCTCGCGCTAGCGGCTCCGCTACGAACGTCCGTGTACTTCCTTCGTCTAATAAAGCGTAGGTACTTATCTTTCGGCTCGGTCCGATGAGTTCTATAGGCGCTATCTTTAGGTAGGCGTTGCGTCGGCGATGTTTAGGCTCCGTCATTGACGCGGCGACTTCTTCCGTGTAGGGCTTCGCGGTCTCACTGTGTAGCAAGCGGTGATGTGGCTTGTCACATCTCTCACATTTTCTCGCTTTACATGGATGTCTATGTAGCGCTTGCAAACACTGGAAACACGCGCGAATCTGTCTAGCTATGTTCCATCGAGTAGATACGTCGGCACTTATAAAGTTGTCACAGTTTACTAACTTATGTGCGTTTTCGCAGTGCGGGCATCGGGTCTCCGTCCTAGTCTCGACCGCGGCGTAGGACTCCGCTTCTCTGCGCCTGCTCCCTCTGTGTCCTCCGGAACTCTCCTCGGGGACCTCGGGCTGCGCATATGCCCCGCACTTGTCCGCCTCTAGGTTTAAAAAAGTAGATACCTTTTTTAACTCGGGCATGTTTTCCGTCTTCACAGTGGCGAAGTCGTACCACTTGCTGCGTAGGATTGGTGAGAGCTTCTCGAGCACGCTCCTCACCATCTCCGGGCTGTGAAGGTATACCTCTCGTCCAAGGGCCTCGACGGTGGCCACTACGTTGGCCACCTTCCCGGCGAAAATGCAAAGATCTCGGGCATTATCGCTTACCTTGACGAGGTGTTTGAGCTTCTCCATCTCGGCCAGCACCAGAGTCTCCGGCCTCCCGAACCTCCGCTCCAAAGCCTCCAACACGACTTTGGGCTCGGGATTGCTGACGAGAAGGCTACTGACGGCCTCCAACGCGGCACCCTTCAAGCATCTCCGGATGCGGGCCACGTTCTCGATGCTGGAGAAAGACTCTTCCGTGTCTTTGTATGCTGCTCTAAATGCGAGCCACCCACTAACCTGACCGTTGTAGATGGGCAGCTCCTGCATGTATTTGGGGGGGTCCCTCCTTGTCGCGATCTGCGACAGCGCCGCCGTCAAAGCTTCAAGGTCGACGACTGACCTCTGCGGCGCGGCGGGTTCAGCACCAATGCCAGGTCGCTCCTCGACCTGACCCTGCCGCGCGGCGAGGTCCTCCCTGGGCGCGTCCACCGGGGCCTCCTTTGGTACATGCGGCGGCTGCGGCGGCTCGACCTCGGGCCGCCGCGCCAGCCACTGGGTGATGCGATCGGACGCGAGCTCAACCTGCTCGCGGTTCGCATCCTCGTCCTCGTCCTCTTCATCCGACGACTCCTCGGCCCGCCTGAGGCACTCCTCGGCGAGCTCACGGGCAGCTCTGGCCGCCGCCGCCTGCGCCTGCGCTTCCGCGGCGAGCAGCTCGGCCAGCTTCTGCTTAGCGATCGACACCTTCCTCTTCTTGGAGGCCGCATGAGAGCGGGCCAGCGTGGCCCCGGCGCTCACCCTTGTCAACGCTCCGGTGACAGTGGCGCGGGACGTCGCTGTGGCCTCCGACTCCTCGGTGGCGGTCGTCTCCTCTGTGAAGGTGGTTCGTTCAGTACTCGATTCCTCTTCTGTACTGGCTGCCGGGGTCTCCTCCCGACCCTGTCGGTTCCTTGTGACGGGCATAGTGAATGTGAAGATTTCTGGTGGTAATCCGGCTTCGTAAGGACCAAAATGTGGCGGGTGTCACCAACCGATGATGAGTGGACTGTATAAATGAAACACCTATGCCAGGAAATCAGTCAGGGCTTTAGGGAACCCAGGCTCGGTCCGCGGTCGGGCAGAGCTTCGCCTTGCGAATAGAAATTTGAGTGAATCGTAACTGCCTTTACACCAAAATGTGTAAATACTTATAGCTCTTTCCGACTGGCCAGCCTATGTTCGCTAATCAATCGCCTTTTTATTTTGAACCAATTCTTATATATAGCTATCTCTATTTAGTATATCCTTCCTTATCTAACATTCTTATAGCTATCTCTACTTTCTATCTTTATCTTTGTCTAACCTTTTGTTAACAAAATATCACCTCATGCAAAAGAGGCGTGGCTTAGAGTCCTTGACCTATTTGCTTACACGTGCCACCCCGAAGTACATACCAAGGTGTACGTGACTAGTTGCACGTCACGTACAACCCTCTCAACCCTGTGAGGATACCTTACTTCATACCTGGTGGCAACTCTTATAGTGCAGCCTTTACCTGTCCTACCTAATACCACACCTATTTGCAGGGATTAAATGATACTACCGACCATACTAAGTTTTATTTCTCAATACCTACCTATCTTACTTACTTAGGTACTTATATCTATTTTGGCCTTGCCTCTGCCTACCTCTCTGTCCAAAACTTTACCTCAGGTTAATCTTACTACTTGCAATGATTCTAAGTTATAAACGACTCGACTGACAGAGAGGCGGGCGGCAAGGCCCTAAATCTAGCTTAACCTAGGTGACTCGAATGGTGAAGTTAGGCACTAAAATCTAGTCCTAACTTTACAAATAACGTCGGCGTCCGCCCGTCGATTCTGTCGTGAACACTTAATTGTGTCTCAAACAGGCGTCCAACTCAGCATTAAGTTGATTTGCGCAAGGCAAGGCAACGCTGGTCTTCCGTTGGAACCTTTTGCGAGTCACAGATATCCCTTATCGTATTAAAAAAGAAGTTACAAATACATTGAGAACTAGTACACAACGAGATAAGTAGGTAGGTATAATTTTCGAAAAAGTACCTAGTTACAGTAGGTTAGGTATACATATACTTAGGTACTCATTTAGGTTTAACTCAACCTAATGTAGCAACATTTTAAAGCATCAGTAAACAACCTCTTACCCTTGGAAATCTTGGTGGGGATGGACAGAGCCTGGAAGAAGGAAGTCTTCTCGGGACCCAGACCGGTGTTGTGGGCCGGGATGACGACGGACAGAGGGGCGATGGCGCCGGGACGCGCTGGGGCACGCACTTTGTTCTCCACCAGTTTGTCACGGACCTGGATTAATACATTTCATTAGATATAGTGGTCAGATATAGCGGATGAGACTCAAAAGGGATTGGACTAGAGTGATAAATAGAAGGCCTAACAGTGGGTGGAAATGGGCTAAGATGATGATAAGAAATGGTTTTTATTAATATAACTTGCAAGCATCCTATCAGAAATTTAAGCAATGGAACTGTTTTGATTGAAACTAGATCCAGTTTTTAAGTGTAGAATTGTATCTTCAAAATGCCAGTGCAAGATTCATTTAGAATATTATCACACTAGGATAAATTTGAAGAGTTATTTTTGTCTGAAAGCGAAGCCATGACGCTATAAAAAACGCCAAGGTATTAGGACAGACATTTGAATGACGATCTCTCGATCGTCTTGCTTTTTTAAATCATTTTTTAATGTAGGGATCTTGGTTGTTACGTTACGACCACCGTTGTGTGACTGACAACAGGTCCCAGCAAGTAAAAGTGGAGATTGTTCAGTCATACTCACTTCGACAAGGTCTCCACGAGTGAAGACAAAGCCGACGTTTCCCTTGATGTGAGGCAGCAGCTTCTCAAGAGCCGGGTTGGCCTCAAGATGGTCCTTGATGGCCTTACGCATCATGGTGTTCTTTCCCATAAGGATGATGCTGGAGCCTCGCAGAGCGATACGAATCTGCTGCATCTGGGTCGAGCCCACGTTGTCTGCGCCCAC
Source organism: Xanthorhoe spadicearia (assembly GCA_947086425.1). Classification (NCBI taxonomy): domain Eukaryota; kingdom Metazoa; phylum Arthropoda; class Insecta; order Lepidoptera; family Geometridae; genus Xanthorhoe; species Xanthorhoe spadicearia. Next base: position 1,947,137 of record OX352198.1, on the reverse strand, counting down.
GATGAAACATTTTGGAAATTCGTCGAGCAGTTGCTGTAAAGAAAGAAATACTTAGGAAAGTGATGAAGTCAGAGTGTGGTCTCTGGATACCTACGAACCCTAGAGGTAGAGCAGCTGCGTGTATGTAATAAGCTGTACACAGATATTAACAGCCACAACTCTGCTACACATCACCCACTTCAACATGACAAAAAGAAAGGAACCGATGATAGCAATCAGCTGATTCAAGATTTTAAAGCAACTAACATCAAAATTGAGCATAAACTAGTTTAAAATGCACCTATCTACGGTTACATAAAGTATATATAACACGATTTGTTTATTAATTCCGAGGATTTGTTTCCCTTTTTGAGGTTATCCATCTGTTTACAATAAAGTGAGAAAGTAGTACTTACGATGATTTTGGTGAAGTAGTTGGTCTTCCAGGTAGCTTTGTCCTCCCTACCCATCTTGCTGAGTGGTGTAGGGACTTCGTAGAAATTTAAGGACTGCAAATACAAATCAATCAGTACCTAAGTAATGTGTCGTCGTGTTTTCAACACAACTTACGAAATATTTATGTAATTATAAATTTAAAATATTCTTGGGCACAATTTCGATTCGAAAATAATTTTAAATACATGATCACAGCAATAAAATTTGATTTAATTTTGTAGACTCACCAAAACTCAAACACACAGAATTCTGTGCGGGACAAAAATGGCTGATCTAGAGAGACTAGAGATGAGACCGGAGAGTGGAGACGCGATATGCCAACAAAAAGTTTGTGACTATCGATTGAGTAAAGTCGATTTTTTTTTATAGTAAACAACAATTTATTATACAATTTCAGAACGTGTCGAGTTTAATTTTCTTTTCTAAGCAGCTTACAATATCAAACAAAAATATATACTTTAAATTTTAAATAAATATCCTTGGACATTCCACACAGCGTCATCTAGTCCCAAGCTAAGCAATCTGTGACAGTTATTATACATTGTATTGTCAAGACAAGGTGTAAAACTTGACTTGTATTTTGGTATGTATAGTGTATACGCGGGGTTGCATACATTACATTATTATTATACCAGCCCAGCCAAAAATTAAAAATCTCTGAATGTTTCGATTTTTGTACAACTCTAGTGTGGATGACTTGACTTTCGACTAAATAGACAACTGAATTCTAAGTTTTATACCCTGTGGCAGAACTGTTTTAGTTCATTCCTCACTCACTTTCAAATACTCACTCATTCTACAGTCAGTCACTCATTCGTTCTTCTTTCATTCATTTCATTGCACGCAAAGCAAACGCAAAGTTGGTTGCTTGAATTTTGACTTGTGTTATTTGCATAATTTCTCTTTGAATCGATCGTCTGTCTACTACACTTGCTCGAGCAAAACTTTACAATAAACGAATAGGATAGATCTGCAATGTTCCGTAAGCCGAAGAAGATCCAAAGGCGTATGTTTTGTGCTGATGACGATGACGACGGCGAGCCTGAGCCTCCACCACCGCCCATCATCAGCCAGGACTCGGAGAAGAAAGAAAAGAGAGATAAGAAAGAGAATAAGCCTGTGAAGAGTGTGGCGCTTCTGAGCTTTGCAGACGAAGGTATAGGACCTTGAAGTTACAAATTAAGTACTGGCAACGGTTCCTAACCTTTTCGAGACCATTACTACTGAAAGTTGCCTTTACTCCGTATCAGATTTAATGCATTCACATCTTCCTATCAAACTTTACTTATTATTCATAATTCGTAAATAATTGGTTGGTTGGTTTTGGTTAGCCACTTGCTCATGCACAAGCAAACAATTAGTAATTGACCAAATTGAAAGGCCTTCACTGAGACAGGAAGGCTGGTTTATTCCCAGGACCACCTTGGTGATATCAACGTGTTATGATACTTTAAAGCCATTTGGAGCAGTCATCAATAGTTAGTTATTTGTACATCATAGTTTTTATACACAATAGATTCACTTATATTTTCAGAGGAAGATTGTGAGGAATTCAAAGTGAAGAAATCTTCCCAGAGCAAGCGCCTATCCAAACGCAGAGATAAGGAAAGAAAGCGATTGCCAGATGGTGATAGTAACAAATATGACAGTAATGGCCACGAGGTAAGGCGTACCATGATGTTACACACTCTCACACTGCTTTACAGATTGACTCCCACTTTGTTGAAGACTGGAACTGTCTAAACTTCATGCTGTATGCATGGTGGTAAGTTTTTGAAGAAAGTGAAAAATGCACTGAGATAATTTTAGTACCTATAACAGTTACAATGATGACCACAGTTTTTCCTTAACAATCTACGTGATGTGTTTAGAGCAAGCAATAGTTAAAACTGTGGTCATCTTTAGTCTGAACCAATAATGAAAAACAAACTTCTCCCTAGGACACAAACCACACGGAAACCGTTAAGCCGAAGAAGAAAGTGACACTGGAAGGGCTGATTCTGTCCGGGCGGGAGGCGTTAGCCGCGGACGGGGCGGGGGATTTATCTGAAGAGGAGGGGGAGGATAGGGGTTTCCACACGTACCGCGCGGAGTCTGTGAGGGCGGCGCTAGCGGGCGCCTCGGGGCCCATCCCCGACGCCGCGCTCATACACGCCGCGCGCAAGACCAGACAGCAGGTATGAGAGGTGAGGGACTAGCGGTGGCTGCCGATTTCGTTGTTACTTTGAGATTGAAGTGTCGTCAGCAAGTTTGCTTCCAATATGGGTACTAAGAAACAATGTCTTAGTTACAAAGGGCTCTTTGGTCAAATTTTGTTGTGTCGGTTTTTGGTTCTTTATATTAATTGTTATTGAGAATGGGTAGTTTGAATTGGATATACAAATTGGTAAGAGTTTTGTAGCCACAATGCAAAAATCTTTCAATAAATTTAAAGTTCATCTTGGTCATGATTTGATTTATTCCTGGAGCCTATGAGGTGTTAGCGATTCAGTTTAGGTTCTCCTTACTGTCAAAACTTTACGTCAGCGCCTTACTTTACGTCAAAACTGGTTCGTTGTTGGACCTAAACTGAATCGCTATAAACGGTCATGGTAAGCCCGCAGTTCCCTTGTTTTATAGAAAATCTTTTTGGAATATGATGTCAAGAAAGTCACTTATCTTTTCTTTGAGATTGCATCTAATTCTGTTAAATTTCAACTTGGTTAGTAAATATTCTTCTCTCAAAACGAAAAATCCTTAGGTCAGCCATCTCTGGTTTTTCACTGAACATTTATTGTTGTGTATCTTTCAGCTTTATACATTGAAACTCAATACGATATTATTATTATCGTGCCACATCTAATGTTGGTAAAAAAACTGTGCTCAGAAGATGTCATCAACAAAAACTTCTTCTAAAAGTACCTTATTTGGTCTTGCATTCTGTATTACCTTGACAAAGGTTCTTAACTTTTTTACATTGGTTTTAATTCACAGTAGTTTATTTAAAAAAATGTGTTATTTATATTTTTATGTATTAACTGGTGTAAATGCAAATTCGACGGAAGCGTCTTTATTCATCGCAATCTGGGCCGCGGTAGTCGTGCGTGAGTGAAGAAACGAAGCTCTCAAGAAGAGTGTTCATGTCTAGCGGAATCGCATATCGTCCGAAAAACATGATAAATATAGAGAAATAAAACATTTAACTCGACACATAACCTATAAGAAATTAGCGCGGTGCGCGTTCAAATCTCTGTATGCCGCCCAACGTATCTTCCGCCAGAAATCAACCTTGACTGCCCAACGCACGTGGAGTGTAAGTGGGCGTCGATACGTCCTTCAGTGATATCCATGGGGCCTTGGCCGTAAATGTGCTATACAAACGAGATCGGTTTGCAACTTTCATGGTCATGAAATAAAAGTTTCCGATGTGTTAGTTTATACAATTTCCTAGTTCAATTATCTTCAAAGAATACTTTCATGTTTAATTGCACTGATTAAATAATATGCTGCAATTTTCGTACGACTTTACACCAGTGCAGTGCTGCAAAACCTTTGTGAGCTGTCTTTGTTAAATTTATGTTTTACTAGTTGCGCCCCGCGGTTTCACCCGCGTAAGTCCCGTTCCCGCAGGAATATCGGGATGAAAAGTAGCCTATGTCACTCTCCATCCCTTCAACTATCACCACACAAAAAATCACGTCAATTCGTAGCCCCGTTTTGCCGTGAAAGAGGGACAAACAGACAGACAGACAGACACACACACTTTCGCTTTTAATAATATTATAGTATAGTATGGATGGATTTACACCATCTATTTCTAAATGCAGTTACAATGAGCTATTTAAAAATATTTTTGTAAGCAGCACTGCTCGTATTGAGGACAGCTAAGACAATGCATGCATCGTTTGCAGGCCAGGGAGCTAGGTGACTTCGTGCCGATCCAGTCTGAGCCGGAGAGTCAGTCGCGGCTGGTGAGGGAGGGCGACGACTCCGCTGACGATGAAGAGGATCGCATACAAGTGAGGGGACTTGATATGCCGAGCGACAAGCCTCAGCGTGAGTATATTGCACTTACATGTCTAATTTCAGATTTACTTTTCAGTCATTAACATACCTTAACCTCTCAAGTAATACACCAACGTTTATAAACACTCAAACACACACACTCACACACACACTCACACACACACACACTCAAACATACACACACACACACACACTCAAACATACACACACACACACACACACACACTCAAACATACACACACACACACACACACACACACACTCACATACACACACACACTCACTGCCTGATTTTAACAATGTTTTTATCTTACTATGTGCCAGGTGGTACCGCGGCCATAGACCCGGATGAGGAGAACAACAGTGAAGTGGACGAATGGGAGGAGCAGCAGATCAAGAAGGCCATGCCGGCTCTTGTTGATATTACAGGTATTATATATGTATAGATCTACGAGTATATTACATTTAAAACTAAAATAAATGGCCAAGCGCGAGTCGGGCCAAGCTAATGTAGGGTTCCGAAGTTCTAGACTAGTAGGTTAGATTAAAAATGAATTAATGAATGAAAATACTTTATTGCACACAGAAAGGAACTTATGAACTACAAATCCTGAGTGATGTTGATGTTTCAATATTATTATTATTATAATTTTTTATTAATCTGTGCTTGTTGTCCAGGTGAGGGTATAGAGTTGAATCCGTTCGCGGTGGCCCCCCCCCCTCCCCGCCTGCCGACGGCCCCCCACCTGCGTCCGCTGGCCGCGCCCGGCGCCGCCGCGCACGCGCCGCCCGTCTCCGCGCAACAACTTGTTACTGCACTCACTGAGAGGTGACGTATATAAATAGTACTAGATGGCGCTAGTAAAAATGACCCGTTTCTAGATCGCGCTGACAAAAACGCTTCATACAATCAAACCAACATTATCTCTTTTAATATTAGTAGAGTCTAGCCGCACGTCCACGGAAGCGGACGATTTGACGGAGGTAATCTCAGAAACTACTCAGCCAATTTCAAAAAATATTTCACCGAGATGTGTAGAATGGACTGTCAGGAGAAAATATAGCCTATAACCATTATAGGCTATATTTTATCCCGGTAGTTTCATCAGTACATCCATGCGAAGCCGGGACGTGCTGTTAATTTTATACAAATTAATATTAATAAAAATTTCATTAATTATTTGTTATCCAGGTTAGAAGAGCTCCAACTAGACAGAATAAACACGGGCATAAAGCGCGAGTACATACAAAATCAGCTGTTGACTCTCGCTCGTATCCGCGAGAACCGTGCCGCGCGTCGCGCCGAGCTGGACGCGGCGTATCGACGCGCGCAGACTGCCAGGGGATACCTCACTGATCTTATTGAGTGTCTCGATGAAAAGGTAACAATTAGACAGATTCAACACGGGCATAAAGCGAGAGTACATACAGAATCAGCTGTTGACTCTCGCTCGTATCCGCGAGAACCGTGCCGCGCGTCGCGCCGAGCTGGACGCGGCGTATCGACGCGCGCAGACTGCCAGGGGATACCTTACTGATCTTATTGAGTGTCTCGATGAAAAGGTAACAACTAGACAGAATAAACACGGGCATAAAGCGAGAGTACATACAGAATCAGCTGTTGACTCTCGCTCGTATCCGCGAGAACCGTGCCGCGCGTCGCGCCGAGCTGGACGCGGCGTATCGACGCGCGCAGACTGCCAGGGGATACCTCACTGATCTTATTGAGTGTCTAGATGAAAAGGTATAAAACACAAAATATTTTATACATTATATAAACGGGTATTTATTACGTTACCTTTTTAAATTGATAGACGTTAAAAAGGTAACGTGATCGGGTCCACTCAGTCGACCCGCGACCACGAGCGGTGCAATCCGTCTCGAAACGTTGGGATAAATAATTAAAAAGGTAAAGTCATAAATACCCGTTCATATAATTTATAAAATGTGTCTGATCACGTAAGTTTAAAAAAGACAAGCACAAAATATATCGTGATATGTACACACATAAACACCTAAACACCGAAGGAAAGTTTCATGATTGTGTTAAGTAAATGAATAACTGGAAGAAATTATAAATTTACGTTTATTCCAACGGCTTACAAAAAGTGAGTGAGTTGCGTTCCATATTTACATTGCATGACGTGACTTATATCACCATATTCATATTGTTAACTAGATGCCTGAGCTAGAAGCATTGGAGAGTCGTGCGTTAGCGTTACAACGAAGACGACATGACTTCCTCGTGGAGAGGCGCCGCGCTGACGTCAGAGACCAGGCACAAGATGTATTGGCTTTAGCAGGTAGCGTAACAACGTTTAATTTATATTTTAAATAGGAATCTTTGGTATTTCAAATACGAGTAAAAAACAGATTAGGAGTATTTCGAAATATAATGGCAAAGTTTTTTCAGGAGGCATGTGCAGTACATTTGAACATGCCTCCTGAAATTGCAACTAACAGGATAACGTTCAACAACCGGCTTAGCGCGGTCCAACTGCGGCGCATATTGTATACACGCATTTTAGTCGTGTAGGTTCATTTTCTTGAAAATGAACGGTGCGTAGACTGCAGTGGACACAATCACGTACAATTCCATGCAAAGTTACGGTTAACGCCTTTTCCTATATAACCGCGCCTTGCGCGTTTTCGTAAAATACTGTATCGCAATGTTGTTCCAGCTCGTCCCGGCTCCGCGAAGCAAACGGACGGTCCGGAGAAGACGCGTCGCGCCGCGGAGAGGGAGGGGCGGCGCCGCGCGCGGCGGCTGAGGAGGGAGGGCGCGGGGGGAGGGGGGGCGCGCGCGCACCGGGACGGAGACTCCAGCGACGACGAGCTGCCGCCGCCCGAGCGGGCGCACGCACACGCAGAGAGAGGTACCTACAGACAGGAGGGGGGGAGGGAGGGGGGGCGCGCGCGCACCGGGACGGAGACTCCAGCGACGACGAGCTGCCGCCGCCCGAGCGGGCGCACGCACACGCAGAGAGAGGTACCTACAGACAGGAGGGGGGGAGGGAGGGGGGGCGCGCGCGCACCGGGACGGAGACTCCAGCGACGACGAGCTGCCGCCGCCCGAGCGGGCGCACGCACACGCAGAGAGAGGTACCTACAGACAGGAGGGGGGGAGGGAGGGGGCGCGCGCACACCGGGACGGAGACTCCAGCGACGACGAGCTGCCGCCGCCCGAGCGGGCGCACGCACACGCAGAGAGAGGTACCTACAGACAGGAGGGGGGGAGGGAGGGGGCGCGCGCGCACCGGGACGGAGACTCCAGCGACGACGAGCTGCCGCCGCCCGAGCGGGCGCACGCACACGCAGAGAGAGGTACCTACAGACAGGAGGGGGGGGGAGGGAGGGGGGGCGCGCGCGCACCGGGACGGAGACTCCAGCGACGACGAGCTGCCGCCGCCCGAGCGGGCGCACGCACACGCAGAGAGAGGTACCTACAGACAGGAGGGGGGGGGGGAGGGAGGGGGGGCGCGCGCGCACCGGGACGGAGACTCCAGCGACGACGAGCTGCCGCCGCCCGAGCGGGCGCACGCACACGCAGAGAGAGGTACCTACAGACAGGAGGGGGGGAGGGAGGGGGGGCGCGCGCACCGGGACGGAGACTCCAGCGACGACGAGCTGCCGCCGCCCGAGCGGGCGCACGCACACGCAGAGAGAGGTACCTACAGACAGGAGGGGGGGAGGGAGGGGGGGCGCGCGCACCGGGACGGAGACTCCAGCGACGACGAGCTGCCGCCGCCCGAGCGGGCGCACGCACACGCAGAGAGAGGTACCTACAGACAGGAGGGGGGGAGGGAGGGGGGGCGCGCGCACCGGGACGGAGACTCCAGCGACGACGAGCTGCCGCCGCCCGAGCGGGCGCACGCACACGCAGAGAGAGGTACCTACAGACAGGAGGGGGGGAGGGAGGGGGGGCGCGCGCGCACCGGGACGGAGACTCCAGCGACGACGAGCTGCCGCCGCCCGAGCGGGCGCACGCACACGCAGAGAGAGGTACCTACAGACAGGAGGGGGGGAGGGAGGGGGGGCGCGCGCGCACCGGGACGGAGACTCCAGCGACGACGAGCTGCCGCCGCCCGAGCGGGCGCACGCACACGCAGAGAGAGGTACCTACAGACAGGAGGGGGGGAGGGAGGGGGGGCGCGCGCGCACCGGGACGGAGACTCCAGCGACGACGAGCTGCCGCCGCCCGAGCGGGCGCACGCACACGCAGAGAGAGGTACCTACAGACAGGAGGGGGGGAGGGAGGGGGGGCGCGCGCGCACCGGGGGGCTGATTGTGAACCGTTTTTCTGACGGAAACTGAAAGCAGTTTCAGTCAAATTTGACAGATTTACTATAGGAAATCTGTCAAATTTGACTGAAACTGCTTTCAGTTTCCGTCAAAAAAACGGTTCACAATCAGCCCTCGGGACGGAGACTCCAGCGACGACGAGCTGCCGCCGTCCGAGCGGGCGCACGCACACGCAGAGAGAGGTACCTACAGACAGGAGGGGGGGAGGGAGGGGGGGCGCGCGCGCACCGGGACGGAGACTCCAGCGACGACGAGCTGCCGCCGCCCGAGCGGGCGCACGCACACGCAGAGAGAGGTACCTAAAGACAGGAGGGGGGGAGGGAGGGCGCGGAATAGTGTAACAATGGGCGACATTATCGCTGAAGGTGTAAAAAGTGTTTATTTGCGAGGTTGTAACGAAATGCTTCTGTTCTCAGAGAGCATTCGCGTGGCAGCGGTTGCTTTATTCGCGGACGCGCTGGAGGCGTGGCGCGAGCTGCGCGGCGTGTGCGGCGCGCTGGGCGCGTGGCGCGCGCGCGACCGCGCCGCCTACTGCGACGCGCACCTGCCCGCCGCGCTGCCCAAGCTGCTGGCGCCGTATGTGAGGCATCAGGTGAGAGCATAGCCGCGTACTGTGAGCGAACAGCCTGGCGAGGCAAACCCTCGGTCGGTCAAGACATGCCTCGCCCGAGGCAAACGCACGCAGGTGCGAGCCGAGCCGAGCGTAAGCGCTCTATTTTTATATTGGCTCTATAATTGGCTTCCTATAGCTAAATCATTGTCAACTCCGTTAAATTTAAGCTGTTGGATCACCGTTAAATAAATAAATAAATATTTATTTTTCGATCCGTATGGAGTGATACAAAAAATAAACGTATTCAAATTCAGCGCTATTAACACATTCGCATCCTCCTGAAGTTGTTGTCGCTTTATAAGCCATCCCGCCATACATTTTATTAGTGAACCAGTAGGGTGCCTCGGGATTAGAGATGCGGTAGTCTGAGCACACGACTAGGTCCATGGAAGTGAATGTGTTAAACCGTGACGATACATGCGAAGTCGGAACATGCAGCTAGTCTTTATTACTGGTGATAGAGCACCTAATTTCTTACTGAGCTGGTTTTTATATGTTTCAGCTAATACTTTGGAATCCTTTGGCTGATGAAGACAATGAGGACTTTGAGAAAATGGATTGGTACAAGTGAGTTACCTATTGATATTCTTAGCAAATAAACTCCCAAACTTTTGAAGAACAAAATTATTAAAGCAATATTATTAGTTGAACTTCTTTAAAAATCACATCAATGTGAATAAAAGCTATTGAACAGATTTGTAATGTGATATGTATTTGTATTGTGTATGTCCTACCCAAGTGATAAATAAATGTCTGATCCTACGTAACTTTACTTCATTTGTCCCACCGTTCTTCGTCGAAGGTGAATATTTTCATATTTTTTTTACGAGCCTGTAGCGTCCCACTGCAGGGCAAAGGCCTCCTTCCACTTCCTTCCTTCCACTCGTTTCTATTGAGAGTTAGTGTGGTCCAATGTGGGCAGAATGAGAAGAGTTCATCTCTCCACCGTCAATATTTTCTGTGTGTCTGTAATTTGTTTTAATGTAAATGTGGTGTGCAATAAAGTGTTAATCTATCTATCTATCTATCTATCTACTTTCATTATAAATATGTATTTATCCCCAGTTGTCTGATGATGTACGCTGTAGAATCAACTGGGGATGGTCCCGAGCCTGCGTCCCCGCCGTCGGAGCGGGGCGTGCGGGACGACCCCGACCTAATGCTGGTACCCACCATACTCAATAAGGTTGTACTGCCCAAGATTACAGGTTAGTAGGAAATTGTCTAGTCGGTTTTATATACTGCCGCCTTGTTCTCCAAATAACCATGTCTTGTCGTGGTACGCCACGCTATGGATTTCAGAAAACAAAAGCATCGGTGTTGTGATCATATAGCGCTAACAACTGAGCGCTTCCGTGCTTTGAAGAGCATGTTAAATTCTCGGTTCCGGCTTTCAAAGTTTGCCAAAGCCATCTTTAGGCGACCTAAAAACTCCCAGAGCGCGTCAAGTCACCAGAGTTGGCCACTTACTTAATGACGAACAAACAAAGTGATAAATTATCTAACACTACGTGTATCTTTTGTTTCAGAGCAAGTGGAGCAAGCTTGGGATCCGATGTGCGTGCGAGCTTGCGTCAGATTACGCCAGGTATTAGTTCGCGCGGCCGACACGCCGGGCGCTAAGCTCGCGTTACGGCGTCTTGCAGCGGCTGCAGCGCTGAAGATCTCTCAAGCGCTGAATGCTGACGTCTTTCTACCTGCTTTACCGCCTGCGTGAGTTTCTCATAAAGATACAGCCAAGATGTCGTTAGATTGCGTTACGTTTTAGTTCTGTGAGACTCGTGTTACGACGTCTTGCAGCGGCTGCAGCGCTGAGGATCTCTCAAGCGCTGAATGCTGTCGTTTTTCTACCATCTTTACCGCGTTAGTTTTTAAAAATTAAAGTTATGATTGACAAACACAAGCGGCGCGGTGTCGGTGCAAACCTAATTCAATGTGTGTTGTATTGTTTGCAGTGTGATGGAGGGTCCTGGCGGTGCGTTCTGGCGTCGGTGCGTGGGCGCCGGCGTGCGCCTGCTGCGCGGCATGCTGGCGCTCACCGCGCCGCCCGCGCTCCTCACCAACGACGATAACGTACTCGCGCTCATAGGTAACTAACCGACACACATACATTATTGTGCGTTCTGACGTCGCTGCGTGGGCGACGGCTTGCGTCGGCTGCTCTGTATTTTGAATTTCCCATGTGTTATGATAGTTGACGGTTCGCTTGTTGTTCGTCAGAGACGCTATCGTGCGCGGCGGGCGCGGCCCCGGGCGCCAGCATGGCGGGCGCGTGCGCCGCGCTCTGCGACACGCTGCCCCGCGGGGGCGCGCTGCGGCGCCGCGCGCTGCAGCGCCTCGCGCGCCTCGCCGCGCTCGCCACCACGCGCCTGCAGACAGACAACCCTCTGCACATGTGAGTACATACTGTGTACATGTGAGTACATACTGTGCGCCGCGCTCTGCGACACGCTGCCCCGCGGGGGCGCGCTGCGGTGCCGCGCGCTGCAGCGCCTCGCGCGCCTCGCCGCGCTCGCCACCACGCGCCTGCAGACAGACAACCCTCTGCACATGTGAGTACATACTGTGTACATGTGAGTACATACTGTGCGCCGCGCTCTGCGACACGCTGCCCCGCGGGGGCGCGCTGCGGCGCCGCGCGCTGCAGCGCCTCGCGCGCCTCGCCGCGCTCGCCACCACGCGCCTGCAGACAGACAACCCTCTGCACATGTGAGTACATACTGTGTACATGTGAGTACATACTGTGCGCCGCGCTCTGCGACACGCTGCCCCGCGGGGGCGCGCTGCGGCGCCGCGCGCTGCAGCGCCTCGCGCGCCTCGCCGCGCTCGCCACCACGCGCCTGCAGACAGACAACCCTCTGCACATGTGAGTACATACTGTGTACATGTGAGTACATACTGTGCGCCGCGCTCTGCGACACGCTGCCCCGCGGGGGCGCGCTGCGGCGCCGCGCGCTGCAGCGCCTCGCGCGCCTCGCCGCGCTCGCCACCACGCGCCTGCAGACAGACAACCCTCTGCACATGTGAGTACATACTGTGTACATGTGAGTACATACTGTGCGCCGCGCTCTGCGACACGCTGCCCCGCGGGGGCGCGCTGCGGCGCCGCGCGCTGCAGCGCCTCGCGCGCCTCGCCGCGCTCGCCACCACGCGCCTGCAGACAGACAACCCTCTGCACATGTGAGTACATACTGTGTACATGTGAGTACATACTGTGCGCCGCGCTCTGCGACACGCTGCCCCGCGGGGGCGCGCTGCGGCGCCGCGCGCTGCAGCGCCTCGCGCGCCTCGCCGCGCTCGCCACCACGCGCCTGCAGACAGACAACCCTCTGCACATGTGAGTACATACTGTGTACATGTGAGTACATACTGTGCGCCGCGCTCTGCGACACGCTGCCCCGCGGGGGCGCGCTGCGGCGCCGCGCGCTGCAGCGCCTCGCGCGCCTCGCCGCGCTCGCCACCACGCGCCTGCAGACAGACAACCCTCTGCACATGTGAGTACATACTGTGTACATGTGAGTACATACTGTGCGCCGCGCTCTGCGACACGCTGCCCCGCGGGGGCGCGCTGCGGCGCCGCGCGCTGCAGCGCCTCGCGCGCCTCGCCGCGCTCGCCACCACGCGCCTGCAGACAGACAACCCTCTGCACATGTGAGTACATACTGTGTACATGTGAGTACATACTGTGCGCCGCGCTCTGCGACACGCTGCCCCGCGGGGGCGCGCTGCGGCGCCGCGCGCTGCAGCGCCTCGCGCGCCTCGCCGCGCTCGCCACCACGCGCCTGCAGACAGACAACCCTCTGCACATGTGAGTACATACTGTGTACATGTGAGTACATACTGTGCGCCGCGCTCTGCGACACGCTGCCCCGCGGGGGCGCGCTGCGGCGCCGCGCGCTGCAGCGCCTCGCGCGCCTCGCCGCGCTCGCCACCACGCGCCTGCAGACAGACAACCCTCTGCACATGTGAGTACATACGGTGTACATGTGAGTACATACTGTGTACATGTGAGTACATACGGTGTACATGTGAGTACATACTGTGTACATGTGAGTACATACTGTGTACATGTGAGTACATACTGTGTACATGTGAGTACATACTGTGTGCTGCGCTCTGCAACACGCTGCCCCGCGGGCGCGCGTGTCGAAAAACCACATGACAAAGACACAAAGTCATTCCATGCCTATATTATGTAACCCGCAAATTCTAATCTAGAACTTTCTATTTCAGGAAAGCTTTAGAGCAAGCGAGGGCGGTGATAGCGGAGGCGAAAGCGATGGAATGACACTAACTAGAGGGTCTCAGGACTCCGGGTTCCAGCCTTCCAAGATATATGAGTTCAACGAGATGATATCAGCATTATACTGTTTCACAAATACAGTAAGCGGAAGTGAACGTTCAGGCACAGGGCTGTTATTTCTTGTAAAAGATGAGCCAATCTGGGCTAAAGATCGTTGCGTCTATTTTGCAGTGATTCTTAAAGCTTCTACACTATACCGGCGGTAAAACAAACACGCGGTATGTTTGTGTGCAAGCAAATATAACTAAATTCAAACATCGATTTTTACTTCCAACCTAGTGGTTTAAGTATCAAAAATGTTTATTCCAATCGTGCTGCAGCTATACACACAACACAGTACCTATTAATTAATCTTGAATACTTTATCTTATAATCAATGGAAAACGAAGCTTCAAAGTTATTGTTAAAATTCCGAAATGTAAAGTTAGTGCAAGTCCTTTCTCAAAAACTTAATGAATACTTAACTTGGTTGTTTTCAAAGATGGGTCTTGGTTAAAGCATAATGAATATAATTTTGGTAAATGTTGTCTCCCTTAAATGAAAATCAAATAGACATAAGCAAAATAGACTCTGTTAGTTGGTGCTGCTGGATAAAATGTTGTTTCATAAATAATACTGATTTCGTTTTGAATTAAGGTGATTAATAATTAAGATTTTGCTAGATTTCTTGACTAGCTATTTATGTGTAACTATTTGTATATAAGTAAACATGAGAAAAATACATTGACTATGCATTGAATACTGAATTTGTTTCTTTAACTAACTAATAATTTCTTCAAAATGATGATCTTTCTGTCCTTGTCATATATTTCGTGGAAATGGCACAACATTGTATTATTCATCTATTTCCCTCTATCATCCTTCACTTTAGTAAAAGATCAATGCGCTCTTTATTTTACCTGTAAGTAGTTAGGTTTTCGTTTAAATGGTTATTTATGGCCAAATTCTAAAATCGACGTACGGATATCCGTAGGTCCATCACCATAGCAACTTTGTTTTTATATCACAAAATATATGAAACTTTTTGACAGATAACATTGTTATGGCGAAAAGCCTATCGCCATCCGTAAGTTTGTTAGTGAAGATCTTACACCTTTAATGACATCAATAAAAACACAAGTTCGTGTCAAAGGATCTTTATTTCTTTGGCTTTATCCTAAACATTGGAAAGGTTGCCCCGGTCAAAAGCGTCTTTCAATTTGATTCAGTCCTAAATGTAATGGAAAGTCTTATGACATTACCTGAATAGCCTAACCACTATATTAATGAATATAAAAATACACAAAAGGACTCATCTGTACATACCATCATAGAAATAATATACATCTCTTGAATATAAACTTTTTCAGTTTTGACTCGGGACTACAAACAAAATATCACAAAGAAAAGAATCACATTATTTAGTAATTTCCATCATAATTATAAAATCCAAGTGTTAGTATTGTTAGGCGTTTAAAATAATTTTAACCAAACCACATATTCAGTTGCCATTAAAATGAACTAATAAATTATTTACATATTGATAACAGAAATCCAGTTCTGATTTAAAGCTTCTACAAAAATATATTATTTCGATTGAATTTTTATGATACCGGCGATCACTACCAGTATTTGTGTATGGGTATAATTATAACCACTGGGTTATAAAACTTTAATTTATAACTCTAAACCAGTACTTAGATTTATATTAGTAACAAACGTCTTTAACATGATATGAAACCATAAGCGAATTACTTACAATAAATTTATCTAAACTTAACTACAGCGTAATACAAACATTAAAAGTACTTTCATGCAGCGAAAACCGAATTTTCACAACCTGATAATTATAAGCCGCGTACTTCGATATAAAGATCACATTTTATAAAACAAGTTTCTGAGACATTTACACGATGCAGTGGTTCAGAGCGCTGTGTTTACATACATATTTGTATATCTTTTCATGAAACTATTACCACTTATTAACCGAATATGATTCAAATAACTAAAACTTTTAATTGTACCGGGCGTACTGGGCGATGTTCTATTTATATCAATGGACATTCTTATAACAGTTTTTATCTGACTTTCTATTCTAGTGACTATTGAGGTCTGTAAATGAGCAAAACATTACCAAGTAAAGAGCTAAAACTGCAAGTATTAGAAATTTTTACCAGAAGGACAATAAAATGACAAAAAAGAGTATTATAGCGAGTTTGCATAAAGAATGTAATGAGAGAATCAATGATAAAGAAAAACACATTTAAAAAAATTATGCCTATCAGTAAATAGCTCTAACCTTTGTATAGTTAAAATTAACTTCGCAAGTCTTTAGAAAAGCCCATAATATAGAAACTTTGTAATGTAATGCTTGTGGTCCTTGATTATATAACGACGAGCAGAAAATGAATATATAAACTACAAATCCTGTTAAAGAAATAAATATAACTGCTTTGATCATAACATAATAACTTGCAGAAAGTTAAGAGGACAAACATGGCGATAAGTACATAACAATATTACACTAGATTTTTAAACGGAAGCCACCAATATATTATACATGTATAGCTTATATATTCATATTTTAATGCAGGCGAATTTTAAAAGATCACAAACTCAAATTGCTTCAACATATTCCTTGGATGAAGATAGTTTACGAGACAGATTTGTTAGCAAATCGAATGATCAATCAATTTGTTAGTTTAGGACAATGATATATTAAACTGAAAGCTAAGACAACGAAAGGCAAGTCAACCATTCGCCATTTTTCCAACATGGCCGCCAGCATCGATTTCATTCTGAAATATTTACATGTTAATATCCCACTGTAGGGCGAAGGCCTTCCTTCCCTTTCCATCCTGTAGTTCATTCAACAGATGATTTAAAAGTCGTCAATGCAAAGTCATCTATCCAGCACATTTGGCGGTTACTGGACGGGAACATCTTACTAAAATTTTAAAGAATGATTTCAACGAAGATTATAAATAAGGCGCTCTATAGATATTTACACTATAACATAAATTTTAGCTAAATAACGGTAAATATTTGTAAATTCCCACCACGCATTCAACTGGGCATAGACAATAGTCTCTATATGTCACCTACATAACAAATTGTGATCAACACATTTAAGATTGCACTTTACATCTAGCGTAGACAGTTTAGTGTACACAACAGTCGTTGCTTTGTAAAACTATTACTCTGTTTTTAAATACAAGAAAGTCGTAACAACCTTTATCAAAATGATCTTTGCACAGCGAATCACTGGTGGTCTTAAATCAGTGACAAAACTATACTTCATTTCTTGAAGCGAGCTAATAGGAAGACAAAAAAGGCACGGGATTGGTCGTCGAAAATAATTGTTATTCTCGTCATTGGCTAGATTTGACAATTGGCAATTGATTTGACAATTTGACGAGAAAGACAATTATTTTTGACAACCAATCGCGTGAGTTTATTTTTCCTTCCTATTAGCTCGTTTCAAGAAATGAAGTATAGACGTAAAGACAGACGCTACCGTATATCTTTCCAGGACACGTTAAGTTCATTTTCCTGTAACATTGGCCTAAGTAAACTTTACTTTTCTAGCTTGTATTACTTAATTATTTTCTTATATGTGTGTTTTGTCTACTTATGTGTCTATGTTACAAATAAATCAATTATTTATTTATTTTATTTCCGCAGTTTTAGTTACCGAGGTAGGCTCGCGACAGTGTTGTTTTATTTTTCGGTTCGTACTGATAATTTTGTCTATAACGGAATTAACAGGCACAACTGTTTTGGGGCGTTATGAGGTTGTTGGGCCATTTACTCTCAAATCTCTTTAAATTTTGTCAATATACTGTTACATCTCCAAAAGCCCAATAAGTGCAAGCGAGATAGACTAATTACAATGGCCCAGCAACTCAGTTCTATAGTCGATCAGCACCGAATCTATTCTCGCACACAAGTCAAGTATTTCATTTGTATGAAATTATTTCATGCAAGTTACCAGGAGCGGCGCTGCATTGGATTCTCATAAAAAAGAACAGGCAATAGAGTCACCTAGCTTATAAGACTGTACATTTTAAGTGATCCTTGAGATCCTACAGAAAAAACCACATATTTCTTAATAAAAAATGATAAATAAATTATTGATTGAAATAAATAAATGATTTCTTTCTTTCATACATTTAACTCTGTATCGAGGATAGTATTCAATGCTAATGCTACAAGGACCTTAGACCGTAGTTCTAATCGACTTGGTATCGAGGATAGTATTCAATGCTACAGTAAAAGGGCCGTAAGACCTAAACCCTTGGTATAAAGGCTCGTTCACACTTCAATAGCAGTGTTGGGAAGCACTAGGCTGGCGTCCTGTGGTGTCAGCCGACGGCTCGCAGCTCATAACTGCACATGGTGGGGTGTGGGCGCGGCCGCTGAGGCTGGTAAGGCTGCTACACCTAAGTCATTTAAAAGGGAGATTTTAAAGTAAATTCTAACTCTAAAGACGCGGGCACTGCGTTTTTTGAACGCGCAGACTGCGTTTGCATTGATACAAACACGTGGCGAACAAAATTTATTTTATTTATTTTACTATTTATTAAAATACATGCGGCATGCTGTGACTACCCCCATAACTTTATTTTTTCGTATGCATATAAGGTAAATTTCAAAGTAGAAAACTAGAAAGATCAAGGTGGGCGGTTAATTGTCTTTTTTAAACTTACGTGATCAGAACACATTTTGTAAATTATATGAACGGGTATTTATCACGTTACCTTTTTAATTAAGTATATACCGACGTTTCGAGACGGATTGCACCGCTCGTGGTCGCGGGTCGACTATGGTCAATTCATATCTATACTAATATTATAAAGAGGTAAAATTTGTTTGTTTGTTTGACGGAGGTAATCTCCGAAACTACTGGACCGATTTAAAAAAATCTTTCACGGGTGTGTATAATGGACTGTCCGGGAGGTTAAAGGCTATATTTTATCCCGGTAGCTCCATGAGTACACCCGTGCGAAGCCGGGACGTGCTACTAGTAATTAATAAAACGGGCGGTTAATTGCCGCTGAGTATAGATTAATTAACGACATTGTCAAGGTGGCCAACAAGACCTGGATGCGATCAGCCCAACACCGGAAGGAGTGGCAGAAATTGGAGAAGGCCTACACCCAGCAGTGGGTTGAATATGACACAGGCTGAATATGATGATGATGATAGATAATTGACGACCACTGTGGCGCAGTTGGGTGAACGCCCGGCTGAGATGCGGAGGTCGCGGGTTCGATCCCCGCTACGGGACAAATGTTTGTATGTTCTGCAGATATTTGTTCCGTGTCTGGGTGTTTTCTATCTATAATATGTATGTATTTACAAAAAAAAAAGTATCTAAGTATTATCAGTCATCTGGTTACCATAACACAAGCATTAAGTTGCTTAGCTTGGGACTAGATGACGCTGTGTGGAATGTCCAAAGATATTTATTATTTATTTATTTAATTATGTTTACCGATCTCGCCCCTCGCAATGTTGATGTGTTGCGTCCTGGCGGCGCGTCTCTGTCGTCGCGAGCGGCGTGCCTCAGAGACGTGAGCGACCGCGGGGATCAGCGGCGCCGTGTCCTCTGTGTTACCGCTGCAATACACACTGTTATGTACATACTTATATTTTGTTTACAATATTATATATTAGCAAATGGAGATCCGTGGTCTCTGCCTACCCCCATGGGAAAGAGGCGTGATTTTATGTATGTATGTTAAGAAGAAGTTTGTTTGTGAGAGATAATAAATATAATGATTGAATTATTGACAACTAGCTGCGCCCCGCGGTTTCACCCGCGTAAGTCCCGTTCCTGCGGGAATATCGGGATAAAAAGTAGCCTATGTGTTAATCCAGGGTTAATCCAATCTACATACCAAATTTCAACCAAATCGGTCCAACCGTTTTTGCGTGAAAGAATAACAAACATACATTCTCACAAACTTTCACATTTATAATATTAGTAGGATAGTAGGAAGGATTGACGACCTCTGTGGCGCAGTTGGGCGAACGCCCGGCTGAGATGCCGAGGTTGTGGGTTCGATCCCCGCTACGGGACAAATGTTTGTATGTTCTGCAGATATTTGTTCCGTGTCTGGGTGTTTTCTATCTATATGTATGCATTTACAAAAAAAAAATATCTATGTATTATATCAGTCATCTGGTTACCATAACACAAGCATTAAATTGCTTACCTTGGGACTAGATGACGCTGTGTGGAATGTCCAAGGATATTTATTTTATTTTAATTATATAGCTCTTGTAAACTTACTTTCATTTAGAAAATACAGGTCTTTGCGTCTATACTATACTCTGTTCACAGATTCGATCGAAAAATAAACCAACTAAATGTGTTGTCTATAAATTTTGGTTCATAGGTAGGTATTTTGTATACGTGTAAAGAAACCATTATATAAGAATACATTACATAAAGCAATGTGAAGTCGCCCTGTTTTCTCATAATGTTTTCCTTCACCGTTTAGAGCTCGTGATAATGTGATAGACATTATATTAAACATACAATATATTTGTATTTACAAATGTTTAGCTAGGATTCGATCTCAAAAAATGTTCAGAATATGTTATCCTCTATTGAAAAATAAAGCAACTTACTTTTCGTCATTACTAGCAGCATTGTTTATGTGCTCAGTGTCGTTTGGTGGGGATGGAGGAACCTGCAATAGATATACAGAACTTTATTGAACACATACATATATATAAATAAATGATCGATTGATGACTGTAAAGCTATACATAACTGTAAATATGAAATGAATATAATAACCTCAGGTTCTCCATTGGTGCGCGCGCGCAGCCTCGCCATGAACCTAGTGGCTCGCGCGAATGGATTCTCTCGTTGCTCATCAAATGTACCACCCTGGAATTAAACGTATTGGTTTATCTTTACTTGGTCACTTACTAACAGAGATATTATCTACACTAATTTATACTTTCACCGATGTGTAGAATGGACCATTGGGATAGATGGTTATAGGCTATATTTTATCCCGGTCGTTTCATTAGTATACCCGTGCGAAGCCAGGACGTGCTGCTAGTTAACAGTGGTTCGCTGTCGCTGTGGTCGGCGGGGCGACGCTCGCCCGCCGCCAGCACGCGACGCTTGCACACCGGACACACGCGCTTGTTCTGTATATACCTGTGTGTGTGTGTGTGCAGGCAGCAGTGGTTCGCTGTCGCTGTCGCTGTGGTCGGCGGGGCGACGCTCGCCCGCCGCCAGCACGCGACGCTTGCACACCGGACACACGCGCTTGTTCTGTATATACCTGTGTGTGTGTGTGTGCAGGCAGCAGTGGTTCGCTGTCGCTGTCGCTGTGGTCGGCGGGGCGACGCTCGCCCGCCGCCAGCACGCGACGCTTGCACACCGGACACACGCGCTTGTTCTGTATATACCTGTGTGTGTGTGTGTGCAGGCAGCAGTGGTTCGCTGTCGCTGTCGCTGTGGTCGGCGGGGCGACGCTCGCCCGCCGCCAGCACGCGACGCTTGCACACCGGACACACGCGCTTGTTCTGTATATACCTGTGTGTGTGTGTGTGCAGGCAGCAGTGGTTCGCTGTCGCTGTGGTCGGCGGGGCGACGCTCGCCCGCCGCCAGCACGCGACGCTTGCACACCGGACACACGCGCTTGTTCTGTATATACCTGTGTGTGTGTGTGTGCAGGCAGCAGTGGTTCGCTGTCGCTGTCGCTGTGGTCGGCGGGGCGACGCTCGCCCGCCGCCAGCACGCGACGCTTGCACACCGGACACACGCGCTTGTTCTGTATATACCTGTGTGTGTGTGTGTGCAGGCAGCAGTGGTTCGCTGTCGCTGTCGCTGTGGTCGGCGGGGCGACGCTCGCCCGCCGCCAGCACGCGACGCTTGCACACCGGACACACGCGCTTGTTCTGTATATACCTGTGTGTGTGTGTGTGCAGGCAGCAGTGGTTCGCTGTCGCTGTCGCTGTGGTCGGCGGGGCGACGCTCGCCCGCCGCCAGCACGCGACGCTTGCACACCGGACACACGCGCTTGTTCTGTATATACCTGTGTGTGTGTGTGTGCAGGCAGCAGTGGTTCGCTGTCGCTGTCGCTGTGGTCGGCGGGGCGACGCTCGCCCGCCGCCAGCACGCGACGCTTGCACACCGGACACACGCGCTTGTTCTGTATATACCTGTGTGTGTGTGTGTGCAGGCAGCAGTGGTTCGCTGTCGCTGTCGCTGTGGTCGGCGGGGCGACGCTCGCCCGCCGCCAGCACGCGACGCTTGCACACCGGACACACGCGCTTGTTCTGTATATACCTGTGTGTGTGTGTGTGCAGGCAGCAGTGGTTCGCTGTCGCTGTCGCTGTGGTCGGCGGGGCGACGCTCGCCCGCCGCCAGCACGCGACGCTTGCACACCGGACACACGCGCTTGTTCTGTATATACCTGTGTGTGTGTGTGTGCAGGCAGCAGTGGTTCGCTGTCGCTGTCGCTGTGGTCGGCGGGGCGACGCTCGCCCGCCGCCAGCACGCGACGCTTGCACACCGGACACACGCGCTTGTTCTGAGTCAGCCACGGATCTATGCACGCCGAGTGGTATGCTGGAACACACAAAAAAATCAAGCCTTTACATCTTTACTAGATAATTTATACAGCGTCAGTACTCGATCGTACGAGAATTTGGTACTCTTAAAATCAGGTTTCACAGGATTACGTCATAGAAAATTGTCACAAAATCAATTAGTTCCCCCGATATTTTGCAAAATTCAACGCCAATGTGGCGCTACAGTCGATTTCAAGAGTGCCAAAACACAATAAAAGACAAGATTTGAATTGGATATTGCGATTGTGCGTCAAGAGTACCCTAGCGTTAGAGGTACAGGCAATAGAGTCACCTAGCTTATAAGACTGTACATTTTTAAGTGATCTTTCCTACAGAAATAAACTCATTTTTCTTTCTTTCTTTAGTTATCTCTTACTCACCATGTGCACACGGCAGCACTCGCAACTTCTCCCCCTCCTGGTAGTCGTCGAGGCAGATGGCGCAGGTCTCGTAAGGATCTCCCTTACTGAACTTGCAGGTCGGTATTTTCTTCAGCGAGCGGTTCGGAAGGCGGTGCCGCCGCGCGCGCTGACGGTCCTTTATGCATTTTACTATCTGATACATAATAATGCACATAAAATAACTAGTAGTTCGCCTCGAACGAGATCTCGCTCGCCGGTGGTTGTGTATATTCGTTTTTATCTGTGTTTGAAAGAATTTACTTCAGAGGTCTACTAAAAAATATTGAGGATCTAATGAGAACTAAGTACCTAAAGCCGATTATTATTCCTTGAACTAATAGATAGTAAAGCGATTTTGAGTGTGCATTATTTACAATATAGGTTTTGATTAAAAACTCTTTGAATTTAGAGTCAAACCTTAGGCTCTAAACCTATTTTATATTCAGTATGTCATTTATTTATTTATTTATTTATTTATTTATTATTTGGAAAACCAACAGCTACAGTAGACAATATTAGAATCAATTATAGCTCTAGAAAGCCAATTACAGGTTCTCACTGATAGTAACATAATATTAATCAAAGATGTGAACACTAGCTAAGAATGTAACTTGTATAAGATTGTATAAATAAACTATAACACATACCTACATAAGAAAGACTCTATAGATAACAATATAAATATGAAAGAAGAAAAACAAAATACAAACAACTAATCATTAAAGAAATGCTGTGCTAAGCATCGCCTTGCCTCGCCAATGCTACTACCAAATGGGTCAATGTTCGCTGTTCTACTAAATTTATTAACGATATCACTCGCTCTTAACAAATAAGAATTTTGTCTATAATTAGTGGAGGCTACCGGAACCGTAAGCGGAGGGTTATGTCTCAGAACCCTTCGTGGGACAGTAAATTGAAGTTTGCTAAGTAGGTCTGGACAATCTACAACATTGTGAATAATTTTAAGGATATATAGATAATCTGTAATATCGCGCCTATTTTTAAGTGGTAAAAAATGAAATTTTTTACAGAGTTCAACATAGTTAAAATCATGATAGGGGATCGTCATGTTGGTTTGATCCTGTCATGGCACTACTTTCGATGACAAATGTGTTGCCCGCGGTTATTTCAAACATTTTGTCAAAAATCATTTTGCATTAATTTACTTATATTTCTATAAAAAAATACTTGATGGTATATGTAAGAGCATAAGTTTTTACGAGGGTGTTTCGACTTAAAACATTTTGGTATTTTGTTCGTTGTAAAGTGGCAGTAACATTGGTTCAAGGAAACTATTTAGTAAGTTGAATCCTTTTTCCATTAAAAAGTCGTTAGGTTCGTCAAAAAGAGTTAGGAGTTAGAAACACCAACCAAAATAATAAAGAAGAAGAAGAACGATTTTCTGAGCTGCGATTTCACCAATACTTATAGAAATGGGAGCTCAGGTTATAGCAGTCATGATTTTTTTACATTTATCGATGTTATTCAAAAACTTTACAACTTAGAATAAAAAGTAAAACCATTTTGGAATGTATAAACAAAGCCCTTTCATATGACACCCCACTCAATGTATTTGAACAACTTTTATTTTTTTTCATCCCCTTCGGAACCAAATATCTTTACAACCCCTTGACCGATTCAACTCATTAGGTTACTGGCTTACCCACTTACCACTACCTATATACCTACCAAGTTTCATGAAGATTGGATTAACGATTCGACAGTTATGCCGGAACATACAAACAAACAAATGAACACAACATACAAAGCAAAATTACTCCACTTGCCACTAAGATCTTCGTTCGCTTCGCTCACTCGATCGATAATAATAATCATCCTAGCTTTCGGCTAAATAATAGTAATAATCAGCTTTCGGCTACGGCGACTTCGTTTCTGCTATGTATTATGAACTCTAAGATGCCAATATTAGTGGCCGATTCTGACTAAAATTAGGTAAGTTTAGAACTGTCACTCAGACTGTCATTTTATTTTGAACTTTAATGGGAACGAAATAAGAGCTTTCGAATAGGAATTTTTAATTAGTCAGTGCCCCGCCGAATCACCACCAGTGTCACACAGAATCACCGCTATTGTCTAGGGGTCTTATTCATAAAAACTTGACAATTTAATACAGGTTTTAAGAACGTTTTTTTCTTGTCACCCATATGTCAACGAAAAGAGATAGCAACAGATTTAATATGCGTTTTAGCTAATACAGGTTTAATACAGGTTTTAGGTCGAATATGCATAATGGGGTAAGTATATAAATACACGTGCTTACCATAAATATGAGTATAACAAGCAAACACAGCAACACCACGATTGCGAACGGCAGTAGAAGGTGCGTGTTGATGTTGAACGGCAGTTCGCTGTTCACCATTATATAGAAACTGTTAACAAAACATAACTGTCATTATATTTATACTATTCACATTTCATAATGTCACTTACGTGTGGTACCTACAGGGGAATTACTCGCGTAAAAATATAGAGCTGCAAACAGTTTAACCGTTATAATTGTGAACGGAAATCAGTGTTTGTGGTTACTCAGTACAAATATTTTTTGTAAGTACCTTATATTCACCGACAGCTCGCCGAAAGAATGTTAAAAATATTTAATGTTCATCGATATTATTTACAGTGATGGCTATTCACTAAACTTTACTAAACAAATTAGCTTAAAGTCCAGTAGTTTTAACTTCTGATGAAGTTAAAGTCAAGATGCAATAAAATTGTGAGGCACTTAAAGACTTTATGAGATATGCCAGTGATTATCCCACTAATATTATAAATGTGAAAGTTTGTGAGAATGTTTGTTATTCTTTCACGCAAAAACGGCTGGACCGATTTGGTTGAAATTTGGTATGTAGATAGGTGATACCCTGGATTAACACATAGGCTACTTTTTATCCCGATATTCCCGCGGGAACGGGACTTACGCGGGTGAAACCGCGGGGCGCAGCTAGTACAAAAATAAAAATAACTCACCCATTAGTGTAAAGATATTCGTCCGATAGAATGAGCCCGGCGAGGTCGCTGACGAACACAGACGGTATTATGATTCCGTCCGAGTCATCCGCCGTCATAATCACTGAAACAATCATTGACGTGACAACTCACAAGTGATGGCCTCCCACTGGCGCGTAAAGTCAGCTGAACGCGACGTTAACGTCGCGCACATGATATTGCGTTGCGAACGTTGCGTTGCGCAATGGTGCGTCGCGCACGTGATTCTATTGCGTTGTGAACGTTGCGTTTGTGCGACGTTCACGTTGCGAGGTCGCAAGGCGATTGCTTGCCAATGGAGGCTCGCGACGTCAACGTCGCGTCTGCGAAGCGTTTGCGCTGCCCAAAGAACGCCACCGCTCTTAAAACGCTAGTGGTATAGCGGCCTTACAAGTGATGGCGACCTTCATGCGGTCTAAGAGTCCCGGTATCAGAGTTAGCCACTTGCTCTTACGAAAATACATATTTTATAACAATATGAGAACTTTAGCACTTTTAAAGTGCATTTGGCACACTCCGAACTCGTGAAAATAAGGTCCAGAGTACTAAAACTATTTCTGTGGTAGTTTAAGCACAAATTTCAAAAGAAATCGGATAACGGAGGCCAGTTCTAGCGCGTAAACTACCACAAAAATAGTTCTACAAGCACTCTGGACTGTATTTAACAAGTTTCGAGTCGGATTAGACTTAGTGCCAACCCGCTTAACATACAAGCTACCGAGATAAGTGCAGATTAAGTGCAAAACATGAAGTCAACAAGAGATAAATGTAAACAAGACATTCATTGACTTACAACATTGTTGTGTCGTTATGAGGAATGCGATGATAAAATATTTCTTTATTCCTCTTTTATCATGTTTTACAGTAGTTCTTTGTAAAATGAATTCTGATGAAGCATTTAATTCAACTAAAGTTATGTCCTGGCTTTGTTTAGTTTATCTGTTCTCTTGTAAGATAAAAAGGTATGATAGTACTATATGATACCTAATGTGATCACTTGATCGTTAAAATAACATATCTACTATTTAAACTATCGCGACTTGGAAACATATTTATAAACGTCGAGGTAAATAATATGATTTCATTACGCGATTAAGGGGACTTATTATATTTATTGTTATTGTAACGTATTTATAAATATTACGGGAGTTATTATTTATAAATATGTTAAAATAACAATAAATATATTAAGTCAAAAAAGCAAAACCACAGATAGATAGGTTATTGAGACTGGCAGTTAGCATTGTAAAATAAAACCAAATTTAATTAGATTTAAAACTTACCACATCCTCTCATCCATCTGTCTTTACACTTTTACACTAGTAATAATATTGCAATTTGTCCTAGATTTTATGATGAAACCAATACACGCTTTTATTTAATTTAGATAAAGAAAGCTTCCTTGATTATTAACTTTTCATTGTGTAGGGATTAGAGACAGAGCCACCCTGTGTCACACACAGATTTCTTCGTATTTTTTTTAATAATATTCTAAAGCAGTTTTTAACTAAATGAAAGAGCATCCGTCTAGATGACCAAATGCGGAATAAGAAAACGCCCCCGAGCCTGGCCGAGTAATGCACAATAAAAACAATATTATCATCAGTAGGTAATGTTCGTCATTGGACAGATTATTATTTAAAATGTTAATTTTTATACCGTTAAATAAAAACAGGCTCGCGACGTTAACTTCTTTCTGATTCTGATTCGCTGAGCGAACTATGTATTGTTACATCTGATTTAAGAAGGCTGTTGGACCTCTAATAAATAGAAATAAAAAAATCATGCATAGTCCTAAGACCAAGAGCTTTTGTCTAACAAGTAGCGAAACCGCGAAAATACAATTTTAAGCGGCATCACATTTGACATTTAAATTATGTTAACTGTCAAATATGACAGCTTACCGTCGTATTTGACAGTTTGCCGTGATAGCGATAAACCTCTGTTTCGAGACAAGTTAAGCAATAGCCGTGCATTTGCCAGCGCAAACTCTAAAAACTCTCTTTTAGGACAGTTTTTCGAGTTTTTTTGAGAAGTAGAACTCGACTTGAGTTTATTGGTGAGTACGTACTGACCTAGCTCACTGGACTCTACTTGTGTTTAGTAGTATGTACTGGCCTAGCTCACTGGACTCTACTTGTGTTTAGTAGTATATACTGGCCTAGCTCACTGGACTCTACTTGTGTTTAGTAGTATGTACTGACCTAGCTCACTGGAGTTGACGTTGTGCACGATGGCCGCGTCGTAGCCGGCCGCCTGCGCGTTACGGATCTGCGTCTCGAACGTACAGTTGTGTCTGCAACAAACATACAATCAGTCAGACACACTTATCAATAATCATAGTAAATATCCTTTGTCATTTTACACGGTCTCGAGCGGGCCTTCGCCCACAGCACTACGTTCTAACAAATTAGAAGGTCTCATCGGGCATGTCATATTGGCAGGTGAGTTACAAAGAAATTATCATTGTTGTATGGATTTTTCGAGAGCATTGCTTACACATTAACTACGTTATTTATAAAGATAAGCAAAAAATAGCAACATATATCATAGCCGTTCTAGTTCAAGTAAAACTCACTTGGCAATGAGCACGATCCACCGTCCAGTGAAGTTGGGCTCATCGACCGGCGGCTTGGTAATGTTGGTGCAGCCGTCGTCCGGCACACCGGCCACCAGGAACCCGCGGAGACCCTCGATAGGGATGTCATCTCCAAAGTCCGCCGGCATATCACGGAACTCCTCCATTATCTGAAATCAAGACAAAGTTTTAATAAATTAGCATACTCAGCCGTTCGTGTCCCACTGCTGGGCAAAGGCCTCCCCCCATTCCTTCCGGACGTCGCGATCTTGTGCTAGTCTCCCAGTCGGATGTAAAATTGTAGAGTTCGTCCCGCCACCTTCTTTTAGGTCTGCCGCGTCGCCTTCGCGCCGGGTCAGGGACTCAGTGGCTACCTTTGCCCACAGCTCACTTGGCATGCGAAAGACAATATGTTCAGCCCAGTTCCACTAGCTTAGTTATAAGTAATGTGATTCTCCTAAATTTACATAGTTATGCAATGGGGAACCGGTAGAACAAGTGTTTGTATACCACATCAGATGCTTTGTTTGAAAATTGTGTAACTAACTCTATTTCGAGAACAATATGATTTATTATCGGTTATTCAATGTGTACCTTCGTCGCTCGTATTTGATGTGTCATCATTATCTCTACTTGATTTTATTTGTGGAAAAGTTATTGTACTCTCTGCATTCTACTCTACAGCATTCCTTCTGTGTTTTCTATACTTCTATACTAATATTATAAAGAGGTAAAATTTGTTTGTTTTTTTGACGGAGGTAATCTCCGAAACTACTGGACCGATTTTAAAAATTCTTTCACGGGTGTAGAATGGACTGTCCGAGTGGTTATAGGCTATATTTTATCCCGGTAGCTTCATTAGTACACCCGTGCGAAGCCGAGACGTGCTACTAGTCTTTTATACTCAGATAGAACCAATCAGTCAGCCTTATTTGGAGTGCCCAGTTTACATGCACTTGTTTGTTTCAAGTTTCAATGTTACCAGCCACTTGAACATGATTGCCAGTCATTGGGTTCAAGAAAGATGGCCATGAATGCCATGATGAACAAAGTTAATAGTAAATGGAGAGGATTGATAAACAACGAGGAAGAATATGCTATTGACAACAGGGATTCCCCAGTAGGTAAGACACTGTACAATAATATCGTTTGATTTTCGTGTGGTACATCTTTGTTTCGATTTGCGGGCTGAAAAGCCCTATAGAATTTTCATTATGGTCAACTTGGCCCGCGGGCTAATATCAAACCTTAGTGTGTTTTGATCGCAAAAGTTTAAAAAGGCAATTACATAGTAGTTATCTGTAGGCGTTTTCGTTTCAGATAACATAACTACCAGTCGATATATCATTTAAAGATATATTCACGTGCGTGATACTTCCGCTTAGACACAGAACATGTTATGGAACGTTCCGAAGTCCATTAGTTCTGTAAAATATGAGTTATGCTACTAGACTTATAGCTGATTTTAGTGCGCTGAAGATTGTGCGTGATTTATAAAATTTAATTATGAACAGATCATCTCAATCACGCAGAGATTTAGTTGACACCTCAGAAACTTTAACATTAAAGACTGTTCAACCTGTTCATTCTTAGAGAATGTTCATTAGTACTTAATTGAAAATGATTATAAAAATGTATAACTATAACGATTAGAGAATTAGAGAAGAGGCCTTTAACCAGCAGTGGGTGTTACCGGCTGGGTAGATAGATAGATAGAAATCGATTAAGAATCGCTTGCGATGCAAAAAAAGCACGATCAAAGATTTATTATAAAGATGTTTTAGAACTCATCCACAACAGATACCAGAATGCTCAAAGGTAAATGAACTCACAAAATGTTGCATTCCGACGATATGCAGGACCTTCACGGCGTTTACTGCGAGGTGGGGCAACATTGTGATATATCCACATCCAGTTCAGAAACTACCAGTTACATATTTCATCCAATACCACTTCGACTGCAACAATCCACTGTAGCGTTTACCATCAATATTGGATTATCACGAGCATTACAACAAGTCACACTTTTTATAACACCTTTTTAATTTGTAGCAATTATAACATTGTAGAACTTGCGCACAGTAATGAAGACGCGATAGTACTGGTTATCGGATGGAAATATTCCCTTGTACTCGTGCAGATAATGTTTATCGTAGTATTTATTTACTATGTAAACAGTTTACTTTGATAGAAAAAATATCGACGACTAGCTTTAATCGACAGGCTGTTGCGAAAGACGCGTTACTTGAAATTAAGTTTTAAGCCTTTTTACTTGTGCTACTGAGATCTGTAACTTAGATCAGAGCCTAGAGATTATTCCGATTATTCATTGTAAATTGTTCTTTGCGTTTTTATTAATCTTAAATGCTTCTTCTTGCCTTTTTCATCTACTGAATATTTACGCCTACGCAGTTCATTTTAGAACTGATCGGATAAATTTACGAGTGAGGTGTGCCATAATATTTGGAACATTTTTGCCTTACAATGTGTGTAGTATCAGTGAATTTTAATTTACCGGCTTCATTAAAAAACAGAATCAACAGTTTTCACGTAAAACATGTGTATCATTCAGAAGATATATTATGAAACATTACTCTACTGTGACCGAAATTAGGAAGTCCTTCATATAGGATGCGATTTTCAATTAAATGAATTCTGTTGCCCTTAGTTCAAAATTAGATCTTATTTCCAGGTGGTTTGGGTTCTTTGATAGTGCCTTAAATGGCAAACTACCGAGGCTCAGACAGCATGGCTGGTAAGTATTTATTATTCGTATCAATACAGATATTCCACGTTTCAATTTTTTTCAGTCAAAAAATTATTTTAGCTTTTCTTTTAAACTTTTTAAATTCTTTATTGGATGACTTTTTCACTACAGTTTACGTCAGTATCCAAAGGTTTTTACTGCCTGTATTTTATGTAAGAGTAAATACATTAATAAACTGTATGTACCGTGTAATTAATTACATTGTGCAATTATTCATACTACATAACGCACACGCTTGACTGATTAGCAAGCTAACACAGTAGCGGGATTTATTGCACATTGAACTGAAGACTTCATTGAGTACGGTAACTACAGCAATATTATTATACACTCGCAGAACGAAAAGTCTGTCCAGTTTTGAAATCAGTTTGTTTGACGTGTTACAATTACAAGCACATGTTATCTTTTCAAACTGCGACTAGACTAAAGTGTTGTGTCAAATAGTTATCAAACTAGAAAGCAAAAACATATTTTTACCTTTTCCTACCGAGACTGTACAAGGAACGTATCATCAATTTTCGAGTGGTATTATAGTTAAGGGCAGTGGCAGACCACCCACCCGATGGTCTGATGATATCAAAGCTCATGCCGGGACAGACTGGACCAGAAAAACCGTTAATAGAACAGAGTGGAGAAAGATTTGAGAGGCATACGCCCTGCAGTGGACAAATATATGCTGAAGAAGAAGAAGAAGAAGATAGTTTAAGGCTAGATATATACGTCCGATTTTTTTATCATTCATCTGATCAGATTTTCGGCTAAAAGAATATATCAACAGTCTAACTATCCTCGAGACCCGGTCAAGTGTTTCAATAGTATGAGACTTTTAGTTCATGCAAGTTACCGGAAGCGGCGATTGGAATACACAAGTTTATGACCTGGAAAAACAAACGATACTTCTTTTATCCGTGTGAGGATCACGCATAGCCGCCTGGTTTACTTGTTCCTAAAAAACATGGGACCAAACGCAAGACTATACCTACAGATGCCCACTCTCAATTATTGGTCGTTAAAGATAAGGAACTGCAATTCCATAAAGCCAATGAATGTGGACTCATACTAGATGTTGTCTATTCTGTGCCGAAATCAATGAGAAACGATTAGATTCGTTGACCTTACATCATTTTATCTTCCGTTGTGTTTTATCATTTCGGCCAGTGGGTTATCCAGTCTAACCCACATTCTTATTTATTTGAATAGGTACATGCATTGTATAGTTCTATTTCTCTATTCGATTTACTTCGCTTAATTAAATTAAATTTAACAAAATGGTAAACCAGGCGCAGCAGAAATATTGAACCACGAAGATTTTCATACCCCTATCGTTATTTATTGGCTTCAAGAGTCGAATCCACACCATAAATTAATATGCGTTGTTATTAAGAGCTCTTTAGGAGTTAATTAATTATAACACATCGAAATAATATATTACACTGATAAGATTTTTTCATCAAGTTTCTGTTAAGTACTTAGTTGTTTCAGCGTGTAAAATAAACAATTCCTATAGATAAAGAACGATAACATGCTGCCGAATATTACGAAAACATCTGCACAATGCACTATTTTTACTACGCAGATGTTTTAAAAAAAAGAAGTAACACATTTTGCAGATTACGGTAACGAGATGAAATGAAATCGATATTGAGACCTGTTGGAAAATTTTGGTCTATAGCATTTGTCATGTTTCGGTTTATGTTGGTTAAAACTAAACTCAGACTTCATCAACATAATCTGAAACATGAAAAGTGTTACGCTATAATTATCGTCTTTGTTTTAAAGAGTAGTGGCGTTCTTCAGACTACAATACTCAATTCGCCTTTTACAAACGCATTTGATTGAGAAAAATATTGGACAAGAGTAGTGTTTTTGTATTAGGTACTTAATTTATATGTTGTAAGTGATATGAATACATTCACCCTTTCCCATAGCCGGATTAGCCGGTACTTTAACTGCATACTTAAGTGTATTAATAGAAAGTACAAGCAAGTATATTTAAGTAATTGTTTTTTCAAAAATATTTGTTAATCATATTTACTAGAAAAATTAAACCTACACTGTCAGAAGGCAATCTTACTTCCTACCCTACTAATAAGTACCTACTAGGTACTACTATAAACGCGAAAGTAGGAATGTATGGATGTACTCGTTTGATTTTTCACGCGAAAACTACTGAATGGATTTAGTTGAAACTTGGAGTACTTTGACAAAGTTTATGAAATGGAAATAAATAGGCCACGGGGGCGAAGCCGCGGCCAAGTAAGCTTTGATAACAACTAGGTTAGGTATGACCTTACAGCCAAAACCTAGCCCACCTTAGCTAGACAGGAAACGGCCCTTTTATCGCAATGTTTTATCTAATTCATAAAACTATCTGTTCACTATCACGGTGGTGGCATTGAGACAAAATATAACAATTGATAGTGATGGTTTAAAATTTTTAAGTATCCTATGTAGTTTTAGTTATAATAATGAGAAAGTTTGTATGGATGTGTGTGTGTGTATGTTACGTTTTCACGATTACTGAACGGCATTCCGTTCCGTTCTAACCGAATAACACATAGACCACCATTTTTCCAGGTTGGTATGACACAAGCAAAGCGAGTAAGCTAATTCATAATTTTTGTCTCAAAAGGAGATGTTAAATAAATAATGTATCTTTCCGATTCTCTTTACTTACCGTTTTCTATCCGGATAGAAATTATTTAATAACTAACAACTAACTTGTTGATTGTACAATGTATCGTACTTAGTTTCAACATTGTCTGATCATACAGTTTCATACAGTCCGCCCTTGATATTAGGTTCCAGTTACCTCCGGATTCAGGTCAAATATTGAGTGAGGCTTCACACATTACACACTACAGTATTAGGAATCTGTTCTTTAAATTGTGGTTGGTACACACGTGGTCGTACATTAACACAATAATATTATCAAGAGGCAATGTTGGTTTGTTTGACGGAGGTAATCTCCGAAACTACTCAGCCGATTTCAAAGAATTTTTGAAATCGGTTAAGTTTCGAAGATTACCTCCGTCAAACAAATAAACAAACCAACATTACCTCTTTGTAATATTGTGGTATAGATATAAGTAAGGCGATAAAAATCGTAATACATACCTAAGAAAGAACTTTCTTATAACTGCGAAGTCAGGTCTAGTCGCTAGTGTAAATAAACATATTTAAACATACTCTTAGCACTAATGGATAAAGAAAACATTAACCTAAGCAATGATGATATCAGTGCAATACAAGATAAACTAAGATAAATTAAACAAAGAAAATAGTCACACAAATAGCTTTATGACTTAGCAGTGTGATACAATAACGCGCATGTGATGTTTTGAACTTTAAACACCATCTACCTATGTAATTTTATTGAGCAAGGATGTATTTACTCAGTTTGCCTTTAGCATACCTATCTTCCGATTGGTTATTTAGTACAGTACAACTGTATTTGCTTAAAATGGTATATTCAGGCATTACAAAACAAAACGTCATGCATAAAATTAAGTTAGACATATCTTTTATACCTTACATTTATCCAACAATAGCACTTAACAACAATAACTTCAAATATAAAGAGATGGAAAACAAAGGCCAAAAATCTACACTTATAATATTATAAAGAGGAAAACTTTGTTTGTTTGTTTGTTTGTTTGGTTGTAATGAATAGGCTCAAAAACTACTGGACCGATTTTAAAAATTCTTTCACCATTCGAAAGCTACATTATCCACGAGTGACATAGGCTACTTTTTATCCCGATATTCCCGCGGGAACGGGACTTACGTGGGTGAAACCGCGTGGCGCAGCTAGTATAATATAAAAACAAAAGATTGCAAAAAACTAAAGGATATGCTGTATTGTAAGTATAATCAGTATATGTATAGTGTATGTATAATATACATAAGTGACACACTGAAAGGAAAGACTAAAAAAATGTGTTTTTGGTTACATTTTGTCTGAATAATAAATAATGTAAAAAACTGCAGCTGTAACATTGTAATCACTATAAACAGGATACAATTATTATAATTTTAGTAACAGTAGGTAAAGGACTTGTTTAATTTGTAATTGTCTATAGAAATTAATCTAAAATATTTATTGGCTTTAGTTTAGAATTTATAAAATTTCCCTTTAATTCGTAAGTTTAGAAAAACAGGGTGCAATAGCTGGGATTCAATCAGATTCATCATAGATTCAGCAAATGACAAGTACAGAAATGTACTGAATTTATGGTACAAATAAAATAGATACAAAACGCCATGACCTAGTAGTTTGGTTAACTTATTGTCTGGTCTGGTTAGGAATAGGTGTCACCTAGCTCAAAAAATATTCTAATGTTGGTACCATGCAAACAAAGCAGGTATAATATGTTTATAATATTATAATACATTGATTCATTTTATTGTGTGAAACAGGTTTTCAAAAATATTCAAATTTGCATTCAGGTCAGAGACCAACAAATGTTTAGTTGTTTTAGTTTATTTTCTAAGGATGTAAGTTCAACAGGTTTTGAAACACAAAGTTGTAATGATAATGAACTTTTCTAATAAACTTATGATTGACTGATTAATTTATTATATTCATGACATAAATAAATAAATCCTCTCTTAACTAAGACATTGTAGAGGATTACAGGACTTTACATGATCAAGAATGGCCTTAATTCACAAAAACTTACACTTTTAATATTATCATAACCAGCTGATTCTTTAATTTCTATAGACACGTGTGAAAGCCTAAGAAAAGATGGATGGACTGTGTGTGTGCAGATATGTGTGTGAAAGGAGTGAGTACTGAGATGACGAGCGATAGAGGGAAATGGAAGAAAGAAACGTGCTGTGCCGACCCCACTTAGTGGGATAAGAGCAGGGAGATGATGATGAGACGAGTGTGAAAGCTAGTTTAATAAAATATATAGACACTTACAGAGTGTGGTGTGACCTGCGTGTACACAATGATGTTGGCATGGGCTGCCGCCAGCAACACCAACATGAGAGCACTTGCCGCCCACATCTTGACTCCTTCACATTCCACCAGATAAATCTATTCACATCTCCCTAGAGTCACATCCAGTGAACTCACATGATTCCTCACCCTGCAGGATGGAAACAAAGTTCAATTTGCAATTGCCATTTATCTCTCATACTTTCATAGAAATTAATTTGTTTATCAATTTGTGATCTATATTGTGCTCAATTTCTCGAATGCAGCAAATAGGTTGTAACATTAATAATATCACTCACAGATACATCATCACTGTTCAAGCCAATGTTCTGACTAATTTATATCAATTGATGATGCATCAAACGCATATAGTCTGCTTCTAACTCACACGCACAAAGGAAATGTGTGCACAAAAACCGCTGATAGAGAACGGTTTCCTACTCTAACTAAATGCTCGAGTATGATGTTGAATACATGGACACAAGTAGATGACAGTGGCTGGATATAATTCAATTAATTAAGGCACAGAGCGGCCTTGGATCACGTGTGTATTGACAACAATAACCAATAACTCCTTGGAAGTCCACACAATCCACAAAATGTACTAGTTAGCAAAATACGCAAACACTGCTGCAAAAACAAACCCAATTATAGGCATGTTTGTGTTACTTACATGAGGCTGTGCGAAAGAGTTTTGAGTGTGTAATGAAGAAATATATGTTTTGAGTAGTTTTAAACTTTATCATGAAAATTTAGACGAATATTTTCAAGAAAATCAAATTACGCCTGATTCACTCTACTAACCCAACATCGCAGAATGACTGACACCATGACATGACATACGTGACAGTGACAATCATCAGAATTTAATTTTGACATTGTTGTCAACATGAGTTTGATGTTTCCTTAGTATTTTAGAATTTGTCAGTGTCAAAACAAAATGTTGTGTGAACCTACCACAGTTATAAGAATGAATGAAAATAGTCAGAGAGACCGTTGTAAACTCAGAGCAATCATCTTCTTTCAGAGTTGTAAAAAGCTTGATTTGATCAAGTACAAGAAGTGTCGTCGTAGACGTATGTGATTCCTTTAGTCGATTTAAAGCTGAATTTTAAATGACCCAAGTTAATAGGCATGACTTTAGTGGTGCCGCCACTGCGATTATTTCCTTAGGAGCTAGGAGGTGACAGCTTTGCCACTTTTGCCAGCAAAAAGTGGCGCAATATTTAGGTGGGTACCTAAATAGGTATTGCGCCTGATACTTAAGTAGGAGCATTTGATTGAGCCACCACTTTTACACCTCTATCAAAGGAATGTAAGGTAATATTTTTGACTAGGTGCTATGGTACCGGTGTTGCCTCAGAAACATTATGTAAAGCCACTATTGTTGATCGCAGAAAACCACAGAATAAATATTTTATCTTTTTTAATGTTAACTTTATTAATCCAATCAATGCATAAATACAAGCAAAACAAGACTACCTAATCATCGACTCTACAATCTCTAATAAAATAGGTACCTATAGGTACTTCATTTCTTGAAACGAGCTAATAGGAAGAAGACGTGATTCACGTGCGTTTATTTTTCTTCCTATTAGCTCGTTTCAAGAAATAAAGTACCTATAGGTACCTACCTATGCATTTTTCCAACTTAGTTTACGCACCGATAAAATAACACTAGAATATATAGGTACCTACTAGGTATCCCTAGCCTGCAAAAGGGTTATTAATATGAATAAATTTAAGTCCTTGGAAGCTTTGAATCTAGTCTAAATTTTGTAAAGTGTAGAGGCAGCTCGTAAAGCTCACGGACTTTCACCTCATTGGTTGGCTAGCACCGAGGAAATGCCGCACTGCGCCGCCAAACAAACTTTCTTTCAAAAGCTGAGCGATTGGCGCGGCATTCAGCAAAAATCGCTTTAGGTCTTGAGAGTTTAATCGTTTAAAAATACGGTTCAAAATGCATTGTTCTATTAATAGCTGTAGTCAGTCATTCATGTGTTTTGTTTGAGTTGTAGCATCGTATTGGCAGTACGTGTTATGTGCAAGTCTCCGTATTTACAGCGCGGCAATAGAATATCTTTTGAATATCATTATTTTATTTGAACTTTTGAATTACGAATGTGGGACTGTTTTATCGTATTTTTTTTAAATATTGCATCGAGTGTAGTGCATCTTGTGCATCTGTGACGAAGTTAAATAAAAAGAGATGGTAAGCAACCTTTTCTAATTAAAGAAAGACAGTAGGTCAAAACTCCTGGTAGTTAACTGGAAAGATTTTTGATAAAAAATATTAAAATAAGCTACTAGGTATCCACGTAATCACGTAAGTAAATAGCAGCTAGAAGCACGTATGGTGCATAAAATAAAACATCAAGTGCGTAAACAGCTAAATAAATAAAGTTAAAGACCAACGCTAACTAGGTATACTTAGTTAATCCTAAACCTAGGCTGAAGGTAGGTATTGGATGGTATATAAACTATCTAAAACGACCAGCAGCTGAAGTACGAAAACCAGTTAAACAAGAGTTAAGAAATCAAACATGGAGCTTTATGATGATTGCAGAAATTTTATGATCCTCTAATATGAATTTATTAATTATCTAGATGATTTTTAATCTATTGCATAGCTTCTACCGCGGGCCTTGAGCGTGGAGACCGAATCCAGAAATTCCGTAACGAAAATAACCTAACGCTTTTCTCTTTAGTTCAGCAACTCGCCTCTAGGTGGCATGCAATAGTTTTACCGCGGCATCGGCAGTCCCCAAGTGCCACACGTCTTTTTTTTTATTTACTTACCTACTTACTTATTTCATTTTTTTCATTGATTTTCTTTCATAAAAGAATTGGCTTGTAAAACATAAACTTGGTTCGTTTTAACTTTGTCATTTGCAAACCTGTTGCAATATTCCAAAGGACCTAGATAGATACATACATAATCCTATAACCGAAAACGAGACATCCAAGATCCAACTACTAAGTGCATTTTCTTATCAAAGTGAATTTATAAGATATATAGAGCTGAACTGCGATTATTGTCACGACTTTACTTATGCACTTACTTTACGTAGGCAAGTAAGTACCTATCTACAGAAATACATCATTAAGTGAAAGGTAGGTTAAGTTAAAGGTTTCAGAGCTTTATTTTACTAAAAATAAAATAAACTCATAGTAAACATATGGTATACCTAGATATATAAACCAACGGGCTTTCAATATAAATAAAATACTTACGAATGCTTTTAAACGTGTAGGTATTTTACCTATTTTCCATCTGCTTTATGGTAACCCTCGGCCTCAACTCACCACTCATCATTGCTCTACCTTACATTACACATTCAGAAATGCTCTACACTTACTTTATGTAAAAAATGAAATACGTAAATGGTTATTCCTGAATCTTTAACTGAAAAATTATATAAATTGAAATTCAAGTGGTTTTAAACTTAGTAACCCCTGTTCATACCTTTTTTTTTAACAGATCATTAAATAATGTAGGTAATTTATTTTAAACAGAAAGTTTGCAAAACAACTTAATATGCGGTGTGCGATAGGTACATACGTAAAAGTAAGAGAAAGTATGAAAACCTAACCTGTTTTGTAAATTTTATATCCACTTTGGTGGGTACTTATGAGTATGTAATGTACCTAACCTACCTAGGTAAATGCAACGGATTAAATTTATCAAAAAATTACAAGTTCACACATAGATTAGGTACGTTACGTTACCAATTACTTACTACGTTAAAAATATGTAGGTACCTACTCAAGTAATTCAGACTCGATTCTATGTTCTACTTGTTCATAATAATTGGGCTGTAAATTGACGGTCAGACAGACAACAATTTTTTATTTACATACAACCTCGTCGTTCAATCGAAGTCAGCCGGTTATGTAGTTGTTTTACCAATAGTGGATTACATGTTTTGCACTAGGCCAAGGCAAAGATGTATAAACAAACTTGACTTTAGTACCTAATACCTTACCAAGTAGGTAGTGGTATTCAATACAACAGAAACATTTGATAATGGCACAGATACTTTAGGTATGATATAAGGTAGACTTCAGTGGGTCGTCTCCGAGTCTATAAAAATTACGTACCATGATTTTCACAAAAGCTCCCTGCTCTACCCTCTATTCTATGCAATGCAACAGGTTTTGCAACGTCATCGATAGCAATGTATATTGATTGATATCACATAAAAATAATGAATAATTTATTATTTTGTCTCTTCGTACTCTACCTCTACCTACTCGTAGGTACTTAGGTACCTACCAACTTAGAATTTGGTTGTTGGTTTTTACGACTGTTGGTTATTATTGTCTTGCTTGGGTAGGTACCTAGTTAAGTTCATGGTTCATGGTAGGACATTAAAAATACAGACCTAAGCTGTGAGATCACACCCTATCACCTAGATAGATACGGTAGTTTTTTTATGTAGGTAAGTTAATAATTAGAAGGTCTAACTTAGGTAGGGATGTCTTATGTTAGTGCCTAAGTACATACCTACTGTAGGTTTAATGTGATTAGGTAGAGTACCTACATACTTACTCAATTATGGGGTAAGTACCTAATAATTAAAATTTCTATATTTGGTAGAGAATTAGAGATACCTAGGTACCTACATGTACCAACCTATTATTCTGTTCAACACGCGATGCAATTTGCCGGCAGCCATTGATCGAATGCAATTGATGGCGGGATGCACATGTACCTTACCTACCTATGCTTACATCCTTTCCTTGCTTTTGGCGGATAACAACATAATAGATAATAGTCACGAATAGATAACAAGGTTCGGAAATGCATGTTAGTTCTGTATTTTGTAGGTAGAAACCGTTTAAGTGCAGTGATTTTTACTTAATAAAAATTATAAAAATAGTTAACTATCCTATCTAACGGCTCAAGTATTTGAAATGTATGAAATTATTAGTCCATGCAAGTTACCAGGGGCGGCGCTGCACTGGTTTTCCTTCCATTTTCATCACAAAATGTATGGAAAAAAACCAGTGCAGTGCCGCCTATCAAGTTGCCTCGGTATCGAGGATAGTATCCCAACAGTGTGTGTGCTACGCTACCTACAGTAAAGTGGTGGTATGGCCTCTCTAAATATACCTACCTGAACTGCCCCGGGTGTCTAGGGATGCCCCTGGACCTGGACATGTTTTGTCATTTGTGCGCCTTTACACCCACTCTTGCCCGGTCGCCATTATCAAGGCTCAAAAAGATCCCGGCCAAAGTCGTAGTTCCGGGATAGAGAAGGTAGATACGTATCGCTAGTGAGCTAGAGTCATGGGAAGCTAACAAGAAGCACTAACCGTGACTCTATAAAATTTGTCACAGCTGTTGCTAATTAACAAATTAGGCGTTCATTTCCTTTAATTGTTGTGACAGAAATGGGTTATTTATTTTTAGACTTTAATTGATCTAACAACTTAATTAAGATAACATCCGGTTTTAGTATTATTTTATCTGTGATTGTACCTACCTACCTACTTACTTAAATAAAAAATCTAGCTCGAAATAGTTTGCAAATTTCAAAGTAAGTACGTAATACCAATACGTCTTTTAAAAAAAAAATTTTTGTAAGAACCTCGCTCGGTTAAAATCATAGGTAGGTACCTATTCGATTCATTTGCGCTTTTATAATGTACCTATTAAAACTACTACCAACTAAAAAATATCTAGGCTGTGGAAATACCTAACTAAGATAATTTAAATAGTTCTTTAGGTTAAAAAATCTACACGTGTATGACTAAATTTATAAAATCATCGCAAAGCCGGACCTTCCTAAAAATTAAGCACAAAAACCATTCAAAATTTTCATGCAAGACCATTGTTAGTTTTTTATATTTCATTGGAACATGATAGGTGGGTAATAGGTATTAGAATTTCCCATAACTCGACCCGATCCATGTTGATGTAATAAGTATTTTTTTCTGCAGCCTTGCAATACCTACTTGCATACCTACTACGAATCGTAGATTATCTATCGAGTGTTATTATTACATTTTTTATATCAATCTACATCTTTGATTGATATTATTTATAGACTTTAATGAGAAACGGCATTTTTTACATTGATTGATTGGCTAGTGCATAAATTAATATTAAGATGAAGTCAGAAAATATAATTACAGGAGGCATTTTAAAATGCACCTATTTGTGAAATAAATAAATGATCTCACGAATGTTGATTCTGGTGGATCTTGTTTTTTTTAATTATCATAAGAGTTAAGATTGTCATCATCAGCATCACACACATCTTCTAGCATCGACCGGGTAAGATCCTCACACAATAATATAACCAGCCAAGTTTGAAACGGACTTGCACACGCAGGGTTCCGCACCATACAGCCATGAACGAATTATCCGAACGGATAAATTAATGTTCATGCAGCATTTTAATACTTGGGGACATAGGTACATTATTGCGGTGTTGCGTGCGATATGCGCACGTCATATCGGTGTAGCTGTAGTCTAGTTTATATGGCCAGTCCCACTTGGAGGGTAAATAAATAAACAAGAACTTCGTCCAGCAACATTACCTAACTTAAATGCAACTGTATTTTAAATTCATTGTGTAGGTAATAGTCCGTGAAACCATGTGAATGTGACTTACTAAAAAGTCACATCCATTAACCGAATTTGCTTCTATTGTTAAGCCCGCAATTTGGTATTTATTTATGTAGGTAATTTGGTGTTTTGAGTTATCGCATGGAAGTGTCATGTAAATATTGCCATAATGTGTTAGTGTCGACGGATAATTCGAAACAACATCGGTTTCTAAGATTATCTGATCTTTGGTCAGTACAATACCTACCTAATGCCGACCCATCGACATCTTACTGATAATACCGGGTATTAGGCGCCGACCCCACTTTGTGGGTCAAGTCAAAGAGATGATGACGATGTTTTTTTTTAATTGAGTATGAGCAATTGAGCACTTGTGGCGAATCTAGCCTAGCTTCGCCACGAGTGAGCCGCTAAAGAGAGTAAGGAAAGGACTGATATTTTTTCGGCTTTTAAAATCGTTAAGCATAGATGTTAGCCTTTAGGAGGCCGTCGTCTATTTTTAATGGCCGTCGCATGTGGCATGGTAATAACATCTCCTTCTTGGTCACGTGACGCATATTATGTGGATGTTGCTCGTACCTATAGTGCTGGATACCTACCTACCTAAAACTCTACACTTTTCAAGAATAGATGACAATATTCTAAGTAATATATCAGTCATCTGGTTACCATAACACAAGCATTAAGTTGCTTAACTTGGGGCTAGATGACGCTGTGTGAAATGTCCTAGGATATTTATTTATTTATTATTATTTATTATTTATTCACACTTATTATTTCGAAATGCAAATGTCCGTTGTTTTTGTTTGTTTGGTCACCCTACTTTGCAATGATGCATCACAAAAACAAAACGAATCCTTGGATAATAATACCCATTATAATTATCTACAGTATGAATGAATATATTTTCAGTAATTTTCATCATGACTGGTGCGGATTAGATTAGCTGTTTATGTTAATTATAGCTGACTAAATATTAGTTTAAGTATTGTTTATTTCTAATAATAATTGCCGATTAATTTCATTGTTGATCTATTTCAGTCCTCAGTCTTTGCTACAGGGCAAAAGCTTCCTCTCTGATCTTAAGCCAAACGACGACAGGCTATTGCAGCTACTGATGATTCAATAATTAGGTACCTATATCTACAGGATGGGGGCGGACACCACTATTACGTCATAATAGTGTAGGCATAGGGTTTATTTATTTATTTATGTATCTAAATCTACTAATAGTAGTGCAATAACGTGATTCACTAAACATTCATAGGTTTTCAGTAAAGAAAATGGTTCAATCAGTTGTCCTTTTCAACGATATCATGTGAATCCCTTATCGACACAGGTATCTAATCTGATACCTAATATAAATCTGAGATTGTAGTCAAATATTTCTATGTCATTTCGGATTAACGTAAATATATAGGTAGAGACTGGATCCAGGCGTTCAGTAGAGGCCTGGCTAGCAAGGTGCGCGTAAGCTCTACCACGGTTTAAATAGTTAGTGACGTGTTTAAATACTATGAAGAGTTCAGTGATTGATGATGATCAGCATTTAAAGGTACCTAGGTATTTAAAAGAATGTCATAAAAATTAGAACATAAAAATAATTTAAAAAATAATTAGGTAGAGTTGGCTATAAATTATACGTAAATACTACCACGTAAGCAAATGTTCATTCATATATTGATTTGTTTATGTGCGCGATTGAATTCAAGTCCAGCCCGGACGTTGAACTCAGTTTTAAAAATAACAAAGACAAATGAATGCGTTAGTAGGTCGAGAATGTATCAATAGGTTGGCATTCAAAATAACATTAATTCATTCATAAAATTTTATGAATTTTTAATGAATTTGCCTGAAGTTAAATGAGTTTAGTTTATATTATACCCAAAATAAATCTAACACGTTTTTGTAAAAGAAGTTTGTAAAATGTGAAAATAAACGTGTTGTTTGTAAAATGATCAGCATCTCTCGACTTATAAGAACTAAAAAGAAGTCACTTGAAAATATTTTAAAGAAGATAGGGAGCGCCCTAATAAAGTAACTAAAAAAAAAATGAGGCACATCTATGTTCTT
This sequence comes from Xanthorhoe spadicearia, assembly GCA_947086425.1. Taxonomy (NCBI): domain Eukaryota; kingdom Metazoa; phylum Arthropoda; class Insecta; order Lepidoptera; family Geometridae; genus Xanthorhoe; species Xanthorhoe spadicearia. The sequence continues at coordinate 1,902,546 of OX352198.1, read as the reverse complement.
TTTAAATGTTTAGGTAGGTACCGAATAATTATTCGGGCAAAAATTTTACGGGTGCCTATAAATTGTAAATAAATAAATAAATAAAATAAAAAAATAAAAATAAATAAATAAATTATAGGCACCCGTAAAATTTTTGCACACTACACACACTAGTCTATTGCGAGTAGGATCCAATTAGAAGGTTACCTATTTTCCTACAAAATATTTGTCGAACGGGTGTGTCAAATCAACGAAACGAAATGAAATACTTACCTAAATTTATTTTTGAATACTTATTCAAAATTGTTCACACTGAATGTACTTATATGAATATGCATAGTGTTTGAGGATTGAGGAGAAAACAAGTGAGTCGTCTGAGAGCCATGTCGAATCCGTTAGACTAGTGTCAGTTTTGGTATTATTTATAAAGATTTGACAGTTTTTTTCGATGGTTTTTTTGTTTCAAATAGGTACTTGCTTAGGTACCTATGTTTTTATCTTGTTAAGTACTATTCTATCTCGTATGGCAACGATTTGAGGTGGCAAGATTTAATACTTATCGGTTTTATGGTCCAATTTACCTCCTCGAAAGATTATTTAACAAACTTCAGAACTATTGAACTGTATTTATTGACACGACGAAAAATCGTTTTCACTATAAACCCTTCTACTAGAGGGGCAGCTTCTTCCAGCTGGAATCTAGAGCTCTAGCGCTCTACGCCATTACATTTTGTTGTGTGTTAGTGTGTGTGCAAAAATACCTAGCTAGGGACACTGGATTTCTCCCCAGCCTCGCTCTCCTCACAACAACAAATCTTTCAGAAGGAAACTAGATAGATAGATCGTTGAGTTTCTTTCTTTTATTTTGACTATCTTAGGGGTGCCTCACCTCGAACAAGAATGAACAGCAACTCGAATGATTTCAATGTTCGAGATGATGCATCTGTACTTAATCTGTGCTATATTTTATTCAATGAAACATATTTCAGGCGAAAGAAGCGCTGGGCAAGGATGACGCGGACGCCCTCGAGGCCATCCTCTGCCACGTGGGCGAGATGGGCCGCTACCAGAAGCTGCTGTTCCTCGGCATGCTGCCCTTCGGCTTCTTCTTCGCGTTCGTGTACTTCGTGCAGATGTTCATAGCGGCAACACCGCAGCGCCACTGGTGCCGGGTTCCTGAACTAAGTCATCTGGATATGGAGCTAAGGTAAATCACATAGTGGAAGATTGTTTAGTGTGAATGTTTGTTACTCCTTCCCACTCAAACGGCTGGACAGATTTGAATGAAATTTGGTACCAGGATAGCTTATATCCTGGATTACCATATAGGCTTTTGATCCGGGTATTGGAACGGGAACTATTCACTGCTGGTAGAGCGCAGTTAGTTATTGTATAATGTGCCTATCGTGCCCTGCGGTGCTGTGCTCTGAAAGAATGGGCCTCGGCAAACCTTTGAATATAGGTAGGCAGGTATCATATTATCTGAGGCACTGAATTACAAGCCTTTTTTCCATAAAAGACTGCTTTTGATGCTGCTTTTCAAGATAAAGTTCGAGAACACACAAGGGTAGAGTCGCTGCCTGCACCGTGAAATTTGTAAAGCAGTTTCACATTTGTAGACTCAGTTTGTAGACGTAAGCATCATTCGTGTAAAAGTCAGAATAATAGGTAGAATACGAGTAGGTACCTATATACAAAAGATCTCAGTCTATGTAATATAAGCTCAGTATATATAAGCTATATATTGTACTTACAAAGTCAAAATCCAAGGTACACAAGAAACTTTTATATAAAAAAGGCTGGCATCAATATCTTGATTTCTGCGAAGGTCACGGCCATAGCACCGTGTATAAGTGGCAAACAATTAGTTTTCCTTCATTCCGGTTGTTTCCTAGAAGAAACGGCTTGTTCACATCACCGACACGGGTGCTGTTTTTTCTATTCACGGTAATTAAAAAACATCAAATAAAAAATAGCTTTGTAGTAGGGTCAAGGAGGCAACAGTGGCTCGGATTTTTTCAAAAGGCTATAATTCTGAAAATTATTATTGAATTTATCTGAAACATGCATAGATTGTTAGTTAGGTATTCTAGTTTAGAACTGCATTATTATAATTACACTAAATATTACTAAAATAAAATGAGAGGTCAAAATCTAAACATCGAGAATTGAGCCACTGTGTACACCTAGCTGTACACAGTGACTCAACCCCGTAGTACACAGTGACTCTAGTAGTACACAATGACTCAATAGGAAACATAAATGAAAGATTAATAATTCAAATTATTTTTTTATTAAAAAACAGATAAACAGTTATATTTATTTTATAAAAATCAAAAACTTAGTTATTTTCAAGTTCTAATCAGTTCACATTTGGTTCTCACTAAGCTATTATTTATTATTATAAAGATAAACAGCATTTTTTTCTTACAATTAGGAACAATTAAAATAATTGAGGAATCGTTCAGTCTTGTCAACTCCAGGAGTATTTCCAATTTTTCGCGCAGTTTGTGGTCGCGGCATTCTACGAATAAAATGAATAATTTCAAATTATTGAGTAGGTATCAAAAGTAGGTATTGTCTATAATTGGTAATTAAAAAAACATTACTAATTCAAAATGAAAAATGAAAAAACAGAATCAAAAATAAGTGGTAGGTACTAAGTGACTCTGAGTCACTGTGTACTTCTTAAAATTGAGTCACTGTGGACAACTAGGCCATTTTGAAAATATTTCCTCATAGCATTCGAGTCAAATAATAATTACAATAAACAACTACATGAATGAGAACACTATAGTACTAACTAATTGGCAAATATAAAAGGCAATACAAATTATCAGAACCTGATGTATGAAAACAAAAGAAACTTACCTCAAAAAAGTAATTTTGTGCGCACAAAAACAAAAAAACGCTGTAACACCGCCGTACGGCGCTTGACCTGTTGACCGACTGGTTAGAACGTGTTTGGGGTTTACACGCTTGGATTGTGTGACAACGAGAGCAATATCGAGCGCTTCTTTCGGGTAGTAACATGCATGAGTCACTGTGTCCGACTGAGCCACTGTTGCATCCTTGACCCTACCTACGTAGGTTACTTAAATTACCTGCTAAATGGCGAATGCTTCTGCTTCACAAAAAATCGTGTAAAAATAGAAGTAAAAACTTGCAGACAGCAGCATAGGTAGTCTCATAAAATTAACTATTAACTAACAATGCAGGTAAGTAAATCATCAGTCATTCTTACTTCAGTTCAGTACTCAAGAGTTGAAATCTATAGATATAGGTACTATTTGAACTCATAAGCTTTTCTTTTCTTTCTAGTAGCTTTTCTAGCGGCATATAGGTAGTTTTGACAGACTCATAAATGCACTAAAACGACTCTAAATTGTTTCTCTATGTAATACGTTTATAAATACTATAGCAGACAAACCCGACCACACTATCGTATTTTAAGTTTGGAAGCAGAACCAAGTCTATAGGTACTGGACAGAAAACACACATCTGCCCAGTTTCAAATGCACTTCATTTCAGACGGAATCTATCAGCACCCGGGGCAGTGCTTGGTGATTGGGACAAGTGTTCTACGTACAAGACGAACTGGAGCCAGGTTCTTCTGACCCTGACCCCGCCTGACCCCAGCACACCCACAGTGCCTTGCGAGCATGGCTGGGACTTCGAGCTGACTGATATACCCTATCACACTGTTGTTAGTGAGGTAAGATCGCTGTATACACTTTAAATCCACAGCTGTCTTTCTTTATTACACATTCGTTTTATCGGTTTTTATTATCATTCAGTTTAAACACCGCTATTTGATTTTTCAATGGTGAGCCTTCGTTTTAATATTTTGGAGACCCATGTCCCATTGCGCGAGGGATCGGAATGAGTGGCGTAATAGAGAGGAGGCCTATACCCAACAGTGGATGGAAATGGGCTGAGATGATGATGTCCCATTGCAATGAAGTTTTGTCTTAAGATAATAACTGTAGGTCAGATTCTATAAATCGCAGTTGGTTCATTAATTAATTCTAATTATTTTGTTTACTTACGTTAAATTTTACAATACCCATCTCATGGCTGAAGATGAATGAAGGCAGCAATCTGGAGCACTATTCGTTGAAATCAGTTCAATCAATCAACGCTTTATCGATCGCCCTTGATTGCACTCAATAACAAGAGCCATGGTTTACTTTTATCAGATAGAATAGGCCTACACAATCGACCGAATCCTTCTGATGCTTTGCATTTAAATTGTCTATTTGCTCTGACCGGAAACACTCTATTTAAAGAAAACTTGTTTTCCCTCGTACTTCTCTAAAGTTTCCTTCTGAAAACAAGCTTATCTTCGTGAAACGAAATAAGGAAAAAGTACCTGAATGGTTCTTGGAAACAACACACAGTAAAAACTCAGCAAAGTTTCGATTACAAAAAAATGCATTATACATACCAATTAGCTATTTATACTATACAGGACAACACATACTCTGTCCTGGAACGTTTTAACATGGCCTTGGTGCTTTAAAATCAGCCAAAAGAAGCAATAACTATGTGCGTTTCCAGCGAGGCTGGGTATGCGAGTACTCGGGGTACGCTCCGACAGCGCAGGCGGTGTTCTTCGCCGGGTCCTTCGTCGGAGGCCTGCTGCTCGGCTGGATGGCAGACCGCTACGGCAGAGTTCCTGCTCTTGTAGGTATGAACAATTAAGGTGCCCTTTCAGCCCATGGTTCAGAGTCCGCTCTCTTACTTTGCTTGAACTCATGGATCGAATTTTGGACAGTTCTATTCTAATTGTATTGAGAAAATGTTATGATTTGAGAAGTTGAGCATTGACTTAAGTCTTGTCGTCGATTTGTTTGTCTAAGTTACTCTCAAAAGCTCTACTTTACTCAAATATCAATTCTATCTTCCACAGCCATCATACACTATTTTCTGATCAAAATACAAAATTGACGCTGCAACAATAGTACAAACATACACAATAGAAACTAGGTCAACAGTTGGTTGTTTCACGTCGCAATAGTGCCGATAGCCGATGTCCTATTTAAAACTTGTGCGGCTGAAAATGATAAAATAGATAATTGTTGCGTTGCGTATTTTTCCACCTGTATCCTTACTTGCCAATTTTGCCTAGGAGCTTATCAGTCAGTTAAGTATTGGTCTTGTCATTTTTGTCGACAGTTCTACGCTATTATCTGATGTAGCAAACCTAATACCTACCCACGCACGCAGCTCTGCCATAATTGTAGTTCACCGACACACAAATCTACCTACTGACCAGACAAAAGTATCTTAAATTGAAGATAAATAAGATCCTGCTTTGTTACATTAAGCCATAATGGAGGACCATAAGCGGCTTAAAAACTCCGTCACAACAGTTGACCACTTGCTCATACGAACGAACGAACTATGTTGTAACATAGTTCGTGTATCTGAGCTTGTAAGCTCAGATGATGTGCTGGAAAGTCTATGTAGGTACTTTGAAATCTTGTGAAACAGTCTACGTAACGTTACCTACCTATTTGATGTGGAATAAGCAATCATACGCGTTATACCATATTTGCGTTTGTAATTTTGGGTCAACAAACTAATGATTACTATCTCAGCCAAACCAATATTGCCAAGCGATTTCGTCTTTGGCCTTGGCGCTAATAATAAACAACATCAGTGTTATCGCTTATCTGCTTAGCATTATTTATTAGATTGTCCCTTCTACGGGTGACAAAGCTCTACTCATCACCATAATCGCGGCTAAAGCTTGTAGGATTGACTTCCGCTTGATTGTAAGTCATCTTTAATTGGCTTAGTCTAGTCTGCTCCCCTTTCGAGATTGCTGCCATCTTTTCTTGCAATGTGGCCAAAATATGTCAAGAAAACATTCAGACGACAGACGCGTGGTGATTTTTAGTTCTCGCAATATGCTCAAAAGGCTCATAGTGACTGGCAAAGTGGACGGGAAAAGACCTCGTGGGCGCAGTCCTATACGTTGGTCAGACCAGATCCGCACCGCTCTCGACACTTCCATACACAACGCCCTCCACCCACACTGCCGAGGACAGAAACAGATGGAAGAACATCGTCCGAAATAAACTGATACAGAAGGGGGGTCACGACCCTCAGCATTGAGGAGCACGAATCATGGAGGAGGGAGTCTGCTCCACTAGTCGGCGTTAGTCCACCTATTTGGTACCTACTGATCAAGATGAAAAGCACTTAGGATTATGGTTTATTTCCAGCATCAAACCTGATAGGCGCAGTGGGAGGCATCGCCACCATCTTCACGAGTGGCTTGTGGGACTTCGTGTTCTGTCGCTTCCTCGTGGGGATGGCATTTGACAATGCCTTCATGATGATGTATATTCTAGGTAAGTTTGGCTTTGTGCCACATGAATTCCGAGACAGGTATTTACTGTGGTTATATTACTCCATGAACGTGCTCTATAAATAAACGGATTTAACCTATAGTTCTAGGTTGAATTATTTGTGTTGTGTCCATTCTCTGTACGCAGACAGCATTTAAACAACCTATCTTTTCAGAACCTATTTTACACATGGATATTTCGAGAATTTGATCCTCTAAATTCACTCTTCAAGCTAATGCAATGACCTTTTACTTCTCACGCACGGTTACGATATAAATAGAGACACGCAATTTATACTTACTTATAAGATTTTCTTAAAATGCAGTGCCAAGGGTAAGGTCATAACAATCATGCATCCTAAAAATAGAGTTTCGCGATTTTTATGTACCCACCTACGATTTACGAAAGGAGAGGGACTTTCCTTGACACAGTTCTGTGAAACTTTAGTATTATTTGCGGTTTTTTAAACTTTAGTAGAATTATAAGTGCATAAGAAATTTCTGGATTATGCTGCCTTTTTCCTCAAATATCCTATTCTAGTCAGCTTCCAAAACACGTCAGCTAGCTCCTTGATTTAGTCGTCGAACAAGCCGTGAATTTAAATATCGAGGAAGCTGATGCGACTTTGAATGAAATGTAAATTGTGGTGGCTAAAGTAGGTAGGTAGGTATGCTAGAGTTGTTGGCAATGGAAAAGTCGGAATAGAGAAATTTGGTGAAAACCATCTCTCACCTCTTTGTTTGTCCCCAGTGCTAGAATACGTAGGGCCCCAACACCGCACCATCGTAGCCAACATGTCAATAGCTTTGTTTTTCGGAAGTGGCTGCCTTGTCCTTCCGTGGCTGGCGCTGTGGGTGGCCAACTGGAAGACCCTGCTGTGGGTGACGTCACTGCCGATGCTGCTCGTCTTAGCTGTGCCTTACTTGGTGCCGGAGAGTGCCAGGCAAGTATGATAAACGACAACCTCTGGACCAAGACTTACTGATAGGTACCACAGAATACTACTACCTTCGTTGTAACAGATCAATATAGGAACATTTTGTTTGATCAGAGGGTAATAACCCTCTGAATCCTAAATCGTAAACGCATGTCTTCCTTCATTCATCAAATCCTTCTAACTTGTATATATTTAAATAATAATAAAGCTCATTTACATTGCCAATTTTATTGTAATAATGATTAGGTATATTATATTTGTACTAATCATTCACTGATTCTATGTGTGGTGTGATTATAACAAGTAACCTTGCTGAACTTTTCAAAAGAAAACTTGAACTTTGAACTTTGTCCATAAATTGTTATGGACAAAGTTCAAGTTATATCGGTGAAAGAATTTCCTTCCCTTCAAGGTTTCTTGTTGTCCAAGATTGAAATCAATTGACTGTGATTGTTATTTAGTCACGCACCACTTTATTTGTTTTATTTTTAACCGATTTCAAATAATATGGAGTTTCTGTGTCTGTTCCGTCAATAGTAAACCGATTTTAAGAAATGGTACCTGTAATTTTTTTTAAATATCAGGAGATAAAGATAAGAAGGCCCGTCATAGTTCACGTCGTGGGCGGCAATGGCTGCGATTGGCACAGGTACGCAGGGGATGGCAAAAACTGAGGGAGGCCTATGCCCAGCTGTGGGTACAGTTGGACTGTGGATGATGATAATGAAGAAGGCCCGAGGTCCCATGAAATAATTTCGAGGATCTGATGTGGGTGCTAAAAAGGATTCTCTTTATTTGACCAGATTTAAGTTCTGCTCTTATTTAGCTTGTTTTGCTAAATATCTACTCAGTTGTGACACATACATTTCCTGTTTCAGGTGGCTTCTTACAAGGGGTCGCGTGAACCAAGCTGTGGAAGTGTTGAAGAAATTCGAGAAAGTGAATGGGAATAAAATACCAGAGGATATTTTGGATGAGTTTATTGTAAGTTTGTATACAGTACCTACTTCATTAACGGCCAATCTTGATAGCTTATCTATCTTTGGTTTTGCTTTACCTGGTAGATATTTGATTTATTATGTAGGTACTTAATTCAAATTTCTATCAGCAGAAACGAAATCAAAGGTTATTGGAACTGGCCGTCGTCGGTGGATTACTGTCTCAGCTCCATAATCTGTTATTATTTAATTTATTTCTTAGCAAATGCTTTATCGTCATTATTTATAGAATGAAGAATGGCTGTGTACCTATACCTACCTATTGGCTTTATTTCTTTAGTATAATTACCTACTCATTCAACTGTCAAAACACAATAGAAACAACCGTTTAGTGTCGGTCGTCTCTGTTTAGTCGATATCGCTTAGCATAATGTACCTACTACCCAAAAAGCCACCGGGCCTCCATGTTTTGCGTCAGAACCTTATTTACATAATAATTTCACAATGTTATCGAACAATAGACTATTAGTATTAGAAGTACTAACTCAACATCATTCGTACGAGCTTTTGGGTTTCCTTAGTAGGTAGTAGACCATGACCTTTATTTTAGTCTCGGTTAACATACCGTGGGTGTTCTTTTGTACCAAAATGAGCTTATTTTGTTTCTTGCTAAACTTATATTTTTGCATCTGTTTGGATGGTCTGGGCCAGATTGAACTTGGAATAGATTTATTGTGGCGCAGTGGGCGAAAGCCCGGCTGAGACGCAGAGGTTGCGGGTTTAATAGGCATGATGACAGTAATTGAAAATCGCTAAAATACTATATTTACTGAATAAAACTTGAAGCTTGGAATGTAAAACGCGCATTTTTTTCTTTATTAAGAGTGTGATTAATATTTATTTTTATAAAATAAAACTACAAAATAAGGCAATTCGCCATGATATCTTGAACACCAATCAGAGCGCATGACGTCACGTCTTTGTAAACCACACGCGCGGGAACGGGAACGTCAAATTTCGCATTGTTCAAAGTTCAATAGGCATGATGACAGTAATTAAAAATCGCTAAAAAACTATATTTACTGAATTAAACTTGAAGCTTGGAATGTAAAACGCGCATTTTTTTCTTCAATATGAGTTTGATTAATATATATTTTTATAAAATAAAACTACAAAATAAGACAATCCGCCATGATGTCTTGAACACCAATCAGAGCGCATGACGTTACTTCAACTAATGCCGGCTGTACACTCTCGAGGAGAAACCCCGAGACAGGCCGAGAACGAGTATAGCCATGGAGCCAAGGATTTTTTTTTCGAAATTGGTATTTTTTTTAATGCCATTTGAATTGCCTCAATAACTTGAACAAAAACTGCTCTATAACATTTTTTCATAAGACTAATACTTAGCGAGAAAATACCCAATATTCAAAAATAATGTATGGAACGCCACCTATTATGCCATTTTCCTACAAAACTATAGCCGGCACAGCTTCGTAACCACGTAGTATTATACTATAGGTATTTAGCTCTCATATAACACCTTAAACACCTGTATCCACTAACTACTTTTCCTGATAAAATTTTTAGATAGGTATTTTTTCTAGAACATGTCAATTTTTTTTTTTGTGTTTTTCTAGACTAAAGTGGTTAGATGAATAGATGAGTAGGTAGATCTAATGAGCCCCGAAATTCTCTAGTAGAACAATAGGCTCATTTTTATTACTTGCGAAGGTACCTACCCCCTTAAATTACTATCTACAAAAACAAACCTTTGTAACTTAATAATCAAAGCGTTGTTTTTGATTATAAATCAAGATAATACAAGCATTTTACCGCATTTTATTGCCCTTGCAAATTATCAGTAAAAAGCTTATTGGTAAAAATACTTTTAAATTTATGATTTACCTACCTACCTACCTACTTCCCAACTTCATCTACCTACTCATCTAATTCTACTAACCACTTTAGTCCAGAAAAAAACAAAAAAAAAATTGACATGTTCTAGAAAAAATACCTATCTAAAAATTTTATCAGGAAAAGTAGTTAGTGGATACAGGTGTTTAAGGTGTTATATGAGAGCTAAATACCTATAGTATAATACTACGTGGTTACGAAGCTGTGCCGGCTATAGTTTTTTAGGAAAATGGCATATTAAGTGGCGTTCTATACATTATTTTTGAATATTGGGTATTTTCTCGCTAAGTATTAGTCTAATGAAAAAATGTTATAGAGCAGTTTTTGTTCAAGTTATTGAGGCAATTCAAATGGCATTAAAAAAAATACCAATTTCGAAAAAAAAATCCTTGGCTCCATGGCTATACTCGTTCTCGGCCTGTCTCGGGGTTTCTCCTCGAGAGTGTACAGCCGGCATTAGTTGAAGCATTTACAACACGCACGAATGTCACATTTCGTATTGTTTATGTTTACTTTCACTACGACTACCTGTGTTTTTATTAGGTATATCGAGTATTTGAGTTTTAAATGTTATTAAAATTGAATAGGTATAAAACAACACGAGTCATGGAGCAAGGATTTATAGGCAAACAGCGCCATTTGCCTAGAATCGACATAATAAAGTTACGAGAGTTTTCGGCATCAAATAAAAATTGATTTGTTTACATTTTTACATTCAGACCAATACGAGACAAATACGAGTGTTGTAAAACTTAGGTCAAAGTGTGATCTTCACAAAATTAAAGCTGAGTGAGTACCTACTGAGCAATATTGTTTTTGAATCTCACCTTGTACCTATATTTAAGTCACTTGTTTCGTATTGTTTTATTGTGAGGAACGCCACAAATAACTAAACAGGAGTTTTTAAGGGTGTGTTATCACCCCACACCACTTTTATACACTTTCGATTTCATATGTAATAACACAAAATAACTTTATTTACCAAACGCAGCGCACTTGCGTCTTATTTACAAAGACGTGACGTCACAAGTGATGCCATGACACTTTCAAGCGTTTTCGCGCCGGATTCAAAATGTACAAAGAAAAATGCAATTATTTGCAAAAAAACTTCGTATTTTCTTAAAATTAATAATTTTTCGTATAAAATAGACGTATACCTACATCATAGAAAGGAATTTCAAAATTTGTCATCATGCCTATTCCCGCTGCGGGATAAATGTTTGTATGTTCTGCAGATAAATATATTATGTGCATGTAGGTATTTTATATATACAAAAAAAATGTAAGTAGGTATCTAAGTAATTTTATCAGTCATAGGGTGAACATGCCAGTTCACGACCAGTTAGTGGACTTGTCATCTTTGAAGTAACATAACTCTCAAATGTGACATTGTTTTGATACCAATTTTTACCTAGGGTTGAAGAAAAAACATCAAGGAATCGAATGAATGTAAGTTTTAATATAAATTATCATTGTTTCTATTAAATAATTAAAGATATAGCAAAAAGTGCTGTTTTGTTAGTTCCCGGACACTTGCGGCCAGCTTACGTCCGACATTTTCGTCAGTTTACGACCACTCAAACGTTATTGAAAAAAGAGCCTTAGCGTGTAGGCTTTAAGGTTCAAAATAAGAATATAAATGAAAAGTTTACATTGATTTACAAAACTGGCTTGTGGAATCATTAGACGCAAACTAACCTTCTTCAAAAGAATCTAGTTGGTTTACGACCTCGAAATACGAGACATTTTACATGTTTTTATTTGTGAAAATAGGATTGGTCGCTAGGTGACCGATTCCCGACCACCGAAAAAGCGTGATTTAAAGTCTCTGCATTTTAGGTTTAGGATTAAAATTTTGCTGGTCGGAATCTGACGTGAACATAAATAGACCTTTTGGAACAAAACTACAAGGTTCAACATGCCATACTATGGAGTATAAGCTAGAAAACGTAAAAAGAAGATAGGTCGAAAACAGTCATTTGCCGACCATGCGGTCGTAAAACAAAGAAAGTGCCATTTCAAACGCTAGTTTGGCGACCACCCATTATTTTAATTAAAAACATACATTTTTAAATGAATTGTTGCTTACAATATAAATACATGTTTTTGTCTACACCCCAAGCTACATTTCGATGCGTAAATCTCAATAAAACATATATTTTCTTACGTTTGAAAAAGTGTCCTCTCACTATTTTTTTTGTACTGTTTTCAACCAACCTTCATGTTTTCACTACTGCTCATGTTTGGAGGCTCCCTGATGGGCACCACGTATCCTAGGACACAAATCGAGATGCAGGATGGGTGAAGGCTAGACTGATGTTTCATTTAAAAATAAAACGAACAAGATCATTAGTCAGTTTGACTTATTATAACGATTTTACGAAAAAATGGTCGTGAACCGGTGGTGGTCGGCAAACTGGCATGTTCACCCTATCTGGTTACCATAACACAAGCATTAAATTGCATAGCTTGGGACTAGATGAAGTTGTGGGAAATGTCCAAGGATATTTATTGTTTATTATATGTAACCTTTTTTAACATTGGACCACACTAGCTCTTAAAAGAAACGAGTGGAAGGAAGGAAGGGAGGCCTTTGCCTTGCAGGGGGACGCTACAGGCTCGTAAGAAAAAATAAATAAATTCAACCCGCAGGTAACATCCCGTCAAACAAAGCAATCGACCGACACAATGCTGACCCTCATGAGAAGCTCCCCACTCCGGCTGACCCTCATCATCATGGTGTACGTGTACATGTGCTGCGCGGTGATCTTCGACGGGCTCGTGAGGATGTCGGAGAACCTCGGGCTGGACTTCTTCATCACGTTCACTCTGACCTCCGCGACTGAGATACCGTCCGTGACGCTGGTGGCGCTGCTTCTTGACAGGTGCGTAAGATTATTTGCATCTACAGTTTACAGAATTATACTTCATTTCTTGAAACGAGCTAATAGGAAGGAAAATAAGCGCACGTGATTGGTCGTCGAAAATAATTGTTTATTCTCGTGATGGCTAGATTTGACAACTGACAATTGATTTTACAATCTAGCCAATCACGAGAAAGATAATTATTTTCGACGACCAATCACGTGCGTTTATTTTTGTTCCTGTTAGCTCGATCCAAGACATGAAGTATAGGTAGGTACCTTTAAAAACAATTGAAAAAACAAAAACTTATGCGCCGGTGTGAAGTTTGCTGAGTTTGCTAGCTGTATTCTAAATATAAATAATTGTTCGCCGTTACCACAGACTACTGTGGCCGTTACTAATACCATAGACGAATAAGTGAAGACTAGAGGCATACCTTATAAGCAGGTAGGTAGTGGCACCTAATTTGAAATGACATTCGGATCGTCTGTTTCGGCACATGATGGCTTTAAAACCAGAGTTGGCCACTTGCTCATTTACAATTTGCTTGAATGGGTTGAACACTCTGTTTCACTTTTCCAGGTGGGGCAGAAGAATGCTGACTTGTGGACCAATGATCACTTCGGGGACTCTGATTCTGATCGCCATATTCCTTCCAAAAGGTATGTGCATTTCTTCATATAAAAGAGGGGAGTTGTAGTTCAGTTAACTATTATACAAATATAGATATGCCTAACAAAAAAGAGGGGTTATTTGTATGAGGGGATAATATAATGATAATAAAATATGTGGGGGTTGACAACTGAGTTTGAAAATAATGCTCTGTCTGTGTTGACAATGGACTCGTACCGTACAACTAAATCTCTATTTCTTGCAATTCTTTAATCTGGCAAACATGGTAACGTCCTTGACAAACAATTAAACATTGATAAACCACGAAGTAGGCAAATAACATGTGCGAGTATTAAACTTCTTTTTATTTTATTTCCACTAACACATCATTATTTACGTTTTGGAATTCGTATCGTTTCTGTCTGACTAACCTCTCGAAATTTGAATGAAATATCTAAGTACCTACCTAAATGATATTTTCATATCTGGACTTTTCTCTGACTGAGTATTGATTGTGACGTGATCGGACTAGGGGAGGGCAGCCATTAGTACCTAAAGCGGTCTACACACCAAAGCCGCCGGCCCGGCCCGGCACGAACAAAATATATATCTTTGTTCGTGCCGGGCCGGGCCGGCGGCTTTGGTGTGTAGACCGCTTTAAACATATCGCTGTTCTGTTGGTTCCGAAAAGTTCTTGAATGGAGACTGAAGACGTCCACCAACGATGTGGACGAATGATTTGGATGGTATAAGACTATACAATAAAGAGATTCCATTAATACAAAGTTTGTAAACAGGTATTCCTCAAACCGCGCTGGCGATATTCGCTCGTTTCTTCATCAACATGTCGTACAACGCCATGATCCAGTGGGCTACCGAGCTGCTGCCGACCGGCGTGCGCGCGCTGGGCTCCTCCTCCTTGCATATGAGCGGATATGTCGCCACTGTGCTATCACCTTTTATTGTTTACTCGGTGAGTAGACCATCATTTCTATCTGTGTGGTGAAACCCAAATCATTGCTATACTACCTAACTAACTAATATTATTAAGAGGAAAGATTTGTATTTTTGTTTTTGAAAAAGTATATCCCCGAAGTTCCATAGAAGATGTTGAGGATCTGATGCGGATCTTCGAAGTTATGAACTGAAGTATACCTCTACCTCGAGAGTGTCAGAAAAAGTTATTAGCGGTTGGTGGGGGCGTGATTGAGTACTTGACTTCTTCCTTGAGGATTTGAGGGAAGATCACAGGTCAGGTTCTCACTCACGCCCCCACCACTGACCACCGACAGGTATTGACCGACAGTAACCTACCTTCACATTTTTTTCGTCGTGTGCTCACTTTTATTCTTTACGTTTTAGTGATTCTCATTAAGTGAAATGTAAATTTCTTATGAGAAATAAAGTTCTTTAACCATTATATTGACGTATCCAGGAGCGCATGTGGGTAGCGCTGCCGATGCTGACGCTGGGCGTGCTGGCGCTGACGGCGGGCGGCGCGGGCGTGCTGCTGCCCGAGACTAAAGGACGCGCCATGCCGCAGACCATGGCTGACGGGGAGCGCATCGTCAGAGAACATTCACTATGCGGGTAACTATCAACCATAGACATAGGAGTCAGAGAACATTCTCTATGAGGGTAACTGTCAACCATAGACATAGGAGTCAGAGGTCATTCTCAGGGGCAAAACAAAAAAATGAATTTTACCTCCCAGGACCTCCTCTATACGAATCTAGAAAAATAATGTTCTGTAGGTCTTGTAGTTATCGAGATTCACCAGGGAGGGGCAAGAGGGGGGCAAAAAATGGGCAAAGTCGGATTTTTCCCAAACTCCCCAGGGTATCCCCTAAACGCGGGTAACTATCAACTATAGACATAGGAGTCAGAGGACATTCTCTATGCGGGTAACTATCAACCATAGACATTCTCTATGAGGGTAACTGTCAAAGACAGGAGTGCATGTAGGTGGCGCTCCGATGCTGATGCTGTTAGGGTCATCAGTTGGGTATTTCTAATTTTGTCTAAGACACTTGTAATAACGTTTACCTGTCCTGCTGAGTGGGATCAGAGAATGGATGGATGATCTTGCAAAAACTACTTATAGAAAAATATATGAATAGAAGTATTTTCTAGACTTGGTACCTAATTGTTTTATCGTAGTTGTATTCTACTACTTGTATTTAATCACATTACCTGAATCACTAAATTATTATGCAACTCGCGCAACTAAATATTTGTATTGTCATAATGATTTGTATTTTTTTATTCTAGGAAACCTGAACCTGAAAACATTGAAGTGCCAGCGTGGAAGACAGAAAACGAGAAGGCTCTTATCACGTAGTGTTAAGGCACAAAATCGCGGATAAACTCAAGTTACCAGTTAGGTATTTGTACATTCAAACGCCTGTGATGAAATTATGACATAAGATTAGTTTTGTATACTTTTGACGATGAAGAGAAATAGAGGATATTTTGGAATGAGATTATATAACAGATAGAAAGATAAGAGAGAGTGATAAGTAGGAAGCTATATTTCAATACTTACAGTTAAGTTTTAGAATTAGACGCTCTAGAATTCTCCGTATCCAGTGGTCACATATCTTACTATAGTAGGTAGGTATGTTTCGGGGTAAAAATTTAAACTTTTAGAGAAGCTAGTAGAAAACGACTTGATCAAATCAATCGATATAAGAAGGCAGCTTTTCTAATATGTAACTTTATTAATGAGGAGTGAAACTGCAAGATTTAGGAGACCTATTGGTTATTGGTTTTGTTGTAAAGTGAGTGAAATACCTAGAGCTGAATAGAAAACACGCACTCAGAATTGCAAAATAACTGAGATTTTTTGTAGCCGATATAGGTAGTTGTGAAATGGTCGCCTGCGCATTAACTATTGCCATACTTTCCACCTTTCATATTACCAGCGATTTAATACACTGATTCAATCGCATTTTAGTACATTTTCCCGGATATAAATCGTCACGAAGGCCTAGTACTACTTATGTAATCTGTGCTAGTACCTACATTGTTTCAAAAAGTCGGTGTAGTTGTCCCATAGGTAGGTAGGACCTAAGAGTAAATGGGTAGAATGTGAAAAAGTATGAAAAAGTAGCCTACTCTAATGACATAATAATTGTGTAGGCTGTCTAAAGCCCTACGTCGTGGCTTATTAGCTTAGAAATTAATAATAGTTGGCCTTGAGATAAAATAATATAAAGTACGAAGTATGAACAAAAGCATATGCGATGGTAATAATTATCACTCTAACTCTACTCTTCTTCGAATTTTAGGTTACCTTCTAGCTACTAAATTAAGCAAACTTCAGATTAGAACCTAGCTCAAGTCTAGATAACTTTCTAAGAAAAATTATGTCTTTCAAGATTCCACTGCTCAGTATTTTAGTAGTTCTGTGAAATAGCGTTATTAGTAGATTGGTATTTCGTAGGTACCTACGTATATTTTAAGTACCTACTTAGGTATTTTGAACACGTGAGATAGGTGCCCTTGACAGAAATAAAGGTGCTCAAACGCTTTACTTGTATACGTATAAGGTAACTATAACGTTAATGTACAAATATAAGTCTGAATTGTTTTAAAATACAATAAAATAAGATTTGTGTTCATAAATTCGTTTTATTTTTAACGCATGAGGTAAATTGCATCATAAAATTCATCATAGAAGGCCGGGTAACATCTTAGACAATTCTAAAAAAACAAAATAAGAAATACATATTTTTTACTATCGAATAAAATCACGGCTGTAAATATGCAAGATCCACATCTAGATCTTGAGATGCAGTCAAGTCATACATAGGTAATCGTATTTCAGGAACATAGAACGATTTCTTCCCTCTATTTTATCTGGCTTTAATTTTTTTCCTCCATTTTGGTTTCCCAAAATTTCATCTATTTATATCCTAACTACTTATATAACTTTTATGTTAGGCAGGACACTAGGCAAGATTTGGTGAAGGATTTCACACCACCTACCATCACCAAAACAGCGGGCAGTGGTCTCCTGCATCTATGGTGGAATTATTAATTTGCCATAGGTACTTCTATCAAATTCAAACATAGGATAGGTTACCATGGGAAGACGGCTCCTTTTCATAGGTAGGTACTTCTGATCTTAGCTAGACAAGCTCAAAGAAATCGTAGATCGCACTTGCTTTTTAGATGGTAAGAGAAATTATCTGTATGCCATCTAAATGCTAACGTAAACCCACATAATTCGGAGATAGCGAGATAGCAAGTCTATCTATAAAAGATACTGTATCTTTAACTAGATAGTTATTTCCAAATCCGATTCCCGTTGATTCACTCGTAGTGATTATTTACTCATAGATAAATGTATTTATCTATTGCTTAATTATTCTAATGTAAAGAATGTTTGTTTGTTAATGTTCAACGGCTGATAGTGACTTATCCGATTATGGTGAGGGAAGTCGGGTGTTGGAGAAACTTATCATTAAATTAGATACTCGTAGATATTATTTGTGTTTTAAAGTGCTTACCTAATTACATTAACAATAATAATCACTTAAATACTTTTAATCATTACAAAAGGGTATGTTCAACATCGAGTGCTTTTGTGAATGGAAAACGTGTGGTGAAATGAAAGCGAAATTGTAGACAAAATTCTTAAAAGAAAAATTATTTAGTTTTAATATATAACGTGGACGGTAAAAATAAAGTGAGGAACACTAAGAACTCGAAAATGTCGGAAAAAAATCTACAAAAGGTAAGTCTACAGTTTCTGTCTTGTTATCTATTTATTTTGCATTCAATTATCACGGCATGGCACGGCTATACCTAATCATTGAAGATTCAATGCCCATGATGCACGTGGTCAAGTAGGTATCGGATCTAACACAAATATGGTAAGGCATCCTGGTGGGCAAATCTGCTACATCACAACAGTATCGGCCTTTTCTCGAGTTTAGAAATAATTTACACTGTAAAAGTCTGTAGGTACCATAATCTATAGGTACCTACCTACACCTACTATTAGAATGCTTGAATTTGATTTTGATCTGTTAATAATCTACTTGGCACAACATGCTGTTGAGATAGGACTGATAAAGGGAAACAGAAGAAGACTTTTCGTACCGTAATGTGGGACAAGGACAGGAAAAAACTAGATACAAAACATCTGAACTTTCGCAGGAGGTGGAAGCCCTCAACCAAACTCCTGCAGAAACAGACATCATGGAGGAGATCTTGCACCAGCTGGGCGGACTCGGAACCTACCAGCGGCTTTTGTTCCTTATGATGATGCCGGTTGGGTTCGTTTTCGCGTTCGTGTACGGCTCGCAAATGTTTGTGACCGCTACTCCGCAGCAGCACTGGTGCTTGGTACCAGAACTCAGTCATTTGGATAAAGAACTCAGGTAACAACAATGTTGTTTACATCATTTGAAGTAAGCCAAGGTTAACTGAATTGACTATACCTAATTCAGACGAATCGAAGTTGGTAGGTTGAAACACATTGCAGAGTTTGAAAACTCTGCATTGTGTTTTGTTAGAGTTTAGCATTTGGTCAACCAAAGCTTTTTGGGTCTTCAAATTGCATCTTCATTTGCAGACGAAATATTTCAATCCCAAGGGCATCAGAAGGCACTGGATTCGACCGTTGCAGAATGTATGACGCCAATTGGACCGAGGTTCTGGCCAGCATGACGCCTCCACACCCCAACACATCAGTAGTGCCATGTAGACACGGCTGGGAGTTTTTATTTGACGACATCCCTTATTCAACGGTTGTTAGTGAGGTGAGCCAAAAATAAAACTACCCCAAGTCGCAGGGTGAAGGTATGGCCTTCGAAAGAAGCGTTAGAAAACTATAACGAATGTTGTCATTATTTCAGAGAGAATGGGTCTGTGACAAGGCGAGCCTTGGCCCATTTGCCCAAATGATATTCTTCTTGGGTTCGTTTGTCGGTTGTGCCCTTTTTGGGTGGATGGGAGACAAGTACGGAAGAGTACCAGCGTTAATAGGTACGTATTCCTGCTTATTCTTTTCTAAACTCTACCATTCATGATTGTTTAACAAATCTTTTACATTTTCAGGAGCAAACGTCATTGGAGCTATTGGTGGTGTCTTGAGTGTATTCACTGTGAGCTTCTGGGATTTCGCCATTTGTAGATTTTTGGTGGGCATGGCGAACGACTGCTGTTTTCTCATGATGTATATTCTAGGTAAATACTAGATTCTCGTAATAATATTCATAAACATGAAATGATTTTGTTATATTGAAACCTGATAATCCTGATTTAGAACATTTAAAAGCGAAATGTTACAAATATTTCCATTGTAATTGATGGAATACCGCTAATCGATGTTTTAGCTATTATCCATATTTAATTTAGCCTGGTTTAAAATATTTATCCTTTACGTTTTCAGTGTTAGAATACGTGGATTCAAGATACCGGTCGTGGATGGGTAATCTGTCTCTAGCGTTGTTTGTGGGAGCGGGAGGTATGGCCCTCCCAGGCCTCGCATTCTGGCTGCGCGACTGGCGGACCCTGCTGCTCGTGACGTCATCTCCAATGCTGCTAGTGTTGGCCGCACCGTGGCTTATTCCAGAGAGTGCCAGGTAGCGTGACATATTTCATTCAATCTCCTCTAAATTAACTTTTTATTGCTTTGGAAAGAAAGGAAAGCCTTTGCCCAATAATAAGACAGTATGGACTAACACGAGAATGTCTCTATCACGATAGTGATATCGTGATAGAGACACTATGAGACGTCACATGGTGGTCTCGTCGCTTGTATGACAAGGACTAGTAAATAAGGATGCACTATGTGAAAGACTTAACTTAAATTATGAGAGGACAGCTCAAATTCTGAAAGAGCAGAAAGAAATTAAACCTATTGTGATAACACTTCCTACATGAAAGTCGCATAAATACAAAATGATGTTGATGATGCTGATTTTAATTTATCAAAGTATTGTTCTTTCTCGGTAATCTAGTACCTACTTAGAACTTTTAAATACCTAAATTACAGCATATATTACCTATACTACTGATTATCTCTTCACAGTTGGTTGATATCTATGGGTAAAACCAAAAGGGCCGTGAAGACCTTGAAAAAGTTTGAACGCATCAATGGGACTAAAATATCCGAAGATCTGATGACCAAGTTTGTTGTAAGTCCATTTCTCACTTTACTCTTTTTAATTTTGGAGCAACTTAAAGCTGCAATTTCACCAGAGATGATCAGTAGCAACAGCAGCCTAAGATTATTTTGTTTGTGTTTTTCAGTCGTCTGGAAACAAGACTACAGGGACAGATGAATCGATGATAGCGCTCATCAGGAGCCCCTCTCTTCGGAAAAGCTTCATCATTCTGATGCTGACCACGATGGCCAGCAGTATAATAATCGATGCTATCATTCGATTGTCAGAGAGTATAGGAACGAACTTCTTCGTGACTTACACCTTGTCTTCCATGGCTGAGATTCCGTCTTTAACATTGGTCGCTCTTATTTTGGACAGGTAAGGCAGGCACTTTTGTCATCTGTCTGACACACACAAGCCACTGATGATATTTCATTTCTATAGAACCAATGTGAATCAGTCACACCCTGTATGCACAATGCATACTCGTTTCCAGTTACTCCCATTTATCACTAAACTCATTGACGCTCATGATGAGGCCATAGAAGGAAATGTATGGATGCACATTTCACACACGAACGGCACAGGGCCGATTATATGGCGTTTGTGGGAGGAGGCTTATACCCAGCAGTGAGCTATCATTTGAGCTGTCAATGATGATGATGAGGATGAATTGAAGATTGACGCTCAAAAAGTGTTCGGTGTCGGTAACTGGAACCGTCAAATCATGATAATAATGAATAAATCTGATAATTTTTGCTTATAATGCTGTGTAATGGAAGTCAACTTTTGCTTCAATTTGTATGCAACAGCCAAGAATCTGCATCGAGTATGAGACTCTATTGTTTAATCATTTTAATTGTTAACTGTTTTGCAGAGTTGGTCGTCGCTTCCTCGCCGCGCTAACATTAGCCATGGCCGGTGTGTTATCTCTCGTCTGCGCATCTGTTCCGCAGGGTAAGTTGATAAAATGCCATATTGTGATAACAAGTATCAGTTTCAACGCAATGCAATCAGGACAGCATTTCGTAACAATGATTCGTTTTATCGTATTCGTTTTATAACATGGACAAATAAAATGATTACGAAAAAAATTTTTAATTTAGAATTGGAGTTTTTGAATATTATACCCCACGTTCATAGTAAAGTTCACGTATTTGGCTTATTACAATAACGTTTCCTAAACCCAGGACTTACCTAGGATACAAAACTAAATGGATATTAAGGACAATCGCAAGACTGACGCCAATTTATTTGTCATGGATATGACACAAACTAAAGCCGACTTATTTTCTAAAAAAAGTCTTAACGCGGCACGTCACGGCGTGGTTATTTTGAAAAATTCTATGGATATCCGAAAACAAAAGCTAGTTAAAGTGCAATCTCTTACCTCGTCATGTTTTGAATGTCGTCAAGACTCGAGCAGCAGATCAAAGAACTCACCATAATATTTACTCTTCCAGGAATCCCGCAGCTAGTGCTAGCTCTTCTAGTGCGGTTCAGCATCAACATGTGCGTGGGGGTGCAGTTCCAACTCGGCGCGGAGATGTTGCCGACCGGTCTCAGAGCCATGGGCACCTCATTCATACACATCATGCTGTGCATCGCAACTGCTATCTCACCGTTTATTGTTTATTCGGTAAGTTATCTCTCTTTCCTGTAAACCACATGGTGTGACGTGAAGAGACAAAAAATCTCTATAATGTGCAACTGCTTTAGGGAAGATTGAATGTTAACAATGCAGGAGAGAATTTTATCGACGAGACGAGGTGTGTCGTGTTGCACATGTTATGCCCGTTTTGTTACGCCTAGCATGTGCAACGCGTCGAGCCGTCAAAAGTGTTTAAAAGTTTACACGAGCTATAAACGGTGAAAGAATACATCATGAGGAAACCAGCGGCTAGTCAGCCCCACACGTATTAACCATTGTCTTTACTGTGGATATGGCAGGCTCAGCTGAGACGGTGGTTTAGGCACTACAATGTAACGTTACGTGTAGGCAAAGATTGCCTCCTGACGCTGTATCATCTAGTAAAGATGCAAAGGCCTGAGCGATTCTGTTTGTTTGAGAAGTTTTTAAGAGTCACGAACATCGACGAAAATATTTCAATAGACACACGTTTCAATTTTGGATTGAGGCCTGATTCCAATCATTTTGTTTCCAGAGTAAAGTATGGAGTGGCTTGCCTCTAGTAATCTTAGCCGGGCTGGGCTTGCTGAGCGGGGGAGCGTCGATGCTACTCCCCGAGACTAAAGGACGCGCCATGCCACAGACTATCGCAGACGCTGAACAACTCATCAGGGAAAATTCGCTTTGCGGGTGAGTTTCACGAATATCTAAAGCAGGAACAGGCAATAGTCACCTGATCTTCATTTCTTGAAACGAGCTAATAAGAAGAAAAATAAATGCACGTGATTGGTCGTCGAAAATAATTGGATTGGCTAAATTTGACAATTGACAATTGATTTGACAATCTAGCCAATAACGAGCAATACAATTATTTTCTACCACCAATCACGTGCCTTTATTTTTCTTCCTATTAGCTCGCTTCAAGAAATGAAGTATAGCTTATAAGACAGTAGCTGCAGACGTCTACGAAACCGGAGTTTCTTAACCACCTTCTTAGAAAGAAACTTGTAGTGAGCTACGGAAGAATACTTTTCATTCTTCGAACATAATTAGATAGTTATTCTCAAGTGTGTTCGGTATGTGAAGTACCTACCTAATTTCAATCGTATCCTTCGATAATGATTATTTTGTTTTGTTACAGAAAACGTGGAAATGAGTATGAACCTGAAGTAATTACTTTGAATGGAAAAAATGTAGAACTAGGATAAGTATGAAGTTGTAAAGAAAGGGAAGAAAAGAAAGATAAGGGGATTGGTTTGAAATTTTTTTGGTACCGCGATTGTGATTGTCAAAGTTAGGAATTCCTGTATTTTTAAGGCCTACTATTTTCTATTCAGGATGTCGATTCTCGACGACTTTCAAAACATGACGCTTTAAGAGATTGCACGTTATCTAGCTTTTGTTTTCTGAAATCCATAGCATTATTAAAAAAAAACCACGCCGCGCCGTGTCGTGCCTAATGGTTATTTGGAGACGACAAACTTTCACATAATTTATAAATTAGTAGGATTGTACATCTTGATGTTAATAAAACCCAAAAATAATTTAAAATTAACTATAATCACGTCTGTTTTAACGTTAGGATACAATGTTATGTTGTTTGCAAACATAATAAATACCTTAGGTAGCGGATGGTAGTCAGGGAATATATTTGAGTTTATGACAATGTCAGCCATTTTGGAAAACAACTTTGGTTCAAGTCAAGATCTTCACAGAGTGGATGTTTATCTGAATCAAAATATAAACTAGTTCAAACTATACAACCCCTCTACTGAAAATAATGCATCGTGCCAGGTCATCTTATGTTGGTTAATCTACCGAATTCAGTTTCCACCAAAACGATGCAATGTTTTCGGTTTCGTAGAGGGGCAGATATTGAATTAGATTAAAGAAAAACATCTACACACTATAATGGCAGCCATTTTGGACAAATGTCTACTTTGTGTAGTTTAATGATTTGTAACATTTGTAAAGAAATAAACTTTATTATTGTTATAATTTATTTTTCCATTTGATCTCTCTTTGAATCTGATTTTAACTTACCAAAGCTGGCAGCCATTTTGGAAAACATAATTTTAACTTACCAACGGCAGCCATTTTAAATAACGTTGAAACTCCACAGACCGCAATAGACAATCACGTTTGCTTAATACTAAGGTACATTTTCCCGTTGATATTCTGCTTGATAGGGTTGATTCGTTTGAGTATTTGCGTCATTGTTTCGACTAGTCGCTCTATACTGACGCCGGTGCGTTTGGATTTGAACTTGGTGAGTAGTTCCGTGGTCGTCATCGGCTTGCGAGCGAGGTAGCGTCTCACCGCCTCTTCTGTTACGCCGCACTCGCTGTAAGAGTTATTTTTGGGTTATTTATTTATTTATTTCGGCGAGCATGTATGAAGAATGTAATGAGAGTGAGTGAGGCGAAAGAGGTGTGTCAGGATCGACATATTATTATTATAAAGGAGTTAATAGAAGCATAAAGCTAATTAAAAGTTTTCACAGATAGAAATAGAATGACAGAAAAAGAGGCATTTCAAATATTCATTAGAAATATGAGAAGATAGTTTTGTGTATGAGTGTGGATGGATATACAAGTAGAGGAAGGCCGAGGAAGAAGTGGATGTATTGTGTGAAAGAGGATTGAATGTGAGAGGAGTGAATTCGGAGTTGAGTAGAGATGAATGGAAGAAGAAAACATGTTGTGTCTGTGTTGTGTGTTTTTCAAAATAAATTCATATTATTATTATTGTGCCGACCCCACCTAGCGTGGGATGAGGGCAGGGGAATGATGAAGCGTGTACTCACGAGTAGGACGCGTCCAGTTTAGGCCTCTTGGCCGGCGGCTGGTTGTTGTGCGCATTGGCCGCGGCCACGGCGGCCTGCGCGCCCGACGGCGCCGGGGACCCAGCGCGGGATGTATTGGCACTGCTATCTGAGGTTTAAATAAATACAAGCTTTAAATATACATGAAATATATTATCACGGCAGTAGACATATTCTTACAGATCATTATTGAATTCTTTAGATCTAATGATTTCTAATTAGAACAAAACAAATGTACTTAGATTTAAGGCTTCTATGTTGTAATTTGTTTTGTGAATTAATAAATAAATAAATAAATGCCTAATGGGATAGTCAGAGGTATGTCTTGTACTTCACTTCAAATGTTCTATGTGTCTGTAATTTGTTTTAAAGTAAATGTGGTGTGCAATAAAGTGTTAATCTATCTATCTAAGTCCAAATACATGTCATATTTAAAACAAACACACTTTTTGCATAAGTTAAGTTAACTAAGAGAATGTAAACTTACTGGCGGCATGTTTGTCTTCCTTCTTGGACTTCTTGTGTGACTTGTTGTTGCCGCTTGTCTCCGGATCCGTGTCGGAGTCGGAACTGAGCTCGCTGCTAGACTCTGGACATTAAACATTATTATCAAATTACTAAACTACTACTCAAGCGTAATTCGTGTCTCAAGCAGTCATTCACAACTCAGTTTTCATAGAGAACTGTCAAAAATCGATGGTTAAACGTAGACTCAAGTTTGAGTGAAGTCTCTGAATACGAGCCTAAGATGATACATTTAAAGCGTTACACAGTTAGGGCTTGATTTGAGGAATGTTTGCAGGGAAAGATTTCTATTAAATTTCTATTATTTAATACTAGCTGCGCCCCACGGTTTCACCCGCGTAAGTCCCGTTCCCGCGTTAATATCAGGATAAAAGTTAGTTAAAAAAGACGCGTGTCACTCGGCGACTGCCGCGGTAAAGCTATTGCATGCCACCTAGAGGCGAGTTGCTGAACTAAAGCGACAGCGGTGATTTCGTTACGGAATGTCTGGATTCGGTCTCCACGCCAAGGCCCGCGATAGAAGCTATGCAATAGCTTAAAAATGGTAAAATGGCCCCCGGCTGAGACGCGGGGGTCGCGGGTTCGATCCCCGCTACGGGACAAATGTTTGTATGTTCTGCAGATATTTGTTCTGTGTCTGGGTGTTTTCTATCTATAATATGTATGTATTTAAAAAAAAAAAAAATGTATTTAAGTATTATATCAGTCATCTGGTTACCATAACACAAGCATTAAGTTGCTTAGCTTGGGACTGGATGACGCTGTGTGGAATGTCCAAGGATATTTATTTATTTATTATTTATTTATTAAATGATCAAGATAGGTATTAACGCAACAAACTCACCTTTCTTCTCTCCCCTCTTCTCGTCCGCCTTCTTCTTCTTCTTCTTGGTGAGTTTCTTGGCCCTCTCCTCCCCCTCCTTGGTCGGCTCGTCCTCTTGGTCGGATTGGTCCGCTTTCTGCTCTTTATCCTCTTCGTCAGAGTCTTCGTCGGAAGTCAGTAGTTTTCTGATGACAAGTTAATCACTACATAGTCTATACTAATATTATAAAGAGGTAAAATGTGTTTGTTGTTTATTTGTTTGACGGAGGTAATCTCCGAAACTACTGGACCGATTTCGAAAATCCTTTCACGGGTGTGTAAAATGTCCATTCTACACACCCGTACAGTCCTGTCCGGGTGGTTATAGGCTATATTTTATACCGGTAGCTTCATTAGTACACCCGTGCGAAGCCGGGACGTGCTACTAGTATAAAACAAAGTCGCTTTCTCCGTCCCTATGTCCCTCCCTATGTAAGCTTAAATCTTTAAAACTACGCAACGGATTTTGATGCGGTTTTTTAATAGGAAGAGTGATTCAAGAAGTAGGTTTATATGTATAATTATTGTACTCGTGCGAAGCCGGGGCGGGTCGCTAGTTATTTATAAATGAAAACTTCTACTAAAAGTTTTGGGCGACGGGATTCGAACCCGCGAGATACATGCGATCGACCTCAAGCCGGACTGCCTTACCACTCGGCCACGAAGCCCTAGTGTCGTAGCTCGAAAATATTAGTTTCTACAAATAACGATATGTCAGCGCGTGTAGATTGATTGGTTTATATCACAGTATGTAAGCTTTAATAGAAATATGTGTGTGTAATTTATTTACATACCTGAGTGCGTCCTCCTCAGCTACACCCTTCAGTTCTTTGTTAGCTTTGTTTTCATTATCCGATTCACTGAAAAAAAAACAATATCTATACATCTTACAACAAAGTCCGGTTTTAACAACAAACTTATAAGTTCGGCTGAATCGATTTTCATAATTTTCATTAATAGTTCTGGACGTTCACATTCTGGACGGAGACGAGTCCAGAATGTGAACGTCCAGAACTATTCAAATCATTGACATTTGTCATTTTTTGTATAGAAGTACCCTCTGCATATTGGACCAGTAAACCTATATTGGCTAATACGGATATTAAATATGTTGCCATGTCTTTTCTTTGCCATAGGAGTGACAATAAGCAGATACAGAAACAGATCTTAATGAATAAGACCTGTAATGTTAAACAGTAAGCAAAACCATAAACATACATTGTTTATTAATTATTAAATTGAATGTTTTGTTTTTGACTTGTATTTTTGTTTTAGACTTGAATTTCTGTGTGACACTAATTCTATTACCAATTTTTAATCTATGGATCTACATATTTGTTTTCTGAAGCAATAAACGAATTTAATTTAATTTAATTTATTGAAACTGGCAGTTATTTACCTTTCCGATGAGTCTGATATATAGTCCCGCTCCCGGCCCTCCTCGTCACCGTCGTCGCTCTCCTCGAACGCCTCATCGTCAACTTTCTTCTTTTTCTTCTTACTCGCAGCAGCTGTATACAGATACAATTTTATATTATCGTAACGTGGTGCACTTAGGCTCATTGGCGAGCGTTTTAAAGAAAATAATGTAACAGTTAAAATAAATCACAATAGGATGCAAAAACATGCATAAAGTAGACTAATTTACATTCTACCTTCCAAATATATTAAAAAAATATTCTATCTACATTTAGGAAAGAGGAGTTGAGTAAATGTGATTTATAAAAACACTACTTTACTGGTTTCTCTTAAGAACTAAATAAGGTCTACCAATAAACTAACAACTTACTTACGATAAGTAATTACGAAATAAACTAATTTAATACATTTAACAAACTACTAGTAAGTAAATCTATGTTAATTTGTAATGTACAAAGCGAGATCCATTGTCAACTTATTTACTTACTCGTAACGCCTGCCATTTTAGTATTGCGTGGAAAATTCTTAAAAGTTATACCAATCATATTTGAATTTGAAAATTAAACGTAACAATACAATACAATTGAACATAAAGTATAGTTTCGTTTGTGTGAATAGTTACTCCGTTAACCATATTGGAGTTGTAAACTTACTTTCAATACAGCTATTCAAACTGTATCTTTTTACATTTCTTTATGAGTTATCAGAAAAAAAACATTCTTAAAACCTAAACATATGGACAAATCATAATATGAAAAATAATAAAATATACTGTATCACAGGATGCGTTTTCAACTCGCGATCAGTATACAACACATTTAACTATTGCAAAAGGGATTTATCGCGTTACCGTTTGCAATCATTTAATATGCAGACATTTCTTTCAGGTCTGTAATTTTAAAGATCTTTTTTGAATACATGCATACATTTTTCACAAGTTAACTTTCCATCTTTATGAATAACGGGGTTACACTTGTTTATCACCATCATGTGAATAGAGAAGTTCAAAAATGAGTAAAAGAGTTACCTTTCTTCTGCTTTTCCTTCTTCTTCTTAGCTCCGCCGTCGCTGTCCTCTTCCTTATTCCCTCCGTCGGAGTCTGATGAGTCGTCGTCGGAGTCGATCCACTCGTCCATCTCTGAGATCTTCAGATCTGATAAACAAAGTTGATGGCTGAAGAACATTGGAGATTGTTACTATGGATCCATTTGATAGTTTTTGTTGCAAATTTAATTGTAGTTAGAGAGTTTTGGTGCTGTGAAAGCTGAGATGCAGAGGTTGCGGCTTTGCATCTCAGGTGGGCTTAATGCAGAGGTCGTTAATGTATAGGAATGTAATTTTTTAGATTCTTGTAAACAATTTGTTCCTTTGTTTATGAAGAACTTAGATTTTTATACCAATATCATTTTTAGGCGATCCTTACTTTTTATACTAAAATAAATATCCTTGGGCATTTCACACAGTCTCACACTAAGCCATTTAAATGCTTCTGTTATGGTAACCAGATGACTGATATACTACATAGATACCTATATTTTTTTCTAAATACTACATACAAAAAACACAATTTTTTTCTAAAAACTGGCCAATAAATGTTATGAACCTATGAATCCTACCTTTCTTAGCCTTGGCGCCTTTAGGTTTCTTCTCATCTGGATCGTCTCCGTCGTCGGTGCCGTCCTCACCGCGCATGCGCTTCCGGAACATCAGCGAGAAGTAGTTTATCACTTTGTTACGTCTGCAACACATTTTATAACAATAACAAATAAATAAATATCCTTGGACATTCCACTGGCGTCATCTAGATGACGCGATCCACTGTTGATCGAAGTTGGTAGAAGTCTAGAAGCTGGGACTAGTCCCAGCAGTGGGTTGCATCACATAAAAGAACGCTGAAGGAAAAAGCTACTCCATAGTCGGTTTTTAGAAATCTTAGGTCCAATTGGTGGAGGAGTAATACGGCGCATTTTATACCATCAATTTAGCGTGCAACTAATTATATACAACTTTCTTTTATACTTTTCTTTTAAACCTGCTTGTGGGTCGAAGTTTGACAGTTATAGGTACTCTAAGAGCCTTTGCACTCCGCGTATTTTGAATGCGTGCTGTGAGTTTTGTTAACTGACTTACCTTCCAAACTCCTGTTCTGCTTCTTCAGCCGACAAAGCTTTGTACCTTTGTATTGGTTGAAAATTGTACCTGATAAAGATATAATATATACCTGATAAATATATAAAGATATATTTTTAAAATCATTGGCCCCTTTAATATGTAACAGCAGCTACTTTTTTTAATTCTTTGAATCAATAACATGAGCATAGCCACATGCAACGGCTTGTAATATAAATGACAGGAGCCTTACTATGACCCTTAAAATTAAGTTTAGGTCCTATAATGAACTGCTTTTGACATAAGCTAAGGCGCTGACGTAAATTTAGAACAGTTAGAACCTAAACTGAATTATTTAATATGTCATGGTAAGCCTTCTGATTTGCTTACCATTCTTGCAGAGGGTAGGCATCAATGGCTCCATCAGCAGCGTGAGTGAACACATAGTACGCTGCATTCTCTGAAACTCCACCTTCACGAATTCCTTTGAACCTGACCACAGATGATAAAGCTATCAATTTCATGAATCAATTATGTGGTAGTAATAGAATTATTGGGATTATCAATATTATTGGGACTTAAAATGATTTCAATACGCAATTAAGTTCCATAAATATTAATAAAAAACATAGAGCTAGCTTTTACTAAGGTTAAAAATAGTTAGTTTACTTTTTGCCCGTCTTTCCGCCAACTTTGAGTATCCAGGGCTGGTCTTCAGGTTTGTACTTCCGGGATATGATGCCGAACTTCTTGCGCCGAGCCTCTTCTCTAATGTCACGCCCATACTCAGAGCCAGCACCAAATCTGTAAATGTAATGAGCTGTTTAATCTGTTTTAAACAGTGAGATTAATAACAATCAATTGTTTATACATAATACAAACAACAGGCTTTTGTCTATTGGTGTATCAATGAGCAAACACCTCTTATCACTCCACATCTCTACATGTAAGTAACATATTAGTGTTGTGAAAAGGTTGACGAGTCATTAACTGCCAAAAACTTTCACAAGAATCTGGGTACATACTTTGGCATGTCCTCATCCATTCCTTTGAACTCCTTGATGTTGTTCTCTCTCTCCATCTTTACATGACTCCATTTCGCGAAGTCTACGTTCAGGGTAGCATTGAATCTCATAACATGATATTTTTTCTTTACATTCTTTGGTACTCGGATCTTGAACTCTTGCGTAGAGGCTGATGTCTGCAAGAAAATTTAACTTTAAGATAGAGACAGTTCTATTGGTCAAAATTATTAAAATTTGTAGAAAAGGTTCAAACTCAAAAAAACAGTCCACGTACCGAAGGTCCCGATGGCCCAGCAGCGTTCATCTTTGCAAGATTCATAGCGAGTTATTTATTGGGTCGTTTAGCACATTACCATTATTCCTATCTACTAATATCACACAAATGATCAGTACAGTACTTTTTACTGGAAATATTTACAAAAATAAAACCTAACCAAACCTTTTTAACATTTTGTGTTTGTGAATTTTTGACAGTGACAGCAGCAGAGCAGACAGACAGAAGCAAATTATGTCAGATTCACGTCAATAATGTCGCGTTTAACGTATTTCAGTGTCAATCAATGTCATAAATTTTTTTTAAACACGTTCTGAAACCAAATTAGTCAAAGTTTTATTTTAATCATCTTGCTGATGTACTATCTCTATATACTCAGAGCAATCATCTTACTGCTTCCTCATTGTCTCTATTTAACCATTAACCAGTTGTTCAAGAGGAGAAAAACTACGTTTATTATATATGTATGACTATAAATAATTAGAAGTTATTTTTTCCGATCAAGACTGTTCAATATTTAAAAATCGTTTACATTCATCTCATCATCAAATCACAAACAAATGTAATCGATCACAGTGTGATTGTGGTGTGATCACAGTTCCCGAACGTACTCTGTTTAATAACCTTGCTTTGCTTTGCTTTTGTTGTTCTCTCTTTCTCACTCAACTCGTGTCGTGTTGTTTTCCCACCAAGTGCACCAAGTAAATAAAATTAATGCCAAAATGGGTAAAAAGAAGAACAAGAACAAAGTAAGCGGAGCAGTTAAAACTGCTGCTAAAACTGAAAAAAAATTAGCGAGCAAGTTGAAGAAAGAACTCGCTAACTTGGGTGAGGTTAGTCCATGCCGATACTTTTTAGTTTAAGTAGGTATCTCCTAAAATAAATTTAATTGTCATTGATATTTATATTTACAAAGTAATTACTTACTGCCAAAGTCCTCACAGATAGAAAAATTGAGTCCATTTGGAATATACCTACTTAAGTATTTAGACTTGCCCCTGACTAGGTACTAAAGTCTAAGCTGATCATAGACACAAGAAAATACGTTACTTGCTTTATTCTCTAGTACATAATTCTTGTTTTTTTTTATAAAACTCTTTACAGATTTACTTATCTCTGTAGTAGTAAGAAAAATAATTGTCTATGAATTTTTAGGAGGATATTGCCAAAGTCATTGCGGAGATAGAGAGAGAAGAAGCCAAAAGGTCTGCGGCTTCGGAGAAGAGCTTGCCTGGTCCACCCTCGGCCAGAGCCTATGCATCGCTGACTCCGCACCCAACTAACAATGAACTCATCTTGTTTGGAGGAGAGTATCATGATGGACAGAGGGTAAATATCATTGGACTGGTCTAAATAAGGACTAGCATTGATTTAATTTTCCATTTGCATATTTTTTAAATACCTATTGTATTCTTTTTAAATTAGAAAAAAATCTGGTAATATTAGTTCTTGGTCACAGAAAAGTCACCATGCCCTTGCAACTTGTAGGTACGTTAGAAACTATTGCAGATACCAAATCTATTCTTAATAGCCCTCTTTCTTTTTTCAAAGATGCCAAATAGGTTGTAATTACCACTAGAAGAATCTCTTAACTAAATAATTTATTACAAATTATCATAAATTAGGTGAATGTGTTATAAATAATTTAAGTTGGATTAATTAAGTTTGATGTTGACTTCCAGACAGTGGTATACAATGACCTGTTGTTCTTCAACCCGGATAAGGGTACATGGAAGCAGGTGAAGGCTCCGAGTGGGCCGCCTCCTCGCAGTGCCCACCAGGCTATAGCAACACCAGCTAATAAGTATGCAATGTTCTGTCTAAATATGTACATGTAAATCCTTTTAAACTATTACTTTGTTACTCATATCGGATTCAGCTTATGCTAGCTAAGATGGCTGTTATATCTGTTGAGAAAAAAACATTCTTATAAATAAAGTTACAGATCTATAATAAACAAGTAATGGAGTTCTTTTCTTTTCTATTCATCATTATTAGGTATTATAAGGTACCAAGGGAAAGAGGAAGGAAAACATCCCATACTTTTATTGGCATTAGGCGACAGGCGATGGCGACAGCTTTGCGATTTGTCGCACAGTGTGTGTAGAAGTTTAAAATTACTGAGGCAAATGTTTATTTGTACAGAGGTGAGCTGTGGGTGTTTGGAGGAGAGTTCACCAGCCCTACGGAGACACAGTTCCATCACTACAGGGACCTTTGGTGCTTCTCACTCGCTGACAAGAAATGGGAGAAGGTAACCTTAGGTTAAATACATAATTATGACCGCACTAAGTCAGGAAAAGATTCACAGGACTTGACCCCCTCTGCCGCGCAATGATGTTGACGAAAATCACTGTTTACTTTGATCTTGTGCTCGGTTAGTAGTGCCATAATGAATGTAGACTTAATGTACCTACTTTTAACTTTTCACAATATTTAGAGTTCAAATAATATAAATGCGGAAGTTCTATGGATACATGAATGGGTGTTTCTTACTCTTTCATTTAAAAACTTTTAAATAAATATTTTGTCAACCTTACTTCCTCATACAGGCTGCACCGTATTGTTGACACATATAACACCAGATTCATAGATGTTGATCTTTTCCTTTTGCCCGAAAAAAAATTTAAGAATAAACTTAAAGAAATTTTGTTAGATGACTAAACGTACAAATCAATCTTTACCACACCAACTTCATTAACTGACACAACAACAACTTCTTTCTCATGCTATTCTTTCTAGTAATCTGTGGATAACGTAGTTGGTTGTACATTTACTCATTATCTATTTATGTATACTAAATTACCATATATTATATTGTACAACTGTTTGTTTTCCCGAATAAAAATAAAATAAAAATACAAACTTACTTTAACTTGTTTATTACAAACTAACTTTATTATTTTTATTTGCTAGGTTGTCGCTCCAAACGGCCCTTCATCCCGCTCTGGTCATAGAATGGTACTCCTTGGTCGTAAGATTATTGTCTTCGGAGGCTACAACGACGACGGGCGCGAGTGTAAATACTTCGACGATGTATACTCCTTCTGTCTTGATACTCGGACGTGGAGCAAACTAACCCCGAGTGGGAAGGGACCCAGCGCTAGGTCGGCTTGTGTTATGATACCTGCTGGAAATGATTCTGTAAGTTTTGGTTTGCAGTATAATTTATCTGCCATTAGGTTAGGTTCCCTACAAAAATTTGCAATAACCACTAACACATCACGTTTTCATTGTTATGTTTGAACCTGTATTTGTATTTAATACAAAATACAAATTGAAAATACGAGTTTAAATGCCTAGTCAATATGAGTAAAAGCGGTACAATTGAGTATGCTCAATTGCCACCATTTTTGCAACACGCTTTTCTCTTGGTTTTTCTCTAAAAGTCCACTGTCTTAATCAATACTTTCCATTTGTTGACAAGTTACAAAGGCTTCATCTCGATAAATTGCAAGGAACTTTATCACAGATGGCTGGTGCCATCATGGCACCACTATCCTTCTAAACATTGGCTCCGTATAAGCTATTGCATAGCTTCTATCGCGGGCCTTGATCGTTGAGACCGAATCCAGAAATTCCGTAACGAAAAAACCTAACGCTGTCACTTTAGTACAGCAACTCGCCTCTAGGTGGCATGCAATAGCTTTAACGCGGCAGTCCCCGAGTGCTACACGTCTTTTTTTTTGCTAACCTATGTTGTCCCAAAAAGTTAAGTTTATTGATAAAATATCTATCCCCCAGCTGTTCATCTACGGCGGTTTTTCCCGCGTCCGCGAGGGGCGTTCGGAGCGTACCCTCACGCACACGGATCTGTTCCGCCTCAGTTGTCGGCACGAGGCGTGGTCGTGGCGCGCGCAGGCCGGCGGGAGCGCGGCGCCGAACGCACGCGCCGGCCAGGCTGCCGCTGTTAATGTACATAGTATGAGGGGATATGTGTTTGGAGGGATTAGTGTGAGTAGACTTTTTGGCGGTCATTTGAGAATAATTGTTTTATTTTTGCCTTATTTTCCTAAACGTGTTTTTGCGAATGGTAAATGTGTTAATGAGTATAATAGGTAAAAAGGTAAATGTTTGCAAATGTAACATAACTGGGTATCATTGCATTCAATTCAATCCCAAAACTCATCAAACTTTAATGACCGCATTTAATCCCTATAATATTTTCATAGAATAGTTGAATAAATACAACTTTTTCTGTAATTAAGCTGTTGGTTTTCCTATAAATAAAAAAATAAATAAACAAAGCAGGCGAGATAGACTGATTCGTATGTCCTCACCGGCTTTGATAGAAGTACCTTCATTTTCCATTGTTCTATTTCCAGGATGTAGAAGAAACAGAAGAGGAGATCCGCGGCGAGATGACAGATGACCTGCATCTACTTGACCTGGAAACTGGCAAGTTTCACAACGTCATACTAAAGTGCGAACAAACGCCTGCTCAGAAACAACCAGATGCAATACAGCAGGAAACTGAGGAACAAGTTACTACAGGTTAGTAAGAGACAGCAAGAGATAGAGCGAGATGGCAGCATCTAAGCATCCAAGTAATTCCACACTTCAGAGGTCAAATTTTCGGTCTTTGACAAGGGCTTTTAGGCGGCTTAAAAACTCGGTCATCAGAGTTAGTCACTAGACATTTATAAACCAGGGGGTGGATAAATATTTAGTAGCGCAAGTGATTGATAAGTTGAGGAGTGCATGATTGGTTTGGGCATGGTGAGGGATGAGAGGCATAGCGATGAATATGAATGTGGATACACTGGGAGAGGTAGGCCTAAGAAAAGATGGATGGACTGTGTGTGTGTGCAGATATGTGTGTGCAAGGAGTGAGTACTGAGATGACGAGCGATTATGAGCGATAGAGGGAAATGTAAGAAAGAAAAGTGTTGTACCGACCCGACTTAGTGAGATAAGGGCAGGGAGATGATTGTGTGGATAAATATTTGTATTTTTATTCCCAGTGGTATCGGATTCCGGCTTCACCCTAAAGCTCGGCGGCGCTGTAACGCAAGCCGTGCCTACAGACGGTGCAGACGCGAGCGTGCGGCGCGCGCGCCCCGCCGCCCGCATGTCCGCGATGGCGTGCGTGCTCAGGACGACACTCTACGTGTACGGGGGCGTACTAGAGAAGGATGATAAGCAGTTCTATCTGAGTGATCTGTATAGCTTAGGTGAGTAATACACAGATTACATAAGTCTGATACCTCATCTCGAACATTGTTCTTTTTTCTTCGGGCTATTTTTGTGTTTGATTTTTGCGGCGCCCCGAGCGGCGTTTAGGTCTTGTCTGCAATCAAAAATAAGTAACTGCATCTAGTGCTAAGTAGCATGCAGTCGGATGCCTTAACGCCGCTAGGTGACGCCGCAAAAATCAAACACCAAAAAATAGCCCGAAGAAAAACGGAGTGAATTCAATTCGAGTAGGGTACCCGTGGTTATATAAACACAATCAGCCAACACGGCTCACAATGCCAATACTTATGTTTTATTCCCAGATCTAAACAAATTGAACGAATGGAAGACTATCCACGAACAGCCATCTTTGCCCGACTGGATCGAGTCTGATTCTGAAGGCTGGGAGAGCGGGGATTCAGAAACTGAATCGGATAGTGAAAGCGAATGAGCGACATCTAAAAGGTGACACATAAGCGATACTAGTGAAACAACATGAACGTATTATATTAACACTTAAATCGGGATATTTACCATGATTTATGGTTAAAAAACATTAAAACGTTAAAACGTGTTTAATAAGTTCAAAACCATGGTAGTTTAAAAAGTTTTATGAGCGAATTATGCCTGAATTCTATAAATAACGTATGTTCGTAGGTCCATCACCATATCAACTTTGTTTTAACAACATATGTATGAAACTTTTTGACATTAACAACGTTGTTATGATCGAAAGTCCTACCGCCATCCGTGAGTTGGTTTTTTGTTTTTTGCGTCAATCTCAAGCATTTACTTGTCAACGAAACATCTCCCAACAATAACTAAATGCGACGTGCGACCTACGTTTTTTTATTACATTAATTTATCTATGGCATAATTTATTCAGACAACTATGTTCACTGTCTAAATGTTTTGGTATCTAATTATTTAGATGTGTAGGAAACTATACTTCATTTCTTGAAGCGAGCTAATGGGAAGAAAAATAAACGCACGTGATTGGTCGTCGTAAATAATTGTCTGTTGTTGTGATTGTCTAGATCTACAGCCTAGAAGAGCAAGAGCTTGTGCAGCACTCTGATGTATATAGATACATAACTCACTTACTAAGGAACACCTACAGAATCCTCTACTTTTCCAATTGCAAAATGTTGATTGTACAAAGAATATCTTCTATATAAATAATGAAACAACTTGCAGCTGTATAAATTTATTAACACAATGTAAATACTACCATCACTATTTGTTAAAAAAAACACTCATTATTCATTTCCCGAGTATTTTGCAACTTCATGGCTTCATCTGTTACTTGGCTGAGCCGACTTGAGCCTGATGGGTGCAGGGGCACAGTGGGCAGGAAGTCCGCATTGTCTGTGCAGCATGCCATGGCACTGGATTTGCCTATTGTTGTTTGTCTTGTTTATTTTTAAAGCGACAACTTGGGCACAGTTTATGGAGTGACTTTCAAGTCGGCTACTGCAGGTAGTGGTAAGGTTCAGCCGGAAGAATGGTATCCAGTGGAGGGTGATTGTTATTCTACAATTCATATCTGTTTTGTGAAGACAAAATTTCACAAAAAATTATATTCGAGATTTTCTATTTTTATTTATGAATTTTCTTATGTGCAGCTTCTTCATGCACTTGATTTCTACAGCAGCAGTTCATTCTACAGGGATAACAATGGTTTATTCAGCAGGTATCTGTTTATTTTCATTCTGAAACAAAACAAAGCCTGTTTTAGTATGTACTTCATGTCGTGTATTCCTCGTCAGTGAAATTGGTTTTTCGGTTAGCATTCTTCTTTTCGGTAATGCAAACTTTTTTGATGTGTCCTTTCTTTTTACAAAACCGACAAACAGTATTCACAAAATGGCATTCTCCTGCATGTCGATGGCCGCAGCGATAGCACAATCGAGCGTAGAACTTAGATTGAACCGCATTGATATCCGTAGCCGCATATCGTATAGTCCGCGGTAGATTCGTCTCTTTTTTGATCGCACTTGTAAAACTTGAACGAAACCGAAATCTCATTCGGTTTTAGGCTAAAATGTTTGGTTAGAATTGTTTCTATTTCCACAAAAGTCACATCGAAAGCTTTTCTCGGCGTATGCATCACCTCTTTCGCGGATTGAAGATAAAGAACTTACAAATTTCTTAAGTTATGCTTTTCTCTGCGGCACGAAATTCTCCTTATCGATGACAGCTCGCAGATCGTGTCGTACTTCAGTTGGCGATAGTATTTCCCTGCAAAACGTCAGATACGGCGCTCTTTATAGCGTATCGGATGATGGGCAGTTTCTTTGGCCAATATGGATGGTCATCGCCCACTAGCTGCGATAGGTGCGTTTTTAAATCGCGATTTTTCCTCTCTGCTGGGTTTGCCTCTGCATGGTAAAGCGGGATGAGATTTTGTTGAATGTCCATTACATACATGACCTGCTGCATCACTCCAGATATGAACTGAACGCCGATATTATGCGTCGGGGAAGTCCATAACTTAGGAAGTACTCTTCGATCAAGGTGCGAGCGCAGGCCTCGGAGGTGGCATCTTGGAGGGCGTACAGCTCAACAAACCGGGTCGCCATATCCTCAACAAGTAGAATCCATCGTTCTCCGTTTTCGCCGAAGTGGTCAATAGCAATGACTTCGTTACGTTGACTCATCACTGGAGTCTGGATTAGGCCGGGAGGCTTAGTATTAGCAGATTTGTATGACTCCGGTTGGTCACTGCATTAAGGCGCCTGTTATCTACACAGAATCTGTGTGACCCATCTTTCTTTGGTATTAGTACTACCGGAGAGGCCCAAGCAGACTCACATTCTTTAATTACTTTATCTTTAAGCATTTTACTATTCTCTTCTTCCATGATAGCCTTCTTGGCAGGAGGAACAGCAGTAGGTGGATGGTCACCTGTGTCAATGCGATGTGAGGCATAAGGAGTCGGTTATCTCCCTGCCTTGAAGACATCTTCATTTTCAGCCAGCAACTGAGTGAGTGCTTCTCTCTCCGAGTGAGTCAGGTTTTGTCCCTCTTTTTCCTTCAGGAGCTGAAGTGCAGGATGTGACCTG
The DNA here is from genome assembly GCA_947086425.1 of Xanthorhoe spadicearia. NCBI lineage: Eukaryota > Metazoa > Arthropoda > Insecta > Lepidoptera > Geometridae > Xanthorhoe > Xanthorhoe spadicearia. Next base: position 1,862,910 of record OX352198.1, on the reverse strand, counting down.
CTGGGCGCGCTGGCCCTCCTGCAGTAGTTGATATGAGCGTTAAGGGCTATCTGAAAAATGACAATTTTCCCTGGTAAAATCTAAGACAATTTCAGCGGCAATCAGGAAATCTATTCCAAGAAGGCTTACATTATTAGTTGAGTCTCTGAATATTATTATAAGAAACGCATTCAGTTTATAAACGTCATTCGCAAGCGAAGCGGTAGTTACTAGTGTCTTGCTTGTTATGTATTTCACACCCTTTGCTCGTGAAACGCACCTTATTGCCTTGTGTTAACTACGGGGGTCAACAGGTACGTCTCTCTCTTCAATGAATAGTTGTATTTAAAATAAAAACGTATATTGCTAAAACTAGTTACAAGGTGTGTGTCTTCCTCCGTGATTGAAAGAATACAAAAAATTAAAATTATAACTAAAACTAAGATGGCCGTCCATGAACTGAAGTTCGAACACGATGTGTCGATAAAGACGTCTCTCTGCCTGAATCTGTTTCATCTGTTGAATGTTTCATTGAAAAATACTGCGCTAAATGCGTTACTTGTTTTCGCAGATTTCGTAATAATAGATGAATTTTGCGTATTCTTATAGTGCATTTATTGCGATAGTGCCCGTATTGTTTACACTCGTAACATTTGACGTTTGGTTTTTCTGTGACAGATGTCAACGCTGCGTGTTCGCTAGTAACGCACGAACTTTGGCGATAAACAAATCTGTATTTTCGTTGCGTTGATCGCACTCGAAAAGTTTCTGATAGATTCTATGTGGCGGTTTTTTATTGCCGAATGCGGCCATGGCCAATATGGCCATTGGCCATGCCTCGCAGGGCGTTTTCGTCTGTAACGGCGGCGCAGTCCTTGAATGCCTCGACAGGCTCCGGAAAATCGTGCTGTGCATCTCGATAAATTCCCGGAGGCGCTAGCGGCGGCGGCGTGCTCGATGGGAGACTGAAGCTGTGTGTTGCACAATCGCTCCAGCAATCGTTCGCAGGTTTCTACCTGCAACTGCTGTATCGTGACTAGTAACTGTGATAACGATTCACTCTTCAGAGTTGTTAGATATGAAGAACAGAGAGGCAGGGTCAGAATTGGCAGCACGCGAGTGCTTCAGCTCTAGTATTGGATACGGTGCCTGTCCAGGAAATCGGGAGTCCAAAATATTGAAACGAATAGGTAGTCAATTGCTCCGTTTATTACTCAGCATAAACGAGACATCTTAGACATCATTACATCTTATATATCAAGATTGGAGTTGATTACACATTACTAATTATTACACACAACATGCTCGATCAGCGGGTTAGACAAAAGAGAAAGAGCACAAACAACAATATGGCGCTAATCAAATTACACATTACGACAGCTGTCAGAAGCTGGCATTGACACTTAAAGATTACATTCTGATATTGAAAAGATTACCATGCACGGACAAGCAGTATTTTAACAAGAGTAACGGCGAAATTGGCGTCGGCGCTGGCGCCGGCGGCGCCATCTTCGTTTTGCGTAGGCGATGTCTCTCTGACATACGAGAGACGCCATCCTGACAGTTCAAGAAATGCGTTCCGTTCCACGCATAGACCTAACACTCTCCCTCGTTATTTAAAGATTTAGGCGGTTTGGCGCCCTTGTTATTCTGGTACTTTTGCGAGGTTCTTTCCTGGACTGTATAGATTCCGGTTTGTCAACTTCAAGGTTGTTTGTTCTTCATGTTGTTGTCCGAGACAGAATTTGTGCTGTTGGGCTACCTCACCAGGTTCACCTCACCATTGCACTCACAGACATTAAATTATTCGAGAGTAATGGAACATACAATACATTGCTCAGATCAACATTATGATTTAAACTAACATTTCCTAAGCTTTCACTTTGCAAATGCTGTCCATTGGCAACAGAAATAGTGCACTTATTCTGTATCGCCTGCTGAACGAGCTGTGAGTCAGCACACATGTGGGCAGTCGCCCCGCTATCCACGATGAACTCATCAGATTTGCAGGCAGAGTAGGCAGATGCAAGTAAGGTATGTTGATCCTTCTTCTCACATGTATTACCCTTCTCGTCCCTCTTCTTTTTGAAGCATCGCTTAGCTAGGTGTCCCACTTTCTTGCAGTAAGCGCATGTAGGCTGCTGTTTGCTCGATCTCCCGCTATTGGCATTGTACGCAGACTTGTCTACATTGTTATTGCTACGCTGATGATCCTCTTGCAAAAGTCGAGCGCGCACGACCTCACTGGTTAGAGAATTGGTCAAGCTTGCCGTCTCCAGACTTGAAACAAGTACGTTGAACTGCTCCGGTAGACCAGAAAGTAGTATTTCCGCTATTTCGGCGTCCTCAATATTTTTTCCGATATCCGACAATTGTGTGACGAAGCTCATGACGCCTTCAATGTAATCGGACATGTTACTGTAGTTATTGTATTCCGCTCGGTGAAGTTGGCGAAGCAATAATACTTTTCTGTATAGACCCTTATCTTTGAAAGTGTCCGAAAGTCTCTTCCAAGCTTCTTTCGACGTAGTCGCATCACGAACAAATTGGAATAGATTGGGCTGTATAGATAGACAAATGCGCGCCAGTTTGTCACGTACAGGTTCAGTGTCCGTGCCTAGGACACAATTCCACACGCCATCAAGCGTCAAAAGCATTCGTATTGAAAATTTCCAATTTAGGTAATTTGAAATACCTTGTAATTTCTCGATGTGGTTGTAGGTTATGCTGTTATTAGACTGTGTCGCCGTGTCCGTTGGAGACATCATCTGTGGAATATCCGTCGCCATCACCACCTTGCGTTTTCCTTCAAAACCAAATTCAGGGTGTGTAGACATTAAATTATTCGAGAGTAATGGAATATACAATACATTGCTCAGATCAACATTATGATTTAAACTAACCTTTCCTAAGCTTTCACTTTGCAAATGCTGTCCATTCCATTGGCAACAATATTTCTGTTGCACTTATTCTGTATCGCCTGCTGAACGAGCTGTGAATCAGCACACATGTAGGCAGTCGCCCCGCTATCCACGATGAACTCATCAGACTTGCAGGCAGAGTAGGCAAGTAAGGTATGTTGATCTTTCTTCTCACATGTATTACCCTTCTCGTTCCTCTTCTTTTTGAAGCATCGCTTAGCTAGGTGTCCCATTTTCTTGCAGTAAGCGCATGTAGGCTGCTGTTTGCTCGATCTCCCGCTATTGGCATTGTACGCAGACTTGTCTACATTGTTATTGCTACGCCGATGATCCTCTTACAAAAGTCGAGCGCGCACGACCTCACTGGTTAGAGAATTGGTCAAGCTTGCCGTCTCCAGCCTTGAAACAAGTACGTTGAACTGCTCCGGTAGACCAGAAAGTAGTATTTCCGCTATTTCGCCGTCCTCAATAATTTTTCCGATATCCGACAATTGTGTGACGAAGCTCATGACTTCTTCGATATAATCGGACATGTTACTGTAATTATTGTATTCCGTTCGGTGAAGTTGGCGAAGCAATAATACCTTTCTGTATAGATAGACCCTTATCTTCGAAAGTGTCCGAAAGTCTCTTCCAGGCTTCTTTCGACGTAGTCGCATCACGAACAAATTGGAATAGATTGGGCTGTATAGATAGACAAATGCGCGCCAGCGTACGACTGTCACGTACAGGGTGAGTGTCCGTGCCTAGGACACAATTCCACACGCTATCAAGCGTCAAAAGCATTCGTATTGAAAATTTCCAATTTAGGTAATTTGAAATACCTTGTAATTTCTCGATGTGGTTGTAGGTTATGCTGTTATTAGACTGTGTCGCCGTGTCCGTTGGAGACATTATCTGTGGAATATCCGTCGCCATCACCACCTTGCGTTTTCCAAATTCAGGGTGTGTAGACGCGTCAGCACGCGTTTTAATACCTGACGTAGGAAGGAATTAAATTGTCCGGGCCAAATAACCTGTTGGGCAGAGCCTGGATCCAGAACCTGCTAAGATGACTGGATCCGCTGGTGCAGTGGAGTTTTTGCACAACTGGGTGGCGTGCTTCAAGGATGGTGTGAACGAACGAAATAAAAACCACTGATTCTCCAATTGTGTTTGTATTATTCATAAATACACAGATCACAATTATCGTCCTCAATAATAGGATTAATTAGGATTAACTATTATCAAATATGGACAACACAACAGAATACACGCGACCATCACGGGCTGAGGTCAGAAGAGCGAGCGAGCACACAAGATAGGAACGACAGAGTCAAAACACATAATCTTTCACTATGACAGTTACAGCTGTCATTGTCAAGTTGCATGACGTTTCTGAACTATGAAAAGCATACAGACAATATTTCTAACAGGTTCTTCAATAATGTAATAAGAGTTCCGATCGAAATCTTTCGATTCTGGAGCATCTGGTGCGGTAATGTTTCTAAGAACTTGGTAGTATTTCGGCCCAATACAGTTAAGAAATATTTGTACTTTATACTGCAGCACTAGTACTCCTTTCATGGCAATGTAGTTTTGAAGTCTTTGTAAATATGACGAAAATGATTCGTTTTCATCGTATGGTTGTAACGTAATCGCTCATTGCTTTGTAAAGCTTGTAAAGCTTGTTGTAACTGAGCTTGCTGTAACTGCATTCCACGCATTGTTTCCGTCATTTGGGACAGCACTTCTGCTAATTATCGTTCCATTGTAGAATTTTACGTTCGTTCGTATTCGTAATGGCGGCATGTGCTTGGTGTGTTGTTTAAGTATGAATAAAACTTTCAATGATTTTCAATTCTTCTGGCAAAATAGGATCAATTTCATTATCTGAATGATAATGAAAATGTAAAGGCTCAGAGTATCTTTTACCTTTGAAAAACGCTCGAACATGTAGAACGTACTGTTCCATTACGTAACACAATCTTGGAACACTTTCAGATGCGGTTGGTTCAGTCTGTCCTGAATTGATTACAGTTGTTTCTGAGCAATGGTAGAGTGATTGAAATAAGTCGAAATTTTCTTACATTTTTGTTTTAGTATTTTTATGTTTTCCTGGGAACCTGAACAACTATGGATAGCTAGTTGTATCTTGTGAACAGTACAATCTATAACATTCACTGCTCGCATTTCAATATAATCGACTATCGAGGATCTATCAAAGTTTTCTGCAATTCCGTGGCAAGTCAGGCTAAGCAAAGAAGCGTTTGAGCTTGGATCCGACCAAATATCAGACGTAAACGACATGTAATTAAATTTTTCGGAGGTACGGGGAGAGGCGGGGTGTTCGTTTTGGGCGCGTGCACGCCGGTAGAGATGTTATGCTTCCGGGTGATTGGTTTGCTATAAAATTATTTTCGAAGACCAATCACGTGCGTTTATTTTTCTACCTATTAGCTTCGTTTCAAGAAATGAAGTATAGTAGCGTATGTTTTGATGTTTGAATGAAGAATGTTAATGTAATTTAAGAACAATTAACTATCATAAATATATCTATAACAATAATAAATATATTTTGATCTATTATTTGGGTCTTTTGAATTCTCTCTTTAACCAAACCTAATGAGTTCGATTGAAATATTCTTATTTGTGTTGTTTTGTGTTAGTGGTTATTTAATTAAAACAAACATATACACATGTTATCTTTTTATTTATTTACACAATTTTCGAACATAATATAATTTATAAAAATCCGTTTCTACCGTCACACTCGGCTATTCCATACATTTTTCTTTAAAACAAGTTTATTGAGTCAAATGTCAAACGAAACGCTTTGAAACAGTTAACCTAATACAAATCGTATATTTATGTCAATTTTGATGAAAAACTCATTAAACGTTACATTTCTGAAATTTATAAGGTTTCTTACAAATTCTATTAAAGTTGATCAAGAGTTAGAACATTTATCATACAGTTTGTATGGAAAATATTATTTTATATTAAATCAGTATGAATGTTCATTCATAGTGCTCGAGAACCTCTAATGCCCGGTTTCGATACTTATACGAATGACTGTAGATCCGCCATACAACAATAATAATGTATGACATTTTTTGACTATGGCGATGGATCTACGATCATTTGTAAGATTATGAAACCGGGCCTTAGTGGCACGAATAAGCTACCAAATTCATAAATAATCGTAATAAGTTTCAAAGCTGTCAAAGATGATTTTCGTAGATATTATAAAAATTGTGAATACTTGAAATACAAATTTAATTTTTTCGAAGTTTTATTTTAAAACCAAATAAATGTTACAGTCAAGATGTAAACAAATAACTTTCTAGAAATGTCTAGTTTTGATGCATTATCAGTAAATGCAAGAGCAACGTGTGAACTAACATACCCTGTTACACTTATCGTGCTGTATAAAAACTATATCTACCATTAATATTCAACTTTTCGTTGACACACAATTACCTTACGTTGCAAAACGGTGCAGTTTGGTCATCAAATGACGTTCTATATAACTATTCGTCACAATTCAAAATGTGGGAATGTACCAAATATTTATTTGGACATACCTCTGACTATCCCCAAGACATGTATAAAAGGATCTAAGAATTACGCTCGGGGATACGTGATCATATTTCTTCTTTTACAATAATTCAAGAGAAATTACTGAATTTATTTAAGTGGCATCTATCATACAAGTGACGAATAGTTAACTGCTTTATTCGCTATTGCCTACGACTTCATATTCATTACCTAAAGATATTATTTACATCTACTGTTCGCTACATCGTTGACATCAAAACATTAAGAAACAACGGATTTATACATTTCGAAGAAATGTCTGTTTTTACGTATACTAAGCTTAGTTGCAAACGGTTTACGAAAAGGACCATAAAATGTGAGCCGCGCTAAGAAAAGGTTATAAATATTATTTTATTAAATAAGTATCCTTAAATAGATGGCACATAACGATGATTTATTGGTCCCCGTAACTTTACGTTTTTTATTACAGATGTTATTTTATTTTATCCAATTTATCTGTTTATTTTACTCTAAATAATTTATTGTTCTTGTTACGGATATTAAAATAATCAATGATAAGTTCGTAATTGATTTAAACAAGCAAAATGCTCAATGGTCATGGTCTTTAAAAACATATTTATCAGACAGTTGTTTTTGTACCTTTAAAAATTTTAATAAATCTGCAGTATGTCCGGGTAAGAGAATATTTGAAATTTAGCTATTTATTTCTAGCTATGTATTTGTGCGTTGATGTATTACATAAAAATCTATTTACACCGCTTTAGAATTACTGTTGCCATAAGACGAATCTTTTTAAGTAGCTACGACATATTTACGTATTTCATTAGGATAAATTAACACTTAAGTTATAAAATATACACTGGTGTTATAACTAACGCGTGTTATAATAATTCACAAATTATAAACCGGACGTATAACAAATTGCCTAGTTTTTAACATTGTACGCGGCATAAAATGTGAATTAATATGTTTAAATCTAGCAAAGTAAAGCTGAAGCCAAAATATATGATAAATATCAATAACAGTGTTGTACTCAAAATATGAAATCATTAAGTTTACAATATTTTTGTATTCTCATTTGTCATGTTTTAGTTCTATAGGTAAACTTGTTTTACTTTATTTTTTTCTGTAGTAAAACTTAGAAAGTTTGTAATTTATCATATTTTGAGTACTTATTCTAAATAAATGAATAATCTAAAAATAAAATTATCATAAACATCAGTCGGTTAAAATAATGTCAGTAAAATGAAAATTATATGAATTTCGTAAACTATAATCCAAATCAAATCAGTCTTACCTTAATTTAGGTTATAATTAGATTATATTTACACATTATTTAAAAGATATTTTGATTGATTGGAGTGTTTTAATATTTTCCTTGAAATAATTATAAAGAGCTGCTTTGTTATTTATTCAATTAAAATATTGATTTTTAATTTTCTATACAAATTCCATACAAGTTGATATGATTTATGATGAAAAACTTAAAGAATGACTTCTATTAATCAATACATACAAACGCCTATAAAATTAGAAACATACATTATCTATCTAGCAATTTACAATCTATTTACAAAAAGAAAAGATCATTTTTCAATAAATACAATAATTTGGCTGAATTTGTGCTAAATAAAAACCGAAAAATAATAATAATATATGCAATTGCCGACTACCCGCTTTTCTATAAAAGCTGGTAGGAATGTTACTACGTCGAGACCGAATTATTGTCGTCCACCTCGAATACGCTATATGGTTCTTGATTGTTAAAATACCCCCTACTATATATTGACCCCCATTATTCTTGCTCAACCCAATTAATCATACCTATTCAACCTCTTTTATTTTATATATTTATTTATTAAAATTTACAAGTACCTACTTGCTAATACGAATAATGGGAGTGATATTTTATTCAGTACTTAATTATTTTACAATAAAAAACAGTCTTAAAAACAGGTATAGCTTTTCCAATGGATGATAGTAAAATTCAACTTGTGGCATTTTTAGTTTTAATTTAAACGGCTAAATGGTTGAATTATTTTAATATGAATGTGTCTTGTAAATATGAATAATTCATAACATGATTCATATTGTTCTCTGTTTTTTAAGAACATTCTTCATTGTAAATTTCTGCATACTTTTGGTCAATCTTATCATCCAAGAACCATTGCGCATAACGTAACCAACTCATAAATAATAAATTAATTCACTACAACCGTAATCAATTTTTTGCTAGTTCGTTCGTTTCCCTCTTATATCACAGAGCCTGTGGCTACCTCTCGTCTGACTAGGCTGTACCTAAGCTCAACTTAAATGCGTCTTGCGCCTTGCGTCCAATCTCTATTTGGATGAAAAAAAAAAGATTTTAACCTCCCGAATACTGAAATGCTACTTATTATAAGTGGTGACTAACTTTGATGTTATAGTTTTTCTAACATATCTGATAGATAAGAGTGTCTCAACGGTTAAGTTACTCCCAAATATTTAAGTAGCGTTTTAGTATTGGGCGTTTGTGGTCTCAGTGGTGTCATAAATTGCAACTTTACCATTATGGCTGAATTAAGTCTTGTTCACGGAATGTTTGGTTAGACAATCAATATTTATGGACAAATCATTTGTGTACTTAGATACGTCAAATTTAGACAACTTTCTTAAAAACAATACTTTTGCTATCTAATTTTACTGAAAATATATAAAGTTCAATTTAGTTTCAGTAATGGATTGTTAAGTTTCATTAAGGTAAGTACCTATATTTAGAATTAATGGGTCTCTAATGGATCCCTTTAATAACCACCTGTCAAAGAAATGATATCATCCATCAATATTGATGATAAACCAAACAATTTCTTATGGAAAAGCAAAATTCGCAAGACGCATAAAAGTTTGCCGACTTTACTTGTCACTTCACTCGAACACCGTCCCTAAACTTGCACGTCCCTTAGCTGTCAAATTCAAAATCGTGTGTCACTTGTTCTCCTGTGACAAGACTTCATTGGCATATGGTCTTTATCTATGGTTCAGATTTTTACCAGGTTATAGACTTTTATGTACTTAATTAAATACCATCTTCCTTTGAAATTGATAAACCAATGAAGTCTTGACTCACAATCCACTCTAAAACAAGTCAGTAACAATACTTCCGAACCACGCACAAACAACCGGTAACGCGTAAGTAAACAAGGCTTTATGTAGTGAGGGTTGGGTACCGGCCGCAGTGGCCGGTTCCGTCGCATCCGGGCCGGACGGAATGTCCGGTTGGACGGTCGGCTCGTCGACTCTTGGACGGTTAAAGGTCGGAGGGTTCACTACGCTGGGGAAGGGCGCTTCTGTGGCCGGAGCCGGTAAGTCGGTCGGCTCTTCGAATCGTCCGGATCCTGCTGAGAAAAGATTGAGATTAGTATGCGATGACACAGTACTAAACGTGAAGAATATTAACACGAGGAAGTTATAATAGCAATGGTAAACTAAACTAAAGGTTTCTGAAGTTCATTTAATTAGAATTCCTCTACTTTCCTTTTCTTTTTGTTTATGTTGGTATTATGCCTCGACCCATCTCTTTTTCACTGGCTGACAAACCGCGCCGCGTTACCCGTCCACCAATCGGATCTAAGGTTCCTTAAAATCAACTACTGCTCAACCTTTCCACTCAGTTTTCTTTTTAGGTGATGCGACCACCCACTCATCAAAGACTCAATCTCCGTCAAGCCGTCAGTCATCAAGCTGACATCTCCGGCCTTGGGTCCAGCGAGACGATACGACACTTGCATGAATGTAGATTGCATGAAGCTGATGATTACATTCAGTATCGACGCGGGACACTTGCATCTCTGCATCTGCACTGTTCAGTAATTACCTTCAGTATCGTCAGAGTCCTCATCATCACCGGGCGGGCCGTCGTCTCCGCTGTTGTAGTCTCCGGAGCCGGAGCCGGAGTCCAGCTCGTCTCCGTAGTCTTCTAGCGAGCCGAGACGGGACACTTGCATCTCTGGAAGGAGGCTCATGTTAGCGCAAATCTTATACACTCATACAAAATATATTAATTCTCGCCTCTTTAATAAAGCGACCGCGAGTGAGCGAGCGAGCGAATGAGGCGAAACGGTGTGCTAGGATACTCAGGATCGTATCAATTGGAGGTCCAAGTATTCTAGCATCCTGAGTATCCTAGCACACCGTTTCGCCTCGTTCACTCTCATTATATTCTTCACAAGGTCGCTGGTCTAAGGTACTTGTGACTTCAAGGATATTGCCTAACATGTCGCGAAACGAAATTCGTCGCCATCTCGAATTAACTAAGACGGGTAAAAACATATTTCCTAAGGGTTAGGTTAAAGATGACTCTGAAAGATGGCTTTACCCCATCAAAGGATTATTACCTCCACGGTCGAAACCATTAGTTTTATTCCTTGGCAAGCCTATTCCATCTTAAAAATAAAGACAGACCAAGTCTTACCTCTATCAGTTTCCGTCCATTGCACCTCCTGTCCATTATAAGCGTCCTTCAATTTAGCCGTGAGCGCTCGTAACGCGTCGCTCTGTGAATGTGCTGTTGCAACTGCCTCTGCGTTAACAGCGCCTCTAACTTCCTGGTTGGAGGCCTGACCCGCTACGCCTTCGCCCGCCGCTATTAACGTGTAGCTGGGGAATTTAATTCAATATATCATTGGATAACACAACTTCATACATCTAAAGAATCACATAAAAGATCTGAAAGAAATGTCTACCGCACCCTGGGATAAATTAACAAAATAGAAATATGATCACGACTGTCATTCGTGTCATTCATTCATTCAATCAGTCGTCAGCTTCCAGCTTTTAAGGTCTTTAAGCCATAACGGAGGCCTTTAAGGGCGGACAAAAAACTCCGTCACCAGAGTTGGCTACTTGCTCATAACAACGAACGAAGTGAGTATGCGTTTATATTATGGCAGCTTTTCGAGTCTGAAAAACCTTTAGTTTATATAGTCACTTAGGCAGAGTGGTAAAGGCAGTCCGGCGAGAACGATCGCTTGTATCTCGCGGGTTCGAATCCCTTCGAAGCCCATATTTTAGTAAGATTTTTCACTGAAAACTGTCAAAGGTCAATTGTCTTACCTGCCGACATCGGTTCCGTTGAAGCAAGGCGAGGTGGGTACACTGGTGCTGGTACAGAGTAGTGCGGGCAAGTGGTTCCAGTATCGCTTCGAGTTGCGCATCCTGGTGCGAGTCTCCTTCACTAGCCGTTCTAATGCGGGACCGCCCCATTCTGAACCTGGGAATAAGCAATGGAAATCAATCATACCGTGAATTAACATATACTTTTGATCACGGTATTCCCATGGGAACTATTCATGGTTTCAAACATGGCACAAGATAAAACAGAATTCAAATAATTTTTCGTAAATAATTATCATAGTTTATTTTTAGGCAATTGTTTTTTTTTCACATTTTTGACAATACCTTTGCTAAGAAATGACTTTTTGCTACAACTCTGGAAATTTTAGGTATCGACTGATGTTTTATTTTTGATTTATGTCACAAAGATATGGGTTATCTTAAATTCAACTTACCACCACCTTCATCGTTCTTAGCAGCAGGCTTCTTCTTCTTCGGTCCCTTCTTCCCATCAAACTCGTAGTTCTTGAAATCTATATCCATCCCGCTCGCACCCGCCGGCTCTGGCTCTGCATCTCTCTTTCTCCTCATTAACGGATCAGCTTCCAACTTCAAGTTCCCTCTCATAAACTGTATGTATTGTTGCCGGCGTTGAGATTGTTCTGCTAAGCTCGTTTCTATCGCGTTGGGGTCTATAAAGTCGTCGAGATTTTCGAACGATGTTTCTATTTCGAAGTCATCAGTGTCTTTTAAGTCTATGTCTGGTATCGATCGTATAGAACGGCGGCTTTTGTCAGAAGGTGTGAAGGGAACAGTCGCCCCGCCGCCACCTAGCACTGGTTTCCCACAACCCGAGAATATCTTCTGGGATATTTCTTGGTTATGTTCCTGGAAACTCATGATAGCTTCTGATATCTTGATGTCGATTGGCTCGACTACCATCGCGATGTTGAAAGGCCCAAGTAGACGGTCCGCTACTTTATCGACGGCCTCTGTAATAGGGGTTTGTGTTATGTTGTGTTGTATAATGTGATAACTAGGTATATAATTAACTATTGCATCTATATAAGTTGTCATGCATGGATGTGTTCGAATAATTACTTTATAGAAAACTCTGTTGCGTAAATATGTAGGTATTTACCGACGCTAGGTGGCGCCGCAAAAATCAAACACAAAATAGCCCGACGAAAAAAGGAGGAGTCATTTCAATGTTCGAGATGAGGTATATCTGTAGGTACTTATGTAATCAGTGGTTATACACAGGGTGATATAAGTCGCGCCACGTAAAAAAAAAGATGAGGGGAACAGGAGGGCGTATGGTTGCGTACGGGTCACTCGCTCACGAACCAATAGCATGCGCTAAATCAATGGTGTAAAGTGCGCCGTGTCCCCCCCCCCACCAATCCCACCTAATATTCCTTAAAATCGCCTACTGCGCAGCTTTTCCCCTCAAGAGATGAGGTATACAGATACCTATTACTATTACATAAGTACAGACGTCTGTAATCTGTGGTATAACTCACCAACATACGCGTCCCAAGCCTCCCCGATGTCAGCGTGCGCGGGCAGACAGCCGCGCAGCACGTTGTGGCAGTAGCGCGAGCAAGCCGGCGGGTTCATCTCGCCGCACAGACCGCAGTACTGGAGCCGGGTCCATGCTGATACACATTCTGACGTCACACCAGCCTGGGAACCATAGGTTGGTTTGAATCTGAATGACGATGTTTTACTGGTTGTAAGATAACATAAGTTTCGAAATTTTTGTGACACGACACTTACGGTGTCTTGATGTCACAGAAATCAAAATAATTTATTTAGTAAGGACATCTTTATTCTGTAGTAGGTATTCAGCAATACGTACGCTGTGTGTGATACCAGTGCTCTGGTGGTATCACATAGTCTTCAAAGGCTTAAAACATGGCGAATCTACTCCGGCTTGAGTTGAGGTCAACTAAATAATAAAATGTATTTTCACAATTTATTACTAATAACAACTAACTTTCTATAAATTGAATTAGTCGAAGGAGGTGACTGAAGTTTTCTTTCTGATGCCATTTGACTAATGAACCGTACGTAAAAGATAAGAATACATGTACATTAGGTAATAACATTTCAGTGCCCTCAGGCAAGCTTTTGATCAACTAATGTTTTAGAATATTTTATGCTTTGTTCTCTAGTAATCCTGCGGTCAGTGGCCCGGAAAATACTTCCAGATTTCGGATAGTGAAAGCTTTAGTGACCCTTATTCTTAGAACTTTTGCCAGGGCGTAGATGTAGGAAGTTACTAACTGGGAAGCACAATTGGTTACTACGTATATTGAGTGTTCTTACGTACATAACATATCAATTTTAGTAATCATTTGAGATAACTTAGAACTATGTATGTAATCAAAACACCTAAGTACCTAATTCTAAATATTTTAGTAGGTAGGTAGAATAACATCTTGTTTTTACTACAAAGAAAGGTACATTTGCTGCATTGCATAAATAAACTACCGATTTTCTCGACTTTCACAATAGTGTGTAGTCCGTGACACAGCATAAATGTGCTTAGCACCTCATCGCCTCAAGTGGTTACTAAACGATGAGATGCCTAACGCCTCAGCGTTTCTACGAACTTCATTTGCAATGCATAAGCTCCGCTGAGAGCTACATAAATGCTTACTGGTTACTGGATCTGTATAATCAGAGGGAATAATAAAATTAACTGTCATTGAATGTAGTTGAAATTCCCAAGATAATGTGAAATATATGAATTTATTTTATGATCGTAAAACGGCTTGCCAATTTTCCTCGATTTTAAATGATTATGTAGCCTTGTCCATCTGTATTAAGGAAAATATGAGAAACTTTAAATAGGTATACTGGGTTAGACAAATACCAACCTTACATTACACACAACCTAAATTGTTATGTAAAATAATACCTAATAACGAGCATGACAAAGGATCTTCAATTTACGAAATAATGGAGTTATTTCCTAATAAAGGTTTTTTTGTCGACACATCTCTGAGACTATTTAAAAAAGTAGACAAGAAAACGTGCAAAAGTCCTATCACGTTCAAAAACCAAACATTTATAGAGAAAACCATTTAAGAAGGTCCTCATGCCTACACGTACTAATCACGTTGCATCAATACAAATAACGGTATAAAATACGGCCAGCGGTCTCGAATCAGTGCCAACTCGTTTTAATTTTAGATAAACCGATAAATCTACTATAAATCCTTGCATCCCTGTCACTTGGCGCCAGAGTCAACGAACTTGGCGACGCTGGTAATGAGTCACTTGCTAAAACCAACGAGCTGAGACTATTGCTAATACATTGTCCGTGTAAAGAGGGTTTACTCATTATTGTTGTGATACAACAATTAACAGTAAGTAAGCGAGTATGAATCGACACAGTTATTTGAGTCAGTGCAGTCAGTGTAGAACAATGTAACCAGTTTTTTAAGTTGTTTATTATGAAAACAAATGTTTGTATCAAGTACCAATACCAATCCCTTGGGAAAAGATTTTGGTAGGTAACTCGCTGGGGACCCATCAAACCATTGTATATTTGTGAACTTTATCTACTATTATGTTTTTAGGAGGTTTTGTCCTTTTATTTTTATTAAGGTTTAATGGTAGGTACCTTAAAAAAACTTTCCGGCAGTTCTAAAATACGAATTAAAACTTGAGCGCAGTTTCAACAGGAGCTGAGTCACTTTATCACACATTTCTTTGTTATTAACTTCTTCACTCACTTTCAAATAATGTTGTTTATAGAGATTAAGTTAAGAATCAATTTCTCGCTTCTTGGAATGTCCTAGGTCTCTTATTTTATGTTTTCTTGCAGTTTCTAACGGGTCTTTGAACCTGAGCTTTTAATGCTGCATTGAGCTGGGTTTATAATACCTGGGTATGTCTTAGCAAATGTCATTAAAATAGTTGCTTAGTGATTTTTATGGAGCAACTTTATTGCCCGTGTACAACAGCTTCGCAAATGTAAGTTGAAGGTCAACAGTATGGATTTGCGTATTTGCATTCTAATAGACATGCGTGCTCAATTTAAGGCAAGTGTAGGCGCAAAGCAATTTCAACTTTATAGGCAAGTCTTTTACTTTACTTTTGGAGGATCTAGATAAACTGATAACAGTGGTTACAAAGATTATTCAGTCACGCTCTTAAATCCAACCAATTTCAGTTATAGGTTTTGGTTACATTCAAGATGTTGCCGTCCCTTTCATAACAATCGAAATAAAAAGGATAGCATCATCTTTAATTATGTAGTTAAGTTTTTAAATTTTGGCGACATCAGAATCGTCACTATTGTGTACCTAAATGGAGGAACTAAGGTCATTTCTCATGCCGTATTTGACAATGTGACAGGATGTATGGGCGATTTGCATAATTCTGCAGTAACTCTAGGCTTGAATTGACGTCAGAAGACGTCATGCTGTGCAATCCAAGACTATCTTTAAAACCTAGAGTTAATTTTTTCGTATAATTTGAGCCTAATGCTGTTTGAATTAAGTTGAAAATTTAAAAAATTACGGTCGGAAATTAGACGTTAGATACAAGCGATCGTCCTCAAGCCGGACTGCCTTACCACTCGGCCACGAAGCCAGTATCATAAAGATGGCTCACCTGTATCATATTCCGTACAACATCGGCTCCGGCCCGAAGCGCCTTGTGGAAGGTGCGAGTGGCGACCACGGCGCGCTTCAGTTGCATCGTCAGTTTGTTCGGCACGTCCTCGAATGGTTGGATGTCACGCATATTCTCGTTCAGGCATTTTAGGTATCTGGAATTGGAATTGTTTTGGATTAGTTGGAATTGTGAACAGTAGGAGTGCAGAATAAGGTGTTGGTAACTATAGTGGAAAGTATGCTCAAGGAATGAGATAAAGGGATGATATCTAAAAGATTTGGTCACTCAAATCTTCGAGCTGAATGTAGAGAGAGAGAGAGACACGTAGGATATATCCTGTATTCTGTGTCGTAGATAAGATAAATACTTAAATCAAGTTTTCATCAAATTGACATCGTTTTTAAACCTTTTCCACATTAAAAAAAAAACCAGATAAAGATAAAAAATAAAAGCTCGCGCCACGTCTTAGTCTTAAAAACACACGAAGAACAATTTTCAAGCATTAGAATTAAACTTTATAACGCAAGTGAAAATTGCTTAGCGCTTTGTCGCAAGCAGTTTGCAGAATGGCACCAACAGGCACATCAAACCTAATTGTTTCCTGGCAATTTTCACATTGCAGTTTTGCGACAAACGAGATTTAAGCCTTATTTTCGTTTACCGCCTTGTTAAGACACCACACAAGCTTAACTGAAGTCGTAGGAAGTTAACTTTGACACGTATTGAATAGAGGTGTAACGGGACTATGATAGATACAAAGTCATCTTTGCTATTTTATAATTTACCTTTACCGATATAATGTGAGAGAGAATGGCGTTAACTTAGCTCAGTATTTTTCGCTGACGTTTCTTTATTTAATCTGTCGCTATTTAGTTTAGAGCCGTTTGTTTTATCTGTTTTTGACCATTTTTTTCCTCTATTAGGTATTAAACTCCTTTACTAGTTAAATGTTTTCTCATCATCTTTTTTTGGCGCTTCCGAGTTAGATGTATCAAAATATAACAAAATAGACTTTCCACTATCCATTAATATAGCCCTATCAACTCTCAAAACACGTATCTTATAATTTCATACCGCTGTTTCAGTTCGGGTCGTTTCACAGCCAAATACCTACCTACTAAGCCTACGGCACTATGTATACTTACGATTAGAACCAAATTAGCTTTCTGTTTAAGCTAAACACTTCGTAAAATCAAATTAGCTTTCTACTTAAGCTAAATATCATAGAATAAACATAATCGTCACTACAAGTGGCGATCGTGTCCTCACTCTACGGCTCGTGACAGCGATAACCGCATCATAACCAGGCGAGCACCTCGTAAAGGGGTGCCTATTGTTTATGATCTCATAAACACTCGTAAATGTAAACAAACTGGTATACTGAGAATGGCCTTTAGTTACTACGATTATGGTTTGGATTAGCTTTAAGTTGCCTTATTGTATGTAGCTCGGAAGTTCGTAGACTTTCTGATCATAACTGACAACTTTTTATAGATCGAACTGAATGACAGTAGATTGCCTACTACGTTTGTTACAAAAAAATATGAAAAACATATAGCTACAGTTTGAAATAAATAAAAAAACTTGTTTGTGTGAGGGATGACATGAGTAAGAAAGGTGTGAGTGCTGAGATGACGTCTGATAGAGGAAAATGGAAGAGGAACACGTGTTGTGCCGACCCCACATAGGGATAAGGGCAGGAAAATGATGATGGCTAAAAGCGAGTCGGACTCGTAGTTACAGGAAAAAGTTTCGTAGCACTACCTATTGCATACCTAGTATTTTTTTATCACGTTTACTTTGAAATCTCATTAATCTTATTCGCATTTTTTAATAAGAAGCCCTAATAAATGTACTTTATTGAAAAATGCTAAAATATTGATTACATAACAGATTAACCGAGTTGAGCGTATCGCAGATTAGCAAATAGTTAATAGGTGATTATAGCTGTTACTAGAAGAGGTTAGCTGAAATACCCCGATAACATTTGACGGCCCATAACCTGTTAGATTTTATGTTATACGAGATCTATTGAAATAACTTAAGTTTATACCTAAAGCTAACATTGTTGTTACGTATAATGCTATATATACAGTAATATACATAACCCATAAATACCTAACTATTTTCAACTAAAAAATAAAAGAAAACACAAATTATTGTAGGTAAGGTCAAAAGTATAAATTAATTGTTTTTTGAATTGAACATTGATATTAAACTAAAATATGAAGTATTATAATGTAGGTATTAAAAATATCAAAATGTTTGCTCTTTACTGAACGATTGAGTAGGTTATCTATCAAAATAAACTTACGAATAAATGCAAATTTTTGTACATTCAGACTTGTTTTTTCCCCGTGTATATATATATATATATACATATTTCTTAGAATAAAAAGATAAAATTAAAATACGCAGATAAAATATTGAGTCGTCAGATGTTTTCGCAGCTTTTAATAAGTGTGACTAAATTGTTATTGGAACAAGCGATATTTTGCTTCAATTGCAAAACATAATTATAGTTCAGAGATAAACTAATTTTATCCACAAGAAATTATGGTGACATCTTACAATTCGACTGTATTTTTTATGTTTGTTGTAGGTACCTCAGAACTTTCAATTGAGTGAACTGATTTTGATGATTCTTTTTTTATAAAATTGGTCCTTCAAAATTTTGAGAATCTGTTGACACACTTAAGTGTAAACAAAAATACACCCTAAAAGTACAAAAAACTTCAGATTTAATCTCTTGAGTAAAATAATAGAGCCAAGAAAAAAAAAAATTAGATACTCACTTTTCATCAAACTGGTACTGTGAGTTGAGTACCGTGAACATCTTCTCATATAGGATTCCGAAGAAGCCGTCCATCATCACGCTGAAGTTGGTGTCGCCTCGCGTGTAGTACCTGGAACGAAACATGCTCTTAGATCTCTTGAAAGCTTATACAACACTCTTAAAAGCCACAATACAATCTCATCCATCTAGAGTCTAGTGCGATGTATCTAATGTGGTCTAGATTCTAGACCGCATTAGATTTATCGCACTCCACTCTTAGATGAAATCTCCAGTAACTTAAAAATTATCACCTTTCAGTTAATTGCGTTTTAAAATTCCCGTATCAAAATAAGTTACATTATTTCCAGTAAATTATTTTCAAAGCTCAGCGCCTGAGCTTACGTCAAAAGCAGTTCATAATAGGACCTAAAACTGAATCGCTTTTAAGGGTCATAGTAAGTCGGCTGATCGTGAAAATTTTAAAAAGACAGGCAGTTACCTCTCAAGTTGTTCAAACAGTTGTTCGAACACGTAAGAGTGCTGCTCGTAGATCATCCCGTAGGTTCGCTTGAACATCGAGTGGAACTCCTCTCGCGATAGTTTTAGTAGTTTTCTGAAGAATTCTGAAACAAATTAAAAGATTTTTTAGTTTTGAATTTGGAAGGAGCAGTGGTTCTGGAAAATTGAAAATTTCCTTTCATTGACCAACATTTGAGTTAATTTGGTTTAGTTTAGCTCACCTATTACTTACTTTTTTATTATAAAGAACGAGTTTGTGGTAAGTATTTTTTTATTAACTAGTAGGTTACCAAATAGGAATGAGTCTCTTCCATTGACTTTAACAAGTAGGTACCTAAGCAATTAATTCGGTAAGTATAGGTAAGTACAGTTCTCAAAAACTCTTTCCGATAACCTTTCCTAAGATAAATAAAACCCATTTTTTTCCTCGTAGATATCGTTTAGTTAGGCTAAAAGTGCTTAAAGTAGGTTGAGATTCCAGTTCTACGTACAGAATAAAACTGATGTGTAATATCTTCCCAGAAGCTGACCCAGAGTGTCACAGCCAGAAATAGTTTACCTAACACAGATGTGTTTGCCACATGCTCGAACAATCTAACGACCAAATGTTAATCAAGTAATTATAATCTTTATGAAGCATACCATGATGCGAAAGATTAAACGGCCGCCAAATCTTTGAACCGCCATGATTGTACCATTTTAGTAAAGAGGTTTATTTTGGTCGTGACTCATTTACAAATTGTAAGAAAAGAGATTCATTTGCAAGAATGTATTTTGACAGATTTATTTTTTATTAATAAGTATCTACTTACCTACTTACACCCGGTAGATCTTACATTGGTGCTCTACATTTTGTTGTTGAATAAGTCTAAT
The DNA here is from genome assembly GCA_947086425.1 of Xanthorhoe spadicearia. Classification (NCBI taxonomy): domain Eukaryota; kingdom Metazoa; phylum Arthropoda; class Insecta; order Lepidoptera; family Geometridae; genus Xanthorhoe; species Xanthorhoe spadicearia. Next base: position 1,842,579 of record OX352198.1, on the reverse strand, counting down.
TTGTTATGTTTTACTCAATATTATTTTGTGGACTGTAGATTACCTAACTGCAAAAATGTTCGGAAAAAATCTCAATATCCACGGAAAAGTTTTAATAAAAACTCACCGATCGCAACTATTTGGATCAGCTGTCAGCTGTCAGATCAGTACAAATTAGGCGGGAAAGAAAGCGCGTACCAAACGGAAGTAGGAAAACGTTTACTGATGGATAGACAGACACGTTACAATGATGCGAATAAATCGATTTGTGCCATTAAAAAACCTTGTTGCGTTTATACGCGTGAGGGAGCACTGTTTTTAGGATTCCGCATTCAATAAACTGCGAATAAATGTTTAAACTGGTCATATTTTTATTGTTTAGCGGTTTCTGCCTACCATAATCATGCATGTGTCCATCTAAAAATATAATCACATTTTGTAGCCTATTTATAACTTGCCAATAATTAGAACATAAGCGTCATCGCGGCTTTGTTCTAAGAAATGTACCTATTTTGCTAATAAATTCCTGTAAACTAGTATTTTATCAGCAAAAAACACATCCGTTTCCTCCGAATGCTTACGTGCCCGTTAATTATTTGATAAATAGTAAGTTACTTGAATTACCTACGCTACGAAAAAAAACACCTAATTACGAATGTGCGGAACATTTTCTTGACCTATTTACGTAGAATTTGACTGAGTTCATTAATAAGTAGATTAGGATTCTAGCGTTGGTAACCAAAATAAAAGTAAAGTTGTTCATGAGCATTTTTGTTTCGTTTATTTAGTAGTTGGCTACGCTAACACCCACCGGGCATGCTATGAATATTCAAGTTTGTTTTATCGTTGTTCTTGTGCAGGTGAATTGTATATCATTCTTGATAAAGAAATAAAACGGAAGTTTGATTATGACAACCGATTTTTACTTTTTTAACTTTCTACTATCTGCTAATAGCTTTTATTAGACTAGAAGATAGGTATGTGTGTAGGGAAGTAAGGTAAGTAAATATTTTTCGCCTTATCAATAACTTTTACAAAATATAAAATGACTCTACAAAATGGGTAAACGATCATAATGCCGAACGCATCAAAGCACTTGAACATTAACAATATTTTTCTGTTATTGATTGATCGGATTGCAGAGGAAACGGTCGTCAGCAGAGTTTCCTCAAACAAACTTACTAGAAATAGCTAACAAGAGTGCACACCAGTCACAAAGTACTACATCCGTTCGCGGCACATTAGTGACATCTCTGCCACAACGTCTTCCGTCGCACGTGCCCGCGCAGATGTGCACGCGGCTTTAGGGTGAAATGAGAAGGGAAAAGTAAACTTGTTATAAGCTCTATATAAAAACAAAACGAAACTTTCGACTGTATCGTCATAGTTTGGTAACCTGCTTCAAGATCTTTTGCTGTAGGCATTTTGAAGAAGTCCAATGGGGAAGTCAGATCTATGACCAAAGAGGTTTAGAACTTCAAAATTATCTAACTACGAGTATGTAACTAAATGTTTGCATGGTATAGGTGGTACCTTCTTCCATAGGAATAGTTTTAGATTTGAGAGTACCTATCTATTTGACTCTATGTTTAAAACTATTTATTTCTTCATACGCTACTTAGATAGGGACTCGTGAGACTGGCTGGCTTTTATGGTTTATCAGCTGCCTTTATTAAAAATAATTGCACTCTATGATTCGAAATTCAATATCTTTTTTTTTTCAGAGAGTAAGAATACTAACGCTGTAGAGCTGTATTTATTTATTTCTGTTGGAAAACAAATAACTTTGTAGGTTAAAGAATAAAGGCATTGGGCGTTTTTCCATTAGCCGGCACGGCACCGGCACCGGCACCGGCGCCGGTGCCGGTGCCGGGCCGGGGAAGCAAAAATGTATGAAAATGTATGGCTCGCTTTTTCACTTACCGGCACCGGCGCCGGCCCGGCATTGAGTACTGCCGGCGCCGTCGCCGTCGCCGGGGTAGCAAGCTTCCCACCCGGTGCCGGCCGGCAATTTGCATGTGTATTGCATATATAGATGAATTGTAGCTGTGTGAGTGTGTAAGTCCGTGTCAGTACTGTACCACTCACCGGCACCGGCACTGGCATCGACACCGGCGCAGTGGAAAAACGAAACCCCGGCGCCGGTGCCGGTGCACGGCCATGCCGGTGCCGTGCCGGTGCCGGGCCGGCTAATGGAAAAACGCCCATTTAAATACCCAAAAATGCAACGCTCAAGATCTTCAACAATCATTATCTAATTTAACTCTATCACATTCATCTTTATTAAACTAAACTGTTTCCTGATTCATAGCCATGCGATTCGGCTCACTTATTTAACTCACGGTAACCGAATTTGTAGCTCTAGTAACTTGAAAATCGTATTTAATCTACAAATAATAAAAAAAGAATACTAAAAGCTATATTGAAATATTTTGGCAACTGTTCAGCCGAACCCAGTGTTCCTGATCTATTCCAGTTTTTCAAAATTGGTCGCAACCTTGTCAAAATAAACAGAGGTTATTAACTCTTTACGTGTGAAATCTGTCAGCCATAAATAAAGTTTCAGCGTGTGTAGTAACTATTAAACCAATCTGTGGTGCTGTGTCAGATTACTGTCAGCTGTGGTAGAATGTGTTGGCGTTTTGTTACCACGCCTAGTAAATTAATGTTCTTTGAAAAAATAAGATAGGGATTAAGTAGTTTGGGTGTAGTAGTTATTTGGCAATTCTGCTAGCACTAATATTTCTGGGCTATTTGTTCACGTGGGAACGGTGTGACTATTAATGGGGGGTCCTAGTAATTTTTGCACTTCTGTAAGTCTTACTTCAGACAAAAACAATAGGTTAAAAAAAACTAAGTAATGATAATTATTAAATTTTTAATACAATACCTATAGCGGAATGTAAGTAACTAGGTAATCCTGTCGTGATGAGGTCGTTGTCTCCAAAACAGGCGCGATCAAGACCACTTGATATGCATACCATAATTGCCAGCTTTTACCTTCGATTTCACAGACGGCACTTCCCAAATAATTTTTTGACAGTTTATTTTTTAAATAAGTAAGTACCTACAATATTCTGAGAGTTCGGAATAAAAACAGGAAAATTTAAAGATGCGATTTTCCGAATTAAGTATAAGATTTCGAAGTATGTAGCCTCAAAGATACTAGGGTAAGTTCATACTAGGTAGGTTACTTACTCTCTTTCGACTCTGTGCAGGCAAAAACCTCAGCATTTTCTTACTGAAACCATTTACGTATTGCGGTAAAGGCAAATAAAATATAAGGTTTATGCAAACCTTTTCCAACTACCTTTTGGGTGGCAGCTCCCATATCTGCATTTCCAAGAGCAAGGGATTATGCAATGCAGTGCCAAATATTAATATTCTGCATAGCAGATACTTACAGTCGCCAGCAAAAGTGCGGATATTAAAAAAGCTTTAATCCCGTTCAGCAGCACAAGGCGTGGAATCGTGGCAAACAAACTTACATTCGCGTTTATCGTATAAGTAAGGATTAGGATTTCTACCGAGGTTTCATCTTTGTTACATTAACTGTGGTCAAGCAGACGTTATACTCACTCACCTAGCTGTGTATGTAAAGTATACTGTAAGTACGTAGGTGAGTACGTAGGTGATTCTTATACATTACATGCTACGCGGCTAGGTGAGTATCCTGCTTTATAATACCTCATGTTGGGGTGGACTGAATATGAATGAGGGGCATATAGGCTTCTAAAAGAAGTTTCTTAGGGAATATTTAACTTCTAAGCTTCAAAGTGTCTTGTACATACTCGTAGGTATCAAAGGAGCTACATTCGTTTATCATTCTGTCAAAGCTTTGTAACTGTCAAGCATAAATGTATTAAAATACCTACAGTTAACAGTCGTTGACCAAACTGCCTTAAGTTTCAAAGAGTTTTTAGTGTCAAAGTAGTCGAGTTAACAACATAAAAAGCGGTGCACTTTTGTAACTGCAATTGGCATGATCTCTTGGTGGTACTCTATAATTTATTTAACCGATTCATGTTTACTCGGCTGTCACTACGCTCATTAAATTTAATAAATTACTGTCACGGCACTGATTTGTGTCAGGCGATTGATTACTTATACCAGTGACTATGGAAATTATGGACCATTCTACCAATACATATTAGGAAATACATGCAATCATCACACTATACCTCGGTAAAAGTTTGTATGCAAAAGTGTGAATGACTCTTTCACGCTCAAACGATTATACGGATTTGAATGAAAATTTGTACCAATAGCTTATATCCTGGATTGACATAGATTACTTTTGATCCCGGTATTCTAACGGGAACAGGAACTATTTATTCCCGCGGGTAGCACTGCGGTACGTCACTAGTTATAAATAAGTCAAAATTATATCTCAGTCACCTCAGTCTCACTCAGTCAGGCCAGGCTGAATAACCTATCTATCGTTGGTTTGTATTGGTCGTATAGGTAACAGAATCGCGGCAATAAAGTTTTGTAAAAGAGTTCTATAAGCTATAGAGTTCTATACCTAAGCTATAAGTTAAAGTATAACTTTAAAACGGCGATAAAGAAAGTCACCTCTCACGTACACAGCATTAAGACATTTTTCACTGGAGAGTGGAGAGTTCCCGACGCCAATCATTGCGGTGAACGGGACCGCTGAATATGGGCACTGGCCCGACTGTCGCCGACACGATACGTACTTATAGTAGGTACATACAATTATGTATGATCAGGATTTTGAAATGTAACCACTTAAATACATAAATGCAGAAGACTAGACCTGGCATAGACAGTGTATAAATAGTCTAATAAGAAGTGAATTAAAAATATGTACGTACACATTTTTAGCCTTTAACTGAGTTCGTATTTAAAGTCTTGACTCAGACTTGAGTCTTCGTTCAAGAATGTATATATTGTTTTAGTCTTATGGTACGTACGATTCATGGTTCATTATGGACTCTGAACATAAGCCTAAGACTACTAGTTGGCCACTAGCTCATACAAACTATGTCAGGGATAAATTATATCTTCGATACATCTCTTTATTGACTGCGTTACCATTATTCAGTATCTTAGATATAGGTATTTATGTGCAAGCAAATCTAAATTCTCAAGATCAGTTATATGGTACATAGTAGCTTGTATATATGAAGGTCGATCATGACGAAAGAATGAACCACGAAACTGGAACTGACCTCATCCTAAATTGAATGTTTTCGTTGTTTGTTTGCGGTCTTACTATTCTATTTATTTATATTTCACTGACTAAGTAATATACTAGAGCTAGTCATACCATAAGGCAGTTCAAGATGAATATTACCTTCTTCTTAGTTGGGGGTTTCTTCTTACTTGTTCGGTCAGCACATGTTTTCTCCTTCTATTTCCCTCTATCAGACGTCATCTCAGCACTCACACCTTTCATACTCATGTCATCCCTCACACAATCCAAGTATCCATATTTCTTTAGTCTACCTCTAGACCTATATCCATCCACATTCATTCACACATCCACATCCACATAACATTCAAGACTATACATTACTCACCTGTGACAATGTGTTTGGTAAATACAATTTTGCAACCACGGATATGAAAGTAAAGAAAGTTTACAAACTTTTCTATACCATAAAATTGATATACAATAGGTACGGGGAAAAACTCAACTTACTTTCATCCTGAATTTGAAATTAAATAAAAAACAAATATTGTTTCTTTTTCAAGAAATAAACTAAGTTTAAAAGGGAAAAATTGAGTCAGTTTTACACTAGAAACCCACAAGGAAAAGTTGGTATAAACAAATACACTTTTCATAAACAATTGAACAGTTTCATAAACTTCTCGTGCTTCTGGCGTTTATCAACAACTTCAAAGCAATAAGGGGCAGGTCTAGACGGTGTTATCGCTTCAGATTTAGTTCTATCGATAGTGGTATTAAGACCCGAGTTTCTAGGATAACGGTAAGTTAGCCTTATAATATTTTGAAGAGGCTAGAATTAAAAAAATATTAGACTTCGGATATGGGTTAGATTGGCGCGAGAAAGGGGCGAGTGTAGAAAGCGAAGAGAGGCAATCTCATCTCATAGCTGGGATGAGAAGGCCAGGGCTGATGATGATAATGAGAGACTTTTATTATTTTAACCAAGACTAAGAACAAACCTGGTGTAGGCTGCACCGTCTCAAAAATGTCTTTGGTCACGCTTTTTGATTTTCCCGTTTGACTCTACAAATAATAGGTACTTTGTATGGTCCAAATGTAATGTAATTATATGTTTTCATATGCAAAGGCCACGAGACTTGACTGGAGACTACAGCTTTAGTTCGACTAACAAGAACTCTGACTAACCAGTAGTTGGACCGAAGGATAATTACTACTTAAGGGGTGTATAATGTGTATTGTGTGTTACTGTAAGTGTGTGTTTATTTGCATGCCAGCTAATTACGAGAATGGAGACTCGAATTTTGTGCTAGAAGACGAAATGTGAACCACTCTGGGATACAGTCGTGATCACAATGCATTTCTCATTTCATAATGTACTCGTAGTATTGTACATAGTTCACATGCTTTACACGTTATGAACAAATGAATACATCCGAAATCGTGTAGTGCACACAGAGGCAAGTGAACATATGACATGTGAGCCGCTTTCCGACATTCTGACAGTCAATATTGACACTTTCCACCTTCAGACTCAATTGTGGAGAGTGCAAGAGCTAATTGTTATATTCTTACGACATGTTTTTTATGGAATTTGTAGTTTTTGAACGTTGAAGTTGTGTTCAAACTTTAATTGATGTACCTACATTGAGCTACCAATAATTCACCGAATTACACTTGATCGATATAACTGTTCATAGAAATCACTATTCATCGAAACTCTGTACAACGTTTACATTTTATTGATGTAGTTAGGTACTTCTTAATTATTACCTAGGTTTACAAGTTACATTCAATATTTAAATAACAAGCTTAGCTATATACTAAACGCGGGCTCAAAAAATACCAAATATATTGTCTTTTACACGCACGTACGAGTACATTAGACGGCTTAAATGTGTCAGGAAGAAGCACGCAAAATAGCATGCGATACAAACAAATACCACACGCTTTCCAATTAGAATTAGAAGTAGCTGATACATTTTTTTAGCAGTACTTGCATCCGATATAAAAAAATAGTAAGTTCTTTAGAATGACCGATAAAATATACAAAGTGTGCAGATTAAAGTAAGTAAAGTATTTCGTTTTAATTTAAAAACCCGATAAATAAATAATTTGGTTTGAGAACGTCCAGGTGTCAATCTAAGTGCAGTGCGGTGACCGGCTTAAGTGATAGCGTAAGGTTCAAGGGTTCAATGACCTTTGCGCAGTGATAAAAAAATCACTTTTAACTGTCAATGGGTACAACATTTTGGATAACAAATTGTATAAATGAAAACATGTATATTTTTACATAATACTAAAATGAACGACGGGTTTGAACACAAACAATACAGCTCAGCAGCCTTCTTGGATATCTCTCAGGCTTTTGATCGTGTATGGCACGAGGGCCTCCTATACAAAAGCCTAAGAGCATTACCAACAAACCAGTTTTTGTTCATAAAATCCTATTTAAATCAGCGGCACTTCTACGTAAAGCATGGCGAGGATAGAACAGGTCTCCATGGTATACAAGCAGGTGTCCCTCAGGGCAGTGTTATGGGCCCAACACTATATCTAATATACACATCCGATCTACCTACTATGGACGATGTACTTGTGGGTACATTTGCGGACGACACAGCTCTTATCGCTACTCATGACGACCCTGAAATAGCATCGGATATCCTTCAACGAAGTCTGGACGAGGTGTCAACATGGCTAATAGACTGGCGTATCAAGGCGAACGAAACCAAATCAGCACACGTAACCTTTACTATCAGACGTGGTACATGCCCCGCCGTAAAATTGAATGGTATACAAATTCCCCAAAGCGAAGATGTGAGATACCTCGGCATCTACCTTGATAGACGACTCACCTGGAGGAAGCACATCTTTACCAAGCGAAAGGCCTTAGGCTTGCAACTTAGGAAACTTTACTGGCTACTGGGTAGTAAATCAAAACTGTCGATGGAGAACAAACTTTTAGTCTACAAATGTATCCTAAAACCGGTGTGGTCTTATGGCGCGGAATTGTGGGGCACAGCTGCTAACTCCAACTTGGACATCATCCAGAGATTCCAGTCTAAAGTGCTACGCATGGTCACGGGAGCACCTTGGTTCATAACAAACAACCAGTTACATCATGACCTCAACATTCCCACAGTCAGAGAGGACATCACAAACAAACTGAATTCCTACGCAAAACGGCTGGATCTGCACCCAAATCAATTGGCAAATAGTCTAATGAAGGACTCCTCAACATTTGTAAGACTGAAGAGGAGAGCCCCACAAGACCTACTCAGAGAAAAACATGGACATGTCAGTGGACTTGCTCCATGAATGGCAGGATGATGACACAACTCTTTGCTCAATGCCTAACTGGCAGATTGCAAGAAAGGACAGAATTTAAAAAAAAAAAAAAAAAAAAAACATAATACTAAAAAAAATCAGAGCTAGAACAAATCAATGACTGCCTATCGTCATCATGAGGATACATTTGCGATTGCGAATTTTTGTATGTTTTTATTACTTAAAAAAAGCATTGGATAGATACCCAGACTTTTTTCAAATCCTTTCAACAGCCTACTTTTCATCGCATCGCTGACAAAAGTCACACATAAGTCTAATGAAAAAATAATGTGCGAAAGTTACAACGTGCTCTCAGTCTATAAGTAGAAACAACAGGCGCTCCCACGGTGTTTAATATTGATAATTTGTAGTTGCCACAGCGAGTAAGCAAGCTTTTGAGTGTCTTTCGTCGTAAAAGCGAGCGTAAAACATGTCTTTTGATGTTTCATAGTTGGACAATCAACTGCGAAATTATCTTGTACATATATTAGACAAAACTATTAAACCCATCTTTGCATTGCAGTACTATTTATTATGTTATAGTGGCAACAGAAATATATCATTTGTGAAAATATCAACTTTGTAGCTATCTCGGTTCATATCATTAGATACAGCTTGGTGAGGTGACAGACAGAGGGCAGATAAAAGTATAGATAATTACTTACAGTAGCCCTACCATGAGTTTTCGAGTTGTATAGTTAACTATCCTCGCTAACGAGTCAAGTATTTCAAATGTATGAAATTATTAGTTCATGCAAGTTACCGGGGGCGGCGCTGCGCTGGATTCTCATATATTTTGCGATACTTGACTCGGTATCGAGGAAAGTATCAATACTACAGTAAACTCATGGTAGGGCTACAGAAAAAAAAATAGGAATCCTTAAATTTTCTGTCATACTAAGTCAGGTATGTTGTGTTTCATCACAAAAAATATATATCTTTAAGAATCCCAGGATCTGGAAGCATTACTAAGGCATGGTATAAAAAAAATTTTGAAAAATAATACCTTGTATTATTTTTATTCTTGACTGTACATTGAAAGTTGTGTCCAAACGCTATTATTATTGCCACTGCAGTACAGTCGGCCTGAGAACGGTGTACGGGTAAATATTGGCCGGTTTGTGCCAATACTGAATAGAGGACAACTCGTAAACTAAAGAATTGTATGCACAAGTATTTTCTAAAGTGTATTGAGCTTAAGAATTGATGCTTTGGTTATTGGTATTGATATCGTGAAACCTTTCATGTAGCTTAATGTAAACACATTTTTGCATTCTGCTTACATCTTTTATTATTTTTGCAATCACAATTCAGAGACCTCAAGTGTGATTCGCTCAGTTTCCAATGAATGTCGAAAATCGATGCTTAAGCTCAGACTTAAGTTTAAGGGCAGACTTTGAATACGAACTTAAGATATAAATTGTTAAGGGATCTTAGTAAAAGTAGAATATTTTATAAGTATCTTGAAATGATTAAGGCTACTGCTACGAATTTAGGATAAACCATACAAAAGACTTAAACGATCACTGTTGTCTACGAGGTCTACGCTACGTCTACGAAAATATTGTTGTAAGATATACATAAAATATTGTGGTGTAGTTGCGGGTTTGACCTCTGCTAAGGGACAAGTATCTCTATATTCTTAGAATATATTATGTTTATCTGTGTTTGCAAGTATGTACTTAAAAATGTATTATAGGTAAGTAGTATTTCAGTCATATTAAGTTACTATAACAAAAGCAATTGCAGTATGTTCTTGAAACGGTCCATATTTACTTCTTCCAGAAAGAATGCCTACCTTTTTCATAATTAAGTTTTATTTATTGTACTTATAGTTGGATTTTGTTGAAGGTTATTTAAGTTATGCATATAACATTTTATTGACTCTTTTGACTTTTACAATCCAAATCAAACACTCAACGAATATTGAACATGTTATTTTAATAAACTGCGTTCGTCTTTTCTACATACAGAATAACAGACTATCTCCCCCAATGTTATGATAACATTGGCTAGACTGTAGGTGATTGTACGCTTCTAGGATACCTATGTTATGTGCCTAGGTTTATTGCAGTTATAAATAACGGAACGCCTGTGTCCTGTTTCAGAGTTATACTGGTCATTCTGTTTGTGTTTACTTTTAGACCAGCGGTTCACTCTTTTGCCACGGAACCCTAAATGACCGATGTTTATTTGACGGATCCCTATGTGATAATAACTTACTTGCACCTTTCGTTCTGAATATTTTCAAATCATGTCCGATTTGGAAATATGAATGTTTGTATAATTATTTTTGAAGGTAAATTTTATACACATATAATATTGAAAGATTTGGTTGCTAAGACAATTTTAAACCCTTGCCTGCTCATATAAATATGAAACAAAGAGTAGTAAGATAATTTTAAACGAGGTGGGTGCTTATAGAATAAAATACAATATTTATTTTATTATGATTATGATAATTCTTACAGCGTGAATCAAAAATGCTTTAACGTTTTTCAGATAACATTGACTACTCTAGACGCTCTACTTTTGAGAAGAATCTTCATTACATACCTAAGTATCAACTTAGTTACTTACATGTAGTAAAGCTAAACTTTGAAACTCGAGATAACCGAGCCAACTTTAATTGCCTTGGGACTTACTTAGCCCTGTACCCTATTGCAGAACTAGTTAAAGTAACCCTTACAAACAAACAACCCTTTAATCACACGCACATTAATTCGTCTTTCATTTCCAGGATTCAAGAGACCCAAAGACTTTTATAGGGAATCAGATCTGAGAGTTTAATAACGTACTTTGGGCGTATTTCACAAGCCTGTACTTATGCTTTTGTCTACTCCTACTAATACATCGTTAAAAGGTTAAGGTTTCAGTGGTAGGGGTTTTGGTGACGAAATTAAAACTTTAGACCTTTTTTAGACTGACTCATAAGTCTAGACCTCAGACTGACTCACAATGTTTGCATTTTAATTTACAGAACAAAAGGCGTAGGTATTAAATATAATACACACAAGTGCTTTTATTGTTGTAACAACTGGCAAGACTAAACACAGCCCCTACAATAGGTGATTAATCTCGATTTTAAACTCGAAAATCAAAGAGCCAATTTAAACTTTACACCGCGAAGTTAAACCTCAAAATCAGATGCAATATTTCTGTGTTATGACGCCACAATAACGCTATTTTGAACTTCAAATGTAAGAAGAACTGCTTGTAAATTGTGGATAAACATTCGTGCTATTTTGTACTGTATGGTTGTGAAATTGGAGATGTATTTTCATTGGTAGTTTTATGCTTATAGTCTACGGGATATCCCACTCAATTTATACAAATCTGCGAAACGAATCACGTGGAACTATATTTACGACATCGATAAATATGGATTGGTATTCTCAATATTCGATTCATCTTCTATTCTTTCATTATTCATTGAATTTAGATTTATACGTAAATCTGATACTGGATTACGAAATTTATTGAATAACCAAGTCGGTTTGGTTTATATTTGTTTTAGTGTGCATTGAGTAGTAAGTAGGTGTTAATGGCAAATTGCATAGTTATTTAACAACTTGATTAATTAATATCAATTTTTAACTAACCTAAAGAGTCAAGTCAAAAGAGTGGTCCTAAAAATTTAGGATCTGATGAGAATCTTCAGAGTTACGAACAAAAATGTACATTAAAAGTGCAGAAAATTTGCTCTCTTGCAAAATTGTTGTCGGTTTAATAATACTGTTTGTTCCGTGTCTGGGTGTTTTCTATGTATAATATGTATGTATTTACAAAAAAAATATGTATCTATGTATTATATCAGTCATCTGGTTACCATAACACAAGCATTAAATTGCTTACCTTGGGACTAGATGACGCTGCGTGGAATGTCCAAGGATATTTATTTATTAATTTTTAATTTTGCCACTTTTCTTGTATTCTTATTAGATAGTCACTGGTAGGGGCACCGATAACCCGTGACTGTGCACAGACTATTAATATCTGTGAGCGGAGTCTGTTGAAGATCTTCGCACTCTCCCGCCGGTTACGAAACACCGGCCATATGGTCTTGAACTCATTCACCTACATTCAAATTCATGAGTTAATACAGTTTTCTTGAAAATCTATGATCATGCATGGTACTTTTCTACGAAACATCTCTACGTCATTTTCTTATGAAAGAATAGAAAAATTATCTTTAAATGTAAATTTGGCATTTTGCTAATCTAAGAACTCTAGGTATAGGTGTAATATAAGATTTGCATGGTATTGTAAGTAGTATTTTTGTTTTAGTTTTAACATGTTGTATTTCCCTCTATTCAAAAAAGATTACCTGAGAGAATATTGATAATTTATTGTTTTACCGCAAAAAAAGCAATGCAGCAGATTTTTGGCATCTTCACAAATCTTTATGTTAAATTTTCAATGGAAAACCAGAGTCGGCCACTTGCTCACAGATTGATCTGCTTGATCACAGATAACAAACGAGTCGAAAACCTGCCAATATTAATGCAAGTGAAGTGATACACACCAAAGCAATAAAAACAGACGAACAAGTTCTCCTATGATTTGCATTTTAATGTACCAGATGCTGTAAAAGGCGAGCCAAGAACCTGCAGAGGTCATGTCTTGCAACTGCATTCAAAACGGCTAAGCCTTATTGGAGTTAAGTACCCAGTGGATACTCGTGTTTCTATATCTTACTGATTGTTTAGAATATGTAGGTTTATTCAAAAAATACTAGTTTAAACATTCAAACGAGTAAATCGGAGTTCAAAGGGGCTTGGTAATTATAAGACATTCAAATTCGCTAGTAGGTCAGAGGGCGAAAGTAGCTGAACATGGCTCTATACAAGTACCATTTTATCTTGTTTTGCTAAAAGTTTATTTTTAGGATGTTTGCATTTTAACTTCCACGCACTTCCACTCACGGTCATGACTAAAGTTTTAGTTAAAAGTTTCAGTGAAAAGCTTTTGCATCTGTTCTGGTTGATAAAAACACTCAGGCCTCTACATCTTTACTAGATGATTTATACAGCATCAGGAGGCAATATTTCCCTACACTTAACGGGACACCTAATCCTGTTAGGTAGGAATAGGCTTGCCCAGCCTAAATCAGCTAAGCTGAGGAGATCCTCAGTTTCGCTGTATCTACAAAAGACGAGTCAATATGTGTGGGGCTGACTAGCCTTCCTCACGATGTTTTCCTTCCCCGTAAAGCTCAAAGGACACTTACCGTCAAACCTCGTAGCTCTGTTCGCAAGCATCTCGCTGAGCTTCATGAGCTCACTTCTCAGCGCCCCCTCGAGTTGCGAGCGCGCGTGCTGGGAGAGACGAGACCGCGCGCCGGCGCCGCAGCATCCCTTGTTTATGCAGATACCGTCCATATCTGGAAACAAAAAAAAAATAGTCTTATTCATAAAGTTTTGTCAATTTAATTTACCCTTTTCATCACTGTGGTCAATACAGCTGACCACCACTTTTATAGGTTAAAAATTTAAATAAAAGCTCATCTCAACCCACACTATACCTACAGTCGTTTAACCAGATGGTTTTGCTTTTTGATAGACATCAAAAACTTAAGAAAGTAACAGATTAACTTAACAGATTCATGAGCCCTTCAAGTTGATCTGTCACTAATATTTTAGACCCACATATTTAACTACATATTTAGAATGATTTGTAATTTTGTATGCTACCTTCGTTACCAGTTAGGTAGGTACTTTTTATCCTTTTCATCCAAAAAGCTTACTGAAAGAAATCAAAGATTGAAGAAATGAAAAAAAAGAAGATAAGGTGTTTGATGTGTTATTCTAATGTTATTTTTATTTCTATGCTGTTCTTCTTTTTGTAGTGAATGAAATAAATTATGATTCACAAGGATTCAGAAGCCCTAGTTCTCAGAAAACAGGAAACTTCTCAGTAAAGTCGTCATCGCCATGAATCATCGCTATCCCAACGGCAAGCACCACCGACTTATTAGCCACTAGACTCCTAACACCTACATAATACTCACAAAATAAAAAAAATCCGTCAACCAACTGAGGTGTGCGGGCTTCCTGGTCCGTCCAAGGTCACAGACAAATCAGAAATGTTCACGGGTCACTAATCTGGTCGTTATTGGTCGAACGTAAAGGGGCGTGGATTGTTATAAGATCTATTTATCTAATGTGTTATCTGAAAGCGTTTGCTCTTTATTAGGCGTCTACTATGCATTATGTCAATTATTCGCACTTTGCACTGAGATAGTGCCAACACGTCTTTGTTCGGTTTATATCTGCGGTTTCGATGCAGATAAATTCTATAATTACTAATTATAAGGAAAACCACAAAGTACAAAGTTTGTCTAAACAATCCTACTAATATTATAATTGAGAAAGTTTATGACTTAATGGAGTGTGTTTGTTACCCTTTCATGCGAAAACTATTAGACTGATATGAATAAAATTTGGTACCAGGATAGCTTATATCCTGATTTAACATATAGGACTCAATTGATCCCGGTATTACCACGGCAACGGTAACTATGAATCGGTTGAAGGAATTTCATACAAAAGTACACGGATTTCCTACGTCACAAACGAGGTATAAGTCAGCCATTTGCAGCTCTAGTCACGCACCTGATTTATCTTTAACATTACAGAAACTAAAGTAGTTTGACATGTTATTGAGGTTTCATTTCAAGGGCTTCAGGAAGTATGAAGAGACAGCTAGTTGAACAATATACCTACCACGTCACTCTCAAAATAAAAAAAGCGACTCTTCAAAATTACTGAGTATCTACTGAGTAGCGCACTCAAAAAGTAGCCTTCCTGACTCGGATAAAAATAAAACCTTGTTCAGCAAAATATTTTCTGTCCCAATATCCATTTCTAGCGGGCTATCGATTTTGTAATGCAATCTGTCCCTTGCCTGTCGGTACGTAATGCAATAAAGCCGGGGGCTAGACGGTTGTTTAAACTTATTGTCCCACCCTACAAGCATCGCCTTACGCCTACAGCTATCGCTTCTAGGATTTTCATTTGGTGTTATTGTCTCTATCTGTGAAAGCCTTCTAGAATTTATTAGTGAGGCTTCGCTTGAATAGTTTGTTGAAGTACCCTAATCATGTTTTACGCCTCCAGTCAATAGTCGGCTGTCGCGTCGTTGTTTGCGGGTTTAGATGTTTTAAACTAGGCAAAAGGTTAAGAGTGTTTTCAGACTAGCGTATTTTTCTGCGCGTATACGGTCGTTTCAGCATACATATTAGAAGCGCGTCAACGCTCGTACGAGCTCATACGCTACGTGCGTATGAGCTTGTTTTTGGAAGCTAAAACGCTAGTCTAAAACGCTTTAATGCAACTTGCATTAGAGCAGACTAGCGTCATTAATAGACTCAGCAAAATAAAGTTAGTACAGTATAACACAATATTATGTATACCATTGCACAGAGACTACCAGTGCGAAGCCAAGTGGTTCGATAGTAGAATATATTAGTTTTCGAAGGGCGTTTTGGGGAATGCGAGTTAGTTTCACATTCATCGCCGGGAGCTTTCCGAGTTTGAGTTGGCTGTGTATTTCGAAGGGCGTTGGGGTCATGGCATGTGTGTAAATAAGTTTTGCAATCATGGAAACTCCTTGTTAATATGTAGGTTTAGAAATTGGATACGTAGAGCCAAAATTTGGTAAATTGATCCGTTTTACCAAATCTTGGTGAAAATTATAAACAATTCATGAAATCCTTTCTCCCTAATCCAAATTAAGTGACTTTCATCCAAAGTTGTTGGCCATCAATTTTTTGACAAAACAATAGTCTACTTTTAGTTACAAGTAATTATTTGTTTCATTATAAGTTAGTTTACTCCAAGCAATTTCTATTGACCCATTTAAATACACAATAACGGAACAATAATAACTTAATCAACACAAATCCATTGAAATCCCCAAACCCTGCATCCGGGGCGTGCTTTGTACTGACGACGAGGGATGAACGTATTCATTTACATTAGCAAAGCAATTTAGACCTTATTCTAATGTTGTTACAGCTGTTGGGTTGACACAAATTAAAATCTATGGTGCAAGGCACAAGCTGGCGACTTTAATTCAACGGAAAAAAAAACAAGTTCAAATTAGTGAATATTTTCTTGGTGTAGAACAAAAGTAGTCATTAGAAAAGTTCAAGTAAAGTGTAGGTAATATTTTCCCTTTATCACTCACCTCTCAAAGTCAGGCAAGTTTATATACAAAAAAATAATGGAACTATAGAATTTAAAATTGGAGATTTTTTAATTATCGCCGTCTTTGGTTGTTGAACAAACTTTTGTCAAAATTCTTGATTTTAAAACGTAACGTTTTATAGATTAAGTTGAAATCTTGTAACTTGGATTAGTAAATTGCTTCGAAAACTTCAATAGCACCCTACACCACAGACAATCGAGCCCCTAACTAGGGGGCGACGTGTCTATCGCCGTTAATGTGACTCACCGCATTGATATTAATGTTTAGTGAGTGCCGAGACGAATCTAGTGGGACAAAAAACATTGTGTATTCCAAAAAACCCCTGCAAGAGATCTTCGCAGGGCATTCCTGGACTAGGTACATTAGAGGTTTAAATCCGTTTAGGCCGAAACATATAATAATGCATCTACTTTCGTTCCGAAGGACCTAAGTCGAGCAACAAGGATTATTAGATTCGAGAATACTAAACAGGCTTTGGCTAGAGCTTGAAAGAGTCAAAGATAGATAAAACCACCGCGTAGTCAGCTACGCATATTTTTGCGATGCCTGTCTGTGGTCAATATAAAATAGTTTAACTGCTGGGAAAGCCTACTATGTCTACAATGTCCTTCCCAGGCACTTAAGTATTCCGTTAAATGTTGGCAAAATATAACTCCCTACACTGATAAACCATCTAGTAAAGGTGTAAAGATCTTTTTACTTGGTTCTGTATTTAAATTAACGAGATTATTAGTGTACGTCTACCTAAGGATTAAAAAAATTGAATTGTTTGTATAAAACTCGTTGGGTGGGGTGCGTTAATGAGTCTGTAACCTAAGCTTTTGGGATCGTAATCAATAACGTATGACGTTGAACCAATAATCCAAATTTTAATACTCAAAAAAAAAAAAAACTAATCACAATTGCGATGAATACCAAAGTATCGCTTTTATTACTTCTTTAGTATCTCGATATTGGGTACAATAAGTAGGTAATAAAATAAATACCTTTTTGTTATTCAATTAAAATACGAATAAGAAAGAAGGAAGAGAAAAGAATGTGGAGAAGTTGGTGACTGTTTTCTATTTATGACTAAATCTAGCTCGTAAATGTTGGTCAGATTGCACCAAACCGTCAATTTTCCCATTCAATACAAATGTTTTACGACAGCTGACCTTTTAATAAAGAAGATTTGAGATAGTAAATGCATTGTCAAAACTAACAGCGATTTATTGTGATCAGATATTATGATCCCTATCTTAACAACTCAATCGTACGTCGTTAGTGGAGGCGTAGGTTATTAATAAATTCATTAGAAACGTCAAAGACATTAAATAACGGTCCGTCGGTCTGTTTGTGAAACATTAAAGCTTAATTTGGGCAGTTAATTAGGTCTGCATTACTTTCAAAATGTCAGGTTGAAGCGAGTTATGTGTTGTTCAACTCAATGACGTAAGTTACTAAAATATTCCTTGAAATTAATATTTGTCATTAATTCCTTTTGGTTCTCAAATAACGTGCTCGATTTTTATAATACGAAGCTAGAAGAAAAAACGCTCGTTTGTGAAACGAATGCCCTCAGTATTATACGAGTAGTATTAGTCATTAATTTATCTCTGCTTCAGATACTGTGGTAGGAAAGATGCGAATTTGACATTACTTCAACACAAAACAAAAAAACAATGTCAGCTTCCTAAACCTCAGATATAATAAAACTAGCTTTAAATACCTATACCAGAAAATTTTTGAAACAGTCAAGAGAGCTGAGAGAAATCTTAAATATTTTCGTAACGTTATTCTCTATCATAACAAGTAATAAAACGTTTGAGTCCACGCGAAACGTTCCTTTAATCTCGGAGTGATGGAAGTCAAATAAACAGTCCCCTAGCGTGTTTGAACAGTCGTACCCTCATGCCTAAAGATTCTTTATGAATACATTTCACTATGAAAGGTCCAATGTCTTTTATAAATGTTTGACGCTAAAGAAATAAACATAATTCTATGTTAAAAAAGAACTCTAAATGTTTGAGATTTTATAAACTGCATTTTTAGCAAACGGTTTTGCCTTAATTACCTATATTTATTAGGTAACGCAGATACATTTATATATTTTTTTATTTTGGAATTAGCTGACCCAGCGAAATTCGTACCGGCATAGTTTCCAAATCGGTTCAGCCATTCTCGAGTTCTACAAACGAACATCAATTTAATTAGGTATCAGAAATAAGGAAGAAGATAAATATTTTCATCATTTTCGATTCAGTATGACCTACATGAAATTGAATAGTTTGAAAAACCGAACATTGTGTAATCCTAACTAGGTCATATTGGTTATTGGGTAGAGTTCATAACGCACCAGCAAATTTTGATATTATTTATAGGCCATTTCCGTCAGCACTCCCACATTACTTCATTTCAGAGCAAACATATCAGTGTTACCATTAACCACCTGTTTAGTCGAAGTGTTGCCAGTTACTGACCTGATTGGGCTTAAAACGGGAGCATTTCGTAATCACAACCATGATGTATGATTTACGATATGTGCTTAGGTATTAATGGCTATAAATATAAAATACTAGCTGCATAAGGTCTTTACTGCGGTAATATTTTAGGAACTTTCATAATATTGTGCTCGGGAAAGTTTAATGGTGATAGACGAATTGAGCGGCCCACCTGATGCGATATGCATTAGCTAAATCGATAAGAATTTATCACTAAACCAAACATGTACCTAGGTATTAATTTACAAAGTATCAAGATACCTTGTCAAACTAACTGTAATACAAGAATTTCTGTATTGAAAATACAGAAGAAGGCTTTCATAGGAGCTTATTCCGAGCTTAGCGATAAGACCGCATTGTACTTCACTTGTCTTTAGATTAATGTTCTGCATTATTCGAAAAAATTGTTTGAATTTGAATTAGTTTTTTAGTAGGTAGGTTCGAGCGTTACACATGGCCAGTATTGGTTACCATCAATCATTTTTTTCTAGCAAATTAAAAATACAAAATGTCCCTATCAATAAAGTTAATGTAGCAGATGACTGAAGCTAATCCCGGTCGACACTACATTCTGAGTATCACTCAACCGTGAAATGATATGACATGCTCTATTAGCTGGCCACTAAATATATGATTTGCTTTGAATATCTCATCCATTAACTATTCCGATATATCGCAGTTGTATCACATTTAATTATTAGACAATGCGATACATTGGTATCAAAATTGTAAAACGCACAAGATTATTTTGATTTCTGTCTAAATTTTGTAAAGTACAATAAAAAAAATACTTACTTTAGTATGCGCTGAACTCAAAGCGATGAAGGAATACAGCGATCATGGAAGAGTTTATTTTTTCTGATAATTACAAACTTAAAACGTAGTTTACTGGCAAAGCATAATGGTTGGTCTGAAGGTTTGATAGGGTAGGATAAAGCAGATACAGAAGTGAGTTAGTTTATATTGCGTTGTGATGAGGTCATTTAATTTGATATAAACAAAAAAATATTATGATGATGAAATTAACAAGAACTGATATTATGTTATGAATATTATTATTAGCATCACCCGTTGAATGATTATGATATAAAAATAAATAAACAAAATGACAAACAAAAGTGGCACAACTCAAAAACGTATAACAAAAGTGTCATATCTGAGTCACATCGCTTTGTAAGTACTTAATACTTGTCTAAAAGGTTAATGTGCATTCACACACGTATTCTGCCTTTTAGAGCGATGCTGATAAACTAGCGTGATGCGATCTTCGCTATAAACTTGGTTTATTAGCTCACGCGGCTATTTGGATAGGAATGCACTCTGATTCACATCAGATTATAATATGCCTATTAGAAATCGTTTCGTCTTATTATGATTCTATTTTGGCCATCTCGGTCGATAACCAGCTGCGAAGCGCGTGTTGTATCATATATTACTTGAAAGAGTCAAATCAAATCAAATTATAGAACCATAAAACTGGCAGTAACAGTATATTAGAAACAATTTATTGGAAATACTTATTTATGAATATGAAGTTTTCTGATGGTTTAGAAAACTTAGCTGAACGTTATCAGAAAAACAACAGTGAGCCTGAGTATCACTAGTACTATAGTATAAGACAAAGTCGCTTTCTTTGTCCCAAATCCCTATGTCCCTTTGTATGCTTAAATTTTTAAAACTACGCAGCGGATTTTGATGCGGTTTATTTTATTAGATAGAGTGATTCAAAAGAAAATATAACAGAACTATACACAACCTTCAAAGTTAACCGCTGAAGTTAATAGCTTTGTCCAAGCTTATCTTGAATCTATCCGCGCAATTGATTTTATTGCTTCTCTGTCTAGGGACAAAAAATGTCCTCTTAGAACACCCGGCTTGTGACCGTCTGCGCATAATAATGGAATAATAACCGACAGGAGGGAATTCGTGTGACTGGACGTGACAGGCGTAAGCAAGCGGTTCACACTAGCGCGGTGGAAATAGGCCTTTGGAGGCGTAATTGAGGAGTTGGTTACCGCGATTTAATCAGTATCTAAGCTTTATTCAGGAAGTATATTAGCTGTGATTGTGACTTAGTGATACTGCTAAATAGTAACATTTAAATATGTACCTACCTAACATTAAATTCCGGTATAAATGTTCATTAATTTATGAATCGGTTGTAGAAACTCATAAACCGCGAGTAAATTTATTCATAAACATATTTCATTATATTGAGCGACATATTATAATTGACCACAAAACTATTCTTAGAGATCCTTAGAAAATGCAACATTACTCATCACCAAACCAACCGTTAAAACAACAAGAAAATACAATCCTACAAACAAAATGAACAACCCGATCCTGTAATTAAAGCGAGCATCAATCTTCGTTTGAGACTATCCGCCAACCCTTTTCTCAGTCGGCGAGTAACAGTTGTAGCTAATAAAAGTAAAAGGTGGTGAACAGGCTTCCAACTTTATCTTCAGAAACTATAGCATCTATAGTAAACTGTAGTCTTACGACTGCGATGTGGAGATATTTAGGTCATTTGAGGTCACTTGAGATATTTAGGTCATTCAAACTTACGATATAAAACTATACAAGCTCAGGCCCAGACGATTTGATACAGAGTCAGGATGAATATTGCAAGAGACGCTTCCATCGAATACACTTATACCTTCAAAGTAATTGTTTAGATGGCTTTACATTTCTACCAACTTTTACATTTCTACCAACTTTTGGCATTGTGAAAACTATCATTTTTGCGATGCTGATCTTTTTAGGTACCTAAGAGCTTTTAGCAATTTTCGCAGCTTAAAAATAGTTTATACAATTTTAAATCAACAAACATTTTTCAAAAGTTTCAATTCTACAAAAAACATATTTTTGTACTTACGCCATTTTACTTCGAAAACTTATAAGGGCAATTCGCGCGGAATGCGTTACCCTGCGGATTGTCTAATTATAAAGGAATCCAAAGATGCGTCATCCTTTATCCGGCGCCGGCGGTAATCTCAACCCATTTGCAATAAAAAGGACCACAACAACCCGCGGTATCGAAAAAGGTCACGATACAAAAATGTTTAGGTGTCAGTAACAAAATGTGTCATTTCCGTAATGAGCATTTTGAAACAAGACACATTGCTTATAAAAGACAAGATATCCACCACTTACTGTCCTGCCACACTAATGATGATGTACATATTTAAATCATCATCTTCTACAGCTTCCCTTTGTAAATTTTGTCTATGATAAATATATACCTAAGTACATAATATTAACTTTTTTATGGAGAAATATTTTTTGCCGTACTTAGCCTTTACATAAACTTCCGGTAATATGAAAAATTCTGATTTTTTTAAGCTTCACTAAAATTAAAGTAGGTACACATAGGTACTACCTACAAATTATTACTCTCCCTTCAATAGCTATGCAGATTTCAATTAATGTTGTACCACACAAAGCATAGGTTAAACTATATTTGGTCACAACAGTTATTATTATGCGCAGCAGACTCGCTGCAAATAAGCCATGTTTTATAGTCCCGCGGTGAATAAGGAAGCCACGGTTTTATTGAAATATACGTTTATGGCGATTCTGTTTTACGGGAACGATATGCTGCTATTATACATGATTTTAATAACCGTGAGTTTAGTGTAAAATGACCAATTTTATTTTAATTCGCTTCTGTAATTAAGACAGATCAATTATAATGTAATAAACTATAAAAATAAAAAATGGAAATAAAGTATCTATCTACCGCTTCGCAATTGAATTAAATTAATTTTCGATAATATTTAAACTTTATTATTAAACAGATTTATTAAAGAGAGTTTTTTTTTAAGAATTAGGCTATGCAATTAATTTTTTAGTCAAAGAATTTCAAAACAAATTGATACTTTCCACATTTTTAAGTGAAAGTAGGTATTCTGTTCCTGTTTTCTAAGTTGTCCGTCGTTTAAGTAGAATTATAGGTATAACAACTATCGTCGTAAACACAGAAATGTTAATTACAAGGCACAGCAAAATTCAGTCTCATTCAGTATCAATACAATCTGGTCGCGTAAATTAGCCGTGCAATAAATCAGTATCGTTGTCAGCCATACAATTTACTGCCTACGCCCCGATCGGAGATTAAATATTAAATAAATATCGCTGGGAGTTTCAGTATTGCAACAATGTCGTTTAAAAAGCTGTTACTGTGCAAAAATGTGTGTGAGAAAAGTTTATAAGGTGCGGTTGGTCATACCTATTTCAATTTCTTAGGCTGGTGTGATACAGATAGTTTGTATTAGAGACACATCTCTGAAAACCACTTCAAAAGAATACCTACCGATTTTTTTACAAAATGTAGTGATGTGATTTATTTCTTCTATAAAATGGGCGTCTCGTTGTCCATTGCTAAGCTTAAAAGTTTTTGTAGCTTTATTAACCCCACTAACATAAAATATTAGCATATATTTTTAAGCTATTGCATAGCTTCTATCGCGGGCCTTGACCGTGACCGAATCCAGAAATTCCGTAACGAAAATAACCTAACGCTTGTCTCTTTAGTTCAGCAACTCGCCTCTAGGTGGCATGCAATAGCTTTACCGCGGCAGTCCCCGAGTACCACACGTCTTTTTTTATAACAGCGATGAAGTCACTCGGCTCACTGAAAGTTTTAACGTCCTCAAGTGACTTCAATTTAGCTCTCATGAACCGTCTCTTCTTTGTAATTAATCGTTCAGATCAACTTCTCCTTTACTTTACTTTCTAACTTCCAATCCAGTTACGTTTTCGCTAGAATTTGTACAATGTGACATGTACCTATAACGAAAAAACCCACCACATTGGAAGTTTGGAACAAAATCGATGGCTAGTAATCCTAGTAAAGTAAGGAGTGTCAGTGGTAAACCCCAACAAATAGAAAGAACGATCAATACACAAACATCCTTACGACCTCAGTCCGTTGATTGAATATTGATAAAGTCCATCATAATCTGCAGTGCGAATCCCTCAGACAGAAGCATATTGTGCTCACCGGAAAACTTCATAGTCCGGAACGGCAAGCCGTCACGGACAGTCGACCCTTCCGGACATGGCGATATGATGAGCATTTGTACTTGATTCAACAGAATAACAGTACTTATGTGCTCAGTTTTCACTGTCTCCTCGTGACGTAGTGAGATTTTATGTTATAGTAATTGATTGTTTGTCTTTAAAGGTTTGCTTACTGCCAGTCTTGATTACCTATCTATCTCTGGTTTTGCTTATTGCTGGTAGATATTTGACATTACTTTCATATACTTAAAATGTGTAAAATATCTACCGATGGTAAGTAAAACCAGAGATACATCGGTCTAAGCCTCAGAACCTTAGAGTCTGAAGTTTAAAGTTAAGCAACGTTTTGAGGCGATCTCAACTTGGTCACCGCTAGTGGCATCAAAAACAGAGCTTCCCAGATTTGGAAGGCACGTTGACGGTCTCTGTAACAGAGACCGTCAATTTCTGTTTTGAAGTCATAAAGGTTAATGAAGGTTTTTAGGCTACATAAAACACCGTCATCAAAGTTAAACACTAGTTCACACTAACAAACATACAATCTCGAATGTAAGCATCAGTCTCGGTTGGAGAGGTACCTACAGTTCATCGTAGTCAGTCATTAATATTGTTGGACATTAACTAATGAAGACTTCAAACTAAGCAAAGCTTAGAACGAAAGGCATAAAAGTTAACAACAGATTGTTTCCTCGATTTAAGTCCGGCTCTAGCTGAGTCGTAAATTCAAGTCGGAAGCCTTTAGATAGCCTTAAAGCTTTCATTAGACACATTTGAGTAAAACACGGTCTAATTCTTAGTTAAAATAATACTTTAATACAAATTCACTGACTCATAAAGCTGTCTTCGGTCTCTTTAACAAAATATGCTTATTTGGGTATCAAATGATATTTTTCTGTAAAGTTACAGTGAAACAAGTCTGATTCAATCGTCGGAATAGGAACATCGATCCACTCAATAACCATTATTAGGTGGTAATTGGTAAATTCATTAGCGAATCTGATTATTTATTTATGCTCGCTCATTTGTTTTTTACGCGAAAAAAGTGATACACGCACAATACACGTTCCGTTATCAGTGTTTTTGCTACTTATCGATTTCAAGTAAAGTAAACAAAACACGATAAAAAGTCGATTGGGTAAAAATTGTTACTATTCCGAACCACAAAGATTATAGGTGTAACGGATTTTAATTTGACGACGGCCTAAGATTAGTTGAGAATGTCCACGTTTCGATGATGACTTCATTGCGTAGATTATTATAACCACAAAAACCGCTTCATAATGGGCAGTGCGAGATCGCGCGGGTGGTCTATGTTATTACTGACAAGAACAACCATTACAGAAATAGCCCTTTCTCTTTCACACCATCTCTTCTGAGCTTACAGACGCTCTCGAGGACGGGAGATTTTTATCTTAGATCTCAATTGGAAAACTGTCCTTGACATTCTCCTTTACTAAATAAAACTCGGCCAAGCATTCTATAGATATAGATACAACGGTGAAATGGAATGAGAAGGAACAATGGCCTCCAAACGTTTGACATTAACTGTCTTGACCCTCGAGGATTGTGGTTCGTGCTACGCTAGTAATTTCGACCTAATCTATACCTTAGTAGGTGGTCGCGGCGTGGGCCCTCTAATTATTGTTTTCACGAATAAACAGCTCTCTATTCATCTTATAAATTGGTTCTAAATAATAGACATGTTCTCTCGGCTTTTACTAAAAGGGCACATTGAGCTTAAAATTTCTTTGTGGAATCAAATTTTAGCATGTTTCGTAAACGTAAAATATTTCGCATTTCAAATTATTATTTCAAAGAGCCCCACGTTTACTTTTAAATCCCAATTTAAGGCGCCGACGCTCAAGGGGCGAGAAATTAACGCTCGTGAGACGCTGCGAAATGGAATGATTGCCTCACTTAGGCTTAGGGCAGGCGATAAGAGCCTGTTGCCAGATGCTGAGATTTTGTAGTTGAGTTCTCTTCTCACTTTTTAAATACGCTTGCGTGAAACCGCTTAGCTTCTCGTTGTATCGTCAAAAAAAAGACGTGTGGCACTCGGGGACTGCCGCGGTATAAAGCTATTGCATGCCACCTAGAGGCTTGCTGAACTAAAATGACAAGCGTTAGGTTTTTTCGTTACGGAATTTCTAAATTCGGTCTCCACGCTCAAGGTCCGCGATAGCAATAGCTTACAAATAAAACGAAATATGATAGCGATTGTATCGCTATTGCGGTGGATATTATTTGAGATTGTAAGCGTTTAGAGTTTTATGATATTTTTATTACTACGGGCCACCCCCTCAGATATCGAAATACATATTTGATACCTACTAGCCAGCATTTCATAGAAGGTATCATTGACATCTTGCAAGCCGATTGTCTTTATTACAACTTATAATAAGTTGTAATAAAGTCTTGTAGGTATGTCTTTGAAGTCGATATAAAAAAGTACTTGTCATATCCTACTTATGTCACTATACTCGTTTTTGACTCGTACATTTCAAAGTACAGAGGTAAATGAAACATTATGTACGGCACTACCTACTGAGTATGCGTGTATATCAGCAGTCACAAACTCTATGCAAATAATAGCGTGTTATAAAAGCATAAATTATTCTTGAACTAGGAAAACTGTGTCATTTTCTTCACCAACATTTGAATTTTAAGTAATTTATGCCCTTTTTATACGACTTTTTATCTCTTGAATGACTGTTCCGGGTTAAATATTAAATACAGCAGGCATTGAAGTTACGAAGGACAAATTAACACATTTTGACCATATTTCATAAAAAAACTGAAACAACGTTAAAAATTAAGGTTAGCTGATGGTTTGTCAACAAATAAATGCCACCTACCAACAAATAAAGCTTTTGTTAATTTTCTTAATACTTTGAATTATTCCATGCGTCACATCGGAGGTTGGACATGTTTTAGCCGATCTGTCGCCACCACATGTTTTATTTTTGAACATGCTTATTTTTTACGCATCACTTTTGTAAGTGCCGCTTTAAAATATAATAAAATGACTCGTAAAATTTGGGGATCAACCGAGATATTATCACTGGGTGTTTCAACCATAAACGAAGCTCTGTTCTGTTCTAATTGAATTGTTTTATTGGATATCAATAAAGTTTATTGTGTTTTTGAACCGGATGAGTTAATGTTATATTTACGATCAATGCTTTGTATTAATACTTTATTATTCATATTTAATGATTGTTACCTATTCCTTATAATTATTTGCCGACAATGTACCTACCTACCTAAGTGAATCGGTAAGTAGGTATCACTAACATTATAAAACGCGAAAGTTTGTATGATTGTTGCTCTGAGGCATTTCTGTTTAAACATACTGAACGGATTTAGCTGAAACTTGGTATAACACATAGGCTACTTTCAGCTAAGTACTACCGTGGGGTCACAGCCACGGCCGAGTACCTAAGTTAGTACTTAAATAAACTCATACTTAAATGCAATCAACGCTTTTTAGGACTGTCTTAAAAAATCGTTTACTTTAAGCTTCCTTCGCACAAGAACGCCATAACCTATGATCACTAAAAAGTCTCAGTTTTCTTAAACTGCTTGAAGAATATTGACCATTGTTCAAGCAGTTTACGACTGAATTATAGAACCAGTCTTGTAATTTAATTGTGAGTTATTGTTGGTGGCACAAGTAATGTGCTAGCAAAAAAATAACAATGCCACTAAAAAAAGGGTCAGAAGTCAAAAGTCAGCAGCGTATAAGACTTCACTTTCGAAAAACTGTAAAGTAGGTATTATAAAATTTACGACGTTTTAAAACATAAGTAGTGTCTGAATGATTTTGTGCAGAAACAGTCAATGATTTGTGGCAGTAAAATATACATCTGTAATGATCTGTACAATGAAAAAGACGACTTAGAAATCGTATAAAGGAAATGATTTTTATTTACCAAACACAAACACAATGACATGAAAATAGTGAAATTGTTTTGTACAACTAGATACACGTACATTCACTACAACATTTTAAGAAAATTACAAAACTTATCAACTTTACGAGCGGGAGAGGTAATAAAACTGTTTTTCCGCGAGAAATACTTTCGCTTTGTTTTAGCGAGATTGAGATTTTGTGAGATTCTCCCTACTCCTTGTAAATTATGAACGAATCTGAACCTTATTAGTGGAGAGATAAAAACAATTTAGGATAGCAATGACAAATAAATTATTAATTTCAGTTGGACTTTAGTTAAATAACTTTAGGAATTTCGCACTTACTTTTATAAGTTTAAGAATCGTTGGCATTTGTAGCGATGAGACGCAAATTGGAATAGTTCATGTTCACTTGTAATAAAGTAAGTTCGACGCTCTGAAAGGTATTGCAGTGTTACGATTCCTGCATTCCTGCGTCGAACTGAAGTGGAATGACAATGAATGTTAAACGAGTTAAGTCAGTTTATTTATCCGCAAGTTTTTTGAATAAACTTGCGCACACGCTAACATGCTCACGCAGTGATCGCAAAGAACGTAAAATGCAGGGAGATTGCGGAACGAGTTAGGTGGTACTTACATCTTCCAGATTGACCAATGCGGCCTAGAATAGGAAGAGCTAAAGAGGTGCGAAAAGATAGGCTGAAAATAATACTAAGTGGACATAGATAGATAAATAGATAGATACCTAGATGGATAGATTTTTTGCGCGATATATTTGAGTGAAGTGGGACTAAACGCAGTCTCGAGCTAAGGTCGATGCGCAGCATCCAGGCATGTGGGTGAAGTGGCCACTACACGCCATTGTGCCTCACCTGCCCACAAAGTAAATAGGTCACACTGGAACGTACGAAAAATGTAGACAAAACCAACTTGTGTAGGTAAAACCAGTTTTCTTCACTACAAAACATTTTAGTGATTGTAGAGAAATTATTTTACAAAACCTCTACACTGTTGTGCTTAAGTTTCACTAAAAATTCGTCATTATCTTTTCTTTAGCTTATTATCACAAGATCGTCTTATTACCTAATGACTTCATTATTCAAAAGTTAAATATTGGCTCTCACGATTCTACGAGTATAGTGAAATGATCAGCCAGCATCGGACTTGTCCCACTTGCCCGCATCCTTTCGTACTTAATTCGTTACTAATCGGTTTCCCAGTGGACATGTTTCACCACAGAATGCTCCACACTACTTACGGCTTCTTACGGCAGTGACATTAGTTATTTTGTAGGTCGGTACTCCAGCAAATGTGTGCATGGATGGAGGGAAAAGATTTGATAAAACTTCGAGTAGATTTTTGTTAAGTAATGAAGTTGCAATCTCAGATATAGTGGTATCTGTGTATTGGTAACAGGACACTTGCACGAAAAACACTTGCGCGGAAATAACATGTTCAAGTTGCAACATTTCATCTTGTATTAAACTTCAATTTGTAAAATGTACCATTCTGTTTTGGGCCTGAGACGTTGCTTACGAAACGCTCTACACGTGGTGAGTTGGCCTGCGTCCATCAACACCGACCATATTATGTTTACATTAGGGCCTCGTGTTTGTTATCAGACGTGTAAATACCCAGCGAAATATTACATGCCCAGAGCTGTAGGGCAATGGACTTACAATGTACTCGTTCGTACCTTTAAAAATTCACTAATGACAAAAATAAAAATATAAAGATACATGTACTATACCTATAATACGACATAAGTTACGTCACGGCCCGCGTGTTTATGCACAGGACGACCGTGGTGGATAGCACAAACTTAGGGACGCCTAATACATATACAGCAATGTGCGGTTATAACAATAAAATTGATCCGTTGTTTGTTAGTTTGTATTATTCGATTGTCTATCCTTTTGACAAGATTGGGAAGGTCTCGCATTTAAGTTATGATTTTAATTTAGTTTGCGTGATTACTGCTATAGATCATTTATCATGACAAGTTCACGTCACTTTTCTTACCAGATTACGCAATTCCTAGAATCGTGTTTTACCGCAGCTTTTTGTTTGTTTTCGCGGCTCAAAGCATAACAAAGAATTTGTTTCAGTAGGTAATAAAAGCATAGTCTATATTGAGCTATCGGCCATTTTGTACAAAATAAATTGGTTTTTTATGACATTCATTTGAGAGCTAGCTAAAAAAGAAATGTTGACCTAACCATGGACAAAATCTTGGCAATTAGACAGTCTATTTTTTTCTACACATCATAAAGAATGTCTATTTCGTCCTACAGATGTAGCCGCAATCCCTGCATAGATTTATTTCGTAAAAAAATACTAAACTGCACATTCTTGCACCAATATCTGATCTATACAAGTCAGCATCTCAAGCACATGTTCTAAGTATCTACTTATCCTTTTTTGGGCACATGATTATCTCTCCATTCATAGCCTTAACTGCCATCTCACGCGCAACACAGCTGATATCCCTCTTACCTGCAAATAAAAGAAAAACATTTTAAATACAAGCAAAAAAGCCATGTAGAATCACTTAACTGTTTATCTGAATAGGAAGATTGAACATATTGGATTTCGAAAAACTACATCTATTCAGCTGCTAATCCGTTGTAAGTATGCGAAATATTGCAAAAAAGGTGCATAGTTTTGTAGTTTTTCTACTTCAGTTTCACGACGAAATAAGCCTTATCGCTTGAGATATAGAGTCGGAATAGAAACAGATGTTTTCTTGAAATGTGATATATGTATGATGAATTTAATATGTAGTTGATCCTTTAGTATAAAACAAAGTCACCCGCCATCTTTACATTTACGGACTCTAGTGCGGTTTTCATCAATAGACAAAGTGATTGATGAGGAAGATTTTTACCAACCTACGTACATTTTTTATGATATAAGTAATATAAGTAATACTTATATAATAGATATAAGTAATACATAAAACACGCATGTAAAGCCAGGACAAGCCGCTAGTCATACATAAGAAACCATACGAGTATTTACAAATTACCGACCGTTAAAGTTAAAAGTTTGGTTACATTACAATAACAAGTTAGTGTAACAAGAGTTGTCTTTTGTTGTAATTCGAGATGTCACTATTTTACGTAAAAAGAGACCCGTTCTTTGTGAGAGCGATATTGTTTATGGTTTGAAGTTACATATTTTCACACACTTCATATTTCACTTTGTATCGGTTTGATGTTACATGTTCTTGGTAATATTACTTTGAATATCGACAAAAGATACCTACTCACCTCATTCTTTACGAATGTCTTCTCAAAAGGTGACACTATTGTAACACTACACCAACACTAAATACTAAATTATTATATGTCATAATTTAAATTTATAAATTACTTTTTATACTATTATTAGCCCTTAATGTCTCACCGCCGGGCAAAGGCCTCCCCCAGTCCCCCACTCTTTCCGTTCATCCCTTTCCTGTGCTAAAATGGCATATTACATCTCTCGGTAAAAAATAAATGACAAGACGAGAACAAGTTCGAATCAAGAAGCGTAAATTCATGCAGTCTACATGAAAAAATCTGAAAATAGCACTGCACGTAACATTTGTAATGAAACCGTTATACGTGCACCGACCAGAAACATTAGGGTGACAATGAATGCAGCTAATTAAAAGAGACTGTTTTATTTTTTTGGTAAAAATAAAACACCGTTTAATTCGAAGTATATTTTCGTTGCGCTTTTAAATAGGTGACATTGATATCTTGACGCTCAATGTTTTGACACTGTGAAGAGGTATTTATTATATTTAAAATGCAATTGCTTGATTTGCAGTCGTGTATATTATTAATAATACATTAAGTATGTATAGGTTTCTATCATGGTTAAATAACTTAGTTTCTGTTTAAAAAGACCGTGTTTATTATAAAACAATATTCATATACATAATTGAATCAACTATGAAAATACTTATTTCAATAAAATATAAAGCTCTAAATTGATTATTTCATTAAAACAGCGCCATCTAGTTAACAGGTACCCAAACATAACAACTAAAGTTTTGTCCTCACTTTTCCGAAATCCGGTTTACATCCTACCATCCTATCTTTAGGACCCCGGACAGTGCTCGATGTGGAAGGTAAACAAAAGCGCCGGTCAATAGCCTACCGCAAACACATGTAAAATACTTCGCCTTGTGTTCTACAATAAGAGAACCGCTTTGAATATTTTTAACCGATGAAAATTAAATGATCATTGGAGAAGACTATTCCACAAATCTTATTGCGAGTAGATCTTTCCCAGATTAAGATTATATGGTAGGTAGGTACTATATATAAATCGTTGTACCTATGTAATTCCTACTACTACTACTACTACTATTTTACTTTAAAAACTTATTTTTAAAGTAAAATAGTAATTTCAATAAAGTTTTCTATCTATCTATCTATCTAATTGAAAATTTTATGTTAGTAAACTCTAAAAGCTTAGCTATGGCCTCATTCCTAACATTGCACATTACCTACGTATTTGGCAATCTCTCAGCATAATCTGACGGATCTCCCATCAGTTTACCGCCTAAAGGCATCCATTACACTAAACTGTGCCCGCCTATCAGCTATCTTGGAATCAGTAATCCATTCTTAGCATAAGCTTTGTAAGATTGTTCTACTACTTAGTAGGTATTGGAAAAAACCGAATTATTAGCAAGGCGCGATTAGGCTTTCTTTTAGATCGTTTTCAAAATCCTTCGAAAATGGTTATGCCTAGTCCAGTGGCGAAAATGGTTATATTTTAAACAAATTCGAAAGCAGTTTTCATTATGTTGTAATGTTAGCCTGTAAAAAAGTTGAATCAAGTCGTAAATCCATAAAAAAATAACCTGTGTAGGTAATCTCTACCACACAAATACTTGTCTACAGCTGTCATGTAAGGTGCAAGGTGAGAGGTAAAGATACCCCATCAACAGATTACTATTGGCATATTGTTCCTCGGGCGGTATCAGACCTAAGTTTAGCAGAGGTAAGCTTATAAATACATGATAAACGCAGGCGGTTTTGTAAGGTTAAACCAAATGTCAGGTAAACCACGCTGCCCGCAAATTATTTCCACTTGAAGCAAAATGTTGGCACCCTACTGATATTAAATCTGTTTTTAGTGACTGTGGCCGTCATCACGTCAAATAAAACATTGTTTTTCTTTCTTATAGTAAATTCATGTCCATTAAAAATAAAATGTATCATCACAAATTGTAAATTAACATTTAAAATATTATAAATTAAAAATATAAATTAGGTAAGTATTTTAAATGTCTAGAAATCACCATTGCACATTGCACAGCATTCACATGCAAATAGTGATGTTAGTAACGCGACTAAAATTCCCGTATTAATAAAATAAAAACCAAAATACCTAAATTTATAATTATTTTTATTTATTTAGTGATGTTAGTAACGCTACTACATTTTCGTATGAATGCCGTTGCCCTCGGAAGTCTACAGAAGAGCCGCTCTACGGCCCTCAGCCGACCCTTGTTTGCTCTTTGTTAGTGCTGTCACTGACTCACTGTGGCTTCTTGTTACGAACTCACGAGCATTTTTGATTATAAGACTTCATCATAACATTGTAGTTATTATAAAAAAAATATACAATTAAAAACATCATAGTTTGATAACTTTCAATGGATAAGAAATACGAGGTTTTTTCGCGTTATTTACCTCGTAAAAGTTTAAGAAACACTATTTTAAAGAATGTTTCATTTCCTAAATAAAATTAATAGATATCGAAAGACACGTCCAAGTTAGGCTTCTTTTTAATATGCTGTTTCCGTATTCATGCCATGACGCGGAGGCCTAAAATCTCCGTCACCAGAGTTGGCCACTTGCTCATACGAACGAACGAACCATTCTAACATAAACTTTAATCAATTAATAAAATATCCTACACTTTTTTCTGCAGAGCTATGTGTTTATCCGTAACTAAAAAAATGTATAAAAGTAACGCCCGTCCCTACGTAGGATGCGGGTACAATACAAACGTAGATGTAGATAAGATAGCGCTACAAACTGCATAGGACCCGACGCACGCGGTTTGCCCAAAGCATTTCGAAGCCTTAGCTTACACACGAGGCGTTTTGAAACGCGCGCTTTGGTAATTTTATAAACAAAATACCTATTCAGCTAAAACCCTCGATGTATGGATTTTAACAATAAGAAAAGAGTTTCAACGGCTAAGTATTTTCCTTGAAAGCTGTCTAAAACCACTCTTGCCTTTAAAAATATAAACAAAATTGGTTTATTTGTCCTACAAGAGCTACTTTGCCTCAGTCAGATGCAAAAGTCCACAAACACACACTACAAGCATAAAATGTAATATGTATTTCTCAATTTAAAAAAAAGTTTACCTACATAGCTTGCTTGAATCGAAGCGAGCATGCATTCGACCACTTGGTTAATTAAACACGCGTTAACTAAGCGCGTTTCAAAACTCATGTGTACACCAGCTCTTAGTTATACTACAAAGAGTTTTGTAATAAAGCCGGTGACACACGAAGCAATGATGTAAACAGAGTAAATATTTGAAGATTCATTTACACAATTATTACACAAATGTAGGTATCTACGAGACAAAAGATGTTTACTTATTTTACATTGCAATGTTCTAACTGTAGGTGGTACCTACCTGTGTAATTTGTGTAAACGATGGTGTAGGTATTTATGGGCAAAGTAAACCTATTCAGTAGCTGAAAGAAAATTGTATGTAAGTACCTAATATACATTAAAAACTTTGTCTTTAGACAAAAATATGTGTAAGTAGATGGAATGCATTGTCCAACCATCTGTCTGTGTGTTCTACAACTTACAGTTGTGCAATCAAAATTAGTAGGTTATTCATTCAAGTAGTAGATCCTATTTCATTTTATATTTTTATAGTCTTCCACTTATTTGTAATGTCCGCATGTCTTACTTCAGATTTCTAATGTGCCACGTTGTATATAGCCCGAATATGTATTTCCTAGCACGTTTTAACGATACCTAACAAATGACAAAGTATTCAAACAATGCTTACATCACAGTTATTAATACAAATATTCAAAATAATCATTTGAGTAACGAAATGTAAACAAGGTGTCATGTGGTTAGGTGTCAAATGCCGACCGCAGGTACTATCGCTTGTGTCTGCGGCCGGCCGGTGGCATGTGCTAGATAGCTAATTATCTTGTCTTAGGAATCCATACGTATGGTATTACTTACTCATTATCATTAGTCACTGGATGCTACAATGTAAAAAAGATGTACCTATTCCATTTCTACTAATAACTAATATCTAATGTTTGACGTGATTATTATTTAAATAATTCCTTATTACCTACTTATTTATAACTTGCGACCCCCTATAATAATACCTACATATTATTATAAGAGGACCAAGATAAAGTGCTCTTTCTCTGTCGGTTGCTAAAACTGTTGTTATGTCATTGTCATAATAAGAAATCGAAAAGAAATATTTTCACGTTTATTGAAATTTGAGATTTTACTTGCCACCAGCTTTTTAAGCTCAATGCTTTTTTAATAAGTCGCTAAGCTAAGACAGAAGTTTACCTACCTACTAATACCTACTTATTACCATCAGAGTAGATTTACCTATCATTTCATACAAACTTGGTAAATATCTTCACGTGATGTCTAAAAGTAAAAAAATAAATGAAAGAAGTACCTAGCATGTATCAATAAATAGCAATCCCATAGATCAAAATGCAATACAAAGTCGACGGTTGACAGAGTTACAAGAAGGTGGCGCCTCTGAGGGCAATAAATCACACTAGTTTGCCGGCATAGGATAGCTTACACGAAGTGATAGCGATAAGCGGGAACAGTTATTTAAAAAAAAAATATTATAAATAAATCAATATGGGATTGGCAAAAAATTTAAAACATTATGGTTAGCTGTTATAAAAGTACGCAATTAGGTACATTAGAGGTAGCTAAGTAACTGAATACATAATTAATTACTTATATCTACTCGTTTTACCTACTCCGCATGTATATGAGTTAATTCTAAGGTAAGATAAGGTAGTTACCGACAGAAAAGTAAAATTTATGTTCGTTTTATTTGTCGTTAAAACCAAATTAAATTATGTACATTCTGTTTTTAGAATCAAAGCTAAACTTGCGTTTTATGTTTCAATTCAAAACATTATTCATTCACGAGGCATTTTAGAAATAAAATACTGAATTGAGACACTTGTCCGAATCTTAACGACTCTTGTGATGTCTCGATATGAGTCACATGTTAGTTCACACCGTAATAAAACATTTTTTTGCGACATTATAAGTAGGTATCTAACTTCCAAAATCTAGTTAAAAAATACAAATAAACTAAAACACAAAATGGAGACTCGGCTGATTTATAAAACAACAAAACTAAGTTGTGCTGAATACACTCGGTGGCACCACAACTTAATAAAATGTCAAGCTACGAAATCATATCGATACACAGCATTTCCATTACTGATTCCGGTCGGACCTTACTACACCACTTCCTTCAGAACTAGTAATATGTATGCACTTTGCAGTTAATGGACTATAATGAATGCTTACTGAAATGTATCCTAGATTCAATATTGGCAAGCTGGTAGGTAAGAAAGTAAAAAAAAAAAACAAACAAATAAGTAATTAACAACAACCACAAAAAATAACTATTAAATTGTTGTCTCTAGATTCTACGGCCAGGTAGATAGTCCTATATACATACCCCCTACCTAGCATTTATTTATTTAATAGGTGTAATGTGTTCTATACTCACAAGTGTTTTAAATGGTATCAAGGTACACCAAACTAGTACCTAATGACTAGTCAGAACCATTCAGAACTACCAAATTATAGCAATAACTAAGAGACAAAATCCTCATCCTTATCTTCAAAATATACTTACCTATCAAAGTATTTTTTTCTCTCAAAAATGTACATTTTCATAATTTTGTTCAAGGGTGAGTCACCCTACCTGCGCGGGCGACTAAATCCGTTATAAAAAACAACAAAAGCACACCTTGGAAGCCGGCTGGTGACGATTGATGCTCTTCCAAATTCCAACACAAATATTGGTTATTAATTTTTTTATTCAACCTGCGATTAGTGAGATCTTTTGAGTTTTAAAAGCGCTTGTTTTATTATTTCCAAATAAAGTCTTTTCCTTTTTCAGGATCGAGTAGCATTCGAGTAGCTAGGTATCCCTTCGATAACGAAACATGTCTATCTAATATCATAGACAAATTAGAACTTTTCCCTTTATTTGTCTGTGCTAATATCTTCACATGGGTACATCATAATATATAATAGCCTCACTCAAATAAGTATTCAACAATGTTCTTGCCCCATCCGGTCATATTGCATATTGAATAGGTAGGAACATGATGTCAACTCATTGTCCGGCGAATTTTAATCATTTACCTGTTTTATTCAGAACTTTTAATAGATGAATAAAACATTATAATCATTAAAAAAAAAACAAATACTAAATTAAGTAAAAAATCGAGAAAAAATCCAATGGTATTGCAATTTCGTTTTTGATCACCGAAAAATTCAGGCCTAATTAATCGTTGTGTTTTCTTTTTGGAATTTTTTTAAGCAGAATTTATGTACCCATTCGATGGATATGGTAGGTAGGGCATTAACGAATAAATAGTTAAAGTGACATTTGCTGGTGGACGTAAACTACGTAATTTTAGAACTGTCACTCCACTCAGAATGTTATTTTGTTTTGAACTTTATTGTAAACGAAATAAGAGCTTTTGAATTTAGGAATTTTTAATTAGTCAGTGCTCTGCCGAATCACCAGCATTATGATTTTATCATAATCATTATTGTAGAATATACAAGCGATTGAACTTTGCAAACACAGTTGTAAGAAACTGAACTACCTAGTTACTTTTATCGATATTTTAATGACTATCCACTTTACTCCGTTATTTATTCAATACAGTTCGATCCGCGGCACAATAAACGTGGCCACTGTGTAACAATTAATATAATCTGTGGATTGCTGAGCAAATAGCCGTCAATAGCAATCAGTCGGCATTACTGCACAATTGCTACTATTAGAGATGAGAATGTGTGTGTTTGAGCCGACACAATCAACTCATCCATTTTTCATTCAGTTAGTTTCCAGACGCTGCAAATGATTCTAAAAGTAAACTTGTTTTTCAAAGAACGAATGAATGAAGTCTGGAAAACGTTTTATTCATTCACTCTTTTATATAGGTAAGTATGAATGAAAGTAATAAAAAAATGTCAGGGGAAAACCTCTAACTGCTTTTATCTATTTTCAAAAAACGTAACGTAAAATAATAAATTCAACTGATAGATGTTTTATTGAAAGCTAGATAACTACCCTCAAGTAGTCGGTGTATCTATTATTGATACCAATAAATACACTACTATCCTGAAATACGAATGTCATTGATAACAATATCTTATCAACAATTTACCTATAACTAGCTACTTATCTTCATAAATAGACGGTTTCGAAGTATTTGACTGTTGTTTTCTTCTAATTTTGCAATTCTAAGTTGGCCTTTTAATCTAGCCAAAACAAGAATCGATAATCTCTAATCGAATA
Source organism: Xanthorhoe spadicearia (assembly GCA_947086425.1). Classification (NCBI taxonomy): domain Eukaryota; kingdom Metazoa; phylum Arthropoda; class Insecta; order Lepidoptera; family Geometridae; genus Xanthorhoe; species Xanthorhoe spadicearia. The sequence continues at coordinate 1,803,888 of OX352198.1, read as the reverse complement.
TACCTAATACCTAATCCGGTCTATGACACAATCGGAAAAAATTGTGTGATAAAAAAGTTTAGAATGAACGGAGGGACTGAAACTTTGAAACAAAAATACAATGAATCTAAACTTGGCTTTTTCTTTAAAAGAGGATTTAAGCCATGACGGAGGCCTTTGGGCAGCCTAGAACATCCGTCACGAGAGGATTTACATGAACTCCAATCATTTCCTCATATCGATGAAGGCACTTATCACGAGCACTGAATACTGAAGATATAATATCAGGAAGCTATAAGTAAACACTCACCGTTCGAAATCGCAGTTTCCGGGAATACAGTCAATACATGACACATCCTGGCACAAACCGAGCTTGTAGCTTTATTGGTGGGGATTTCTTCAGAAACCTCAAAATATGGGATAGATAACGTTTTTTTAATATTAATCGTTCGTTGGATCAGATTTTTTTTGGCAAAAAGCTTTTCTGGATTTACTAAAGTACTTATTTTATTTGATTCGCTTTTTGTACGGGGATTCCCTGAAACCTGAAATATTTCGGGACAGATAACGAGAACAGAAGCTCTAAGATATATTTTCGGATTAAAAGTATTTCGATGAGTTTCGTCGCATCTTGTGAATGCCTTTGATGTTTTATTTTGAAAGTGTTGTGCTGAGTTTGAAGTTTGACCTTTAGGTACTTTGTGCTTGGGAAAATGGCATTAACTATTCGTAGATGCGTATGACAAGGGTAGGTATAATAAATTGCCGTCTTGCCTTCGTAGTTTTCTGTCCTAGTTAGTTGGTAGGAAATAAACATTATCTTAGAAGGTTAGTTAGTACCTAACCTATAACTATAATACAGCATAATGAAGGCAGTTATTACCGCGGCATAAACATCAAACAGAGAAATCCTTTTTAGAAGCGTTACGTTAACATGTTTCATTTATAATTTTACAACTGTTTCTAACAGTTTCAACAGTTTTTAATGTGGTACCTTCTACCAACCTATGTTTCAGATTTTAAACATTGTCTAAAATTGGACAAACATCGTGATTGAACACAATTTCATGTCAAATTCTAATTTAAATTTCGAATCCAATCTTTGAATATTCGTTTTCACCCCAAACATTTCTTTCAATAGGTACTAATAGTAATAACCTAAGGCGGCGTTATTTATGTTACAACCCGTTCTCATTTATCTACCTAAGTTTAACATCTTCGTTAATTGATACAGGCCCGCATTCCCAAGACTTTATTGGTCAGGACTGCGGTAATCTAAAAAAGAGTTCTGTGGTGTCCTACCTATGGTCCTATGATTTCATTTTTATAATTTGTTTTTTTTGTTGGGGCGTTTATTGTTTCATCGTGTTCTGATCAGGTTAATTTATACATTTATTTGGTACGATTTAAATCTTTGCCTCGCTTTATTTGTGGTTTAATTTTGGGTGTAGGTATTCGAATGATGTGAAAATACAATTAAACCCGGTAAATGGTATCGTGATACCGTTTTTTGAAAAACGTTAGTCCAGTTTATATAAAACCTGATATTGTTTTGTTACTGTAGATGTAATTTATAAAAATATAAACACAGACATGACATTGTATCGTCATTTAAGGCTAATGTTTATTCGTAACAATGACAAAAGGTTACAATCTAACACAAAAGTGTTGTAACTCCACACCGTTATGTGTTTGTTGGTTCGTGGCGATCTCTCGCCCCTATTCCGACTAACTAAGGTTGAGTTTAGTTCTATATTTGACATGCCGGCTCCTTTGACCGGTAGATAAGATCTACATAGGGCAGGTAGGCTTTTATTGCTGGTGCATTTGCTGAGCTCCGACAAATATCTGTTGCGTGTTATTTTTCACACGAGATATAACTGAAATGGAGACAAAATATGCTATCGCATGCAGCTTCTTTTTGAGTTTATTGTTGTGAGTTGAAAAACATGATCATAAAGAAAAATGTAACCGGGCAAGGTGCACTGACTCTTTCCTGACAACAATCAGAATGTAGGAATCACAACGCTGTTTTGTCCTACTTTGTAATTTCAGATTATCATAAACAAACGGCTTTAAGTTCAAATCGAAGTAAATCATTCATAATGTTCAGTGGCAGTAACGCTATCACCTGTAACTTTGCAAATTCGCAACCGATAGCTTCATGCTATCAGAATTTCTCTTTTATCTTTAATAGGGCGTTCCGCTAAGTGGTCTAAGTGCAGACGCTATAAACAGCATTACTAATGCGTAGAACGGTGAGTTTGAGCGTACGTGAGCTGGCACCAGATCGAATGGAAACGCTGGTTCAGGCGCCGCGCCGAGAAGAGCAAGCCGGCGCATTCCGCCGCCTCTTTGTCATGTTAACCAAACAGCGTGCTCATTATTCTGTTATTTTAACGAACCGTAGCGCCACATATCGTCGCGTTGTAGATTAAATTATATTTGTTGAAGACGCAGGTCGAGTAACTGCAGGCGCGCTATTGTGTCGGCTCTCATTTTTTGTAGGCGCATCGACATCGCCCACTCGGCTTTTTGGAATTCCTATCCCCTCCCTTCCCGCTGGCGCCGCCGGGGGTCTGGGGTCTGGTTCATTCATAACACGGCGTGATGCCAACTATCCTCTAGGTATCCGATCACATGTGTCGGCCGGAAACGTAACGCAAACAAAACTGGAATTGTTTTAGTTTGGTTATTGTGCCGTTTGATTTATTGTGGTAAGAAAAACAAACCACCAGCGTCGTCTTCATTTCTATGGATGAACTTTCATTAGAATCTCGAAATAGATGAGTAGTTTATGGTGAGGTTCAATAAAATATCGAAACCAGATACTACCTATACCTATGTAGGTAAGTACCTACTAAGGTTTTAACACCCTTTAAAATAGACCGTCGAAAAGTAAATAAATTCTCTTGAATAAGAAGAATTGACTTCAAAGAAAAGCCATCTCAAAGTAAAATTCAATCAGACACCATTAAAAAGAAAGGATCAATGATGCAAATACTCTGTAATCCATTATCAAAGAACCATAAAACGTAATAGCTCAGTAATAAATAGAAAGGCGGCCATTAAGTTGGACCTGCTCTGCTGTAGGTGTTTTTATTGCTGTTTTTATGTAGGTCACACATACATGTTGCGGTTTCAGTCCTAGCTTGAAATTAATTCCCGCTGCATGTTGTGGTGAACAGTCAATATTGCGGAGTGGAAGTGCCGACGTATTTGGTAACACCTAAAAACTGCACTAAGAAACCACTTCGTGGATATTTACACGTTAGAATCGACTTTCAGATTGGAATACTTAAATATCTGAAAGTTCGATGTTTGTTTTTTTTTAAACTTTTTTTCAGTCATTCTGAATTTTATGAAAGTTAAGTTAAGCTTATCGTAGATTCGTCTTATACCAATAATTATATGGCTACCTAACTGAATCAGAATTTTTTTTTAAACTACGACACAACTAGCGGAAGCTAACAGCAATCTCTCCAGTTCAATTCGCAGTCATTAAAACAAAAGTCAGTGAATACGTGGTCAGGGGTGATCGTGCTCTCACGAAGCAATAATTACGTTGCAGCGTGTTTATAGGCCGGGCAGCAGGCTCCTCGCCCGACCGCATTCCGCTCCCATGCGACCAGCCATCCCCGGGACCTCACCAAAATGTCATGTTTTTATTAATTTTCGCTATAGCCCCGCGATTCTTGCAAAGCTTAGATCGAAGATAGAAGGTTTTAATTTTACAGTTACTTTGCATTTCATCGAATAAGAGGTTGGGTGGGACCTACCCAAAATGTCGTTTTTATTAATTTTCGCTATGGTCCCGCGATTCTTGCAAAGCTTAGATCGAAGATAGAAGGTTTTAATTTTACAGTTAGGTACTTTGCATTTCATCGAATAAGAGGTTGGGACCTACCCAAAATGTCGTTTTTATTAATTTTTGCTTTAGTCCCGTGATTCCTGCTAAGTTAAGATCGTATAAAAAAGGGGTTATAATTTTACAGTTGCTCGTTATTTCTAACATACCTACCTACCTATATAAACTTTTTAATGCAAATACCTATATAAACTTATCTGGGAATCATTGGCAATTATCATCGAACACATTCGTTTAGAACAAGTTTTAAACCATGTTTGACCTTTTAAGCGTTTATTGACAATAGGTATCTAACCTAATATTATCCGCAAGGAGGCATTTGTTTACCCGAGATTTCTTATAATGAATGGACGAAACGCCCCCTATCAGTCTAGAAGTTATCGCGTTTCTTGTACTTTATATTATATATCTCTTCTATGTAATACTGTTTTTCTGTTATTTTCTCAGGACGACGTAACAATTAAATATTCTCATTTAACGCTTGATGGAAGCAATCAAATCATAAACCCAATAATCGAATGGAAAATATAAAATTCAAGGTCCATTATCAATACCTAATCATCAGATGGTTCCTTCAGTCATCGCAGCCGATTCACACGGCTATTGGCTATTCCATTAACTAAATCAGACGATGACGAATCGAGCAGTAAATCGAGATTATAATCATTATACCAGCTCACGGCATCACATTCTAACAGAAGAATCCATGAAGCGTCGGAATGCACGGAATCGATTCTAACTCGTTTTGTTTTCGCCACGTCATAACTCGATCTTGGAATCCCGACTCGGCCCTGTCTGCCTTACGACCTCATTCCGAATATTTAAACGATTACACCAATTAATATTCGATCGCTTTACAAAACTCGTAATTTCAACAAAGACGAGGTCAATATTTGATAACGAAATCAAACACTATGAACTCATCAAAGTACCATCAAAACCGGTATCGACATAAAATCGTCTAGGATCGTATTACTGAGTTAGCTATATAAGTGTACATACTTAATTGAATAAATTATGTAAGTACAAATTAATGACCAGTGTTATTTTAACGTCCTAATTAAAGGTTGCTACCAAATGAGGAAATGTACATGCAAGAAATTTCTTGTGGATTTTAAGAAACACGGATCTGAACATTCATTACCATCAAAAATTACTTCAACATCCATATAAATACTGTTCTTGCTGCAAGGGGCTTTAATTGCAACCATCGTTAAAATACCAAGCAATTTATAGCGTGAGGGCAAAATATTAATAAGATACATTAGGTTTGCAATAAACATGCAGTTGCCGTTGCAATGAATATGCACATTAGTTCGCAAATGTGTGTTGACTTAAGATGGCTCTCAATGTTCTGGTAATATCTTGCGGTTGCAAATTAAGATAATGCTTTGACAGAAGCAGCCAGTTTTATATAGGTGTTCAAGTTTCTTTAAATTATTGACCAACTAGCAACACGTCCCGGTTTTGCAGGTACTAATGAAACTACCGGTATAAAATATAGCATATCCACGACAGTCCATTCTACACGGTGAAATAATTTTGGAAATCGGCAGAGTAGTTTTGGAGATTATCTCCGTCCAACAAACAAACCAACATTACCTCTTATAATTTAGTTTATAGACTGAATAAAGATACCATGACAGTCACCAGACAAGTTTTAAAACCCATTATCTTTATGTAAGGAAAACCATAAATTTAATTTGGCTAAAATAGCTGTAGACATTATTTTTACTTCTTTAGCGCCCCGTCAGACTCAAATCACTACATCGGGAGATAAGACTAACGATCAAAGAGACCCGGCGAAAACTTTATTTAGATACCTGCATATCGCAAAGTGGTCCGATAGCATAATTAAGATAAATAACTCAATAATTTATTCTGCAAAACAGCTTTTTGCATAAATTATGCGCCTACACTCGGCACCGGCTGATTCAGGGATGGATTAAGACTTTTTAAGCATCATGCGTGCAATTAGATTTAATGATATACAATAACATGTTTTGAATCAACTGTTCCTGGTTATTATAAAAAGAGAACATTGTAAGGAAATCAATTTCTTTGTTTCCATTTCCTAAAAGCCAATAGCCGACATATTTCTAAAGCTAAGCTAACCATGTTCAATTGCAGCATTATTTTTTTAACCTTTTATGTATATGATATGGTCGTTTTTTCGTTACGGAATTTCTGGATTCGGTCTCCACGCTCTAGGCCCGCGATAGAAGCTATGCAATAGCTTAAAAACAACATGTAACTTCCTTAAATAAAACTGTCAAATTTGTACTTATCCACAGTAAGGGCCCCCGCAGACGGCCGACTTTTTGTAGGTGGAAAAGTAGGTCGCTTTTTCAACCGATTTTTTCACCTACTTTGTCACCGACTCCAACGCACACGACCGTCACTTTGTAGGTGGCTAGTGAGGGGACAACATCGAAAAATACTAGAACGGTGGATTTGCAAAAGAAGATAATTAAGTAGATAATATAGTAGAAGATAAGACTACCTAGCCTTCTTTTCTTATATGCAGCCGAAATATACTTCGGTTATAATCCTTTCTACTAATCCTACGAAAATTCCTACTATAATTTACTTATCGAAAGTTTGTGAGTATGGATGTATGGTTATTTCTCTTTCACGAAAAAACTACAAACCTATTGTATACCTACTTTGGGATATAGGTAGCTAATGACATGGTATTATACATAGGCTACTTTTATCCTGATATTCCCGCGGAATTCGTTGAAATTACTTTAAATTACAATAAGTACTTAATAAATTACATGGTTAGGTAAGTACCTACTTGTAATATTATTATTATTAATCCAATAACAATAAATTATAATTATGAATGATTGAACCTACTTATCTACCAGAAGTGTACCTAGGTACCTAAACAAATAAAATTCGGAGTAAATAGTCCACTTGCGGAGTAAGCTCTATCACTTATTCCGAAAAGCGCATCACTAAACGACCTACACATTCGGAGTCGGTGTCGGGTCGGTCGGAATGCCACCTACTTTTTTCTCACCTACTTTTTGTAGGTCGTGTGCGTTGCACTATTGTTGTCAGTACGTTCTATTTTTCGACCGATTTTTCCACCTACAAAAAGTCGGCCGTCTGCGGGGGCCCTTAGCAAAACCAAACATATTGAGGCTAGCCGTAAGAGTTTACACTAATTTGAAAGTTAAGGTAAAACAAATCAAAAAAATCCAAAGAGGTTCTTCATATTACAACCTTTTTAGCTTACAATTTTATTATTTTTAATTGTGCTTACGCGATCGACAACACTGGTTTTAAAAATGGAATAGTTTTTGCTTTCAGCCAGCCACAGACTGGTCCGCGACAGGTCGGCACCTGCCTCTGGTATGTCCGGCTGCGAATTAAAAGCCTTTATGCGATGACAATGACTATTTTCCGGATTTTGTTCGACTCGTTAAGGTTTTTAACCAGCTTCGTGGTTTGTTTGGTCAATTAAAACGGCATGTACCAGTCCTCTTTTCTACAAATTTCTGGAGAGACTACCAATTTCCTTGTAATTATTGTGATGAACGTCTTTTGCGCATTTACGTAAACTACTAGGAATATTTTATTTTTAGTACAGGTCCATTTAGGTTTAGGGTAGTCAAATTTCGTCCAAGAAATTGTCTCTAAAATTGTGGTTGTTCAGCGTCATATTAATTTAAATGTCACAACAATGTACCGGACGCAGTATTCCTAATGTCCAAATTGATTTAATTTTGGAACTTGAATGGACAAAACAGTTTTATTTACCCGCCTCGGACGTCTCATTCATATTTCAAAAATGCCAGCCACGCTTATTGCAATCAAACAAAAAGCGCGGCAAAAAAACATAATACGCGGCATCCTGTATGAAGGTAGGTACCCGTGGAATCCGCGGGCCTAATTACAGAATAAGGGTCCATGAGGACATGACATAAAGGGCTTGAGAGGCTGTGATGGAGCGCCATTCAGCTAACTCGATTGAAAAGGGTACGGCACGAATAATGGCCTTTATTGAATTTACGCAGGTATGTGCTAATTTGCTAGTACAATTCCTCATTTTTATAATGCGAATTCCTTTTTCACATACCTAATTAATAAAAAAGACATTTAAAATTATGGAACTTCATTTTTAGCGCGCAAAAATATTTCGACCACTGTAAACCACAACGTTTTATCTCTAAAATATCAAATTTGATTTAGCGCCGATATCATGTTCTTATACATAATTTCTTACTACCGTCATAATCACATAACATAACGCATGTCACTTGTACGATAATTATAAGAAGGGCGCAAACTGATAAATTAGAAATAACTTGGACACCGATCAATAGGCCGAGTGTCGCGCTAGGGTTGTCGACCTTACCTCGTGTACCTCATGTTTACTCAATACTCTGTCAACCAGTCCACCCACTGGAAGGTTTCTATGTCATTCCAAACATTTTAATAAAGGTGAGAGTTCTTCGGTAGCTTTGAGATAACTAACCACTTGACTTCCTATTAGGAAAGCGTGATTGGTTAAATTTTAAAATGGATTTGTCCATTCATCACTCCAGCCAGTCGCTCGTTTTTTCAACAATCAGTTTACTGCACTTTTAAGTTCTGATCATTTGACATAATTATGTTTTACCAGTGCACTAACATAAATGCTTGTCTATTTTAGTTTATGATAGCTACTCTATATCAATAAACATGTGGAGTTCGTTATTTCAAACTTTATTTGGTACGATGTATGTTAGGACTAGTTTCTGCTTTCTCGCAGCCGATGCTCGTTATCTCTAATATGGCTCCTATGACAGCTATGATAGATAGGTTAGTTTAGTAAGTGCCTGCCTAACCAAACAGGATATTTCTAAGATAAGGACGTCCATGCCTGTGACGTTTTCCCTGCTTGAGGATGTTTGCTTATGAAAATCAGAGGCAACCCGACTGACCGGATTTTTCTGTTTATTCTTATGGGATCCTATTCATTTTGGTTAAGAGAACTGGTACTTTTATTTATTTGTGTTGTTCAAAATCCTTCCATCCTTGCATCCTTATTCTGTTCGATGGCATAATTCAATTACTAATAACGATACTCATTAATAGTCTTGATCTTATAGGCTCGTTTCCTGTATTCATGTCTGTAGAGATGCTCAAAGTTTGTTAAATACCCAAGGGCGTCCGTCATGCACAAATACCGGTAGTTGTCGCGACAACTCGTCCGTTAGAAGTCCCGGCGATCGAGTATTGCATGCTAAATAACTTGCTAGTTATGCAAAACACTTTATAATACTTGATCCTGACGCCGCTGGCCTATGTATCAGGTTCTGCCTTATTAGGAAACATAGCATCAACCTGCACCTTTAGTTAAATAGTATAATATAAAGATATCGCATGATAAGGGACCAGACCGATTCGATCTCTCCGATACTGAATTACCATAGGCGACGAATACTATTTGAGTATTCATTACTTGTAAAGGTGAACTCAGATCTTTTGAGAGTTATTTAAAAAACCAGACTGGTAGTGAACTGTTAGAGATTCATGAATTACCCATAGTTACTGTGTTTAGTGAAATACAAACACCAATATCAATACTTTTGCCGAACTCAAGGCAAAAGTATTGGTCAAGGTCCGACGGTAGTAACACAAAGGGTGCAATAAATGTACGTTCGGCAGCATTTCGTGTTAGATGTAATGACATTCGTGGGAAGCCAAAAGAAATAAAACTCGTGTGCCAAATACTGTGTCCGTGACTGTAAATTTTCACGAATAATTCGTCGGCGCTTACTTTTAAAGTGGCTGCGATGAGCAGACTTTCGAATCCCAAAAAAGGAATGACGGCTGCAACTTGCGAGGGTGATCAGTGCCCAGACAGTTGAGTTATCCTCAAAATGCGGTTATTGATATAAAACTTTATGCAAAATGTCAAAACCAATAATTTTTATTCATAATTTAACGGTGCGCAATCAGAATATCGGTACCGAAATCCGTAGCGAATTCGAATTAACATTTTAAGTACCATAAATTGGAATAAATGTCAGTAACCATGTCAAATCTTGTTTGAACCTTCCGTGTAGTGGAAGCTTCGCCCACGCTTGTTTTAGCTTGCCATTACCTGCGAGTTTTGCTTTTAAACTTAAAACTGTTCTCCGACATTGGTCTCGGCTTTTGCAACATAAAATGATCACTATGCTGTTTCTCCAAAGGACATATTTGCAGTGGGGTTTGGTACAGTACAGTGTTCTCTAAGGTTTGCTTCGCAGAAACAAAGCTTTATATTCTCTAAGTTGCGATGTGTGCATTTCACAACTACGCCCACCATATCAACTACGCCTACGATCATCAGCTTTTGGGAGGCATTTATATTGTTGGACCATTACAATTTGTTGAAGGTCGACATTGTAACAGGTAATAAAGTTAATGGAATGCACTGTTGCCTTTTCATGTGGTTAAATGTCTTTAAGCAATTTGCTTGCTATTAGAGTCACGGCGATTTGAATATTCTCATGACCTTTACATATATTATCCTATTTTATTTTCTTACTAATTTTAAAACAAAGCCTCTACATAATACCTATCAAAAATGTCGTTGGTAGTTTTGTTTCTTTTGATTGCATTCTTTCTTGTTCTGACTTGTATCATCTCCAGGTAAAGTTTTTTCAAAACGGATTTATTATGAATTCAATAACAATGGTCGAGCGGAACCTTTCCTTTCCTTGGTTCATTATTAGCTCTTTTAGAAGGTTCAGAGAAGTAAGATAATGCAGATTAGCTACTTGCGGCACTAAATTTCAATAAAGGTAAGCTCTAGGGAGCGATTTATTAAGGTAAGATGGGTAAATCCCTGATTTAAAAGCTTGGATTTAAGAAAGGCGCAACAGATTTACAATCTGAATTGTATTTTATACCTACGTTAGTTAAAATATAATTATCATCTTTAGGTGATCGTAAAGGTGATGAGTGAAGTTTACTTTACCTACCTACATCGAATTAGGTAATATGTTAAATCACGTAGAAATTAGCTAGGTACCTATCTACATAGAATATTATAATAAAAAACAAAACATTATAAATAAACAAAATTAAGTAATATCAGTCGCACTTGTTGAAACTAAAATAGATAAATAATATCAAATGTTATCATTTATCATTATCAAATTTAGGTAGGTATCGAGTAGCGCGTGATTCTCACCTGAATTCGGTTGCGTTTGTATATCCACCGCTGACAACATTCCTTTCTTCTCAAACATACTCCTCACATTTGCACACGATATTTGGTTGTCAGCAGAAGCCGCCGCAAAGAAGCACGAAGCTACCAATAAACACAATATTTGGCTACACATTCTCAATCCAAAAATCGATTTTTTGTTAGGCGACAGTTTAACACTACACTTTCTCACAGCCATTTTCGCGCTACGACTTCACGCGAACGAACTACACAGTAAAGAATAATTTATAAATTAGAGTACAGTTAATAATAAACATTAATTTATGATAAAGCTGCGATATTGACGGAATACGCACATACCGCGAGAATTCAACTGCGATCCATGATGGTCGCAAACCGACTGCGCTCACTGACTGAAGTGAGTCGAAAGCGAGCAATGGCATTTCACAAAACATTGCCAGCTATCAGCAATATCTAAAACAAAACAGAATATTTAAATAAAAATTGAAACATTTTTTTTAATATTATCGTGCAGTGCAGAAACAAACTAAAATACAATATTTTTGAGTTACTAGTGTTACTACCCTTTGTTTCAGGGCGGCCAAAATTATTGAATAGCGACTGACGCGCCATCTATTACAACCAAAATGTACTTTTTAATGATAGCGTTAAGGTTTTTGATTGGCTACTTTATAAATATTTACACCAATCAAAATGGAGGATGAACTGATGCATAATGGCTATTGGTCGTTGACCCCTACATTTATAGTACAACTATTTCATTCATCGAGTGGTCTTGACTTGACAGACAGCTGTTTCTTTATTAATTTGTAACAAAAATACGAAAATCAATAAAAATAATAGAAAGTAATATTGAAAGTGACGTTTTTATTTCTTTTTATCTTTTCATTAAATAGTCAGCGGAGCTGTCTTGTGTTTTGTTTTTTTTATTTAAGTTTTTACATAACCGGTGTGACCATGAGGATTTATTTGATGAAAACTGTATCAAAAGTGATAGGTGCGAGATTATACTCGACGAAAAACTTTAAGCATGTTACCCATTGTATTTTTGACATGGACGGATTACTTTTGGGTAAGTTTTTTAATTAAATACTACCTGTAACATTGTAGTCAATGCTATTGAATGGCAAGGTTAATATTTACATACAGTGCTGAGTTCATTTATATTCCGAACTGTATTGTTCTAAGCATTGAGTTTATTTTCGTTGAACGTTTGTTTTCGAAATATTCTGTTTTTAAACGAAAGTATGATGTAGGTACCTATTTGTAGTTTAGATCTTAGACTAAGTACCTACCTATAGAAATTATTAACATCAAATTGAAAGAGCTACGACGTAGGCGCGTAGCTATAGGCTACGGATGCTACGCGGCGACGACGTAGACCCAATTGAAATGTTTCAGTCTGTAATTTTTAATTAATCTTTGCTTTGTTGGTTTTTATTTTTTAATTGCACTTAAAGTTGTTATTAGTTGCCAATGACTTCTCTTACTTACAACACGGATTAAAACGACAAAGTGAAACAGCCTTCAAATCAAGGTCTTTAACATAAAACTACTATACTTCATTTATTGAAACGAGCTAATAGGCAAATTAAATAAACTCACGTGATTGGTCGTTGAAAATAACATTCTCACGTGATTGGTCGTTGAAAATAACATTCTATCTCGTCATTGGCTAGATTGTCAAATCAATTGTCAATTATCAAATCTAGCCAATACGAGAATAAACAATTATTTTCGACGACCAATAACGTGCGTTTATTTACGTTCCTATTAGCTCGTTTCAAGAAATGAAGTAAGTATAGGTACTATTAAAACGTAGTGTAGAGACTTATTAAGAAGTACGCAGCCAAACAGTCTATTTTATGATCTAACTAGCTGCGCCCCGCGGTTTCACCCGCGTAAGTCCCGTTCCCGCGGGAATATCGGGATAAAAAGTAGCTTATGTCACTCGCCATCCCTTCAACTATCACCAGACAAAATAGACAGACAGACACACACACTTTCGCTTTTATTATATTAGTATAATGGAGTATGGATATGGATGGATACTTTGCAGATACGGAGCTCGTCTACAAAAAGATGATAACCCAGCTATGTGCGAACTACGGCCACAAATACACCGACGAGCTGATGATGAAGATTCTCGGAGGCACGGAGCAACGCCTCTCCGAGATCCTCTGCAAGGAGCTGAACTTGCCCGTCACTCCTAACGAATTCAGGGACCAGCTTTTGGAATTAGGAGACACTATGCTGGCAAATACGCCATTGCTAGATGGTAATGTTTCTAGCTCTTTTTTGTCTCTTTTAATGTGTTCGAAAAATCTTAGTCGGTACAGCAGCGCCTCTCGCGGACAAATCGAAAAACCAAATTAAAAATGACACTACTCGAAAAAAAGCATGTTTGTCCGAAATATAGTACATCATAGGAGGTAAATATAATTTTAAACCTTGCCCAATTTATTGCAATTAACAATACACGTCCTGAAAAAGCTGTTAAGCTATGGCATGTCCATGAAAAAGGTCTCCTAGCGGTCTAAAAATTCCGTCAAGCAAGAGTTATCTACTCCTACAAACTCGGCAGGAGTTTGTTGGTGCTCTATCCACAATTATCTTTAGGTACCTAAGTGTCCAGGATTACTAAACACCAGATACCGAAGACTATGACGCATTTAATCAAACTCATTCTTCTAGGAGCTGAAAGACTGATCCGCCACCTCCACAAAACGAAAGTGCCATTCGCCCTCGCCACATCATCCAGCGCCCGCTCCGTTGAGACCAAAGTAGCAGCACATAGGGACCTGTTTAAACTGTTTAACCACATGGTGATGGGCAGCAGCGACAAGGAGGTCAAATACGGGAAACCTCACCCCGATATATTCCTGGTGGCTGCTGAACGGTTTCCTGATAAACCGAACCCTGAAAAGGTAATTGAATACCGTTCAGCCTATCGGTAGATACTGGAATTTTACCCCCTTATGCATAAAAACTTGACAATTTAATACAGGTTTTAAGAACGTTTTTTTCTTGTCACTCATATGTCAACGAAAAGAGATAGCAACAGATTTAATATGTGTTTTAGCTAATACAGGTTTACTGGTCGATTATGCATAAGGGGGTTAGATGTTTCCTATTGTGAAAATTTCAGTTAAAATACTTAGGCCTTTATATTATTATTAGACATTGTCATGGAGTAGATAATTATGCCGAGCACGTACTGTCCTCTCAGCTTAGCCATATCCACAGACAAGCTGCCTAAGCCGGGTTTTCCAGTTGTACAATTTCCGAATCATAATTTTGATAATTTTGAAAAAAGTAGTTACGTAAAAATACATAAATATAGCTGTCAATAAAAAATACACTACTATCTAATCTACTAATAGTGGCGATTCTGACGCCGCTAATACTTAAACTAAACCAACTAAAGATGATGCCATCCTTTTATTTCGATGGTTCGAAAAAGACGGCAACATCTTTAGTTAGTTTAGTTTAAGTTTTGGCGATGTCAGAATCGCCACTAATATAACTACGAATTAGCAGATATTAACAATATTTACCATATTTCAGTGTCTAGTATTCGAAGACTCTCCCCACGGCGTCACGGCCGGCGTGTCGGCTGGCATGCAAGTGGTCATGGTGCCAGATCCTCACTTGGACAAGAAGCTGACCACACACGCGACCATAGTCCTGCCCACGCTGGCCAAATTCCAGCCAGAGAAGTTCGGACTACCCGCGTTTTAGTACACATTGTTGCCACATTATTGGTCAGATGTAGAAATTGTTCAAGTTGAAAACGCGGGTAATTTTTAGTGTATTTTTTTCCTAACGAAGTACACATAACGTAGGTATAGTTGTGTACCTACAATTTAAAAAGTGGCCAATCAAAATATTGGAAAACTACGACATTTTTAAACGGCATTATTGGTTGAGAGTGCCTGTTTTAGATGGCAGAGAATGTACTTTAATTTCAGCCATTATATTTAATTCAGAGGTAGATAAATAGATTTTTGAATTCATTTTGTCATAACAGGGTCCTAATGCACAATAGTTAAGATATATCATTAATATAAAAACATGCTTATTAGTACATTATTTTGAGATAAAATTAAGTTACCAATCCAAATGTTTAAATGCTTTTCTGCCAAATATTCAATGGTTATGTGGTTACCTTTCTGGTGTTTTATAATACATGATGAAAGATATTTTATCTAGGATATGTCTCAAAAAGAACAAAAAAATGCCTACTTGGCCAAACAAGTTAAGAAAAAGTCTGTAAAAGTTCAATGTCCTGTTAATATAGACTAATGTACAATGAATAGAATAGTCGGTGTAGTATTAGTATTCTGTTGTAAGTATTGTTTGTTGTTGTTCTATGCTTAATAAATTATTTTATGTACAATGTTTTTAATTCAACTGTTTATACTGTTTTTAATAGACTCATAAGATTACTTGAACTGCTAACGCTGTTGCTATTTCTTTTTAATGAAATCTATACTAATATTATAAAGAGGTAATGTTGGTTTGTTGTTATGGGGAGGTCGTACCGCGCCGCGCGTTTTCGTCAGCGCGATCTAGAATCGGGTCATTTTTACTAGCGCCATCTAATAGGCTATATTTTGTCTCGGTAGCATTATTAGTAGGTACACCCGTGCAAAGCCGGGACGTGCTGCTAGTATGATTATAAAGCTAATCTCTAAAACCTTAACAAATTATTTTAAAAAAGGCTCTGTGGCTGAACAGTGATTCAGTCCGCGTTTAAGACGATCACTTGTATCAATGCAGGTAAGAATCCTGCCAGAACCTAACTTTCATTATTTTTTTGATTTTTCTGAAGTTTGTGTTAGCTTGAGTTTGGTTTAAATTGACTAATTCATAAGTTGTGCCAAACTCTTTAGTTACAATAGCATTAATAAATAATAATATTTCAACTGCTAAACTATAACAAATATATTAAATAAAATAAATATAGGTACTACATAATTCACTTTGAGAGTTGTTTGATGGCTGACAGAACATCGCCCGATGAAAGGTTTGTGAGTGCGGAGCTCTTTTCTTCACCTTTCGCTGAAAAAACAAATAAATAATTACTCAGTTGTAATTATTACTATTATCTATACTCATATTATAAAGAGGTTATGTTTGTTTGATTGATGCAGGTAATGTCCGAAACTACCCAGCGGATTTTAAAAATTCTTTCGAGTGACTTCTTTTCTTTCCATTTGCTCATACAAACAAACAAACAACTAAAACTCAACCGTAGGATGGTAGACCACATTTTTGACCTTCAATTAAAAATCTATAATGACCAATGTACATGGGATATTCTATAGACATTGGTAAAATTTTAAACAGTACCTAAGCTTACTACAATTTAGTCTAAATACCAACAATTTGATGGCAGATCATCACCTTCTCATACATGAAACTTCTTATTATATATTCTAATTTAAGTGAGTGGAAAACTGCTATTCCCTTTATGAACCAAATATACATAAAACTATCTATATATTTGGTTCTTAGGCAAGCGACAGTCATGATCTTAGCTAAGACACTAAAGATCATTAAATTAACTAGTTCCACACCAAATCTAATACTAACAGCTTTCCATCAACTAGGAGTATTATTTGTTAAGTCCTTGGATAACTGTCATAACTTTATCAGAGGACAAGTTACACAGATCTTGTACTTCTTCAACACCTTTTTCTGTAATGTAGGTAAGTACTTATGTTTCTAATTCTTCCTCTTGAAATGTACTTACGTAAAGATTATTACTTAATGTAGAATTGTCTATGATATACCTTGCCAGATCATACAGGAAAAGGTCAATAACCAAGCAGAGAAGAATTTCAAACAGAATTTTGTAAACAATCTCATAAAATGCGAAGTTTGTACGTACCATAACGAGCCCAAACGCGAGGTTGGACACCGTTGCATTCACGGATCAGTATCGGAAAGTTAGGGTTCGCTTTCTTGATTTCTACATAGTTCTTCTTGATGAACTCCCTGAAATAATTAAAAAATGAATACAACATTCAAAAGTAGAGGTTAGACCAGTGTTTATGTAATCAAAGGTCTCACCTAACACCCTCGGATTGCTTGCTGGTCTGACATAAATGGATTCTCAGTTCCCGTAGGGCTCCACCAAAACGAAGAGCCATTATAATTAATTAATTTTAGTCTTCAGCAACGAATAATAATTCCAAGAAAACTACGATTATTTTATTTTTCCAAACTGTCAATTAGGCAGTAACAGCTGGCTGTCAGTGGCTAATGTCATGTCAATGTCAAATAGTAAAAACCTGTCATTGTGATTTTTTTAGAGATGGCTTTTTTTAATTTCTATTCATGGCCCTACTTTAGCACCCATAAACCCTATATGCACCAAAAACAAAAATAACATTGTCAACAAGGAGGTATTTATCCCTCCTAAGGTACGTTTTTTTATTACATAACCTAATTCGTCCCAACGCTGGGCAAAGGTCTACCCCAAACTCCTAGCCCTTTATTAAAAGTTTCTAAAAGTAGTGTATGTATGGGTAATTGGGTACTCGTGTAGTACTTTAAAGATGAAGGGAAGGGAGTAGTTGAGAAATATTAGAAACATAACTTAAAATAACACAGGATCAACTAACGGGTTGGTAGTTCAACAAAAGTATTTTGTATGAGCAAGTGGCAATAATGTAAATTATTATTATTTACTTAACTTGTTGTTCATATGGAAAGAAAACAGATATTTATATTTATTAACAATTTAATGTAATTTAATACTCAAAACATCAATTTCATCTTTTGTACATTGATCTAAGTACCAACTATTAAATGATTTTTATGTTAGCCTAAAGCAACTTTGTTTCACACAGTAGGTACCACAATACATAACATTAGAAAATATTTGTTTTACAGCAAATACATTTTTTATACCTATTTTATACTTTTTTATTCTCACTCTTTTCTTTCTTAGTATTTGTTAATAAATATTAATTATTTCTGATTCAGATATGGAAATCATTACATAGAAAATGAAAATTATGTATTAAGTCCCAACATTTCTCAAATCTCTATGATACAAGTGCATGAGTCTTCGAAGTAAGTTTTAAAATTGCACATTTATTCATGTCAAAATTGCACTTTTGCCCTTTAATCAGTGATAAAAATAGAAGTAACTATGTGCCAATTCTAACAACAAATAAATGAGCAAAACTGCTTCTACTAAGGTATGCTGTGATAGTTTCCAACAATGCATGTATCAGTCCACAGACTGTCACAGAATAAAAAAATTAAAACCAAAAATCTAAGCTTCAATAATTATAAAATGTAATATCATTAGTGTGTATTTACATATTTACATCTTAATTTATAAGTTTCACGCCATTACTAAATCTATAAGGAGAATATGTTCAAAATTCAAAGGGTAAGTTTCAAATCTGAATTCATCAACTTTATACCCGAGAAGGTAATCAACAAGAGTAACAAGAATTTCAACTAGCGGACGAACAGTACTACAGCTCAACAGTCGAATATCTCAAACTGCGAAGCTAAAAATTCACTTAACACGGCACACCGTTTATAAGCACTGACGTCACTTTGTTCAGCTACACAACTCAAATACGAGGAAGACAGCGACCCACTCGAACGGGCACAGCTCTAGACTATACATGACGAATCTCGACAGTAGCACGAGGAAACATGTCCTCAACGCTTTGCTGTATCTCGGCCTGTGTATTTCATGGTCCTGCTCAATCTCTTCTAGTTGGTAGCAGGACAACAACGGCTAGCCGGACGCTGGCTCGTTGGCTGCCGTGAGGCCCTGCTTCTGGCACCATTCTACAAAATCATCAATGAGGACCGGCCACGCTCCTTCCGCATCATAATTGCTCATGCCATCATCGATTTGTGTCGCAAAATCGAGAAGTAGATTCCATGTGTCTTTGGGTATTGATCTTTTGTGATGCTCCTGAAATTATGTTCAATAAACGTTTTTATATTGCAGTGTTCAAGGTTGTATTTGAATTAATACAAAACAAGTTTGAGGCGTCTTGGCCTTGAAACTGTAAATAGATTTGTCAGTATCTAAAATTGGCAGTGTATGCGATTAATACCTAACATTTTTTTTGTATTGTGATAAAAATGAGGTGTACTATATTGTTTAACATTTAATCAATGACTATGTACCTACTATGATCTAGTTGGGAAAACCCAACTTAATATACTTAATATTATTCCTTAAATTTCCAGTGTGCTTATCCTTTTCTGAGTGTGGGATTGAAATAACATCTTATTATATTCTTATTGGAATAATTAACTAAACAAGAACTGATACATAATAATCTTATAATAGTAGGTAGGTTTCATATTCAGTAGGTACCTACTGATAGATATAAGATTAGTGAGGATAGTTGTATATTTGTTACTCATAACTAGTAAACAGTTTCGGCTGGAACTTGGAATAATAAACACATTAGTTTCTAGATTATGGCTACACAGCCAATTGCAGATCCGATGCTGAAAAAAAGTTTCTATATTACTAGCAGCATGTCCCAGCTTTGCATGGGTGGACTAATGAAACTACTGGGATAAAATATAGCCTATAGTCATCCCGACAGCCCATTCTTCAGAGATTACAATAGTCAAAAAAACAAACAAACCAACATTACCTCTTTATTGATGAGGTAAGGCAAAGGAAAAAGCTGGTGATTGCTTCTTAATATATTTCTAGGAAGGTTACTCACGGTAAGGAACTGGCACCATGCATCTAGGAACTTAAATCTTCCACGCAGCACAATATTCCAATAAGCTATCGCCATATCAAGGTCCAGACCTTTCTGACCCAAGTTTTTTGCGTAATTGAATGTAAAATGATAGAAGTCTTTAAATTTGTTTACATCTTTGATCTCCCCTTCTAGTGTTGGCAGCTTTGCTTTTAACTTGTCTATGCTATCCACTCCTAGCTCTATAAAGCCGGATACAAACTCATCTTTAGTAAATTCACACTGCACCGCTGCTTTACATTTCCAAGCTATGATTAGAACTAAAATAGACTCGGGACTAAGGTTTACATCTTCTAGAAATTTCATGATACCATCTAACATTATCTTATCATTTTCGTGTAGATCTTTGTATTTGTTGAAGAGCTGTTCCAGTTTCTTTCTGTCCACTGATGTTTTAGAAGGATCCTTGTAATAGGCGTCTGGGTTTTGGAAGTAGTTATCGCTGGCCAGGTCTAGTTTCCAGTCGTTCTGCGTCAGGCAGTATATCGCTGTACTTTCCGTCGTCTGTGTAAATGCGACGAACTTCTTCACTTTGTCTCTCTGTGACGATTTTAGTTTATTCTGAAAATAAATGTAGGAACGTCAGATCATAACCCCATTTTACGACTTCTGAAGTCGCTTTTGTGGTGTTTCGGTATAAAATATGATAATACGGATGTAGGAAATATAGCGTAGAATGGGTAAAGCGAGATTACTCACCATTTTGAAAAGATTTTTGGTAATTCTAATGACTTTCACTGTTATTTCGACATCGGAACCAAACCAAAGTGAAATAACAATTGACCACAGATTATTTATACTCCGATGTTGCAAGGTAATTTACTATGATTTCCACAATTCCACATTATTCACCATTTAAAATTGGTATTCTTTGTTTTTGTTAGATTTATTGGTAGTGGTTAAATTTGTTAGATGCAATTTTTATAAATTTATAAAGCTAAGTTTTAAGTGTAACAAACTAACCAATCTCAAACTTCCTAATTCTTACCTAACTTTTAGGAAAATTATTTGTATTGAAACACTTACTTTGGATTCGTTCAAAAACAGGGAATAAACTGAACTGATAGCCCACTTCGGGTTTTTAAGTTATCTCTAGAGTTTTGTAAGTTACATAAAAATTATTACCTAGTTGATGAAGTGGTTACATTATTTCAAATTCACAAATTCCAATGATAAAATATTAAAACATTGCCAAATCCTTCGTCAACCTTTTCTGATCGGGAATCGGCTGCTTTATATTTTTGAACAGATATCCCAACGTCAAATGTCAACTGTCAATGTCATATGCCAAAAAGGGACGTACAGTCATAAACAGCTGATCAAAATATCAAACTAGAACCTACAAAAATTGTGCACAAAACAAACGAAACCATTTAATTTTGTACTTTGTAGTGTTATTGGCAAATTTTAACCATTTAGCCGATGTAAAAGTTAACAGTGCTTTCTTAAAAATATTGAGATATGCGGGTTTCATTCATAAAACACGTACTTTTCACCCCGAATCTGAATTATTACAGGACGATAGTATCAAACGGTCCTCGAGTGAGATTTGCCCCGAGTCCTACAGGCTATTTACATTTGGGCGGCTTGAGGACCGCATTATACAACTATTTATATGCAAAGAATCAAGGTGGATCTTTTATACTGCGCATTGAAGACACAGATCAGTCCAGAAAGGTTGATGGTTCTTTGAAGGCACTGACTGATGATTTGGAATGGGCAGGGATAGAATGCGATGAAAGTCCAGATTCTCCAGGCAAATATGGACCATATGTACAAAGTCAGAGATTGGACTTTTACCAGTAAGTGTCTTACTTTCTTTTAAGTATCAAATTATTTACTGAAAATGGTCCTAAACTACCTATTTCATAAAACTTTTTCTCTAGAGAGCATATTTCAACGCTTCTCGACAATGGCTCAGCATACAAGTGTTTCTGCACTGAGCGTCGTTTGAACATGGTCCGCCGTGATGCTGTTAAGAACCAACAAATACCTAAATATGACAATCGGTGCAGAAACCTCACTCATGAAGACATCAAAGAGAAAATGAAGGCAGGAACACCATATTGTATAAGATTTAAGGTCAGTCTTACTCAAGTCAACATTCAGCTATCAAGTTAGCCTTGGTCTTAATTTAAAGTTTAATAAATACCACAGACAATGAAAATCGTTAGTATAGTAGAAGGGCAAGTACTTAAAACTTCATGAAAACTTTACTTTCGGTAGCTATTCTATCTACATTACAAAGTTTACAAAGTGCAATTTGGCTCATGATTTACTAGTTTCTTTAGTTCTAAACTTACATCATTCTCTTATAATGAGAATGAAGGAGATGCACTCTGTATATCTCCTTCCAGCTCAGCTCCGACATCCAATCATTCGAGGACCTGATCTTCGGAGGCATAGGGTACGACGTGACCCTGAACGAAGGAGACCCGGTGCTGATGAAGAGTGACGGCTTCCCAACGTACCACTTCGCGAATGTTGTTGATGATCATCTGATGGGCATCACGCATGTATTCCGAGGGGTGGAGTGGCAGATTTCTACTACGAAGCATTTGCTTATTTACAGGTAAACATTCCTACTAATCCTACTTCCTAATATCCTATCCTACTATCCTACTTCCTTCCTACTATCCTATCCTACTTCCTTCCTACTTCCTACTTCCTACTATCCTACTAATACCTACTAATATTATAAATGTGAAAGTTTGTGAGAATGTTATTGTTTAATGTTGTTATTCTTTCACGCAAAAACGGCTGGACCGATTTGGTTGAAATTTGGTATGTAGATAGGTGATACCCTGAATTAACATAAAGGCTACTTTTTATCCCGATATTCCCGCGGGAACGAGACTTACGCGGGTGAAATCGCGGGGCGCAGCTAGTATAATATAATGGCGAAAGTTTGTGTGAAAGTGTGAATGTTACTCCTTTACGCTCAAACAGCTAGACGAATTTGTGGTACCAGAATAGCTTACAGCCTAAAATTAGCCAATAGGCTAGTTTTGATCTCGGCATTCTCTCAGGAACTCTTGAAATAAAATAAATCATTCGTTCAGAAAGTCGTGGGTATCACGGCCGTGCATGGAATTTTCGTTTCGGATAATGTATTGTCTCCAGCTCGTCTCGCCATCTTTTCCAGCGTCGTCTCAGACTGTCTTCGTGATTACTTTTATAGGGCCTTGAATAAATCCTATTGTTATAGTCTTTTGTAAACTGATATTTATTTCAGAGCTTTTAATTGGACTCCCCCGCAGTTTGGACACTTGCCTCTGATCGTAAACTCCGACGGTACGAAGCTCAGCAAGCGACAGAGCGACGTCAAGGTCGAGGATTATAGAAATAAAGGTAAACAGCCTTAACTAGAAGATTTATACAGAGTTAGGAAGCCATTTTGCCTACACTCTAGGACATTGTTACTCCTAGGCAAGCTTATTCCATCCCATAGCTCTCCTAAACCATCCTCTCAGCTTACGCCCGGTTTCTATAACCAACATACAGATGGCCGTAGGTCTTTCGCCATAGCAACGATGCTATCTGTCAGAAAGTTTCATTCGTAAGTTGATTATAGAATTCTGGCATTAGCCGACCTGAATACATTTGTTCAAAAATAAATAAATAAATATCCTTGGACATTCTACACTGCGTCATCTAGTCTCAAGTGTTATGGTAACCAGATGACTGGTTACAATTCTTTTCTTAATAACATAATAATATGCAGGGTATCACGACACCTTAAATATTAATATTAAATATTTAAATATTTTATCCCGAAATGAATTTTACCCCTTTTTAATTTTCCAACACTTATTCATAAAGTTATGTATTATTTTCCAGGTGTGTTTCCCCTAGCGTTGGTGAACTACATAACGCTGGCTGGCGGTGGATTCGAGCATGTAGCCGGCGCGGGCATTCGTCTCAAGTCTATGGACGAACTGAGCTCTGAGGTAATCTTTACTAAATTTTTTGATTCGAGCTAATAGTAACAAAAATAAACACATGTAATTTGTAGTCGAAAATAATTGCCTTTCTCGTGATTGGCTAGATTGTCAAATCAATTGTCAATTGTCAAATCTAGCCAATCACGAGCTCGTCCTCGTCAGAGTAAATATGTTCTGTGATCACGAGAAAGAAAATTATTTTCAACGACCAATCACGTGCGCTTATTTTTCTTTAGTCTTGCAGTCCCCGCAGTCCCAGAGTGCCACACGTCTTTTTTTTTTATTAACCCATGTTGTCCCACTGCTCGGCAAAGATCTCCCCCAATTTTTTCCACTACTACTACTTAATAGTTTTACTACTACTACTGTTTTTTCAGTTTCGAATAGACAAAATCTCTCCACACCCGAGCCGTCTGAACCCCGATCTCCTTGAAGAATGCAATCGACTCGAGCTCCTTCGAAGGCTGAAAGACGAACAAATGTCGCAGGATCTCGTAAATCATGTGAAAGTACTTATTGAGGAGAAGTTTCCAAACCATCAGACAAATACCTCAGGTTAGGCTGTTCAAGTGGATTATATTTAACCACCTACGAAAAGAGGGGTGTTATGCGTTTGTAGTGTGAAACTTAGTGTAACTTTTGTAAGCGCTTGAATACTATGCATTATAGTACCTATTCAATATACATCATTAAATTTGACCTCTGTGGCGCAGTGGGCGAAGGCTCGGCTGAGACGCGGAGGTTGCGGGTTCGATCCCCGCAACGGGACAAATGTTTGTATGTTCTGCAGATATTTGTTCCGTGTCTGGGTGTTTTCTATCTATAATATTTATGTATGTACAAAAAAGTTATCTAAGTATTATCAGTCATCTGGTTACCACAACACAAGAATTTAATTGCTTAGCTTAGGACTAGATGACGTTGTGTGGAATGTCCAAGGATATTTATTTATTACTAGTAGCACGTCCCGGCTTCGCACGGGTGTATTAATGAAGCTACCGGGATAAAATATAGCCTATAACCTCCCGGACAGTCCATTCTACACACCCGTAAAAGAATTTTTGAAATCGGAGATTACCTCCGTCATACAAACGAACAAACAAACAAATTTTACCTCTTTTTAATATTAGTATAGATAGTATAGATTTAAGATGTACGCTTCTTTGACACCCTTGTGTAATGGTACGGAGATACACACTTGCAATATAAAACGTTTTATATTTCAGATGACCACATAAAAAATGTTCTAAACTGGTCCACAACACGAATAACCAGAATAGAGGAACTAACATCAAACAGATTCGGGTTTCTATGGATCCTACCTTCCACACAAATAAGCCCTGACAAAGTACTACTTAAAAAACTAGTGGACGACTTAGAAAATGTAGAAATATTTCAAGAGACGAAACTAAAGGATCAACTTAAAAGTTTTTCTAAAGTGAACGGTGTGAAATACCCAGTCTTGATGAAAATGTTGAGGTCGGTTCTTAGCGGTTTGGAAGAAGGGCCAAGCGTGGCAGAGATGATGGATCTTTTGGGTAAGAAACAGTCTTTGGAAAGAATTAAAGCAGTTTTGAGGTATATAGAAATTTTATTGCTTATCCCTTTCACTTCACTTTTTGGTAGTGACTACATACTGCGACTTTACTTGCCGCAACTTTGCCAGTGTCCGTGTAATGTTAGATTCGTAAACTTTAGTGGAGGAAGTAGAAAAAAATTGGCCGGTGAAGCTCACCACTTTAGACATGTCCGAAAACCCAGTTAGCTTTCTAGCAGCGTCTATGGGCTTGCAACCCGTCAGGTTTGGAAAGTTAACTTCTGCAAAATGTATGTACTAAATATGTTTTTGGACATACCTCTGACTACCAAATGTGTAAGCAACGAGCTAAGCCAACCAAGCCTGATTCTTTCCCTGGTGTGGAAAACTACTTTTCCGGCCATACAACACGCCATGAGCGACAAAAGATGTAATGTAATGCTTCGTCTTTTACTCACAAGAATATTGGGTGGGTATATTCTTCTCTTTGTGTGACTGAGAAAAGTATATCACCTGTCTCACTCCCTCACACGTCATAAAAACACGTCATATTGTTGAGTAACAGTATAATTTATTGAATTCCCAAATATAAATACAAGAGAAAATATCAAGAAGAATATCAGTTATACCGAGCTCATTATTCAGATGTATCGAAACAACACAAGTATACAATTTATCACTGGTTTTGCACATTTTATAATTTCTCTATAATTTAAAAATCTTTACTGTTTGATTCAATATTTTTTGTCAAAGGCTTAGAATAAGATACTACTGTTGATAAGGCGTTATCAAAAATCAAATGATTAAAAAAAAATATTGAAACAATAAAATTAGTACCTTTTCATATTCTCACTAAAAATTAAGAAAAAATAAATACCGTTCTTCGTTCTTTGTGAATAAATTACAAAATGTGCAAAATACTACAAGTACAAATTAAAATTAAATTGAGCATATCAAACTAAAACTACTAAATTAATTACATAATTGTTAATCAAAAATAGCATTACTAAATTATCATTTTGATAAATAATAAAATAACTTTGAACAGACTTTGCTACGCCGTAGCAGCCAAGCTACGCCGTAGCACGCTCGTAGTAAGACTGCTACGCATGTAGCTAGATTTTCATTTTGATTAAAATAAATTAAACATATTCATTGGCCACTATAAATAATTATTCATTGGTGTATGAAAAATTATTAATTCATGCTTAAACAATTTTTTGATGTTTATTTAAAATGTCCTTTTTTGATGAGTAATATTGTCTTTTTGATTTAATTTATTTTGTTTCATCATGACATTATTTTATGTGAAGCACCATGAATAGACCATTTTAACAATAATACAAAATAAATAAATATTATTTATAAATCAATTACCGCAAATAATACCTGATTAGTACGAAAAACACTTTTCACAAAAAAAATTTTTTAATTAACGTACATGCGTCTCACAACTTCCAACAGGAACATACTGATAATAATGACTAGACAATAAATAATTAAATATGTATCGATTTTTAATAAATGCAGACCATTTTGAACCTTTTCATAGTTTGATTAATTACTTTATTTTAATTAAAACAAAGAATAATAAAACAGAACAAACAATATTATTGTTCGTTCCCAAAATACTGACAGCGTGTAAACAGTATGAGTCAGTTTTCGGCGCCAGCACTGACGTGAGTTACTGACTCAATGTAAAACGGCCTTAAGTAGCGCTACAGTAATACCTGCTATAATTTAATAAACACATTATTTTAAGGCATTAATTATAAAATATAGGTAATTATTGAGAAATGATCTGCACACAAAACCGACATAAATAAGTACAACACGACATTTAAGTACAAAATTGAAGCGAAATATCGATGCTTATTGCTTAAATCGTAAAATATCATAAAGAATTATTTTTATAACAAGAGCAATATTAAGAACCGACTTAAAATATTGATATGATTATAAATTACAAAGAAAATATTCTATGCGACGTGTTAAAATCATTAATAGATCGGGAGATGGCCGTATATTTAATATGTCATCATAAATAAACCCAACTTGGAAGGCGCAAGCTGGGAGAATGGGCGTAAGAAATGACATGATTTTTTGACATAGGTACTTTAGTAATAAGTACTAGTGACTATAACGTTGTAACATAAACGGCCATCTCCTGGTCTATAAAGGCGATGATAAACGGTTGAGCCAAACCGTCGATCGATCTTACCGAATTTTAAACTTCGAATCGATCCCCATTGGTCAATAAAACCGAAAGTTTTACTCGCCAGTCGAACATGGGCCTAAAGAAAGAACGTACTTACCAATACTACAAACAAACTGATTAATAAGTCTAAACAATACTGGAAACTATATTAAATATTACGCGGCATAGTATACTGCCTAAACACCGACTTTCTTTAAGATTTCCTTTACGTTTCCATTACTTACACTTACCGAATTTAGAATTTCACGTTAACTTTAGGAAGAACTTACTTATTCGACCGAGCTGTATTATTTCACAGAAATAAATACCTAATAGAAAGGTACGTTAGCTCGGTCTTTTCATATCAATTGTAACTAATCAAAATAGACATTCTTGGCGATGCCACGTCATACAAAGTTCAAACATCACCAAAGAATAAAATATTAATAATATAAATAAACAAGAATATCTACATCGATAATATTAAGTTATAATATTCTTATATTATAAGTTTAATTTAAACTATTTCGAATAGATTAAACTAAGGCAATAGAGCCGCGAACGGCAGAAGTACGAGTATAATATAATTTTATGTTAAAGTTTATACGTTCAAAGAATAAATATATTAAATAGGTACGCTATAAATAGATATACAATTCTTATACACAAGTACGCAAGATCGTAGACATACTTTATAACATTTATAAGGCAGATCATTATAAGAAAATACGACCACGTTGTATGCCGTTGTGTTTATTATGTTCCTTAAGACTCATTTAGTCAGTTCAGTTATTTGTATGAGAAAAATTACTTTAAAATAAAATACATCTTTATCAATGTTTAATTCATTAAAAAAAAAACAATAAACTACTAGTACCTAGTATGTTTGCAGTTTAGGCCCATACTAAAATAGAAGACATCCAACGTGGTCGCCTATTCTATCTAAAGATATATTCAAAGGAAAAACACGAGATCACATTAGTCTTTCGACACGAAAGTACCTACACTCACACAAACACACTAAATTGCTTTTTCTTTAGAATTTTGATTATAGGGTCTAACATTTTATATTATTGTGCATTTTAACTATAATAAACCGTGGTGAGTAACTATAGTCCGTATGGTTGCGGTTTTGCTTTCTGAATCGTTCTTGAACGACGATCTGCGAGCTTTCAAAATAGATGGGTGGCCGCTAGTGACATTAACTACATCGTGACGTCACCAGAATCATCATACGAACTTTTATAGTTAGTAATTTTATTCTTGTCACAAGACGAAGTCAAATCTAGTTTCGATTTATATAAAAATTTTGTTGTTAACTACATTTTATTGAAAATGGGTTGGGACATACGCTAAAGAATTATATATTTTATTATCTTGGTAAATACTTTAATATTGGTACTACACGACTCTATTTCATTTCTCAGACTTCTACGAAGATAATTATTATGTTGCTTTTTTTATTAAAACAAAAATATTGCAATGAGATAACTTATTATAAGCTGAAAGCTAAGGGTCTTATTCATAAAAACTTGACAATTTAATACAGGTTTAAAGAACGTTTTTTTCTTGTCACCCATATGTCAACGAAAAGAGATAGCAACAGATTTAATATGCGTTTTAGCTAATACAGGTTTACTGGTCGAATATGCATAGGGTGGTAAGATTTTAGCTATAATTATGTCTAATATCTTTAAGAGACTGAAACTTTTCTGACACAGATAACTACTGTATGTTGCTAATTTGCAAATGGAAACTAAACTTATTTATATTCATAAAAATATGAATATATATCTTATAATATTATATTATGTATTTATGATCTAGTTTATTATTGAATTTAAAAAGGAAATAGGTACGAGATAGTATTTATTAAATTCGTTGTTCTTGTTTCACATACAAAACAACTATATTGGAAGGCAATTTTGGCAGCTTTCAAAACTGAAAACAACTGAAAACAAGGATAAATATTGTTTGACTTCAGAGCGTCTCTTTTAATTATAATATTTTGCAAAATGCTCGTTTTAGTAAAGGGTCGGGTGTTTATTTACACAAAATATGAATTTAATGTAATTGCAGTTTTTTTTATATAATATATAAATTCGCGCAGACTGTTCCCGACGTAGATTCGTATTACACAATCTTTCATTTTTAATTAAAAATTCTCAAAAATTATGAGATTTGAAAGAGAAATTTCATTCCGTCAAATTGGTAGCTTAAGTTTACATTATAATATAGCGCAGGCATTGTTATATAATATGGAGACAATGTTTATATTATATAGAGTAGAACAAGAAGAGGTAGAAGATTCGTTGATACAGTGCAAATTAAATGTTGGTCGCTAAATTAATTATATAAATTTCTATACATATTTTAAAAGCATGTGATCTTAGGTTGATATAAATAGTGAACAAATAATACCAATTTTATCATAACATCAAAATATTATGAAAAGTAGATACTAGAATGATATTCAACCATTTAAGAAAGTTTTAAAATCACATCACATTAGGATAATTTGGATTTCGCAATGTTATATAATATATAATTTATAAGAGAAAAAATATAATTGAACATATATTTTTTATCATCACTATATTTCTATGCTAATGCTCTGATTTCACCTATAATTTAAACACACCATTGAAGTTTTCTATTATGTAGGTAAATATATAATATAATATGTTTTATATTATGACTTTTGAAGATATAAGTATGTACAAATATATAGGATTATCAAATTTTTATAAATCACAGAAGGTTTTATAATATAGTGCAACTACTCTAAGGAAAATAATATTTATTAAAAGTGGAATGAAATAACAACATCATTACTTATTTATGAAAATTTAAAAAAAGAAAATTACACGAATTCTACGAGAATGTCTACGGCGTAGAATGCCTACGACAGACGTAGCAACTTCTAATCCTATGTAAACAGTATTTTTATTAAAATCATATCGATATTTTTCAAACGTAATTTATAATTATTTAACAGTTGCGTCAGTAAAAATTAATTTTATGAAAGATCAAAAATTATACTAAATTTTATGTTATAGGTAATTCGTTATTACATATTCTCATATACTCGTAGTTCAGTTAATTTGTTAACTAATGGTGCTCCCACACTGCTGTTAAATAATGTTAAGTAACGTTAGTAAACATTTGTTAGCTAACATTTAATCACAAAAGTTAAAAAATGTTTTCATGTTAGTAAATGTTAATTAACATTTTTGAACAAAATTTTGTTTGTAAACATTTTATACAGGTGACGGCGGGGTATGCGGTGAGTCGTAACACTTTCCATCAGTGTAGGAGCACTTATAACATATAACAGTTCCTAACAAAATGTAACAATTGACAACATTTGTTAGTAAATGTTTTAGTGTTCAAAAATGTTTAAAAACATTTTGTAACAGCAGTGTGGGAGCACCATAAGAGTCATATTTGTTGCAATTCTATTATTTGGTTCATAGAGACATCTTAAAACCTATCCACACTCGCCCGCTGATCGCGCGAAACCGTTAAAAAACCGCTACACAAGAGTGTAGATTGCATTCGCATTTTCTTCACGGCGGCGAGGCGGCTTCGCGCCTCGCTCTACACAGGAGCGAAAATATATGGTCAAACTGTGAGTGTGAATAGGCTTTAGGTTACACTTGGACTTTACTAGAAAACAAAATATACCTCTTTCAAAACTTTTGTGAGTTATTCAAGAAAACAATATTCTATCCACCAACAGAGCCATATTACAAACTCTTTGTTTCTCTTTCTATCGTCTCTAATTGTTTGATTTACACATATGCCAACGTGACTCACTTAATTATCATCATCGTATCCTGTAATATAGTTTATCCATCGTTGTGAAAGAGACGGCAACATATTTCTTTAGTTTAATTTTAGTTTTGGCGACATCAGAATCGCCACTATTGTCAATTACTTTATTTATTTCTATTTGTATTGCGAAAGCAATCGTAGAAATGTAATATGGCTAAGGATTTGTCAGAACTAACACGCTACTATTCCACATTTATTTGTAAAATCAGAGCATGAGCGATTTATCCAAGGCCATCTCCTTCGGAGCGGCCTCGCCGTCGTCACTGCAACTCCTTCACCGCCTGAAGAATCCTCTTAACATGACCCACCTTCGAGACTCCCAAGTCTCTCAAATCCCTCCTAGCCAATGAGAGCAGCTCCCGCCCCGTGACGTCATGCTTCGCGAACGCGTCGCTGTATTCACCCAATGAGAGGCCCTCTAACCAGTTCTGTACCTCCTTAACTCCCCAAGACTTGACCTGATTGGGCGCTGGGCCTTCGGAGAGTGATCGGCGACCGCGCAGCCAGCGATTGCCTTTCTTCGGGACCTGGATAGGGGAAAGGGGGGTTCAATTTACGTGCCCAGGTCACTAAGGGTCAAAATGGATCGGTTTCAGAAGTACTGATAAAATTTCACTAACGGTAAGTTTCAATAGCCTGTTTGTTTTTGATTTTGCTTACTGTGGGTAGATATTTGACATAATAACTGCCCTCCATATAAAGTATCAAACATCTACCGACAGTAAGCAAAACCAAAGATGGATAGGTTATTGATACTAGTAAGAAATCGCGTTTGAAAACATAGTTTTGTTTTCTGGGGTCTCAAATACCGGATGCTAATTGAGGTATGTTAGAAATACAGCCTGATGCCGTCCAATGACATTCTGCGGTAAGGCTTTGGAGGTTTGGGTCTAGCCGCTACGGACTGGGTGAGGCGGTGCAGGGAAAAATATGTGGTTAATTTATTGTTAGCACACAAAGACACAAGCGATATGGTTGCTAGCATTCATTCATTTATTTGTACATTCTTAGAGTAGTTTATTTAAAAGAAGCCACTCACTCTTGAAATAGCGTTTATAACAAGTTTGAGAGTGAAAATCATGTTCATTTGATTATCAGCATTGACTGATGGCCGAACAGGCACTTGGCACTTTAGGAAGTCAACTATAAAACATTAACAACCCCAATTCAGTAAGACTGCCAGTTTTTATACACATGTCTGTAATTGGTAAGTAAATGTCAAAAAGCAAGGTATTTTTAAATTGATACCAGCTTCTGCACTAATCTTAACTATACATTGAGAAATAAACCACACATTAGTCTAAGTATAGACGAAGAAAACTTTTATTATTATGGTATTCTACTTCGTCTATGGTCTAAGTATGGACGATTTCTGCGCCTCTCTCTGACACCATCCTTACGGTAAACCACAACTCAAGACTCACCTCATCAGTTTGCAAGTAGGCATGCCCGTCGTGTAGCTCGACCCTCGCAAGATGTGCTCGTATAGCGTTAGCAGCCGACGTTGCCGCGCCACCCATTCCACCACTATCTATTAATTCGTGGCAGCTTTCCACCTGAAATTTGGAATGATTTTTCAATGAAAAAATAATTCATCTGTGAATCTAAACTTAACTTTCATTTCATACCAAAAAAACTTTATTATACTATGGTCGCGCGCGACCATAGCTATTTTAACATGGCTAAAACGTCAGGACGTAGGAAACACCATCTATTTTTAAATAGGAATAGTAGGTAATCGTGAAAGTTTAAGAAAGACTAATAAATAAATGGGAAGCAGGGTAACGGAAGAGTTCGCGCAACATACGGTCCGTTCAATCCAGTCCACTCGTAGCTGAAACAGGAGGCGACCAAGGCGTTGCGGTCTGAGCCAAAACTGAGTACCTCAGTAAATATTTTTAACTTAACCTAATACAAAATTGGTTAACGTGTGTTAGCTTAGCGTGTGTTTTTTGAAGATTAGAATGATTAGTAAGACCTGGATGCAAAAGGCCCAAAGCAGAAGTGTTTGGCGTTCAGGGAAGGAGGCTTATGCCCAGCAGTGGGTTCCCACAGGCTGAGAATGATGATGATGATGAATGACACTGACCAAGGTAGCAAGCAGTCTCCTCAACTGCGGCGCGGGCAACAGCCGTCCATCCGAGTCTTGCAAGGCGTCGGCCTGCGCCGCCACGCGCCGCGCCGTCGCGACCGCGCGCGTCACAGACGACACGCCGCTCTCGCTTATGCACGACAGCTTCACCTACGGTACGTCTGTATTTAGTACAACTTCAAATACGAAGTTTAGGAGAGCTCCGAGTCGACATGGTATTAGATTTGATAAAATATGCGTAGGTACATCTTTGTTTGTTAAAAAATATTGCTAAGACGAGAGCACCTTAGTAAAAATGCACGTGATTGTATGTGAAACTAAGTGTTCTCACTGATCCTTAGGCATGAATCAGGCAAGTTTGTTTCAAGAGTAGATTTAGATGCAAAGTATCTAATTATTTATTAGCACATCGTTACATTTTTTGTGGCTCATAGCATACCTTCTTAACAAATACATAACTTGGTATGTTGCAAATAATAACTTTCATCTAAAATAAATTACTTAGCAATCAATCTAGTTTTACAGTTATATTCAAAAGATTAAACAATATTCTTACATGTTTAACAAGAGTATTGATGTCGTCGAGCAAAGCGAGCAGCTGCGCGCTCTCTGTCACGCCGAGAGAAGCGCGCGCGTTCGTCATACCGCCGTGTGAATGTGCCTTTAGCTGTTGTTTCTCGTCCCATGTCCTGTACAGATACTTACATTTTATAATCTATAGGTATTTCAATTAAATGGTGTCCATGTTACACCTTTATTTGATAGTAATGAGAAGAGGCTAGTAGTTTAAAAATGTTTGTCTGAAAAAGGATTCTGGTAGTGTAAGTCTGGCGTTGTAATTTGAGAAAATCGAGAAAAACAGTATCTGGATACGGTATGAAACATACACGGACCCAAAATTTCATTCAAAGTTTTTTATTTTTTAAAGATCTTTCAAAATGGTTTTCATCATTGTCAGCTTGGTAGAACCCACTGCTGGGCATAAGCCTCCTATAAATTATTTTTAAATGGTTTTATTTGATTCTATGTATGGTTTTATTTGATTCTATGTATTTAATTTTTTCTTCCAATATCAACTGCTTCCAATATCAAGTTACTGATCTAGCTAGCTAGAGCTAAAATCTAACACGAACTACATCCACGTAGCTAAATTAGTTTCACACGACTACATCTAAATGATTGGGTAATGTCTTGTGAGATTATTTCGATGACTGAGTGGCCGGATTTCTACAACCGTGCTTTTATGTGTTCTGCCCTTAAGGCTTTGTGAGTTCATTCACAGTTTCACCTCTGTTAGAAGCGTGTAAGGTCTATTTGTGACATTTTACCGACAAAGAGTTCATGATTCATACTGGTACCTATAATACCTACTATCAATTATATAGCCTACTATGTAATTGATACTATTTTAGTCTATGGTATCTACTACCTATAGTACCATAGACTAAAATAGAAGAATTTCTCTGTTGTCTGTGGTAGTACTCTGATGCAGTGATTCGTTTAAAAGACTATATTATATACACCATATTTTTTACCGCAGTCAGTGCGTGTATAGTTTAAGGGTGTATAGTTCATAAAAACTTGACAATTTAATACAGGTTTTAAGAACGTTTTTTTCTTGTCACCCATAATTATGTCAACGAAAAGAGATAGCAACAGATTTAATATGCGTTTTAGCTAATACAAGTTTTAATACAGGTTTTAGGTCGAATATGCATAATGGGGGTAAGTATGTATCAACACAAACTGCACGAAAAATGTTCCAACTAAAACATTGTTTGTAGGCGAAATGTCACAAATGCATCTAAACACAGCCATATGTGAGTTTTAATGATTTACACTCTTGGATAGGTATGTTGAAGTTCCGTTGATGTTCAAAATTAGAAAAAAATACTACAGAATTTTATTATTTACATAACGCACTTCAAGCCCAAACCCCTCAGTCCTCTCCAAGGAGAGGACTACCAGTAAACGCATCTATGAATAATATTCTTATTATAACCAGAAACCTGAAGTCTCATTCTAAAGAAAAACGAAATCCCCATAAACAATATAACCCGGTTTCCCCTTCCCATATCCCCAGTTCCTAACTTGATCCTAGATCTACTTGACGCGTTCACTGCCCATGACCCACGTAGCCAAGTAGCATATAACTCAGCTAGGCATTTTAGTTGAATTCTCCAAAATAAAATATTTTCAAACATAAAACATCAAGAGAACTGCAACCAACGTGAGCTGCTAAGCCTAGGTGGTCTAGACAATATCCAAGGCCAGTGAACCACCTTGATACATGCCTGAGGCTGGTCTCGAGCGCGCGCGAGCGGCACAGCATCTGCGCCCGGTTCTTGTGGATAATGCGCACGCAGCCGGGCGGCTGGAGCCAAGCCTCGCCGTCCACCTGGGGAAAATGATTTTAAGTTATAGGGGGTCAGGGGGTATTCCTTTGGTCGTTGGTCCTTGTGAAAGGAACGTAGCCGCTTTCTGGTGATCGTTCGTATGAACAAGTGGCCAACTCTGGTGTTTTTTTCTAGTGGAGAACATGATGAATGAACACGTTGTCTGGCGGCTGACCCGTACGTATTTTTTGCTTGTTGTAAGCTCATTTTATCACACGCAATTTTTACAAGCGCTTCAGTTTCTACGCAAAAAGCGAATTCGCGTGCGGATTCTGGCGAGTAGCAGCAATTTGATGAACTACAAAGGCTAAAGTATCAACAAAAGCGTATAGGTAGGTAAACGGAAGGTCTAAAACAAGCCCACAAAAATGCTAATCTGCAGTCGCAATTCTTACCTGCACTGGAACACATTCCTCGCCCAATATATTGATCTGCACTGCGCGGCATTGCGCTATCCGGTGCTTCTGCAGGTTGATGAGACGCGACGCCGCCATCTGAGCCGAACCGAATACTGCTACCACCTGAGAATACAGAAATAAATGTGACGCAGATGGCTCAAATAGAATCGTAGCGCAAGACTTTCTACCAAGATTAATGCCGGCCACACATGCTATCTGTCTACCGGAGGAAGAACCTGCTCAAGTCATCGGGTAATAAGGTCAGGTACACCTCTCCAGTAGACCTCTCCCCACACACGTTCCAGTGTGCCTTAACAGGCGACCTATTTAGGCACACTGGAACGCGGACACAAGTAGCGTGTGTGGCCGGCATAAGATTCGGGTGTATAGAAATAGTCAGGTATTTCAATGTGTTATTTGAGTCCTCGTCAGTCGAAGATTCAAACGGATGCCGGAAAGTCTACACGTGTAAAGTGACTGTAACGTCAAACGAAAAGTCGAATTGGCACGACGAATGGTGTTTGGTTTGTAGAGTAGAGGGGCTGGTGACCAATCAAATTTCGTATAAATCGGATCAACGCTTCTGCAGTTATGCTTGAACTAGCGCACAAAGCCGAATCGTCCGAGTTACTAAGCTCTTCCGCTCGTAAGACTAGTCAAAGACGTAAATTGCTCTACGTAAGTCAAATCAGTATTGATTCCACTAAACCCCTTTCATCATTGGCAGCTCAAATATGTACCTACCTAATACCTCACTGGGAATATTAATAGCGTGTAAAAACGTCAATGACCGGGCCAGGTTCTAGTACATAATTTTTAACCGATTACAAAAAAGGTGGAAGTTTCTCAATTGGACCGTATATTTTTTAATGAGTTTGCGGATTCTGCCGTAAACCGGATTTATAAAATTTTTTTTCTTTAAAGTTACAATACCATTACATTACAGGTATTGTACCATAGGTACAATTAATTTTGAATGAGTGTATATATGAATCCAATAAGGATCTTTGGAGTTATGAACGATCGATGCACACGATGCACATCGAAAGTCAGAAAATTGCTCTCATCTCATGAAATTGAAGTCGTTTTTTTTTGCCATGATACATGACATGATCATTAAAAAGTGACGTCAAATGATTTTTACGAGGTAGCAACCTTCATTTGTTACAACATTATTTCTCTATTGTGTAGAATGTCACCCATTCATTTCACTAAGGCAGAACGACCAATATTTCACACTCTTTTCAAACCAGACACAAAGAACTTTACGATCTCGGTTTTTCGCCACAATTCCAGTGTCATTATAGAGTTTCATTCACATTAGATGTCACTTTGATTTTCTATGTAATCGTAGATAAATAGTCTGGTTTTAGAAAATATATAATTCGGTCCGCATCATGTACCTATTTTTCTAGTTAGTAAAACAAGCTCGGCTTACTTTGGGACTAGATAAATGCTATGTGAATGTCCAGAAAATCGCTATGTAAATTAGCACTTTCATGAGGAAATTTTTGTGGCAAATCAAAGGTGTCTAAATAGTTTGCAGTAATTAAGAATTCGCGATAGTACCTATGTATGTATTTATAGGTACTTTTTATCACGTCTCTATCCCATAGAAATAAATTGACGATAATATAAAATACTACAGTGAATAAACAAATATTATAAAACATAATTATATTATTAACTTCGTCGAAATATTCAGACTGCAACTTCGACTTCCAACTCAAGAGCCAGTAAATAGAAATCCTAATGTGAAAGAAGTCTTTTAACATCTAAAATAGGCTAAGCAAAGCCCTAAGCCAGGGGTTGAAATGAAAATCTGCGGGAATGAGCGCATAGAATGATAGAATGTCTAATGGGAAGCCCCTTATAAAAAGACCGAGTCTTTTCAGTGGCTTTTAAAAATTACGAGCTATTTTCCCGGGCGCAATGCGACTGTAAAATTGCTAAGTGTCTAATTTCGTGGTGGTAGCTACTAGCACAGAATATTGCCATTGGAATGGTACGAGTGCCTAGGTATTCATATTTTTTTATTTCGGATTTTATTTAAACAATGTTACTTGCGTAACTATAGGTAAATTAGTTTGCCTTTAGTGCCAAGGTACAAAGTTTTACAAAGTACCTACCTAGTAATAATATCGCTAGTTCATAACTGAAATAAAATGATCATGACTCCCAACACCACCTTCGGATCGAAAGTCGAGGTATTAAACCGCACCAACAAACGGCTTTTTCACACAAAAATCATTATGCTCTCATCAATTATTACTCAGTATTTTATTGGAATCGCCAATCTACCCG
The DNA here is from genome assembly GCA_947086425.1 of Xanthorhoe spadicearia. Classification (NCBI taxonomy): domain Eukaryota; kingdom Metazoa; phylum Arthropoda; class Insecta; order Lepidoptera; family Geometridae; genus Xanthorhoe; species Xanthorhoe spadicearia. The sequence continues at coordinate 1,765,391 of OX352198.1, read as the reverse complement.
ACGTACTATCGGTGGAACCACTTAAAAGGGATGAGTGATTGGACTCCCACCAATCACTCACCCCTTTTAAGTCAGCATCATGCCAGCCACCCACGATCGAGCTTACCGTCAAGCTTGTAGCGGGCTTGACGCGGCATCCAGTGAACTTGACGGTGTATTGGCATCGTAGAGGTAGTATGACGTATATTCATATACCGTTCTCAGTCACACAAAGAAAGAGAAGAATATACCTACCCCACATTCTTGTGGGGTAAATGAGACAAATTAGTCCCTCATGCTGCTTTTTTGTATGATCGCAAAAGTAGTTTTCCGAATTTTGTACTACGAAAAAATGCAAACTTGACTGTGCGACTTGATCGTGTGGGCTGGCATTAGCTCACCCCTGTCCTAGACTGATTAATAGTTACTACGTCTTGTAGACTGATGGTTCATCTCGACGATGAACAACTTTTTGATTTATTAGACACTTTGAATAATGATATTGAGAGTTAAACTTTAAACTATTGATGAGTTAGTTTAAACTACGCACTTTGAGCTTCAGTGATCAGTTTGTAATTCGATTATAGAGTGCAATTAGGTTTAATTTTTTTAATGACTAGCTGCACGTCCTGTCTTTGCACTGTTTGTATTAATGAAACTACCGGGATAAAGTATAGCCTTTAACCCCTCATTGCTTTAACCACCCAGTCCACTTTAAATATCAGTGATTTTTTTTAAAACCAACAAACAAACCTCATAAATCTACAAATCATGGTAAATATCCTGTTTTAAGTGTCTAAGGCAGTAAGTAGTGGTTCAGAGACTATACTCAAGCATAAATCGTGTCTTAAGCGGTGATTCATAACTCAGTTTTCATAGAGAACTGTCAAAAATTGATGCTTAAACGTAGACTCAAGTTTGAGTGAAGTCTCTAAATACGAACCTAAAAAATCAAAGACTCCTCAAGACTCTGATCAAAACCGATGGCTATAAATCCTTACCTCAAGAATCCTGTCATCGAACGACGGCGCGAGGAACAGGTCGTCGCCCCTGGTGCCTCCCCAGAAGTTGGTGCCGCCCATGAACGAGGATATATTGAGGACCACGATTCCTTGCAGCTCGGGAAGCGGGATCCTCTGCCCGTCGCATTCTAACTGCACTCGCTGGCCGAGGTGTCTGATGTAGGAAACAAAAGAGTGTGACAATACAAAATGGCCGCGAACTTAGACGTGAGTTGAGGATTAGAATGAGGTCGTGGGTGTTTAGTTGTTAATGTCATATTCCTGCAAAGATAGTGTAATTAGCAGATCCGATAAGCTGCTCACACCGATTACTAATTAATAAATTACCTATTAATTATAAACGTCTTTTTAACCCTTAACTACTGTGTATTTTGCGTATTTTATAACTTAAGTTAAATCTTCAGTTTTAAATTTTCGTGTCGAAAAATGTAAAATGCGCTTTAAAACGAGCTTTAAACGGCGAAGAAATATCGTGAGAAAATCAGTACCTCTGACTACCCTTTGGACAACTTCAAAGGATCTAAAAGTTACATACAGATCTGAAAGTATAGTTCGAGAAACCAGCTGTTGAACAATTAATTCGTGTGTAAATTTCATATCAACTTACCTGTAAGTCCTGTTCACCCACTCCTTAGAGCCCAGCACACCGTACCACATATAGTTCCTTGCCCTTGACCTGCACTTCTCAGGGTGTTCCTCTCTCTTATTATGGAAGTCCAGGGTGATCTTCGCATCAATACCGATCCCAAAGTAATTGTTCATCACAGCTCTTTCATAGAACCCTTCAAGTAAAGTTTCGTCAGGGTCCATCAGTGGGCTGACGGCAGCGCACAAAGCGTCAGCGTTCGCCAGGAGACATTGACTGATGAAGCCTTGGGTCACGTGAGGCCAAGCTGGTAGTTGGACGAGAGGATTGATAATCGGTAGCTTCTTGGCCTTTTCGTTGACTTCGAGTCGAGAGGAGGTGGTGGCGGAATTCGTTGGACCACCTTCTCCCCATATTGATGATACTGACGTTGACAGCCGACTGAGAAATAAAATTCGTAAGAAATCGAACGTTATGGTTATACACTTTTAAATAGCAACTTAAAAACTTAAAGATATATTATCGGAATTTCATAACGTCATCCGAAATATCGAGGTAAATGGAATGATTTTTATACAAGATTGAGTCCCAATAATAATAAATATGTAATGGATAAAATGGTCTGAAATTTTTGTAACGATAGACCATTTTTTATTTGATCAAGATAACCATAATATTATTTTAGGTAACCGAGAAATATTATACCGAGACAACTAAAATCACAAAAATGTTATGATAACTCAAGAAACCCTCATATTCCCGGACAGGAAAAACGAATTCGTAAAAACAACTCAATGATATTTTATTACACTGATTACTAATGTTGATCGTGAAAGTACTACTGCGAAACCAAACAGCCAATTTATTCCCAACACGACGCCGCGACAATCAAAGAGAAAACACCCCACTTAATATAATGTAAGCAGTAACAACCTCATTGAATCGATTTCTTGACTCAAGTGCTTGTGTCGAGAGTTCTTGGACAAAACAATTGGCTAGACTCGCTCAAGCCTAACAAAATACGATTATGGAAATTATCTCAGTGGGGTTTAGATTGTCGATTTAGTATTGAAATGAATCAACAAATCAAGAGATTTTGTCGCGTCTGCGTCTTACTTGTTGACATAATAAATAAATATATCCTTGGACACAGCGTCATCTTGTCCCAAGCTAAGCTACTTAATAATTTAATTACTCACTTGTCTTCTCCAGGTTTAAAGAGACTTCCACAGGAGATCCGTCTCGTGGCAGCTGGAGAGCAGCTCAGGAACTTTCCATATTCAGGGTCCGACACTAAAAGCTTCGGATTGTCAGACTGTCTTCGCTCTCTTGTTGTGCCTATACTAGGCTCCGGCGAGTTGACGCTCAAAGTGTCAGTACCCTGATCGAATATATCGCTGAGAACTGATGCCATCCTGCTCACACTGTTCTTAATGCTTTTCTTTTCCTCACTGTGCGAAGGAGATGGCGGTTCAACCACAACGCTGACACAAGGAAATGATGGCGTAAGGCCTGCTTGGGTTTTTTTTATTGGAGAATCTAGGTTAGTTCCAAAATTCTTCATACATTCTTGGGGTTTCAAATTCTCTTCCGCTGTTTTAGGTAAAATACTCTTTAGACTAGAATCGTCAGCCATACGTTTTTTCAAACTTTTACGTTGGTGCTTCCTAAAAGACTTCCTAGCTATATCACTCCCTTCTTCAAATTGAGCTAGACTACAATACTTGATCTGCTCCTCTACTTTCGTTGCGTTTTCGATGTAGAACACTTTATTTTCAAATCCAAACTTCTCTACCTCTCCGTCTTTAGGCTTCTTTGTTTTCGATATGTATTTCATTTTAGTCTCGTTGTTCTTTTGTAAGCTTGGATTTCTACTATCCAAGGTGATGTCTGATGCCGTATCAGAAGTAAAAAGCGTTGTATCATCCGTATACGTTTCGTTTTCTCCGTTCTTACCCATCATGGCCATGAGGACTTCCTGTCCCAACATAGAACTAATATCGTCCATGATCGACTCTCCGTGTAAAGTCTCCGAATTCGCGTATGTAGTTTCGGATATTTCTGGAGAGTCTATGTGCCCAATACCTGCTTCATCATCGTCAGGCTTTCCATCAATAATCTCAGATATTAAACTATAATCATCGCTAATGTTGGACCCTTCTGAGCTACTAGCATCTATCTCCAAGTCTACACTAGAGAGCCTCCTATCAGGCGTGCAGTCTCCGCTGGCCGGGGTTTCCCTCGCGCTAAGGTCTTGGTAGTGGTCCTCCGTATACGGTTTGTCGATATCTATAATGGTTAGTTGGTCCGATTCGTATGTATCTCCCTGTATGATGGAATCGCGTTTATCGCTATCATCTGATATCACTAGGTTGGGTATCGTAAGGCTACTGCTGTAGGTGCCTCTGTCTGTATCTGGCCTGAGCAGGTTTCTGCATGAGCTAGTATCACAGGAAGAAAGGTTGGACAGCGAGAGTCTGTCCTGTGGAGTGGTGGAGCTGGCCTTGCTGCCCGTGGCCTGGTCCACGTCTAAAGTAAAATTATGGTCCGGTGGGTTAGAGCTTATTAATTTAGCAATATCTTCATCTACATCTGGAATGCTGCGAGAAGAAAATACACAGGCTGTAGTAGATTATTTCAATGTGGTAAAAAAATTACTGACCTGTTTTTAAATTAGGTCATAGCGAGGCTTTTGATTTATAGATACTATTCACATAAACTGTGCTTTAATCAGTCATTTTGCTTCACTAAAATCAATAAAGAATCCTAGCCTAGTCAGCTTACTTATCAGGTTGCATAGAGGCGGCGGAGACAGCCGAGGCGGCGGAGGAGCGGCGGCTGTCGGCGAAGGCGCGCGGCACCGGCAGCGACAGCTCCGCCATCGTCGGCGGAGCGGCGCACACGGCGATGTCACCCGCGCCTTCCGTCGCAGAGTCACACGACTCAGACTCGTGTGATACACCCTGTTATGAAATACTAGCTTTATACAAACACCATGTAATATTGTTTGATGTGATGATGTGAAGAGTAGCGATAGTTTAGCCATATCGTCGGCGAAGCGGCGACACATAAGGCGATTTTGCCAACGCCTTCTGTTGCCGAGTAACAGGACTCAGACTCATGTGACACCAACAGGTCAGCTACTCCTATTACATACCTGCGGGTAGAACTGAGCCAGCGTGCGCACGAGCGAGCGCAGCGCGCGTCGCACGCTGTCAGCGCGAGTTGCGAGCGCGCAGCCCCGCGCCGCCCAGTTCAGCTGCTCCTGAAACATTCACTGTATTACCAGCTGATCGAATAAGCTAGAAGAAATGAAAATTAACTTCAATACAAATAGGTTTGAGATAGAGTCTTCAATTCGGTAATTCGCAAGCGGACTAAAGTACATGATGTACGTGTTAACAAGCGAATAATGGGCAGGACACGTTGCCAGTCGTGGTGACGACCGGTGGAGTAGAGTGATTTGTGACTGTAAGTACTTATAAAAAGTAATTCAACTAATATGTAGAAAGAGATGAATGAACAGTTAATACGCCTGAACGTGCGGTACAGAAGGAGACAGATGAGTTGTACCTTTTCAGTCTTTTCTATGCTGCCCTTCTCGACAGCGGGTTGGGTTTCAGGCTCACTGTCGCTCGTCGTCTCCAGCGGCTCCCAATTTCTAAACATTTCATAAAAAAAATTATGATTATATGATAGGTTTGTTTTATTTTGGAACTACTTTTGTGCACTTTGGTGAAATAAAAAAAAGGTTGTGATAAGTATGGGGAAGATATACCATTAGCTAAACTTAAACAACCCATATTGGACACAATACAATATTTAGTAAATGAATAATAATACTAAGTATGTGCGACATAAAGTCGAAAGAGAACCTTTTTGGAGTCATCTAAAAATGGATATAGTGATATATAGTGGAGATCCGTGGTCTCTGCCTACCCCCATGGGAAAGAGGCGTGATTATATGTATGTATGTATGTAAAAATGGTTATAAAAAATGCATCAAGCATGTTCTCACTTGCAAGACGTGTGGTCGTGCGCTAGATGTGTTCTCGCATGCAGCAGTAGAGACAGCGCCCTCCTGAGCCTGTGAGCGGCTCGCGCCGCCCCGCCCCCCGCGCGCTCCCCCGCCAGCGCCAGACGGAGGCAGCCCGTGCGGAGTGACGAGCTCGTCACTTGGCTGATCTCACCCGCCTACGAACAAACCATACGTAATGGTATTGAGGCAGCCATTAAATTACTTATCTCTTATTTTTAAAGTTGCAAAATGAAAAAATATATAAACGACATAAATTTCGTCAGAAGAGCAATTTCCTACACTCTACATCTTATTTTTTTAAATGGGACCTCCTTTGGAATATCTCCTTTTAAAAAAAAAATATCAAATTGGTTTATAAATTCGTAATTATACACTTCAAATAACGATAAGAATTGAGAAACTGCTTTTTTTAAGTTTTTAGTGTTAAAAGACTTGGTAAGCAGGTAAATTCGCTTCCAATAAGATGACACATCCATTAACCCCAAAATAATGTAACCAACATCTTATGCCATGTTACCTGCATGATGTCTTGCAAGTTCTTCAGCAGCGGACCTTCTTCGAGCAGATCAGGGGGGGCAGGGGGCGGCGGGGGTGCGGACAGCGATCTCTCAAACGTCATTATCGACCACCTGTAAGTAACAAGAAGTTTCAAAAAAAGCGTTATAATGCTCCACTAAAATATGTAGGTGAGCGCGTAAAGTTCATACACAATTTTTCCAAATTTAAAATCGATTTTAATGTTCTCATCTACGCTTGCATGAGGGTTTGTTTCCCTCCAAGTATTAGTAGCTTCCATTTACTGTCACCTTATGCGGTGCCATACCACAGCTTGCAGATGGTACATAGCCATTTCAGAAATTAATCTATGGGAATTAGAAACTGACTAAAATCAGCATTAAGTACCATAACTCTGCCAGAGTTCGCCAACCAATAACAATTGAAAGTTTCACCTATCCAGCATCTTAGTGGAAGCCCGTTCGTATCTCTCTATGAGCTGCTGCAGGTTAGCTGCGTCATCGCAGGAGGCTCCCCAGCCCAGCACCCGAGCCAGGTCGTTGCCGGTGCCGAGAGGGAGAACCGCTGTTTGCACTTGACGCTGTATAAAGAGTTTTATGACGCATTGAATAAAAATAATCAAAGAGATGGGTATCAGATGGGATCAGCATTCAGATGATCATCTGAATGCTGATTCCATGACTGCTGGCTTAATGATATGAACCTTCAATAAAGACCATGGTTCAAATCCTAAACCTATAAGGCTAGGAGAATGATTTAAGAATGATTTAGGTGCTGGTATATTTGCCGCTACATTATCCCACAACATCAACAAGACAGTTTATCTTTCATCATCAGCTTAAATTTGATATAGATAGAGAGGAAAGAGCGAAAGAAGGGAGAGAACTAAGCTAGATTGCATAATTTTGTCTGTCAATAACCATAAACTCACATGCATCTCTAACTTATCCACCTCCTGCAGCACCCAGCCGACCGACCCATCACCAGAACACACGAGGACCCGCAGCGGCGCGAAGTGCCGGAACAGCCTCAAGCCGAGCCGAGGGCCAGCGCCGCTCAGCTCGAACACTTGCGCTGGGTTGAGAAGCTGGCGGAAACGACGGAGGAACTTCACGCCTTGGTTGTCACCTGGTGAGAGATAAAGCATTATTTACCTGTAAGAATCCTGTATAGAACCTGTTTGCAGAAGTGATATTCCAAGCCCATAATGAAACAAAGCTTTTAATCTTCACAATTTAAAAAGCCTTAGACGTGCGCAACAATTATATTGCAGCTGGTATATTTCTAAGTAATCCTGTAATCTCTCTCTCGTTTCATCGAGCATGCACCACGTTTCATGTAATCCTCGTGAGTAACAGTTTAACAGTTTAATTATTCATGTCCCAATTTACAGGGCATGCTCGGAGATTTTGGAAAAATATCTTTGGACATTTAACACGTCGTAGTTTAGCTCTAACTTAATAGCCAGATGACTAATGTACCACCTAAGTACATTTTGTTTATTTATTTATTATTTACATACATGGAAAATAGCCACCAATTCGAGTCAATATATTCAGTTATCTTTTATTAGGTACAGTCGCAGAACGAAAAAATTTACCAGTTTTTAAATCAATTTGTTTGATGCGTAGTTTGTGTTTTAACTTTGTTTATTAAACGTATTCCTGTGATAGATAATTTAGTAAAAATTTAATTCTTCATCCTTCATACAAACCCAGATGTCAAATCTCTAGACATTTTAGATTCTTGGAAAATTAGAGGAACGTTAAAATATAACAAAAGTCTTAAAAAGTAATAGTGTTGTAAAATTTTTGAGTACGGCCGTGGCTCAAGAAGTAAAAAAATAATCAACAGTGCTATAATTACAGTTTTATGGAAGACTCAAGGTTGAGTTGAGTTCTTTATAAAAAGTTATATTTTACTTATTTCTTTAGGTATGAAAGGGTAGGTATCTACTTCTATCGGTACACGATTGAAATAATCATTTCATGCTGTTTTTACTTTTAATAACATTGTATTAACTTTCAATTATACTCCAACTTTAAGTCAATAGTTTACGCGTGAAAGAGTAAAAAACATCCATCCATGCAAGCTTTTGTTTTGAAATAATCCTTGTAAACTAAATAATTCAAAATTAAAACTATATGGTTGTGGTTAATTCAAAATTCAAAGAGCAGCAAAGAGATTATAATCTTAACCTTTAAAAGCAAGTAGTTGCATCAAAGAGCTTTACACGAGGTACTCTTCGCTCCGCTCGCCTCATAACCAAGGCAAGTCTGAGATGCATTATTGAATTTCAAAGTGAAAATTCATCGTATTCTATAAATTATGGATTTTAGAGTATAACTGGTATCTTTTGAGGTACGAAAACTGAAATTTTTTGGCAAAAGACTAGCCTAATGAAATGTAACATATAAATAAAACATTAAGTAGGTACCTAATTATTAATTGAGAATAAATACAGTTACTTACTTATATCGCTTTTGAACATTGTTTTTAGAGGAAAATGGAGGAAAGTATCATGTACCTACTTATTCCACTTAATGCAAGTTTCAATAATACATCTCTGGTTTAGCTTACTGCAGGTAGATATAAATTTGACATTACTTTCATACAAAATGTATCAAATATCTACAGACAGTAAGCCAAACCAGAGATAGACGAGTTATTGAAACTTATCGCCGCCTACGTTGATGTATAAATCGCTTGTTTCAAGAGAAATATCCAGTAATTTTCACATTTTCATCATAATTTCCACATCTGTTCACAGCAAATACATTCTAGAAGCAAATTCCATTTTCAACCGCAAAAGAGTTGCATTATTCCGTGTACATTGTAAACCACAAATGTTCAGTGCGTGGACCCAAAAGCATGGACTGCTAGAAACGTTTCTTCTTAGTCACACAATGCAAAAGAACATAATACAAAACTCTGGCAAGAAAAGAGACAGATTAATATTGTTTATCAAATAACGAGACACGTGTTTTTCTTGTTGGAACATCTATGTCATTATTTTAAACTACACAACAGTAGTTTTAATGAGTTTTTTGTTTCTTTCGGCGCGCTAGTTTGCAGTTTAGAGTCTAGACATCCTAGGTCTATGGTTCAGTGCCTAAGTATAGTCAGATATAGTAGAAACGAAGCGGTGCAGGCACTAACGAGCTAGCATTGTAGTGTCTAGCTCGGAATTGCACGATGTTCTGATTTGTATAGACATCTCCAAAGGTTGTTTTGATTGCATCACCATTTGTTCCACATTTCTGTGATCCGATAAAAAGTTTCAGATACCTAAATTTTTTATAAATATTTTTAAATAAAGTTTAGATTTAGAAAAATATGAGAAGCTTAATTATTGTTTGCGGAAAGTAATAAATGATGCCAAAGTAACTTACTTACATTAATTTAAAATAGTAAGTAAAAATTAAGCTGGTCCGATACCGTCGTCAATTACTACATTAAACTAGAAAAGTCTTAGATATCAAAGCATTAACTACTCAATGCAAGTACAAACAGAATCAAAATAATACAATGCAATGTAAATATTTCTCCCGACCAATAATTGCATTTCTGATTTATTTTTTCTAATAAGTTTCTAAAAGAAACATATTATTGCTTAAAAGTTTTCCAAGCTTAAAATTTAACAAGCTAACTATGAGTTTTAATCTTCTCATGCTCATTTCACTAATTGAATAAACAAATCCTTACTTAGTAATAAGTCTTGCCAAGCGATACAAAGTTAAAAAAACGAATTCATTGTGACAGAGCCCACCTTTACCTGATCTTGAGTTCACGAAGACGATGAGCGGTGAAGCATTGGGCGGTCTGTCTGGTACCCAGGCGTCGTCGGGCCCCACAGAGTGCAGGCGAGTGGGCGGCACGACGGAGGCGCGTGTGGGGCCCAGCGAGCAAGCAGCGCACCAGCTCGGCTTGCAGGCTGCGTGCACGCACTTGCGGCACCACACGCATCGGAAGTCTTGCAGTCTGGGAAAAGAATAATAGACATGAAATGCGACGACCTGATAAGGTATAGCACCTTGACTTACTACGAATTATTCTTGAACTCATTCTTCACATTGTGTTCATGTAAGATTTCATTCAAAGATTACTGCGATTATTTGCTGATATTTTAATTATTCCACAACCTCATAGTCAATAGCGCGGAGGTCGCGGGTTCGATCCCCGCTACGGGACAAATGTTTGTATGTTCTGCAGATATTTGTTCCGTGTCTGGGTGTTTTCTATCTATAATAATATGTATGTATTTACAAAAAAAAAAAACTAAGTATTATCAGTCATCTGGTTACCATAACACAAGCATTAAGTTGCTTAGCTTGGGGCTAGATGACGCTGTGTGAAATGTCCCAGGATATTTATTTATTTAATAATAAGATCAAATAATAGTAAGTAAGTACTTATACGGTTTTTTTACAAAAAGATGGAACAGTATATTCAGAAACGAATAGCATCGATTCACTTAACATTTACGAATATAAAATGAACCCCTTAAAATCCACCAGCTACGTGAAATCGCCCCCATTTCAATAATATACGGTGTTTTTTCACATGCGTGGGTTTACAAAGTACATGAGAAAATGTGAATTCCCAGGGCCACCGACGCACGCAAAGTTGACGCGGTCAAACTCGTACTACATGGATTAATCCCCTTGGCATTGTAAAAGTTATTCTGTCTAGATATTTAATGTTTTAAAAGCATTTCGTTGAATGGTCTTGTCATAGGTCTAGGTCTTGCGTTCTTTTTGGTTGCATGTTTTATTTCCACTCAGGACAAAAGTATTTTTTGTGGTGAGTTGTGTATAGATGTGCGAAAAACACATACTTACATACCCTATATTTAAGACCCATGGTCTTATACCTAAGCTTTTCAAAAAACTTATTATGATTAGAAATACGGAGGTTTCTTCTAAGGCACTCAGAGAGAGTCTGTGTGAGTGTGAAGTAAAGAATTAAAAATTTGTTTATTTCGGTAGAGCCTCACAGATCGCATCGACATAGTCTCATAAGCTAGGTGATTCTATTGCCTGTTTTGTGTGCGGGAGAAAGCAATTAAGGAGGAAATTGCAACTCGCTTCAACAAACGTAAACTGCGTCCAAGTTAATCCATTGGACATTACGACCTAGATTTCAATTGCAAACGTCACACAAATTTCCAAAACTTCTCCAAATTTCCATCCAACCATAGAAAATACCAACATGTATTGCAAACTCACAAACTAATCAGCAAATGAAGGTGCAGTACCCTTACATGAATCTCAGTGATTATTTATACGCGCGGTCGTGCCGATGCTAACATCAAAGACAGAAGACCAACCTTTTCCGTCCTTTGAAGTAGTCAGGTAAAAACTCAAATACTCATATCGTTGAGGTAACCTTTTCCTCTTTTTGTATGTGCAAATATTAGACCATGCGATTGCTTACCTTTAATTATTTTTGGCAACATACATGGATGCGGGGAAATATGTTTTATCTGTAAAACCTTAGCTAGTTAACCAAAGCTAAAATGTTCTAATGTTCTGTTCTAAATATAAAACTAATTTTACGTTTCACGACGAGCGAAAATAAGAGTTTGGCGGCCACCAAGTGCAACTCCAATTTAAATTAAACTCAATGAATAACTGCTGCAAAAAAGATTGCAAATGAAACTTCGCAAAGACTGCGGTAAACATAGTAGCGACTAGTCGCGACATAAGAGCAATTTCACCGCGCGTCTCGTAACTGGCGCAGTATCTAAGTGACAAAGCCGCAAGCTGAGAGCATTGTACTAGTTGTTCTACAAAAAGACAAATGGTTTTTTTTTTCATTTTATTTCATAGTTTTTCCAACTACCCGCACTTTGTCTTAAATTCCGAAAAGTTAGGAAAGTTAGTATATAACGGGAATTAGATAGAATTCAAAGTAAAAGGTGAAAGGAGGGAGGGGTGTGTCCCGACTATACCTTTGAGTCCAACGTTTCCTGGAAAAGCGAATGTTTCGAAACTAATCTTTAGATTACAGCGCAAAGTTGGGAGTGTCGTGTTACTTATAACTGCAAAAGTTACTTAGCTCTTGTCAAAATGGTCGGTTATTTGTGAGTGAAAAGATAAGTCCAGGGGCTGACAGTTAATAATGTATTAAGCCCGGTTCTTATAACCAACTTATGGATGGGCTTAAGACTTTCGCCATAGCAACGTTGTTATCATACATTTTATGTTGTAAAAACAAATGCAACAATGGACATAAAAACAAATGCAACATTAGCCATCAACAGCGTATTTTATGCTAAGATCACTTTGTTACTTGACAAGCGATCACCCTTATGCCGGGCTGCCCTACCACTCGCCCTACAGCTGCGCCGGAGACGTAAGTTTTGGCTTTTCTTTTAATTAAACACGTCCCGGCTTTACACGAGTGCATAACCATCCCGACAGTCCATTCTACACATCGTGTAGATATTTCGTGATTACAATACTCCAGAAACCACCAAAGGTACAATATTGCGATGTCTATGAGCCATTTTCCAATAATTAAATTTACCTAAGCCTTTGACGAGAATCTAATTTCGTGGGCATGATTGAATTTTTATTTACCAATATTTTTGTTTGTATTGTTATGACAGGCGATTATAATGAAAATAAAACTTAGTATGAAATATGGTGAACATGGTTCAAGAAATCTATTCAGAGATTCATTGAAATTGGTTCACTTAATTCAGTAAATAATAATAACGTTATTAGCTATGGCTCCTTATAGTCCTATCCTCCTACTAATCCTACTAATATTATAAATGTGAAAGTTTGGGAGAATGTATGGATATATGTTTGTTAATTTTTCACGAAAAAACAGCTGGACCGATTTGGTTGAAATTCGGTATGTAGATAGGTTATCACCTATCTACATACCGAATTTCAACCAAATCGGGGGTATCCCCTGGATTAACCCATTGGCTACTTTTTATCCCGATATTCTCGCGGGAACGAGACTTACGCGGGTTAAACCGTGGGGCGCAGCTAGTATTTAATAAATTAATGTTAAGCCAGTTTTATCTCGGTCATCGGTCTCGGTCACCTACAGAACAGTAATAGCGTAATCAAAATTTAACTGAAAAGAATCATTTTAACGACTTTTCTGCTATATACCAGACACAAAAAAATATTTTTTCATTATTAATTACATTTACATCACTTACAAAGGAGCAGGTGTTCTAAAATTAATTATAACATTACACAATTTCCGAGATGGTACAGCCCAAGCCCCGGGGCGTCAGTGTTGCCAGTATAATACCCTATTCCCGGGCGATCGGTATCCGACACTCTAATTCGAGCGTGCAACACTTGCAATTTCCTCCAAAGCTTTGGCTGTCTTTCACCGGAAAACATCGACAGTACGCCTCTGTGGATTTTGCTCTTAAAAATACGAGTGGTGTACCTGATAGCATTTCAACAAAGCGAAAAAAAAAGTATGACAGTTTTTGTGACCAACTACTAGATACTAATTTCAAGTAAACCAACTATCGAATTAGGGTCTCATAAAGTCGTAAAACCAAAGAAACAATCGAGATAAATTAACTATCCAGACAGTCTACTCTATACATCGGTTAAATAATTTTAGAAATCGGCTGAGTAGTTTTGGAGATTACCTCCGCAAAACAAACAAACAAACACCTCTTTATAATATTAATATAGATTTCTGGTCCTCTCAACGTCTGAAAAGATTGTTTCTACCATGTATTTTTGCTTGAAGCCCACAATTCGCGGAAAGCGATACAAATCCGTGAAACGTTAACCACGTCGCATTTTCAATTCCCCGGAGCTTAGCTGCAGACAATGCAGGCTTACCTCCTTTGTTCTTCACTTTTATTTCCAAAGTACATTTTTCATTGTAGAAATGAAGATATAAGTAGTGTGGACTAGCTAGTGGGGCTAGCGGGAGAGCAATGTATTTTTTAAAATTTGCTATAACAATCCTTTTCATGATTTTAGCTTGTTAAGACTGCTGGGCATAAGTCACCTTCCCTGACCGCCAAGACCTCTGCTTTGAGCCTTTTGCACAATAGGCTACTATGAAAATAAAAGTAAAAAATCAAATATTTCATACTATTTATTTTACCATTTACCCAGATTGTTATTCTCCATAGACCTATTCGTCCTAATTCAGGTATTGCCTGTGACTTTTACAAAATAATTTATTGAAACACATACAACTCCCTCGGTATTTGTATCTTAAATTTTATGTGTTTACGAAAAATTGGGTTGCAAAAGTAGCTTTCAAATGAAACAGGTTTAAGTACAATGCAGAAAAATAAGAAGCATTTTGATATAATGCCTAGGATGTTATTTAAGAGCGTGTAGTCGTCATTGGCTAATTTGAGCTGTATTTCGAGAGCCATATCTCAATAATGTGATCAGATTATTTATAGAATTTTACGGTTTTAGAAAGATTAATCTTTATTATAGTGCACTACAGAGAGAAAATATAATTTTTGATTATAGTTTTTAAAGAAGAAGTCAATCCCGTCATAGCGTTTTACGAAAATGAGAGTCAGAGCTGTCTTTCAGAAGGGATATCACCATTGTAATGTGAGAAAATGTTTTATTTTACGCGATTTTGTCTTGAAAATATAGTCTCATAATGCACTACAGAGCAAAACAATGAAAAAATTGCCTCTAAAGGTAATGAAAACTATATTTAAAAAGTACAAAATCGTTTTACTTTACATATATTTTTTATTAGTATTTGAATAAAAACATAATACATATTTTTATTTATATTGTGAAAATATAGGTATTTCGAAACGTACAGTTTTTTTTCAATCAATTTTGAGCACCCAGTAATTTACAGGATTATTTTATAATCACTATATATCCGGCCGCGCAATCGTCTTCCAATTAGTCGATCCCGGGTCCTCCCAGCGAGAGGACGTATCACTTTTTTCCGCCGCCTCCATAGAAGTGTGCGTCAAAAATGACAGCTCTGCGTCACGCGATCTATTTCTTTGAATTTGATTAAGCAGCCTTAACGATTTTGAAAAAGGTGTCTCGAGTGATAAAAAAAAATGCCCTTTGTTATGATTTTTATCAAAATAACAAAAAAAAGTTTAAAAAAGGGCTATAGAGCCTTGAAATATTATTAATATAATCCACTTAGCGACTACTCGAGGGAAATTCTATGCTGCAGGTAATTAGCTCTTCGCGAGAACCGATTTATAAAGATTACAACTTGTAACAAATTAAAATAAAATGGAAGATAAAGTTAAGTAATATGTTAACAACACATTTTTCGTAACAAGTATTTGTTCTGAATTTGGCTTCAAAACTGTTTTTTATATCCAAACATCAAACGGATTTAGTTACATAAACCTTACCAAAAAAAATATAACTTTGTACAAAAATAGCATTGTCTGGATCTACTAATAAAAATAATATCCTGACTCATTATCAGATTAAAAATATGAAGTACAAGAGAGAAGGATAAATTGAAGTAAAACTTGTTCAGTTTTTGCTTTTGTTTTCTTAAAAGTAACATCATTGTGTGGTGTAACTACATAGTAGCATTTTAGTAAAGGACGTAAGTCCTTTTATCCAATTAAAAAAAAAGGAGGTTCTGTGTTTCACACCGATTACTGTACCGAGTCAATAGCCGACCAATTCAAAAATATATTATGTTTGAAAGGTGTGTGATACCCACGAGGGTAGCATAAAAAAATTTGAGGATCTGTTGAGGATTTTCGAAGTTATGAACAGAAATGTACCTGCAGGAAATTTCTTAGTCGGTTTAATAAAACAAAATAATTTTGCTACTAAGTTACGAAACGAAGTCAGGAACGGTGATCTAGTATGTTATTCTAAAACAGCTAATCCATAAATAGCATACAACGATGGGGCCGGCCTGCGCTGGACAGACTCACTCTGCCAGTAGCAGAAATATAACTTGACATAAAAAAGCGGCCAAGCGCGAGTACCCGTGTTATGAGCTCTATGAAATAGCTCTATGGAGGTTTGTGTTCAAATTATTTGAAAATGTATCTAGCTAATACTTTTTAATTGTTTTTCAATACTTATTTCTAAAACTTAGATGAATGGAAGTTGAAATCACGATAGTAAATTTCTATAATAATAATGTTTTCATTAAATATTCACAAACTATGTATAATTCAAGTTTAAGCCAAATCTCGGTACTTTTTCAATGAAGTAATAACAAACAAACAGACATCCATTTGAACTTTCGCTTTAATAATAATAATGGTAGTCATTAGTAAATGTCACTCATTAATTTAGTTGTCGTGTGTTGTTAATCTCTGAAGAAGTCATTCATAAGCCCTTCCAAAATAATCATTACAAAAAGCTATTCAAGAATATTATGAACGTTGTACCTATTTATGTGCTAAGACGTAACAAATCTGAACATTATATATTTTGACACGTTTCAAGATTCGATACAGCCCCGTCATAACTTTATGTAATATGTGTTGGCAAAACAACATTTGTAAATTGCATAACGTTATTCCTTCTCTATTTTAGAATTTGCAGAGTAGATATCGTCACTGAGTTATCCTGTCTCAAGATTAGCAACTTAACGTTCATGGCAACGCTTGCTAACGGCCGGTTCCTATATGCAAATGTAATGTATAATATCATACTAAATAGGATACAGGTATAAATTCTGATATTATTATTATTATTTATTATTATCAGCCCTCAATGTCCCACTGCTGGGCAAAGGCCTCCCCCCACTCCCTCCATTCATTCCTTTGCTGTGCGATAATGGTCCAATCGGCACGGAATTTGGCGAGTTCGTCCCTCCATCTTGATCGCGGTCTGCCGCGTCGCCGTCGCGACGTATCGGTATTCTGATATATTTAAAATAATAATGGTTTTACGTAGCGTTCAAGGGGTAACTACCTTCTGAGTAGAACTACGGTAACGGAGGCTTTGATTTAACGCTGTCCGTCTATTGGACGTTAGCCTTTACACGTCAAATGTAACCTGTATATGGACGGAAATGAGTTCCATTTGCAACGCTGGCCGTTGAGACAAGATAGATGTAGGTATAACATGGACAAATAAACTAGAAATGGATGGTTCGCGTCGGAAATGCATCCATTCCAATCAAGAAACCATTTTAACGCTAGTTTACGACTGAAACTGCAATATGGTACATACATACATGAATAGAAACATTTTTAAGTTTTTATGGTTTTTTAGGTTAACATACCTACAATAAAAAAAGTCTTATTTATTTATTTATTTATTTTATTTATTTATTTATTTATTTATACTTTGCACATAAAATGATAGAAAACAAAATAGACATCTAAAAGTAATCGCACAGGCGAACTTAACCCTAAAAAGAGTTCTCTTCCAGTTAACCATTACTGGGGAGAGAGAGATGGAGTTTTACAGGTGGGTGTACGCGCAAACATAAGAAAATAAAATAAGAAAAACAAAAATATTTCTTATCCTACATATACCAATACAACTCAATACACATATAGATACCAATACAACTTAATACATTCCATGTACCTACAAAATAAATACCTACAGTTAAATATACCTAAATAAACAAATAATAATTACATACATAAACTAAATAAAAATAAGTACTTAAATAAATAAAATATCTAGATACCTACCTACAATTATATCATAAAGAGAGGTAATGCTCTTTAACTTTACGTTTGAAGATAGAGATGGAGGGGCTAGCACGAATATCATGAGGGAGAGAATTCCAAAGAGTAACTGAAGCAACAGTGAAGGAGCCACTGTAGCGGCTGGAAGAATGAACAGGACATTTAAGACGAAGGGATAAAGATGTTCTACATGGAACAGAGTATAGAAATTCAAAACGTTCACGAAGGTAAGAAGGAGAGAGTGGATTGTTTAGAATGTTATAGAGAAGTGAGACAATGTGCATATCACGCCGACGACGAATAGGAAGCCATTTTAATTGAGCTCTGAACATTGAAACGTGGTCGTATTTACGCAAACCGAAAATAAATCGGATGCATAAATTTTGAAGACGTTCAAGTTTGTTAAAAATTTCCTCCGTGGCGTCAAGGAAGCAAGTGTCTGCATAATCGAGTAAGGGAAGAAGGAGTGATTGAGCTATGGTGATTTTAGTTTGAAAAGGTAAAAATTCTTAAAAGTAAAAAGTCTTATTTTTAATTAGTGTGGGAAAACATTATCCGTTTCGATTCGACCAAAATTGCCTAGTTTTTACCATGATTAAAATATTCACAAATATGATACTGATGAGAATATAAAATTATAAATGACTTTCAGCATTAATGATTTCTTAATGTTTTATAAATATTTGTGTTGTATTAAATTTCAGTATTATTACATCTTTCAACAGTCTATACGCTGTGCTACGCATCGTAGAACATGCTACGATCCGTAGCACTGCTACGAAATACATTAGGATAAGATGGATGGTAATGGTTCGTCTTTATGTTGGGGATGTAATGTATTGCCACTCTAAACTGCGCATTGAAACTATTGTATTGTCAGATTATCAGATACTTGTCTTACTTTTCAAGTCAAGTCAAAATATCTTTATTCAATAAGATCTTATCTTAGAATAGTCACGTTCTTAAAGCTAGGGAATTATATTGCCGTAAATGTTATAGTATATTTGAGTCACATAAACATAAAATAAATCAGCAAGTATTGTTTGTATCTGTTGGTAAATCTGACTGTGTTACAAATGATGGTTATATAAGCGCAACTTCTTTTATTATGGAGTTATCTCCTTGAAAAGAAGAGAAGCTGCGTTTTTAAAATAACCGTATCATTCGTCCAATCCTTGTTAGTTTCAAACTTCATTTCTCGGTCAATGAAACATTTCTATAAAGATTTTCTTCAAGAAATGCAGCGGATCGTGAGAGCCAATGCTCTTACAGCTCATCTCACTGATCTCTTTAAACCGCGGATCCAATTGCGAACCACCTGCAGTTCACACTCCACCGGCTAGACGTCGGAATTGCCATATTATAACGAAGCTCTTTTGCTTTACAAGACTTATATTCAAAGTAGTATATGAACTTGACTACGTCAGAAACAGTAGAGTATACTTATGACTTTGGGTTTGAGCTTAGTGGCTTATGTTTCTCGAATTTTTGTATCACATGTTTGTTTTTTTGGTTACGCTCTCTGAAATTTTTTATAACCTTTTTTTGCACGGTAGCGCTCAGAAACTTGAGCTTATGACATAAGTCTGTAATATATTATGCTATTTACAAGATTTAGATTTGATTCCACTCGAAATAAATATTTTTTTGATCTAATCGATTTCAACACATTCGAGGTAAGGAGTGTTAGAGTTTGATGTTACCACCATATCTATCTTTATTCAGCTTTTATAAGATTCTTACCTTAGTACGGAACCACAGGTTTTATCGCAGACGTCACACTTGGCAGCCACGGGCAGGTTCCCCTCCAGCCACTGATGAGGCATTATGATGTTCTGCAACAAGCAAAATAATAGTCATGTAATTTTATAATAATCGGTGTTGTAGCCGTGGGCTTCGTTACGATGTTTTCCTTCACTGTTTAAAGCTCGTGGTAAGCGCATATAAACTTTTTATTTAGTTAGTTTCAGATAGTAAACCATCAGTTTATTCTGATAGTAAAGCATCAGTTAATCGGTGCTTAGAGTTTAAGCTGTAGCTTCGACTACGGCACACGAGTCATTTATTGACGACCACTGTGGCGCAGTTGGGTGAACGCCCGGCTGAGACGCGGAGGTCGCGAGTTCGATTCCCGCTACGGGACAAATGTTTGTATGTTCTGCAAATATTTGTTCCGTGTCTGGGTGTTTCCTATCTATAATATGTATGTATTTACAAAAAAAAATGTATCTAAGTATTATATCAGTTATCTGGTTACCATAACACAAGCATTAAGTTGCTTAGCTTGGGACTAGATGACGCTGCGTGGAATGTCCAAAGATATTTTTATTTATTCGAAGTCAAATAGCTCATTAAGAAGTTTCCGGGCGTGAAGTAGTTTCTGGAATCTATTAGATTAGAGCGAGCCGGGTCCAATCAAGGTTCAATCGATTTCGACATGTATTTAAACGTGTTTAATGCATATTATTCCGTGAAGATCTTTGCTCTTAATTTTAATCTCTCATTGTTTTATTATTATTTTGGGTGATGCAAAAAGTAGTATTCTCCAAATTCACCAATTCAAATATTTCATGAGACCCACATTTTATTCATGTAAGTCTATTGAATGATTTATTCTTATTTTATTTATATTCTTCTTCAGGGTATCAAAATAATTATCATGTAAAAGTTAGTAGTAGCAAAATTATTTGTTTATTCATTTCTCAAAGGTAAAAACAGCTTTTACAATTTCAAGTAGAGTTTAGTTCGAATATTACACGAAGCTCAACTCCTAACTATTTTAGTCCGACAAATCTAACGAACCAAAGCAGAAATCCGGAATCCACTCTCTTTTATTTTCAGTTCAACCTGGATCGGATTTTACTAAAAAGATTCAATTGAAATCTCTAAAAGTTCCACTAACTCTTGATAACGTGATGTAACAGTAAGTGCTTACAGATGTATCTAGAGATGGTAGATCTTTTGAACATGCTCAACTCTTTTCTACACTAATAATATTATAAAGAGGTAAAATTTGTTTGTTTGACGGAGGTAATCTCCGAAACTACTGGACCGATTTCAAAAATTCTTTCACGGGTGTGTAGAATGGATTGTCCGGGAGGTTATAGGCTATTTTATCCCGGTAGCTCCATCAGTACACCCGTGCGAAGCCGGGACGTGCTACTAGTTACATGCAAAGGCATTAATAATGCGTCCGAATATACATTTGGCATACTATGCCTTATTTAAAATTATAAGTTACCCTTGCTCTCTCTAATATATTACGATGGCAGTTCGAATCTCGCAAGAAACAGTCAACCTTATCGATAATTAGATTTCCCAGAAACTTTGGTCAAATTTGTTAGACTACTTTCTTCGCCGACTGTACATCCGACGTTCACTTCCAAACATCCCAGTGAGGTTCCACAGCGAGAGGAAATGCTTCAACTTTTCACATTCCCAAAATATCTTGCTTTGATACACAAGTTTTACAAGATAAGTTACATTTGAGGTATTTCGAACTTTGACCTATGCTGTGGAATTGCAGGTGTATTATTGAGGAAAAGTTATTTGTTTTCGTGATTTAAACAGAAACAAGGCGTTGCAAGGTCAGGTCAAAAGGCCATCTCTTTTGTAATTTTCAGGCATTCAAGTTTTTTTGAAGGGACGTTTAATGAATAAATTGTAATATATAATAAACATACGAATACATATTTAATATTATATATATTGTCACCTTCAATGTTTATTGAAAATGTCCATTCAATACATCGGTGAAAGAATTTTTGAAATCGGATAAGTAGTTTCGGAGATTACCCTCTACAAACAAACAAGCAAACCAACTTTACTTCTTTATTATATTACTATACTAGTATTATAAAGAGGTACTGTTGGTTTATTTGTTTGTTCGACGGAGGAATCAAATGAGCCGATTTCAAAAGTTCTTTCAGCGATGTTTTGAATGGACTGTCGCAATGGTTATAGGCCATATTTTGTCCCCATAGTTTTATTTATACACCCGTGTAAACCCGGGACGTGCTGCTAGTAGTTTTTATAAAAGAAGCATGACTCTTCTCACATTCGTTCCTTAAAACCGTGAAACAATGCCGGCACGTACTCATAAAATATTCATTGCACAGCCATGTTAGTATCTCTCACTCGTCACGAATTTTATTCGATTCACTCCTCAATTTTGACCTCTGTTCTCGTACTTGCATTTAAAATGGTTTTTGATGTGACTTACGATTAAAAAAGTGGCTAGATTGGACTACTATAGTAATTTAGTGGAGTAGCTAAAAATTTTGTGGCTAAACTAATCACTAAAAGCTGCATTTTTGTGGTTTGTACACATTTAGCCACTAAGTTATTTACTAATCTGCTTAATTATAAGCTTAGTTTGAAGTAGTCATAAGTGAATATAATTTAAAACCGTACAAAACCAATAACAGCATCATTCGCTATCCAACTATAAGTTCTACGCCGTAGCACACGTAGAACCTGTCGTAACTCTGCTACGATATACTACGCCGTAGCACACGTAGAACCTGTCGTAGCTCTGCTACGATCTAATCCAAAACGCCGAAACTATTCTAAACCCATTTATCATTCTATATTTTGCTATTGGAAAGACCAAAATGAACTATTTCCTTGAAATAGATTGCACTTTGCACGAATGGAATTTAAAATTGGGTTTTCTGAGGTTGCTAACCTATACGAAGTAAATATCGGAAACAGATTTCTATTTTAGGGTGGCTTTTGATTATAAATGATGCAGTTATTTAATTTTGTTGAAATAGCCTTAGCTGTTTTTGACTAGAATTCTAAATTATAGTATTCATAATTTTTTTTTTAACTTGACTAGTTCAGTGAAGTTATGGTAAAATCTAATTTTAAAGTAAATGAAAAACCGTAGTGAAAGTCAGTTAGCATGTACAGATTTGTATTTTAATTACAATCAAAATGTGTTTAGTAAACTACGAGTACTCGTAGTTAATATTAAACAATTTCCTTTTTTTTAAAAGTGAATGTATAGTCTGTCTATAAAGTCCTGACATGAATGTTTGAGGAACTAAAATTATTCGTGTATCTGGCAGCACCAAACAAAGGTATAACAGCTGTCGTCAGCTGTCATCGAGTGAGTTCAAGAACATATTTTCCTCTATTTTTTTATTGTTTTCTTAGTTAAACTGCAATGAAATGAAACCGAACTACGCACAAAAGTATCACAAATAAGTAAAGTAAATGAGAGTGACACGCGGGAAGTGATTTTTAAAGTTTTTTAGCAATGTTTAGCGGAATACCAAGTTGGACATATTTTGTGGGATTTGGATGATTTATATGGGCGAACAGCATGTATAACGGGTATGTAATCGTTTTATTGTTTGTTTCTAATCTGCCTGAAGTAACAAATTGACCTAAATTACGATTTGGAGACCAAAAAAGGCATTGTTTACATTGCACATTTTTACGTCAGATTGAACATCACAGTAGGTCATGTTATAGGAGACCATCTAATCTTGATACATTAAAATGGTACACAGTCTAGCTACGTTTTCTGCCTACCTAAGTATTTAAAATTTTAACTAATTGCTTTATGTTTAAAATGCTTTTGATTACTTTCAGTAATATTTTTTTTTAATTTTCAGGTAAATCAGAAAGTACCTACGGTTAGGCGAATTCAAGAATGATGGGAAGTTTGAAACTCCTGTGAAACACAGTAGGGTCGGCCAAAAAAGCAATGGACAATTTTAATATTTGTGCACTACGGCAAAAAATAAAATTCTTATAAAAATGACAATGAAATCCAATTTTGTTTCATTTGCCTTCACCTATGTATGTATGAACACTCAACAGTTTAACCTTTTAATTCAACATTATTACACAGTTAAGCACAAGATTTAAAAAATAAAACATGCCTTCTCAAATTCCCGCCTAAAAGCTGGTAGGATCTTTTACATGGAACGAACTGCAAGTATCAAAATCAGTAGTCACACTATAGGGTTGCTATATACATTTTAGCAGCGCCCTCATTTATTGTCACGTCTTTATAGACAGACTATACTAACTTTGAAAAACTGATCATGAGTCAATTGTTTTTTTCATATAAAAACGAATCAGTTTCCTTCAATAAGTATTTTATTTCCTTTCAATCTAGTAAATGGAACAGCGGGTCGTCATAGGTACATGAAATATTGAACTCAATTGCTCTAAGGCCTACTATACACTATAACAGTATTTTATTCAAGTTGCCGAACTAAGGGAGGCTCAGGTGTGTTGATGTGGGCAATTTACGCCATTTCAAACAATGTTTTATTCTTTATTGTTTGTGCATTTTTAGTCTACATTTTATGTTATGTACTTTACTTGTGTTTTTCATTGGACAGTAAGAATATCTCAAATAAACGAATTTTGAACTTTATTACATTTAATTTACTGGATCAGGTAACTAGCATCGTGTGAACCGGTCTAGAGTGAGTAATACTAGCAGAACAGGAAATTGTTATTATTTATCAAATCATTGGCTTCCCCGAGGGCCTTAGACGTCCGACATTGACCTTTGGGCCCTGAATGCGGTCAATTTATTTACTGAATGGCAAGGTCACGGTATCGTACGTAATTACTGTTGTTTAAACAGAACAATAATGATTACACGGCATTGTTTGTAAATACGGTATTCATTTAGTTCGGAATACAGAATTGAATGTGGAAAAATATTTTCTAACGTATTTTTTTCAAACATTTTGAAACTATGCTTGGAGCTATTGCTTGCCTCTCACCCAAGTATTTTAAGTTGCATAATAGTGCCACAGAAGCTTTCGTGCTCTATTTTAAAATAAGATATATTTTTACCGCTTAATATTTTTCATAAAGGTACAGTAGGCCAACAGAAGCCCTACACAGTAGCGAATGGAAAAGGGAAATGGAGGCCTTTTTATTAAGTTTTTTACTTACTCCCTCAGAGTCCTCCACGACATGCGGCCCCACAGAAGCAAGCGTGCTCCACTTGCAAGATGGCGGCGCTCGCGACGCGCACCGCTTGTGCGCCTTGAACTTGCACAGTTCGCAGGCCAGCGCGTGCGCAGTGCCGAGTGCGCCGAGCGGTTCCCGGCACACGTTGCAGAATGTTGGGCGCGCGTGTGTGGCGGCATACCTGATATATAATAGGAATTATCATTGAGTTTACTAGTGAAACAGTAAATCGAATCGGAATAAACAAAGACACAACATCTTCAGCCCCCCGATTGTCAAACTTGTATCAAATTCTTGCGACTGAAAAATAACAGTAATCCGCGAAAACAAAGGTCAAATTTTACGCTAAATGTGTAAGTTAGTACCTAAGTAACTAACATAAAATAATATTCCATAGTGCAGCGGATTACTGTTATTTTTGATTTGCAATTCGAAATCAAATTCTTTAACATCAAAATAGCTTTTTAAACGACATAATAAAATAAACCCATGGGCAAATTGAGAAACTCCTCTTTTTTAAAGACGTTTTAAATCAATCTTTTTAAGTCAATCAATTTCAAGTCGTCTTAATATCACAATTCATTTATTGAAAACACAAGGCCGACGTCATTTATAATCATATTTTCAATTTAAATTATATTTCAAATTAAGCATTTGAAGAATCATTCAACTTGATAACCGTGAGACTATTCAAATGATTTTAATTAAGGGTATTTTATTGCTATTCACTACGTGTTTTACTCTAGCTTCATCAGAGCAGGGTAGCTACTCTTGACGGCAATGACAATGGCAATGCAAAGACAACGCGATCCCGATCGAAAGAGAATTTGGTACTCTTGAAATAGTTTTGACAGGATTATATCGTCTTATAATATTGTCACAAAATCAATTAGTTCACCCAATATCCGCGAAATTCAACGCCAATGTGGCGCTACAGTCGATTTTAAGTGTGTCAAACACAAAAAATCTTTGAGATTTGAATTGGACATTGCAATTGTGCGAGTTCGTCAGACCTGCTCGCTATCAAATATTTTGCATTGTTATCAGATAAGAAATGTGAAAGTAGACAAAAATAAAAATAAAAATACCTCTAACACCTAATACTTAAGAAAAAACAACAGCAAAGTAACAATGGATCTGGTTACAAGACCTGGTCTTTGTTGTTTACAGTCCTTACAAAAGTATCGCGTTCAAGTTTTCAAGAATAGGACAAGGTTTTTCTCATATGATACAAATACAAAAGATAGAAAACAGACTTCTAACTATTAGATATATAGGTATTCTTTGTCTTTGTGACCCAGAAAGCTATTATCATGTATGGTGAAGAAGACTATTCAATTATTTCTAAGGGCTTAATTTCCGATCTTGTAAGATAACGTGAGAAGTTATTACAGTACTATAATTGAAATGTAATGTAAATAGTACTGGACCCGTAAACCACGAGGTGTCTATCTAATTCTCTTTCGGAATTAAATAAAAATCATGTTATAGTTAGACATTTTTTTTGGCATTATTTTGTCAGGACAAAAAACTTAAAAAAATTTCATCAACAAGCATAGGTACTGATCAACTGCGATCATACTTTATGTTCATATGCTCATACTTAATAATGTTTTAAACTGCAGAGTATACACTGCAGAATATGAATTTAGTATTGTTTACTTTATGTCGCTTATTTAACGCATTTATACACATCGTGTTACACTGCCAGGCAAAGGCTCTTGGCCTGGTCTTTCCAACTAACAACATAGTTCAGTCTTTTTCAATTTTAATTAATTTGTTTGACAAAAGACATGTCTCGCGCCAACTCCAAACTCCAAGCGCAAGAAGAAACACAATGCAACGTGTTTTCGGATACAAACCCTGAAGGAATCTTGCGTTTGTTCTAGTAATGGTTTGTTTGTTTTCGATGCCAAAACAAACGTAGATTCTTGGAAAAGCAACAATGAGATTGCGAAGAATAATAAAACAACGCGTAGTAATGCAAGAAATGTGAGTTAAACTTTTTATGTGTGTAATATTTTTAGATTCATTGTATTTTTAATTTGAATACAACTTCGTTCAATGAGAAGGTTATACGAGTATATCTCCCTATTTCTCGTCTTTCGTGTAATAATAGAGACGGTCTAGTTTAATTCTGTATAAGATTGTTTTCTTCCGATCTAGACTACACTATTAGTTCGCGGAAAATGTTGTTAGGTTATTGATAGGCCGGATATTGGGAACTAAATATAAATGCACCCTGTATGGTACCTTTATCCTTTCTCATAGAAATACAATATTCTCAAACAAATTTCTCATAGAAATTGAAGATTTTGTTCAATCTCGTTTAAATTAAAAACGTCTATTAACATTGAAATGGGGATAACTGTTAAGGTACAATAGACACAATACAGCCGGAAAAATGTTGTTGAAAATTTAATTACTTTTACATTCAAGAGTAACTTTAGAACTTTTAATTAAAATTTTGGCTAAAATTTTAAGGGTCGCCTCAGTCGCCTGATTTATAGATTAAAAATAAAAACTAAAATATAAAATGATATCACAAAAGCATGGTCAACAACCAATGAGCTTTTTGTTAACTTTGGTTTAAAAATAAATCAATATCCTTGGACATACTCACATCGTTATCTAGTCTCAAGCTAAGCAGAATGATTGTGTTATGGTAAAAAATAATATGATATAATATTTTTGTATTACACACATACATCACAGAAAAGCACCCAAATTAAAAAAAAGTTGACTGAATTTTAGAATAGAGTTTCCATAAAGTGTGATGCATATTTCATTATCTGACAATACTTGCGTCGGCCCGTCGGCAATTACTCGCGATTTCATTAGCAAATGAATGTAGATGTGATTATCACCGCGCCGTCGCGACACAACGGCGAGGCAATAAAACATTTTACTTTGCTAATCCAATGAAATAATATAAGACAAGTCCTTTACGTAGCCGTGATAAAATTAATGATGTTTCAAAGATTTTTAGAGTTATTTTTGGAATAATACGAGTATTACTCGTAGTACCGTTTTAAATGTTAAACCATAATTTATTGATCAAAATGAAAATAAAAATTGACACTGACTATCGCAGTTTGAAAATCGAATGCTGGTTTTCGTATCGATTAACATGGTCGCAGTATCAAAGTTTTTCATTTACAGGTAAATGAGTTAAAATGGTTTCTTTACCAGTGGTGGTCCCCCGAGGACAGCCTGGCGACCAGGTCTGCGACGTCAGCGCCCCGGTGTAGTGCCCCGCGCAGTGCCCCCGCCCACGCCTCCATCTCGTTGCGGTTTTCGGCGCAGAGGACCAGACAACGGCTTGCTGTTATCACCTGAGGAGAAATAACCACTGTTATCCTACTTCACTACATAGTATAAAACAAAGTCGCTTTCTCTGTCCCTATTCGCCGCCCCCACCGAATAAAATCGTAATCGTAAAATCCAAATTGTTCAAGAGAATTAAAAAACGGTTTTTGGTCTATAACTTTTCTGTTAGTTTACCTAGGAAGATCGTTTATATGCCAAAACATGGCTTAAAATATAACAAATAATATAATGTTACTAAAACAAATCTACAATTTACCACAACCCAGATATTTAAAGAATAAATATTACCATAAATCAATAATTTTATTTACTATTGTAAACTAACAATACCATATTATTCGTGTAAAACGTTGACATGATCTGTACAGTAATAGTCAAACGCGATAGTATTGACTGCAAAAATGCGGTATCGACTGTATCGGTCTGCATCTGTATTGTGATGTTACCATAGTATTCGGTGTAATAACAAATAATGTCAAATATAGTAAAACTGGATTACGATGTTTTTCCATGGCAAGTGAATGAAGTTTGATTATTGTAATAACGAATACCGTTTAAAATCCTAATGTATATTTCGTCGCAATTGTATTAAAAAATAAGCTTAATAGCCTGCAGCTAAGACTACGTTATACCTACCTGTATAAAAAGTAGCCTATATGTTATTATAGGTCATAAACTATATTTATTTCAAGTTTCAGCCAAATTCGTTCAGTGGTTTTCACGTGAAAGACTAACAAACATCCACACATCCACTTTTTCACCCATCTATCTATTTATGGATGTATTTTTTTTAATTGTAGCATTTTTAATATTGTTAATTAGTAAAATAGTACATTATGAAGTAAAGAGTATCTAGATTCATAATTATTTGGTCTAGTATAAAAATAATCATTGTTTTGGAACGAAAATAAAATCGTTTAGTTCAGTACTAACTTACTACAGCAATATATTGCTTAGTTGCCCGCAGCTAAATCTACGTGGTACCTACCTGTATAAAAAGTAGTTTTTATGTTATTCCAGGTCATTAACTAGATATATTCCAAGTTTCTGCCAAATTCTTTAAGTAGTTTTTGCGTGAAAGAGTAACAAACATCCAATATCTATTTTTCCATCCATCTATCTATTTATTCATGTATTTTCACAAATTGATGCATTTTTGATATTAATGATCAGTAGAAATGTATAATATTACGTAAAGAGTACCATAGCTGGGCATTAACTCGTTAATCAGTTAATCGTTAATTAACGAAGTTAACATTTTGATTAACGGATTAACTTTTAAGTTAACTTTTTAAGTTCACTAACGCAACGATATAAAAATGTAATTTTACACATATTAACGGATTAACGATTAACGTTAACTTGCGTTAATTCTTCCGAAATGTAACGCTTTAACGTTTAACAAAGCTAACTTTTTTGTAGCGGATTAACGATTAACGAAGTTAACTATTTGATTAACGGTGCCCAGCTTTGAAAAGTACCTACGATCATAATCATTCGGTCTTGTTAAAAAAAACATTGTTTTGAAAGGAAAATGCAATCTTCTATTTAAGTATCTACTTACTACATCAATTAATCCATTTCCCTACTATTATTTAATTCTGACCTTCCATATTAAGCTATTGTCTACTTGAAGTGAAGTTTAGGTGGACATTAATATTCCATCGTAGAAATGTTTCAGGTAGGTGAGTAAAGTACCTACTGCAATGACCGGTTGAGCGTGCCTAATGAATGTTGTTTAAAATAAACCATCTAGTGCAAAATGGTTGGTTTTAATATCAAGCCGTTATACAATGTATACGAATGCACACGTTTTAACTTTTAAGGATAGTGGCAAAACTTGAGCTGGAATACTATGTTAATGATCTTTTTAGGTATGAATTGAACATCTTTGTACTCCTGATGATGTTTGTGCATAATATGGGAGCATCCCTGAGGAGAGTAGGTACTTGATATGAATGTGGATGAATATAGGTATAGAGGTAGACCCAAGAAAAGATGGATGGATTGTGTGAAGGATGACATGAGTAAGAAAGGTGTGAGTGCTGACTGCTGAGAGATGACGTCTGAAAGAGGGAAGTGGAAGAAGAATACATGTTGTGCCGACCCCACATAGTGGTATAAGGGCAGAAAGATGATGATGGGAGCATCCACTTAAAAACAATTTGAGGATCTGACGAGGATCTTGAAACTTAACTATCACACTGTAGTGTATAACTACCGTATCAGGCGCTTATGTCACGAGTCAGTCATACCCCAGCCGTCATACCGGACGGTTGTGTTACAGTGCGAGTGGTAGAGCGTTGGTGAACCGGGTGTAATATAAGGCGAAAACCAATACGTTACATGTGGCCACGAGTAAAATGTGAATAACTAATTACTAGTTAAACAGAGAAATATTTAAGTGAAAAAAAGAGGTTAAGTGAGTGACACAGTTCCTTTACACCACACACTTTAGGTACTTACTTATTGGGTAAGTACCTACGTATCTATTTATTTGAGTTATTGAGCTAAAATAGTGAAAGTTTTTGTTATTTTAATTACCTACCTACTTACCTAAGTACCTGCACAGTGTTCTAATAAATTATTCGATATTTAATTTTAAAAATAGTTAAAAATCGAGAATTAATAAACCGATTTATTATTATTATTACGAGCCTGTAGCGTTCCACCGCAGGGTAAGGGCCCCCGCAGACGGCCGACTTTTTGTAGGTGGAAAAATCGGTCGAAAAATAGAACGTACTGACAACAATAGCGCAATGCACACGACCTACAAAAAGTAGGTGAGAAAAAAGTAGGTGGCATTCCGACCGACCCGACACCGACTCCGAAAGTGTAGGTCGTTTAGTGATGCGCTTTTCGGAATAAGTGATAGAGCTTACTCCGCTAGTGGACTATTTACTCCGAATTTTATCGACACCGACTCCGAAAGTGTAGGTCGTTTAGTGATGCGCTTTTCGGAATAAGTGATAGAGCTTACTCCGCTAGTGGACTATTTACTCCAAATTTTATTTGCTTAGGTACCTAGGTACACTTCTGGTAGATAAGTAGGTTCAATCATTCATAATTATAATTTATTGTTATTGGATTAATAATAATAATATTACTTACCTAACCATGCAATTTATTAAGTACTTATTGTAATTTAAAGTAATTTCAACGAATTCCGCGGGAATATCAGGTTAAAAGTAGCCTATGAATTAGCCATGTCATTAGCTACCTATATCCCATAGTATACAATCGGTTTTGTAGTTTTTTCGTGAAAGAGAAATAACCATACATCCATACTCACAAACTTTCGATAAGCAAATTATAGTAGGAATTTTTGTAGGATTAGTAGAAAGGATTATAACCAAAGTACCTCCTCCTTCCTTTGTATTGTAGGTAGGTACCATGTTGTTGAACATAGGTACTATCACACGCAAAAGTTTTTGGTTAGGTAGGTAGGTACCTACTTACATAAGAAAAGAGAGCTAGCTATACTTATCTTCCTTTGCAAATCCACCGTTATAATATTTTTCGACGTGCTGTCCCCTCACTAGCCACCTACAAAGTGACGGTCGTGTGCGTTGAAGTCGGTGGCAAAGTAGGTGACAAAATCGGTCGAAAAAGTGACCTACTTTTCCACGTACAAAAAGTCGGCCGTCTGCGGGGGCCCTTAAGGCCACGCTTCCTTTTCTCCACTCGTCTCTATTAAGAGCTAGTCCTCTCTCTCTCTCGTCTCCACTCGTCTACACTAATATTATAAAGAGGAAAACTTTGTTTGTTTGTTTGGTTGTAATAAATAGGCTCAAAAACTACTGGACCGATTTTAAAAATTCTTTCACCATTCGAAAGCTGCATTATCCACGAGTAACATAGGCTACTTTTTATCCCGATATTCCCGCGGGAACGGGGCTTACGCGGGTGAAACCGCGGGGAGCAGCTAGTCTCTAATAAACCTATTTATTAAAAAAAATATCTATGTTATTGTCAAACACCAAATATTATATCAGTGTACCTATCGTAACCTGTCATTAATTTTCAAACCATCGCGACCCTATCATCGTTATCTTGATTGCTATTTTTTGTTGTCCAAGAAGGATACAGTATTCAACATTACAATTCAAATTATCTGGTTAGATAAATCGTAAATACTTTTACAATACACAACAACTCATAGTTTTTACCCGAATAATATGGTAATGGATAGTGCCAAAATTAAAATGTTTTTTTACACCCGAATAAGATCGTAATGACAGCTTACTATATAAAGTAAGACAGTTTGGTGTCGGTATTAACCTGTTACGATGTTATTCGGGGGAAAAGGTGTTCATAGTTTCCGGCGAATAATACTTTAATAACCATTACATATTGTCTAAATCCTAAAGTACTCGTACGAATGAGCTGAAAAAAATTGACAAGGTGTAATCGGGCCTCTACAATAATTATTTCGAATAAAAGCACTTCTATCGTAATGGTCGGTTACAATGATATTCGGTGGGGGCGGCGAATTATGTATTCATTTAGAAATTTAGTACGAGGGTACTTATAACCTGGATTAACACATAGGCTATCTTTCATCTAGGGATTTCCACGGAAACGGAAACTATTCACTGCGGGTAATAAAAGTTGCAGAAAGAAGTTGCAGAAAGAAGAATACAATTTCATGTACAATCTCAAACTATGAAAGACGGGATTGCATACAAAGTATTTTGTGCTAAAATTAGGTGTAATTTTGCACATTGAGTTTCCAGTAAATGGGAGCTAAAATAGCACAAGCCAATCTTCCCTGCTGCAGCACGCTTTATCGGCCATGACATTTCAACCAAAAAGTCCGGTCTATTGAGGTTGATCAATCGAAGCGTCGGGGCCTATTTGCATACAAATAGTCGTGAAATAAGCCTCTGTGCTTATGTGATGGGTGGATAATACCTGGCACGATTATATATTTAGAAAGTTTGTTGGTTTTATGAGAGCAGAAGTATGTTTGTATTTGCGTTCCTTTGTCCCGGGATCAAATATTTCTAACACACGGGAACTAGGCGAAACTGAACATGCGACGCCGACGCGGCGATAACGACGTGTAAAATGTTCAAATAGCTCCAAAAAGATTTTTTAAACGACATCCATCTCCATACCCCTCACCATAGCTAATATAAAATATTCTAACTAGGACAAAAGCAACTAATGTCCAAATTCTATAATCAACGAACGTATGTCCGTAGGTCCATTGCCATAGCTTAACTTAACTTTGTATTCACAACATAGAATGTATGAAACTTTTAGACAGAAAGCAACTCCCAACTCTTCGATTAGTTATTTTTGTAAAGAGGTAGATTTTACAATCTCGAGTAGGTACTTATAAAACAAAGAATTTAAACAGAACCCTATTTTTTATAAAATTACTACAAATCTCGACTTAAAATAATTATGAGTTAACACGAGGGAAAATTAGAAAAAAGTATTAACCGACTTCAATTTTTAATAGTCACTTCGAGAGTAAGTCTTAAAACAAAAAAACATGTCCAAAATCAGTATTACGACGTAACCGGTGAACATAAACATAGTACGAGTATATATACATAACATGAAAATGCCTGGATTTGATTAAAAGTTTTGTTATGTTTTGGTTTTCAAGGGTTTATGTATTGTCCCATCTAGTTTTTCACTAAATATCCTTTGTGGTCGGCTCGGACCTTTGTTACCAAAGCTTTGTGCGGTTAATTAAATTCATAGCCGGCGGCGCTTGGTCAAACTACGGCCACGCGTTATTACTGCCTAATTCAATAATTAATTGGACTAGACTCTATCTAACTTGTAATAGTGCTGACCTAGTGGTACTCTCAACTTTCAAATAAAACTTTCGTAAGAGAGCAATGTCATGCACTATTGTGATTTTTGTAGATTTTATTATGGACTATCTCGGGAGAATAATTTTTTCAAACAAAAAAAAGAAATTTTTAAAGTCGGTCCAATAATGACGAAAAAATACATACAGTGAAATAAAGAACCTTCTCCATTTTTGAAGTAAAAATATGTTTAACATACGCACTGAATTTCAGCTTTATTTATAAGAGATATAAAGCATTTTTTTCTTACGATATTTTGGCTGGCAGATCAATCATTATTCCAATAAGTACGTTGTCTTTGGAGACGCCTCAAGCAGGCTATTCATCATTCGACAGTTTGAAACCCGTCAAATCCATACTAATATTACAAATCGGAAAGTGTGTGTGTCTGTTTGTCCGTCTTTCACGACAAAACGAAGCGACCAACTGACGTGATTTTTCAAGTAGGATAGTAGAAGGGATGGAGAGTGAATTTGCTTTCTCTATTTGAGGCTACTTTTTATCCCGATATTAACGAAAGGGACTTACGCGGATGAAACTGCAGGGCACAGCTAGTATCCGATAAATGAAGCTACTTTTTTGTTCGGAAAATGCTAACGATACAATGTAGCTACTTTCATCTTAAGATAATAGCAAAGTGTCTTAAGAAATTGGAACTTTATAATAGGTCTTTTAAATAAATAAATAAATATTCTTCCACACAACGTTATCTCGTTCCAAGCAATATAATGTTTGTGTTATGGTCAACAGATGACGGATATACTGCATAGATACATTATTTTGTAAAATCTCTAAGTACGACATAAAATATTTCAGTAGTTAGAGTCCAATTGCTCTTTCATACCTGTCCACAAACAAAGGGTACATTAGCCTGAATGCGAGCCCTCAACACGGCAATAACCTATACAAAGCGAGATCACGCCTCACACGTGCTTAAACACCACAAAACGGTACGTGACCCGAATAGAGCTCATTACGCACCCAAATGGCGGCTGAGCACAAAAATGTGCATAAAATGCCAGAAGTATTGTTCTATTTATGTGTATGTACGAGTATATGTATGTTATTTAAATTGGGAACTTTAGTCTATGCCCTTTAGAGCAGGGTGTCGATTCTCGACGACTTTCAAAACATGACGCGGTAAGAGATTGTTTTCTGAAATCCATCGCATTATTCGAAATAATCCTCTTCCTACTAACCTTACTCTTACTTTAAATAGTAAATGTGAAAGTTGGTGAGTATGTAACGGATGCGTAGGTGGATATTTGTTCATGCATCACGGGAGCGAAACCGCGGGCGAGTAGGCTAGTATAAAATATGAAATAACAAAACTCTAGAGTGCATTGATTGGGACATGTCATGGTGAAAACGCAGCCTTATACTGGCAAGCATTTGTCAACGTTACCGCAACTGGGTCGCGACCTTTTACAAAGTGAAAAGTTGGCAAATATACCAACAGCTCATGTCGTACAAACAAACGTAGGAATAAAAGTGATATGCATGTAGTAATGTTATAAGGAATTTGATTCGAGATTTTACAAACATGAGAAATCTAAAATCAATGAATCTGAAATGAAATCATCTGAAAAAAGTGTCGAGCAAAAGATAACTTGTTTTATAAATCGAAATTTAAGATAATTTTACATGAGTACCTGTACTGATAAAAAATATATATTTTAATAATAAAATATTGATTGGCACAGGATCGTGGCGGATGGCACAAACTGAGGGAGGCCTATACCCAGCAGTGGGTGAAGTCGGGCTGCGGATGATGATGATGATGATGAAAATATTAGTTTTACGTAAGAGTCGATACGAGTATCATACTGAACATTTGAATTAATATTTTTTAAAATTGTTTTATAATTGTCATATTTAGCCCGACTTTTCCCAACATCTAGCGCTGACATACCAGCAGTATTACTTGTCGAAGTGGCTATTTAAAGTATCTAAATACATCACATTTTGGAGAAATCTGTACAAGGCTTCTTATAATTTCCTCGTGCCCTAAATTAAGGCAGTAAAGAGGTCACATTAAAACGTCGTCACGTCAGGTAAACGTGACATGGCTTAATATATTAAACGTATATTAGCTTGATTCCAACAAAGGCGAACATAATTATAAAAGACACGATTTAACAGTATGAAACTTCTTGCCTTAGCTTTTTCGTACAATTATAGGCATTCTTACAGTATACAAAATGAACAAATAATAAAGAAACGTTATATGTACCAGACAAAATGAATCTAAATGATTAGATTTTTAATAACGAATATTGTGTTCTGATTATTTCAGTACCTACCTAGCACCATATTGACCATTGTCTTTCCTATGGATATGGTCGGGTAAGCTGAGATGCGTGGTTTAGGTGCTGGGCAAGTCTATTCCACCTCAACAATGTCCCAGGCACTACAGTGTCCCGTTTAGTATAGGCAAAGATTGCCTCCTGACGCGGTATACGAGTAAATCATCTAGTATGGATGTAAGGCCTGAGTTTTTTTTACCTAGCATCTCTCTCAGAAAATAGAAAATCGTAATTTAAAGATGATCTGCGTCCGAGAAACCCGTTGTAAGTGCGTATAAAGTTTTGTTGGCAGCAAATACAAATGGAAGCCAATTAACTTTGCGCGAGATCTAATTCGGGTCTACTACTAGTATATAGGACGAAGTTAAAGTAGTAAAGTCCGTTTTATTTTACTTTGCATCGTTTTGAGCATAAATCCTTGTTTGAAAGTTGAGAGTGCTCGGTCGACTGTATTCCCAAGTTGTGACTAATTGCCGAGGGCCAGAGCTCAGCTCTCGTCAGCGAGTTGAGAACTCGAAAACTACCCTTAATTGTTTTACGTGGTAGAACTTAAAAGTCCAGCAAAAAGACCTAAAAGTCTAAATGACGATGAAAAGTGGGGTAACTGTAAATAGTAAAGTTTTAAATAGTCCTCAGCTATTTTCGCGGAGGATTTAGTGAGTTGAGATTTAGGAGCCTAGTCTATGGTTGAATAGTGGCAAAGAGTTGTATCTAAAAGTTTAATTTTCCTGTATTGTATACCTACACTGACTCAAGTACTAATAACGTTCAAAATTGGCAGAGCTTTAACCACTGAACAGAACTTTAATGACTAATTATTACCAGAACGTTTTCACCACCCTAACAGCTTAATATGAATTGTCTTGTAAGAACGGATTAACATTTTACCTATACTCGTATAAAGATTACATGAGTAGTAATTATTTTAGACAAATAACTAATAAAAATGGGTGTTAACTTCAGCAGAATGTGGGCATTTATGTATATTTTTAATTTCATGTAATTTTTACTTCAGACATTAAATTATTTCATGAACTTATTTCCTTTCTTTTACAAAGTAAATTATAGCATTGCGTGCAATAACACACTCCGCGCCTAAAGCCGGTATTTGAAATAAACCTGAGACCCGCAAGTTTATCCTAACATATGGGTTTGTGGCAGGGGTCCAAATCCTGAATGACATAATCTGAGCGTCACACGTTTCCGAAGCGAAACGCAATGACTACGTCCTTTCAGAGCCCAGCGAGGTTGAACTGTATAAGCAAACACTTAGCACTATCGAAACGCAAGATGAAAATACTAATGAAAACTGAAATTACATCGTTATGTAATTACATTCGAAGAATAATGATAATTATGCCTTGTAATATTTTTGTTGAATTTCATTTAATTTGCGAGAGTGTACATTATGTATAAAATCCCTCCATCCGCTGCATAGTTGCCGTCTCGTGGAAATACCTGGATTAAAAGTAGCCTATGTGTTAATCCAGGTAAGTCTATGTGTTATAAGCTATCCTGGTACCAAATTTCATTTAAATTAGTTCAATAGTTTTCGCGTGAAAGAGTTCTAAAGACATATCCATCTATCCATAGTTACAAAGTTTCGCATTTATAATATTTAGGAAATTGGATATACAGTACCGACCACTGAACCATGCTATGTACTGTAGCTTGACCCTTATAACCTTTTCGTTATTTTGGTTCAAATATACTGATAAACCGAGTTTCCGCCGACCGAAATATAGGCACCGTATATCAGTTCATCCGACCCGAATGTTTTCGACAGGTGATTTCAGATGACTTGTGTTAAAATAAGATATTACTGGTTTAAGTATATGATTTTGTGTTAGAGAAATGGTTGTTGCAAAATTAAGTATTTGTTTCATGAGAAGAAAGAAAGAAAAATGCGTTTTTTTCTGTAAGACCTCACGGAGCACTTATAAATGTGCAGTCTTATTAAGCTAGGTGACTCTATTGCCGGTGACTCTGTTTCAACTCAAAAAAAAATGGCACTATAAAAAAAGTGGAATATTGATGGTGGTGATTCGGGTACCCCAAGGGGTGTTCTGTCTTTCGCTTCTGGACTTTCGCTTGACATTATTTTTGGGACACCCTGTTTATTCCTGGTGTTGACGTTTTATTGGCGTGAATAAAATAAATCAGCAACAAATGCCTTGAAAGTGTTGTGGTGGCGAATATCCATTAGCGCGATTGAAACACACCCCTCTCGCTTTGAAATATCATTAAACAGAAATCATTATCTATATTTAAAAATACTGTGTTAAAGGGGTTGTTTGTACAAACTTGACGACCTCTGTGGCGCAGTGGCTCGCCTGAGACGCGGAGGTTACGGGTTCTACGAGACAAATTCTCACGCGTACCTCATCTCGAACATTGAATTCACTCCGTTTTTATTCGGGCTATTTTTTTGTGTTTGATTTTTGCGGCGTCACTTAGCGGCGTTAAATCATTATCATGAGCCTTTGAGTCTATTTTAGACGATGTAACTAGTGCCAGTTTGATTATACTCGTATAAACTTAAAAATAGAAATGTTAATTAAACAGACAGACATCCAAGCTTTTCATATTTAAAGCTTGAATGTGAAAATTTTATTCACCAAAACATTTTCATCATTTCAAAGAAAAAAATATGGCTGTTCAGAAATAGCATAACATGAAATATTAAAGTGGGGCGGGCAACCCGGCAATCTAAGGCCCGGCGCCCATTATCGGCATCGGCAAGGAAAAGGATCCTTCGGCATCCTACATGCAAGCGCACACTATCGGCAATTATGCTTTGGCATGCTGCAACGTGCTTAGGGATGACGAGGCGTCCTTAAGGATGCCGCACCGTCCTGTAGCTTGCCGAAGCGTCACAATATCGTATTTAAGCTATCTCCCGAGTGTTGCCTCGGCACCGGCGGCGTACCGAAGGATGCCGAAGCATCCCGAAGCATTCTCAAGGCTGCCGATACAGCAGCCTCAAGCATACCGAAGCGGTATTTTTGTTATTACGACCACATATCACAGAAATTTCTACTTTATTGCCATTATGTTATAGTATACTAGCAGCACGTCCCGGCTTTGCACGGGTGTACTAATAACGCTCCCGAGACAAAATAGATGGCGCTAGTATAAATGACCCGATTCTAGATCGCGCTGACGAAAACGCGCGGCGTAGAATGACCTCCCTATACAATCAAACCGACATTACCTCTTTATAATATTAGTATAGATTGATATTTGCCACCTAAAATCCTCAGTCATGCCGATGCCGATAATGGGCGCCGGGCCTAATTGGTTGCGGACTGCGTATTGTGCTTTATGCAAACCAGCGCAGTCCGGGCAACTCTTGGGTCGGATCGGAATAAAACCCTTTTAGTAACTTAGCCGTGATTAAGCTTAACCCTACTTATAGGGTTCAGTAACCGAAGGTGTGATATTACGCCATGTGCATAGGCATGTTGTAAATGCGTAAAGAAACTTAATCCGATGATAGGCTTATTAAAACAATGTGAGGCAATTAAAAAGGTTGTTTTAGTATTAAATACCTGAAAGCTGTTATTAGCGTTGTTGATGCTGCACTCAGCGAAGGTCGCGTCTTCTAGCTCAAACTCATCCCAAAGCTGGCTCTGAAACAATCAAATAAAATAATCAGATAATATAATAAATATATAGATACATATATAAATTTCTGCACTGACAAACATTATTATGTTTGTCTAGCTAGGTGCACTTAATTCCTAACTTCCACAAGCGAATGTGCCACCGGTCACTTGCCGCCTTTATCATGCTTTAGTTTGTTCTTATTTTCCTCATACTGACCAAAATTGAAACCCTCGGTAGTGCGTAAGTCTGTAATTAATTTTGATAATTTTTTTAAACAAAATAACACACCTCAATTCGAAATACATTTTCATTTTCTCTAGACCGTTTAGAACG
The DNA here is from genome assembly GCA_947086425.1 of Xanthorhoe spadicearia. Lineage (NCBI taxonomy): Eukaryota > Metazoa > Arthropoda > Insecta > Lepidoptera > Geometridae > Xanthorhoe > Xanthorhoe spadicearia. The sequence goes on along the minus strand of OX352198.1, from coordinate 1,725,266 downwards.
TCTCCCTTAAAACTGTCCTAAAAGTTTATATTCCATTAAAAAGTTACGAGATGCAGTTACGTCTCTTTCTCCCCAAAAGAGTTCGTTTCAAACTAATTAAGTACATTTTAATTGGTCCCAGCTGAAAATGGCTGAAACTGGCGTTTTTAAAATAAAAGATGGTGCTTGCTTCACGCTAGGAACGGCAGAGTTGCCACTTGACCCACGCTTTGCGATGTCATTTTCTTTTACAGCCTTTTTGTATGAAACCTTTGGCATACTCAAGATATTCTTCAGGTAAAGGAGGTTTGTAATTGTGCTTTGTATTGTAAAGCGCTATTAAATCATTTTTTTAAATATTTAAATATCTGTCAATGAGATGAAACTTAAATAAACCACATTGAGTTTATTCAACTAGGAATCATAGAAGTGTTTTGGAACATTTTAATTCACTTCTATTACATTAAAACAAGAGAGCCGCAAGCTAAAACGAGAAATGAAACATGAAAAAATTCAATTTAGCCAAAATTACCTTTTCTTTATTACATCCACGTTAAACAATGTCTTAGTAAAACTTGTATTCGAGCTTTGAGAAAAACTCAAGGAAAGTTGGGTAAGTATTATTAATGCCGTAACAGGAGTTTAATCCCCAAAGGTTGGAGAAATGTTATGGTAAGTACCTATATAATAATTATTTCATACTTTTGTAATACAAAGTAATTAGGTAATACAATATTCCCTTTCAAGTTTGTTTCAATGCTGGCTCGTTTTTTTGGAGAATTTATCTAGTACTGAAGTACAGGTAACATAATTAATTATCCGTTTCAATTTTCAAAGCTCTGTCACAGAAGAGTGAACACTCTGTCCCACCTGAGGCTATATCGGCTAAAAAGTCAAGGACAAATTCTATTCTGGTTGGCTCTTGAAGCACAAATTAAAATATCAATGACCAAATAGATAATGGTGACATCAAAACTAATGCTGTATTTTGTCTCTTCGTCTACGAAACACGAGCTTCGTCACCGATTAAAAATATCAATGACCAAATAGATAATGGTGGTGACATCAAAACTAAGGCTGTATTTTGTCTCTTCGTCTACGAAACACGAGCTTAATCACCGACTACGAACTAACATAATTCACTTACAAAAATATCGTCAAGTAAATCTTTGAATGAAAATACTACTAACCATAATATAACATTTAAAATAAATAGACTTACCTACTGGCTCTTGGTAGAGACGAGTGGAAGGAAGGAAGGGAGGCCTTTGCCATGCAGTGGGACGCTACAGGCTCGTAATAATAATAATAATAATAATAATAGACTTACCTACCCCATTCATTTAAAGAGTCAAGGTTACTCCATTAAACGCCTAAATTGTCAGTTTGTTTTCTCTTTAGGCAATGTTCGTAGTATCAACAGCCATTGTGTTTGCTGTCAAAACTTCACCTTGGTGTGGTGACATGTTGATTTTACTTAGAACCATGTACAGGTTGACTCAAATAAGAAGATACTAGAGAATGTCCAACTTTCACAATATGTATCACTGTCACGCAATTGTTACGAAAACTCTTGACTTTGATTTATATTTTGTTATTACAAACCAGAATTATTATATTCAAGACTGGCAGCACGTCCCAGCTTTGCACGGGTATACTAATGAAACTACCGGGATAAAATATAGCCTAAACCATCCCGACAGTCTATTCTACATATGGGTGAAATATTTTTTGAAATCGGCTGAGTAATATCATCATCATTTTCCTGCCCTTATCCTTTAGTAATATAATTTTTTTATTTTGCCACACTTAGTTCATTTGTTTTACGAATTCTCATGTAGTTCTTTTTATCGTAGGAACATTTAGTTTATCTATGCGAATGGTGGATACTCATTTTGAGAAAGTAACGATTGTGATCTTTGCCGACGTTACCTCAAAGTTGTTTTTACTGTAAGTCGATGCGACCGCTTACGTCCAACTTGCTGCAAATGTTTGTGTAGCCTGATGGGGGTTGTGCGTGACACTAGAGATCCACGTTTCATAATATAAACGAGCAACAATTGGCAATTCTGGGCAATTAAATCGGTGGTCAAAGGTTCGCTTCGTTGTTTTGCTGTCACGATTAAATATGGGTATATGTAAATAGAAATAGTTATTTAAGTAATTGTTGTTTTTCTTATTCTTGTATATTTTTTGTTAGTTTTTATATAACTTTAACACATTATCGCCATTTGAACTTTATTGAATCCTTTCTTCGAAGATGAAACTCAAATTAATAATAAGGCATAATTAGTAGTTGCTACAGTTTCTCTATTTTCAAAAAATATAATTATTGAATAGATCACTTTCGATCGCCCGTATGTACCACATAAATGAAATTAGAAGCAAACACAAATGTCAAACTTTTGTAAAAGCCGTCATTTTGACATTATTACTGGGAGGTTTTATTATAGAGGGTGTCTCTTTTAGGGCAGACGTTGGGGTTGATATCGCGATGTTCTAGTTTTGTTCATTATTTTATCAAAATTCTCTACAAACTGTTACTTACTTAAACATTTACATCTTCACTAGATGATTTTAAACAGTGTCAGCCTGCGATGACTATCACGATGCATCGTTTTCGATTAGTAGAGTAGTGGGGCTGCTCCGCCTCGAGCGATTCATAGGACAGGGCTATAAAAATCGTATGAATAAACTAATTCACACCTAATTTTGGACCAGAGGAAAGAGGTCAGTATACCAGACAGTGCCCACCGCACCGAACCTGCTCAAATATGCACATACCTATACCTCCGACCGAGTTGAATAGGTAAGTGGCGGGGTAGCTCATAATTAAACCGTGGTAACTGTGTCAGGTCGAATGTGTTTTCTGTGAATATGACCTTGGGAAATGACCAGGATAATTTGGTTGGACATTATAAAGTTCTTACTATAATTGGTATGCATGAACTACCAATTATAGATAGAAAAGTAAACGAAAACTGGTTTGTGAAATGTCGCAAGGATATTTAATTCATTACTGAATATCTCTGATCTAAAAGCACCTTTATCCAGCTAAGTAGAGTCTTTAGGCGCTTACGTCCCTTTTTCCATATTCATTAGAAAGTACGAATGAGTTGTTACTGTGTTTTTTTCATTGTTCCCAATAAAATAAAATATAACTTTTACTGCAAGAAGTTGAAAAGATTCATCCCAAGGTATGCACAGTATGCACAAAGGGCTTAGGTATCTCGGTATAACCGCGCAGGTTAATCCCAACATTATTCAAAGCTCCATAAAGCTAGAAAATGCTCTCCGCAAACTTCTATGAAATATGACGGAGCATTTGTATTCGCTGAATTTACAGTTACAGCGCGACGTGAATACTTTACCTAAATAAAGTTAGGGTCTAGGTAAATCTGTGACGCAGCAGGGATCGAATCCGCGACCTCCGCGTCTCAGCCGGGCCTTCGCCCACTGCGCCACAGAGGTCGTCAAATATGTAATGTATTTAAAAAAAAAGCATATAAGTATTATATCAGTCATCTGGTTACCATAACACACACATTAAATAGTTGATTGAACAAAGAAAAAAAATATTATCATGGCTGTATCCTAGGAGCGGTAGACATTTCCTTCAGATCTTTATGATTTTCTTTAGATCTTTTGAATTAAGTCTAATGGGGTAGAGGTATGTCCAAATACATATTTGGTACATGCTCACTTTTTGCAGAAGTTAACTTTCCATACGTGACAGGTTGCAAGCCCATCGACGCTGCTAGAAAGCTAACTGGTTTCCTCACGATGTTTTAACAATGAATAACAAAGGAAGATCTCCGAAATTACTCGGATTTTCAAAATTCTTGACCGATGTGTAGAATGAACTGTTAATAGGCTATATTTTATCCCGACAGTTTCATTAGTATGCCCGTGCAAAGCCGGAACGTGCTACTAGTTATTTATAAAGCTTAATTGAAGAACTACCCTTAAAACCGCTCCTAAGAGAGTCCTCAAAGTTACATCCACCCGTAATATTTTACGCCTAATGCCCGCTTAAGCTGGGGTACTCCTGATTATTTAAATACCTGTGTTAAACATGATATTAGGTGTACTGGGTGAAAATAAACTACTTACTTAAGAAAATAAAATTTTAGACTCTGGTTTTTTGAAAAAGATTTATTCATTGGAACATATTTTTTTCTTTAAGACAGTATGGTTATGGTTGTTTGCAAATCTATTTGAAGAGTCATTTTGTGAGTATAGAAACTAAACGAATGGCATTACATAACTATATAAAAACTATTAGGATCAGTTAAGCCACTTAAGGCTCGTTACTAACGATCTATAGGCAGCTCAATTAATCCAAACCACTGCCAGCCGGAAGCATGCAGCAAGGGTCAGTGGCCCCATTGCCGCACTGAACGGCAGTGTCAATCCTAATAGGATCTTATTTTTTCTGTCTTTACAAGATAGAAAATAACGTAAAATTATAAGTAAGGAAGCAGTAAGTTTATCTACGGATCACACTTTACCTCTACTTGATCATACTTGTGTCTACTTTAAATATTACTGCTCTTAAGGTTTTGTCTTTCAACCTTTAACCTTTGGGTTATTTATTTTTAATCCAACATGCGAATACTCTCGGAAAAACGTGTACAACGTTTTTGTTTTTAATTATGTTTGTTTTCTGCAAACTAGGCGTTTTAAGCGGTTCCATTGAATATATTTAACGTGTAATCTGATTTTTACCTCATTATAAAACAGGAACAATAATAGATTATACTTTGCACAGTAATAAATTATACTTTGTTCTATTTTCTATCTAAAGTTACGCAATAAACTTACTCCGCTTGCTATTACATATTATATACATTAAAGCATTGTCCCTACATTTTTCAGAAGTTAACTTTCCATACGTGCTTCTACAAAAACTAACGATCGATTAGCACAAAGTTTCACCTTTAAAAAAACTACATTCCATTTGATATCGTAAAAAACAGCCCTGCTGTTTTTAAAATACTCGTAAAAATACTGCTGTATGTTCCCAGTACCAAAAGTTTAACACTAAACCAATATCAATATTTACTTTTACAATATCAATACAACAGTCGAAAGATTTAGCTTACTACAATAATTCCACACACGAAACTATGTAAACTACGATTAAAAACGAACAACATCAATTGTAATTCCCCGCACGGCTACAATTTCAGTAATAGTGACCTTGGCACAGAGTAGACAGTACCTTGAAATGTCGTAATGTACAAGATATAAGCGACCGCCGGCAATGAATGCAATTAGGCGATTGAAAGAAATAAAATAGAAAAATAAATAAATATCCTTGGACATTCCACACAGCGTCATCTAGTCCCAAGCTAAGCAAATTGAAAGAAAGATAATAATTGTGTTTATTTCTGTAGGACCTCAAGGATCACTTTATAAGCTAGTTGATTCTATTGCTTATTCCAACGCAACTCTCTACACCAACGAAATAATCAGGCAAGCACAGTTGGTGGTTAAGCAAGTGTCCTACCATCTTTATTCTGTGGTCCTACTAAAAATGTAAAGTCTAACTTGTACCACGGATGTGTAACTTTAAATACGCAGGGCGATACGCAGTCACGTTCCACATTCTATAAGTTGTTTGTTCCACAACTTGATGCAAAATATAGTAAGGACTTTATTGGGAGCCCACACACGTCTACAAACTCATAGTAGCCTTGGCATTGAGTAGACAGTTCAACCTTCGTAAGCCTTAGTCTAATGGCACGGTATAGGTGATAAGCAGTAAGCGATTAAGGTCGCTTACAAAAATGGTAGAATAATCCGGTACTGACCGGTTGTACCGAGATCTCTACTTATACCGTATATTGATTATTTAACAGATATGATGGTGTCATACAGTCTAACTGGTTTTACCACCGGTTTAATCTTGCTTTTGAAACTATTCTAAATGGTGGTATTTTGCATAATGATTATTGTTTTTTACATGAGTACGTACAAGTACATACATTAAACCGACGAGCTTGTATGAGAGTGAATAAGGTGAAACAGATGGACAGGAAAGTAAAGTAAGTAGAAATTTGTATCCTCTGCCCAACTCCCATCATAAACGGGATGGAAATGGAACTGGGAAAAGGAATGCTCTTACTGAAATTAAAATTATTGACAGAGTAGTTTTACGAATAATTATTCATAATACTCGTAAAAACTTACAACCTTATTTTTGATCCAAAAGTTAAAAAGATTTTAAAAGATTGCTTTAAGTTACCAAACCCGCATTTAATATATTACTAAAATATATTACGTCATAAATTCGATTCTGAAACAACAGAGTCAAGGCTGCAATGCAAATGCTAAAGACAAATGTGGCACAAAAACATAACATTGTGCTTTACAAACCACAACTTAGAATAACATATGGAAAGGTTGAAGCGGCTTAGTTTCAACTTGAGTAAACTTTATGACGACGACGTAGACTGAAAGTACCTACACTTAAGATACACACAATAACATACACAAGTGGCAAAACTAAAAAACATAGTGAAAACCGACTTCAAGGGAAGAACTTACAGAAAAATTTCACGCTTGAGGTGAATTTTTATTTTTAACTCCTCGTGAGGTCTCCTCCTCGGGTGATCACTTACACCTTGGGAACAAAAAAATTCAAAAACGTTCCAATATCGACGTACTAATCGGATACTTACATAATAATAAAAAATATATCCTTTTATTAAGTTAATAATAAAAAACAATCTGAATCACCACATTATCTCATATCTTTTTGATTATTCCATTATTAACTTCAAGGTTTTACAAGCATTTATTAACCAACTCATTCTTTCAGATCTAGGTCTCCACCATTAACCCAGTAGCACTCCCTTTGCCACAACAAAGCCTGTAACAGACAGTGCTCTATAAATCACTTCGCCGCGCCATATTTTCCCTAATTTTAGTTGCGGCTTACAAAACAATTTGTCTTTGCGTCCGGCCGCGCCTGTCCTTCTTTTATTCATAACATTTAGGGCCAAGTTTAAGCGAAATACACTGCAATATGTAAGGGGTAGGAAGATAAAATATACCAGGATGTTTATTCTCTACGACTTTCAAAGACACGGTGAGGCCAGGCCCACATACTCTATTGCTGCTTGATAGGCAGTCAACGCGTTAATAATGTACCTAAATATTCATAATTTGATTATATCAGTAGACTTTTAAAGCTCAAAATACCTAGCTGTTAAATCTTATTATCAAATCCCTTATTTAAACAGCTGTGTTCTCAAATCATTTGCCTGAGTGAAGTCCTGTCACAAAGTCTTAGTCTCAATACAAACATCTCGAGCAAACAGCCACACCTGTCTGGCTAGAACACAGCCAGCTGTTTCATATTTGCATACAAATCAAAGCTCCGGGTAGAAGACTAAACATGGCGGCAGAAGTTTATTGTGGAGGCAGATGGGTATATAGATTTTGATTAGACATGTAGTAATATTACTTTTTAAAAATTCAGTTCATTTAATCACAATTCAGTTTGTTTTTAACTTATATCAAAAAAAGGTTCCAGGAGGCTACCGTATTGACGTATTATTAAACAATTAAGTTGAGGTTCTGACTGTCAAAAGTTTACGTCAACGCCTTAGCTTATGTCAAAAGCAGTTCACAATAGGACCTAAACTGAATCGCTTTTAACGGTCATATTGAGCCGCCAGGACATAATTAAACCAATAGCAGTTTTGTTTCTATTTATCTACTCAGCCTGTAACACCCACTGCTGGATAAAGTCCTCTTCTCTACTCTCTCTACTCTTCTCACGCCACTCTTGGCGGTGTTGTGTCATGTTTTAGTACTGATTGTCAATTTCATTTTCCAATTTCAATACATATTTCAAAGAAAATCGAAAGAACTCCTTTCGATTGTGACCTACATATTCGTAGCTTCATGTTTATTTTATTTTATGATGAGAAAAATATATTAAAAATATTACAGCAATTTTGCTTCTAGGCAAAATTTTCAAGAAAATGTTTCTTTATTGTTTTCAGTAAGTATGAAATTTTATCAGTGTATGATAAAATGGGTTTTTAGAAATAAATTTAGTTGCAAATAAAAAGTTTAGATGTTATGTCAACAATAAAAACTTACGAAGCTTAGATAATAAACCAGAGAATAAAAAGCATAAAGAGAAAAAAGAAAATTCCTACATTTTAACGGTCTATCTTTTAAAAACTTTAAGTAGTCTCTAAATCATTTTTAGGCCGTAAAACTCCAGAGATCCCATCCTATAAGTAAATTATTTTACTCAAAACCTTTGAATAAATAAACCATAAAATGAGTCAAACGAAAACCGTTCAAAATATTGATAATAAAATCCCGCGAGTGTCATCGCAAAAACTCGTATCAAAAGATTTCACGGTACCTACACCCGTGTGAACTGCCTCCCTAGTCAACTACATTTCGACAATCGTTCTAAAACGAAAACTACCAATCGACATTTAAAAAAACATTGAGTGAGTTTATGGCATATTTTGAGCGACATCGAAATGTAATTTTGTAATAAATAAGTTTTTGTTATGTTTTTTTAGGATGTCAACATTTTAAGCTATTGCATAGCTTCTATCGCCTTGAGCGTACAGACCGAATCTATAAATTCCGTAACGAAAATACCCTAACGCTTGTCTCTTTAGTTCAGCAACTCGCCTCTATGCGGCATGCAATAGCTTTAACGCGGCACACATCTTTATTTTAATTTAAAACTTGAGCGATCTTAATTATTATTATAGAAAAATAATACATAGGAATACCTACGAAGCGTTTGTCACTTTTCTACTGGCCCTGCCAACGTAAAATCAATCCTAAGTAAACATGACGCTTTCAAATATCACCTACAAAATTCTTAAATGTTTGCGAAACAAGCATGAATATAAAGTGTCGATTGTGGCCCAGTTTTAGGGTTTCGAAAGAGAAAAAAATGGACTCTTTTGTGACCAATACAGGGAAAGCTGATAATGCTAACTTTTATCGAGGTGTTTCCCACTTCGCCACGGGTTGTTCTAAAAACCACGGGCCATCCGCGGGTTGTTCTATCTAAACGAACTATCCTACTTCCTACTACGTGTGTGAAAGGAGTGAGTACTGAGATGACGAGCGATAGAGGGAAATGGAGGAAGGAAACATGTTGTGCCGACCCCACTTAGTGGGATAAGGGCAGGGAGAATGAATGAATGAGACATTATTGTAACCTGACTGAATAAATAAGCTTAGCGTTTCAAAAATTGTTAAAAATAATTGTGGTTCTTGACCATCTAAAGTAAACAACAAACTAATTAAAGTTCCACAAAGAACAAAGTCCCAGTTTCTTGAAGAAAAATTCTGAAAAAGAAAAGTAATTTAAATAAAGGTAATGCAGGATTAAAATTAGCTAAGGTTGTAATTTTATTTCTACCCGACCGACGGCAAAATGGGGTATTGTTTTCGTGGAATAAATTACCTACTTTGCTCAATGGGTTTCTATTGCTGACTGCTTTCGTAAAGTTAAGTAATGAAAGACTTCTAAATGTTTGAAATAATGGGATAGAATATTTTGGAAAAATAGTCAGAGAGTAATAGACTACCTAGTTAAAAATGCTCATTTTTAACCGATTTTAAAAAAGAAGGAGTTTTTATGTTAACCGATTATTTCTTCAAATGTGAACCGTTTTTTTTGTCAAAGAGCATAGGTAGTGTAGTGGTACTCCTGATGTAGTGGCCCCTTTACGTATGGGACCACTTCGGAAGTGTAATCTTTCAACCAAAAAAAGAATTTACATATCTGTACACTAGACGGAGTAATTGGTAAACATGCATTAAAAAAAATACGTTCAGTGGAACATAATATGATAGAACCTCGAACCTATTTTGGATGAATAAAAATACATTTCTTAAACCATTTATCGTATCAGATGAATCAGATAGACGATTTATCAGAACTGTCAAATTCAGAAGAATTTGACAGTTCTGATAAATCGTCTCCCGTCATCCGCCAAGAACAGCGATAGCGTTTCAATTTCCGCATAAAAACTGCGAGTGCTTTTTGACCGACTTCAAAAAAGAGGAGGTATGCATTTATCAAAGATGTTTCTGTCCCTTTCATAACGATCGAAATAAAAAGGACGGCATAATCTTTAGTTAGTTAAGTTTAAGTTTTGGCGACTTCAGAATCGCCACTAATGACAGTATTATCATCATTATTTTTGAGTTTTTAGATTGTTTGTCTTTATTTTTGGTCTGTCAAAATTATCATGACATACATTTGATGCTGGGCTGGTTTATAGTACTATCCGAAGTTCAACGATGAAGGAAACTTCATAACGATGAACTTCTGATCGAAAGCAGAGGCACTCTCCGCCTACATAGGTAGATAAGTTTTTTATATAATTTAATCAAAAATAAGTTTATGTGGCAGACTGTACGCTTCGCGTTAAATTGCACAGTTCGTTTCATACAAAATTGTCGTAAAATACTAAAATTCTATCGCGCAATACGTGCTCGCGTTATCTTTTAGAACTAGAGTTGGGAAACTTCTAAATAATGTTATCGATAAAAAAATATGTTTGTAATTAGTTATTTTGTGTTAGGTACATTGTTTTTTTTATTATGTCACAAAATAAATTTAATTCTATTCCATTCTATTAGTAAAAAAACACTACATACAGAACAATAGAATAAAAGTCACGTACCACATTAAAACTCAAACTACAAATTACGAGGTCAAGCACTAGCTACGCCGTAGCAAAGTCAGATTTGTGTAGCATGCTACGCGCGTAGAACTTTCACATTGAACAAGCTATTTTTAATATTACAATCACGTAGGTATAAAACAATTTGTACTTAGTGTAATGTAGCTGCTCTAATTATGAAGATATTTATTTCTTAGACAGAGCATTTTTGAAATTCCGTGTTAATATTTATCGATATAATTTATCACAGCTTTTTAGCCAAAATATTACGGCTTAGTGAAAAAAACTCAAATCTTACTACTCAAGTTCTTCTACCGTAAAAAATTGTGAGATCCTGTCAATTAATGTATTCAGTCGTAAATAAAAAAAAAATTACATCCTGGTTCGAGAAAAGGATGGTACGGTCATGTCGCTTTTTTGCTTGACTTGGTGGAGGTTAAAACAATTTTTCTCATAACATCGTTATGCTATCGATACTCCTTTTCCCAGCTCTATAAGTCACCATTTCACGGCCGGCTGGAGTAACAGAATAGGGCCCGCGGGCCTCGAAGCTGGCCCGGACAGCCCTTTGTGGCCCTCGCCTCGGGACATTCGGGGGGTAAATCGCGAAACATTACAGTAATTACAACGGTTAGATAACAAGACTTTGACCTATGAATGAGTGTAGTTAAAAGGGTTAAAATTAGATTTTTTAACCAAATTAGAAGGAAAACTCTCAATTTTGTTGTAATTAGCTACAAAAACCACATCCTTGTGGATTTTTTTTTAAGAAGCAAATTACTACCAATAAAACAAGTTCATTATTTGCTAGCTAGTATACCTAGTATACCTATAGACCCAGTGGTCCGGCAGTGGATCAGGCAAGCGCAGGACCGTGAGAAATGGCAGAAACAAAGCCTATTCCCAGCAGTGGGAGAGATCGGGCTGCGGATGATGATGATGATACCTATATATCCATCAGATCAGGTTATTCAATGAAAACATCAAGTGTTAAAATGGGTTATAAGTATCAAAGGTTCGCTGGGCGCAGTTTATTACATCGTAAAAATTCGTAAGGGCTCACAACGTCCCATGACGCCAACAATAATCAAAGGATTCATTATTTACGGTACACTTCCCGATCTTAAGAACAAAGTTTTATTTATTGGGTATTGAGGAATACTGACCTAGCTACAAAGCCAACTAAAAGCTATAATGTAAACTTCTTAAGTTTTATACTAAAAAATTACTTGTTACAACAGTAGGATTTTTCTGCAACTTGTCACCGCGTTGCGTATACCATTAATCCGTTTGACATTTTCATCCACAAATCGGAAGCAAGGTAACCACAACCAAATCGCCATTTTCACCATCATTTACTAATGGGGTATCACGTAAGCTGATCCAATGGTCGGTCGTTTTACAGACCTATTAATGGCGTATTTGCCTACCGTGCCCTGACGTGCCCTAAATGGAACACTTCGCCAATTAACCTATGGTATATACACCATACAAGCTGCGCCCTGCGGTTTCGCTCGCGTAAGTCGCGTTCCTGTGGTAATATTGGAATAAAAAGTCTATGTCACTCTCCATCGATCAACTGTCACTACTTAAAAAATCACAATCGTCTCTCCGTTTTGCCGTGAAGACGGACAAACATACACACATTTTCCCATTTATAATATTAGTATACACTATATTTCATAAAATGTGGTATAGTGAGGATAGGAAAGCACTTTATCCGTATGCTTGTCACTAATACGTGTAGGCTTGTATTGTATTGGCGTTGTGGTTTCCGACCCCAAGAAACCGCCGAAGGATTCTGCATGCTACAATATGCTACAGTAGGTATTCTAAAAGCAAACAAAAACCACAACATCTTTAGAGTTTATAGCCGATCTCAATACCCTATCTATCTTACTTTGATCTCTCGATGAAGACACCTTTTAAACCAAAACAATCAAAATAAGTCCATTTCTTTAGAAGCTACTTTACCTCAAAAAGCCACACAAATACTCATATACCTACTTACTTATAACATCCTATTTTTGACGATGGCTAAAACTAAAACCCGATATGATCAATCCAAATTGACTATCTGACGTAAACCAAAACATCATCCATCATCCTTACAAACTTCAGCGAGTAACAAAGAGATACTCATATAGCGTTATAGAGTAACTGTGTTAGGTACATAGATAAATCAATTAGTTTAGAAAGCCCGAGAGCGAAACTGACGAACTTTGTGGCGCAGTGGGCGAAAGCCTGCCTGAGACACGGAGGTTGTGGGTTCGAATTTTTTTTTTTAACTATCTTAAATGGCTTTATTGTGTCCAATTGAGTTTTGTAAAGTTTAGTAGGTTTAGTAGGTACATTAATGTAATTTCTACGAAAGCAAGGGATGTGTATAAGACTAGCTGCGCCCTGCGGTTACAACCGTGTAAGTCCCGCGGGATTATCGGGATAAAAAGTAGCCTACGTCCCTCCGTCCCTTCAACTATCACCATTTTCAAATCACGTCATTTGGTCGCTCCGTTTTGCCGTGAAAAACGGACAGACTTACAGACACTTTCCCATTTATAATATTAGTATGGATGGTGTGAAATGTCCGAACTTTGTAAAGTAGAATGGATACCCCAGCGTCAAATCCTCTGAAGCGATCCTTGTGATTTCAATGAATGAGTTTTATTGACTTACGACGATCGGATGACGAGAATTGGGTCAAAATCTGCTTTAAAGATATTGTTTGCAAGCTTCAACGTCCGAGATTTTAGGTATTCAAACAACGCTTGTACAATAAGATCTATATAATATTCGTCACGAACTGAGATATTATTATTAGGTATTATTATTTAGCATCAAATGCCTGGGCACATTACATTTTTCAAACCAGGATGTCGATTCTCCACTACTTTCAAAACATAACGCGGTAGAGATAGCACGTGATCTGGCTTTTTTTTTGTGAAATCCATCGCATTATTCAACAAAACCACGTCGTGTCGTGCCACGTCAAGACATAGTCATTTGAAGAATAAGGCGACAGGCTTTTAGATACATTGAGTTGCCCTCATTTTCAAGACGTCGTAAAACAATAGTTTCAGGTAACGTACAATTCAAGCCTAAGACAATAAGACCGCCCCTAACATTTATATGTTCCGCTTAGAAGACGAAAGAATAAATTCTTTTATATACCTATTTTATATTTTACAACAAAGATGACAGAGTGTAGTTTTGTTGCCATAAATTAAGTTCATATAAGCAAGTGGTTACTCTGATAACTGAGTTTTTAAGCCCCCGTCATGGCTTGGCACACACATTCAAAATCCTCCTACTAATATTATAAATGTGAAAGTTTGTGAGAATGTTTGTTATTCTTTCACGCAAAAACGGCTGGACCGATTTGGTTGAAATATGGTATGTAGATAGGTGATACCCTGGATTAACTCATAGGCTACTTTTTATCCCGATATTTCCGCGGGAACGAGACTAACGCGGGTGAAACCGCGGGGCGCAGCTAGTCATTTAATATTTTGCTAAGAACCTATCATAATAAAGAGTGAGAACAAGGTGGCCAAATAAGTGGTACAATGAGATGCATTGCACCTGTGACCTGGATAGAACGGGTCGATACTCCCTCGCTTTATTTGAGCACTGAGTACTTACTCAAACTTATCATGGAAGTAATATACATTTCTAGACTAAAGCGCTACGCGATTTAGTTTCCTGTTACCCACATTGAATCCTTTCTGATCGTCAAGACTGAAGCGAATAGCGCACCTTGAATATGGAATGCAAAATGAGGCCTACATTCAACTGTGGGTAAAGTTCATGATAGAAGTCCTTCAAGACAAACGTTCTGGCAGAAAAACATGTTTCCTCAAAAACACAGCATATTTCAGTCGAAAACATATTTTCAGACATCAATCCTCTCGTTTACAAAACTTGATACAACAACGAGGTACCGCCAAAGAGCTATAAACTATGCACTAGTTACAACTGCCAATGGCGAGCATAACATTTTAGTCTCGTACACAAAAAGCTTTGTTCTCGAAATACACAAACTATTCAAACAAATGTAGCAGATGGTAAACATAGTGAACTCATTGCAAGCTGAGACGTGCGAACGTGACGAAATCATAAACCGATGTGATTGGAATATTCATTTCGTTAAAATTTTATTTTTCACTCAATAGATTATAGCAAAATTAAAAGTTCTATAAAACGGACTTCAATAGCGTTAGTCAGCATTTTCCTGCACACTCCCAGGTGCATTTTTATTCATAACTCCGAAGATTAAAATCCTCATTAGGTCCTCAAACTCTTTCATGGGATTCAAAGTGGGGAACTAGTTTTAATGATATACTTATATATACTTCCACACACTGTATGACTTTCTACTTTATTCTTCTCTATTATATATTCTACTATATTCTCTATTATACTTTCATGACTTTCGTTGTGGCCACTTAAAAAACATTAGATTAACATAATACTTTGGACGTTCACATCTTAGGGAACAGAAAATTGTGAGAAACAAAACTTCTTATATGTATGTGTGGATACAGTACAAACTGGACTATAAAATATAACTATGAGTACAAAATGGAAAGCAAAACGAACTATGAAGTAATATTATATCCTACTTTAAATCACTATAACAAACCTACTTTAAACTTTGACAATGCAGTAAAAGCGGTCTCTATTTACCATTTGGTCGGAATCCAAACACATCGGCGCCACAGATCTAGGCGAAAATTGTAAAATAAACAATACTAATTATAAATCGGATGGGTCTATGCCCTGAACCAAACTGACGTTTGTTGAGCATCAGAGATGGGATATGCCCAGATAATGTAAACACGTTGCTATTTTAAGATAAGCGCCAGCTGCGAGCGCTGAAATAACTTAAATGTACTTACCTAGACCGAAGAAAGATTCATGTAGATTTTAGTGTTACAGTTGAAACCTGTTTCACATTGTTTTGTAAAAACTAGCTATAAAATAAAGCGTACCATCAAAATCAATCATCAATCATTTTATTTATTTTCTCTCACAAACTTCTTAACATAATATTAGTAAACATAAATAAGTACATAAAAAAGAATTTAAAAATAACAATAATAATAGAAATAATAAATACAATTAATACTTAATCCAAAATGTTTGTTGGTTTCTAGCTTAATACAAAAAAATGTTGTGAGAGACTGGTGCCTGAAATAGGTATAAGAACCTGTAATAAAGCCGATGTTGATTTACAAACAAACTGGCATGTTTTGCTTTGTATCAGATTTAATTAATACAGTTAAAATATATGAAAGTGCATGGATACTAGTAGAGAAAGGACGAGGAAGAAGTGGATAAATTGCGTAAAAGAGGTGATGAATGTGAGAGGAGTAAATTCGGAGTTGACAGATAGAGATGAATGGAAGAAAAAAACATGTTTGATCGAGATGTTTTCGGGATTTAATCGGGAATGGAACTCATTATATTTCGATGTTTTGAACATCATTCACTGTGGTTACGAGTCGACTGACGGCCGGTGTCTGCCGGAAGTTTTTGGCCTCATTTTAAAAATATGACTGAATGGAAGAGGTCTACTGGAGAGTACCTGACCCTATTGTTCGATGACCTGCGCAAGTTCTCTCTTCGGTAGACCTCACTGATGCACCGGAACGTATGTGGACGGCATTAGCAGTTGTTATGTTAACTCCGTTTTAGGTTATGCTTAAGGACTCAAAATGTTGCCCCGATTCTTTGCCTTTGTACAAAAATCAGCTGCGCTGTTGTTCGTTTACTCTAATTTACATAAAATGTCTCGTCAAAGTTTTGGAAACTTAGGAGATCATAATAATATTCCAAGGTCCATGCCCAACTTTGTTCTGACAACTGTGTAATCCCACTTATGAATGCTAAAAAGTTAAGCTAAACTTTGACTTGCGTTTAGCATAAATCAAAAATATTTTATTTGTCTCAACATGGGCCTTGGTGTAAGCGTGTAGTAAGAAAAAAGTTTTTACATTAGAATAAATATACAAAACTTTTAAATAGGATCGAGGCGAATGGCAGTCGCGAAGGGAGGCCTATGCCCAGCAGTAGGCTGATAAAAAGGGCTTATGATGATGATGATGATGATAATTATAAATTTAAAGGTCTTTAGTAGCACAGGATCGCAGCTGATGGAGATCCGTGGTCTCTGCCTACCCCCATGGGAAAGAGGCGTGATTTTATGTATGTATGTATGTATGTATGTATGTAGTAGCACATTCCTTAAAGACTAGACCGATTTGTTTAATGTTTGTAACAATTTAGAGGTATTTATTTTAGGGTTTTCAATTTGAACAAAATTTTTACAGTTAATTTGAAATATAAAATAGTTTGTAATGAGAGTCACGTTGGAACATGCAAGAGATAGCATGTAACACTATTGCGGTTCTACTGAAATAACCTGGTAAGAGTTCAGTTTTTGCTCAGTTGTAAAAAAAAATCATAATATAATATATTCTACAGTATCTTGGGTATACAGTGGTGGTCATATTGCATTTTAATTTTCATAAAAGCATACACAACATATAAATGTAGACAACATATAAAATCAATCGAATACATTAATTAATTAAAGGTAAGTTCTGTACCTATTCATATTCGCACATTACTTTTTGATACTTTGTAAAGTTGGCGGAACTTCACAAAGTATCAAAAAGTAATTTAACTTTGACTATACAAAAATATCCAATAAAATATTCCCATTCCAATTTATTTCTAAATATAAGTGTTAATAGCAACAGTTAACAATGGACCGTACCTAACAAGAACCTACCTACTTACAGATCTTTAGAAAGCAAACTCCAGTTTTAAAAGAGATAAAAAAGTCTAGAAATAGAAATAAACATCACAGTAATAATTTTGTAATGACTCAAACTGAAAAAAAAACAACAGCTTTTAATGTATCTTACGTTCCATTTTAGGAAAGCTCGGAACGTCGGAAAACCTCCGAAGACCTAATAAGTATAACTACAGAAGAAGAACAACTACAAAAGACTCAAATCACGTAAACATTTTTTTTTATATTTATTATTTATATTATTGATATCAGGCAATTGAAGCCGCCGGCTGAAGATTACATTGTATAACATTTCAGTAACAGTTTAATACCGCCAAATATTTCCAGCGCTATGGAAAAAGAACAAAAGTTCAATCACAAAGCTATCGAATAAAGCAATACTCCTGAACAAATATATTCAAATTCTCCGAAACGCACAAATAACTACCATACTTTCTTCTGAAACAAAAAGGAACACGCTCGTTTCGAGTATAACTGATTTTTGTAACATCTTGTTCAAATAGGATTATCGGAACCCTTTTCGGACAATTTTATGAATATTTAAGTTGCCAATACTATTATGAATAAGTTTGTAAGCTAGTTCTGAAGGAAGGAAAGGAGAATCAAATATCAACTTACTTTGTCTGTTTATATAGGTCCATATGTGAAGAGCAAAGTAATGTTGGAATGTGTTTGAATGATGAAATGCCTGCAAACTGTGGATTCTCGTATGGAGTATAATTTTAGTCTTTCTTAAACTCTCGCGATCACAACTCATAATTTAAAACTAAAAACAGATTTTATCGCGTTTATAAAAAAGGTATATAACGCGATAAAATCCTGTTTTTAGTTTTAAATTATGAGTATAATTTTGATCCCATTTTTTACATTTTTATGTACTTATGTACCTATGTTAATGGGAAGTCAAAGTATATGATAAAAGAAATTAAAGCGCTCACAAGTACGTAAATTACCTAACGCTACTGTTACATAGACATGCAAGTACATAAATTTAGAAATACAAATAAAAGACGTGTGGCACTCGGGGACTGCCGCGGTAAAGCTATTGCATGCCACCTAGAGGCGAGTTGCTGAACTAAAGTGACAGCGGTCAGGTGATTTCGTTACGGAATTTCTGAATTCGGTCTCCACGCCAAGGCCCGCGATAGAAGCTATGCAATAGCTTAAAATAAAAAATCTACATAACTAAAAGATAAATAAATTTGTTTTTAACAAAAGTTATAAGCTAAGTAAAACTGTTCTCCTAAAGAACCAATGACAAAGCAGAAAAACAGTAGCAAAGTAAGAATTCACATTCCATGTAACATTTTCTTTGCACGAAAACCTCATAACATTTTTATTACTTGTTTTTCAACACGCATTCAATCGAAAACAATTGTTTTTAAAAACGCTATAAAAGACTGTAAACATGTTAAAGCAAGGTTTGTTTAGAAATGTAAAAATCTAATGAAATAAAATACAGTGTTTTATGTGAACGCTAAAGGTTCCCATATGGTTGTCAATGTCGGAAATCAACGCGTCAATCGACTCCCTGTACGATTCTCAACAAACATGATTAGCTTCTAAATGTTAGGTTTCTGGTACATCGACCGTGGCCCATCGCTCGCAACTAGGCTACATATTAATGGGCGGTAAACGTTATAGTTTTGAACAATGATCTTGATGACAGATTAAAGCGGAGATGTTTAATGTGATATGAGAGGCTACTCTACTACTTACTTTACTTAACTTTCTTTTAAGTCCCAAAAATAGATGTTTCATTCTGGGTTGAATATAGTAGCAAGCGAAGCGAAGTGTTCATTGACTTTGCAATCTACTTGAAAGCTTCAGTATTTATGTTAATTATTAAATAAAACAATACTCTTATCGAATAACAATGCGGGCAGAACAAATACCCGCACTTAAAGATAAACTTTCACAATAAAACCCATTTCGTTGTTAATTCGTTGCGAAATTTGCGTGAATTGGTCATCTCGATACGTGGGTATAATTCGATTCTCTTGTAGTACAAAAGAATCGAATTATCGAATTGGGTTGTCAGGCCTCCCAGAACTTTATCGTTTTATTGTCGGCCGCTAACCGGTGGCGGCCGACTTACTTATGCCAAATTCTGGGCACGCAACTATCCCAGAATTGTCAGAAATTTAAATTAACTTCCAAAACTTTATGAGTACTACGTACTTGACAATATACGTTGACTCACGTAAAACTCCATATTTTTAAGTGAGTAATTCGTATAATGAACGTCTCAATCTTTACTTTAGATTTGTTTTAGGAAAACTTGCAGCTAGATTAAGAACATAATAGAAAATATTAAGAAATATGCACCTATTTGTAGACACATTTATTTATTTTTTTCCGCGTTTAGGACGATCGCTTGTATCATCGCAGGTTCGAATCCTGCCGAAGTCGTAACTTTTATTAAGATTTTTCAGTAAATTTTTCTGACATTTACGGGAGTCATTTCTATTATGCGGTTTAATGTAGGTTGTATGTAATACTCGTACAGTATACAGGGTGGCCCATTCAAATCGGTCAGTATGGGAAAGTCTGAAACTGTAAGACATACGAAGATTTGTTCTTAGGAACCATGTCACCGATTTCGATAAAAAGAAAAACTGCATTCATACAATTAAAAAAAAAGTGTACCCAACTGGGGAATCGAACCCGGTTGTTTTGAAAAAATAAACTTACACTATTTCTATTCAGATATCGTTTGTGTAGGTCTTAAGCAGTAAATATCTCTAAGAAACATGTTGTCTAAAATGAATAAAATGCATTTTTTTTCACATACTTTAATTTATCATAGTAGGTGTTCAAAGTGACCACCGTCTTTTTCAATACAATATTCAACACGTCTAGGTAACGATCTTACTATTGCATTTTGTATCTTCATGTGGTGAATCTGCGTTAAAGTTGACTCTATGGCTACTTTTAGTTCTTCAACGGTGTTATAGCTATTTTTGTACACTTCATCTTTAATGTAACCTTTAATGTTTAAGTGGGCTTTTCAATTGATTGTTAGAGTTTGATTAATAGAAGTAAGCAGTTGCAATAATAGATAATAATATTACTGTAGATAACAAAACTTCCTTAAACGTTTAATGCAATGCCAATGCCACATGATACATAACACGGTGTATGTAACAAGTAGAGAGGTACAAACAACCATAGAGACAATTTTACATGCCTGAACTTGCTGAATATTGTAACGGTGGTCACTTTGAACACCTACTATGATAAATTAAAGTATGTGAAAAAAATGCATTTTATTCATTTTAGACATTATGTTTCTTAGAGATATTTACTGCTTAAGACCTACACAAACGATATCTGAATAGAAATAGTGTAAGTTTATTTTTTCAAAACAACCGGGTTCGATTCCCCAGCTGGGTACACTTTTTTTTTAATTGTATGAATGCAGTTTTTCTTTTTATCGAAATCGGTGACATGGTTCCTAAGAACAAATCTTCGTATGTCTTACAGTTTCAGACTTTCCCATACTGACCGATTTGAATGGGCCACCCTGTATACTTAGGTAATATGGCTTAAAAGGTATATGTCAGTTTTTATTTCAAAAAAAAAAGTGGAAACCAAAATCGCATATGCATTTTGTTTCCTTTTTAAAACTTATATTATTAGGTCCATTTTCCTTAAAACAACTATTTTGTTCAAACAAACGCTAAATACTAATTTAGTAGGTCACTAGGAAGATAGCGGTTTGCAATGTAAACTTAGGAACCGGAACACACAATCTGTACCAAGGAAAGCCTAGCTCCATCTCTTTCCCTCACAATATATTAGAAAGAGAGATAAAACCCTAGTCCAATGCCCAGCGTATGGCGTCAGTATCACATAAAACTTTTACAGGCAATTTGAGACTTCGCAGTTTACATATACCTGATTACGGCGGTAATATATTCCTAATTAAATATATTTCATTGGTCGTAAAACTATTTATTTTAACCAAGGATAATAAAATAAAAGTGGCAGTAGGCTGGCACGTAATAATGGCGGTATGAAACTAAATTAGGCTGGTCTATTGGGTTAAGAATTATATTAGGTTGTAATGGGCTTGTACCCACGTAGTGGGATAAGGGCAGGGAGATGATGATGATGATGATGCAATGGGCTTTTACCTGCCATGTATGGAATGCTAATTTGAACAGTAGTTAAGGGGGTAAAAACATGTTTGGAGTTTCTCCAAACATGATTTTGAACGTGTCTCTGATTACTCCTTCAAAATTTAGAAATAATGATGAATTTGAGGAAATGTCTAACTAAAGATTCAATTTATTTTTAGTGATTTATTTATATTAGTTATATTTTCCTTATCTTTATTGAAATACAATTATTTTTATATCTCATGACAAACTTAAGGTTGTCTGGAAGAAATCGCTTCTTAGCTATAAAACCGCCCATTGTACATTTATTTTAAGGATTTGTAGTGTATAGTTCCTTTCTGTGTACAATAAAGTATTTTCATTCATTCATTCATTCATTCAACTTAATACGAATAGATTGTAAGATAAACATTTGAACCTTACCTAAAACAGTCACGTCTTACAAATTATAGAGCTAACAAAACTGTGCAGATGAAATGGCAATCGTGAGATCCATATTGATGTGTTTATGAATATTATCGGGACTTAATCGCGTATTGAAATAATTTTATTTACCTCGACGACGTTTCGATAAGTCTACTCGTAACCTTGGTGTCTATAACGTCTATGTTCATTAGGTAGGTATACCAAATATTAATTAGGTACAGGCACAGATTGTTCTTTTTTCTTTGGGCTATTTTTGTATTTGATTTTTGCGGCGCCCCGAGCGGCGTTTAGGTCTTGTCTGCAATCAAAAATAAGTAACTCCATCTAGTGCTAAGTAGCATGCAGTTGGATGCCTAAACGCAGCTACGTGACGCCGCAAAAATCAAACACCAAAAATTAGCCCGAAGAAAAAATGTTCGAGATGAGGTACCTACCATACCAGTGGTACAGGTCAGTGATCAGTTCGCAAATGAACCGCCGCATTAGCACAGATAATATAGCATTTTCCAATGCTGTGGTAATATAATTTAATATTTTCATAACAAAACATGTTTACTTTAAATTACAAGCAAAAACATTAGGCGGGTCCACACAGAGCGAGCAGCCTCGCGAGGCATTTGCCGCACGAAGCAGCTCGCGCTGTGTGGACGCTGTGTGGACGTGTCTCGGCCAAGGCAAACGGCCTCGGCCGGCAATATTTACGTCCACACAGCGCGAGCTGCTTGGCGCGGCAAATGCTCGCTCTGTGTGGACCCGCCTATTTAATACACAAATTTTAAAACCCCAGTAGGCCTTTGTTGAACTTACTAATTACCTGTAAGTGTTATAGTAATACTCGCGGGAAAATATCGTTATTTTATATAAAATATTATTTGAAATAAGGTCAAAAATATACTTATTTATTCATTTATAAATTGCTTCTTCTGCGAATTTAACAGACTGGCCATTTTATAGACTTTTCCTCATTTTGTTATTTCTTAAACTTTCGCTAGGTAGGTATAACAAATCATAATTTTGAGATATGTAAGCACAGGTTTTTATCGCGTTATTTTCCTCATTTGAATTAATTATGGATATAAAAGTATAAAAAATGTGGAAACCTTTTGTTCTGCAACGGGACATACGGTCTGAAATAAATAAGTTGGATTAAAAATGGTAAATATTAAAACATCCAACTTTGTACTGAAACTACGTTGCAATACAAATACGTCCTACTGAGGCCTCTCATAGCCGAGCAGAGGCTCGAGAGACAGTTGCGAGTTTTTACGACATTTCGTTTTTAGACATTATACTAGTAGTTCGCCTCGAACGAGATCTCGTTCGCCGGTGGTTGGTGTATATTAATTTTTATCTGTGTTTGAAAGAATTTACTTCCTAGGTCTACTAAACAAATTTTAATTGAGGATGTAATGAGAACTTAATAAGTACTTACCTAAAGTTTTTAAAGCCGATTATTATTCCTTTAATTAATAGTAAAGCGATTTTCTTTGAGTGTACATTATTTATACAGGTCTCCCCCAAACTCTTCCAACAGGAAATTACTCACGTAAAAATATTGTCGTAGAAACACAAATACATTCCGACAAACAAACATTCACATTCTCTCTATTAACAGGTTATTGGCCTGAACTGTATAATGGTATGACGTAAGATATTCCCCTCTGTACCCCGGACTATTTGCAACGGCCCGATTCAGAAGTGGGTCACGTGGGCACATTCACAGTAGTTGCTTTCCCGCCTTTTCTATAGAAAATTACTTTTCAACAACCGTGGTAATCGGAGTTTCAGTTTTTAATTACGCTCTGGTTTTAATTAAAAATCTGAAAATACACAATAAAACACCAATTAGTTATGAAACTACATAAGTAGGTACATAAAATACGATTAGGTTAACAGCTTTAATTTTTGATTTATTTTTTTAATTAAATGAAATAAAATAAAATAAAATAATATCACGACTGTATTCCAGGAGCGGTAGAAATTTTTTCAGATCTTTACGTAATTCTTTAGATTGTTTTTTAGGCATGAAAAAATGTGTTAAAAGTATGAGTTCCCTAACGTATTATTGTTTTGCTACATAATCTTTCTACTTGAGCATCCTTTGAAAAGGGTCAAAGGTTTGTCGCACTTAGAACAAGCGGCTTATAAAGGGTCGAGCGAAGTGGTCGTCAAATCAAATTTCATCAAACATCGAAAGTTGCGGCTTAGTGCGTTCTAGTTGAACGATTTTGCTTTGATATCTATTTAATTTGACCTATATTTTTATTCTATGTAGTTAGGTATAGCTTTCTTTCAAGTTTGTACGATTTAGCGATCAATTTTGGAGAAGTTACCAGGCCAGGAGCTCTCCATAAAAGGAGATGTGTTATTCAAGTTCATAAACTATGTACATTTCAAGTTTCAGCCAAATCAATTCAACCAACATACATCCAAACACGTGATTTTAAAATTTATTTGTATTACCTACATCAGTCATCTGGCATTATTACGAAAATAACACAAGCATCGAGTTGCTTAGCTCAGATCTAGATGACGCTATGTGAACATCTAAGGACTACTTCCTAGTAGGTACCTCCACTCTACTTCTATATTTACGGATATTTATCTAAAATTCAGAAACGCATCTTAACTTTAAATAAAACTTACTTGACGTGCAAACAGTTCAGCTGAAGGTGACAAGTGACGGTCTAAAATAACTTGGAAGACCAACTTTGCGTATCTTGAGGATAACTCCTCGCAACTTTGAAACTGAGACCGCTTTATAAGACAAACGGGTTGTAGATAAACGTTATGCTGACGCTAAGTTCCTATTGTACTTATAGCAAGTGAAGTGACGAAAGCTAACTGTGCTTTAGATAAAAATTTGCATAAAACCTTTGCCTAACTGCCAAGCAGCTCTACTCTGGACCTCTTGTATCCGCTTTATTCTCCAAATAACCATGTCTTAACGCGGCACGATACGGCGTAGTTTTTTTTAATAATACGTTCGAGTTCAGAAAACAAAAGCTAGATAACGTGCAATCTCTTACCGTGTCACGTTTTGAAAGTCGTGGAGAATCAACATCCAGGTCGACCTACTCTACTCAACTAATATTCCGGGGCTGTGTGTTTTGATAATGTATATTTTTACAGAATGACCTAAGTAGTATCTAAATAGTAATTCAGTAAACTTGATAAAAATATTAAAAAAATGTACGGAACATTATCTTTACCAAGGATAGGAGGAAACACGTGCAAGACTATTAAGAATAGTCTGTAGGTAGAATCAGCTCGGATAACGAAGGGGAGGTAGGGAGGCTAAAGTATATGGACCGGATTAGCTGGTTAAGATAAGAAAAACATCTTATATTCGTATAAATATTGTTGTTTTTATATTGAGGGCGCTTATCTTCAGTAGTAATATTTTTTATAATCATAATTTTTAATAAGATAATAAGACAACTTTACAGCCGACTGGGAGACTCTAGCACAAGATCGCGACGTCTGGAAGGAATGGGGGGAGGCCTTTGCCCAGCAGTGGGACACGAACGGCTGAATATAAATAAATAAATAAAAAAATTACTTTAGAAGAAACTTTGTATATACCTATTTAAACATATCTGATTACATAATAAGCCATATTTAGCCGTAGCACTGTTTAAATGCACGAATTAAATATTCGACTTTTCACTATCTATGACTGAGATGATGAGTGCCAAGGCGAACTATGTAATTAAATTCCACTGTCGAATAGTCAAACCTGACACGCAATATATATTAATGGATATATTAAGTCACCATTGAAGGCACTTAATAGTAGATACAAATAATAATCAGGAGGCTTACCATGACGTATATTTAAAAAACTTTTCAGTTTTGGTTCTAACTATTCTTACTTTACGTCAGCGCCTTAGCTTACGTCAAAAGCAGTAGGTACATAATAGGACCTAAATTGAATCGCTTGTAAACACAATTAAAAAGACTGATGTAACATAAAAATATCCCTCTTTAACTTCAAGGTAGTATCTTTTCATCCTATCATATAAAAATCCTTTCTTCTCGAGACTTTAATCAAGTAAAAGTAAACAAGAAACTAATAAACCAGTTTTATCCCGAATATAAAAAAGAAAACGTAAAAGGCGATGCTAATAAGGAACACGTGTACAATGCGAGAGAAGTTACTGCGTTGTACCTGGACATCGGACATCGGACACTAATTGGACCAGAGCTGGTTAAAATTACTATTTCATTTAAGGATATTTATTTTGTTACTATTTCACTCTCAAAACTATCGTGAGTTGTCGGTATCAAAATCTACAGAAATTTTACGTGAGTGTGTCCCGTTGTATTTATAATATTTTGTTACTGTTTGTTTTTCAGTCATCGCCCGAGCACAGTTCCTTTGTCGCACGTTGATGTATTTGGAGTATAGCTTTAATGTTTTTATTAATGTGTTAAACTACACATAGGTGGCAGAGTGGTCTATAGTATAGTTTACGGAAGCTATAGACTCTATAGCGTCCGCGTTAACGACGATCGCTTGTATCATCGCAGGTTCGAATCCTGCCGGAGTCGTAACTTGTATTAAGATTTAGCAATTTTTCTAATGTTAGAAAAGTCTTAATTCAGCCGTCGAGTGATGAGGATGATACTGGTAACGATATTGCTATAATTTGTTCACAGAGAAGATCGAATATAGGCCGCTCTCACTTGCACATTTGTATGGAAATGAAAAGGACGCACGTGTTTTCGGTGACTAATCACGTGTGTTTATTTTCTCCCTGTTAAATCAACTCAGTGAACAGAGTATAGGTAGGTTGGTACATAACATAATACTATCAAAGTTTATAACGCTAGACAGACTCACTTGTTGCATCGTCCGGAGTCTGCGGCTAATGACCGAGACACATTGTGCACAGATATGACATACTTGTATGTTCATAATAGATTTCTAAGATTTGTCTCAAGACTTTCGCGCACCAACAACTTCATTATATTTAACTGTGAAATTACACACAAAATGTGAAATTACAATACAAAGGATAAAACTTTTAATAAAACATTTTATCCATTTGTATCTGTATATAAAGTTGCTCGCGAACACACCAAATTGGGAAACGCCTTCAGTTTTAAAGTCTTTTAAAAGTAAATAAATAAAGAATAGAAGAAAAAGAAATCCTACAATAGCTAGCCTTCCCCTCTGCACTTATGTTCTTACCTTCGGGCTCGGTGTAAGATGCTGTTACAAGAGCCCTCCACATGAGGCCGTGTTCTGCGCTAATTGTAACAATTATCTTGTACCTTTTCATAAATTTTAGAGGTATGCTATATTCAGCCGTATCTTTATAAACGTAAGAGCTTTGACTGTACAGTTTTTGATTCTAGATAGTCTTTGGACATTTTATAGCTTAAATTAGCAAACGTAAAAAACTTAAAAAGCTCCAAGTAAAGATAAAATTGCGAATATCTTTGAATATCTAATCAGCCATTACTTTAATAGGTTATTCCTCGTGGCCTATTTTGCTTAACTGATTTGGCTACAAAGATTAACATAATATCCTCATGAACGAACTCGTGTCAAAATAGGCAAAGTATATTCGCCATCTCACAAAAGATAGATGGGAAATTAAGGAATTATCCCATTGTTTCCCACTTAGTCAACACAATCTATTTTAGGCACTAAGTCATACCGTCGGCTCAGCTGAGAGGATGACTAAGGTACTGGGCAACCTCAACAATGTCCCAGGCACTACAGTGCCCCGTTAAGTGTAGGCAAAGATTGTCTCCTAAAGCTGTTTAATTATATTACCGAGCAAAGATGTAAAGGCCTGAGGAAGTCATGCCGTCCATGTCTTGCCCACTTGAAAAAAGTTTAAGTCCTAAAATAAAGTTCGTAAAGTAATTTAGGCACGACTCGAAGTCGGCAGAACTAGCTCAAACAACTCGTAGATCTAAAGTTAGACGTCATCAAAAAACTTTTAGCCGACAATTCCACAAGCCCTCAAAAATTAAAGGAAAGACTCGAATAAATTGAAAATAAAGGTGCGATCTCCACGAGCGAGAATATCGCGGCGTTTCCAAATAATGATGAACGGTCGCGATGAAATTTATATTAGCTAAAACCGATATAAAATCTGTTGCTATGTCTCTTCATTATCATATGAGCAACAAGAAAAAAAAACATAAATTGAAACCTTTGTTAAATTGACAAATCCTTATGAATAAGATGAAAAGTGTGGAGATTGACGTGAACTTCAGTGTGTGAGGAGAGTAATTTGTTGCACTCTCGAGATACTTCTCTGAAGATCCTCATAAGATCCTCATCAACCTTTTCGGGATCAACTGGAAAACATACGCTTTCAAACAAAAAACCCAGAATTTTTCTCCAAAGTAAAAAAGGTGTTTTCAGGTAATCGGGAGACACATTTAAAAAGAGATCACGAAGAATTGAGATCCTCCGCCATTTTTGAAGTCGTTTAAAACTGCGTTTGTATAATTATTAGACAGGGGCTTAAACAAAATCAAAAGTTGTCGAAGTTGGAGAACAAGCGGTTTATAACGAGCGACCAGAGGCGAGGGAACCATTTAAAGTTGGAGCTGCGGCCAGATTCAAATTATTTGAATCCGTGATGGTCATTGGTGGAAATAAATATAACAATAGCGACCCGCCCCGGCTTTGCGCGGGTTCAAGAATTATTCATAAAAACCTACCTCTTGAATCAACATAATAATATCTATTCTAACTGTCCTACTAGCCTATGTGAAAACAACCAAGTAGAGCATCGGTTCAAACATCCTTAACAAAGAACATCACAAGTAATATTAAATTCCATTTTGTTGGTTCGTCTCGCAGGAACTTATCGACTTATGTACCTAAAACTTTGTTCATGAAAACTTTCTGTATAATCCAGTTTATTAGGTTCGTGTAACAACGAATGAACTTACAAGCTCTACCTTTTTATACTCTGTGCAGAGTGTGCAGTATCACTGAAAAAGATTTTTGAAAAGGGATCATAAATGAAAAACCTCGTTGAAAGTCATCTTTTAAAAAGAGCATAATCTAAATTACCTACCACATTGGGTCTGTACGTGCTTTAACAGTTTCAGTTTCACTGAAGTTTTTAAGTAGTGTAGGTATTTTTTGTTTCTGTCTGTTTTGTAAATTTGTTCCTTATCTCAATAAATAAATAATTTATACTGAAGATTAAAATAACTAAGATAACTTATAAAATATGTAAGTTCGTATTTACCATTAAGGAAGTTGTTTTATGACAGATTTTTATGAACAAATGGTAAAAAATTACATAGATAAGTACCACTTACTTCAATTAGTGTTACAGTATTCGGACGTAAATCACTAAAAACTTTCTTACTTTTAAGTTCCGCCAAAAGAGACACTAAAATTTGATAACATTATTTGCGTTCCTGTGGCACGGGGCTTATTAAAGTTGGAACTGTTTTTAATCGAAAATCAAAAGCCTACTCTGTAAAAACCAAAACCGATTAAGAAAAACAAAGTGGCAATATAAATATTTAACATTTTATGAACAAAAGGCAACAATCGTTATAATATTGTGAATATAATATTTTCCCTCAGCGCTTGTGCGCGGCTTCATTTTGTATTTCGGCGGAGCCCGCTTCGACAGGTAAGATAAGGTATCTTATACACATCTGTGCGCTTCAGAACTAGTGATGTACCTATATTACGAGAATTATATACGGAAGGTGGTATACGGATATACCACAGCGCCATGGTGGTATGGTCCAGTACTTCCCTACCCCAATAGGGTCACCTAGCTTATAAGACTATACATTTTTAAGTGTTCCTTGAGGTCCTACAGAAAGAAACACATTTTTCTTTCTTTATTTCTTCCCCAGAGGTATTGCCAGGGGTATAATAGGTCCGGCATGAAGATATCGAAAAGCGCCAGTGAGATTGCAACCTGTGTGCAAAATGTTGACCAAATTTGTTTGGACATGCCTCCCATTACATCAGTAGACAAATTCTAAGAATCTTAAAAAACTAGAGTAATACCTATGTCTACCACCTTTAGGGAAGATAGTCGTGATAATTTATATTTTTTGTTATTAGAAAGCGAAGTCATACGGAAACTTGCGTAAAACGTTTATGGTGTCAAGTCGAAGTTTTTTTAAAACTTACACTTCGTGATGAATAAATAAAGTAGAAGTTACTTGTAAATCTACCATGACAACAACTAGATTAGAATTAACCACATTCCTTCACTCAATTTCTAATTCAGTCATGAATGATCTACTAAGTTTCCGTAATCTTCCTATAGTTTGCAAATACGGAACATTGTGTCCCAACACTAGTTCAAGGACGAAAGCATCTTGTATTTATGAAAAGCTATCGTCAAAGCGGCATCGGCATTCTAACCGACTGCCATTCCACCAACATTCCTGACCCTTAAGGACTCTGACAACTACTACGTACCATGACCGTGCTACTATATTTTACATATCTATAGATCTATACTAATAAAGATATTTATTTATTTATTTCAGAACTTATGGTTAACAAAACAGATATTTAAAACCTGAAAGCATCTAATTACATAATTATACTAATAATATAAAGAGGTAATGTTGGTTTGTTTGTTTGTCGTCTCGGCTTTGCTTGGGTGTAGGTACTAATTAAACTATCGGGATAAAATATACCCTTTAACCACCAGACAGTCTATTCTACACATCGGTGAAAGAATTAATGGAATCGGCTGAGTGGTTTCGGAAATTACTTCCGTCAAACAAACAAACAAACCAACATTACCTTATCCTTATAATATTTTTTATTTCATATACCGCCTGTGTATTGCATAGTATAATAGTATTGTATAGAATGCGTAGTGTAGTATAGTATTTACCTAACTCGTTTCTATAATGGTCATAGCACGGTGTAGTCGGCAAATACCTTTACTCTATTCTATCTATTTCGCATCTCTGATCTTAATTTCGAAGTTAAGAACTTTGAGTTTCGGAGGTTCTTAAGATCGGTCCTATTTGTAGTTTCCGCTAACTCAAGATATTTCGATCTTAATAAACTACGAGTTTATTAGGAGAATTCCGATAATTAAACGTTTCCGAAGATTTTCTAGACGAAGTTCGATTCTGATGCGATGCACTGGAACTACAATGAAATTAAATTATAAGCGTTAGGATCATGGTGGTTTATAGAGTTAAAGAAGTTCGATTTACTCTCTGGTTTTATTGCTTTAATGTTACTTACTTTGTGTTCTCTGTGTACCTATTGTGTGTCAAACAACTTTTATTCTTTCTTTCTTGTTAACCGTTAAGTTACGTAGCATTTTTTGTCAATTACGTTTTCTTTGCACATCTTTTTCACCACTTCTAACCAAGTGATAAAATTCACCAACCAAATGACTTTGCAAAATTTTCTTATTACCCTACAAGAGTAATAAGAAAATTCATTAGTTACTCAACTTATTGACACACAACACATCACCTGGAAGCTCGTGGCTTAATCCGCGTTAAAGCCCTTCTTGCGTCAAAACGCGCTCTCATTTACAAACTTAATTTACATTTTAACAGGCACGTTTCACATTGAGATAAAGTTCTATTTGGAGTGTAAGCTGGTTGTAACTTTGTAATCGTTTATTTGGC
Source organism: Xanthorhoe spadicearia (assembly GCA_947086425.1). Lineage (NCBI taxonomy): Eukaryota > Metazoa > Arthropoda > Insecta > Lepidoptera > Geometridae > Xanthorhoe > Xanthorhoe spadicearia. The sequence goes on along the minus strand of OX352198.1, from coordinate 1,693,608 downwards.
CTCATAACGTCGAGACACGCAAGTGTAATCTTGTATGATACAAGTCAGTCAAGTAAATTGAAGTTATAACATTTAAATACATTAATAGATTAGTCAACAAACGAGCTTTTTATGGCATACGTTATCAGAATTGTAAATGTGGTAAAAGTGGATTCATAAATTACTTTTCAGTGGCCATGCTGATGGTTTTTAAGGATGAATAATAATTATTTTTTGTTTGATAAGCAATAAGTTAAGGCAAAGTAGTCATTTAAGTAAATAAAAGCTTTGTTCGGTTGTCACGTAAAAATGAGCGAATTCGCTAGTTGTTCGCCATTTGTCTAACCCCCGAGTTCGAAGTTCAAAGCATGACTAAATAAATAAACATTGGAAAGTTCGAGCCACGCTCTCTCGCAATTTCAGAGTGAAAAATATACGTGGAAAATGTGCATTCTCTTTGTGGCCCGCGCCGAGCAATTATAACGTTTCAAAACCTTTTTTAGCACGTGTTAAAAACATTAGGGTTTTTGTCGAACGCTATGGCTGCAAGCAAAATAAAGAATATTGTGTCCAACGTGTTAAAAGTAAGGTGGAGGTTTTTAAAATGCGAGTTTTATACTCTTTTTGCTAGTAGCATTCGCTCGATGCTCTTCTGTGATACAATAAAAAATTTGAAGTACGTTTTTTACAAGAATTACAAGAATATACATATACATTTTCGCGTTTATAATAAATAGAGGGATTACTTATATTTATTTATTGAAGCACCTACAATTTAAATTTTAAATGATGAAATTGTTATAACATGGTCATCATTCATACCATGTATCGTCCGTCGTTACAACCCTAGATCAAAAAAGTATATCAGACTCTATTTTTATGATCCTATGAGCCGAAGTCGTTTGAAAATAATAATTGGATAGAAATATGAAAGCGAGTAGCTCAAAAGGGGATGAATTCGTCTTAACCATAATCCTTTTTGTGACACGGCTCTTAAGAAAGGCCCATTAGGAGGCAATGGAGCGCGCGAACGACAGAATGATGATAAAAGTTCAATAAAAGATTAAGGGCTTGTTTTGTTAGCTACAAGTGGAGATTTGATTAGTTACTTCCTGTATTTACTTTGCAAAGTAAAAAAAAAACAATTTTGTTTGTATGTTTGTTCGTATGAGCAAGTGGCTAAAAAAACCATTTCATTCCGCGACTGTACAATATTTTCTGTCCCTTTTGATGCCATCTAGCTTCTCCCTCTACGCACCTATAATATTGTCAACCATAACATTATCATTATTATATTTTATCCGAGTAGAATATGCGGTTACGTTACTGCCAACCAACGGGTCATTATGGTTCCTCGTGTAAGCTAACAGATTGGATTGCTTATTATAATAGAGTGCATTCCGCATGCCCATCGTAACAATTACAGCAATTGGATGGAGTCGTTGGAGATGGCACCACAGGGAATCGACCACGTGTTTGTAGGGCTGCTCAACGTGTTTAGTCAAGCAACGTTCTGAGCGGTCACATGGATGGGTGACCGCAAGCAGCATTATCAGCGCTTCCGTGCTTCGGAGAGCACGTTCAATTGTTGGTCCTGGATTTTAAAGTCTTTAAGCCATGACGGAGCCCTAAAAACTCCGACATTGGAGTTAGCCACTTTCTCATACGAAGGAACGAATACGAAGTCACTACTATGGACCTATTGAAGGCTATGGTAAAAACCTTGGACCTAGTTAGACGGCCGGGTAATGATTATGTTAAAAAAAATATTAACAGTGGCAACCCTACGCGCACCTGTGTCCACTCGTACGCGTTATTTCCGCATTTAATGTGCCGGTTTGGGCAAATGGGATTAGAAGGCAGCCTACATACAGTGGGCGGTTTACAATCATACGGCAAACCTAAACACACTACAGAATCACACTGCCAATTCGACTATTCAAATGTTTATTTGAGTATGTGCTGATTTTTACTGACGTTACACTAATATTATAAAAGTGAAAGTTTGTAATTGAGAATGTCTGTTTCTCTTTAAAAAAACCACCAGATTCTTACCTGCTTCTTTCCCTGGTGTAGGGAGTCGACCATTGCAAATAAAAATTTACGATTTCAATTCAAAAAAATAGTAAACATGGAACAATATGTGAAAAAACTCCGTCTCAAATCTATACTTCGACTTTCAGACAATTAGATATTTATGTTTCGGCCGCCAAGCAAAAATAAAGCCTATTTTTACAGAGCAAGGTCAGAAATGGCTGGAATTTGTAACAGGATTAAAAGCGGCTACACACGACCCTAAAATCACTGGCAATATCGGGACAGTGGTGGGGAGGACCCTAGATCGTATCATATATAGCCTGGTGTGTAGGCAAATCGTACCCGATTTTTTTCGTCCCTAAATCGCTACGGGCGAGCTCACGATTCAGGGACGATGCGAAATCAGGACTGATTTTTGCGCAGTCTGTATAAATGGTGTCACCATATTGAGGAGCTCTTCAAAACACTCAATATCCATTCTTAAAAAGTTTCTGAAATCATCTGCTTCTAAATGTCTCATGACGTTCATGTGGCTTAATTCATGGCGTTTCATTAACCAGTTTTTAACCCAGATCCTCCTTTTTCGTCTCTGTTTAGGTGGCACCGTAGTAAGTGCCAAGACAATTCCTATTTTCTGCTGTTTTGAGAGCGTCGGCGGCATTTCGGAAAAACGAGCAGTCTGTAGCACGGTCGGTTACGTACTGACAGGCAAGGACGTGTGTAGAGTAGAGACAATTTTATCGTTGATTCAGCCCCGATTTCACTGTCTCGACATTGCCAGTGATTTTAGGGTCGTGTGTAGCCGCTTTAAGTAGAGTAGTCGGTGGGTGCGTCTCGATTCCAAGAGAAAAGTTTAAAGTGCAGTACTAAATGTCTTAGGAGCTTTTATAGTACGTTCACACGCGCGCGTGCAACTAGACATTCAACGGGCACATTCACGTGCACGCGCGTGTAAACGGTACGCCCGAGCCCGTGAACGCGCCCGTGAACGTGAATGTCGCGAACCGGGCGAGTGGCGGTTTTTGGGCAAAGTTCAAAGGATGAATGCGCGGGCGCCCGGTGACTGTTCACATGCGCGCGTGCAGTCAGTCTCTCTCGCGCTTTCGTGACGAGTGGACGTCCGTTGCTAACATGGTCGAATGGTCAAACGAATCGTTTATCATTTTGTTTCTTTTTCCAATAAAAATAAGTTAAGCCAAAGGTTAAGGCAGCAACAACATCGAGATCCTCGCTGCCCGACATGCTAGCACTGACTGACACGCCTGCGTGCATGTGAACAGTTTGAATTTTCGCCGGCCGGGCACGGGCTGCATGCCGCGCAGCTCGCCAGGCAGCCCGCCGGGCTGCACGCCGTACATCTGAACATAGCATTAGACATGAACTTTATGGATATCCCTTCCAGTTCAAACATAATCTTGAAAGAGGTCGCAAACACAATTTCAGCTTTTCATGGTTTAAAAGAAAAAGTTAAAAAAATCCAGACGGTCACATTTTCCATAAATTTCTGTTCATAGCTCCGTAGATCCTCATCAGATCCTAAATTTTTATGTGATCATCTCGGGAGAACCTACTCTTTTATCATGCCAATTTTTAAAAACGGTGCACTTTTAATGGACATAATTACATATTATAACTTAGAAAATCCTCACCAGATCCTCAAAACATTTTTAGAACACCCTCGGGAATATATATTCTTAAAAAAAAAAAAAAAACTTTCTTTCTTTCTTTCTAATGAAATATAAATTGGTAAACATATATACTAACCAGATGACGCCGTGTGGAATGTCCAAGGATATTTATTTATTTATTGTTCACGGTTTGCGGGCGAGTGAGTATAGGCTATTCTAATTGTTTAAAATTTTTAAAGCTATCGAAATATTCCAAAGATTATGATCATGCATTATAATCAGTAGCACACTTTAAAGCTAACGTATCCAATAAATGTTTTACGAGTTGGCCACGGCGCCGGTGGGCGGCATTGTTCAAACCCTTAAACATGTGCCTAACGCCAGAAGACTGAAACGCTACTAAACTATTTGTAAAGTATCGTTCTTATCTGTCAGATTAATATAGGCAAACGTCAAGTAAACTAACACTTCGCCGCTGTGAATAATTACACCAAAAAATAGGCATTTAGGTACATCTTTATTACACGCTACCTCCTGTACGCGTTGAATTCGAACAAGATAATACCTAATAGCCTAGGTCCTTTCCTAAGGTCTAGTCCATCTCAATTTCAAATTTGATGAAAATTGGTTGTGCTAGTTGTGTAAGCATAATATAAATACGAAAGTAACTTAGCGGGGACTACAGTCTTCGCATAGAGTTTGTAGGAAAAGTGATTTAAATAACGTCACTACTAAGTACTATATCGCTTTCGTTTGAAATCTACTTGTCTACGGTTATTCATCGACGTGCTTTGTAAGTACACTGCTATGAATAAACAATGTAACAGTACATTAATAGTGGCAGGAATTGCAGGATTGTTGGAGAAACAATGGATTTATTAATAGACATGAGACGTTATTGCGCGCTCGTTTCCTTTCAATAAGTGCTCCAACCTTCGCTTATATTTGAAACTAAACGCGGATCTAATTTTGTTTTGGCCATTCCAAAGTTGAAAAGAAAGAAAATAAATTTAATTTTATTTTCTTTCTTTATAACCTTGTACACGTAATAACACAAACATAATAACAATAAGTAAGCACAGAACAGCAAATTCTGTACGGTACCTACTTATGTACCTAGTCGATCGAGTGAGCGAAGCGAACGAAGATCTTAGTGGCAAGTGGGGTAATTTTGCTTTGTATGTTGTGTTCATTTGTTTGTTTGTATGTTCCGGCATAACTGTCGAATCGTTAATCCAATCTTCATGAAACTTGGTAGGTATATAGGTAGTGGTAAGCCGGTAAGCCAGTAACCTAATGAGCTGAATCGGTCAAGGGGTTGTAAAGATATTTGGTTCCGAAGGGGATGAAAAAAAATAAAAGTTGTTCAAATACATTGAGTGGGGTGTCATATGAAAGGGCTTTGTTTATACATTCCAAAATGGTTTTACTTTTTATTCTAAGATGTAAAGTTTTTGAATAACTTCGATAAATGTAAAAAAAACATGACTGCTATATCCTGAGCTCCCATTTCTATAAGTTTTGGTGAAATCGCAGCTCAGAAAATCGTTCTTCTTCTTCTTTATTATTTTGGTTGGTGTTTCTAACTCCTCACTCTTTTTGAAGAACCTAACGACGTTTTAATGGAAAAAGAATTCAACTTACTAAATAGTTTCCTTGAACCAATGTTACTGCCACTTCACAACGAACAAAATACCAAAATGTTTTAAGTCGAAACACCCTCGTTAAAACTTATGCTCTTACATATACCATCAAGTATTTTTTATAGAAATATAAGTAAATTAATGCAAAATGATTTTTGACAAATGTTTGAAATAACCGCGGGCAACACATTTGTCATCGAAAGTAGTGCCATGACAGGATCAAACCAACATGACATACTAAATATAAAATAGGTTTAGAGCCTAAGGTTTGACTCTAAATTCAAAGAGTTTTTAATCAAAACCTGTATTGTAAATAATGCACACTCAAAATCGCTTTACTATAATCGGCTTTAGGTACTTAGTTCTCATTAGATCCTCAATAATTTTTAGTAGACCTCTGAAGTAAATTCTTTCAAACACAGATAAAAACGAATATACATTCACAACCACCGGCGAGCGAGATCTCGTTCGAGGCGAACTACTAGTTATTATGTGTTGCGTGGGGTCAAATGAGGTACCTGTCTCAGCATAATGCTGCTCCATACCTGGATTGATGTTGGTAGTAAAAAGTAGGTATGTTGATAAAAAAGACATTGAAATGACATAACCAAGAAACACAGAGCTCTCTCAAAACTAGGTCTTCACTATCATATTCATTGTATCAAACTACTTCGGAATCCAATCTTGCTTCACCGTTGACGGCTGAATGGCCGACCGTCCTCAAGTAATTCCCGACGTCATGCATATCTTAAAACTTTTAATACTACGTGTTGGTATAGAGACGAACTTAAATGGAAGTTATTCCAGCAGTAGTCTTAGCTGAACTTTTACAATCATAAATGAAAAATCTTACTAGTCATTAAAAACGTTAACAAAAAACAGGCGTTTTGTTCGCGTAGACAGATTTTTTGGATATAGCGAACAGCTAAGCTGAGAGGATGGATTAGGTGCTCGCCTATTCAATTTCAACAATATCCTTGGCACCACAGTGGCCCGTAAGTATAAGCAAAGATTGCCTTCTGACGCTGTATAAATCATGTAGTAAAGTAATAAGTAATATTTCGCGCTATCAACCGGTCAGCACGCCAGCGTCTTTTGTATAATAAGAACAATTTACAGACGATATAATACTATTATTGTAGTAATACGCCTTGACCTAGTTAATTTAAGAAGATATTCACTGAATTGAGCATGACCCGTTCGAGGTTAAAATGTTATATTAAAATGCAAACTGTAGTTTGTGCAGTGAAACCTATCCTCAGTAAATCTTGTTGTCTATCTCTACAAATAAGCTCTTTTCAATTATATTTATAAAGCATAATAATTTAATTATAAAATGACAATGAACTCATAATTATGAATGACGAACTTGGAAAAGTTAGGGAAAATATTAATTACAAAGTTATAATTAATATTTGCCTGTTATATGCGCGGATGAAGTTGAAATTGTCGACAAAACAAATATTTATAAAATCATTGTTCATCTCCACACGGGATAAACGTTATTTTTCCATTTCCCTATATCACTTGTCTACTCATCTTATTCCTTAGCCATGCTACAGTGAATCTATATTTTCGTTGACACAATATTATCCCCGTTCTTCATAAAGTTTTGTCAATTTATTAAGGGTTTTGAATGTTTTTTGGTAATTTTATGTCAATGCAAAGTTTACAGCTGCATTCACGATCCGTGGGCAAGTGAGGAGAGGCTTTAGCGATGTTATAAAAAAAGCAATTCATATAAAAACTGACATATTGTAAAAAGGAATAAGTATATTTGAAAACCCATCAATCCTGTTGTTTTAGTTTTCGTTTATACTTGTAGAATGATACCAACATCGCATCTGGCACACAATCTTGAATGGATCCGACGCATCATTGATTGGGTATCATAGGCACGGCCCAGAGCCTGATACGATCCAAAGACTTTCAATGGCCGTTATACATCTATTGAAAACAATCAATATGTGATGTGCATTCAGTACCAATCAGTAACGTGATCAATAAGTCTCTGTTGATATTATAATATTGGGTATTGCGAACGCTAATTGGGCTATCAATTAATAATTGGGCACACGTTGACCTGTAAGAGCTGTATAACACAACAACAATAAAAAAATATCTTTGGTAATTTCACACAGCGTCATCGAGTCCCAAGCTAAGCAATTTAATGCTTGTGTTATGGTAACCAGATGACTGATATGATACATAAATATTTTTTTTACAATTAAGGTAAATTAATATTCCAAAGCAAATAGAACCTAGCACCCAAGCACGGGTGTACTAATGAAACTACCACGATAAAATAGACTATAATACCATCCCGACAGTCCATTCTACACATATCGGTGAAATAATTTTTGAAATCAGCTGAGTTTCCGATATTACCTCCGTCAAACAAACAAATATTCCTTTTTAATAGTATTAGTAAAAAGTAAATATAAAGATTATGAGGTTCTATAATGCTGCCATTTAAGAAAAAAATAACGGTCAAAATCCTATAAGCCCATAGTTTTAGAAGATCTTAATCTCCGCAGTTCATCTCCGAAGATCTTTAGTCTCAGCAGTTTCCAGCTGAATGCTCACGGACGTGATGGCTTCGGTATTGACAGTTGATTCACAAAGTTCGTCCCAAATGCCCGATTAATATACCGAAACGATGAATGAGATTTGCGATGTAAGTTGAACAATGGATAAAACATTGAGAACATCTCTTAACAAGTGTAGGGGACGTGCTTACCTTAGGACTAGATGACGCTATGTGGAAAGTCAATAATAGTCAATAATAGTAGTTTATTAGTAAACGCATTTACATGTCAGACGTCCAAGGATGTTTATAAATTATAAATTATGAATGACCGTAGATCTATCGCCATAGGAATGTTGTTATCTATCAAGAAGTGTAATAAATTCTATCATATAACAATGTTAACAACCCGATGATGGTCAGATGACATCGTTAACATCGCCGGGAAAGCGTGGCAAAGGATCGCACAGGACCGAACTGAGTGGCGTCATATAGAGGAGGCCTATACCCAGCAGTGGGTGCAACCGGGCTGATATGATGATGATGATAACAATGTTAGTCATATAAAGTTTAAAATCAAATGACACTGAAACTTTCGTATCAGTATAAATTCAATTCAATTCAATTCAATTCAAAATATCTTTATTGTGGACACAGTTTGCGACACAAATATAAATGGGTTTATAGTAGGTACAGCATCCAACAATCGGCGGTCTTATCGCACACGGCGATTTCTTCCAGACAACCGGAAACTAAAACTAAGGAGAAATGCCAGACACCAGTAAAATTGACGCTTAGAGTACAAACATACCTACCTATACTTCATTACTTGAAGCGAGCTTATAGGAAGAAAATAAACTCACGTGATTGGTTGTCGAAAATAATTGTCTATCTCGCTATATGAATTGTATAGAAGGCATTTTTATTTAGTTTTGTTCGATAGTACCTACAAGAAATTCGTGTAAGCGTTTTATTTGTTTACCAATAGTTTACGTTTTACACACGATGAGTAATAGATTAAGGGGCGTGGAAAGAGCTCTGATTCGTAAGCCGGCTTTTATAAAACTGCGTTTGAAAGTTTTAAGATCTTTTGCGAGAAAATTGGTTTAAAGTGTTTTTTGATACTGTACTTAGTTTATCAATGGGTGAAAAAGATTTAAAAATTAAGTTTAACTTGTTAGATTGCAGAGCATAATGTATTATGTTGGTGCGTAATGTAGCCTATTAGGGCAATTTCTAAAATTATAGTACTTACATAGTTTGTAACAAATTTTGAGAAAAATGCTTATTAGTAGAGTTGACACTGTAGTCAGTTTTAACTAGTCCAGGCAAAAGAGTTTTACGAATGATTATTCAGTGTAACTTTCTAAAAGTAATCTCGAATGTGATATTTAATTGTGATAATAAGATAACAGTTTATAATTACTAACAGTTATAATAAACAAACATGTGTAACAATTATTGGCATATGAATAATCTGCGGTTTCCTATCACGCTCTCCCAAAATAGACGGCTAATCGAAATTAATTTAACACATTTACAAATTAATTTAAGCATACTCACATCAAAAGCTTCTCTCCGAACACAAAATTGTGCAACAGATTCAAAATAAAAACCAGGTCAGAACAGTTCAAAGTAAAAAAAACATTAAACATTCACTGAAGAACGTACAACGCGTACACTGCACAAACAACAGTCAACAATTCATAAATAATAACGTCAAAAAAGTTTTTGAAATAATTTTCATTAATGATTTTTAGATGGTGTGATCGCACGGTTGAAATTACAGATGGCGTGGGTCAGACGTCCGTTCATCACGGCGCCTGGCGCGCGACTGAAAGCAAGGCCTGAATTTCGCAGCGAAAGCGAGCGAGCGGCGCCCAGCGGTCTCGCTGGTACCTGTATAGCCTATTACATAAATAGAGAGCATCAAAAGAGACAAGATCAAATGCTCTTGTCTCCCTTTCTCTGGCGTAATTTGTACCGATACAGTGATTGGATGAGAGAGACAGATGTTATTTTAGCTGAAAATGATTGTCTGTCCCGTTTGTTTCAGTATCAACAGCTTGTTTGCAGCGTTCCCGCCACCTACAAGACAGGCTCTGTGTTAAAATATTCACTGCTTTAGGTATTTAAGGCCTAGAGGGTACGCTACGTACATTACTTCGGCGAGAGCCCGTTGCTTTATTTTTCAATCGATGTGAATTTTTTATAAATGTGTTTATGTTTTATTTATAACTGCGATATCTCAGATCTTTTATAATGTTATTTGTAATACTACCTTTTTTCAGCTACTATTTTACTAATGGTCATTATTATTTTGCTCAATCACATAGAAATATGATTAATCAGAATAAGTGGTAATATTTATGTTATGTTTGAACAGTTTTGTACAATTTGAAAGCAATAGGTAAATCGACGTTTAACTTCTTTTCCTGCAGTTTGTAAGTAAATTCTGAGGTCATTGGTTACTGCTACGTCGTAGATGGTGCTACGAACGTAGCTGCTGCACGTAGCGGCTAGCTACGCAGCTACTAATGAATTCTTTTATTTTCCTAGTTAAAGAAGCCACTTTATTTCGTGCTGTCTGATAATGTGATATAACTTTGTAAATTAATAAAATATTTAATATTATTATGTATTATTACATTGGAAAGACCAACATAAATTTAAAACAACTTTTAACAAAACCTAGCATTTATACTACTAAGCAATGATGACTTTAATTTTCTGTTATGTTCAAACTAGTTAAACTATTTATTTTCTACAAATATTAATGAATAGGATTAAGTTAAGCTCAGTAAATGTTCAAAGCTCACAATTTTGTTAAAACTAGACAAAGCCCGTCAAAACTTCATTTAATTTAAATTACTACAAATTATTACTTTAAATTATTACTATAATTTTGTAATCCCAAGGAAAATGATACGATAAACTGACAAAAGTTTACAAAACAGTATCTCAAGAGTGAGCACAACTGACACAAATCAAAACAAACCATCCAGAAACTCGGGATATTAAGCCAGCTTCATATAAAAAGCTATGCTAGACTACATCTTATAATCGCATCGCTCGTCAAATAGACAGCTGTTTACACCTGGAGCTTATGCACACCGCGTTCTTCAAACGTGCAGTTTCTTCGCGTTTCTTTTGTGTGTTTTTATTTTCGCAAGTACCTTTAACGCTAGAGGACGAGCCAGTGCGTCCGTGGCACCCAACGTGATAGTGTATAAATAAGTATGAAGTAATACTTGAGTAATTCAATAAAAAATATCAGCTTGTATCTTAAGCTCATATAAGTTATCTCTTAGTGCAAAAGGTATTTTGGATAAAGAGCACCAAAAGGGTGCGCTGTGCGGAATAATTTAGTTACATGCTTCAGTTGGTGCTACTCAAAATACGTGTGCCTTGAAGAGTATCTCAGCTCAAAGTCCGAATTAAAATATATTATAGCTCACAGTTCTGAACAAACTTTTCAATACTTTCCTCGTGGCTACATTCGCAGCATGTGTCGGACGAACGCCCCACTTACGTCAATCCTGAATATTAAGCTGTCAACTGTCAACTGTCACGTGAAACGCGCGGGGGATATGAGTTCTATATTCCCCACTTTTCCGAATGAGGAACTTCGGTTATAGACACAGTTGGTTTGGTATTACATGGTTGGATTTAGAGATTCTTACATTTATTGTTAGAGACCTACTTGTGAAGCCGTATCAGCTTAGTAGGATAGTGTGACCTTCAATCAATGGTCCTGGGTTCGATTAACGGTAAATTGAGAGGTTGGTTTAGGTATTGGGCAAGGTATTTCAATGTAAATGTAATTAATAAACTAATTAATTAACAAATTAATGAACTAATGTACTTACGTCTTTCTCCTTGGCGTAGTAGAGCGTGCGGCCGCGGAGGCGGAAGAACCGTCGCTGCCATCGCTGGAAGCTGCGCGTCTGCTTCATCAGGTAACCCTCCTTGACCACGGGCTGGAACAACACAACTTACTGTTATTGTTATATACAGACCCTCTTATTCACAAAGACTTGTAAATTTAATATAGGTTTAAATAATGTTTTTTTTGTCACTCTTATGGTAACTTATGATAGCAACAGATTTAATATGCGTTTTAGATAAGATAGGTTTACTGGTCCTATATGCATAGGAGGGTTACGCTGTTTTTCGTTCGTTCGTATGAGCAAGTTTCCGACTCTGGTGACGTAGTTTTTAGGCCGCCTTAAGGCCTCCGTCATGGCTCAACGACTTCGGATTTATTTCTTTGTTTAGGAACGTATTTTAAAAGGCACCTCTACACAAGAGCAAAAACATCATTAGAAATAATGTTAATATTCTCATTTATCATATTTTAATAGCACTTCATCATAATTAATTCTAAAACAAATAAGCAAAGAAACTTTTTCATTGTAAACAATGTAGAATGATAAACAATTCGTTCCTATGAACTCTAGCGAGGATAAAAGCGCAAAGAGGAACCTTGAGGCCAGCTAATTATGTCCATCTGTCATGAGCAGGTCGTGTCCCGGAATAAAAAAAGCAAATGTGCGTTTATTTCTGAAATTAAAAGGGTCCCGGAGTTTTATTTATGTAAACAAAGAATATTCTATACCTAACATACTTACCTTCACATTTTAACTTACATAAAATAATGTTAAAAAAAGCATTTTTTTAACATAATTATAGAGAGGAGGCCTATGCCCAACAGTGGGTGGAGGTGGGCTGAGATGATGATGATGATGATAAAAAGCTCGAACTACTAGGACCGAAAGTGGTTGCCTTTGTCCCAAAGTAGGACAAAATATGGATGGATGACACAGTTGCCATACAGGGTACGACCTGGATGCAAAAGGCCCAGAACAGAGTGGTTTTGTGTGTTGAGATGTAACCCTAAAAAGAAAGAAACGGAATTAAGTTGCTACGAGATAAACTTTTAATTAAGAAGAAAATCTTGTATAACAATTCTAAAATACCTACTCCGATGATAAAAACTTAGGGTCTTATTCATAAAAACTTGACAATTTAATACAGGTTTTAAGAACGTTTTTTTCTTGTCACCCGGCCATATGTCAACGAAAAGAGATAGCAACAGATTTAATGTGCGTTTTAGCGAATACAGGTTTAATACAGGTTTTAGGTCGAATATGCATAATGGGGTTACTATTCAAAATATAAGTTTATTTATTTGTTTGTATAAATAAGTGGTCTACTCTGGTGACGGAGTTTTTAGGCCGCATAAAGTCTTAATAATATAACTAGGATGTCTCAATAAGATGGAGTTGTTAAGATAAAGTCAGTGAGCACTAAAGCACAGTTTCAAAGGCAATCACTTAAAGGCCACTCCAGGCTTATTTATATTCAAACACGTGCAATCCTGAGCCATCATCTACGAGGCTTTCAATTGAAGTGCATTGAAGATATTTATTAGTAGTTTATAAGTCCCTAGTACTTATTGAGAAAAGCCTCTTAGCAGTACTACTAACACTAGTTAATATTTCCAGCACTACAGAGCTTACGCTATTTTACTAATACTTCATTTCTCGAAGCGAATTTATAGGAAGGAAAATAAACGTACGTGATTGGTCGTCGAAAATAATTGTCTTTCTCGTGATTGGCTAGATTGTCAAATTAATTGTCAATTGTCAAATCTATCCAATCACGAGAAAGACAAATATTTTCGACGACCAATCACGTGCGTTTATTTTCCTTCCTATGAGTTCGCTTCAAGAAATGAAGTATAGGTAAAGTGACTATCAGCCAAGTCAGAAATAGAATGAGTGGCCGTAATTAAGATAGGTGAAACGCTTCATCATCATCTTCCTGCCCTTATCCCACTAAGTGGGGTCGACACAACATGTTTTTTTCTTCCATTTTCCTCTATCTCTCGTCAACTCAGTACTCACTCCTTTCACACACATATGTGCACAAATCTCTCTCAGTGTTTTCACCATTCATCCACATTTATATTCATCGGTGAAACGTTTACTTATAGAATTGTAAAATAATTAGATTTATAGCAATGTAAAAGAATTTGTTAAAACTAAAAATAGTCACCTTTATATGAGACAATCTGTTAGCAAAACGAGCTCGTACGAACTAGATAACTTAGTTCCCTGTCGTTCTATCGGTGGCTAAGTAGGCACTCTCTCTGCTCTGAGCCCTCGGTTCGAGAGCCCTATCTATTACCACTTAGGCTCTGTAATATTCTATGACTGAGAACAAACAGTGCAGATGCGACACTCCAGAATATACATTAATTCCTATTTTTAAGAGACTTCAAAATAGGAGTAGGTTTTATGTTTTTTTGTAAAATACTCACAGTTTAAGTAAGTATGTAGGTAGTCAATTGAGTATATTGATTTATATGGGATGTTTGCTACGTAAAGGTATTAAAACACTTTTACACTGGTAAGAATGATAATAAAAAAACTTTAAACCGATTTTTTTCTTTTATTGTCAAATATTATGTAGTGAGTTTCCAAATTAATTTATCGTTATCTAACGTCGTGGTTGTAACGTCGTCGGACAATAGATTATAGTTATAGTTTTAAGTAATAAATAAAGAGTTATCTATCTATCTACTTTCTATTTCACACGTTGCTTCTATGACTCATCATCATCCTCCTGCCCTTATCCCACTATGTGGGGTCGGCACAACATGTATTCCTCTTCCACTTCCCTCTATCAGACGTCATCTCAGCACTCACACCTTTCTTACTCATGTCATCCTTCACACAATCCATCCATCTTTTCTTGGGTCTACCTCTAGACCTATATCCATCCACATTCATATCAAGTACTCTCCTAGTAACATGACATTCTTCCCTCCTCATAACATGACCATACCAAGCTAACCTATTACTTCTCATCTTTTCATTCACTGGAGCTACTTTCACACTTCCTCTTATATACTCATTCCTTATCCTGTCCATTCGCGTCACTCCACACATCCATCTTAACATTCTCATCTCAGCCGCATGTATTTTTCGTTCATCCGTCCCTTTCATAGCCCAACATTCAGATCCATACATTACGACAGGTCTAACGATTGATTTGTAAATTTTCCCCTTGAGTTTAAGGGGCATACGTGAATCGCACGTTGTTCCGGAGACCTGTCGCCATTTCATCCATCCCGCATTTATTCTACTTCTTACATCCCTGTCTATCTCACCATCATTCTGTATGACAGAGCCGAGATACCGAAAATCGGAGCAGGCTGGTAGGGATACACCGTCTAAGGCAATATGGACAAAATTGGAGGGACCACCGAAGTCGCAGAACAGGTGCTCCGTTTTGGTTCTGCTGATCTTCAATCCGACACTCTCCAATTTGTCCTGCCATTTTCCCAACCTGCTCTGTACCTCTGCTGCGTCTTCACCAACAAGCACAATGTCGTCGGCGAACAGCATGCACCAGGGTGCCTCCTCCTGTATGTTTAATGTCAGAGCATCCATTACCAGGAGGAACAAATACGGGCTTAACGCCGATCCCTGGTGCAAGCCTACAGCCACATCAAACTCGTCGGTAACGCCAGCTTCGGACCGAACACGCGTACAAGCTCGACTGTACATGGCCCGAATAAGCTCGACATACTTCCCAGGTATTCTTTTCTCTTTCATCGCCCACCACAGAACCATACGGGGTACCCTATCATACGCTTTCTCCAGGTCGATGAATACCATGTGCAAGTTTTTATGTGCACTTCGGTACTTCTCGCACAGTTGGCGTAAGGCGAATATGGCATCAGTTGTTCCGCGACCTGGCATAAACCCAAACTGGTTCTGTGATACCTCACTCTCATCTCTCAATCTTCTCTCTAACACTTTCTCCCAAACTTTCATACTGTGTGACATAAGCTTTATACCTCTATAGTTGTTGCAGACCTGTACATCACCCTTGTTTTTGAAAATGGGCACCAGCGAACTGTTGCACCATTCGTCCGGGATCGCCTCTTCTTGATCTCTTCTTGATCTCTCGTTGCTTCTATGACTACCGTTCTTAATTAAAGAGATGCGCTTCTGTATGTTAATTATTTATATTCAAGTGCTACTTAGCTTGATAGGATGACAACGTTTAATTACGCTGATAGGTTTACTGAGTAGTCAATAATTGAAGAGTGCACACTAAGTGCCTTTTAGTGCACATTCAGTAAAATAGTTGAATGAACTATGAATAATATTTGAAAGGTTGAACGTTTTAGGGCTATTATAATAATAATAGGTACTGTAGGATACATTTATGTAATTTTGAAAAGTGCTTTTACGTTATCCAGAAACTAATAATACTGAATTGATGCTTATATGGGATTTGAACCTGCAACGTTTTACACTGAGTGTGAGTGACGCAAAAATCGTAGGTAAGTATTTATTTATCTGCAGACAATGATACATTTTTGAACTTATTACTTTTATAAAAAATAAGTATATGATCACGACTGTATCCCAGGGAGCGGTAGACATTATTTTCAGATCTATATGTACTAAATTCTTTCAGATCATTTTGAAGATTATGATAAAAAACTAATAAGCCTAACCTTGAGTATTTACTATGTTTATTCAAACATATTTGAGTGTTCATTAAACAAACATTGGAAATGTCAGGTTACAAACATGTTCGATTAAAAATTGACCTTAAAATCACAACTACAAGCACGACACAGCACAGCCATTAATAACTCCGCAGCGCGGTGTCGTTGGCGCGTCGCCAGCGAGTATACTCGACATACTCGTATGTCCAGTGATACAATCATCTTAGTGGGTCGTTGAACTAACGAGGTTAATAAGGAAATTCGAAGAGAAAGTTGCAATGTTTGTTTATTTAGGACTACACGGGTGTACTTAATGAAACTGAAATATGAAATATGATTACGACTGTATCCCAGGGTGCGGTAGACATTTCTTTCAGATCTTTATGCTATTCTTTAATAAAACTACCAGTATAAAATATAACCATCGAGACAGTCCTTTCTACACATTGGTGAGAGTGAGATTTTTTGAAAACGGCTGAGTAGTTTCATTATTTAATTTAATTTTATTTTATTTTAAAAACCCTGCTGAAAGAAGATGCTTCAAATACATAGCTGTACCTGTTAAGCACCTAATGATAACTGTTAGTTTAAAATGTCTTTGCATTAAAATGCCTCTATCAAATTAGAATATTGAGGAATGATGTGAGGAATGATTCTAAGTTTGCATGAGCAAGTGGCCAACTCTGGTGACGGAGTTTAGGCCGACTAAACGCCTCTGTCATGACTTCACGACTTTTAAAAGCCGAGACCGAAAATTTAATGTGCCTTCCGAAGCAGAGAAGCGCTCAGCTGGTAACACTTGCGGTCACCCTTTCAAATTTTGACCAGGGGGGCTAAAAAGGCCGTTTCGAGCATTTCTGCTAACAATTCATAAAATGCATTCTTCATCATCTCCCTGCCCTTATCCCACTAAGTTGGGTCGGCGTTTCTTTCTTCCATTTCCCTCTATCGCTCGTCATCTCAGTACTCACTCCTTAAATAACATGCATTAATTTCATGAATTGTTTAGCATTTTCACCAAACTTTGGTAAATTGATCAATTTTGACACCTACATCTTAGCAAACTTCGCCACGAGCTCTGATATTATGTAACAGATAATAATAAAACAGAAATCCGGGAAGTGATCTGATTCTCGGATGCAGGGTGTCCACATAACAATGGAAATCTGGGACAGATTTGCAGTAATCTGTCGCAGTACTGTCTCAATCATTAAACCTCTACTCACTTGATATAAGAATAAAATTCCTATAGCACCAGACAATATCGAATAGTCTTTGTGACTATGATTTTTAGGTCGAGAATATAACAATTGTAACAAAATATGGAAAAGTGTGCTTGATTTATAAGACAGTTTAATAGCTTGGAGCAAACTTTAACAGACATGTTTAAGATACATTTTCTTTTCTTTAGAAGTTCGGTCTAAAGGGATTAAGGTCATTGAACGCTCTGGAAGAGAACCTATTCTTACAACTTTTTCATTTTAAGATATTTATTACGCATTTGCTCGCTACATACACGCTTTATTTTTAACTTTCTAGATTGCTACCTAGTTGTATAATATTTATCATCATTTTCATTTGTCTTCAGTCCTAGATACGAGTAGGTATGTGTGAAAACTTTCAATTTAAGATTAACACATTCAATGCCCAAGTCCCTGGAAGGTTAGGTGCCTCGGTACTAGAGCGAGTCCGTTCTGGGCACCCAACGTGTTACATAATCCGCTTACATAGATAATCTAAGCATGTTAAAATACTACCAGAGATTAACAAAAACGACGCCGCGGACTATAGCAAGTTATTATAAAACTTCAGCTACTTTTGCTACTCAAAGTTAAAAACTTCGGCGAAACAAACTGTTTACAGCGTAGCTTCGAGACACTAAGATGAACTTTTTCTTATTTACATCATAAGTACCTCTACTTTACGAACAAACCGATCTACTGTCAGCAACAAAACTACGTGCTTATTTTTTTTAACAGAATAAATTACGAAACTATACTTCATTTCTTGAAGCGAGCTAATAGGAAGATAAAATAAACTCACGTGATTGGTCGTCGAATATAATTATCTTTCTCCTGATTGGCTTGATTTGACAATTGATAAATGATTTGACAATCTAGCCAATCACAAGAAAGTCAATTATTATTGACAACCAATCACGTGTGTTTATTATTCATCCTATTAGCTCGTTTCAATAAATGAAGTATAGTGGAAGTTTTATTTTGAATAATATTCAAAAGTTTAGCATTTTATACTTTCCTATTTCAGATTCAGATTTTTAGACATTTTATATCATTGAAGATGTCTGACTCATTTGAGGGATAGTCAGAGGTTTGTCCAAATATTATTTTGCAGTAGGTAGGTTTACCTTTTTAGTATTTTGATACCCAAACGACAGCGCATCGGAATATTGAAATTGTTTTAAAATAAAAAAGCTTCATTTACTTTCATAACCCAATGTAATATGAATAAATCTACCGCAAATAAACCATTTTCAAAAAAAACACAGATAAATCACCAATATAGTTATACAACAATAACAGAACGTATATCAGAATAAAGACAACACAGCGTGTTCCATTAAAATGATTTCGCTGTGAAATTGATCTGAAAGCTCTGCCAGCAGGGTCGTTGCCCATAGCCCAGGAGGGGGCAAGTTAATAACTGAAGTTAAATGAAACTAAAGCGAAAAAACCTACAACAAAAAAATCTACCTTAACATAAAACACTTCATACTTCATTTCTTGAAACGAGCTAATAGGAACGTAAATAAACGCACGTTATTGGTCGTCGAAAATAATTGTTTATTCTCGTATTGGCTAGATTTGATAATTGACAATTGATTTGACAATCTAGCTAATCACGAGATAGAATTATATTTTCAACGACCAATCACGTGAGTTTATTTTATCTTCCTATTAGCTCGTTTCAATAAATGAAGTATAGAGTTTCATTTCTGTTCTTAATTCCGACCAAGTCCTGTAAATAAAGCTACACTTAGTCGCTTTTGACTGTAATAATTTTATAACTATGTAGTTTCAAAAGTTTTTAATGTTAACACGAGTTATTATTTTTTCTTTATCATCCTACAGCCGCGGCCGGGCAATCTTCCCCCAATTAAAAACACATTAAACTTCTCTCAATTTTGATATTTTTTTAAATTTTAGTGGGGTGTCCTACCGCTCCCTTCCCTTGACGACGCCCATGCCCCGCGGCGTAATGACTCATCTACTCATGACTGAGCGGCTCCATCAATTTGAGCGCTAATTTTTACTCGACAGCAAGCCTCTAATGGAACTATAGTGTGGCCACAATAATCTATGAAACTAGGACAGAGTTAAGTACAGAATAGTTGCCAGTGGCTGCTCCACATAAAATAATGATCTAATTTCGACGCGATGATTTTGTACGAGGAGCAACTTAAAAAGTTTGCAACTGCTGTTGCAAGTTGCAACGAGGTTTTGTAATGGTATCCCTAATTTCAAACGAACAATAATACAATTTTTTAACAATTACGTTCCATAGTATCTTCGTAATGTGAAGTAGCACACTTTTAGGATTCAAAATTTCATAGATGCATAATCTTAAGGGTAGGTCAAAAGGCTACTTTCAAAAGCTTTCATAAGTTTTATGAGAAATTTTAGTTATAGACGGAAATAATGTAGAAGTAGAAGTATATAAACAATGTACCTACCTACGAAGATGAGAGAAAAATCAATCAATCAAGATACTGTTTGCATTGTGTGTGACTATTGAGAGACGCTTGAGCGTAAACGCCTATGTTCTCAGGGAGACCCCAGTCAAAAGATTGACAACCGGATATCCGTGACCGCCCACGGACCTACAATACTATTCAGTATGGTGACTACAATCACGACAGTTGTCAGACTGTCAGAATCGCGATAAGTTCGCCTCGATTCGGGAGATTATTTTCGTCAAGTGGCGCGTGTTTACTCAGGTAACAAGGCGTTGGTAAACGGGCGTGTTATTTGGCAGACGGATTTAGATTTTAGTTACCTTTGGGACGATTCGAGGCTAGAAAATAATAGTTTGTTACTGCAATTAAAAAATAACATCTTTTTTATTACCAAAAGAGATGAACGTGATGTACATAGGAAATGTCTAGTAGGTAAATATGAAAATTCAGAACTAATGTTAGTTTCATAAAGTAAGTTCGTATGTGAAAGTGATCAACTCTGGTAATGAGTTTAAGGCTGTAAAGTTTGTAAGGCAGCCTAACGACCATCGTCATGGCTTAGCGACTTTCAAATTCAAAAGTCATTAGAAGACATTTTTCTACAACATTTTGGACCATACGTAAAATCCTGACACAAAGAAATCGCGTTAATAAACTGATAGAACTTTTTACATTTTGATGAATAGTTATTTTTGTAAAAAACAGCTATGAATATCGAAAAGAAGAAGGTAACTTAAAGGCAGGGCAAAGACCTATGGCCAGGTAAAGGTGACCGTTTATTTGAAAGTTCTTGATGTAGTGCCCATTTTACAGGACATTTGCCTAAACAGTGCCAGAAAATCCGTAAACAAGGTTAAATACTTCAGGTGAGCGTAATCAAGGTTTCACACAGCACAGATATTTAGATTATTTAGTGACGGATTTATAAAATGACGTAAACTAGGTTGCTTATATTTATCTAAACAAACTTATACTTACCTTCAATCCTTCAGAGCCTGGACAGGCTATATTATTTTCAAATAGGTTGACGAATTTATTAAAACATAAGCAGGTTTTAAAATATTTTTTTAAACATCGCGTGTGGTATATGAAACCGTGGTCACCCCATAACGCATTCTCCCCTCCGAGATCCAGTTTCCATTCCCAACGAAATAGGTCAAACGTCCTTCATACCTCATTTTCTCTGCACACAAATTATCAGGCATATAATCACGTTAAAAAGAACTTGATGGAGTTGAGTCGGCAGCCCGGGCACATGGGGTGCCCCCACCCCCGGTTCCCGCCGTTTGACAGCTGTCTGGCACGCCCAGACCTGCATTCACTTTGTTTCACTAACATCACAAAATACTAAATGAACTCACCAATCTACCGACGCACTTGCTGGTAGAAATCCTCCGCAGGAGACGTT
The DNA here is from genome assembly GCA_947086425.1 of Xanthorhoe spadicearia. Taxonomy (NCBI): domain Eukaryota; kingdom Metazoa; phylum Arthropoda; class Insecta; order Lepidoptera; family Geometridae; genus Xanthorhoe; species Xanthorhoe spadicearia. The sequence continues at coordinate 1,672,156 of OX352198.1, read as the reverse complement.
TCCTTTCAGTATCATTGTCACTGTCGGTGCTGTCCTCACAATAACCTGTTTTCTTCTCATCTGTAACCGCATTTCCGTCGGCCACTGACATCACTCCATGGGCTATCGCACACCACACACACGGCACTCATTAAATACAACTACATCATACAGGATTTACTTAAAATTCGCATTGTATACGGGCGCTACCTCTCTGACATTTTCAGCGAGCGCCATGACAATAGTGACAATACGGCGCGACTGAAAACAAAACAATCCTGAAAGCCGAGCGCATACGCCCCCTGGTGTCAACGCCCTGAACTCCAACACACATGGAATAATGTCCGAGAAGTAGACATTTATGTGGTAACGTAGTTCCGAATACAATCGCGAGATTGCTCTGCGTAGCTATGTAAAAGCAAAAAGGTCGTAATGCGTAGCCTAGTGCAACCTATTGCGACCATGGTACCTTTACTGGCTTGAATAAATTTTATTCTTCTTTTTCATCAGGTACATTCTAGAATGTCGATTTGAATTCTTTCCATCTGACATCTCTAATTTTTCGACTCACTTTTCTGAAAGCTGAGCTATCATGCACACGGTGTGAAATTGCGATTGATTTTTTTTATATTTTTTTATTAGTTTAAGTTTAATGATAAGCTTCAATTCTATGAACATCTTTTGATATCTCTTTGAGAAATTTACAAGTATCCGGATCTACGAATTATTAAATTTTCAAGATGAGGGAGATCATTAACCTACAGGTCGGTTCGTGCGGGAACCAGATTGGTGGAAAGGTAAGCAAAGCATGCGATTATCCTAGCTTTATAGCACTAAATCGCGGATTTTGCATAAAAAAAATCTCTAAACCTAGTTTTTCACATCCTGTTTCATAAATGCTTTTTTGTTTCCAGTTCTGGGAGGTGATTTCCGACGAGCATGGCATCGACCCCAGCGGCTGCTACCACGGTGACTCCGACCTCCAACTGGAGCGCATCAACGTGTACTACAACGAGGCGTCCGGCGGCAAGTACGTGCCGCGCACCGTCCTCATCGACCTGAAGCCCGCGACCATGGACGCCGTGCGCTCCGGACCCTTCGGCTGCCTCTACCGACCCGACAACTTTGTCTACGGACAAGGTGGAGCTGCAAACAACTGGGCGCGAGGACACTACACCGAAGGAGTGGAGATCCTGGAGTCAGCCCTCGATGTCATCAGACGGGAAGCGGAGGGCTGCGATTGCCTCCAGGGCTACCAGATGTCCCACTCGCTCGGAGGCGGCACCGGCTCCGGCCTCGGAACGCTGCTCGTCAACCGGATCCGAGAGGAATACCCCGATAGAATCATACTGACCTTCTCAGTTTTCCCCAGTCCGAGAGTGTCGGACTGCGTAGTCGAGCCGTACAACACCACACTAGCGGTCAACCAGTTGGTGGAGAATACGGACCACACGTTCTGCTTAGACAACGAGGCTTTGTACGACATCTGCTTCAGGACACTGAAGCTGACGACGCCGACTTACGGAGACCTGAACCACCTGGTCTGTGCCACGATGTCGGGCATCACGACGTGCTTGCGATTCCCTGGGCAGCTGAACGCGGATTTGCGAAAGCTAGCCGTCAACATGGTACCGTTTCCAAGATTACACTTCTACACACCCGGCTTCGCCCCGCTAACGTCACGAGGAGCACAACAATACCGAGCGCTTACTGTCCCAGAACTAACTCTTCAAATGTTCGATGCGAAGAACATGATGGTTGCCTGCGACCCTCGCCACGGGCGGTACCTGACTGTGGCGACGATATTCAGAGGAAGAATGTCGATGAAAGAAGTGGATGAGCAGCTTGTGAATATACAAAACAAGAACAGCACATACTTCGTCGAATGGATTCCGAATAACTGTAAAATCGCGTGTTGTGATATACCACCTCGAGGACTGAAAATGGCTTCAACTTTCATTGGAAATACAACGGCGATCCAGAGCATATTCAAGAGGGTAGCTGAACAGTTTGTGGCTATGTTCAGGAGGAAAGCGTTCCTTCACTGGTACACAGGAGAAGGTATGGATGAGATGGAGTTCACTGAGGCTGAGAGCAACATGAATGACCTCATCTCAGAGTACCAACAGTACCAGGACGCCACGGCAGACGACGAGGGAGAGTTTGACGAAGAAGCGGAGGGCGAAGGGCTAGAAGAATAGCATAACTTTTGGTTGTACAATTTGTATTTGTCCAAAATAATTAAAATCTTGTATCATATGATTTCTTTCATTTTGAGAAGCCAATGTAGGTAGATACACTAGGTACCTAGCACATAGTAGTTTGATTCAAGTCTCTATTAGTAGCCACGATATAGTGATATAGTGATTGCAAAAGTGACCAGTTGACGACAGACCAATTTTAGAAACTGTCGAGTAGTGATCTAATTCCTCAGAGCAATTATCTCCTTCCTTCCACTCGACACCACCAAAACGACACCATCGGTGGTGTCGTATGGAATCACTAGTCCATACGACACCACCGACTAATAGTGAGGTTACCTATTACAAGCACGTAACAACAATTGTGGACACGCTGCAAGACTAGTTTTCCGGTCCGTTCTTTAATACCTACATAACTACTTACTTCACTGAAATAAAAAAATAATATTTCATAAACTCTGTTTTATTAATTATCGTTTAACTATAGATAACTTGAAATAATAACTTTGGGGTCGGATCAATGTATGTGATGTTGTCTGATATTTATTTATTTATTTTAATGAACTGGGAGCTGTTAGTCAAAAACACGCGTTTCTGGACATCACTAGGGTGGTGTCGTATGGACTAGTGATTCCATACGACACCACGGATGGTGTCGTTTTGGTGGTGTCGAGTGGAAGGAAGGAATTATCTTCCTTCAGATGCGTCTCAATGTCTAATTCATTTAATTCACTCAACCAACCGTAATTCAACTGTCATATTTGACAGGCAATTCAAACCAGAAAAGTATGGACACATACACGAGGCTATACTTTATTTATTGAAACGAGCTAATAGGAAGATAAATAAAAACGTGATTGGTCGTCGAAAATAATAGGATTGGCTAGATTTGACAATTGACAATTGATTTGACAATCTAGCCAATCACGAGAAAGATAAAATTATTTTCGACGACCAATCACGTGCGTTTATTTTTGTTCCTATTAGCTCGATTCAAGAAATGAAGTATAGGTAAATAGGTACAAAGAATTAAGGCTTGAATACACATGCTACGTAGTAGCACGAAAGCAAGCTAGTATTGAGCAGATGCTACGTAGCATACAATGAGCATGTGTATACAAAAAGAGCATGTTTGTGAATATATGAAATGAAATTATTGTGACATGAGCATACTATCCAAACAAGCATGCTTTTTAGTAGCATGTGTATTCCAGGCTTTATGCTTATAGTTGCTATAGCTTCCGTGGGAATACCCAGGATATGGTACCTACTAAACAATTTCATTCAAATCCATACAGAAGCATACAGGTTGGAGTATGAAGGAGTAACAAATAAATTCACCACTAACCTTCCAATTTCCTTGATCTTCATCTGAAAATAACTTTCTGTTTCCATCACTTTTCTCACACTTCCTTCTAATATACGAATAGAGCAGGCCACTGAAAACTTTCTTCTTTGCGAAATCTTCATTTCTGTCCATGACACACACACTAACAAATCATTCACGGTCTCTGAATCACTGAACTTTTAGTAGGTACTTAAAACACACAACAACTTATCTCAAAACTGTTGATTTTTATTCTGAGAGCAGGTCTTTTTTTTACTCAACAAACGCAATTTTCGTATAACTATTAATCATAAATATAAAGTAGGTTATTGAGATTGGCTGTAAATAGACAGAAACACCCTGTGTTCACTGACAAAAGTAATAACTACTTAGGTATTTAATAAACACAGCTGAAGCGATCGGTTGAAACCATGAAACTACTGAGTCGGTAAGTAGGTAAGTACCGAGAACTACTCTGCGTTCGATAAGAAGTAGGTAGGTATTTTCACATCTACGCGAGATAAACAATCTAAACCCATTTTCTAACTGAGATTATGGAAAAGAAAATATGAGTCAAGCTCTTATCGGACCATAATCGGACGTTATCATAATGTTAGTAGTACAGGATCGTAGATGGCACAAAGTTAGGCCTATGTCCAGCAATAGGTATTGTCATGATGTGGATGATGATTTTATTAATGAATCATTCGTTCGGCGGATAAAACGAAATAAAGAGGTTTCATTTCAAATGCCTGGCAGATCATAGGCCGGTCTATCAATTTTAAAAATCGAATTTCATTTCACCTACGTTTGACAAAAGACTGCCAGGCTGGTCACTTTCATGAAAATTTTGTGTGCTATGCACTAGTTTTTGTAGTTTTTTTTTACTTTTTTTATGATAAATTAAGCCAAGTTTGTCTTGATTACGGGTTACGGGTCTTTAGTTTACGGGGCCAAATTATTTGTGAAATTAATCAATATGCGGGAAATCGTCCACATCCAGGCCGGACAATGCGGAAACCAGATCGGAGCAAAGGTAAATATTGCGATCTCTTCCTTGCTGCTTGATGAAATGAATGACGACTTTCCCTACTTCACTACGCTTCAAACGCTGACATAATCTGTTTCATTTTAGTTCTGGGAGGTGATCTCCGACGAGCACGGGATCGATGCCACTGGAGCCTACAACGGCGACTCCGATCTTCAACTCGAACGCATCAGCGTTTACTACAATGAAGCTACCGGTGGAAAGTACGTCCCACGAGCTGTGCTAGTAGACCTTGAACCCGGCACGATGGACTCCGTCCGCTCGGGACCTTTCGGTCAGATCTTCAGGCCTGACAACTTTGTGTTCGGCCAGTCTGGGGCTGGCAACAACTGGGCTAAAGGACACTACACGGAAGGCGCTGAGCTGGTCGACTCCGTACTAGACGTTGTCAGAAAAGAAGCAGAAGGCTGCGACTGCCTCCAAGGCTTTCAGCTGACTCATTCGCTGGGAGGTGGAACCGGTTCCGGCATGGGAACTCTTCTTATTTCCAAGATACGAGAAGAATACCCAGACCGCATCATGAACACATTTTCCGTTGTGCCAAGTCCGAAGGTTTCGGACACAGTCGTCGAACCATACAATGCAACGTTATCAGTTCATCAACTAGTTGAAAACACGGATGAGACATACTGCATAGACAATGAAGCCTTGTACGATATCTGCTTTAGAACTCTGAAGCTGACTACGCCAACTTATGGAGATTTAAACCATTTAGTGTCAGCGACGATGTCTGGAGTAACTACATGCTTAAGGTTCCCAGGGCAGTTGAACGCAGATCTAAGGAAGCTGGCGGTCAACATGGTTCCATTCCCGAGACTGCATTTCTTCATGCCAGGCTTTGCGCCTCTGACTGCACGAGGCAGCCAACAATATAGAGCCCTGACGGTCCCAGAACTGACTCAACAGATGTTTGATGCGAAGAACATGATGGCAGCTTGCGACCCGCGCCATGGCCGCTACCTCACCGTGGCAGCCGTCTTCCGCGGACGCATGTCCATGAAGGAAGTGGACGAGCAGATGCTCAATATCCAGAACAAGAATAGCAGCTACTTTGTCGAGTGGATCCCGAACAACGTCAAAACTGCCGTGTGCGATATACCTCCCCGTGGACTCAAAATGTCTGCTACCTTTATTGGTAATACCACAGCCATCCAAGAGCTATTCAAGAGGATAAGTGAGCAGTTTACTGCCATGTTCAGAAGGAAGGCTTTCCTGCACTGGTATACTGGAGAAGGGATGGACGAGATGGAGTTCACGGAGGCTGAGAGCAACATGAATGACCTGGTGTCAGAATACCAGCAGTACCAGGACGCCACGGCCGATGACGAAGGGGAGTTTGATGAAGAGGTGGAGGAAGAGTAAATGTTTGTCCTGTCAATGTTTGTCCGTTTTGTATTGTTTAGTGTTTAGGCGTAACGATTGTTTTGATGTTTTATTTATGTAACCAATAAATATTTTTAAATGAAAGCTTTGGTTTTCTTGAAGATTCATAAGGCTGGCAACCGTCCTGTCTCTTCGCCGACCAGTCGCCATGCCTGGTTTTAAAGAATCTGTCACTATTGACAAGACCGCGGGTCCTAGCAATGAGACTTGACAGATATCAATATGTCAATGAATGACAGGACAGTTGAATAAACCTGATGAAACTCATGAGACTACCTGGGTTCCACCTATCCAATCCAATATCTCGCCTACGAAAGTAAACTCTACACTCTGCGCAATAATTTATTCCATAACTATTCATCACTTTGACCTTGAGCTACTTCTCCTTCTTCCTCGAACTCTTGGTCGTCCGTCGTTGCGTCCTGATACTGCTGGTACTCGGATATCAGATCACTCATATTGTTATCGGCCTCGGTAAAGTCACTCTCATCCATACCCTCTCCAGTGTACCAATGCAGGAAGGCACGCCGTCTGAACATAGACGTATATTGCTCTGAAATCCGCTTGAAAAGCTCCTGAATAGCTGTCGTATTCCCGATAAACGTTGCCGACATCTTCAAGCCTCTCGGTGGAATATCGCAGACTGCTGTCTTCACATTATTCGGTATCCATTCAACGAAGAATTCTTTGTTCTTTTTTTGTATGTTCAGCATCTGCTCGTCTACTTCTTTCATGGACATTCGTCCTCTGAAGATCGCTGCTACAGTCAGGTATCGACCGTGCCGCGGGTCGCAAGCGGCCATCATGTTCTTCGCGTCGAACATTTGCTGAGTCAGCTCGGGGACTGTTAAAGCTCTATATGGCTGAACACCTCGTGACGTCAAAGGCGTGAATCCAGGCATGAAGAAATGTAATCTCGGGAAGGGGACCATGTTGACCGCTAGCTTCCTCAGATCTGCGTTCAGTTGTCCCGGGAAACGAAGACACGTGGTCACACCGGACATTGTCGATGAGACCAAATGGTTCAAGTCTCCATACGTTGGCGTTTTCAACTTCAGCGTTCTAAAGCAAATATCGTACAATGCTTCATTGTCGATGCAGTACGTTTGGGTGGAGTTTTCTATCAGCTGGTTAACTGAAAGCGTCGCGTTGTAAGGTTCAACGACCGTATCGGAGACTTTTGGGCTTGGAACTACGGAGTATGTGACTGTGATTCTATCAGGGTATTCCTCGCTCAAATTAGCAAGCAGCAGCGTGCCAAGGCCAGACCCAGTGCCGCCCCCTATAGAGTGAACAACCTGGAACCCTTGCAAGCAATCGCAACCTTCCGCCTCTTTTCTCACAACATCGAGGATCGATTCAAGCAAATCCGCGCCTTCTGTATAGTACCCTTTAGCCCAGTTATTCCCTGTGCCTGATGACGCGTAGACCATGTTATCTGGTCGAAAGATTGTGCCGAAATGACCTCCGCGGATGGAGTCTAGAGTACCAGGTTCTAGGTCGACGAGAACCGCTCGAGGGACGTACTTCAGGCAAGAAGCTTCGTTGTAGTAAACGTTGATGCGTTCTAGTTGAAGATCAGAGTCTCCGTGGTAACAGCCATTTGGATCTATTCCATGCTCATCTGATATCACCTCCCAGAACTGAAAAAGAAATGGAACTTTAACAACTTAAAAGAAAGTACATTATCTACTTTATCAACTTGATACATAGTAATTATTACCTTAGATCCGATTTGGTTACCGCATCTCCCAACTTGAACGTGTACTATTTCTCGCATCACGAATAATTTAAATAAAATAAATCAATAAAACAAATACAAAATAAATTAAAAAATATAAATACGTCTTACATCTACGTATCTAAATCTAAGTAACTAAAATAAAATTTTGTTCCATGGCTTCATTGAATTTATTTAATTTCTCACGTAGGTCATGATTTTATATTACATCACACAATACTACAACACACATACAAAATTATCATTTTATTACAACACCAAATTTATGAGCGAATATTTATAGTTGTTTCATACATTTATCAAATGCATTTGTAAATACACACGACAATAAAACAAAATATAAAAATAAAAATGCATTAACAGTTTGTTGCAATAATTAATAAATAATAAATATGAAGCAACAGTTCATTTATGACTAGCTTTGATAAGTTACATCTATGCAAACCTAGCAAACAGTGTGTAAGTCGCACCACATCAAAAGAACGATGAGGGGAACGGGAGGGGGTATGTTTGCGTACGGGTCACTCGCTCACGAACCAATAGCACGCGCTACAACAATGGTGTGAAGTGCGTCGAGACACCCCTCAACCAATCCCACCTAAGATTTCTTAAAATCGCCTACTGCGCAGTGCATAAAGTGTTAGCTAGATCTGCATTAAACCATTTTGACTACAAATAACATTTACAAAATAATAATTACTTCTATTAATAATATAGCATGACAACACCTAAAAGGGTTCCACAATTTACTTCAATAATTGATTGTAGAAATTGACTTTAATATACATAGGGCCTTATTCAAAACACATTCTAGAATCACCTTTTGAATTAGGTACTCTCTGCATTAAATTTACGACATAGTAGGTCCTTGTTAACCAATTGAATGTTACTAATGATTGTTATAAATAAAGCAGAAAGTTTGTAAATAGTGGGATAACCTTTTACCATATCGACATAATACCCAATAGACACCTAGTTAAGGGCGAACGCTTTCAGATAACACATTAGATAAATAGATCTTATAACAATCCATGCCCCCTTACGTTCGACCAATAACGACTAGATTAGTGACCAGTGAACATTTCTGATTTGTCATTTGTCCGTGACCTTGAACGGACCAATAAGCACTCACTTTCCCTCTCCTGCGCACCTCAGTTGGTTGACAGACTCTTGTATTGTGAGTATGTAGGTATTAGGAGTCTACTGGCTAATAAGTCGATGTTTAACAACAATAATTGGTGGCTGAAACGTCAAAACAAAACTAATTAAAGATGATTCCATCGTTTTTTTCGTTCGTTATGAATGGGACGGCAAAGTCTTTATTTAGTTTAGTTTTTACTACCAATTTCAAGCTAAAATAGCCTTTTTCTACATTAGTTAAGAGTTAAAACTCCAATAACCCCAACGTCAGTCGCACATAGAATAGTGTAGATATGAAATTACAAAATTGAGCGTTTCGGAAGCTCGATTCAAAGTAAATTGTACCAAATAAATACACAAAAACTTGGTTAGTTATCATTTTCAGCTTGGATGTCGATTCTCAAAAACTTTCAAAACATGACGCGGTAAGAGATTGCACGTTATCTAGCTTTTGTTTTCTGAAATCCATCGCATTTTTCAAAATAACCACGCCGTTGCGTGCCAAGTCAGACATAATTTGAAAACCGTCCATAGAAAGCTGCCAGAAAAAAACTTCTTTAACATGGCAAATGTCAAGGAATTAGAAGTATTCGGGCGTGATGCTCGTAAAAGTCTGCACTCAACTTGAGTCTTAGCTCAAGTATAGTCTTTTTTGAGTTATCTGTCTATGGCAATGTGATAATTACCGAAAAACAGGCTGAAAGTGATTCCAGTGACAAGTAAATCCTTGTTATGGTTTAGAAGACATTTTGTAAAAATATAAAAATTTTTGTTCCACAGATACAAAAACTTTTGAAACCATCATGGTTATGAACATTGTAAACACTGAAAACGGGATCTTTACCATGTTTCATGGACATTTACCATGATTCCACAATTCATTGTAACTTTCAGTGTTTTCAAAAACAGATCTACATTTTTAAAAGTGAAAAACAGTCTACAGGAAATGTCCGTCAAATCTACCAAAATATAACTAAACAATAAACCTATTTCTCAACAAATACAATCGTCCAAAAACGTTATTCTTCTCTGAGAAAACTGGCACGTAAAACGCGCGGAATATCTTATGCGACTTTTCAGGGTTCAGTATAGGTAATGCTGAAACGATCTCCCAAACTGAAGTGTCTTTGTAGTAAGGAGGCTCGAGAGTGGAAGGGTTCCCGATATCTGAGTCGACTAGGTAGTGGCACTGGGAAGGCTTTAGATAACTGCGGTCATCACCTTTGTTTTTGTCGTTGAAATGCGGATGGATAAGTCGGGTGGCTGTGGAAAGAAATAGTTTTTACTAGCTGCGCCCCGCGGGAAACCGCGCTAGTAAGACTTACGCGGGTGAAAACCCGCGTAAGTCCCGTTTTCGCGGGAATATTGGGATAAAAAGTAGCCTATGTGTTAATCCAGGGTATCACCTATCTACATACCAAATTTCAACCAAATCGGTCCAGCAGTTTTTGCGTGAAAGAATAACAAACATACATACATACATTCTCACAAACTTTCACATTTATAATATTATATATATATATATATATATATATATATACTAGCTGCGCCCCGCGGTTTCACCCGCGTAAGTCTCGTTTCCGCGGGAATATCGGGATAAAAAGTAGCCTATGTGTTAATCCAGGGTATCACCTATCTACATACCAAATTTCAACCAAATCGGTCCAGCAGTTTTTGCGTGAAAGAATAACAAACATACATACATACATTCTCACAAACTTTCACATTTAAGTATAATATTAGTAGGATACATAAGCACAACATTAGGTAGGTACAGTAGATTCAGACACCAGTCGTCTTCGAAAGACCATGGCTATAGTATTTTATATATTTTATATTATTATAGTTTTTTTTTTACGACCTCTGTGGCGCAGTTGGGTCCGCCCGGCTGAGACGCGGGGGTCGCGGGTTCGATACCCGCTACGGGACAAATGTTTGTATGTTCTGCAGATATTTGTTCCATGTCTGGGTGTTTTCTATCTATAATATGTATGTATTTACAAAAAAAATGTATTTATGTATTATATCAGTCATGGTTACCATAACACAAGCATTAAGTTGCTTACATTGGGACTAGATGACGCTGTGTGGAATGTCCAAAGATATAATATTATAAAGAAAGAAGAGAACACTATATAATATTATAAAGAGGTAAAATATGTTTGTTTGTTTGACGGAGGTAATCTCCAAAACTACTGGACAGATTTCAAAAATTCTTTCACGGATGTGAATACACGGGTAGATTGGACTGTCCGGGAGGTTATAGGCTATATTTTATCCCGGTAGCTCCATTAGTACACCCGTGCAAAGCCGGGACGTGCTACAAGTTTATTAAAAAGTTGTAAGACTAATAAAGGTCACTTACCATTCCACCCTTCCGCGAAAGGCGCGGGCATCATACCATTGAACTCGCTCTGTATAAACCGTATCCTATACCCCTCGGGCAGAAGGAAACTGGAAGGAGATCTGTGCCACTCCTTTCCGTAGCACACTGTTGGCGTGATACCTTTAGCCGGCGGCAGGTGATGGAGAATTGTCATTGGTGAATGGTAGTTTGTGTACAAAGCTGTGATTCGGGATATACCTGGCAAAGAAAAAATCAATAAATATCCTTGGACATTCCACACAGCGTCATCTAGTAACAAGCTAAGCAACTAAATGCTTGTTATGGTAACCAGATGACCGATATACAACTTTATTAACTGATATACAACAAGATACATATTTTTTTAGTAAATACATACATAATATTACATTTTTAACTTTCGCGATCAGTATACATATTAAACGATAAATACATTTTAAATGATAATATATACAGCTTTCGTGGTCACGGGCAAGCTGTAACGCTTTCGAAACGTCGGGAAACAAATAAAATAATGTAATTACGCGATAAAATCCCGTTCTAAATCATTTAATATACATACATAATATTATTAGTATCAGCTTTCGCCCACTGCGCCACAGAGATCGTCAAATGGATAAATAAAAACTTTGAATTAAATTCGAAGTTCGATTTTACCAAAGATATCACAGTAGCAAAGAAGCTAGTAGTTTTAGTGTAACAATCTTCCAAGGTCACAAGGTAAAATACTAAGAGCCAAAGTTCACTTAAACTCTACTTACCAGCTATTCCAGCGACGAGGGTGAACAGTACCATCAATGGCATGGTATAAGACAAGTAATGCACTTTGACGCCTTCGAACCGTACTTTCAGGATCTCCGAGCCAAATGTATACACCATCTTCTGAATGCAGTCGAGTGCGATCGCTCCAGCGAGGATTATCAAGCTGTACACTGGGTATAGAAACCTGAAATAATTAGAATGATTTAAACATGTCATCCGAAGAAAAAATTATTTAAAAAATCCGTGTATGAAGAATGTAATGATAGTGAATGAGGCAAAAGAGGTGTGTCAGGATCGTAGCAAGTCGAGGTCCGTGGTCTCTGCCTACCCCTATGGAAAAGAGGCGTGATTTTAATGTTTGTATACATGTCTGTATGTAATCCGAAAAAACGAACGAACGAATGGGAAAATGAGTGTCTGTTCGTCTTTCACGGCAAAACGGAGCGACGAATTGACGTGATTTTAATATCGAATATCGGGATGAAAAGTAGCCTATGTGTTAGTCCAGGGTATCACCTATCTACATACCAAATTTCAACCAAATCAGTTCAGCCGTTTGCGTGAAAGAATAACAAACATACTCACAAACTTTCACATTTATAATATTAGTAGGATTCCCGCGGGAACGGGACTTAGCAAGTTTTATTGCTACAGTACATCAATGCTACAGTTAAAAATCGATGTTTCTTACCGTTCTTCCTTATGAGGTTGTAGCATAAACACGACCAACCATAACACAAGTGGTAGTAGATCGAACCAGTATGGTGAACAAAAGTCAGCGCGAGCGGTCGACTGCGGCGCGGCGCGGTAACAAATGTACAAAGCCAGGGGGCAATACAGGGCCAGCATCTGTGGAAGGAAAGAAAAATATTTTTATTTTAGTAGGAACTCAAGGATCACTTAAAAATGTAGTCTTATAAGCTATACTTCAGCCAAATTCGACTATACTTCAGCCAAATGCGATGTAGAATGTTTGTAAACAAACTGTCTATACTTAGTCTATTATTAAAGTAGTCACAGACGATCGAACTTGGTGCGGAGCGCACCACGAACCGCACGGTGCGATCTATACAACAGACGATCGCACCAGACTTCGAACCGTCCAGTCGTATCGTGCTAGCGTTGCGTGAACACGTCTCCTCGAAATGCCGCCCATTTTATCAAAACAAGCCAAAATTGCTTTAGTTGCGGCAGCTATCGTAACTACATCGCCGTTATATACCCAACGAAAAAAAAGAAAAGAATGGGCAACATTTTATCTCAGAAACAGACAACGGTACAGTCATATGAATCTCATCAAAGATCTCGATGATAAAGATTTTCGTATATATCTTCGAATGAGTTCCGAAGCATTTATTGAATTGTTGGATCTTGTGAAATCGCATATATAGTGTTGCGCGTACGATAGCACAATAGCGACTAAACCGACATGTGGTTCGGTGCGCCGTCCACACGATCGAATCGGTGCGGTACGCACCGCGTTCGATGTGCAAGCGCTCCGAACCAGCCGTACCGATATTAATAATAATTATGTCCGCCGGACCGTGCGCCACACGATCGTATTTGGTGCGGAGCACACCATGTTCGTGGTGCGCTCCGCACCAAGTTCGATCGTCTGTGACTACTTTTAGTTCACCCAATATCCGCGAAATTGCCAATGTCGCTACGACTGTAGCGACATTGGCAATTTCGATTTGTAAAGTGTCAAAATAACAAAAAAATATTGAGATCTACACATAGGGTCTTATTCATAAAAACTTGACAATTTAATATAGGTTTAATGAACGTTTTTTTCGTGTCACTCTTATGTCAACAAAAAGAGTTAGCAACAGATTTAATATGCGTTTTAGCTAATACAGGTTTACTGGTCGAATATGCATAAGGGGGTAATATTATAAAGAGGTAAAATTTGTTTGTTTGTTTGACGGAGGTAATCTCCGAAACTACTGGACCGATTTCAAAAATTCTTTCACGGGTGTGTAGAATGGACTGTCGGGAGGTTATAGGCTATATTTTATTCCGGTAGCTTCATTAGTACACCCGTGCGAAGCAGGGACGTGCTGCTAGTTTGAAATAAAAAGAAGAAGATTGAGATATGAATTGGACATTGCGATTGTGCGTCAAGAGTAGCTAAGCTACCCAGGCTTAGCATCGGTTTTTGTGTAGTATAGTAATTTCCTCGACCACGAGTCAAGTAAATAAACAACTTTAAAAACCGGGTGGACCATTTAACGTGCCATCCGAAACACGGAAGCGCTCAGCTGTTACCACATTTCATTTTGTTGGACGACTTTATCAAAAAAATTGTCGCCTACTAGAAAATGCATTTGATTTACAAGTGATCCAAACTAGAAGAATTAAACCCGGAAACGGATTGGTCTATTTTGTTGTTTTTTTATTGATATTCCCAAACTCACCCAAACAACATTGAAGTTCAGAAATCCATTCACAAAGTAGTAAGTCCACGGTTCAACTCCGTACAAATCAGGGCCGTGCTCAGTAAAGATGTTGTAAGTTACAATATTCACTGGAGATATGACCAGCCGGCCGTAATGTAACGAGTCGATTATAACCACAGGTAGAAGCATGGTCAGTAGGCATATGCCGGCGTATTTGAGAAATTCCAAGTATTGCCGCTTTATTACAATCATGTCTATGGCTATCGGTATGCCTAGGAGCGCTGTGAATGGCCAACCTGAAAAAAAAATACATCGTTTATAAAAGTTTAAAAAAGTAAATTGTTAGTAGGTTTGTATGAGTGAATGCCCTAACTCTGGTGATAGGGTTTTTATACATAATAAATAAATAAATAAGGTCTTCATCATCTCAAGACCGTTCAGGCTAATGCCACGCGCGATCTTCTAAGTTGTGAATGCTCAGAACGTTGCTAAAGCTCAACGATAATAATGCGTTCTCTGTACCCATACAAAATGATTTGACAACTTCATAATTATGTTGCGTTGGTTATGTTGCCATTGAAGTTGTGAAAGCACGGACTCAGAAAAAGCGTCATGGCCGCACATTGGGGGCACCTGGACAGGGAACGTCTTAAGATTGTGAGCGCGGCGCTGACGGCGCTGGGAGGTACTCACTGTAGATAGCGTTAGCTGCAGTGAGAGCGACGGCGGGCGCGTGCCGGCGCCGCCACCAGCAGGCCAGGCTGGCGGCCGTCAGCGCGGCGCTGACGGCGCTGGGAGGTACTCACTGTAGATAGCGTTAGCTGCAGTGAGAGCGACGGCGGGCGCGTGCCGGCGCCGCCACCAGCAGGCGAGGCTGGCGGCCGTCAGCGCGGCGCTGACGGCGCTGGGAGGTACTCACTGTAGATAGCGTTAGCTGCAGTGAGAGCGACGGCGGGCGCGTGCCGGCGCCGCCACCAGCAGGCGAGGCTGGCGGCCGTCAGCGCGGCGCTGACGGCGCTGGGAGGTACTCACTGTAGATAGCGTTAGCTGCAGTGAGAGCGACGGCGGGCGCGTGCCGGCGCCGCCACCAGCAGGCGAGGCTGGCGGCCGTCAGCGCGGCGCTGACGGCGCTGGGAGGTACTCACTGTAGATAGCGTTAGCTGCAGTGAGAGCGACGGCGGGCGCGTGCCGGCGCCGCCACCAGCAGGCGAGGCTGGCGGCCGTCAGCGCGGCGCTGACGGCGCTGGGAGGTACTCACTGTAGATAGCGTTAGCTGCAGTGAGAGCGACGGCGGGCGCGTGCCGGCGCCGCCACCAGCAGGCGAGGCTGGCGGCCGTCAGCGCGGCGCTGACGGCGCTGGGAGGTACTCACTGTAGATAGCGTTAGCTGCAGTGAGAGCGACGGCGGGCGCGTGCCGGCGCCGCCACCAGCAGGCGAGGCTGGCGGCCGTCAGCGCGGCGCTGACGGCGCTGGGAGGTACTCACTGTAGATAGCGTTAGCTGCAGTGAGAGCGACGGCGGGCGCGTGCCGGCGCCGCCACCAGCAGGCGAGGCTGGCGGCCGTCAGCGCGGCGCTGACGGCGCTGGGAGGTACTCACTGTAGATAGCGTTAGCTGCAGTGAGAGCGACGGCGGGCGCGTGCCGGCGCCGCCACCAGCAGGCGAGGCTGGCGGCCGTCAGCGCGGCGCTGACGGCGCTGGGAGGTACTCACTGTAGATAGCGTTAGCTGCAGTGAGAGCGACGGCGGGCGCGTGCCGGCGCCGCCACCAGCAGGCGAGGCTGGCGGCCGTCAGCGCGGCGCTGACGGCGCTGGGAGGTACTCACTGTAGATAGCGTTAGCTGCAGTGAGAGCGACGGCGGGCGCGTGCCGGCGCCGCCACCAGCAGGCGAGGCTGGCGGCCGTCAGCGCGGCGCTGACGGCGCTGGGAGGTACTCACTGTAGATAGCGTTAGCTGCAGTGAGAGCGACGGCGGGCGCGTGCCGGCGCCGCCACCAGCAGGCGAGGCTGGCGGCCGTCAGCGCGGCGCTGACGGCGCTGGGCAGGAGAGCGCCGCTGGCCGCGAACATGCCGGCCGCCGGGAGTGCGAAGGCGAGCCACGCGCGCCCTACGTGCACTCCAAACTCGTGGCAAACCGCTCTGTAAACAGAGTATGGTAGGCTTATCTACACTTCTATACTACTTACTGTTAATGTTAGTCTATAGAATAATCTTTAGTCAACACAAATAATTATATATCTGTGTTTAAGTTACTGTACTAAGCAATGAATAAACTTTGTCTTGCTTTAAGATTTTACTTTTTTTATGTTACTTGGAAACTTACTTGTAAAACATGAGTTCAGCCCAAGCCATAAGCACGGCGAGAATAGCCCGAAGTGCGTAGAACACAGAGACTGGCTCCATAACGTATGAGAGTAGTTTGGCGGGAACAGCGAACAGCCACAGCGATGCGTAGGAACGAATCGCGTACACCGGACTGTACTCCCATGTTTGGAGACCGTTGCCGTACACTGAAACCGTCCATACTAATATTAAAAAAGGGAAAGTGTGTGTGTGTGTGAGTGCGAGAGTATGGGTGTGTGTGTGTGTGTCTTCTCCCAAATTGAAGTCGGTTTTTTAAATTATTTAATTTTGTCTATGTATGTGAGGAGTAAACAGATGTAAAAGCCTAATAGTCTTAATCATTATTTACTGTAAAGTGGCTATTCAATCTGTCTTTTTACATAAAAGTAACAAAAAAAAAATTTCTTAAAACCTTTATTATACAGACCATCTTTATGAACTACTAGCTAGCCCCGCGTAAATCCCGTTTCCGCGGGAATATAGGGATAAAATTAAATAAATATTGTTGGAAATTCCACACAGCGTCGAATCTAGTCCCAAGCTACGCAACTTAATAATTGAGTTATGGTAACCAGATGACTGATATTAATATTGTGTTATTCCAGGTCTTCAGCTACCTATATTCCAAATGCAATCGGAAGTTGGCCAATCGGTCTTGTAGTTTTTTTGGGAAAGAGGAACAGACATACATCCATACTCACTAACTTTCGAATTTATAATATTAGTAGGAGTAGGATAGTAAGATTATTAGGAAAGATGGGGTAAAAATTTTTATACTTTACCTAGGTAATGCAATGGCTCCCAGTAGTTATAAGTCTCGTCGCAGTCAGCTATCTGGCCCCAATATGCTGCAGCTAACCGGGCTACGAGGAGCATGCCCAGTGCCACCGCTCCGCCAGGATAGGCAATCTTACGCAGATCAGAAGGTGCACTCGTCACAATTATATCCCTGAAAACATAAATTATCCCAGTTTAAATGTGATCATCATCATCCGGTCGCGAGGTGGGTCGACGACATAGTTCACGTCGCGGGGCGACAATGGATGCGACTGGCGCAGGATCGTAGTGGATGGCACAAACTAAGGGAGGCCTATGCCCAGCAGTGGGTAAAGTCGGGCTGTGGATGATGATGATGATGAAATGTGATCAAGGTAGCCAATGCTTTAAGGTTCAGAAATGCATGGACACGGGGTTTTATTATGTAATTTAGACACCTGATTTCTGAATGTCAGTAAAGTTGAATTGTTATGATTGCAAACGTTTAATGACTTTTTCAATAGAAAAGAAATGCTTTCAGATATTTTTCAAATGAGGGTTCAGATATTTAGCAAAGGTATGTCCAAACACATACTTGGTACAAACTCACATATTGCAGAGGATAACTTTCTATACTTCATTTCTTGAATCGAGCTAATAGGAACAAAAATAAACGCACGTGATTGGTCGTCGAAACTGATTGTATTTCTCGTAATTGGCTAGATTGTCAAATCAATTGTCAATTGTCAAATCTAGCCAATCCAATGAATTTCGACGACCAATCACGTGAGATTATTTTTCTTCCTATTAGCTCGCTTCAAGAAATGAAATATAGTGACAGTTAGCTCCTGATGTTTTCCTTTGACAATCAGAACTTTTGTTAGTGTTTGGAAAGTTGGAAGCTCAAAAGAGGAAATCAGATGATGCATCAGATTAAAACCCATGAACCTCTGATCAATTTAGATAAAATTAATTAAAATAATTTATAAAATAATTAATTATAGTACTTAATAGTCTGTAGACATTAACAGAATGAAATCAAACAAACAATTGTTTCCTGTTATTTTTGGGAAAAAATGTTGGAACATCCTGGACATAACTCTCTTGCACTAATTCTTTCGTTATTTAACTAAGTAAGTAGGTATTTAAAACAATCACAAACATTTTCATATTCAAGGGGTGTAAAATGCAATCTAAAAATGTATAAACTCAATGCGGGCAGGTACCAAGGGTATGTCTTTAAAACCTTCAACAATTTTTTTATCATGCTCAGTATAATTCTGGTTTACCTGAATACACTTCGTGCTGGATCTCAGTCAAGATGTAGCAAGTTCTAGACTTCTAGACAAAGGAATATAAGAATTATAATGATCACCAAGCCTAAACTGTAGGGCTGGACGGAGCAGACAATCTGTCACATCTAACATACAAGTATTTAGAGTAATTTAGAGTAAAAATCATGTAAATAAAAAAAAGTATTAAGGAGTATTTAGCGAGGAGTTAAAAGTTTCCTCTCCAACAAATTTGTTTGTGCAAAAGTTCATTAAGTTTTACTACATATATTGTTTTTTTACCTATTTACTTAAGCACTGATGTTTCAAGGTACCTAATTAAATAAATCAATTTTCCTAGTAATTTAGACAAGCCTTTTTTAGTAAAATATGCTAGGTTTAATAAAATTTTGAATTTTTTGCTATTAGGAAGACTTAGGTACCCAGCCGTGTGACATAAATGTGTGACAGAACAGGTAGGATTTTTCGGCATAATTGGCGGCGCAGCTCCTGTACGATGTAGTGCGTCCGGGGCACCCAACGTGTTAAAAATCAGAGAAATTGGTATTATGTACAGCCGTTCTTGACAAACAAAATCAATGGTTTGACTGTAACCTGCCTTTGTTTTATGTAGGTACCTATTATGTATACATTTCGGGACAAAAATAGACAGAAGTAAAGGTACGTGGATCCATCAATAAAATCTTTACCCTTCGCTAGCTTTCCGCTTCCCCTTATTGAAACTAGCTCGTTTTGAACTATTTTTGTTGTGAATGCTCCGCTGCCGCGATGTCAAAGCCATTATTAGCAGTCTAATCACATACAAATCACTAAGATTCTCGTTTTTTACAACGGATAGTACGGATTTTCCAGATTTCAGGAAATCCGCGCCGTGAAGATATCGAAACGAAACTTTCAGAATGTAATGTACTCTGTGAACGAAACCAAAGAAATTTGAATTTGAATTGAAAATCAAAGTTACAGTGACACTGATGACAGTGACAGTGTTTAACGAAATACTTTGTAAATGACAGTGACAGAGTTGAAAAGTTAAACAGACTTTGGCAGTAAACATTTGGTGCAAAGCCAAGAAAAAAAAAAAAAATTCCTTTTTCATAACAAGAAATAAAAAGCCGTTGGTCAAGCGGTGGAAGGTCGTGGGATCGAATTCGACTGTGCATCAATGAAGTTTTCTTGTATAGGTAAGTATAAATTTTTTAATCGCTTTATCAAGAGCTTTATGAGGAACCCCGCGGCTAGTCAGTTAGCACTTTGGTAAGTGGTAGTTAAAGGCCTGAGTTTTTTTGTACTAGGTCATTAAAAGTAGGTAGGTATGTAGGTACCTACCCTTACCTATCTCTTGCATAGGTACATTGGGTGGTAGTAGGTACCTACCTAAGTTTCGTAGGTACCTAATTACCTACTAATCTTTTGTTTTGTTTGCAGTGAAGTTAGTTTTGGATTGCTTGGAACATTTTGAAATGCAAATTACCTACGATACCTAGGTAACTACCTACTTGTTTTCTTTTTCACGGGTAACTACCTAGTGTACCTACCTATGTAGGTACCTACCTACTTGATTACAAAAATAAACAAAAGTAGGAACGATTAGAATTTCAATTTATTCAAAACTATTCCATGATTCTAATATGAACGCCTGATGCTTGGAGACTAGTGTGAAGGTGGTGTGTACCATGGAGTTGCAGATATGTTCGTTGCGCGGCGCCGCGGAGACTACTCCTCGCAGGAAGTAGCGCTCCTCCCCGCGCTCGCGCGACGCGAACACCAGCCCGCCGCCGCTGTCACCTTGGCACAGCGCTGTACCTAACATGACATTCAGATACTTGCATTATTTCATCATCGCACTACTTACTGCTGGGCACAGGCCTCCCTTAGTTTGTGCCATCCACTACGATCCTGCGCCAGTCGCATCCATTGCGACCTCTGTGGCGCAGTGGGCGAAGGCCCGGCTGAGACGCAGAGGTTGCGGGTTCCATCCCTGCTACGGGACAAATGTTTGTATGTCCTGCAGATATTTGTTCCATCATGGAACAAATATCTGCAGAACATACAAACATGGAACTTCCATGTCTGGGTGTTTACTATCTATAATATGTACCTACCTATGTATTTACGAAAAAAATGTATCTGAGTATTATTTTACCAGTCATCTTGGTTACCATAACACAACATATCACCTGTGGTAGGCAGGTCCTCTTTTTAGGCTTTTTGTTTAGGTAAGTACTCTTTAATTCAAGGGCTGCGATAGTAGGTAAGTACCTAAAGCTTAAGTCTAGCTAGGTAGCATTGAGAGATTTGAAGTTTCAGCTCACTGTTAGCATTCCCAGCACAGATTTTATCACTCGTGATAAACTTGGCAAAGTCCGGTGGTGACTGGTCGTAACAGACTTCTACATCTATATACGGAAGATTAGCCGTGAGCAACACTGGCGATGCCTTTCCGTTTTCGGACGTCAACCCCCAGCCCGCCACCTGTTACAATAATAAATGAGTGATATTCAGGGTAGCCAACGGTAGTGTCTCTATTACAATAACATCAAAATTGTCAAAAGGCATGTTGCCTTTGACTCCATGCATGCCAATTAAAGATCTGACGGACTGCATCGTCCCGTGATAAAATAAAAGACGGCGAAGGATCAAGGACAGTTTTAAACAATAGGAAGGCACGTAACTTTTATAGCTACTGCATGCGTATGACTTTACCTTTCCCAAGTTTCCCACGACGAGCTGCCTTCGCTCGAAGGTCGGAGAGAAGTCCAGACAGACGAGCAGCACGTGCGTGCGGTACTGCGCCGGCGTGCTGAGGAACACCAGCGCTATGTCATCTTGGAGGTTTGTGGCTAAGCCTTTATATCGAGACGGTATCTTAATCAAACGTACCTGGAACAAGCCATGCCAATTGTACTTTATGTGCTTTTTTATTATAGGTGGGGTATCTATCTACTTGTGTTATCGAGTAATTTGATAGTTGGTTAGTGATGTCAGACATACTTACGTTGGTTTTTTGTGCGTCAGCTTCGTTCGGGTCGTTCCAAGGCCTGTAAATTTTGCCGAGCGCTACTGCAAAGTACCGCACCGGAATAAGCTTTTGAAAGTCGCTCCAGAAACAATGTGCCGCTAGAATGAACAAGATTATAGTGAGTCGTGTCCACAAAATCCCAAAAAATATAATTATTCCCTAACGATGTAGGTGTATAGGTAATATTCTACTCAGCTGGTACCAACTGCAAAGTAAAGGCCTCTGTTCTATCACGCCACCCTTGGCAGTGTTTTCCCAGCCGAATCGCCGTTTTATGAACTCACCAGATATTACAATGGTCTTGCTGATGAGTGACCCGCCACAGACTTGCTCATATGGATTGCTCCGCTTACTGTAAATAGCGGCGTACCACGGGAACTCCCCTCGTACGGCAGCTGTACCGTTTATTATCAGCTTGTTAGCATTTGCCGTCAGTAAACCACATTCTACAAATAAATGAATAAATGAATAAATGAATATCCTTGGACATTCCACACAACGTCATCTAGTCCCAAGCTATAAGCAACTTAATGCTTGTGTTATGGTAACCAGATGAAGATGAAATGAAGATTTATTAGGTTGCCTTACTTATAAACTAAACTACTTATAAAAGTAGTTCGCCAACAGGTAGGAAGGCACTTACGCGGAGAGCAGGTCGGCACTGGCTGGTTCCAAACGCCGTCCTCACAATAGAGGAAGGTGAGCACGCCGGAGGGGAAGTGGTATATAGAGGCGCTGCACTCGGGACGCACGGTCGCGCCGGAGGGCACCAGCTCGCCGCACTGGTGCTCGCCGTGACCCACCAGCGGGCCGCGCCCCAGGCACCAGTAGGTGGTGCTGGGGTGCTTAGGGAGCTTGCATTGAGCTGACAAAATAACGATACAGTAGCGAATAACAAACAATATCTACTGGTTACTTATTGTGTTCCAGCATGAAATTATAGATTCATTAGTGTTTATAAGTAAGAACACAAAAATAGTAAGTACAGTCATTTTTCTTATTTCAAAAAGCAGATTCGTAATAGGTAAGTTACCAAGGCACTGGGGCGGGTCGTACGGCCAATTGCCTTTGAGACAGTTGACGAACCGCGAGGTGCCGTGCAGCTTGTAGCCGACATCGCAGCTGAAGACCAGCAGCGCCACGTCGACCGTCTGTCCGGGCTTCGCGTCCGCCTGCTCCTGCACTGTGTAATTCCCATGCGCTGGAAACTCCGGAAGCACGCATTTACCTCTAAACAATTTCAAAAACCAAAGAAGAAATTAATGGAAATAAACGACCAGTTTTGACGATTATATTTTGTAGTTGAGGACGTACTTTACGACGTTACAGACATTGAACATTATTTTGGGGCGAAGACAGCTGTGTCAGATAGATATCAGTATAGTACGTATCTACTTAACAAATTAATTGTTGAATCCTCGTACAAGAAGATTGTAAAACAATAAATGCTTGTGATGGTTTTTAACCGAGGTTAGAAATTTTGACTAAACTATAAACACAACTAAATTCTACGCAACTGTCAACTGTAGGTATACCTATCCTATACTTACGCGAAACAAAGCGCATCCAGCTCATCTGTGCCGTCAGAACAGTCTTGCACCTGTGAAACAATACCTCCTTAGGTACTTAAAATTTGGGCGGTGCCGAAACAACAAAATGTAAGTACTCTACTATCTGAAAGTGCAAAAAAGTGCTTTCATAATAAGAAATTTAAGGTGGTAGATAATCAAATTCATTTTGCTACTGTGTAACGTGACTTGGAGGTACAATATATCTTATTATAGGTACTGTGGCATAACTTACTTTGTCACAAACTTTTTCGGCATCAATGCAGCCGCCAGTCCGGCACCTGAAGCCACACTCGCGGCGCATCGTCGAACAATTCTCCAGCGTCTCGTCCGAGCCGTCAGCGCAGTCCCTCCTCCCATCACATTTCTGATCGATCGATTGCAACAGCTGGCCGTTGTCGCACAATCTCTCTTCCATCTGGCAATTCTGTATTCGGTCAGCGTAGTCCTCCATATCTTCACGCGATCCGTTGAAATACGGGATGTGTGCGTATCTTTTGACGCATCTGCAAATTGAATGAGTAATTACAATGCGTCGCGGCGCCGGCGCCGGCTTCTGAGAAAAAAACGCTCGCTCAATCTTCGGAATGTCTGCGAGCAACCTGCATCCGTAAGTTGTAACGAATTTGACGCTTCGATGCATTTCGACTGTGCGTGCGTAAACCGCGGCATGTAAGTACATACTTAGGTTAAAAAATTGTAAAAACACGCGTTGCGTGAAACGCTTTATCTGGACATGGTCTAACTCACTCCGTGTAAGTCGTTTCATTCCGGCATTCATGAAGTAGCTCGTCAGAGTTATCAGCGCAGTCCATGTGGCCGTTGCAGAACAAAGAGTCCCTCACGCATGCGCCGTACACGCATCTCCTGTGATTGAATGGACAGTAGCTGAAAGCAACATATGATTAAAAAAGTTAAAAATGATTAATGATTAAAAATGATTAAAAAAGATATAATGTTCAAGTATTTTTTATAAAGTGTAGGTACCTACCTCGTATCTTTTTAAATATTTTAGATTTGAGCTTAGGAAATCACTTTTCGATGAGATGACTGGAGCTTACAAGGTATACCGAGGCGTTACCGTGGCGTTCCAACGCGCCATAGTGGATTCCAGGTCTCAGTCCTGGGACGAACTTTTTTTCAAGATTGGAATTGATTTTACTATTTTGTTTCAGTTGTTATATTTTGGCCGAACTCTGACTGTTTGGCAAAAAACAACTGCTGTCAAATTTTGCTGGTACCAATAACAAGTGTTGTTTTCTCTACACCGAAAACCTTCCAAGTACCTTTAGATGGAATTATTGCTATCATGCTCTGTAGAATCTGATTTAATTTTTGAACTAACGCATAGCAGCTATACGCAGCTACGACGTAGCAAAATACAAAATCAAGGTGCGCGTTGAAGTCTTTTGTTTGCTAAGGAAGCACGTAGCACCCTCTACTTTGAGATCCTGGGAAAATGTACATCGATTTTAAGAATAATGGCAATGGAAAAAGGTAATGTACGTATGTACACTGCTGAAAACGGAAAGTCATCGATTTTTGACAGTTTTCTATGAAAACTGAGTTTTGAATCACCGCTTGAGACACGATTTACGTTTGAGTATAGTCTCTAAATACGGGCCTATGACCGACAGACGGATATTAAAAAAAAAAGGCGCAAATGTTTATCGCTCATGTGTGTGTTTATTCCACTCGAAGGAGGTAGCCATAATCTATCCTTATCAATACACGACGAGACATAAAATCACGCCTCCAGTTGCTACTGCCCTAGGGCCTACGGGCAACACCTCGGTTGAACTTGGTCATGAACGGAAATCCTGAAACTAATGAACTCACCCGCTGCTTCTGCATTCCACTATTGTCTCGTCACTCCCGTCGGGGCAGTCCACTCTGCCGTCGCATCTAAGCCCAGGTTTTATTCGGTTGCCGTCCTTGCAGTTCCAGTCAGGCTCTGGCTTGAACCTATTGAGAACAACCCGCTTATAATTGTTTTCGCAAGTCGAGTAATTGATTTTATCATCTATAGAGACCAACTATTACAGATTTGATATTGATCGACGATACCTACTAGAAACAGATCGCTGGATTTCTGGATTTAAAAAAAATCACCAATACGTATACTACACACAATGGATAAATATCACCCTTGCTCACTATCCAGATATCGGTGATTCTACTAAACGTATAAATTAACTCACTGGTTTTTTCTTTTATCATCTTCGCAGATTTCTTCCAGCTCATCCGAACCATCAGCACAGTCAATAACCTAAAAACAAATATTAAGTAGTACCTAAGTATTTAAATGAACTATATAGAACTTACATACCTACCTATTCGATTCACCTAGCGAAGTATGTAAATGAGATACTTACTATGTATATTCACATCATAATTCACATCATCATAGCTAAATTGCTATTTTTGACAGCGTTTTCTGATAGCGATGTTGTGAACTTAGTTCTGTCTCTCAGTGCTATTATGGTCCATGTAACTTACCCCATTACACATCTTATCTCGTTCAACGCACCCGCCATATTTGCAAACGAACTTCCATCCGATGCAGTTATGTCTGTAAAAATAATAAACAGACACTGGATTGATAAAATTAAGTACTAATGGATTAATAAACTTATTTCGAGGATAAACGAAAAGAACCCGCCTACAATGAGCAATGGATAGGTAGGTATGTACTGGTAAATATATGAATCAGAAAGTAGAGCGACTAGTATTATAGTACCTACCTCTCTAGGTATAGGTACACGGTCAGTAATAAGATCTTATTGCTTATAGATTATTATTATTTTAAGTTTGAGTAATAAGACATAAATAGTTACATCCAATGGGCAGAACACTCTTCCAACGTCTCGTCAGATCCATCCTCACAGTCCACCTTCCCATCACATTTAATGTAACCTCCTCTTTTGAGTTTTGTGCCGTCTTTGCAAGTGCTCTCTCTTGCGTAGCAATAACTAGTGTCAGCATTTTCTTTTGAGGTACACCTAAAAATAAGGGTTTGTTATCAATCTATTATTCCTAGATTTCGCTCGATCGATAAATAATAATAATAGTACCTACTTACGAGTATGTCGAAAAGCTAATAGCTTTTTAATTACTTAATATTATTTATTAATTTAACAGTTTTTAAATTAATTTTGAAATCTTTTATATATTACACTTTCTATTCTAACAAAAACTGTAAATTGGGAATTCACAAATTCAACAGTCTCCTGGAGCGGTTTCAGACTAGCATATTATACGCGCGGATAAGCTCGTTTTTGGAAGCGCATGTAGGCGCGTATAGGCGCGCCTTTTGGCCCACGCGCAACTCGTACGAGCGTTGACGCGCTTGTAAGCTCGTATAAGCGCGAGCCACCGAGACACGACACCACCACCGGTTCGAGCGAACACGCCGAAATATGCCCGTTTACGCGAGTATGGTTTTTAGAAGCGCGTAATGTAGCGCGCGTATAAGCGCGTATGCTGAAACGACCGTATACGCGCAAAAAAATACGCTAGTCTGAAACCGCTCTAACTTACCGGGCGGCTTGCTTGGGCCTTAGGCACTTAAGGGTCGTTGGTTACCTACTTACTCATGGTATGTAGTGTCATTTCGGCACCGCGGAATCAACTCATCGGAGTTATCTATGCAGTCTGGAACGCCGTTGCACACTAGGGACTTGTCCTTCAAGCAGCCCCGGTATGCGCATCTAAACTCTTCCCAATAAGAACACCTAAAAGAGTTTGGGATTATTGAGTAGATACACACGTACGTACTTGCCCGTATACACAGACAGATAAGGTTCTTTCTGTATTAAGTATTTCTTCTGTCGGTAAGCTCTTAAATTAAAGCACCTAAACTCCTCAATGATTATCTTATACGAGTAGTATTCAATTGTAATAAGCTGATGACGGTGTTCCTAAATCAACACAACTTTTTTACTAAGTAGGATTTCATTATGATGTCACAAAGTGGTTCTGATCTTACTAAAAAAAAACTATTTCATGAATCATCATCCACTGGATCCCACTGCTCGGTGCACGGTGCACGGCTTTTGTCGGCCAGCTAGAGAAGTAGCCGTCGAGTTCGTCTCGCCATCTCCGCCTGGGCCGTCCACGAGGCCTTGCTGAAGTACTTAGGTACCTACCTGATAACTGTACCATCATTAGATATATAGGTACAGACATAATTTTATTCTTACTCGGTGTCTAGGCAAAGTACAAATGTCTCGTCGCTCTTGTCACGACAGTCGTAGCCTCCGTTGCACTTCAACTGGGCGTCGATGCATGATCCGTCTGCACAGGTCCATTCATCCGGCCTGAAACCCACCGACTCTCATAAGTACTTACTTACTTTACTACCTAGGTACGTAGGCACATAAAAGGATTCCAAGATGGCAAGATGGCAACAAACCCTGAGCCACAAAATAGTGTAGTACCTAATCATCGCACGTTTGTCATCAGTCATCCTTAGAAATAGGTTTTTATGCTAATCTTGTCAAATGTGCCTATATACCTATCGTAGAATAAATCTACCATAGAAATAAGGGGGAATAATTGGGATAACAAGATGGTGCCAGACTGTCAATGCTTTCTCTCCCTTCCATTACAAAGTCATAGTCAAAATCTCAACAGATAGTAGGGTTAGTAACTCACTTGCACGCAGCGTCTACGAGAACTGTTATAACATCTGAAAAGTAACCAAATTATTATGTATGTAATTACGTAGGTACTTGTTTAATTAGGTACTTACTTACCTAAATACGTTTAAGCTCAAAATAGACCCAGATTTGGTTGGATCATTAACCTGAGTACACAGATAAAATAATACTAGTAGTAAGTAGGTAACTAGGTATCATAATTAAGTACTAAACATAATCTACCAAGGCTCGAATCAATCGTTGTTGACCCACAGTACCACTGCAGCAGTAGGTACCCATGTAGTACGATACCCACCGTTATTTCCTTCTCTAAGGTTATTTCAGAAATAATAATTAAGGTAAGTAAAGTTACTTACCTACCTACCACCAATGAAATAGTGAAATTTGTATATTCATTAGGTACACATACAGACCTCCCCAAATCAAGAGCCTTTAACTTTCTATCAGAAACAAGGATTTCATGTCAACTAATAGGTGCTTAAGTTGGTGGCTATAACTAAATTACTGGTAAAAACTTTACTAATTTACCTAGGTACTCACCAAGAAACATAAACAAGGCATAAAACAAAAACCTTAGTTCCATCTCACGGTCTTGGTAACATCATTTTTCACATGATTAAGTTGTACACCGTATTTTAAAATTGTTTTCCTTGAGGCGTTATTAATAATTAGGTATGGCTATTATAGTTAGCTATGCAGACGTAGGTACCTACGAGGAAAACGTAGAGGCTCTTCATGTAGGTATGGATTTGCCGAATTCAATCAACGGAACATCGGCTGTGGAAAACAAGTCAAACCAGTTTTACAACACTTGATGAGTCTGCGAACTAACATGATGTTACCTACTTATAAATCCGTGCCAATAATAACTGATCAGCTTATGATGATGCAAACTCAATTGTGAGCAACAAAGTGATATTTAACTGCGATTATTCGCACGATGTATCGTTTTCGGTTCGTAAGATGATGAAATAAAAGTTAAAGCAAGTTGTAAAGTTGGTTTATTCGCTGGTCCAGTCCGCTTGTATGAACGTCTGATGCTTGGAGACTAGTGTGAAGGTGGTGTGCACGAAGGCGTTGCAGAGATGCTCGTTGCGCGGCGCCGCGGAGACTACTCCTCGCAGGAAGTAGCGCTCCTCCCCGCGCTCGCGCGACGCGAACACCAGCCCGCCGCCGCTGTCACCTTGGCACAGTGCTGAGCCTGACGAAGTATATCAAGAAACTAAAAAACAAAACTCAGGGCTTTACATTTTTAACTACGTGATTAACACAGCGGTAGGATGCAATCTTTGCCTACACTTAACAGGACACTGTGCTTGGGACACTGTTGAGATAGAATAGGCTTGAATAGCACCTAAACCATGCACTCAGTAAGACTCAGTTTAGTCGGCCCTATGCTTGACCAAGTGGAGTGTGTCAAGGACACTGAACACTTTAGTCTACGGCTTAGCTTCCTATCGGTTCTTTGGTCTAGCTGAGGATTGAAGTTTGAGCTCACTGTTGGCATTCCCCGCGCAGAACTTGTCACTCGTGATGAACTTGACGAAGTCCGACGGCGACTGGTCGAAGCAGGAGTCTATGTCTAAGAATGGAAGATTGACCGTTTTCAACACCGGTGATGCTTTCCCGTCCTCTGACGTCAGCCCCCAGCCCGCCACCTGTCACCAAAATAAAAGTTACGGCATTTTGTTCAAACAACGAATTAGGCGAAAACACGATTGGTGTGGGCCTTGTTTTTTCTTCTAATCTTATCTGCGAGTGCTGACCTTGCCTGTGTGCCCTGTGACGAGCTGCCTTCGCTCGAAGGTCGGAGAGAAGTCCAGACAGACGGGCAGCACGTGCGTGCGGTACTGCGCCGGCGTGCTGAGGAACACCAGCGCTATGTCATCTTGGAGGCTGGTGGCTAAGCCTTTGAAGCGAGGCGGGGTTTTAATCAGAAGCACCTGGAATATGGATACAATTACAGATTTCATCATCTTCCTGTACTTATCCCACATTATGTGGGGCCGATACAATAAGAACTCTTCTAGAGACATACGTTGAACTTCTGTGCATCTTCAGCGTCGTTCGGGTCGTTCCAGGGCCGGTACAGCTTGCCGAGCGCTACTGCGTAAAACCGCACCGGGAGAAGTTTCTGCAAGTCACTCCAGAAACAATGTGCCGCTGGAATGAAGGATACTTTTTATTAGCATTTGAGCTAATGGATTATTTTAGAATCTTTAATAGCTTTTTTGCCCTGTGTCGGACACAAGTCATATTATGATAAATTTAAGGTTGTCCCGCTGCCCGTTCCCCGATCGTCTAACTTGTATCAATCATTTTGAGATGGCACGCAATAGACACACACATTACATTACATTTACATTTTGTTCTGTGTTGGTTTGGTACTAAAAAGTATTTTCTTCTGGAAAATCTTTTGTGACTTGTAGATTGCTCACCAGATATAACAATGCTTTGGCTGATGAGCGACCCTCCGCAGATCTGTTCATACGGCATCTTCCTCTTATCGTATATAGCCGCGTGCCAAGGCAACTCCCCCCTCTCGGCATCGGTGCCATTTATGATGAGTTGGTCGCCCTGTGACGTCAGTAAACCACATTCTGCAAAAAAAAGAAGTTTTATTTATCTAGATTTCGAGTACCTAGGTATTTTAGTCCATTGAAATGTTACAATTTATGGGCCGAGTATTGCATTTGTTAGTGCCCGCATTTTTTTATTGGTACATGTGTGGGGTCAATAGAAGCTTAATCTCAAGTTTGTGGGGCCGCCACATTATGGCTTGACAATTTTTTTGTAAGACGCATAGTTTCTGAGATATCGCAAAATAAATGTGTTCACCCCTATTTTCAAGATGGCGGCCAGGGGACAAGGGTGGCGACCCCACAAACTTGAGGTTAAGCTTCTATTGACTCCCCACACATATCCCAATAAAAAAATTGCGGGCACTAACAAATGCAAAGCAAATGTAACATTTCAATGGCCTATTTTACTCATTGTCATTTGTTTACTTTCATCGATTTAAAAACTCAGTAAGAGAAGAGGTAATGGTAAAAACAGGCTAATTTAATTATGATCATTCAATTATCCAAGGTTGGCGCCAAAATCACAGTATGATGTTGGAGTACCCTAGACCAGCCGGTCGAAGCTCGTACCCTGGTTCCCCCTACCCTAAGTAATGTAGAATACTGTCGAACAACGCCACCGTATGAGGAAGACAACTCACGCGGGGAACAGGTGGGCACGATTCGGTCCCAGACGCCGTCCTCGCAACGCAGGAAGGGCAGGACTCCGGCGGTGTAGTGGTATATAGAGGCGCTGCACTCGGGGCGCACGGTCGCGCCGGAGGGCACCAGCTCGCCGCACTGGTGCTCGCCGCGACCCACCAGCGGGCCCTGGCTCTGACCCAAGCACCAGTAGTTGGTACTGGGATGCGTCGGAAGTTTGCATTGAGCTGACAAATTGAAATTGAAATTATTTATTTATTAAATAATAACACTAGTGTATTGATGAACAAACACTGTTAAGCAGTTATTTTTTAGGTTGTGTCTCTGCTCCAAATTCGGAGTTATTTACGTTATATCGGTACATAATACTACTCGTAGTAAGCACACATTTTGACCTGTAAAAACTTCTTGTATTCCAAAAAGTACAATCATAACAAGTAAGTTACCAAGGCACTGTGGCGGGTCGTACGGCCAATTGCCTTTAAGACAGTTGACGAACCGCGAGGTGCCGTGCAGCTTGTAGCCGACATCGCAGCTGAAGACCAGCAGCGCCACGTCGACCGTCTGTCCGGGCTTCGCGTCCGCCTGCTCCAGCACTGTGTAGTTCCCATGCGCTGGAAACTTTTGCGCATGATTTTATAAGTGGCTGTAAGACTGACATTTATGAGTTTGCGTTGTCTGATCATACTGCTCAGATTCTGACGTGCCCAGTAGATAAAAAGTGCTTTTTGGAAAGTTGGACTATCAAACGACGTGACTATTCTCAAGATAATATGACAAAGTTTATATCTTGTATAGAAAATCTTTCTTTTTCTGAGCTCTATAATATTAACGATCCAAATGAAGCTTATAATTATTTTATTGACATATTTAAACTTTTCTATAATCTGTGCTTTCCAATTATACAAAAAACTGTAAGAGCATCTCAAAAACCTAAATGGATATCTCGCGGAATAAAACGATGTAGCAAACGAAAACGTATTCTTTTGTGGCAATATAGACGAAATCCAAGTAATAGCAATAAAATAATGTTAGTAAATTATACTAAGCTCTTGAGCAGAATCATCAAGCTCACACAAAGAGCACAGAATGACTATAAAATTTCCACAGCATGTAACAAATCAAAATGCACTTGGCAAATAATTAATGGCTCTAAATCAAGTACACAAAATGAATTTTTAGGAGAAATCGAAGTAAACCGTAAAGTTATAAAAGATCCTACAGAAATATGCAATGCTTTTAACGATCATTTTATAGATAAAATTGAACCTATCCACAATAACCAAGTTAACTGCAACTCTCTGGTGAATAGTAGAACACACTCTATGTTTTTCGCCCCTAGCACTGCATTCGACGTGTATAGAATTATAAATTCACTTAAAAATACAAATAGTGTAGGATACGATAGCATTTCAACTAAAAGTATTAAACAAGTTTCGAAATACATATGTGGACACCTTAGTTACATAATCAACTTAAGCATTTGCACTGGAGTTTTTCCTGAAGCACTTAAAACCTCAGTTATAAAACCTATTTACAAAAAGAAAGACAAAAAATGCATTGATAATTATCGACCAATATCGCTTATCCCTATTTTCTCAAAAGTCTTTGAAAAGTACATATATACACAACTTTACAAATATCTAGAAAACAAAAACATCCTCTGCAACGAACAAAAAGGATTTAGAGAAGGAAAAACAATAAATATGGCCATTTATGATTTCCTATTGAATGTAATGCTCAGTGTTGATAAAACTAAACCTGTGTGCGCAATATTCTGTGATATGACACAAGCTTTCGACTACGTTAAACACAGTATACTTTTAAAGAAAATGGAAGCTTACGGTATCCGAGGAAATTCTCTAGAGCTTATTCAATCATATTTGACTAACAGGAAACACTTTACTGAGATTACAAAAATAAATCACATCAAAAAGCAAGAGGAACTTTATAGATCTAAAGCACGTACGCCAACTTACGGTGTCCCGCAAGGAAGCGTACTAGGTCCTCTTCTATTTATTTTGTATATAAATGACTTACCTAAAGCTATAAATCAGCCAATGACGCTTTTTGCAGATGATAGCACAGTTACAATTAAATGTGACAATATTCTTTCTTATGAATCTGACATAAATAATAGTTTAAAATCAATAATAAAATGGCTTGAAAATAATAATTTAAAAATTAATCTAGAGAAAACCAACGTTATGCATTTTAGACAGCGTATGGTGCAAAATAATGTACTTATAAAATACAACGACAGAATTGTGCAAGACGTAGAATCAACCAGATTTCTAGGATTAGTCATTGACAGAAGTCTTAACTGGAAGGCACAAGTAGAGACTTTAGGTAAAAGGGTAAACTCGTCAGCCTATGCATTATTTAAATTATCTTTTATAATTAACAAAAACGCGCTACTAACGGCGTACTACGGAATGGTTGTCTCGGTCCTTCGATATGGCATTATCTTCTGGGGAAACTCTACCGATAAAGATATTGTTTTCAAAGCCCAGAAAAGGTGTATCAGAGCTATGAATCATTTACAAAAGACAGAAAGCTGTACGCCCTATTTTAGGAGATATAAATTATTAACTTTACCATCCCTGTATATCTTAGAAATAGCCACATTTGTAAAGACGAATCCAGACCTATTTACTCGCTCCTCTCAATTAAGCTCTTACAGTAGACGTGACAACACTAGACTCTGCTGCCGTGCTGGTAAAACAACATTACTGCAAAAAAGTGTATTCTGTATGGCTCCCATTATTTTCAATAAAATTCCAAAGGCAATAAGAGAATTAAATACTCAAATGTTTAAAAATAAATTAAATAAATTGTTAATTGAGAAATGTTATTATAAGATTACTGATTTTTTAAATGATAAAACTTTTGACTTAAATTAATATTGACCTACTACTACCTGACTAAATCTTTTATGCATGCATCTGACTAAATTAATATATAAAATAATAGATAATAAATGTAAATAAGTAAACTGTAAGTAAAATCTAAAATTTTGCATGCTGACAGGCAAGGACATGTGTTACGTAAATTAATCCTATATTTAAGATCCTGTATACTTCTCTGTATGATGTGTACCACCATGTACCTGGCAAATAAATGAATTCTATTCTATTCTATTCTATTCTACTCCGGGAGCACGCATTTATCTCTGAGCAATGACAACAGCCCAAGAAGAAATTAAAACAAACGACCAGCGATGTACTTACCTGTCTACGTCATTCAAACCTCGTAAGTCGTATTATAACTAAAAACAAAACGTCTTCCTAACATCGAGGTTATTTTGAGTTAGGTAGGTATACGGTTGCCATCCGTCCGGGTTTCCCCGGATTTGTCCTAGTTTAGAGGGCGTCCGGGGAGCGTCCGGGCGGGGTTTCAGTATGAGTCCGGGTTTTGAACTTGACAGAAATTGAGCAAGTACCTACTTCCAAAAAAAATGTTTAAGGATGTGATGAAAATATTCAGAGTTAAGGACCTCAGAGTGCAGAAAATTGCTCTCTTATATCTTTTTATTTCCTCCTTGTAATTTATTGTAATTCTTCGCTTCACTCGCTTTGTTCAGAGCTGAATTAGCAGTATCATGCTATCTCCTTGAATAAATTGCAACTATTGTAAGTAAAAAATTATAATTTACCGAGCAAAATTAAAAACCAACCTAACTACCTACGAAGCTTTTACTCATTGCAAAAATGGGTAAAAAATTGCTTGCATCGTTTATTCCTAAATAAGAACCGGCTTTAAAAAAAATCATGTGCCGCGTTACTTTTAGTTTTAAACAAAAAAATTTTTGCTCGCTTCGCTCGCATGATTTATTGCTGTATAACATTCGGCTTTAAACAAAATCATGTGCCACGTTACTTTTAGTTTTAACCAAAAAAATTTTTGCTCGCTTCGCTCGCATCATTTATTGCTGTATAAGATTCGGCTTTAAACCAAATTACGTGCCACGTTACTTTGAGTTTTAACCAAAAAAATTTTTGTTCGCTTCGTTCGCATCGTTTCTACATAAATGAGAACCGGCTAAAAACAAAATCATGTGCCACGTTACTTTTAGTTTTAACCAAAAAAAATTTTTGCTCGCTACGCTCGCATCGATTATAACTTTACTTACTTTACTTTAAACAAAAAAAAACTTTAAAAAAACCTGCTTATACGTCCGGGGTTTGGTCCCTAAAATCCGGGGTTTTCAATCGTCTTGTCCTGGTTTCAAAGTTTTCGAGATGGCAACCCTAGGTAGGTACCATAATAGGTATTTGATTCCACGATAGTCCAGGTAATACAGATGTCTCAACTGTCGAATATTTCTAAGAACTTACGTGAAACAAAGCGCGTCCAGCTCATCTGTGCCATCAGTACAGTCTCGTCTCTGTAAAATAATATGCGCCCACTAATGTTAACCTAAAACATATACCTAGTAATTACTTTCTAAATTTAAAAAAGATAATCAAACTGCCCATGCATGTGACGCTACTTGTTTATGTAGAGTATGTAGTATGTTGACGTATAATGCTCAGGATACACGACGACACTGACACTCGACACAAATGTCGACACTAGTGTCGATTGCAAACAAATTGATTTGCAACTCAGTGTCGCGGCGGTGGACACACGCAGACAGTCGATGTATACACTGAGTGTCTTAGTGTCTGGTGTCGTCGTGTATCCTGAGCATAACGGTATAAGTAGACTATGTAGGTTCTCTACCTAACTAGTAAGTAAGTATGTTTTACTTTGTGGCACAACACAACTCACTTTGTCACAAACTTTATTGGCATCAATGCAGGCGCCAGTCCGGCACCTGAAGCCACACTCGCGGCGCATCGTCGAACAATTCTCCAGCGTCTCGTCCGAGCCGTCGGCGCAGTCTCTCTTCCCATCACATTTCTGATCGATCGATTGCAACAGTTGGCCGTTGTCGCACAATCTCTCTTCCATCTGGCACTTCTGTATTCGGTCTGCGTAGTACTCCATATCTTTACGCGACGCGTTTATTTGCGGGATGTGTGCGTATCGTTTTACACATCTGCAATTTATTTTTAAAGTAGGTTAACTTTGAATTTAAAATGTCTAAATATTGGACGCGAGGGCACTCGTGCTTATACGCTTTATCAGGACATGGTTACTCACTCCTTATAAGTAGTTTCATTCCGGCACTCATGAAGTAGCTCGTCAGAGTTATCAGCGCAGTCCCTCTTACCGTTGCAGAACAAAGAGCTCTTCACGCATGCACCGTACACACATTTTCTGTGATTGTATGGACAGTAGCTGAAAGCAACATAGTTTTGTTGATAGTTTATTTAAAAAAATGTTTGATAACCTATTGAATTTTTTTGTGGGCGTTTATAGGCATGTTGTAAAACATATCTCCTAGCCGAAATCCTGATATAGGTACCTACTTGCATCTTTTGCCTCATTCACTCTCATTGGGTAGGGTAGGTACCTACCTACATTCTACAAGTATGCACATTCTCTCCCTTCAGGGTGTTTCTGATCTGGTCTTCTCCAAAATGTCATCATGCCAGAATATAACGAAGATGTATAAAAATATGAAATGACACTGAATCTGCAACCGCCTCGCACCTGCCTCTATGTGATTTGAGCCTAATGAACTTAAGAACTTACCCGTTGTTTCTGCATTCCACTATTGTCTCGTCACTCCCGTCGGGGCAGTCCACCCTCCCGTCGCATTTGAGCCCAAGCCCAATGCGGTTGCCATCTTTGCAGTCCCACCAGAACTTCCAGTTCCATATCGGAAATGGCTTTTCTGGGAATAGAGATGTAAAGTACCTATTCATGCTGAAAACATAATAATATGATTTTTAAAATGTTTTTCAACTGTGAAACAGTTAGGGACATTCAACAGTTTTTTTAACTAAGATATTTATAAAAGTGTAATTCCTTATAACTATTAATAAACTAGCTAAAAGGTCAACGGCTGTTGTCTTTTGAGGGTTTTTTGATTTGTGAGTGGAAGAAACCGTTATAAGGGCAAAGCGACCCGGGCATAGCGAAAAGGACTGCTTCACCCCTAACCATAACCAAATAAAAAATAGTAGATTGCTATACAAGGGGACAAAGGCAATTTTTCTATGCACGAGATGGTTTATCGCGCGAGCGGCAGCGAGTGCGATAATAGTTCGAGTGCATTGAAAAGCCTTTTCCCCGAGGTAAGCACTCTGCTTTTCATTACGAATATTAGGAAATTACAACAAAAAATGATGAAAATTTCACACACGAAAATAATAATTAGCTGTCTCGCTTTTTTTTTAAATCGACTAGTAATTGACTAACTAGCACAAATTTGTTCATCTTTGCATGAATTATGAAAAAAAAATACTGGTAGAATGCCTACTACATTTAGTGCCATTGTTCCATAGAGAAGGCAGTAAAGATGATTGCTCTGTCAGTATTTTTTTTTAATCTGAAACGCAGCTATTCCATTTCAACTGCTGTTATGTGACTAAACAACAACAAAAAAAATACTGACTACTACATTTAGTGCCATTCTACCAGTATTTTTTTCATAATTCATGCAAGGATGAACAAATTTGTGCTAAAGGAGCACATATTC
Organism: Xanthorhoe spadicearia; assembly: GCA_947086425.1. Lineage (NCBI taxonomy): Eukaryota > Metazoa > Arthropoda > Insecta > Lepidoptera > Geometridae > Xanthorhoe > Xanthorhoe spadicearia. The sequence goes on along the minus strand of OX352198.1, from coordinate 1,634,359 downwards.
GTGCTAGAGAGACATAATAGAATGAATGAGTGAATGAGTTAGAAGAACTTGAATACTTAGCATGCATCGACATGCCACAAAAGAAATGTCAAAAATGAAGTTGACATTTGACAGTTATTTACTTTCCTGCCCTAGGGCAGGAAAGTTCTTGTTTTCCCTAGGGACGGAAAATGCTACTTTGAACCCTATGATCAGGCAACTTCGTGCGTACTTTCCGCGTATGAGTAATGAAAACATTATTGATAACTCACGTACGTGAGTAATTCCCGTTCAATTCATTATAATGTCTAGTACAACTATTGATAACTTGTTTTTATAATTTATTGTTGTTAAAAATAATATTCTTGTTGTTTGTTCCTTGTTGTTATATAATTCTTGTTGGTATAGGTTATTGTTTTTAAATACTTGATGATCTCGACGACTATAATAAAGTCGTATAAAAACTTACTATTCGTGATTTGCTTCTCCGCAGATTCCTTCCAGCTCATCAGAACCATCAGCACAGTCAATAACCTAAAACAGTGATCATTTAATTTTATACAAGGAAAGTTTTTCACAAAAAGGTACCTACCTACCTAAAGTTAGTTTGTTTGTCCTGATCTCCGAAAATACTCAGCTGATTTCAAAAATTCTTTCACCGATCGATGTGTAGAATGGACTGTCGGAATGGTTAGGTAGGTATAATTATACTAAATTTTATCCAGGAAGGTAGTTTCTTTAGTTCATAAGTGCAAAGCCGGGACATGCTGCTAATGAAATATAATATTAAGTATCTGTACTTCATTTATTGAAACGAGCTAATAGGAAGAAAAATGAACGCACGTGATTGGTCGTCGAAAATAATTGTGTTCTCGTGATTGGCTAGATTGTCAAAACAATAGTCAATTGTCAAATCTAGCCAATCCGAGAATTGTCAATTTTTTTCGACGACCAATCACGTGCGTTTATTTTTCTTCCTATTAGCTCGTTTTAAGAAATGAAGTATAGGTTATTAGATTGATAGATCGACAGAAAGAAAGAAAGAAAAATATGTTTACAAATTTTTAAATGTCAGTAAGAGTGAACTAAGTATCATAAACTTACACCGTCACACATTTTTGAGGCACGAATGCATCCTCCATACTCGCAGATGAACGCAAAAACTAGGCACTTATATCTGTGAGAAATAAAATAATACTGAATGATTTTTATGTAGGTATTAGGCACAGTGTCCTAAAACCTATAGGTAGGTAAGTACTATTTTTTCGATCGAGTGAGCGAAGCGAACTAAGATCTTGGTGGAAGCTTGGGTGATTTTGCTTTACAAGTACCTACCTACCTACCTACCTATGTTTGTATGTTCCTTCCGGGGCATCAGCAATAACTGTCGAACCATTTCTATCCCAACTTTCCTGATCCTATCCTCTGATTTCGCGTTCATTTTTTTATACCTTGTAAATACCTAGGTACTTAGTTAACTTGAACAATGTCAAATGCACAAAGAGTGCGAAGCCAACAAAAAAAAACTGCAGAACCGTCATCTTACTATCCTACTATTCTATCCTATCCTATCCTATCATAGTAAATATTACCTACAAATGTAAAAGTGTATGTTTGTTATTCTTTCACGAAAAAACGGCAGGACCGATTTACTACATAGACATAGGCTACTTTTTATTCCGATATTCGAACGGAACTTACGCGATTGAAACCGCGGGGCGCAGCTAGTACAATAAAAAATTACAACCTGATAGGGTCAGAACACGCTTCCAGAGTCTCATCAGATCCATCCTCACAGTCCACCTTCCCGTTGCACATGATGTGATAACCGTGCTTCGTGCCATCTTTGCAAGTGTTGTATTTTGCAAAGCACTCACTTCTTTTTTTATGGTCTATATCGTTGTACCCGTTACACCTGCAATAATGAGTATTACAATACCTACCTATCTGATAGTTGTTCAATATTTGCGATGATAATCATTCCCACGTTTTTCAATATTTGATTGATATCATGCTTGGAAACTTCAATCAATCAATCAATCATTTATTTGCAGAATACTTATAAATAGTACAAAACAAGATATTATTGTTACAGTGGTCACAGTATTCAGCCTGCAAGTAGGCATGCAAATATGTAGTCACTTAAGTATTAATATTATTAGATTTCACAATTATTTATTACATTATACATTATCAATATTATTATAAGGAACAATTTTCAATATAACAATTTTAAACTTAGCATCAAAATTTATCATTCAAATAATCCTCAACTTATGGGGGAGACCTTTGCTCAGCAGTGGGACGGTATATATTGAAAAAAAAAAACATTCCCACGCACTTAAGAATGTGCCATATCCAATGTAGCTAATATAATACGTATCCTATAAGAATTTTCCTTACTTGTTTAATGAAGTATCATTTCGGCACTCTCGAACAAGCTCATCGGAGTTATCTATGCAGTCCGGGACGCCGTTGCAGAGTAGGGACGTGTCATTCAAGCAGCCCCCGTAAACGCACTTAAACTGATTCTTACTATAACAGCTAAAACAATTTAGGATTATTGAGTACCTAGGTATGGCATATACCTACCTACGCCCGAATGCCTACTGAAACGCTTATTAAAGTAAGTGGTGCTTTATTTATGACATAAAGAAACTTGACATTTGTCCATAAAACAAAGACAAAGACATTAACAAAGACCTGTAATTTTAACCTATGTTGAACAATAAATGAATTATTATTATTATTATGTATGTCAAGGTTTCACCAGCTCACGGGACTATGGAGTCTCGGACCTTTGGTAGGCATGCATGGGGCCGAAGCCAACACACAGAGGCCATTTGACAATTTTGATGTTAAAGTGATGGAGACACGTTCCGGTGACTACCCTGGATAACACAAGAAATGCATCCAAAGGTAGCCCCCGGTCTGTGCAGGACTATTACAAATGTGGGAAACTACAACTGGGCTATGGAGGTGTGAGGGTGGTGGACTGGTTACCGGGGAACTATGGGGACTATGGCACCCGCCGAAACAATGTTAACAAACACGTATCAAATGGCGGGTGGAGACTCGCCAACTCACAACTGGGCCCCCTGAAATAGTTGCACATGTGGCAACAAGGGGGCAACATGAAGTAAGCAGCTAGAGGGTGGTTGAGATGTTACCGGGTTTTAAACGACGATCACTAGCTCCCTGAGGGTCCAGCTTCACGTGCCCACTCACCACTTACGTAACACCGCCACCCCCGAGCAATGCTCTCGCGACTCCACTCCGTCCGGCCAGTGAAGGCAACACGGAGGTGGGGGACCTGTTCCTCGTCAGTGTTTACTCCGTCGGCCGGTGAAGGCAGGCGGAGGTGAGGAAAGGTGACCTCCCCGGGAGCACTCGGGTCCGCGCGGGGGTCGCTACTCCCCGACACTTCGCCTCAAAAGTGCCCTGCGCCCTTATTATTATTATTATTAAAAAAACCTGTCAACAAATAACTTCCCTTACTTAGCGTTTGAGTAGGTTTGGCTTCACATTTGGTAAAATGGCTCAAATTGATCCGTTGTATGTACCAAATTTTGGTGAAAATTCTAAACAATTCATGAAATTAATGCACTTTAGGAATTGCTAGCAGAAATGTTCGAAACGGTCTTTTTAAGCACCCTGTTCCTTTATAACTTCACCATCGGGATTGCTCTACTAGGTACTTAAATATTGATTGGACGTAAAGTGGTTTTCCAGGTCTTTGCAACCAACACGGTACGAAGTAGGTATCACAAAATTATCTTACAGACAAAATTAAATGAGGTAAGTACAGTTATTTCTCACATTAAATCATGGCAAAGTACAAATGTCTCGTCGCTCTTATCAAGACAGTCGTAGCCTCCGTTGCACTTCAACTTAGCGTCGATGCATGATCCGTCTGCACAGGTCCATTCATCCGACCTGAAACCATCCCACCAACTCATTGTACCTACCACCTTACCTTTACCTAGGTAGGCAGGTTAGGTAGTAGGTACTGGTAGAACTTAGGTATCTACTCTTACAAGGATCTTAACATGGCATATTGGCATCATTCATCGTGGTGCTATAGGCACAGAATACAGACGGAAATAGGGTGCTAGGTACCTACTTTCTTGGGTACCACATTTTTGGCCGACCGTACTAGTTAGAGCAGTGTAGAGAATAAACGTAAACAATGAATAATATTATAGGTAGGTAGTTAAAATGAAGAATTGTTGTGAAAGCGAAAGATTAGGTAAGGTAGGGTACGTAACTCACTTGCACGCAGCGTCTACGAGAACTGTTATTATAACATCTGAAAAGTAACCAAAACATTAGGTGTGTACCTTTCTACTTGGTTTTTAACACGTTGGGTGTCCAGGATGCACTGGCTCTAGTGCGCGGCCTCCTTCGGAGACGACCGCGGGGAGCCATGAATGTGTTAAACAAGAAGGTAGCAAAAGTAGTGAAAGAAGACCTTTAATAGTTTAAAATAATCCGCGGATTAGGACGGTAAGTAGGTACCTATCATAATTTCTAAAAAGGGGTTTAAGTACTTACTTGTAAGTCTGAGGTGAATGTGTTACGTGGCTAATTTACTCACCAAAAAACATAAAAAGCACAAAAAACCTTAGTTCCATCTCACGGTCATTGGTATTCACAACATATTTTTCACATGATACAGTTCTGCATCGAAATCACAGTAAATAGGTAGGTACTATTGTCGCTTGAAATATTTACAACATAAAATAATACTCTACAGACAGATTGGTAGGTACACAAACACCACACTTGAGAAGAGTTATGACAATGCGTCTCTCTCTGCCAAATACCAAATGGATGCTGCTTTTAGAAGTTCCATCCTAAGCCTTATTTTCAGTTATTTTCCTTGTGTGTTTTTGCTGTTATTGATATTTAGGTATAACTATATAGTTATAGTTATAGGTATATATCGCACCACGTAAAAAGAACGCTGAGGGGAAAAGCTGCGCAGTAGCACAACAGTAGGCGAATTTAAGGAATCTTAGGTGGTGGTATTGGCGGAAGGGTGACCCATGCGCAAATATCGTGTTTAAATACGTCCTTGGCCAGTTGTTTACAATAATATTTTTTTTATTTTAATTTAAGTATCAAAGTCCTCAAACACTAAACAGTATCATTATCAGGCAGACAGATACTTATGTACCTACCTACCTACCTCGTAGCCTCTTCAAGCCTAGTGTTCGAAAACTGGTTTGACTTGTTAACCTCACTCAGCCATTGATATACTTAATGTACCTACTTTGACCCCAGATGAGGTCCCGTCCCGATTGAATTCGGTAAATACCAAAATCCACACTGAGAATAAATAGGTACCTACCTACCTACCTACATGAAGAGCCTTTACGTTTTCCTGTACCTACCTACCTATCTGATTAGGGCCCCCGCAGACGGCAGACTTTTTGTAGGTCGAAAAATCGGTCATACCTACTGACAAAACGACTACTGCAAGGAAAAATATTGTAACTCACATTTTGGCCAAATTGAGTTAGAATCATATTCGTGCTGAGCGTATCTGAGCTCAATTTTTAAATGTGACTTTCGTATCTCTTTATTGTTAAACGAATAAAAACAAGATAAAGAGCAAAAAGTATTATTTTTATAAATATTTTCTAACGTTGTTGCTTATAACTTCTTTTTTAGTTGATTTATGGCAAAAAGTTATAGCAACATATTGGTAGGTAAAACAATTTGCTACAAATTATGTCTTGTCATTTTTTTTGTAAGACGCAAAGTTTAAGAGATTTCGCAAAATAAGAGTTTTCATCCCTTTTTTTCAAAATGGCGGCCGGGGAACAAGAGTGGCGACCCCACAAACTTGAGGTTAAGCTTTTATTGACCCCCCACACATGTCCTAAAAATAAAATTGCGTCCTCTTACAAATGCAAAGCTCATGGTAGTAACATTTCAATGAACTATTATGTAAAGTTACGAAAAATAATCTAGCCCATTCATAATAAGATAACAGTAACAAAATTGCAACATAATTTACAGTCATTATTAGACTTAAATGATTTTTTTGAAACTTTAACACGCTCCCCTAAAAAGTAGTGAAAAATGGGTTACAATGATTTTCCTTGTAGGCGCCAAAAAAGTCGGTGAGAAATAAAATCGGTGCATTCCGACTAGGGATGGGTCATACTTGTAAAATCGAGTACCAGGGCTTGCAAGTGCGTTTAAAAACCAGGGCTCAATACCTTCAAAGTATTTTAAGGGTCCGACTTTCTTCTTCATTCGGAGCGAGTGCGCCAAAAAGTCTTTTTCTACATAGTATTTTACCTGGAAATATCAATTCACGTATATTACGGCGTATTACGCCGTAATGCTTTTTATTTGGATGAACAAAGAGATTATTATTCTTCAAAAGTATTTTTGGCTTGAAGTATTTTTAGCAAAAAAGTTTTTTCTGCAAAGCACACAATTATGATATGACAAAAGGGGTTTTAATTCTTTAATAGTATTATTGAGATGGACCTTATTTTTTTAAAAGTATTTTTGACATTGACGTATTTTCTGCATAGGTACCACCGGTCAATTATGCTTTTGAGTAAATGGAAACAAATATCATTATTCTAAAGTGAATACCTACAACTAAGTCATAAAAATATGACTTTTAATTGGATAGATAGGTACCTATCTACTTACTTTTTGTTAATTACGTACATTCAATAAGTAATTTACTACAACCTTTTATAAAATTACGATGTTTATTTCAGAGTTTTTGATTTGACCGCGATTTTTCAATTAGCCAGGCAAAATTATTATGGAACTTACATACGTAAGTAGGTAACTAAATAAATTAATGGAAAATTGTTTAGAGGACTCGCATACGTACTCACTCTTACCTACGGTTACCCCGTAGGTAGAAGTGAGTATGCGAGTATGCGTACTGTCCCCTCACTAGCACCGACAAATGAGTCGGTGACAAAATATTTAGTAGGTATGACCGATTTTTCCACCGACAAAAAGTCTGCCGTCTGCGGGGGCCCTTATACTGACTATAATACTCGTACCTATATAGGTGTGTTTACTATTATTGATATTTATAACTATAAACACATACCTACCTACCAACAAGGAAAATAACTTGGAAATAGAATATGGCTTAGGATAGAACTTTTAAATGCAGCATCATCTAGGTACATAGGTAATTAGTATGTGCAGAGGAAGACGCATTGTCTTGACTCTTCTGAAGTGTGGTGTTTGTGTGATAAGTATCTGTAGGTATGGTACCTATTTAATAAATACTCACTCACCAAAAGGCTTATAAAGCACACAAAACAAAAACCTTATTTCCATCTCACGGTCATTGGAATTCCTAAAATATTTTTCACATACCTAGGTAGGTACCTACAGTTCTGCACCAAAATCGTCTGTATTCTGTGCCAAAATCACAGATAGATAAAATGATACACTATTGTCGCTTAAGTGGATCCGGATTAGAGATGGGCGGGTGGGTAAAAATTCGGGTGGGTAAAATAGGAAGGAATTGGTAAAATAGGTAAAAATGAATAAATACCCATTTATACCGGGTATTTTTTATTTATACCGGGTAAAAATTCGACATGTATTTTTGAATTATTTAATGTTCAAAATATTATGAAATATTATAAATTATTATGAAAATAAGTAGTAAGTAGAGTGTCATTGGTAGGTATTACACAGAAAAACCCTTAATTTTTGGTCTATAATATGATTTCATTAAATAAAATCGACAAAAATTTCTTTCAAAAGTCCACTAAATTGTGATTCGTGTACCTTTGTAATAACTTAAACCTAAATAAGAATAAAAAAAATTATAAAAAAAAATAACAATTTGAATATTTTTTAAATATAAAGTTTTTCAAGTATCTAGACTAAAACTAACAAGTAAAAGCTTAAAATACACTGGAATCAATTCATCGCTGGTTTTTGCAGACCATATTTTACAGTTTCCATGCAACAAACTGTAGGTTGTGGTATATTATTTTAAAGACAATTTTATTAGCTTTCAAACTCTTTCGATATCATAGCGAAAAAATGTTCATCATATGTCATGGAACGTGAAAACAAAAGACATAATTTTTGGAACGAAACATCAATTTTTTCAAACTCCTGAATCCCTATAAAAACTGGGAATTTATGCAATTTTGTCATCAGTCCAATATTTCTCGTCACTCAAAATACTGGAATTACAAGAAAATTCATAATTCATAATTCATAATTTATTTATTCATATACAATGTCCACATCGTGTCTGAATCTTAAAACTACTTAACCTAATTACACTGATAAAATTTAAAACGAAATGAAAGATATTAAATGTCAAAGAAAACGAAAATTAAATAATTGGTCACCTAGAATATTAACATGCGTCTGTCCTAAATTCGTCTATGCTATAGAAGCACCCCTCCAGCAAGAGCTTTTTAACCCTTTAACGACCAAGATTTTTTTTCTTTGTTTTTAATATTTTTCGTTAATAATATGGATACAGGGTTTATATAGATATCAAAAATATAAATAAAAAAAATCATACTATTATAGTTTTTGAGTTATTGTATGTATCGAATATGTTACGTTGCGCAACATACAGAGAAGTAGGACGTCAAGGGAGCGTATTGTATTTGTTACATTGCCCTTTTCAGGGGTATAAATAAATAATATAAATAATGAAAAAATAAATGTTTTTTGGTTCAAATTACAATAATAACATAATTTAACGAAAAATAGGTAAATTCTACTTAGAACAAAGTCTTAAAAACTGTTTTTCTTTGCCAAAAATCACAGATGCCGGTACAATTTCACCCAAAGAACATTCCCCTATCCTTATTTACAGCATCAGCACCTCCCACGTTCATGAAATACGGGAAGATAGTCTATGCTATCTCTATATTGCCACAAGGAGCACAATATTGTAGGCGTACCTGCCTCCTTCCATCAATGGGTGAGGACAACCAGAATATCAACAGCTCTATGACCCTAAAGAAACCTGTACTGTCGGACATTTACTAGCTGGTGCTCCTCCAAATAGTGCCTCAAGTGCTGGCTGCTAATAATGGCATTATTTTGGAGTGGTGGGAGGTGATGGCGATGCCTATAATTGAACAGGTCTGAGCAAACACCATTTTTCAAGATCAGGTGCACTAAAGCCGTCTTTCAGGAGATCAAGACTACTCCTAACTGGCAGAAACCCCAAAAAAAACGCGTTAGAACTTGAGCCAACTATAGAGTACACCTTGCAAGGACAGTTGGGGAAATTTCAGCAGCACCTCTTAACTTTTAGACTGCACACATGAAAAAGGCTGTGCTCACAACTGTTTGCCGGATGGTAACTTATGGCATCCTACTTTTACTCACTAAGATGGTCAGCAGTGGAAGCCCTTTGTCGTCTAGGGTCTACTTGAGCTAGGAAAGGTTTTTTCTTTTTATAGGTGCTGAAGAATTCCAATAACAGCCTAGGTGAGATAGATAATGGAACGCAATCCTGACGGAAAATTAACTAGTTTCTTGACAATATTTTTCATGTTATTTGAATTTGGTGCTGGAAATACTCTTTTGAAGAACCTGGAGCCGAAGTGAAACTCTTGTTTAGAAGCATTGAAATTTAAACCCCGGAACTGTGATGCTTCTATAAAGGTTTCAAATGACCCCATGTTTTCTATGAAAACCTGCTCCATTCATAATCGCGGTTGTCTATAATACCAACAAAACTTGAAATAATTGTACTACTCATGTTGTTGAAGTCCTGTATCAGTCTATAGAAAGGTTCAATAACCTTTACAAGGGCTAAAATGAGAAATTAATCATGTAGCCGGTTTTTTAGTAGTTGCGCAGCGTAACACCCGTAATACATCTAGTAGTAGAACTAGTTTACCGTATGTTGCGCGGTGTATTACGGGTGATACATACATCTAAAACTATAAACTAAATCAAAACAAAACATAATCTCATGCCAATTACGGATGATTCAGTTGAAGACAATTACTAACAAACAATATCTGATGTAATATTGATGAAATATAAAATATCATCAATATAATGAACAAAAACGTAACAAGCGTCCTCGGCCCTATCGGGGTGGCTTCATAATTTTGTATTTTATAAAAAAACGGTGAAAGTAGGTGTCTTCATTATTTTAAAATAAGATGCCTATAATATTCCCAATGATACAATAAAGTTATTTCAATCAAATATTGTTTAGTTTTTGAGAAATATTTTTTTGTTTTGAGTGTATCAGCTCCAACACGATGCGAAATAAAGGGTTAAGGGAGCTTTTAAAGATGCTTGGACTTTCAATCGCTTTCATTGCGACAGGTAAAGAATTGTATAACTGGACTGCTAAAATGGAAACAACACCAATAGAAGCCGCTCAAATCGTCACCCTACTAATCCAGCAAGGGTTCTCTCAGCGTACTATCGCTCGACAGCTTCATCTGAGCCAGTCCTGTGTCTCCAAAGTATACAAGAGGTTTAGAGAGACTGGAAACTTAGTCCGAAGACCAGGATCTGGACGACAGCGATGCACTTCGGCGAGAGATGACCGATTTATCGTCAGCACTTCTCTCCGAAATCGACATCTAACCGGCGTTGACGTCCAGCGGGAGCTCGGAGAAGTTGGAGGGAGAACTGTCAGCGAGTGGACAGTGAGGCGAAGACTCAAAGAAGCTAACTTGACCCCAAAAAGGCCAGCAACGGGACCCAAATTGTCTACAGCCCACCGACAAGCCCGACTTCAGTTTGCTCGTGATCACTTAGATTGGGATATACAGCAATGGAGCCGAGTTTTGTTCGCGGACGAGACTAGGATGTGCCTACATGGCAGCGACCGTCGACGGAGAGTCTACAGGAGACCGGGAGAGCGATACACACAATGCTGTATAGCGGAAACAGTGGCATATGGGGGTGGGTCTTGTATGATGTGGGCGGGGATTTCAATTGAAGCTAAAACGGAGCTGGTATTCGTACCCGGTGGAGGTCGGGGAGGAGGACTAACCGCAGAAAGGTATATCAACGACATTCTGCTGGGCCATGTACTCCCTTACGCCGGGTTTATTGGCGAAAATTTCCTGCTAATGCACGACAATGCCCGCTGCCACACCGCTCTTGCGACTAGACAGTACCTGGAAGAAGTCGGGATTCCCACAATAGACTGGCCAGCCGTCAGCCCTGACATGAACCCTATCGAACACCTGTGGGACGAGCTGAAAAGGCGGGTACGAGGAAGATCTCCAGCTCCGGCGTCAATAGAAGACCTAAAAACTGCTCTTATCGAAGAGTGGCAGGAAATTCCACAGGATTCAATCAGGAAACTCATTAGGTCAATGAAAAACCGTTTACAGTACCGGTTACAGGGCCAGGAGGGGCAATACAAAATATTAAGCGGGAAATAACAAAGATTTTAAATAAAAATTTGATATTTTCATATAACTTCTTATTAATTTAAACATCCACAACTTCGACTATTGTAATAATTCACTAAATGAAGGTAGGAAACTTAACCCTAGAGTGCTCGCGCTATGAGCATTTTGCCGCCCGCGGCACAATTTTCGTTATATTTTGTGTACTATGCATTTGTCATGTTCAAGCGTCCATGTAGCTGCCCCCCTGTCTTTCAACTTCTTGTGTTAGAAATAAAAATTAAATCAGTGCGCGAATTACTGCAGGAGACAAAGGTTATTGGAGGTGTGTCGCGTTTCGCGGCAAATTGCTCACCGCGCGACTACTCACGTTAGTAAAATTTATGGGTCTTAGTTTTTATTTTTGTTGAAATATTATTCATTTTCATTGCGTATAGTATTATTTCAATGTAAATATGGTATGATATTAATTTTTATTTGTTTTAATTAATTATTGGCCCTTTTGTTTATGTTTTATTTTGTTTAGTTTATTTCATATCTATACGTCCAATATTTCTGAAAGAAATTGCCCTGGCTAAGAATAGACCACATATTGTTAGGAAATTTGGCGTAAACATCTTACAGAAATATCTGAGATACCAAATCTCTCGATTTGTGCCACCGAAACATCAAAATATACCCTCAGTTCGAGAAGGTATATGCGTCATCAAAGAAAAATAGAAGGACAAAAAAGGGTGCATTTGATGTGCAATGTTACTGTGCAACGAACATCGCATGTAGATGTGCCAAGATTTATTTGGTGAAATACATGCCGTAAATGACGAAAACGAATAATGTTGTTGGTTTGATAATTTTTACAGTAATAATTATGAAGAAGTTCTAAAACACCAAAAATTATTACCTAAGATTTCCCAAAGCATTTTTTTCTAATTTCTTATTATAAGTTTTTGAAAAAAGTTTTCTATTTTTATAGTTAATGGTCTATTTTATTATTAAAACATAACAACAAATGCATATGACTCCGTATTAACAAAAAAAAATTGCGGCGGCAAAATGCTCCCTACGCGATTACTCGCGTTTCACGAGAAGGCGCGACTACTCTAGGGTTAATTAAATTTAAATAATTTTTATACCATTCGAAAGCTAACAAAATTTATTTTCAAATGGTATACACCAATATGGTCAAACAAATATGGTCTGCAGAAACCAGCGATGAAGTGATTCCAGTTTATAGCTCGCAAGTGTAGTTCGATTTATCTCAAAAAAAAATATGTATTGAATTTTGACCAGGTATTAATTCTAAATGGGAAGGTATAAATAGCTTCTTTATAAGAATTTATGTAGCTTAGACTTTTTCAAGTGTGTAGAATAAAAACGAACAAGTAAAAGCTAAAAATAGTTTGATGAATCTCAAAAAAAGATGCATTGAATTTTTACCCGGTATTAATTCTAAATGGGTAGGTATAAATGGGTGTATAAATAGCTTCTTCAAGTGTGTAGAATAAAAACGAACAAGTAAAAGCTAAAAATAGTTTGATGAATCTCAAAAAAAGATGAATTGAATTTTTACCCGGTATTAATTCTAAATGGGTAGGTATAAATGGGTGTATAAATAGCTTCTTTATAAGAATTTATGTAGCTTAGACTTTTTTCAAGTGTGTAGAATAAAAACGAACAAGTAAAAGCTAAAAATAGTTTGATGAATCTCAAAAAAAGATGCATTGAATTTTTACCCGGTATTAATTCTAAATGGGTAGGTATAAATGGGTATAAATGGGTAAAAACCCAATGTTCGGGTTTTTACCGGGTAAGCGCCCATCTCTGATCCGGATGGCACAAAATTGCCAAGAGTGGCGTGATAGAGAAGAGGCCTTTACCCAGCAGTGGGTAACAAAACCATAAAAAATAGGCCTATTTTTCAAAAATTTTGTTTTTTATTTTTTATTTTTATTTTTAACATAAAAGCATCGCGGATTTTTTTTTATTTAGAGCCGGTTCCTTTAATGCGAGAGACGACGAGATGGCAACTAGCAAATATTTTTGAAAACAAAACATCGGGTCACTTTGTTTTGTTTAGAGCTGGTTGTTATAGTGGTGAAAACGTTGCGAGCGAAGCGAGCAAAAAATTTTTTTAGTGAAACGCGTTTGATTCGAGCATTTTTGAGACAAAAGCAACTAGGTCAGTTCTCATTCTGCTTTAAGGAAAAACATAATTTTCGCATTCAACAGTCACAAGGACTCCTAGAGTAAATTCCAAAACATAGGTAACGTCTAGTAATCGAGCTTTGAATGAAGCAAACGGAAAGAAGAGAGCAATTTTCTGCACTTTTGAGGTGCACTTAATGCATAAATCTGTAGATCTTCCATGAATTGTTTTTAGGATACCTACATCTTTTCTATTTTTGGACGAACGATTGACTGGCTGGACCGATTAAAAGGTCGTGGCGTCGTAATGAAGGGCCAGTCGGTTCTTTTAATTAAAATTTTTGATGCATTTGCTCTAAATTCGACTACTCCTAGGTGTGGATTTTGCAGACGATAGTACCGTGTTGTTTACTGATACCTGTAGATATAATTTAGAGTGCACGATTAACACTACTTTAGAAACAATTATTAAATGGCTTGAGTGTAATAATTTAATGATAAATCTAGATAAAACTCATATTATGACATTTTCTAATAATAATAATAATCTTATCCAACCAGACATCCACATAAATTCTTCAGGCACTATTATCAGTAATGTTAATGCAACAAAATTCTTAGGTTTAAATTTAGATGAAAAGTTAAACTGGAAAAAACATGTTACTAACTTATGTAAAAAATTGAATCAATTTTCTTATGCATTGTATATGCTCCGTAAAGTGGTCAATGAGGCAGCAGTGATTACTGCTTACCATGGATTTGTTGAGTCTGCTTTGCGATATGGTATTATATTTTGGGGTAACTCGACTTTAAAGGAACAGATATTTGTAAGCCAAAAAAAATGCGTCAGAGCCATATGCAAACTGCAAAAAACTGATAGTTGTAAGTCCTACTTTTCTCATCTGAACATATTAACGCTGCCCTGTCTATACATCTATGAACTGTCAGTTTTTGTAAAAAGTAATATGGACCTTTTTGTAAACTTTAGATCCGCTCGAAATAATAATAAACTCAGATTACCGCCAAAAAAAACTGCTCTGTTTACCAAAAGTGTGTTATGTATGGCCATTTGTGTGTACAATCATCTGCCATCATCCTTATTAGATACTTCAAGCCCTGAGGTGTTTAAAATTAAACTTAAAAAAATATTAATAGAAAAGGCTTATTATACAGTCCATGATTATTTAATTGATAAAATTTGAAATTGTAATTGTAATTATCCATGACTATTTAATTGATTTTGACATTGTAATTGTAATTGTAAGTTTCTATGTTTGCATGCTGACAAGCTGATCAAGGCTGTACATATCTTTTCATTACTCATACACGGAAAGTACGCACGAAGTTGCCTGATTATAGGGTTCAAAGTAGCATTTTCTGTCCCTAGGGAAAACAAGTACTTTCCTGCCCTAGGGCAGGAAAGTAAATAACTGTCAAATGTCAACTTCATTTTTGACATTTCTTTTGTGGCATGTCGATGCATGCTAAGTGTTCAAATTCTTCTAACTCAATCAGATGCTAGATATTATGTCTCTCTTGCACGAATTTGTGCTTCTCTACACTTAATTATATTATATTTATTTATTTTATTTCATTTATTTAAATTTTTTCATCATCAAAAAAAACTACTGGTAGAATGCCTACTACTTTTATAGCCATTCTACCTATCAGTATTTTTTTTTAAATCTGGAACGCAGCTATGCCATGCCATCGTTAGCTGCTTTTAGTCAATACTACACTAGTCGATTTAAAAAAAAAGCGAGACAGCTAATTTTCGTGTGTGAAATTTAAATTTTACATCAATTTTTTTGGTAATTTCCTTATATTCGTAATGAAAAGCAGAGTGCTTACCTCGGGGAAAAGGCTTTTCTATGCACTCGAACTATTATCGCACTCGCTGACGCTCGCGCGATAAACCATCTCGTGCATAGAAAAAATGCCTTTATCCCCTTGTATAGCAATCTACTATTCTCAATGCCATCCTGTAATTAACCCTTGTTTCGCAAAATAAATGATTTGATTTGATTTGGATTTAATCGAAAGTCGGAGAATTAACCCACTAGGCCATCACGGCTTTTAAAATAATATAAGCATAAAATATAAAAACAGCCTAGGCCCTGGGCTCGGCCCAGGGGGGGGTCATGACCCCCATGACCCCCCCTCTGGATCCGCCCTTGGTCTACATAGCCGGTATACGGCTAAGGTTTTTGTTTTGTGTGCTTTATAAGCCTTTTGGTGAGTGAAATAGCCTACAAGTAGGTAAAATTAGTTTTAGGCCTACAGTGCCTACAGTAATAAACCAAAGATACCTAGATAATTTATGGTCAGTTTATTATTGGTACCTATTACAGGCCGGTAAGCTGAGGAACACACCCTTACGATTTACTCTAGCTTTGTTAGGTAGGTATTTTGTTGATGTCCCCAAAGTTAGTTCTATAGGTGAGTGCTGAGAGTAGAAGGAAGTGGAAGAAGAATAGGTACAAATGTTGTGCCGACCCCACGTAGTGGGATAAGGACAGGAAGATGATGATGATCAGTTAGTTCTAGTTGTCCGTCTGTCCGTCCGCGCGTCCTCCAGTTTTTCGCATGCGATGTTAGTAGATAGGTACCTCATCTTCTTCATTTAAAAACATCATTTATTTATTAAAAGCTCCTATAAAAATGAGGTAGGTTACTCACATTATTAATTATAGCACAGATAATATAATATAGGTAGGTAGGTTAATTAAAAACTGTTTTTGGATTAAAATAATGTTTATTGTACGTAATAGAGCTAAATTAAATCTAGATTTACTTACAGCGCGTACAATATTATAAAATATACAATATAAAATAACATTACAATTCTAAGTCAAATTAGGTTTTAAATAAGAGAAAATCAATGTCGTTATTTGAAACTTTTATTGGAGAAAATACAAAACTGGATTTCGCTTCTTAGTTATAGGTCGCGCCACGTAAAAAGGACGCCGAGGGGAAAATCGTAGGCGATTTTAAGAAATTCAAAGAAACTTGGGTACGTTTGGTGGAGTACGCGGCGCACTTCACACCATTGATTTAGCGCGTGCTATTGGTTCGTGAGCGAGTGACCCGGCAGCAAACATACCCCTCCCGTTCCCCTCACCGTTCTTCTTACGTGGCGCGACTTATACTCTAGGTCGTTTATGCGAGTGATCGTCATGGAAAAATAAGAAATGACATCGAATCAAAATAAAATGTTACAGCCGAGCGTGGGTGAACAATTATGATACAATCAATGTTAGTTTTAAAATGGGAACAATAATTGCATACAATATTTTTCGTAATGTCTGAAAATGTATGATTTTCGAACTGTATATGTCCTACCTCATCTCGAACATTGAAATGACTCCTTTATTCTTCGGGCGGCGTTTAGGCATCCGACTGCATGCTTAGCACTAGATGGAGTTACTTATTTTTGCAGGCAAGACCTAAACGCTAGGGGCACCACAACAATCTAACACAAAAATAGCCCGAAGAAAGGAGTCATTTTAATGTTCGAGATGACCCGTGATCTGTCACAGATAAAATCTATACTAATATTATAAAGAGGTAAAATTTGTTTGTTTGTTTGACGGAGGTAATCTCCGAAACTACTGGACCGATTTCAAAAGTTCTTTCACGGGCGTGTAGAATGGACTGTCCGGGTGGTTATAGGCTATATTTTATCCCGGTAGCTTCATCAGTACACCCGTGCGAAGCCGGGATGTGCTACTAGTAATATATATACTAGTATTATTTTATCTGTGTCTGTACTTAATCTGTGGTACTATGTATTCCTAAACTCGGGTAAGCAATGTTCCCTGGGCACTGGCGGCGGATCATCGGTTAGGAACGAACTCAATAACACCGGAGCGCAGACGGGAATGTCGCGCGACTTTAGCCACGACGCGTCGCGTGCTGTCAGGGGAAATCGCTTCACGTCCGCGAAGCAGACTGTTATAGCCTCGTTGTTGTATGGCGGTCTGAAAATACAGAACTAATTAATTCATTAACCTATCGTGTCCCACTGCTGGGCAAAGGTCTGCATGCTACTTAGCACTAGATGGAGTTACTTATTTTTGATTGCAGACAAGACCTAAAGGCAGCTCGGGGCAAAAATCAAAAACAAAAATAGCCCGAAGAAAAAATAACATCCTCGCTCTCAAAACTATCGTGAGTTGTACTATTATTAATACAATACTAAATCGACAATATTTTACGTGAGTAATTTTCCCGTGTATTAATATAATGTCTCATCCTCGCTCGTTTGGAGGAGAGCGCTGACTCCACTACTCAGTTTCCAACTTTTGTGGCAGTCTTTGTGGCAGTGTACCCTATTTCTCTATGTATTTTGTTCTAAAATAAATGATTTTGATTTGATTTAAATTCTGTACAAAAACGCTTGGGACTGAACATGCTCCAACTCAGTTATTGGACCACTGAAAAAAATGCCGCGGCCCGCATCACCAGGTTCTTGCCTGCTTCTTTCCCTGGTGTAGGGAATCGCGTTGGAACAGGCAATAGAATCCCCTAGTTTTAAGAACGTGACATGTCAAAGTGGTCTTTTTTATGATCTTATTGAATAAAATATTTTGACTTTTGACTTTTTAATTTTGACTTTTGACTAGTACTCACTGGTCTGGGGGCGCGTGCCCCCCGCCGGCCTCCACCAGCCGCGCCAGCAGCGTCCTCCTCGCGGGGGGCACGTGCAGCAGCGCCACCAGTCCGTGGAAGGGTCCCTCCCCCCCCGCCCCCGCCCCGCGCGCCCCCCTCCACCTGCACGCCGCGCGCGCCAGCACGGCCTCCCCCCCGGTGACGGGGGGCAGGCAGGTGGCTAAGGGGTTGCCCCATTCGAATTGCTCCTCCTGGAAAAGAAAATAACAATACATGAACTGTAACAATGATTATTTTCTTTCTTTTCTTTCTTTCAATGATGAAGCCACAGGTCGCGCCACGTAAAAGTACGCTGAGGGGAAAAGCCTGCGCAGTATACGATTTTCAGGAATCTTATGTTGGATTAGAGGGGTGACGCGGCGCACTTCACACCGTTTTGATGTAGCGCGTGCTATTAGTTCGTGGGTGAGTGACCCGTGCGCAAACACACCCCCTCCCGTTCCCCTCATCGATCTTTTTACGTGCCGCGACCTATACTTTGATGGACGTTTTAATCCGTATCAAAAAGATAAGCTGCCATTCCGCTGACGCGGTCTGTAGCACGTTATAATATACAAGATGGTGGATTTGGATATAAAAACCCTGAAGGGTGTTGACAGCTCCTTCTACCAACGCGTTCAAAAACAGGCTCGACAACTGGCTACGAAATAATAAATCAGTGCTCAAAAAGATTAACGATACATAACTAAAAAGACTATTCCAACACTGTGTGATATAGACATACCAGCAGTAGCTGCTCGTCTATCATCGTTAAGAACGTGTAGTCGTCATTAGCTTATTTGAGCAGTATTTCGAGAGCCCTAACTCAATAATGTGATCAGATTATTTAAAGAATTTTACGGTTTTAGAAAGATTAATCTTTATTATAATACACTGCAGAGAGAAAACATAATATTTGATTATAGTTTTTGAAGGAGAAGTCAATCCCGTCATAGCGTTTTACGAAAATGAGCGTCAGAGCTGTCTTTCAGAAGGAATATCACTATTGTAATGTGAGAAAATGTTTTATTTTAAGCGTTTGTGGACCTGAAAATATATTCTCATAATACACTACAGCTCAAAACAATAAAAAAATAGCCTCTAAAGGTAATGAAAACAATATTTAAAAAGTACAAAATCGTTTCACTTTAACACATATTTTTTACTAGTATTTGAAGAAAAACACAAGAGTTTTATTCATTTGATGAAAATATAGGTATTTCTAAACGTACAGTTTTTTTTTCAATCAATTTCGAGCACCCAGTAATTTACAGGATTATTTTATAACCACTATATATCCGGCCGCGCGATCGTCTTCCGATTAGTCGATCCCGGGTCCTCCCAGCGAGAGGACGTATCACTTTTTTCCGCCGCCTTGTCAAACAAAATCGATAGCGTAGAAAACTCAAAGCGCGATACACTAGTATTGATACTTGTACCATATATATATATTATAAAGAGGTAAAATTTGTTTGTTTGTTTTTTTGTTTGACGGAGGTAATCTACGACTAACTAGTCATCCGATTTGAAAAATTCTTTCACCGATGTGTAGAATGGACTGTCGGGATGTTTATCCCTACTAATATAATAAAAGGAAAAGTGTGTGTGTCTGTCTGTGTGTCTGTTTGTTTGTCCGTCTTTCACGGCAAAACGGGGCGACGAATTGACGTGATTTTTTGTGTGGTGGTAGTTGAAGGGATGGAGAGTGACAGGGACATTTTTATCCCGATATTCCCGCGGGAACGGGACTTACGCGGGTGAAACCGCGGGGCGTAGCTAGTAGGCTATATTTTATTCCGGTAGTTTCATTAGTGAAGCCGGGACGTACTGCAATGCTGCATTACCACTCACTCACTCACTCACTCACTCATTGGCGTAATAAATTGTTTTCTATGATGGTGGATGGGAAGGTTTATTTTTTTAACAGATTCGTATAGAGGGTAGTTTGGCGAGTTAAGGAAAAATCCGACTTTACCCATTTTTTGCCCCCTTTTTGCCCACCCCTGGTGTATCTCAAAAACTACAAGACCTGCAAATATTTTTTTAACAGATTCGTATAGAGGGTAGTTTGGCGAGTTAAGGAAAAATCCGACTTTATCCATTTTTTGCCCCCTTTTTTCCCACCCCTGGTGTATCTCAAAAACTACAAGACCTGCAAATATTTTTTTACAGATTCGTATAGAGGAGGTCCTGGGGAGTAAAAATCATATTTGTGTTTTGCCCCTGTTTTGCCCCTTTTTTGCCCCATTGATGGATCTCGGAAACTACGTAACATTTTTGATTGCTTTAAACGGATTTGTATAGAGGAGATTTTGGGATGAAAAAAAAAGTTTTAAGATTTGCCCCCATTTGCCTCCCTCATTTTGCCGCCACGCGTATCTCGTAAACTAGGAGACTTGGAAAATTTTAGTTTTCAGATTCAGGTAAGGCATTACAAAGTTGATAAAACGTGGTACTTTTTTTTTTTTAATTTTGACTTTTTTTTATTCTCCATACATTTTGTATGAAATTTCGAAACTTTTTAAGGGCAAAATAAAAAATTTGAAAGAATTTGTAATATTTTCAAACGGATTTGTATTGAGGAGGCTTGCATTAGTAAAAAAAAGTTTTTAGTTTTGCCCCCATCTGCCCCCTCGTTTTGCCCACCACTGTATCTCAGAAACTATAAGACTTGGAAAAATTTAGTTTTCAGATTCATGTAGGGCATAATAATGTTAATGAATTGAGGTTCTATTTTTTACTTAATTTTGACTTTTTTTTCTCCATACATATTGTATGAAATTTCAAAACTTTTGAATGTGGGATAGGTAAAGTGGCGACAGACCTCAGGGACGTGTGACCTCCGAATGCCCCTTAAATCTAAAGGGAAAATTTATAAGACCATAACCTGTCGCGTTCTATGGATCAGAATGTTGGGCAATGAAGTAGACTGATGATAGGAGAGTGTATGCTACTGAAATGTGTATGACCCTAGAAAGATAACGTGCGCCCCAGAGGCACCTGCGAAACGAATATAGCGCTGTTTTGTTTCATCCAACGCGTGTACACGCGTGTGCTTTCAAGCCAACTCAGTCGTCTCAGCCAACACCGCCGAAGGACGACTGCTGCTATTCGGTAAGTACCGTAGTTTGGTTGCTATGACCATACGTTGCGCTCGAGAGGCGCATGTTTATCTTCTGTGAAACTTTTATGTATTTGTGTGTGATTACGTTTCTGTTACTTTTTCTTTATTTACACATAAACAAAGTATGTAGGTATACAATTAGGTTATTGTTATAAGTAAATTTTATTGTTTTGAAAACATCTTTACTTCATAGGAAGCAGAAGAAATTATGGACGAAAGAGAAATATATTCCTTTTTGAGTCAAGAAGATGAAAGGTCCAGATGATAGCAGTGACAGCGAAATGGAGGATCACGTAAGTGAAGACGATACTTGTTCAATGTGATACTGACGACAAACAGGTACATAAAAGATGCCATTGATGAAAGCTTGAACACCTCAACACCTCCTGACGACACCTCAACACCTCTGGATGACGCCTCAACATCTCTTGATGACCCCTCAACACCTCCTGACGACACCTCAACACTTGAAAGTACTCTACGTGTTATTTACACACACAATGTTTTATCTAAGCAAGAAAACCCTTAAACCGAAGAGAATATAATATGGAAAAACGAAGTATTTAACTGTGTACACCATGGATGAGATCTAAATTGGAAATCCCTACTTTATCAAAGTGTTTGAGAGAAAATATTGAGAACATCCTGCCACGGGCTATTGAAGAAGCTTCTTAAGAAGCTGAAGAGTAACCTCCTGCCAAAGTTCGCCGTTACTGTAGGCTATGTACCACCAAAAATTAAAGAATGTCTATGATGACGTGTACAAAATGCAAAAAGTCTGTGTGTGGTGAACAAAAAAGATGTTTGCAACAAATGTCTTTAATTTTTTTTGAAGTATTTTGTAATTTGAGACTGAATATAATAGTCAATTTTTAGTTTGTAAGAAAAAAAACTATAATTGTTCCATAATTATTTTTTTATTCTTCTTTAATATAAACTAAACACTTCAAATTATTGTTTTTATTGATTACTTATTTTGGATTGCATAGAATAATATTTTCTTTTTTTTTCTCTTTATTATGTTGGTAGGTTGCCTTTTATTTAAGTGTTTGTTGTTGGACTTTAGGATTGTAACTAAGATTTCAATGTCCGCATTTCCAAAAACGGTTCTATCAGAACACCAGCGCGGCGTATTGCCCCCGCAATAAACCGCATTATGCTTCCCTTCCTTCGTATGAGCAAGTGGCCAACTCTGGTGACGGAGTTTTTAGGCCGCCTAAAGGCCTCCGTCATGGCTTAACGACTTTTTTAAAAGTCGGGACCGACAATTTAACGTGCCCTCCGAAGCACGGAAGCGCTCAGATAATATTGCCACTTGCGGTCACCCATCCAAGAAATGACCGCGCAGAGCGTTGCTTAACTTCGACGATCTATCAAGAACGCCTTAGCAAGCTTCGCCACGAACGCTTCCGCATTATGCTGAGATAGGACCATTTTGCATGCCTAAACTACTAACTACTAATTTTAGCCTATAGCTTAGTATGGCATGGTCTACGTGACCTCAGGACGGATGAAAGTCATATCACTAAGAAAGTTATGAGTATGAGTGTGAAATGTGGATGGACAATAATGGATATACAAGTAGAAGAAGGCCGAGGGAAAACTGGATGGATTGTGTGAAAGAGGATATGAATGTGAGAGGAGTGAACTTCGCCAACTACGAATGATAGAGATGAATGGAAGATTAAGCATGTTGGGCCCACCCCACCTAGTATGGGATAAGAGCAGAAGAAAGATGATGAAACAAACAACCTAAACGTATAAGTGTAAAAATACAAAAAAATCAAAATATAACAAAACGAAATTTAATATGAGCGACTGTATGGCTAAATTTTATCAAAACTTTTAACAAATGTCTAAGGGGTAGTCAAAACTACCCTACTTAGGTATGTCCAAAATTTGGAGTATTTGGACTCCAAATACATATTTATTACTTATGTTCGTTCACATGTCATTGTGCAGATGTTTACATTACATGCTTAACAGAGTCGCAAGAAAGAAATTAAAAGAAACATTTGTTTCGGCAGGATCTCGAGGGTCTTATTGATACCTGATCAAAAATAGAGTACTAAACCACTTGGCTAACACGGATCGTTGGCTAAATTCTCTAAGCACAGATCTTACATATTATATATTACTTATAAGATAAAGTATCAAAACCATTCATACCATTCGTTCTAGACACGAGCTCACGCACACTTTTACAAAAATTATAGTATTATTGAAGTGTGCGTCAAAAATGACAACTCTGCGTAGCACGATCTAATGTTTGAGTTGGTCAAGATAGCTTACACGCTCTTAAATAAATAAATAAATTATATCGTTCTCTTTTGTGGTTAGAAAACTTTGTTTGAATTGGATATTGCGATTTTGCGTAAGTACCCAGCTATTCTCGTTGAATACGTGCAGACAATTATGCAATTTTAAAAATACTCACAGGTAGAAACTTGCCAACAGTTCGACTCCTGGCAACATAAGCCGGGTGCAGCACCCACCGCCCCGCGGCCACCGACCCCAGCATCTTCTCGCTGCGGCCGGGCGCGGCGCACAGGAGATGTGTGGCCGAGGGATCTACCTCAGAGTGATCTGATACCTCCCCGCCTAGGTACTCTATCATCTCTATACTCACAGGTAGAAACTTGCCAACAGTTCGACTCCTGGCAACATAAGCCGGGTGCAGCACCCACCGCCCCGCGGCCACCGACCCCAGCATCTTCTCGCTGCGGCCGGGCGCGGCGCACAGGAGATGTGTGGCCGAGGGATCTACCTCAGAGTGATCTGATACCTCCCCGCCTAGGTACTCTATCATCTCTATACTCACAGGTAGAAACTTGCCAACAGTTCGACTCCTGGCAACATAAGCCGGGTGCAGCACCCACCGCCCCGCGGCCACTGACCCCAGCATCTTCTCGCTGCGGCCGGGCGCGGCGCACAGGAGATGTGTGGCCGAGGGATCCACCTCTGAGGTGTCAGACACCTCCCCGCCTAGGTACTCTATCATCTCTATTATCTCTTCGCGATTCTGTTGATGTGAAAAATAAATTTATTTCAATAAAAGTTACCGACAAGATGGGTTGACGACATAGTTAAGATTCATTGATTTTTTAGTTTACTCCCGGTTCCGATAAGCAACTAACGGATGGCTGTAGACTTTCGTCATAGCAACGCTGTTATCAGTCAAAAAGTTTCATACATTTTGTCCTACCTACGGATATCCGTAGGTACCGTATGTTAGTTAAGTATAGAAATCGAGCATTATACAACTTGTTTTTCAGCTATAATACTCATAATGGCAGTAACACTTAAGTAAATAGTTTTTATTTTAAAATATAATACATATAGGTATGTACCTACAGTTTTCATTGATTGCACATCCTTGCTCCAAATCTTGAAATTCCAAGCAAGCTAAGATTTACAAATAACTTTTTAATGTTGAAAGAAGTTAGTATAAACCTTGTTTCTATCCTATAACATTATCAAGAATAGAAAAAACAACCACTTAGAAAAAATATATGCTATTTCATTCTAATGACTAACCTTTTGAACATGTTTAAAATTATTTTTAGGTAATACTTTCATTTTGATTACTCGCCACACGCCTGATAAGTATAATAGTCTGTCTACTGAAAGTAGAACTGTCAAAATTACGGTAAATTAAAAAAAAAAGACGTGTGGCAAGCGGGGACTGCCGCGGTAAAGCTATTGCATGCCACCTAGAGGCGAGTTGCTGAATTAAAGTGACACGCGTTAGGTTTTTTCGTTACGGAATTTCTGGATTCGGTCTCCACGCTCAAGGCCCGCGATAGAAGCTATGCAATAGCTTAAAAATAGTACAGTATATAATCTGTGGTAATACTTACATCAACATTAGACGACAGCATGAATCGTTTGACGGGCACTTGTTCAGGCTCAGATACTTGAGCGAGGGGCGTCGTGTCGTCCCAACCGACTGTGTTGGGCTGGGATTCAGGTCCCGGCTCAGATTCAGGCGCTGAGGTATAAAAATAAAATTACTAAAAACCGATTCCTATAACAAACTTACGATGCATTATCATCACATGCAAAACTGGCCTACACTGATCCGATTTTCACGTTTTTCATTTCACGATTCACGATTTTCATTTCTTGATTTTCACGAAAGAAGGACAAACAGACACACACTTTCGCATTTATTATATTAGTATAGTATCTATGTCACTCAACATCTCTTCAACTATCACCACTTAAAAAATCACGGGTATTCGTCGCTCCGTTTTGCCGTGAAAGGACAAACAGACACACACTTTCCCATTAACAATATTTAAGTATGTATTCAATAAAGTTTCTCTTATCTTACGTGGTACAGGAACATTGAGGGAGTCTCGACTGCGCTTCGCTCTCTGCGAGCTCAGTCTGTTAGCGAGCGCTGCATTCAGCCGCTGCAGCTGCAAGTCCACAGCTGGATGCAGGCTGCTTGAAGCGCTGTTTGCGCTCGAGTTGTCTTCTGTTCGGTCTATTCTTTCGACAGTTTTCATTGACGAGCCGGGACTCTAGGATAAAGTTTGTGTAAAATAAAGTTATATTCCATTCTATTCTATTCTAAAATAAGCCTGGTCTTTCAAAACCATGGTTCGTAGTTTATTATAAGTACTTAATGCGAACCATGGTTTAAGAATCAAAAAGCCTGGTTTAGCTTAACCATGGTCTAACGTTAAATCTGGGCGACCCCTACTTTAGGGGTGGTTAAAATTATAATACAACTGCGCGGGAACAAGGACAAGAAAAAAATGTAAGCGAAATCGAACGAATCAATACTAGCGATCTCCCTAAACGCGGGATGCCTTACCACTCAGCCACGGGGTCTTATCGTGGCAGGGTCGGATCTATTATTAAGATGAATTTAATTATCGGTTAAATCAACATATTTGACACTAAAGCGTTTAACTGTCAGATTTGACAGCTTGCGACAAATTTAGATCTCATTTAAGGGCCCCTAAGCGATCTTGACCAACTCAAACATTAGATCGTGCTGCGCAGAGTTGTCATTTTTGACGCACACTTCAATAACACTATAATTTTTGTAAAAGTGTGCGTGAGCTCGTGTCTAGAACGAACGGTATGAATGGTTTTGATACTTTATCTTATACCTAAGTAATATATGTATATGTAATATCTGTGCTTAGAGAATTTAGCCAACGATCCGTGTTAGCCAAGTGGTTTAGTACTTATCTCTATTTTTGATCAGGCATCAATAAGACCCTCGAGATCCTGCCGAAACAAATGTTTTTTTTAATTTCTTTCTTGAGACTCTGTTAAGCATGTAATGTTAACATCTGCACAATGTGAACGAACATAAGTAATAAATATGTATTTGGAGTCCAAATACTCCAAATTTTGGACATACCTAAGTAGGGTAGTTTTGACTACCCCTTAGACATTAGACATTTGTTAAAAGTTCTGATAAAATTTAGCCATACAGTCGCTCATATTAAATTTCGTTTTGTTAGATTTTGATTTTTTTGTATTTTTACACTTATACGTTTAAGTTGTTTGTTTCATCATCTTTCTTCTGCTCTTATCCCACACTAGGTGGGGTGGGCCCAACATGCTTAATCTTCCATTCATCTCTATCATTCGTAGTTGGCGAAGTTCACTCCTCTCACATTCATATCCTCTTTCACACAATCCATCCAGTTTTCCCTCGGGCTTCTTCTACTTGTATACCCAGTATTGTCCATCCACATTTCACACTCACCTCACACTCATAACTTTCTTAGTGATATGACTTTCATCCGTCCTGAGGTCACGTAGACCATACCATACTAATCTGGCATTCCTCACCTTTTCAGTCACAGGTGCCACTTTCAAGCTTCCCCTTACATTTTAATTCCTTATTTTATCCATTCGCGTTACTCCATCAACGCATCCATCTAACCCTAGAAAAATAACGTTATTTTTTTGAACTGAAAAGATAAACTTGCGCCGCAGAGGCGCCGCACAATAAAATAACATTTTTATTTAAAAACTGTAAATGAATTCTTATTATTATTTAATTATTATTTAATTGAGTTTTTAGATAAATAAGAAGTTAATTAAAAACAATTTTTATTTTATTTTTTTCTTATAAAGAAAAATATGTGCGCTTTTATAAACCCTTAACAATATAAATAGAAATAGAAAATATTTATTTGCTCACAAAGTAGTACAGTTACAGAAAGTTACAATATTTTAAAAAGACAAAAAATTAATAACAAAAAGCTATAGGCTAAAATTAGTAGTTTAGGCATGCAAAATGGTCCTATCTCAGCATAATGCGGTTTATTGCGGGGGCAATACGCCGCGCTGGTGTTCCGATAGAACCGTTTTTGGAAATGCGGACATTGAAATCTTAGTTACAATCCTAAAATCCAACAACAAACACTTATATAAAAGGCAACCTCAATAAAGAGGAAAAAAAAGAAAATATTATTCTATGCAATCCAAAATAAGTAATCAATAAAAACAATAATTTGAAGTGTTTATATTAAAGAAGAATAAATAATAATTATGGAACAACTATAGTTTTTTTTCTTACAAACTAATAATTGACTTTAATATTCAGTCTCAAATTACAAAATACTTCAAATAAAAAAAATTATAGACATTTGTTGCAAACATCTTTTTTGTTCACCACACACAGACTTTTTGCATTTTGTACAGGTCATCATAGACATTCTTTTATTTTTGGTGGTACATAGCCTACAGTAACGGCGAACTTTAGCCGGAGTTTACTCTTCAGCTTCTTAAGAAGCTTCTTCAATAGCCCGTGGCAGGATGTTCTCAATATTTTCTCTCAAACACTTTGATAAAGTAGGTATTCCCAATCTAGATCTCATCCATGGTGTACACAGTTAAATACTTCGTTTTTCCATATAATATTCTCTTCGGCTTAAGGGTTTTCTTGTTTAGATAAAACATTGTGTGTGTAATTACTTTCAAGTGTTGAGGTGTCGTCAGGAGGTGTTGAGGTGTCATCAAGAGATGTAGAGGCGTCATCCGGAGGTGTTGAGGTGTCGTCAGGAGGTGTTGAGGTGTTCAAGCTTTCATCAATGGCATCTTTTATGTACCTATTCGTCGTCAGTATCACATTGAACAAGTATCGTCTTCACTTACGTGATCCTCCATTTCGCTGTCACTGCTATCATCTGGACCTTTCATCTTCTTGACTCAAAAAGGAATATTATTTCTCTTTCGTCCATAATTTCTTCTGCTTCCTATGAAGTAAAGATGTTTCAAAAACAAAAAAAAATACTTATAACAATAACCTAATTGTATACCTACATACTTTGTTTATGTGTAAATAAAGAAAAAGTAACAGAAACGTAATCACACACAAATACATAAAAGTTTCACAGAAGATAAACATGCGCCTCTCGAGCGCAACGTATGGTCATAGCAACCAAACTACGGTACTTACCGAATAGCAGCAGTCGTCCTTCGGCGGTGTTGACTGAGACGACTGAGTTGGCTTGAAAGCACACGCGTGTACACGCGTTGGATGAAACAAAACAGCGCTATATTTGTTTCGCAGGTGCCTCTGGGGCGCACGTTATCTTTTCACACACATACACATCAGTCATACACATTTCAGTAGCATACACTCTCCTATCATCAGTCTACTTCATTGCCCAACATTCTGATCCATAGAACGCGACAGGTTATGGTCTTATAAATTTTCCCTTTAGATTTAAGGGGCATTCGGGGGTCACACGTCCCTGAGGTCTGTCGCCACTTTACCTATCCCACATTCAAAAGTTTTGAAATTTCATACAATATGTATGGAGAAAAAAAAGTCAAAATTAAGTAAAAAATAGAACCTCAACTCATTAACATTATTATGCCCTACATGAATCTGAAAACTAAATTTTTCCAAGTCTTATAGTTTCTGAGATACAGTGGTGGGCAAAACGAGGGGGCAGATGGGGGCAAAACTAAAAACTTTTTTTTACTAATGCAAGCCTCCTCAATACAAATCCGTTTGAAAATATTACAAATTCTTTCAAATTTTTTATTTTGCCCTTAAAAAGTTTCGAAATTTCATACAAAATGTATGGAGAATAAAAAAAAGTCAAAATTAAAAAAAAAAAGTACCACGTTTTATCAACTTTGTAATGCCTTACCTGAATCTGAAAACTAAAATTTTCCAAGTCTCCTAGTTTCCGAGATACGCGTGGCGGCAAAATGAGGGAGGCAAATGGGGGCAAATCTGAAAACTTTTTTTTTCATCCCAAAATCTCCTCTATACAAATCCGTTTAAAGCAATCAAAAATGTTACGTAGTTTCCGAGATCCATCAATGGGGCAAAAAAGGGGCAAAACAGGGGCAAAACACAAATATGATTTTTACTCCCCAGGACCTCCTCTATACGAATCTGTAAAAAAATATTTGCAGGTCTTGTAGTTTTTGAGATACACCAGGGGTGGGCAAAAAGGGGGCAAAAAATGGATAAAGTCGGATTTTTCCTTAACTCGCCAAACTACCCTCTATACGAATCTGTTAAAAAAATATTTGCAGGTCTTGTAGTTTTTGAGATACACCAGGGGTGGGCAAAAAGGGGGCAAAAAATGGGTAAAGTCGGATTTTTCCATAACTCGCCAAACTACCCTCTATACGAATCTGTTAAAAAAATAAACCTTCCCATCCACCATCATAGAAAACAATTTATTACGCCAATGAGTGAGTGAGTGAGTGAGTGAGTGGTAATGCAGCATTGCAGTACGTCCCGGCTTCACTAATGAAACTACCGGAATAAAATATAGCCTACTAGCTACGCCCCGCGGTTTCACCCGCGTAAGTCCCGTTCCCGCGGGAATATTGGGATAAAAATGTCCCTGTCACTCTCCATCCCTTCAACTACCACCACATAAAAAATCACGTCAATTCGTCGCCCCGTTTCGCCGTGAAAGACGGACAAACAAACAGACACACAGACAGACACACACACTTTTCCTTTTATTATATTAGTAGGGATAACCATCCCGACAGTCCATTCTACACATCGGTGAAAGAATTTTTCAAATCGGATGACTAGTTAGTCGGAGATTACCTCCGTCAAACAAAAAAACAAACAAACAAATTTTACCTCTTTATAATATATATATATATATGGTACAAGTATCAATTCTAGTGTATCGCGCTTTGAGTTTTCTACGCTATCGATTTTGTTTGACAAGGCGGCGGAAAAAAGTGATACGTCCTCTCGCTGGGAGGACCCGGGATCGACTAATCGGAAGACGATCGCGCGGCCGGATATATAGTGGTTATAAAATAATCCTGTAAATTACTGGGTGCTCGAAATTGATTGAAAAAAAAAACTGTACGTTTAGAAATACCTATATTTTCATCAAATGAATAAAACTCTTGTGTTTTTCTTCAAATACTAGTAAAAAATATGTGTTAAAGTGAAACGATTTTGTACTTTTTAAATATTGTTTTCATTACCTTTAGAGGCTATTTTTTTATTGTTTTGAGCTGTAGTGTATTATGAGAATATATTTTCAGGTCCACAAACGCTTAAAATAAA
Organism: Xanthorhoe spadicearia; assembly: GCA_947086425.1. Lineage (NCBI taxonomy): Eukaryota > Metazoa > Arthropoda > Insecta > Lepidoptera > Geometridae > Xanthorhoe > Xanthorhoe spadicearia. Next base: position 1,603,551 of record OX352198.1, on the reverse strand, counting down.
ACATTTTCTCACATTACAATAGTGATATCCCTTCTGAAAGACAGCTCTGACGCTCATTTTCGTAAAACGCTATGACGGGATTGACTTCTCCTTCAAAAACTATAATCAAATATAATGTTTTCTCTCTGCAGTGTATTATAATAAAGATTAATCTTTCTAAAACCGTAAAATTCTTTAAATAATCTGATCACATTATTGAGTTAGGGCTCTCGAAATACTGCTCAAATAAGCTAATGACGACTACTCCCTCTTAAACAATAATTATAAAAAAAAGGTTAAATTACCTGTTCCTGTTGCGACATGCGTGGCATCTTCGCTGGCGGAGTTTCATCTTGTTCCTGACAAAAATTTTAAATTCCGTACAAAATCAATAGAAATAGAAGGAAATATGATCACGACGTAGTACTTAGTATTCTTTGGGAACGGTAGACTTAACTTTTCAGATCTTTGAGCTATTATCAGATCTTATTGAAGATTATAAACACTTGAAACGAGATATTTAGGTACCATGACTTGTAGATTTATGAGTTTTCCAAAATTTCGGCACAAAAAAATCTACAAATCATAGTAAATATCTCGTTTCAAATGTTTATAATGTTCAAAACCATGATACTTAGTATAAAAGTCCTATTGAAGATGTCTAAAAGGTACTTATGTAAAAAAATGCTAATTTAAAAAAGCAGTCTTATTAATTTACCAGTAAGTGCAGTTTTCGAGGAGCGACGTGATGTTCCGACGGCGGAGTGGAAGGATCTCCGTTGAATTGAGCGAGAAATCTGTTCCGTATTTCTGATAACGGCTGAAATTTAACAAATTGTTTTAATACAAATGGCTTTTAAAATCCACATCTAAGGCTCGTATTCAGAGACTTCACTCAAACTTGAGTCTACGTTTAAGCATCGATTTTTCATCGTGTCTCAAGCATTCATAGATCAGTTTTCATAGAGAACTGTTAACAATCGATTCTTAAACGTAGGCTCATGTTTGAGTGAAGTCTCAGAATACAAGCCATAGTTTGTTTATTTTTCGATCGACTCTGTGAACAGAGTATAGTAAAGATGAAGGCCTAAGTACTCACAGTATGCTTATCCCGGACGGGATCGGGCTGTTTCCCGGGCAGCTCGTGAACAACTGTCCACAGCCGTTTCCTGGCATCAGGGGAGAGACGACCCGATCCGGGGCGCAAGTTGGCGCCGAATGCACTGTCTGGAGTCTCGGGATTTCTGTCGACTGAAATAAAAATAAAAAATCTATGATCACGACTGTATCCCAGGGCTCGGTAGACATACAACTTCATAATATAAGAATAAAAAAAGTACTTATAGAAAAATAGAAGTATAGATAGCTTGCAAGGAAAAATTGGCCATAATAATTGAACATAATGTATGTTCAACTGGTTGCGCCCCGCGGTTTCACCCGCGTTAGTCCCGTTCCCGTGGGAATATCGGGATAAAAAGTAGCCTATGTCACTCTCCATCCCTACTAGATATCTATATCTACTAAATATAGATATCTAATATTATCCCTACTAGATATAGATATATATATCCCTACTAGGCGCAGCTACTACTTTTTATATTTTGTACAGAAATGTAAATGTGTAGGTAACTAAGTTTAGTTTCAGTAAATAAAGCAATTTCTTGACGGCGCAGCTAGTACAATCATATTTTCAGAATATTGTCAACTCACAAGGATCAGTAGGCGTCCGTATAGGATCAGATGGCATTTCCCCGCGTCTTATTGCTTGCAGGCGACGTCGCGTGGTGGGGCTTAGAGCGGCGAGATTGGGTGAGGATAGCGCGTCTTCTAACTGAGGTGTTCTTACGTCACTGCCACCTGGAAAATAAATAAAGATTATGGGGTTTATTCATAAAAACTTGACACAATACAATACAATACAATACAAATTCATTTATTCCTTTTTGATACACATATAGGTACACTGGGAAAAGTCATATTTTACAATAAAAAAGTTACTTAGGTAGGTATATCAATTAAAATTACAATAAAATGTAGGTATAGGTACTATTACGTACTAAGATCATCAGCTAGAGCTTCGTCAATATTATAATAGGATTTTGTCAATAGTAATTTTCGAATTTTTGCAGTAAACAATATAATACAGGTTTTAGGAACGTTTTAGAACGTTTTTTTCTTGTCACTCATATGTCAACGAAAAGAGATAGCAACAGATTTAATATACGTTTTAGCTAATATAGGTTTTAGGTCGAATATGCATAATGAGGTGAGTATATAAAGGGGAGCAAGGGGAGGCCTTTGCTCATCAGTGGGACACAATAGGCTAATTATAATAATAATAAAAGTATAACTACTACTACTACTACTGTATTAGTAGTAACTTTTTGACCTCGGTAACAAGGGCTTCGTGGCTGAGTGGTCAATAGCAGTCCGTGTTTAGGACAATCGCATGTACTATCGCAGGTTTGAATTTTGCTGAAGTCAGTTTTTATATTTTTAGTATTGTGTTAAACATCTATATTATGGTTTAACACAATCCTAAAAATATTTTTTTCATTAGATAAATAAAAATCTTAATAAAAGTTACGCCTTCGGGATTCAAACCTGCGATGATACAAACGATCGTCCTATACGCGGACACGCTGTTTCTAAAAGTCGTAACTCTTATTAAGATTTTCAATTTTTCAGATTTATCTTACCTTGTTTAGCGTCGTCTTTCAAGTCGCCCACTCGTTTGGGAGTCTCCTGCGAGTCGCATCCGAGCAATCCTTGCCGGGCCATTGCTATGTAGCGCGACGCAGGGGACATGTCATTCGCTAGAACATAATTATAAAATAGAAAGTACTAGCTGCGCGGTTTCACCCGCATAAGTCCCGTTCCCGCGGGAATATCGGGATAAAAAGCCTATGACACTCTCCATCCCTTCAACTATCACCACACAAAAAGTCACGTCAATCCGTCGCCCCTTTTTGCCGTGAAAGACGGACAAACAAACAGACAGACAGACAGACAGACACACACACTTTCCCTTTTATTATATTAGTAAGTAAGTAAGTATGGATTTTTGAAATCAGCTGAGTTGTTTCGAAGATTATCTCCGTCAAACAAGCAAACAAACCAACATTACCGCTTTATAATATTGGTATAGACGAAGTTATGCGTATACATACAATATTATACCTACTTAAGTACGGTCGAATTGAAAAACTCTTTTTGGAGTCATTTAGGCATTAGTCACCTTGCTTTTAAGACTGTACTATTTTAAGTGATCCTTGAGGTCCTTCAAAATAAACATATTTTTCTTTCTTTCTTTAAAAAACACATACAGTTGAATATAAATCTCCTCTTGAATTCGATAAATAAACTTAACACTTACGATTGTTAGCTTTAGGCGTATGTTCCTTGCTAGGGACGGAATTCCGCCGCGGAACTTCGGCCCCTACTGGCGGTAACATGGCGTTCTCTTTATCCAACGCCTCGTTATCGTTTTTATTCTGTTCTATAACTGCCGGTTGGGGCGAAGGTGGCGCTGTAAACAATAATAATAAATGAATATCCATAGACATTTTACACAGCGTCATCTAGTCCCAAGTTAAGCAACTTAATGCTTGTGTTATGGTAACCTGATATACTACTTAGATAATATTTCTTGTAAATAAAATATAATAAACCCTTTGAGCGTGAAGGGGTAACAAGCATTCATACACAAACTCTCGCCGTATTACAAAGCCAGTTAGAAAGAGACAAACATATCTTTAGTAGTTAATGCTAGTAAGCCAGTTAGAAAGAGACAAACATACCTTTAGTACTTCATGCTACAAAGCCAGTTTAGAAAGAGACAAACATATCTTCAGTACATTACAATCAAGCCAGTTAGAAAGAGACAAACATACCTTTAGTATCCCCCACGAGATGTTCCTTCTCGCTCACACGCCTTCCTTCCTTAGCGCATTCGAGCAACCATGTCGCTTTAACAGCCGGTAGGTTCCACTTCAAAGCGCCCGTGTATTTATCACCAATCGGCGTTGGACATATTAAATGTGTTGATGCAAGGGCATTCGCTGTGTTGCGACGACAGAAACGAAGCTGTGTTCTGATGAGAATAGGGTTGACTTTAGGTATAAATAAATAAATATCCTTGGACATTCCACACAGGTATATTCAAATAGATAATTAAATTAACGGTTCAAAGTAATCGTATGTGACATACGATTCGAAAAGGGAACTGGGGTGCAAGATATTATGTTTTTTTTTGTGATTTTACACTCTTGAAATCGATAGTACTTTTCAGACTTGAATAAACCAGTAAGAAATACAGTAAGTAAATCCAATATTTTTATTGCATTCTAAGGTAAAGTTTGTCTTTTGTGTTTCAACCTACATCTATTAGAGTCCAGCTAAAAAAGTTTTTCCCCTCAAATTTTTTTATTTTTTTTTCCATGCGTACAATCTTTTAAAAGTCTAAAAAGGATTCTAGGATCATATTTATCTCTAAATCAAAGTAATATATAAACTTTGATACTCACGTAGCTCCCAGTAACTTTGCTAGTTCGTCCAAAAACGCCCGTTCGACGCCGCTGTACGTACTGAGGCTGGCCACAACGCCCTGCAATGGCGGCGGGCCGGGCGTCAATTTCACTGGGCGGTGGTAGTATTGTATCGGTAGCAGCTCTTGTTGGGATAAGCAGTCTTTCTGTAAAGATTTAAGAGACATTCGACTTTAACTTTTGAGAAATAGGCGCCGACTGAAGTACGGTCAAACATTGTGGCATACTTCTATACTAAGAGTCTTATTCATAAAAACTTGACAATTTAAGACAGGTTTTAAGAACGTTTTTTTCTTGTCACCCATATGTCAACGAAAAGAGATAGCAACAGATTTAATATGCGTTTTAGCTAATACAGGTTTAATACAGGTTTTAGGTCGAATATGCATAATGGGGTTATATTATAAAGAAGTTTGTTTGTTTTTTTGGAGGTAATCTCCGAAACTACTCAGCCAATTTCAAAAGTTCTATACTTAACTGATGTGTAGAATGGACTGCCGGGATGGTTATAGGCTATATTTTATTCCGGTAGTTTCATTGGTACACCCGTGCAAAGGCGGGACGCGCTGCTATTCATGAACAAATGCGCCTGAGCGCCCGCTGTCAATGCCGCCACTACACATTGACGGACTAGTGTGACAGACGTGACAGACGTCACATTCACGCTACACCGTGCCGTGGACGGAGCGGTCGTGAGCTTGGAGCTCCTAACTACATAGTAACTCACCACCCAGAAGACAGTGACTGCCTCAGCTCCCTTTGTCAGCACTTCCTCTGGTCCGCAGTCCAGAGGCACCAGTACATGGCTCCCCCCCCACCCCTAACTGATATATACCCCCCGAGCTCTAATACAGTCAGTCTATAGTCCGGTGAAGTTGCGAAGGTCCATCTGACCAGTCAACAGTAGTCCGTTAGAAAAAAAAAAAAATACAGTCAGTCAGCGCGTGACCAGCGAGCGGGGCGGTCGTGAACTTGGAGCTCCTAACTACATAGTAACTCACCACCCAGAAGACAGTGACTGCCTCAGCTCCCTTTGTCAGCACTTCCTCAGGTCCGCAGTCAAGAGGCACCAGTACATGCCCCCCCCCACCCCCTCCCTCCGCTGATACTTATACCCCCCGAGCTATATTAAACCCTTACCCCATTATGCATATTCGACCTAAAACCTGTATTAGCTAAAACGTATATTAAATCGGTTGCTATCTCTTTTCGTTGACATATGAGGGACAAGAAAAAAACGTTCTAAAACGTTCCTAAAACCTGTATTAAATTGTCAAGTTTTTATGAATAAACCCCTTAGTCGACGCGTGACCAGCGCGCGGGGCGGTCATGAACTGTGAGCTATAAACTAGATAGTAATTAACTCACCACCCAGAACACAGTGACTGCCTCAGCTCCCTTTGTCAGCACTTCCTCTGGTCCGCAGTCTAGAGGCACCAGTACATGGCTCCCCCCCGCCCCCGCGGCGCATAACACACCCCCTGCCGCCGACACTTCGGCGCCGAGCTCGCAAACCGCTTCCTCGTCTAACCCCTGAACTTCTATCTTTATACCTGGTAATAAGGACATTGAACATGTTAAAACTCTGTTGTCAGCATGAATTCAAACGGAGATGAAAGCAGAGCGGCTGTAGTTTCAGCGTCATTTGATTTTAAACTTCATGAATATTACTATAATGCATAGTATTAAAGCATTTTAAAGTGCACTCGCCGCTTGTGGTCGCCTGCGTTTGAAGTTTGACGAAATACCGAGGCATATCATGATTTCGCCAATTTTACAAACAGAGCACAACGTTTACAAGTAGTACTCTTTTATAATCTTGTCGATTACAGTCCAAATTAATATCGATTTCTTTATATAAGGGTTACTTTGCGATGACCTTAAAGCCATCGCAAACTAAGCGACTAGTCGCTGCGTCTAGTCGCTGAGCTGTCGCTAAGTGTGCGCTTAGTTTAATTTTAGGCTCGTCTATACTTCATTTCTTGAAGCGAGCTAATAGGAAGAAAAACAATCGCACATGATTGGTCGTCGAAAATCATTGGATTGGCTAGATTTAAAAATTGATTTGACAATCTAGCCAATCACGAGAAATACAATTATTTTCGACGACCAATCACGTGCGTTTATTTTTGTTCCTATTAGCTCGCTTCAAGAAATAAAGTATACAACAAAACTTACCTCTAAATATCTGTTCGACTTCCTCTGTCGGTTCATCCGTCAAGTCTTCAGTGACGTCAGGGCGAGCGGTGACGTCACGACGCGTCGTTATATTCGCCTCTGGCTCGGGACTCGTCGGTTTTGGCGGCTCTTCGGGCATTTGTTCTGTAAACCAATGAAAAAACTTTTACAATACGTTTTAAATGAGAACGGAAATATATTATAAAACTTTGTGCATAAAAGCGGAAATAAATAAAAACTTAGTACTAAGACCAGTTGAAATCAACACTGGTAATTATAAACATAAATAACCTAGGTTATATTTAAATCAGGTCTTTTTAAGCAAATAATATACTTATTTGCTTTATAAAACAAAAAAATCTTGCCTTCAATAAAAAATAAGTGAATCCATCTAGTGCTAAGTAGCATGCTGTCGGATGCCTAAACACCGCTGCAGGTGACACCGCAAAAATCAAACACCAAAAAATTGCCCGAAGAAAAAAAGGAGTAATTACAATGTTCGAGGAGGTACCAGTGATTATGTCAGTATACTAACGGCTTAGATAATGGTTGACCAATTCATCCGTTGGTTCCTCTTCAACAGTGGGCGGCGGTAGATCGAGCGGGCCACGGCGTAGTAGTGCCAAGTTACGCTTGCTCATCGGAGACGCGGGTTCGATGCGGGCCTTGCGAGCACTCTTACAGGGGGTCGACGGCTTTGTGTCGATTAGAAACTGAAAAATAACAAGTAATTGTCTTGATTGGATATTTGGCGCAGCCAGTTAAACTTATAGTGCCCCGGCTGTGCCATGCGTATCAAATCTATTTTAGTATGTAATATAAATGTGAAAGTGTGTGTGTTTCTGTTTGTCCGTCTTTCAAGGCAAATTGAAGCGACGAATTGACGTGATTTTGTGGCAATAGTTGAGGTGAGACATACGCTTCTTTTTATCCCGATATTCCTGCGGGAGTTACAACGAAACTGGCGCAGCCAGCAGGATAGACGGTCGCAAAGAACCATAAGTTAATTTAGCACTCAAATTGTGTCAAAACGATCCACATTCTCTAGTTGTTTAGATCCATTTTTTTTACTACAAATAATCTTACCTCAGCCTCATTCAAAGCCCTCCCAGCTTGCACACTTCTAACAAGCCATAGAGCGCTCAATACAGAAACATTTGGAAGCTCACTGGCCGCTTTAGTGGCGTTATTACCAGCCACTACATGTCGTGCTGTTTAAATACATTTTTTAACTAAAAATTATCATACCTCAGCTTCGTTCAAAGCCTTCCCAGCTTGCACACTTCTAACAAGCCATAGAGCGCTTAACACAGGCACGTTTGGTAGTTCACTGGCCGCTTTAGTAGCGTTACTACCTGCCACTACGTGTGTCACTCGCTCGTGCGCACAATCGTAGCGCACCCCGCCGCCGCGGGACACTATGGCTAGAGCGCGCTCACGGCATATGCCTTCTAGACCTGTTACCCATATCTGGAAAGAACAATTACAAATACAATCACTTCGGTTGTTTTTGAACACAATAGAAGACATAGATAGTGTTAGAGGAACATATAAGTCGAAGGTGTAGACCAGCCCTTCGATAGCTGACTTACTGTGTAGCATAGACCACCCTACTAATACGATCACTTCAGGTTACGGACAAATAACAAATCAGAAATGTTCTTGGGTCACTAATCTGGTTTTTATTGGTCGACCGTAAGGGGGCGGGGTATTGTTATAAGCGCTGAAACGCTCATGTGTGAATTAAAAGAGTTACAGTAGTAGCTAATCACAACTTTAATTTTGTACGACAAAATTGAAGTTGTCATACACGGTACTGCTTTATCGACTGGAGCTAGAGTTGCCTCCGAGTGATCATAGATGGCGACTCCAACATATAAATCATAAAATTTTTAATCATATTTTTATCTTTTGTCATAAATTATCGGAACGAGACAGCAATGTTGCTCTCTCTCGCTCCTAAGTAGGAGTAACGAGGTAACCTTTTGTTTAAGCACAGAGGAAAAAAAAATATTTTATAAAGTTTATTTTTAGTAATCATGCAATTTTGCTTCTTATTTTTTGACTGTTATTCATCAATAAAGTATAAATAATTTGTAGCTTACACAAAATCCATCAAATATAGGACCGGCCTTTTTGATTAGACTCATGTCGAAATTCTCAAAAACGCTCTGTAACTCCTTGTCTGTTGAAGAATCGCTTATCCTCTTAGAGTCTTGAGATATCTAGAAAGTAAAAGTAAAATACATTTATAAAACTATCTTCTTAGACTTCGCACGGGTTTTCATGAATCATTTTTATGTTACTCAGTGATAATGTAGCTTTATAGTGGTACTAGCGACTCGCCCCGGATTCGCACAGGTCCAATAATAATACATGTAAACCTAACCTTTGAATCACTCTATCTATTATTAAAAACCGCATCAAAATCCGTTGCGTAGTTTCAAAGATTTAAGCATACATTACATGTGGATATAGGGACAGAGAACGCGATCCATTGTTTTTGAATTTATTTGTTACTAGCGGCACGTCCCGGCATTTTACGGGTGTAGTAATGAAACTACCATGATAAAATTTAGCCTATAACCATCCCGACAGTCTATTCTACACGTCGGTGAAAGAATTTTTGAAATCGGCTGAGTAGTTTCGGAGATTACTTCCGTCAAACAAAGAAACCAACATAACCTCTTATAATATTAGTATAGAAGTACAGATAAGAGATCTTAATCAGATTTGCAGATTTGCATACCTCAAATAATCTCAAAGACTTTCATTAAGTACCGTTTCAGTATTTAAGTATTACCATTACCTTCATTTTACCCGACATAGTCGTAATATCAGTCGCCCGAGATTCGTCGACGAAATTGCTTGGTGCTCTTACATTTGTTATCCGTGAAAAGTTCAAACCTGCAAAATTAAATACTTAATTAAGTATTTTTTTTTGTACAACTAGAAAAACACACACCTAAGTGTGGTTTAACACTATAATGATATACAGACTGAAAATTGGTTCATACAAAAAATACATACAGAACGAGAACCTATATTTTTACCTTTTACCAATACCTATATTTTGTAACTCTTCTAAATTGTTATGGTCATATTCTGTTTTGTGTGCCATATGAATAAATAAATAAATAAATAAAAGAACCTGATCCTTAAAGTCAGCCAGAAATCACATTAGTTTTGAAACTTATACACTAAATTCTAGTCTCAATAACCGATATATCTCTGATTTTACTTGATGCTTGAGGTACTTTACATTTTGTATAGAAGTAATGTCAAATATTTACCAGCATTAAGCAACATCAAAGAAAGATAGGCTATTGAGACTGGCACTTACTCATATCAGGCAATCGTGTCAAGCTGAGCGGTGATGACGTAGACGCGCCAGCAACTCTGTACCTCGCGAAAGGAAGCGCCGTTCCCTTCGCCGCGGAGTCTTTCACCCACGAGGGAAGGACGCACGCCTTGCCGTACTCTAGAGCAGCTTTGTACTTCTCACTGCCTACACCCTCCCTGGAAATATTAGTGGTGAACTCATTTTATGAAGATTCCTCATCTACACTAATATTATAAAGAGGAAAACTTTGTTTGTTTGTTTGGTTGTAATGAATAGGCTCAAAAACTACTGGACCGATTTTAAAAATTCTTTCACCATTCGAAAGCTACATTATCCACGAGTAACATAGGCTACTTTTTATCCCGATATTACCGCGGGAACGGGACTTACGCGGGTGAAACCGCGGGGAGCAGCTAGTCGTTAAAAAAATTGTGGGACAACCTTGGGACCGTTTTGCAAACGTCTTTGCCCAGTGTTACATTTTAAAAAGAATTTCAAAATCAGAGAGAACGAAAACAGACAGAAACAAAAAATATCTGGAGTATTTTTTTTTTTTTTTTTTTTTTTTTTTGTTATTGTTATCTTGCGATCAGTCTTTTTGACTATAAGCAGATGAGGTGAGTGCTTTTTAGCGTGGAGGGCGCTATTCTACTCCCAGCGGAGCCTGCCCTTTCTTTAGCAAAAATCAGTTTGTTTGATTGTCCTGGTCGAAGATGTCACGTCGTCTGGACTATTTAAAAACTAATTTGATAAAAATCAACTCTGTATTATCTTAGTATTAACTAAAGATAGAATACAGAGTTCAGGTCAAACACTATAACCCCCGGTTCCTATAACTAACTTATGGATAGCCGTAGAACTTTCACCATATCAATATTGATATCTGTCAAAAAGTTTCATACATTTTATGTTGCAAAAACAAAGTTGCTATGGTGATGGACCTACGGACATTCGTACGTTGGTTATATAGGAACCGGGGGGTTACAAAAAGTAGCAACAACACACAAAATTGAACTCACTTGTTCAGTACTACAACATCTGTTGTCTCGCTCTGAAACGGCCCAGTGAACACGCCGCCATTCTCAGTAACAAGCTTCATAATCATCAGTTTGTCTCGCTTCGATAGCCCAGAAGTGGTGACTTGCACGTTAGCGAACACAGGCAGTTTGTGGGTATCAAATTCTGATGACGCACCATTTATATTCAGCTGTAATGACTTCTCCCAAACTGCTTGGATCCATGTTTCGCACATTACTGGTATACCTTTTTCGGCTGATTTCTGAAAATATTAATTTGTATAAGGCCGTGATCGCACACAGGTGGGATGCTTAGGGGCTTATTAAGCTTAGTTGTCGAGATGACAGCGACAAAGCCAGGCGAGCCACTTAGCGGTGGGGGGGGGGGGTCAAATAACGTGCCTTGTTCACTAGGATAAGTCATTAAAGCAATCAATCTACTAAGTGCCACGGAAACTGGACAGGAAGCTAACTGTGGAAAGCAAACCTCTGTCATAATTATGTGTGTTGATGGAAAATGAAACATTTTTCTATTCTATTCTATTCTGTCTGAATAGTGGCAAAGAATTGGAGTATTCCTCAGTGCACACCTATTTTGAGTAGCACCAATTGAAACTATTGCGCACAGAGGACCCCTTTTGGTGCTCTTCATTCAATTCATACTTACAATATACTTATCAGATAACACTGTATCAGAAACTAGGTGTGTAGTATCATCTGTCAGGACATTGTTGTAAATGCCACCCATCCAGTGAACTTTCAACTTTATATTTTCCTGGAACAACATTCAAATTCATTTACTCTTACATCATACCATAATACATTTGCCCAATACAATTAAGTTTTACTAGTAGACAATGTTCAGTCAAATAACTTGAAGAAAAATGAAAAAATGGGTAAGTTAATGATTGTAAACTTATACTTTTTAATCAATGAAAATAATAATAAAATTAATCTTGTCCGTGGACGTAATAGAGAGGAGGCCTAACCCAACAGTGGGTGAAAATGGGCTGAGATGATGATGATGAATCAATAAAACAGACAGATTGTTTTACATAATCAAAAAAGATGATGAGATAGAATGTAAAATTAGTAACTAATTTTAGTAACTGTTTTAAAATTAGTGACAAACTGTTGAGAAACAAAACATGTAGAAATCGATAATCAATTTTAACACTCTCTCACTTTACAAAATACAATTAGAACCAGTAAAGCCATCCAAAGATTGTTGTACACAATTAATAAATAACACAACTAATCAAGCCACTGACAGACAGACACACTTCTGTCTGTGTTACCTACCTTCTGTTGTTTAGACAGTCCACTGGCAGTTACCACCAGCCCTCTCATAGCTACGGTGAACACTGGTTCTGGCCCCGAAGGTATTGGAACACCTTCCGTGAGGCAGCATGATAAACATCTCGGGCCTACCAACCTGTAAGGAGTTTGGCTTTCAAAATATTTAATTAGCTATTTGCTCATGATGATAATATTAATGCACATCCTTCACCCATTATTGTTACTCTTAGTTACTTTTAGACCATTCTCCAGAATCCTGTGTTGTTTTGTTGTATCTTTGTAATTGCTTAGTGGGAATTTTACCTAAGTACACAGACTTCACACTGGTTTGGGTGAATAAGCCACACCATGATTTTTTTATAAACCTTTCTACTCTCTTGACTATGCTCTTCTACTGTACTAGTAGCACGTCCCGGCTTCGCACGGGTGTACTAATGATGCTACCGGGATAAAATATAGCCTATAACCTCCCGGACAGTCCATTCTACACACCTGTGAAGAATTTTTGAAATCGGTCCAGTAGTTTCGGAGATTACCTCCGTCAAACAAACAAACAAATTTTACCTCTTTATAATATTAGTATAGAAGTATAGATTAAGTAGGTACTTAAATATACTCACAGACATTTTGTGGCTCTTAATTTTTGATAGAGTTGCCCTTCAAATTCTGTCAGTACAAATACATCTCTCTTGGTTAGACCATCAAATTTGTTCCATTGGGTTTCATGCACCCATGCAGCTTGCAGGCCTCCCCCGCTGTGTTGTTCACAGACCTAAAAAAACCACCATTGAAAATTACAAACAACGAAACATCTCACTTGTAGGCAGGTACTAACTGCTGATGAAGTCCCTAAATAAAATAAGTGAAACTTTAAGATATCAAGCGTATTGATGTGTTGTTTAAATAGTGAGTGTATGAATACAATTTAAAGTTTACCAGAAAAGCCATTTGCATCTCCTCGGAACATTCATTTTCGGACCGGCAATCTTTCGGTATGATAAAAGTAACTTTTATATCCTCAGCCATTTTTGTGTTTCATAACCAGGCTATTATATAAAATCAATAAGATATTGTAACCATTTCTTTTGAGAAATCTAGATAAAATTAAAGTTTTTCAGGAGGGAAAACGATATCCTTGTTTACAATTTTAAGAATTTTACATTTGAATTTGAAACTTGGCGTGTGCTGTCATTAGGTTAATAAGTTAGTGTCATTGTAACTTTAGGCAGTCATGTCAATTTTATGTCAATGACAGAGTGGATTTCTGACATTGAAGTCTAGAATCCAATCTGACGTCCGTTCAGTCGTCGTTCAGAGAGAAAAAAAACACGACGTATAAGTTTATTTATGGTTCGGTCGGTTCGTTCTTCGTTCGTTCTCTTGAGTATTATGTTCTGTCTGTGGTTCCGTTCGTATCGTATCGCAAGGTGCTGTGCAGGTTAGAAAAATGTGCGAAATCTAATGTTTTTATTGATTTCTTATTAGCCGGCGGGCTGCGAACTCGACATAATATGGTTTTTAACTTTAGTGAAACGTGAATTTCTAGTCAAAACAAAATGTTGTACGACGATTTCAAACCCATAGTGGATGTAGTGCTGAACAATTGGACCGCTCTGCAACTCGCGGTCGAACATGGAATGGGAGCTCCGGGCGGCGAGACTGTAAGTTGTGTTTTTACTGAAAATATCTCTCTACGTGGCCAATTCCTCTAGAAGCTAAATAACATTCAAGTATTTAAAATTCTGAACATACTATCATCTTCAGCCAGTTACAAAATCCCTTAATTATTTATTCATGGTAACTGCGCCTTCGATACCAAAATCGATCAAATTCTATTTGCATTCCGGCATGTAGGTACTACCTACAGATAAATTTGTACGTCTTGACATACAATTACAAAGTAGGTAATCTATCTACCAAAGATTCTAATAGCTTTGGGAAAAAGAATTAAGAAAATTTAGTTCCCTACATTTTTATTCAGGTACCTAAGCAAGGAACATAGGTAAGTATAATATTTATAACATATTTTAATTAGGCCTCTATATAAGTAAGAACAGAATATTCTCATCTAAAATTAGGTATCTACTTACTTATTTAATAATAAATAAATAAATAAATAAGCCTTTTATTCAGACAGTTAACAATGTTTTAAACCAGAAAAATAACTATATATCATAGGTACTAATTGTTTCTGCCTGCGTGCCTCTTTGGACTCATTTACTTGTATGTAATACCAAATTATTTCTTTCAGACTGCGCAGCTCATGGCTGTTTATGTAGCAAGATACTGTGTGGAGAACGTGGTGTGTGTTGAGGATCTGACAGAAGCGTTGGAAGATTTAATGGATGAGGAGTTTGATACTGTCTGCCACGACAATTCACCAAAAGGTAAATTGATAATAGGTTCTCAAATCCGATGTAGGAAACAAGTCCGCCAGGCTCAAGTGGGAGTGGGCGGGTCACGTGAGCCGTATGCATCCAGACCGATGGGCTAAGATCGTCACACAGTGGGTGCCTGAGGATGGGCGGCGACGCCGGGGCAGGCCTCGAAGACGCGCTGGCGTGATGATCTAGATGCATTTAGGGCAGACTGGTGAGAAGAAGCTGGCTATCGCAATGCTTGGAAACTAATGGGGGAGACCTTTGCTCAGCAGTGGGACAGTAGAGGTTAAGAAAAAAAAAAAAGGATCTCAAAAACAATGCTAACAAGCTTACTCGCCCAAGGCTTTTATGGATAAAATGGATAAAAATTTGCCTTCCAAGTTTCAGCAAAATCCAGTCAGTAGTTTTTATGTAAAAGAGTAAAAAACATCCAAATACTGCAACCAAATTCGAAGTGCAATGTTTTGACACTTTCACTCATAAAATGAAATTGCTTTGACTGGGGATAGACAAGTGAGAAGAGAGACGAATCTCTCATAATTGAGGAATATAAATAAAAACATCTAAAGAAAAAGTTATTTTCAAGACCCTATTGTGTATTTCAGAAGTGGCTACTTTACTGTTGAACTACCTCACTCTGCTGAAAGAAGGTAGACGAGATGAGATACGCGCCCAGATAGCTGCTATGCCTCCGATGCAGCAATGGCTTAGTGTGCCACTGCGGAATGCACCGCCACAGGTAAATTGTCTTATGAATCTTATCATTTAATGGTGAATATTTATTTTTGATCGGCAACTTGTAGCAAAATATCAAATGAAAGGAAATCGCCAAAATAAACTGCCAGATTTTTCATTTTCTAACAGTAGCAATGTTTACTTTCAAATTGGACAGTTTTAGTGTCCATATTTATAAACACTTAAAACGGTATAAGTTTCCTTATAATTTTAATGTTATTTATAACATTCGAAACCATGATAGTTCAAAAAGTTTTACTGCAATTCATCACTAAACTAGAAAACTGTCTAAAAATAAATAATGAGTCCTTAGTCCGACCTTACTTTGCTTGCTTAAAAATGTTTATGGTTAAAGAAATTTATTCTCAAAAAGACTACAAAAAGTCACTTACATGAGAAAATAATATTTAGGTAAGTATCGTTAGTAGGTCGTATTCGACAATTTATAAGTAGGTAAGGTAAGTAGGTACCCATTCAATGTATTCATGTATCATCAGTTATAACGCGGTCACATTAACTAGACGCTTGGCGTTGATGACGTCATTTTGGGGCTCTCTCTCTCTCTTTGACACTTGCCGGGCGAGCTAAGGGCATGCGGGGGGAAGCGGGCCCCCGCCCGCATTCCAGAGATGCGTCGAGTTAATGTGACCGACTTATATGTATTGTTTGAGTTTTGTTTTAAATGCATTGAATGAGTTTACATTTTTTATATGAGAGGGTATATTGTTATAAAGCTGTGCGCCTTCGAAAGTAAACATTCTTTTGCCGTAATTTGTGCGTGTTTTGGGTAGGACTAGAAAACTGGCTCTGCGGGTGTTTCGCTTGGATATTACGCGCTGTTTAACAAATGATAAGTTAGTATGGAGTGAGCGTTTTATTATTTTATGAACAAGTATGCAGGTGTTGTAGTATAAAGTTGTTTGATGTTAAGTAGCTTTGTTTCTTTGTATATTTGGATGGTTGGAGTTAAATAAGGGTATTGAAATAATAGTTTGATAATTTTGTTTTGTAAAGTTTGAAGTTCAGTTAGCCTTGTTTTAACGGCACTACCCCAGATTTCAATTAAGTAAGTTAAGTGTGGTTTGACGAGGGAGTTGTAAATGGTATAGCGTATTTGGCGTGGAATACACCGAGTGATGTTGCGGAGCGACCCTGTGAGTGATGATAATTTACTTTTTATGTGTTCAATATGTGTATTCCACGTCAAATGCTTATCGATTCTTAGGCCAAGATATTTTTCGCTTGTCTTTTCTTCAATGAAGATATTGTTAATTTTAAGTTTGTCATATGGTACTATTTGCTTATTTTTTGCTCTGAAGATGATATAGCAAGTTTTCGATATGTTAATTGTAAGAAGATTGTGTTGGAACCAGGAAAACAATTTATCTAGATCTGATTGAGCTTGGGGTATTATATCATTTATTGATGATCCAAAGTAGAAAAGACACGTATCGTCTGCGTATAACGATATTTCAGCATGTAGTCCTATTTCATGAATGTTATTAATGTAGATTAGGAAAAGAAGTGGACCTAGAATAGATCCTTGTGGTACCCCACACGTTATGGTTTCGGGTTCACTCCGAGCATCATCTATTTTAACTATCTGAATTCTATTTGTCAAATATGATTGGAACATGTTTAAGGCACAATCTTTGACACCTATTGCTTCTAGTTTCTTTAAAAGTAAACTATGACTAACGGTGTCAAAGGCTTTTTTTAGGTCTATGAAGATGCCTAGCCCGATCTTTCTATTATCTATGTTTGATTTAATCTTTGTTACAATGTCTATAGTCGCTGAGAGTGTGCTGGTTTGTGGTCGAAAACCATATTGTTTTTTGTAGATAAAGTTAATGGAGTCTAAGTGGTTTTCGAGACGTTTATGCAAAAGTTTTTCGAGAATTTTAGATAAAACGGGTAAAACAGAAATAGGCCTATAATTTCCAGGGTCTGATTTTATACCTGATTTGTAGATAGGCGTTACTTTTGCAATTTTTAGTGTATTTGGAAATGTTCCATCGTGTAGTATTTTGTTAAAACATTGTGTAAGGTTTTCTATTATAAGGTTTTTTAAACATTTTATTACTTTTGTATTTATGCCGTCTAGTCCGACGCTTGAATTAGAATCCAGATTTACGATAATTTTGTTTATTTCTTCGGGGCTACATGGTTTAAAAGTGGACATAGTAGGTACGTTTTTTGGAATAAATGGAATGACAAGAGTGGTAATTTTGTGAAACCTCTTAGGTATTTGTTCTGCTAGAAGCGGTCCTATTGAAGAGAAGTATTGATTGAAGATCTCACAGATGTCGATAGTGTTTGTAATTAATTTAGAGTTTACCTCAAGTTTCGGGGGTGCACAGCTCTGTTTTAATTTGTTAGTAGCTAGTTTATTTATTAGTTTCCACATGTGCTTCGGTTTATTTAGGCATTTAGAGAATTCCTTGTAGTAGTATGCATTCTTAGTGTTCTGGATGAGTTTGGCTGTATTATCTCTCGTTGATTTAAATTCTGCTTCAATAGTTTTATTATTCGGGTTCTGTTTGTGTTCAGTCCATAAGTAGTTTCTTTGATCTATATTATTTAGTATGTTTTGGTTGATCCAGTCCCGTTGAGGTTCATTAAGAATTTTTGTCTTAGTTACTGTATTCTCGGTTACGTATTTTTTGATCTGGTTTTGTAGTGTTACAAAATCACTGTTCAGTTCCTCAATCCCTGTTTCTTTGACGGCTGTATATAGCTTAGAGTAGTCTATCGCTTCATATTGTGTTTTTATTTTTGGTGCTTTCTTAAACTTTTTTAGTTCTACAAATATTTGCTTGTGGTCTGATAGGGAAGAGTTAATAATTGCCAGGTGGAAGTTGTTGTTTTTTAGATTGGAACTAACATGATCAATGATAGACTTTCTTGTTTGTGAGTGTCGGGTACAGAACTTTTTATTTATTTTGTTAAGCAGCTCGAATCCTGATTCTTTGATGAGTGCTTTATACAGTTTAGTCTCTTTTTCTTTTGATAGTAGATCAATGTTGTAGTCACCAAAAACAATTGCTCGTTTTTTTTTCTGCAGTTGCGAATCATATTCTTCAAGAAACTTTTTATAGTTAGTGTTACCAGGATAATATATTAATCCTACTTCGAGCGCAATCTTTTCCAGTCTTATCCAGAGGTAATTGTTTCCATCCGCATAAATTGACTCAACCAAGCTGTGTTTCAGATTGTTGTGAACAAAGATAGACACTCCGCCACCTCTTTTGTCCGTCCTGTAGTTGTAGTAGTGTGAGTAGTTTGGAATGTTAAGTTCTATGGCTTGGTTTTCGTCCTTTATCCAGGTTTCTGTCATAAGGATAATATTTGTAGTTGTTGGAATAGATTGTATGATACATTTTATTTCATCCAGTTTGCCATTTTTTTGTACACTTCGAGCGTTGAGGTATAAAAAAGTGAGCCGAGATTTGCTTAGTTTGATATTTTTATAGTTTTCAGTTACTTGGTAGGTATTTTTGGTGCTTGTATTATTATGGACAGTTAGTTTATTGAGTTTTTTGGAGCAGATTTAATGATGCTTGGTGTCTTATTAATATATTTAATGATAAGATCACTCTCTCCATTTTTTTGGCGACGAGTTAGTTCTTCCTTTAGGTCCTGGAGGTACTTTTGTTGAGCTGGAGTTTGGTCCGAGAATATTTTGATAGTTTCCGGTAGCTTGTCTTTATTACGTAGCAATTTTTTGGCCGGGACAGGTGTATCATAACATACTTTTATTCTGCGAATTCTGCCTGCTGTGTATTTTCCGATCCGGAGGACTCTTGAGGGTTTTGGTAGGTCATTGATCACTGAGGATATTATATTAGTCACTTCCGACTCATCTTTTGATACTCTTTCTTCGGAGATCAGTGATGTTTGTTCCGGTACTCCAACAATCACAATGTTTTTCTCCCTTTCGTGGCGTTCTTGCACTTCACGAATAAGTTTTTCATTCATGCGTGGTTCAGTGTTGTTGTTGTGAGAGGATGATCCAGAGAGCGATGTCAGCTTTAAGTGATTAAGCTCAGTTTCTATAGATTTGATCTTATTTTCGTCTGCTAATATCTGGACTTCCAGCTGAGACACTTGAGTTTTAATGCCATTCTGTTCGGCTGACATAGTGGATGTTGTTGTTTTAATTTCATTTATTTGAGTTTTGACATCATCAAGGTTCTCGCGAATTTGGCATAGAGTTTGTTCATTGGATGTCTTTATTTCGGAAATCTGAGTTAAAAATGTTTTATTTAATTTCAGCATGGTGGAAACCCTGATGATGACACAAGCAGCAGTGATGATGAACCAAACGCTCAGATGCAAGCCCAAGCTCAAGTAAACCAGGCCTCGGGTGACAATGCACAAGCGTCACAATCCGAGCCAATGGACGAAGATGAAGCTTCAGGGGAACCAGGGTGGACAGTTGTTAAGACCCGGAGAAAGAAGTAGATTATATTTTTTTATCAAGTAGATTATAAGTGGTTAGATTCTCTAGCTGTATTGAATAGCAGCACGTCCCGGCTTCGCACGGGTGTACTAATGGAGCTACCGGGATAAAATATAGCCTATAACCTCCCGAACAGTCCATTCTACACACCCGTGAAAGAATTTTTGAAATCGGTCCAGTAGTTTCGGAGATTAACTCCGTCAAACAAACAAACAAATAAACAAACAAATTTTACCTCTTTATAATATTATAGTATAGAAAGCAGCACGTCCCGGCTTTGCACGGGTGTTAATGAAAAAAATATAGCATATAACCATCCCGACAGTCCATTCTACATATTGAAAGGATTTTAAAATTAGCTGAGTACCTACTTTCAGTAATAACCTCCTTCAAACAAATAAACAAACCAACAGTAAACCTTTTTATAATAATAGATTTTAAATAGTAATTTAGTGGCATCAGGCCATACACACACACACACAATATCAAAGTAGGTTCTAGTCAACTCACTAATAACTATGTGCGTATCAATAATATTATTTAAATGTGCGTAACAATTGTAGCAGTTTTTAATACCTAAGTATAGACTGTATTTAATAGGATAAACCATCAATCACATGGTTCCGATTCTAAAATCCTAGACTTTTATGCTTGAATACTCAAATGGTAATTAAGTGATTTTTTGACAGATTTGTATGGACAAAGGTCTAGTTATGATATAGATAATCACTACCTACTTAAGTACTTTAATTTTATTAGTGTTTCCTTTTGCGGGGTATACAGATCTGTCATTTAGGATGTCCTAAATGGTGAATATGCTTTCAAAGAGCATCGAACATTTTGGCATAATCTACTCATCCGCCATTTTGAAAAAAAAAACAAGTTTCGGCGGCCAGCGATATGTATGAGTATGGCGGATGAGTAGTATGCCAGGCTCCATACAAAAATGTTCGATCCCCTTTTAATACTCTTTCAGTATTTGGGCATTAGACCTACCATAGTACTAGACCACAACACCTAGTTCCCTGACAAACTTAGTAGAAAATATTGTATGTAATCATTTGTCCTGAGGAAAATAAAGTGAGGCAGAACATTACAATTTTAAAATTAGATTCAAAAATCATTCATCATAATAATCTACTGGATATAAGATTATCTCAGAGTGACGCTGTTTCGTCTTTCGGGTATAAAATATTTTGTATGAAATGCAATTTTGTAGAAATCGTAAATGTTCTCTCTTTACATTTTATGTATTAATGTAAGTTTATAAAAAGTAGGCTAATATAAGTTTATTAAATATAATAAAGTTATGGATGTTAGTAGAAAATTGAGATTTGTCTCATTCCTACTCCTACTACACAGTACAGTACAGTACAGTAACTGTACTTAGGCAGGTCAGCTTATGTTGGTTAACCTTCAATCTAGTTTCCTGCAACTTAAGCTGAAGACCTGCGATTGAATGCCGTTCATTTCTCGCTGTGCAGAGTAGACGCCCTGAATACGAGTCTTCTTAAGCCACCTCCGTCTTATTCAAACTTCCATGCCATATATTTAATGACTCTCTCGTCATCTTTCGGGTACGGTAGACCATATTCTGCGAGATCTCTTATAGTGAACTCCGTCATCGTCTCGAAGCCAACCCTGGTGGCTAACTTCTGGGATGCAATGCCGGTGAACAATGTGGCTGTGGCTTTTATACCTTGGGACTGGCAGAGAGGCTTTCTGGGGGCAGAAATTAATGTCTCTTATTACCTTAATACCTTACATACCTCTTGTTACCTTAATAGGTACGGTACTATAATGTATAATAAATATATATTATGTATATATTATCTATCTCGGCGGTACTCTTAAAAAGCCAGACAATGATGCCCCTTTGACATTTACCTACTTTATTTTCCGGAATATTCTTTAATTATACCGGAAAATAAAGTAGGTAAAATGTAAAGCTCTACGAACCAAACCAAAAGCTTTCTATAAGAACAAAATAAAATTATAAATTGGATTAACGGATCCATATAGAGCTAGCACAAAAAAAATGAAAACAGAGGTAGGTAGGTACCTAGCAGATCATCTATATCTGATCTATCTACATGTATATAGGTACTGTATCTCATTCTGACCAGTAGGCCTAACATGTGCAACGTTTCGACACGACAAATGAAATATCTCTATAATGTCAGACTGCTCTAACGTACTATGTTAGAGCAGGAGAGAATGTTTTGTCGACGACGAGATGATTTCTCGTGTTGCACATGTTAGGTCGACAGGTCTTTTCTCACTTCGCTTTCTCGATCAAATATGCATGATCTCAGTTTATAAACCTACCTTGCAGCTAATATCCTCTGGCCAAGTTTTCGTCCTCTGCTTTCTTTCCTTAC
Organism: Xanthorhoe spadicearia; assembly: GCA_947086425.1. NCBI lineage: Eukaryota > Metazoa > Arthropoda > Insecta > Lepidoptera > Geometridae > Xanthorhoe > Xanthorhoe spadicearia. The sequence goes on along the minus strand of OX352198.1, from coordinate 1,581,230 downwards.
AATCAGCCCCAGTGCGTGTAGTAGGATAGGCAAGCCCGTATATTCAAACGAGTTCACTCTTTTCTCCGAGTAAGTGATAACATCGAAAACATTCTTACACTTCTCTCCTTTGAACTGAAAAAGTTACGAAAACATTGTTAGGTAGGTTACTTTAGAATATTTGAATGACCAGTAAAAAGCATAATTTTGAATAACAAATAAAAATATTAATTTCACGCGAGCCTGGCCGTAAGAGGATCTACAAAACTCCAGTGAATACATTGGTATTTTATTCGCACATTAATTGTAGGTACCTACGTAGGTACAGCTAGCACCAGGCTTGTTCTTACTAAAATCCAGCAAAAAACTGATAGGTACTCAATCATTCATAATCGTTACGCGACGAAAATGTTGGTGTGTGGCCTCCTTTGCGGCTTTGTTTTTGTAATTACGCAAACGCATTTGATTTTGCGTAAGAATCTTCAGCGATATTATCTAGGTACAAACTCACTTCAAAATGTTCCTCTTCTCCTTCGCAATCAACGACGCACACGTTCAACGCAATCAGAGTCTTCTTTCCATCCTTCTCCTCGTAGCATCCGATGCTCATGCGCTGTTGCAGACTTTCACGCCAGAACCGCATACTATCATCAACGCTATCTGGGTCTTCAGCAAGCTCTGAAAGAGAAAAAATAAATGGGTAAGGACCAAATTTTTGGCATACACGTGCGATTGAAAAATTGTCCCTCACTTTGAAGTCGTAGTATAAAAATAATTGTGAACTTAGGTAAGTTTTGAAACTTTGTTACTAAAGCTTAACCTACTTATTTTGGCATATTTTGCTTATTCTAAATTCAGATTTAATTCACTAGATTTCTGTAAAATTAATTTTAAGTAAATTATGATACTAAATTTATTTTCGTTTTTTACAAAAAGTAGGTATACTAAAAGTTTAAGTACAAAAAGTAACTTTTTCTATTTATAGAAAAAGTAGGTTCATACTTTTTGTGAAAATGCCCACCTACCTACCACTAGAGCTTGTGGTTATGCTGCGAACAAAAAAATCCTAGATAATGAAAATTGGGAAACTAAATCGGAGAATCATGGTAAATGGCTATTCAGGTAAGTAGGTACCTAAGTACTAGATTAATTAAATTTAAAAAATATATAAGTACCAAGGTATTATTAATACTTAATCAATTAATTGGAAGGTTTTTTTAACCTTGTTTCACATGCAGACTTACTTTGTATACTGCACAGAACTTCGTCTGTGATCATGTGATCCTTCAGTATTTTTAAAGCTGCCTCGTCATCTTCCGGAGCCAGGTCCTGGATGATGATAGTGGCATCAGCTGTCTTCCAGGTGTTGTAGACGCAGGGGTATGAGGCATCAAATTTCCTTTTGAACGGCATGATTCTAAAAGTGTTGAAATGGGAATAAAATTTGAAGAGCGTCACAAATGGTGAAGATGCTACGCCAAAGGGCAGACCTTTACCGTTGTTACCTATAACTACGTAGTTACCTACCTAGTTTCAAGAAAATGTGTGACTAGACTGACTGAGATTTGAGTGAGTAAGTACTAATAATGTCGGAAATAGAGAATGTACCTACGTCTGGTTATCTATATCAAAAGTTATAGCAGTTACCTACTTACCTTAAATTGTACCTAGATACTCGTACATGGATTCAAATAATCCGACCATCAACGTGCGTGTGTAGATTGGCAAGTCATAGTGGTTACAATGACTTGCCCATGAATATGATGACAAGATTCTTTCAGTTATCTATCTATCTTTGAATTAATTATTATGTACCTACCTACCTACTATTTAGCGTGTGAGTTCGACTTGAAAATAAGAAGAGGATTTTTTAATAAATATGTAGGTACTTATTCAAAAGTGGTAAGTAGGTACCTTGGTCTACCTATGGTAGGTACTGTAGGTACTTACCTACTATCTAAGATTCTACTAACTAAGCGCTTTCGTGCTTCGGAGGGCACGTTACATTGTCGGTCCCGGCTTTTAAAGTCGTTTTTTAAGCCATGACGGCCTTTAGGCGGCCTAAAAACTCCGTCACCAGAGTTGACCACTTGCTCATACGAACGAACGAACGTTAAAAAAATAATTTTATACTGTAACTGACTACTACAGTGTAAAGTAGACCTACAGTGTAAATTATCTTTATGACAATGGATATTATAATGTAGGTACTTATCTATGTACCTTAATACAAAATGCTGCATTGCAACTTATGATAACAGACTTAGGTAGGTACTTACTAAGTACCTATCTAACATCATAAGTCATATTCATTATGATTGTTATTACCTTTGAGAAGATAGCCAAGTTATTACCTACCGTGATATTGAATTATTCTTATCAGATAATATTTCTGTTTACATCTTGTAGGTAGGTCGGTACCTACCTATCTACCTATTTAAATAGATTGACCATGAACGTTATCTTACTGTCTATTTTTAACCCTTAACTAGAGTTAAAGTCAAAAATAAATAAATAAGTACTAAAGTACCTACCTACTTATTATTATTTTACAAGTGCCAAAATTAAAAATGTATTAAACTGACTACAATTTCGTAAAAGGGGAGAAATTCAGAAACTATAGAAACTTTGAAGATCCTAAACTTTCGCGATCACAATTCATAATTTTGTAATAGCTAAAAACCTGTGTCCATATATTTCAGAAATTGGTTAGTTATAGGAACCGGGCGTTAGCCCATTAAGGTGGCGCTACCTTAGGCCGCTATCCCATCCCACTGGATGGCGTTTTACGAGCGTTGGCGTCTCTCAAACGTCTGCGCTGTTCAGCGTCAACGCTGCGTAGACGCGACGTTGACGTTGAAATTCACTTACAGTTTGTTTCCATGAAACTTCTCGTAAGTATATAATTAAGTTTATTATAATAAGACCGTAGGTACTGAACTAGTCTAGAATTTATGATGGACTTTATAATTAATTTACCTACGGCGGTTTTAAACTTAAAGTCTCAAACGTTGTCACTCACCCAAGATTACAGCACAATTTGTTGACGCGTGTTCTGTCTTCAACAGCTATTTGTAAACTAAGTATGTTTTTGTTTCCTGGCTGTAACTCTGTTCTAAATGTGTGATGTTATGATGACCAATCATAATGATGATACGCGTAGCATACTGCGGCTTGTTAGCGCGTTATCGCAAAGGTTTAGGTCCCATCTAACATCGACCTTGACTAATTTGATAACTGGATGAAAATCATCCGCATAGTCGCGGCAGCTTTCAGATCTTTGTAGCATAGCTGCATAGCACATCTCTGGTAGGAAGTCACTCTTGGAGTGGCGTCTGAGGGAGGGGGGTAGCCCCTTTAGCAGCAGTGGGGCATTAAGTAGGTTGATTGTTAATAGGTACTTGATTTAACTTATAATCATGAGTAGAGAAGGTAACGATGAATAAATAAAATAAATAAAGTCAGTACAATTCTAGACTTAGACATATAGGTACCTAGGTACTTACCTACCCAATTTTTTTTTAATTGAGGTAAATACGAAAACAATGAAAAACGACAATTTACAAAACATTTATTTACTTCTCAACTAAAACAATTAAATAATTACATTATTATGATGTAAGTTCCTACCTACCTAAGTAATTTTTTTCTAGCAACCATTAAATTTTAGTTTTTAGTACTGGATGCCGCATCAAGCCCACTGCAAACCTAACGCTACAACTTGATCGTGGTTGGCTGGCATGTAACATTTTTGATTGTAACACAAAAAAAAACTATTATAAGTAATTATAAGTACTTACCTATTACTTAATACTATTTATTAAACATAAATCTTCGCCATATACTTTACAAGTCTCTCATCATCCTTCGGGAAAGGGAATCCTAGTTCTGCCAGTTCATTTATAGAGAACTCTGCTATCGTCTCGAAGCCACATCTGGTCGCTGGCTTCTGGGATCCAATACCGGTGAACACTGTGGCCGTGCCTTTTATACCTTGGGATCGGCAAAGAGGCTCTCTGTGTAAATAAAGTAATAGAAAAAGTTTTAATTCTCCTAAAATATAAACATAGCAAAACTTAGAAATACTTATTTATAATCGAGCCTAGGTCACAAGAAAATAAGGAGTAACTACGAAATTTATCTATGGGGGCACCTATGGTTATTGCGTAGGTACCTAGGTATAGGAGTTGCGCAATGTGTACCTGCAATATGGAGTACCCTAGTATTTTCTACGTTCCACTGTACATTTCCCTGATTTTTAAGAACTTCTGTAATAGGTAGGTGTGTTCACTAAGCTGATTTTCCCGTCATTATTATACCGATTTTGTAAATTCTGTTAAAATTCATCAAACCAAATCAACAGCTCTCAGACTTTAAATTTTCCAGCTCTCAGACTTTAAATTTTCCAAGTCTTGTCTTGTCAAACGATAACTCGATCGTGACTAGCCGCTTTAAGCAGTTAACGCCTTTCTATAGAATTTAGCTGCCATTTAGTCACCACAAAAGCTACAAATTTCATTATCAAGAGCTATTTTACGGTATTTTCTGGGCCGTTCCCGTAATTCCGAGCATCACAGGTAACCAAACAAAAGCACTTTCTACCGACCGTAACCGCTGGCCGCAAGCTATGTGTGACTAGACGCGGGATAGTGACGTCTGAAATATTTTGTAGGAGTAAAATTATTAGTAAATTGGTGCCTACTTAATAAATACGAGCAAACTTACAACACGATTTGCAATTATATTCCAAGGGGAATTCCATTATCTAGAGCTTACTATTTTTATTATGAAATCCGAAAGCCAAAATAATGTACCTACTAAGTGTTAGAAAAATTATCTAGTCTTATAATAGACTAGCAGCACGTCCCGGCTTTGCCCGGGTGTACTAATGAAATTACCGGGATAAAATACAGCCTATAACCACCCAGACAGTCCATTCTACACATCAGTGAAAGAATTTTTGAAATCGGTTCAGTAGTTCCGGGATTACCTCTGTTAAACAAACAAACAAATTTTACCTCTTTATATAAGTGTAGATTTGATGTTATCGGTCAAAAAACAACCGTGTGCCATAATTTGTACATACAAGGTAGTTTCCCAAAGATTACGATATTTAATTACGCACAGACTTACTCTGAATACTACATAGAACTTCGTCCGTGAGCATGTCTTCCTTCATAATCTTTAAAGCTGCCTCGTCATCTTCTGGAAGCAGGTCCTGGATGATGATGGTGGCATCATCTGTCTTCCAGGTGTTGTAGACGCAGGGGTATCCATCATATTTCCTTACGAATGGCATTTTTCTGAAAGTTTTGATTTACACTTTGACCTCAATCAATGCAACGTTGCATGTAGAGGTCCCAAAAGATTTTGATGGGTCCACCTCGGGAGTTTAACACCATTTTAACCAGAGAGAGAAGCTATTCTGGTACCAAATTTCATTCAAATCCGTCCATCCGTTTGAGTGTGAAAGAGTAACAAACTGACACTTACACAAACTTTCAGTTTATTATTAGTGTGATCTAGTCATTTTATTATTTTGTCTAATTTAAAACTAAGGTTTTTCAACCCAAACGTTTGGCACTCACTCAAGATTAAAAAAATACTATTTGTAGATAGATAGATAGATAGATTAACACTTTATTGCACACCACATTTACATTAGAACAAATTACAGACACACAGAACATTTTAAGTGAAGTACAATGGGCGGTCTTATCGCTATGAGCGATTTCTTCCAGACAACCTTTGGATGAACTGGATTTACAAGAAGGCAAAAAGGCGGTGTTCATATAAATAATAATAGTAATAATAATATAAAAGCTAATCAAATTCATAAAGTACTTATATATAAGTATCAATAAATAAATAAATACATGAATTAATAAATAAAGTAAATAAGTACCTAGTAATACATACTTAAAATCAAATAAATAAAATACTAGTAGTACTATAATACTTATATACACAAACTACTAGGATAACGTAAGAAAGTGATCAAATAACTGTTTTTTGAAAATTGGTAAGGTCTGAGCCCTCCTGAGAGTGTCAGGAAGATCATTCCAGAGGCAGACGGCCTGTGCAGTAAAAGAGTTTGCATAAAAATTTGATGATCGGATAGGAGGACTTAATTTAAGAGTATCAGAGGAACGCAAAGGACGGGAATTGGTATTAGAGAGAAACTCAAATCGTTCTTTTAAATAAGGAGGGGCAGAGGGGTTAAATAAAATATTAAAAAGGAAACAGAGTATATGATAATTTCGGCGAGAACGAATTGGCAGCCACTTCAACTTCTTGCGGAAATCAGAAATATGATCATATTTGCGGAGTCCAAATATGAATCTAATAGAGAAGTTTTGTAGTCGCTCAAGCTTATCAAGTTGAGCTTCAGTAAGATCAGGATAGCAGGAATCAGCATAATCTAATATTGGGAGCAATAGGGACTCAGCCAGCGTAACTTTGGTCGAAGTGGGTAAGAAATTACGCAATATTTATAGATGCGTCTTCTTTCTATGCGTCTAGTTCTTCGACGGTCGTTAGTAAACTAGTTATTTCCTGATCATTCTTGATACATTAGATAATTGTAAATACATTATAAGTAGTACGTGACTGATTGTAAGTAGATAAATAAGTAGTGGTGGATTGATACCACACTATGTCTTTCGAACGTGCAGTCTTTAACGCTATTTCGTGTAGGGTCACCTGTAAGTTCGCAGCGCGTTTTACAAACGCAAGGGTAGTGTGCACGGCGCACGTTAACATTTTTACCTTCTAAATAAAGGTCGACGATATAGTCAAAACATGGGTCAGACTGGCAAAAGATACGGGTTAGCACAAGCGAAGGGAGGCCTATGCCCAGCAGTGGGATGAGACGGGCTGCACGTGATGATGATGATCATGAATATCAGCACTTTAATGTGCGGTGCCTGTAAGGTGCTCTGCGGAATAGCTTAGCTGCTCTTCAATTGGTACCACTGAAAATAGGTGCGCCTTATGGAATTCGAGCTTGGCGCCTAATTTTTGTTTGCATTGCGTGAATTTGCGTGTCAAATTTTGTATGGATACTAATGTGCAGGGAACGACGCATTTAAAAATTATGGTGTGTCTAGGCTCTAAGCCTTATACATACATACTTACACAATATATTTATATATAATATAATTATGTACAAGGTTGTCTTGTTCTACATTGTGCATTATTGTGACTTGTGTACTTCTAGCCTCGAGATAATTTATTCTTGTTATCAAATACCTACCTAAATAAATGAAGGTTTCAGTAAAATAAGTACCTATAGTTTATTTTAGTGAAGCATTTATTCAACGTTATTAAGTACTATAGACATGAAGCGCTCGTGGCGAAAAGACGTTCTCGATATATCAAAATTAATAATAAAAAAAAAAAACAAAATTCTTAATTTAAAAATTAACTATAAGAACTTATTTATTTATTTATTTTATTTTATTCGGAAGACAGACAGTTTTACATACTAGCTAGAGCTATCAAATTACATTTCAAAGTAGGTACCATTTATACCATATTATCATACATAACAGAACAATTTTCCAAATCGTTTTGATCGTCTCTCCAGCGGTCACAACTTGGATGGGTGACCGCAAGTGGCATTATCAACTGAGCGCTTCCGTGCTTCGATTGTCGGTCCCGGCTTTAAGTCATGAGGTCTTTAGGCGGCCCAAAAACTCCGTCACCAGAGTTGGCCACTTACTTATACGAACGAACGAAAGATAAATAATGAGTAGCACTAGAACAGGCAATAGAATAATCTTAATTACCATTACTTATGTATAAACACAACTAATACACAATTAACTTTTATTTCTTGAACTCTACAGCTATGTTTATAAATACCTAAACACATAAAAGAACAAAGTCATTCATATTAAAACCGGTTGGCCAAAAGAAATCTAACAAAAAAATTCAAAGTTATGTCGCCTTGTTTTTTGCCAAGAATTCAACAACAAATATATTTTTATCATCAATGACCTTGAAATTTAAATTTTGCGTTAATATAAATAAGTGAACTGATTAAGATTAATTACTGATTATTAGTAGGTAACTACGCACGTATTTAGTGAAATTTTTGACCGTTATTGCGTTATGCGTATTAAATAAATATCTAGTTGTTAGGTTATTACATATTATCAGATTTAGATAAAAAATGTCATTGTGACTATACAATTTGCAAGTCGCCCTCAAAATGTTGTGGTGTTATGACAGATTACATATCTTTTATAGATAATGCTTTTATGCTTTCATGTTTATAATATACTTTAGTACAAACAATAATAAAAACAAGCACAAGGCGCAGTTCAAACCACAAAAATTAGGTACTTACTTGTGTATTGTGTAATCTGTAAAGTTCAAAAAGTTCAAAATGTTCAAAGTTCAAAATGTTTATTGCATTCATGTATGGTACAATAGGTCTTAAAAATATCATAATAAAACCGTAATTCAAACTAATGTACGGATCTAGCTGAAACTTGGGATAAACCTAGATTATAAATAACACATAGGCTACTTTATATTTTTTTCCAGGTGTAACATGCAGGTGAAACGATTACTTATGCTTGTATCCTTCATAAGAATATGAGCTGTTTTTTATCAAGCATTCATGATAGGTAGGTATCTACTGGTAGAAACCTGTTGTTTTAACTTCTAGCCACATGCTTTAGGTAGGTAGACCAATTTGTTCATATGACATTCTTAAATAAGGCACTCGTTACGAACTCTTTACAATCTATAAGTTTATTACAGATATAAAAGTTCTGCGACAGACTTATTTAAATTAAACGTAGATAAGACTGAAAAATGAATGAAAAATAACTTTGTAAACAATCGTATCGCAAGAAATTGCTATTATCAGAGCATAATTTATTTATTTTTCGTACAATTATGTTCTCTTAACTAGGTATCTATATATTACTATAATAATTAAGTACTAGCTGCGCCCCGCGGTGTTACCCGCGGTGAACAGTTTTACAAAATAAAAGTAAAAACATTTCAAGTGTCTTATGGCTTAGGTATTCATTTTTTATTAAAATAAAAGTCCATGTCTTTCATGTATTAATTTAAATAGATACAATAATGAACATGTCTCGCAGCAGAATCACATACCTACTAATACGCCCGGTTCCTATACCTAATCAACTTACGGATGGCCGACTTTCGTCATAGCAACGTTAATCTGTCAAAAAGTTTCATAGGTACATTTTAATGTTGTACAAACAAAGTTGCTATTGTAGTTAGGTACCAACCAACAGACACCGTCCTTACGTTGATTATTGAATTCGGGCATAATATGAATACTCAAACCACAATATTTTTTTATATCGGTTGACGGAATAATCTGTAAACAATTGAACATACACAAAAAACATTTAAAAATACTAACATAGTAGAGACCTACTCCTTTTTAGTCGAATAAAAACACAAACAGACAGAGTGAATAAAATAGGTGCGACTATTACAATGATGAGTGCTGGAAAGTCCAGAACAATTTGAGCCATTTTACCAAAGTTTGGTGAAAATGCTAAATATTTCGAAAATGTCAATATGCTCTAACTTACTTTGCTAGAGCAAGACAGGAAATTTTGTTGAAGGCGAAATAATTTCTTGTGTTGCAAAGGATGATGGCAAGACTTGTCCTAAATAATTTTCCAAAGACTGTGAACGAAAGGAACGAAAAATAAATATTTTAACATGCAGTGGGAAAATCGGGATCATAAATACAATATTGCACAATATTGTGTTTGACAAGAAAACTGAACGGATCTTTGAGAATTGTTTGAGACATCCTTGAGAGAGATTTATAGGAATTAAACGTTAGATACACTAATTAATATAAAAAATTTATACATACCTACAACCACAAACATTTGTTTTTGCAGCTTTTTGCTCAATATTTAGGGCTAAGATGATTTTAGAAAGGGAATATCTACGCTGGACTTAGGTATTCACAGAATGGGACAAATCTCTTCGTGTTCGTCCGACTCGCAAAAGGTTCGATTTTTTAAATCAGTGTTCTTTTTTTAAAATATTTTGATACTTAACAGTTTTTTCTAACCGCTTTTTTATACGATAGACCCAACAACAAGAGGTACTCCACTGACCAATTTAATTTGCATTTCAAGTTTTATCGGTCACTAAGTTAAGTAGGTGTTAAAAGCTATTGCTTTTCAGCCGAAAAATGTTATTTGCAAATTTTTAAAATTAATGATACCCAAGAATCATAAAAAAATGGAAAATAAATGCCGTTCACTGTGAGCTATGAGTACCTACTTAAGTAAAAAAAATAAGTACAATGCACTTGATGATGAAATAAAATTGAAATATTTAACTTATGAGGTTACAAGACGTGAAATTACAGACAAACTTTGGTTTTGAATGATTTAAAAAAATGTCAGTATGGACAGAATAACAGTGATAACTTATCTATTTAATTCATAGTTCCATTTATTGGCATTTTCCAGTAATTGGAGCTTTATTCAACTGCACTTTCATCGTGATAATGCATTAATATACTTAGTATAAATACTTGTATCAGTTACAAATATGCATTTCACGATGAATGTACAAATACTACTACATATCTGTCTGATAACCTTTTTCATTATCAACACGTGCTAATAAATTTCCAATTGGATACAACTACTACAAGTCAGGATGAGTAGAGTAAACAAAATACCTACCGTTTAAAACGAGATTTATTGTTGTGCTGTTTACATGGCTACAGGTCACTTGCATTGTCATGATTCATAGGTTGTTTTAGACATGATAATTATTAGATATACCTACTGTAGGTAAATATGTGCGTTAATTGAGGAATTAAGATTTCTTTATCATACCATGTGATCAAAACGAATCGAATGCGTGATTGCAGACCAGTGGCGCAGTGGTCAAAGTCGGCCACGATTTTTTACGACCACATACATACAAATCTTTTCATGTCATCTTATTATTCGTCAAGTTAAAGTATATTCTATTAAAAAGTATAATCTAAAAGTGCTTTGAAAACACCGCAAATTAATGATACAAATAGGAAAGGCAATGGGAAAAACTTTTACGTTTACGACTTAATGGAAGACGCTCCTTGCAATGAACTGCTTTGTTTCCTGTACAAATTGTTTTTTCTTTGTTTCAATGAATCAAGGTGCTCGGGTTAATGAACGAACGGAAAACATAAAACATGGTTTTATTTCGTGATCACTTCATATATTTTTATACTCGAATCGATCGAAAAATAAACCAACTAAATGTGTGTATAAATTTTGGTAGGGGTTTTGCTAACGTGTAAAGAAACCATTCTAAAAGAGCCAGGCAATGTGAACTCGCCCTAGGTCCGTTTTTGACGCCAATCACCTGTGTTTATTTTTCTTACTATTCGATCGACTTGATGAACAGAGTAGAGCTTATAGTTACTCCTTGATCAGTTTTTTCATTTTAACCCCCGTCAAAAGGGGTGAATGTGGGGATGAATAACCAAATTTTTCTATATTATTGTTATCGTGTGGTATCAAATGAATTATAAGATGAGTGGAATTGAAAATTATACATTTGCCATCAACAACGTAGTGTTGGGGGTTATTTAAAATTTTTGATTATACAGATGTATGTTTGTTAATGTAGGTACGATTATCACTTCCACGCTAAAATATTTCATACAAGAATGCATTTATATGCATTTATTTATATTTATAGCAGTTAGATGTGATGGTATATTAATTTAGAAGAATAAGCGTTCTGGTACGCAGACTTATAAATCTTATATTGCTAATTAGCAATATAAGATTATAAAAATATCATAAAATTTCTGTTGTTCGAAATTTTATTTTGTGTTTTTGCTATTTTGAAATCTGCGAGCTCTTTTCTGTCTGTTTTTAACCGTCACCATCGTTTCCATATATTCAGCTGTTGGCGTCGTTATCTGTCTGAAAAATTCAGTTTTACGACCTTCTATCACAGTTTCATTGTAAGTTGAATCAAACGGTACTAAAGTCGTCTCATTGCTAACAGTAGTTGTTTCATTTTCATCAAAGTCACCCACTACTCGCTTGGCTATTTCCAGACTGGTGTTGTTCTGTTTCTCAATACGTTTAGATAGACTTATGATCATTTCATTGAAAATGTTAGTACTGTTGGATACTGAGTCTTCAATGTATTTATTCCTATCTACTCTCTCATTGGTTGAATTTATAGATATTACATTAATGGATTCATTTAAATTTATAGAAGGTTTTGAGGTGAATACTTCAGGTCTGTGTACTGTTTTATTATGATTTGTTTTATTATTTGCATCATGTAATTTAGTTTTAGAACTGTCTTCGTCGTTTCTCGTGTTATGATGTTTTGTTCTAAAACTATTGTTAATTAAATTTTCTATTATAGTTTCAAGTGAAATAGTCTCATTGAAATGTCTATCTGTATCATTTTCTATTAAATAAATTTCATTAACGTTAGCTTCTTCGTCGTTTAGAGATTTTGCAATATCTCTTTTGAAATATTTTGGTGGGTAACCAGCTACATCATTAGCATTTAACATTGACATGAAATAGTTTGCACTTCCAACGATAGGTGTTCTCTTTTCTAACTTAGAATGAATTTTGTGTCCGCTTATCAAGTTTCTTTTGTTCATTGGCCATCTTGTTTTAGATAAATCTCCAGTTTCTATTTTCAGTAGATCTGACTTCATGTTTTTTACCTGTTCTCTCAAGTTGTATCTGAGTTCTACATTGGGAATTTTCTTATTCTTAACGAGCATACTGTATTTATCTTTAAAAACGTCTGGACGCATGTCTCTTACTTCTTGATTTGGAGAAACTGTAAAAACATACCCATATAGAGTTATTTGTAAAAATTTATAGATAAACTTCTTAAAGACTGCTTGGAAATATAGTCATCGAAACAGAATGACTTGATAAATATGAAAAAAAAATTAGAAACAAGGCAAGATAATATAACACTATGAACACCAATAAGTCCCATAAACTTTATACAGCGGGTTTATACAATAGCAGCACCGCACGGTGTACTAATGAAACTATCGGGATAAAACTAAGATATTGATTTGGACATGCATGAATTTTTTTATTTATTTTGTGATGGAATTGTATTAGATTTATTGACTGTTGAAATGTTTGTATGCATGGGACTACGCTATCGCATTAGGCACAGCCTGTAAAGATAGTTGTAAGTTGTAAAATAAATAAATAAAAAATAAATAAAAATAAAGCCTATTAACCATCCCAACAGTCCATTCAACACATCGGAAATCAGCTGAGTACTTTCGAAGATTAACTCTGTCAAACAAACAAAGAAACAAACCAACATTACCTCTTTATAATATGTATAGACAAGTATAGATCTAGAGTAGTATGGATATTTTGTAGTGTAGGGTAAATTAAGGTAATATTTGTGTATCAACTTACTTGCCATTGACTCATCCGGATATGTTTTCTCTAAGAAATCCTTCATAAAATCATTCTTTTCATCAACAACAAACATGTATTGATGTTTTTTATCTCCTTTATTTGGGAAGGATTGTGGACTATCAACTCTTTTTAAATCGTCTCTTTTCAAACAGCCGTTTGGATAGCAGTATGTTGATTGACCGGCACACATTTGCACACATACACATACAGGTGGTGCGGTGTAAAACTCAGTGAAAATTAAGTTGAAGAAATGCTCGACGAGAGAGTTTTTAGCGGAGCTTTCACATGGCGACTTCGCTTTACTTATCGGCATGAACTGGCTAGTAGTGTCTAAAACAAGGTGATTATTAAAAAAAAGATAAAAATATTGAAACATTGTGATGCTCTTGGTCAAATTTACTCACAGCGAACACAAACCAACAAAGTAACAATTACACATTTCATCTTGAGGTATACAAGACAGAATCGAGTTCACTTCATAACTTGTAAACCAAATGTGAACGAAATGAAAATGAAAGGTAAAAATGTGTGGGAAAGTAATATAAATTAGTTCCCATAGTCTCATATAGAAGGATTTACAAACAAACAAGCGGTCTTGTTACGGCAAATATTTATTCGGTAGTAATTTGCAACAATCGATTGTTGACCTGCGATAGCAAGATTCAAGACAACTTGGTTCGGCCCACGTTAAAGGTGTCCATTTTGACCTCTGTCCATTTTAGCTCTTACATTGAAAACAAGAGAATACTTCACAAAACCTTTGTTTAAAAAAAAAAACTTTTGGTTATACCATCGAGTATCATGGTATAATTCGCGCCACGTTAAATGAACGATGAGGACAATGAGAACATTAACGATTTTAAAACTTCTTCTTGAGAACGAGTATACTCCCGAGGTAGTCTCATAAAATATTTTTAGGATCTGATGAGGATTTTTACAGTTATAAACAGAAATAAAACTCGAGAGTTCAGAGAATTTCTCTTTTCTTCTTACAAAGTCTAGCAGCAGTAACAATTTTTTTGACTTGTTGCAGATCGAAAACTATGGACTCATTCTGAGAAATCAAAAACACATTGCTAATGTGAGCATGACTTAACTATATTGTTGAAATGATCGTGTTAAAAATTAGATTATCAAAATTGTCAGTATATAAATCAATAATTTCAAGATTTACAAATCATTCAAGTCCAATACTTCATTGAGAGCCTACACAATGATAGTAGAAATTATTTTAGCGGCGATTGCCGTAGGACTAGTGGTAGCGTATTTTGGTGGTCAGTACAATGAAAACTACTGGAAAAAACGTGGAGTGAAGTTCTACCAGAAGCACAAGTTCGTTGGCATTTTTTTGGAGTATTTGACTGGAAACCGTTCTATGTTCGAAGTTTTAGGTGGCATCTACAAGAAATTCGAAAATGAACCTGCTGTTGGAATGGGCTCCGTTCTCAGTCCAACCCTGTTTGTCACGGATGCTACAAACGTCACCCACGTCTTACAAACAGAATTCAATTCCTTCCATCACAGAGGTGTTGAGAACATTGAGGGAGATCAACTGACCGAGAGCGTCGTGTTTTTAAACGGTCCAAAGTGGAAGCTGATGCGGCAAAGCATGACTCCTCTGTTTACGTCTACCAAGCTCAAGAACATGTACTACATCATGGATAAGGGTGCGCAAGATTTTGTGAAGTATATGAAGGATAACCCCAAACTTCAGAACAGCGGCTCCTTCAATACTATGACCGTGTACTGCAGCGCTGCCCTAATTGCTTCTGTCTTTGGAATCGGAACTGAATCGATATTTGATTCACCCTTTTTGAAGATCACCCGTGCTCTGGCTAAACCTTCGATTATAACAAACTTGAAATTTGTAATATTTAACACTAGCCCGACTCTGACAAGACTGTTAGGTATTCATATATTTAGTGAACACGAGAAATTCTTTGTCAACTCCATAAGACAGGTGATGAAGCAAAGAGAAGAAGACGGCACGAAGAGGCACGACTTTGCTGATGTCGCCGTTCAGATCCAAAAAAGTGGAACACTGGAAGACCCAAGTACTGGTTGCAAAATGGACCCAACGGTCGGGTTGCTCTCCGCCCAAGCTTTCTTCTTCTTCATCGCGGGCGTCGAACCAAGTGCTATCTGCATGCACAGTACCCTAATGGAATTGGGAAGGAACCCTGAAGTTTTAAGGAAAGTTCAAAAAGAAATTGACGAGGCTTTTGAGGCCAACAAGGAGCTAAGCTTCGATGTGGTTAGTGGTATGAACTACTTCGAGAAAGTTTTGAGCGAGTCCATGAGAAAGAATCCTCCGATTGGATACCTTACACGGCAATGCACACAAGACACCGTGCTGCCTGTCGGAAACATCAAAGTCGACAAGGGTACGAAAGTCATGACGCCCATTTACCACATTCACAACAATCCCAAGTACTATCCGAACCCAGAAATCTTTGATCCTGATCGGTTCACAAAAGACGGCCAACAGCCTATCAGTGATACATTTTACATGCCCTTCGGAAGAGGAAACCGGACCTGCATCGGGGCCAGACTGGCGAGGATGCAGATGAAGGCAGGTTTAGTGTATCTGCTGCGCTACTTTACACCTCAAACGGTACAGACTGGCCCACTAAAGTACTCAAAGGAAACGTTGAATGTTAAACCCATAAATGTAGAAATTAAATTCATCCCAAGAGACATCAAAGCTTAAAGTAAACGGACTTTGTCACGTCGAAAGATTATAAAAGGGAATCATTATGAACTAACAACAGGACTTTATTTAGTTCTTAAATATTTTGTATATTTTTCTAAAAATGTGGTGTGGGCATAGGAAGAATTACCGAGTTACCAAATTGATATTTTAGTTTCTATGTATTAAGCTTTTTAAACTTTTATGGTCCTATTGTGTGAATATTTGTATTGATTTTTTTTTATGCGTAGATATTAAAGCAGCATCATAAAAACAATAAATTGTTTTATTACAAAACATTCTTTAATCCTGTAGTTGTAGCTTTTTCCGGAAGAGTTAAGCTGGTTTATTTCGTTATTTAAATTACACATTTTATTGATAACGACTTGAGACAGTTTTAATATCATGTTAAATATTTCTACAGGAAAAGTGGTGCAATCAAAATAAATATACCTAAATTGATTGTAGAATAGAAGGAATATGAGCGTAAACGTAGTAAGAGGTTTCGGTTTTAGTTACAATACAATGTAGATAACGAAACTCAGTCGCTAAGATGACATTTTATAGTATTATCGGGACAAAGAAATAGTGGAACAAGTGAAAGAATTTGTACTTATATCTGGGGGCTTTATTTACGAGAGATGGAAAGCATGAACATGATATTGAAAGGAGATTGAAAGCTCATAGAGGAGTGTTAGTGCCGACACCAATGTATGGTAGCGAAAGTTGGGTATGGCAGAATAAACATCAGAGTAGAGTGAATACAGTTGAAATGAGAGCGTTGCGTAGTATGTATAGGATAACTTTGCAAAATAGAATGAGAAATAGTGATCGTGATATCAATAACTATCGTGAGTTGTACTAGACATTATTATACCTAATCACACGGGAAATTACTCACGTAAAAATATTGTCGATTTAGATAGCGACAACCAAATTGACAATATTAAGGTATTTATTATAGACGAGACGAGACGAGCTTGACGATTTTGACAAGGAATGGTCCCATCGCTGAAGACAAAAAGGAGTGGAAGGAGAGGAGGGAGGCCTTTGCCCTGCAGTGGGACACCACAGGCTTTAAATAATAATAATATCTAATTATAAAAATGATTTTGTTATTAAAATATGACATGTACCTAGGTATTCCAAATTTAATAGTTTAGGTGTTAAATCAGTGTGAGTATTGGGGCTCTGGTGACCTGTGGTACAGATCCTACCAGGCACCAGTCTCTCACAAAACAGGTTTACTTACTTACAATTTTATAGTTTGTGAATTATAATTATTGTTAACTGTATGTTTTAAATTTAAAATTCATTGCTGTGTGTATTTATGTTTTTTTCTGAAATAAATAAATGAACAATTTGATTAGATTTGTTTTTTCTTTTTTTGAAAAAGTTGTACATGCGACAGTTTCGGGGGTAATCATCGTAAGTACTATAGTCGTATAATTATTACCGTCCAAATTTATTCCATATCTAAATTTAGCGAAATTGTACGTAGATAATGTTAAAAAACAATGCTACACTTTCTAATATTAAAAAATAATCGGTGTTTTTTACCGGAATATGATCATCCTCCTGCAAAGCAGCAAGGTAAGTAAGTTACTGTATCTATTGTTTCAAAATTGAATTAATACTATTATGTACCTATTAATCTAGACTAGAGACTAGATATTATGTACGTGCGGGATGACATGAGTAAGAACGGTGTGAGTGCTGAGATGACGTTTATAATAGAAAATAACTAACTAGCCAAGCTCGTGTCAGGCCCCGCTCAATGTAGGGTTCCAAAGTTGCCCAATATGCAAATAAAGTAGCAGGTACCTATAAAGATTGAAAATGATGTTTCAACAGTGAAAAAACTTCATTGAAGTACGAGTGTACTCGTGATTTTCTAGGAGTTTTTTTTTACATATTTAGTTGATCCATTATTACTCGTCAACCTGTAAGGCCTACTTGGCCATTGGCTGTGATAGTTTTCTTTTTAATTTAATCATATACTATGATTTTAGAAACCCCCTTATATTTTCAAAAAACCTATCCAACGATTGCACTCATTTCAAATGTAGGGGAAAAAATACAATTTTTACGATTTTACGCTACCACTTTGCCGGCATCGTAAATAAAACGGACGGACAGACCGAAACTATAAGTTCCTTGTTTAATTTGGAATCCTAAAAATGGAAGAACTGTTGTGAGCACCACATAGTGTAAAAAATATTAAATGTTTAATAAAAAACAGTAGGCTACTAAAAAATAATCTATTTTGTGGTACCAAGTCCACAAAATAGATTATTTTTTAGTTATCTCTATGTTATCAGGTACTTTTTATGCTTTGTAAAATAACAACGTGATAGGTCTGATCCTCTGTCCATTATCTCCTCACATTGGAATTATAAAACAAACAGGTTTATCAAATTAAAGATTGTCTTTTTATAGATCCAAAAAACTGTAGAGTCATTCTGACGAGTCATGTTTCAAGTCTGCTAATGTAAGCATGACTTAACTATTTCGTGTTGTTTTAATTTTTATTATCAATATTTCCAGTATATAAATAATATTCTCCGGGTTTACAAATCATTCGAGTCCAATATTTCATTGAAAGCTTACACAATGATAGTAGAAATTATTTTAGTGGCAATTGCCGTAGGACTAGTGGTAGCGTATTTTGGTGGTCAGTACAATGAAAGCTACTGGAAAAAACGTGGAGTGAAGTTCTACCAGAAGCACAAGTTCGTTGGCATTTTTTTGGAGTATTTGACTGGAAAACGTTCTATGTTCGAAGTTTTAGGTGGCATCTACAAGGAATTCGAAAATGAACCTGCTGTAGGAATGGGCTCCGTTCTCAGTCCTACTCTGTTTGTCAGGGATGCGACAAACGTCACCTACGTCTTACAAACAGAATTCAATTCCTTCCATCACAGAGGTGTTGAGAACATTGAGGGAGATCAACTGACCGAGAGCGTCGTGTTTTTAAACGGTCCAAAGTGGAAGCTGATGCGGCAAAGCATGACTCCTCTGTTTACATCTACCAAGCTCAAGAACATGTACTACATCATGGATAAGGGTGCGCAAGATTTTGTGAAGTATGTGAAGGATAACCCCGAACTTCAGAACAGCGGCTCCTTCAATACTATGACCGTGTACTGCAGCGCTGCTCTAGTTGCTTCTGTCTTTGGAATCGGAACTGAATCGATATTTGATTCACCCTTTTTAAACATCACCCGTGCTCTGGCTAAACCTTCGATTATAACAAACTTGAAATTTGCGATATTTAACACTAGCTCGACTCTGACGAAACTGTTAGGTATCCAAGTATTTAGTGAACACGAGAAATTCTTTGTCAATTCCATAAAACAGGTGATGAAGCAAAGAGAAGAAGACGGCACGAAGAGACACGACTTTGCTGATGTCGCCGTTCAGATCCAAAAAAGTGGAACACTGGAAGACCCAAGTACTGGTTGCAAAATGGACCCAACGGTCGGGTTGCTCTCCGCCCAAGCTTTCTTCTTCTTCATTGCGGGCGTCGAACCAAGTGCTATCTGCATGCACAGTACCCTAATGGAATTGGGAAGGAACCCTGAAGTTTTAAAGAAAGTTCAACAAGAAATCGACGAGACTTTTGAGACCCACAAGGAGCTAAGCTTTGATGTGATAAGTGGTATGAATTACTTCGAGAAAGTTTTGAGCGAGTCCATGAGGAAGAATCCTCCGATCGGATACCTTACACGGCAATGCACACAAGACACCGTGCTGCCTGTCGGAAATATCAAAGTTGACAAGGGTACGAAAGTAATGACGCCCATTTACCAAATTCACAACGATCCCAAGTACTATCCGAACCCAGAAATCTTCGATCCTGATCGGTTCACAAAAGACGGCCAGCAGCCAATCAGTGATACATTTTACATGCCCTTTGGAAGAGGAAACCGAACCTGCATCGGGGCCAGACTGGCGAGGATGCAGATGAAGGCAGGTTTAGTGTATCTGCTGCGCTACTTTACACCTCAAACGGTACAGACTGGCCCAGTAAAGTTCTCAAAGGAAACGTTGAATGTTAAACCCATAAATGTAGAAATTAAATTCATCCCAAGAGACATCAAAGCTTAAACGGCATTTCTATTTTGTACTACATGACTGTATTTAGTTTTAAGTTAATTTGAAAATCTTTGTAAATATGTAAATAATGTTATCATGTTTATTAGCTTTTAAGTTTTGAATATGTTTTTATTAAAAACTATGATATATCAGTATCATCGTTGTTTTATTACTAAATTGTATTATATTGGCATAATAACATTTCACCTATTATTTTTGCATACTTTTCATTAATTTCACATTGATACAATCAATAAAAGAGTTAGGCTTGTTTGAATATCTTTAGACATTATTAATTTTATTAATCTAAAGATATTTTAATTATTTTACATGAGATAATATATTATGAGAGATGATAATAAATTGTTACCAGAAAAGAACGTGGGGCATTCAAAATATAATTAGCTTTAAATTGAAAGGAAATCAATTATAAAATTGGACCTTTAAATCGGTAAATATTTAGCAGTCATTGAATTTAATGGATCAAAGTGGATGCTAATTCGGGCCCTGAAGGATCGATGGGGGTGGCCCCCATCATTCAGGTTTCGGGTGAAATATTTCAAAAAATATAAAAGATTCAGAATCCTTAAGAAGGTAGTTGTACTTTGAACTAGTTTGAACTTATGGACCGATTTCTACTTTTATTCCTTACGGCCTACGAGTATATTATAATGAAACTTAGTAAGTAGCTAAGATTTAACAAGTAATTGACAGGTTTCAGAGAGAATTCCTTTTCTAACAATGCCTCTAGGACTGATTACTGTAGCTACTTCACTTTTGTTTGAAAAGACCTATTGAATCTAAAACCTTTATCCTTATTGAGTTCTTGCGCTTTTCGATTCGGTATTGTACCGCCATTTTTAAAGCTACTCCGTATATAGAGTTTGTAACGTGAGCGTCTGTCTGTTACAGTATTAAGATAGGTATTTTATGCCTGTTCACTGAATATTCCGTCAACAGTGGACGGATTTTGTTTTTTTTTTGTTTGAATGAGTATGTACTCCTCGAGGTAGTCCTATTAAAAGTTATGATTAGAAATGCCCCTCGAGAGTATAGGCGTGGAATGAAAAGTTCTGTCTACCTAAGATCTGTTATTGCTTGCTAGATTTTATAACTATTTGACACAACACTCTTATCATGTAGGTACGCAGTTTGAAAGGTAACGAACGCGTCAGACGAATTGAATTTGTAACTGGTCAACCTTTTTGTTTTGCGACTGTACAATAAATTGCTCTTTTCCCGTAAAATTGCCACTAATTATTATGCTTGATGTGCAACAATAATATAAACAAATTTTTGAATTAATTTATTATTTAACTTCTGATTTAAAATTAAAAACCCCAACTGAAAAGCATCGACAAGGTGATAATTAAATAACCGTGGCATCAAACTACATGCGGTGTGTGAAACCTGTTCCGAATCGCCAAAAACAATTCAACGTCCGATGATGAGGTCATTATGACCCAGTATGTGGTGAGCCATTTGTGCATCAGTGTCTGTCATAATACTTTCCTGTCTCATTTATTTCAATTTTCAACGTTGCAAAATAAGACCGTGTATTTATGTGACGTGTGAAATATTATGTAGTTTATTTAGTTGTCGTAGTGTCACTTCACTTCACTCACTTCTTCATTATGGCTACTGTTACTTACTAGTGTTGTCACAAATCGTCGTAGTGTCTGCAATACAAAAATAAAACAACTATAAAAAGATCTTACCACCGAAATTTCACACTTTCTAGGTTTCTGTAAACAGTTTAAATCACCAAAAAAGGTAAGTATTTTTAGATCTAATTAAATTCACCTACGTAAATAAACATTTACAGACAAAGTCGAGTGCTTTATACAAGTCTAAATAACTTTACGCATCAATCAAGTTAAGCCTTTAATCTAATCAAATTGATTTATCTCGATTCTATTATGCATTTCTTTTAAAAGTTTTTCAAAGTTTCACACCAAGTTTATGAATAAAAGAATCGCTTTGAGTTTGAATACAGTTTGTTGTGGGTTGTATGAATACATCTTTGTGAAAAATAAAATGAAAAAAACTAAGTATCTTGAGCTTAAAATAGTTAGCAAAATAATATGTATTGCATTTAAGAAAGAAAAAAAATGAAATTTCGAATAATTTTGCTGTAGCGTCTAAAGATTCAATTCATACAGAGATGGAAGTGAAGTCAGTTTTAAATACAGTTCAATATAAACTTTTGCCATTTTTAGACGTAAGCTAATGACTTTATCACATTAGCTCTTGTGCGGTTAGTAGGAGAATTAAGATAAGGTACCTAAATACGTGATAAAATCCCATAATTTCATATACTTGGGTATAAGTTTTACATTTATTTAATTTATGAAATATAGTACTTACGTATGCAAAGTTTTCGTTTAGAAAAACACAATTGCATAGCAACATGCCCCACGTTTTGGCAGCATCCTACCTGCTCTCATTAGCACGCCTGCTCAACAGCTTGCCTGAACATCTTCATTCGAGTCGATTTATAGTCGCTTCGAGCGCGCCGTGCTGGATAATACTATTGAAAATAGAGATTTGACGGCTCAATAAGAAAATGGGGGTCTTAGAAAGAAAGCAAGAAAAATAGAAATATTTAAATATATATTATAGCTGCTGTGTGTGGTAAATAAATATGTTTATTTCGTTGGACCTCAAGAATCACTAAAAATCGTACAGTCTTATAAGCTAGGTGACTCTATTGCCTATTCCAAAACAACTTAGTACACCAGGGAAAGAATCAGGCAAGAACCTGGTGGTCTAGGACTATCATAAACTAAACAAAACAAAATTATTACAGAAGTAAAAAAAAACTTGTGGGATTATGTACTTACCTATCACAAACGGAATAAACATTAATTTTTATTTTTATTCTGTTTTAATGTAAACATTACCTTTGAACTATGTTTGTTAACTTGAAACAATTTAGTTAGAAAAATTGTATGGGAAACTATTTTCCACGTGCAGCAGCAGTAACCATTTTATCTAGGTAGTCTAACCACATACAGTTTATAGTTAGTGCAGTTGCCGTAAGTAGCTGAGCAAATGTTGTGCTGAAAATATCTGGTGGTCACCTATACAACCCGTTTCATTTCACAATGCACAAAGCTTGGTTCTTTAGTTAAAACTAAAATAAAATAGAAGCTTTTGCTTACAAAATATCAAAGTTAGAACTTTTAATTAAAAATATGATACCAAATGGCGTGTCTAATCAAAAAATATTTGAAAAAAAGAAATCTACTTAGAATATTAATTTCAATTTAATTTTTTAGTTCGTAACGTTGAACTGAAGGGCAAAGGCCTCCTTTTCATTATTCTACTCTTCGCAACTTTATAAATGTTTCAAAACTTCTAATGATACATTTCACATCAAGAGGATCCAGAATTCTAAGTCTTAATTTATGTACATAGTACACAAGTAGCTCGTACAACTCGGATAGAGTCAAACTTTCATCCCATCTCCGCCTGTTAAATATTTATGCCTATAATAATATCAGCTAGTCAACGTTTGACGGTCATCTTATAGCTTCCTGAGAGCTTATAAAATAAAATAAAAAAAAAGTTTTAAATAAATAAATAAATATCCTTGGACATTCCACACAGCGTCATCTAGTCCCAAGCTAAGCAACTTACTGCTTGTGTTATGGTAACCAGATGACTGATATAATACTTAGATATTTTTTTTTTGTAAATACATACATATTATAGATAGAAAATACCCAGACAACAACACAACAGACACAGTTTTATTTTCTATCAACACACATAAATTAACATAACTAATAAATCTGAATTTACAATTGAGTGACAGGACAATAAGGCCAACCTTTCAGCATGTGATTCAGCAGCACCATGGCTAAAATATTCAGTTTCCTCAATTCAGTTTTGCGCATCAACCACTATGACTTTACGAGTAATGTGCAACCGTTTATTATGTGAAGGTTTTTCGACGCGTTAGTAATTGGCCGTCTAAGTTGTTCAACTATTTCTGTCGACTCGCTGGTCGCCATAAAACCATTTTAATTGAAAAAGTTTGCCCTGTGCAAAGAGGCTTACGGTATCGTGGCAGAGCTGTTGTATTATCATAATATTTACAATTATGTCGTCTCGTAAAATGCAATCTGAATGAGTACAGGGTCGAAATTAACTAATTCCGAGAATGTTGCAGAAGAAATAGCATTTTAGAATGTTTTTTTTTCAAGATAGCCTCAAAAGATAAAAACAGGTTATTACTTAAAATAAATTTAAGTGTCGTAGGTAGTCTAGAAACAGTGGGTTAGGATTATCAAGTAGTATTTATTTGAATAGCGTCATTATTAATAGGTAACTTACTCGACTGTAATGCATAAAGTACTAAGAAGTTGTTACTCTGTAAATTGTTATAGGTATTAAGTACTTGAAAGGTAAACCTACAGGTTAAATTGGTATTTATAAATTTATAAACCACTACATGATTATTCATCGGCTTTGCGTGGAATAGCTCTTAAAGTATTATCTGTCAAAGGAAAGATCACGCACCGCATCGACCACTATAAAGCTTAGTAAATGGTAAAAAATATCTTCAGATAAACATTTATTTTGAAGGTTCGCCAGGTATTGCTGAAAATAATCGTGTCTTAAAACTCTACAGTATCTAATAGGTATTTTACTTCTTTTTATTTCCTACATTACTGACCGCTAAAATCGGCGACAGATTCCCAGAAAGCTCTAGAAACATGCGCCTAGTGCCTCCAAGGCGCAGTCTGGAAACTTTAGCTTACACGTGCATTGTTTAGCGCTCGAGATAGCTCGCCCAAGTTTACGATCAACTTAATTTGTATTGTTGATTTAGTTTGAACTTCGGTTATGTTAATATTAAGAGCTTGTTGTTGAGTTGGCGGGACATCGACTATGGTTCTAAACGACGTGGGTACGAATCCTGCCGCGTCATGTGACATTTTCTATAATGAAAGAAGAATAGAAACAGGAAAACAGTTATCACGCTTCTTAACTTATATGTATTTTTTTTTACAACACGACTGTTGTTAGTTATTAAAAATCAAACTCGCACTTAAATCCCGCACAATCACGCGATCGCGAGAGCATCAAACATTCAAACCATATTTTACAACAAAACCATAATACATTTTATTTGTTTACTGAAAAAGCATCCATTAAATTATAAGCGGATACTCGATTCAAATGGTTTGAGAGAGATGGATGAGCATCGAACACACTTGAAATATGGTTAAAGTTGAAATATAAATCAGTTGATAGATTTGCTTGCCAAAAAATATTTCACAATAAAACCTGTAAGCTCCGTCGTTATTTACAAATGCTTATTGGATTTGGGTTAATCTAAGTATTTCTTTTATATAAATTGTGTTGGGCTTCTTGGATTCTGCTCGGATTTTTGAAGGTTAAAATCAAAGTCAAAGAGATCTATCAAATAGGTTAAAAAAATACATAGATACGGAGTTTTATCGTGTTTATTATCTTAATCATATCTCGACGTTTCGCTAACAATTAAACATTGAAGTTTCTTGAGTTATCTTTACTTTATTTGGGAAATTAGTCACGACTAATTTTGTCGATAACGAGTAAGATACTTAAAGAAGTTTCGAAGGTTTTGCAACCTGTCACGTATGAATCATGTTATCGGTATTACCAAATATGGACATTGGACATACCCCTGACTACCCCGTTAAGACGTCTTCAACCTATCTAAAATGACTAAAAAGAGCTGGAAAAAATTGTATACTGCAACTTAAAAATACAATCGTGGAAGTAATTTATTTTTTTACAATAGGTATTCCAAGTGGGAACTTGTAATTGGCCATCAAAACACAATACATATCCTACATGTATTTTTAGTTAGTATCCTAATTATGTATCTAGCTGTAAGTTCTCTTAACAAAATAAAATAAAATAAAATAAAATAAAAATTTGCGACAAAAACATTGATATATAAGTATGGTGGTTTTGGTCACCCTTGTGGTCGCATCTCACATTTTACTGTACTCACATACTCGTATTTTGCCTTGTGTGACACAAGGCAAAATACAGAGTATATGAGTACCAGCTTCACTATTGACAGACACAAGTTGTGTGAAGTGAAGCTGGGAAACCAAAACGAGCTAATACTTTGTTAGCGCGTCAGGTAATCCGTCCAACTATTCCCTCATTAGCCAGCGGTCACGTCTGAGCGCAGATTGTCTTAATGCCTCTATCCAACCTTCGCCTCCAGACGTGATCTTTTTGAATTATGTCCTTCGATTTCCTGTCTGCACGGAAAGTGCCGGCTGCGGCTACGAACGTGGGCATGGTATTGGAAAACTGAATACGAGTAGGTCCCTTATTAAATGCTTGGGAGAATTCGCAACATCTGTACCTATTGTTCGTTTGTAGCTTTATAAATATGGTTATAGGTCATATTTTATCTCGGTAGTTATTTAGGACACCCGTGCGAAGCCAGGAGTTGCTGCTAGTTCTAAATAAAGTTATAAATTACATTCGATAAACTCTAATTTTGCGCCGTCAACACCGTCTCCAGAAATGCGGGGACATTTTTCAATCAGCCCGCGTCCACATGCCGATGTCGACGGAAAACTGCGATTCACTGTCCTCTCTCGATTCTAATGGAATCCTGCGACGCTGAGCGATGGTCCTTCAGTATTGAGCACATACCTAAATGCGTAGCTTTAAGGCTAGACTGCACATTATGGCATGCTGCAGTGAAGATACACCGAGGAATGTAGGACTTTATATTTAAATATTATAAAAAATTAGAAAAAATAAAATATAATAGCACCATGGACGAATGTCTGTGATAGCACTTAACATACCTAAATGCTTAGCTAAATGCACTGTACGTTATTACATGCTGCTGTAAAGTAACTTCACCGAAGAATACAGGATTTCCAATTTGAATTATTAAGTATAAAATATACCTACCTTAAATTTTAAGAGGTAAAACTGATTGAAAGAAGAAAGAAAAAAAAACTACTAAAAAATAGACTATTTTATAGATTACATGGCAGGTTAATAGAGCGATGGCTACTTTTAATCGAGGTTAGGACTTCAGATCTCTCACTGAAATTATCGAATTGTAATAATATCGAAACACCAAAAAGTAATTTGATTTCAATTAAAAGGCATAAATATTCATCAGTTCCCATCTTAATAGTTGATGAATTTAGCCACATTATAGTATTCAGATTAATTGAAGGATTTGCTAATTAATTTTGAATATTGATGAGATAATTCGGGGAAATGAGTCTTGCAGTGAATGATGTGCCCTATCCAATTTCAAACAAAAGTTCCTAAAACTAAGAAGAATAACCAAAATCTATAAAAAAACCAAACTTTACTGATGCGTGCGACATAACGATTTGACCCGCGAATGCAATTCCTGTTGTAGATACCTACTATAATTGCCTAGGCATGAAATCTAGAAGAACTAGCTGCGCCCCGCGGTTTCACTCGCGTAGGTCCCGTTCCCGCGGGAATATCGGGATAAAAAGTAGCCCACTATCCATCCCTTCAACTACCACAACTTAAAAAATCACGTCATTTTGTCGCTTCATTTTGCCGTGGAAGACGGACAAACAGACAGACACACACACTTTCGCATTATAGTAAGTATGGATATGGATACTTACAAAAAACTTAGAGATTAAACAGATGATACTTAAAACCGTAATTGAACCATCTTAATTGTTCCACAGTGGTCTCAAATGGTTATTAGCACTATTAAAGTCCCAGGTTGCCAAGAATATACTCTGAGATAATCCCCGAATCTTATCCGGAGCTTGGTAAGAATTCCAATATTCCCGGATAGAGGGAACTATGTATTTATATAAAATTTTATTTAAATAAAATTCGCGTGAAAGTGCCGAGACTTTTATTTGAAACTTGCTGAAGGTACCTACATAATTTAAATAAAAGCTTTTCAGTTTATTTCAACTTGGCTTTGCACGGGTGTACTAATGAAACTACCGGGCCTAAATCGGTGAAAGAATTTGAGTAGTTCCGGAGATTACCTCCGTCAAACAAACAAATTTTAGGTAGATAATTTTACAAATTTTAGGCTCTTTATAATAATAGTATAGATAAATTTTGTTTCCGTCCGCCGCAGTCCGCCGCAGAACTCCAGATCATGCTCGCCCAATTGCATGAGGCTTCTTTGAGCGTCGGCTTGAGAATGAACATGTCGAAGACCAAGGTAATGACAAATCATCTGTCCCACATACCCAACATCGAAGTCGACAACCACCGAATCGAGACAGTAGATGAGTATGTTTACCTTGGTCATCGCTTATCCTTTGGCCGGGGCTCCCAGTTGAGGGAAATTTCTAGGCGTATCCAACTGGGGTGGGCTGCTTTTGGGAAATTGGAAGACGTCTTCAAATCGAAAATCCCGCAATGTCTGAAGACCAAGACATTCAACCAATGTGTTCTGCCTATTCTTACTTATGGATCCGAAACATGGCCTCTCACAAATGAGCACATGTATGCCATAAGGGTTGCTCAAAGAGCCATGGAGCGGGCCATGTTAGGGATCCATCTCGTGGACCGTATACCAAACGTCGAGATCCGACGCCGCACAAAAGTCGAGGATGTAGGTATACGGATCGCGAGGCTTAAGTGGAGATGGGCGGGACACTTGGCCAGAAGGGATGACGACCGATGGACCAAAGTACATAGTTACCGAATGGTGGCCAAGAGATGTGCGGCGGCCTCGGGGCAGACCACCTGCCCGATGGTCGGACGATATTGTGAGGGCGGTAGGAGAGCAGTGGATCCGGATGGCACAACATCGCCAAGAGTGGCGTGATAGAGAAGAGGCCTTTACCCAGCAGTGGGTGTTACCGGCTGGGTAGAATAGAATAGAAAATTTAGTTTTCATAAAGAAGTGTGTCTTTCTCATAAATAAATACAATTCACACCGTTTTACAACCGATCACCTGTAATGAGATGCCAAAATTACAATAAGATTACGACACGAACCACTGGCTTCGCATTTTTCGCTCCATTTCAGGTTTTACTTATGCAAATAAGTTTCGACAGTCGACGCGAATCTCAAATGAAAGCGTTTGTTTGTCTCACAGGGGAATGTACGGAGATGTTTATTTCTGTTCCATTGCGTTTGGTTTTTGAAATCGTAGGTACAACTCCGTGTCGAATACCGAGTGATCTTATAGAAAGAAAAAAAAAATATGTTTATTTCGTAGGACCTCAAGGATCGCTCAAAATAGTATAGTCTTAAAAGCTAGGTGACTCTATTGCCTGTCGGCGGTGATCGGCGCTTTAACCTAAAACTTACTGATTCGTCTTCGGCATTAGGGGTTCTGTGGCCGAGTGGTAAAGGCAGCCCTGTTTGAAGGCGATAAAAATAATTATTATTTAATTTGTTATTCACCCGAGTGCCTTTACCACTCGGTCACGGAATCCCTAATGCCAAAGTTACTGTTACTACTTACTACTTACTATATAAGCTTGTACCTCAAACACTGTACCTACTTAATCTACCTTTATAATGCAAATAAATGATTATTTTATTTTATTTATTTTAAAGTCAAATTATCAGTAAGATAAATTTCGGTTAAGTAAATGTTTGTAAAACATACCTACCTACACTGAACGAAAGATTTTAGAGTTATACAAATAATAACTTGTTTGTAATAAATAAATAAACACTACTGACGCGTCAACAGCTTTTTGTCCCGGTAGGAACTTTTTACATAGACTGCTCTAATGACGGGGTCAGTGACATCGCAAACATTGCTAGTCTGTGGTGTTCGCTGTCGCGATGCGATGCCGATAATGGTTATTAGTCCGTTGAAATATTACATTTGCTTTGCATTTGTTAGAGGACGCAATTTTATTATTGGGACGTGTGGGGGGGGGGTCAATAGAAGCTTAACCTCAAGTTTGTGGGGTCGCCACCCTTGTTTCCCGGCCGCCATCTTGAAAATAGGGGTGAACACGATATCTCAGAAACTATGCGTCTTACAAAAAAATTGTCAAGCTATAATTTGTAGCAAATTGTTTTGCCTACAAATATGTTTCTATAACTTATTGCCCTAAATCAAATATTTAAGAAGTTATAAGCAAAAAAGTGAGATTTTTTTTCTATTTTGCTCTATAACTTCACGGAAAAACGGCTGGACCGATTTGGTTGAAATTTGGTATGTAGATAGGTGATACCCTGGATTAACACATAGGCTACTTTTTATCCGGTTTAAGTTGTTGCGCCCCGCGGTTTCACCCGCGTAAGTCCCGTTCCCGCAGGAAAATCGGGATAAAAAGTAGCCTTTGTGTTAATCCAGGGTATCACCTATCTACATACCAAATTTCAACCAAATCGGTCCAGCCGTTTTTCCGTGAAGTTATAGAGCAAAATAGAAAAAATTCTCACTTTTTTGCTTATAACTTCTTAAATATTTGATTTAGGGCAAAAAGTTATAGAAACATATTTGTAGGCAAAACAATTTGCTACAAATTATAGCTTGACAATTTTTTTGTAAGACGCATAGTTTCTGAGATATCGTGTTCACCCCTATTTTCAAGATGGCGGCCGGGAAACAAGGGTGGCGACCCCACAAACTTGAGGTTAAGCTTCTATTGACCCCCTTCACACGTCCCAATAATAAAATTGCGTCCTCTAACAAATGCAATACTCGGCCCTCAAATTGTAACATTTCAATGGACTATATTGCCGTATCAAAAAGATAAACTATTTTTGAGGTAGGTTAGTAAAAGGAGCTTTATTAAGACAATTTTATACAAGACAATTATTTTCATAATAAAGCGTCATGGGCTTTGAATAAATAGTAAGTTTACCAATTACGAGTAGAACTAGTGATACGTGGTAGATTTTTATCAGTTTATCAGAAAACTTAATGTCTTGACGATTGCTCTACATTATCTAAATTTAAATTACGTACACGGAATGTGCTGAGTCATGAAAATAATCTAAATATTTTTGTAGGTAAATACCTACAAAAATATAAACAATGACTAAACAAAACTTGAATGACTTTGCACAAATTTAAAATACCTATTTTGAAAAATTTATGTTAATTTCAAAATAGCAAATCATTCCTTATCTGGTTTTTGTTCACACAAACAAAGACAGCTGTAGTAAAACAGGTTTGATAATACTTTCTCAATAACTAGACGACCTCTGTGGCGCAGTGGGCAAAAGCCCGCCTGAGTCGCAGAGGTTGCGGGTTTGATCCCCGCTACGGGACAAATGTTTACATGTTCTGCAGATATTTGTTCCGTGTCTGGGTGTTTTCTGTCTATAGATATTAGTATGTATTTACAAAAAAATGTATTATATCAGTCATCTGGTTATAACACAAGCATTAAGTTACTTAGCTTGGGACTAGATGACGCTGTGATGTCTAAGGATATTTATTTATCGTGTAAATGGGACTTAACTATAATTAAGTCCAGTAACTTGTACTAATCTCTAGTACAAACCATTACCTGTCAATCGGGATTAATTACTGGGATCACTTCGCAAGCCAACTGCTTAACATAGCATGCAGGATTGACGTACTTAGGTACTATTTGGAACGCCCACTAAACTACATAATTACAAGTACTAATTGTGTTAATTGGACAAGTAATAGTTGTATTTACAAATAAGGGTCAGATAGAAATAATGTCCAAATACATTGAATCTAACCTGAGTGTTTGTTTTTTTTTTTGGTCGAAGCGACGCGTGATCCGAGGGCTGGCTCTTATTTGGCTCAACGAATCAGCATTGCTGTTCAGCGTGGCAATGCGGCCAGTGTCTTGGGCACGCTTCCGTCTGGCAGTGGTTTGGATCAGTTAAACTACCTATAGACCGTTTGCAACGGTCCTTAGATGGCTCAACTGGTCAGGTTCTATTTGTATTTTGTACAGTTATGTATTAGTTTAGTTTCTGTAAATAAAGTATTTTAATTTTAGTGTTTTTTAGTTTTAGTTTGTAGTAATCTACAAACCAACTGATGATCGAGTTTACATTTAGCTTGTTTCAAACATGTACGAAGAAAATTAGAATAAATTATTGAAGCTACACAAATGTGATTCGAATAAAATAGTCGAAACAAAAAATACGCCGACCTATCTGAATGCAGAGACCGGAAATGCAGATCGCATGCATCACCGGCAAAGCCTCCTTCAGTTGGGGAGAGTTACTGGATCATATTCTCCTCGCCCTTGGGGGCTTGCTCCGGTTTTGGAACAGGCAATAGAGTCACCTAGCTTAAAAGACTGTACGTTTTTGAGCGATCCTTGAGGTCCTACGAAATAAACATATTTTTCTTTCTTTCTTTCTTTCTTTCTTTCTTGGGCCTTGAATGTGTTAACGCAAGAGGCTTTGAACCGAATTTGTAGGAGGGTGTTTTACTTTGTGTATTTTTTTAATACAGAAAAGTAAACCTTAGTTTGAACTCCCGAGGTGAAACGGAAAACTAATTTTTCCAATAAAAATGAGAATGAACAGAAATACACCGGAAAAATGCAAAAAGTTGCTCCCTCTTCAAATTTGTACTCTGTGTTTTGTATTTTGGCAATATGAGTTACTATCGGAACACCTAGAAACCAAAATGAACACACAGCTGAATTGACCAAGACGTGAAAATGACCTTTTAGCAAAACGTCTTTATTGTAGTGTTTCACGCCAATTTAAAAGAAAATGTAAAAAAGAAAATAGCTGTCAGCCTACTAGCCTACTACTGGCCAGTGTAACGAAACAGGTGTTGATTCGTTAAATAATTCGCTAAAAATAAGAACCCAAAATCACTAAGAAAGTTATGTGCCTGCAGACCTAGCAGTTTCCATGAAACAGGATAGATGGCGTACATTTGTGTTTATTCGGATCAAGTAACATTCTGTATTTCCATGAAAAAAAGATAGATGGCGTGCATTGATGTTTATTCGGATCAAGTAACATTCTGTATTCCCATGAAACAAGATAGATGGCGTGCATTTATGTTTATTTGAATCAAGTAACGTTTTGTATTAAACGAAGATTGATTTTTGCAGACAATTCAATAGAAAAACCAACAGGAATTAGGGATAGTACATTGTAGTCAATACTTTTTAGTCGGCTGCATAAAAACTCCTTTAGAAAAATGTTTTAATTTGTGGTATTACGACCTTCATGCAATATTTTATTGCTGGCCACATAGAAATTTTTTAAGAAAAATAAACTAGGAAGCTGCGTCACGCAAAAAAACGATGGAAGGGATGTTGATGGCGTGCATAAAAAGGCGAAACGGAAGAAATTAGAGGCTTTTTGCTGCTCATATTCCAGCGAGCGAGGACGTTTGTACGATTCAGTGTAACTTCTTGGGAACGGTAGCTGATATCCAAGGCAATGAACAAGTTCTGGCATAATTCAGTCGATTAATTTCGAGACTATCTGAGGAGTGCTGGTTCTTTGTGAGTTGTGGTGGAAATCAGAGATAGGCCTTGTTTCGTAATATGTATCTCAAGGGGTAAATTTGAAAGACCTGTGGTGAGTAAGGAGAGTATCCTTAGTCGAAGCCGTCTGAAGATTGATTTTTTGAGATATATATGTAAAACGAGTGATTTTATAGTGTAAATTCTAAATGATTTTGTTAGGATGTGGGGGTTATTTTTTACTGAGCGTACATAGCTAGCTTTAAAATCATTCCTCTCTTCCCTGTGAAATGTTCTGAACACTATTTGGTTTGGTATCTTATTATTTGATAATAATATTGATAATTAAAGGTAAGTAGTGTGGGTTTTACCAACATACAGTGTTTCAGAATAGTTTACAGAAGATAATCGCTTTGTATGTGAAGCGTTAAGTTTCCCCGAACCTAACTGTGACTACATAAAGGGAACTTATATTTTTTTAGTCCTTTGCTTAGGAATAGGTAGTTCGAGGGTTGGGAACCTCGATGGCATGTCTTCGGATAAGGCATCGTCAAAGTCCCCATGTTTTATTTCAAGTTGAAATATCTGTGTCAGGGATGGCACTGAAGAGTTATCGCGTTGTAATGACACCTGATATTTACAGATATTAACCTTGAGAAGGACATGTCTCCTATGTATATATTTATATATTCACACACTCTGTATTTAGGGCACGGGTTGCTCAGATTCCAAGCCCAACCTACACATGTCTGAGTGTACTCTTAGGAATTAGGGGCTTAGTTCAACTTTGGGACTCGCCATCTCAAACTCCAAAGCTTAGAATTAACTAGGAAAGTGATTCATTGCACTAAGAATCACTCATACACGTTTAAATGTAAATGTGAAGTTCATAGCAACTTCTAGTTTGATTCATACACACCCAGCTAGAAGGGTAGAAAAGTAGGTACACATAAATTCGACTAGGGAATGTGTAGGCGACGCTCAATTCATTGTTAGGTACTTGCCATTTTTATTGCGTAGGGTACTTTTGTAAAATTTATTATTATTTCTAATTTTCAAGGTAGTTTTATGTAAAATGAGTCTATGACGATCGTCCACGTTATCTAGGTCACGTTCCACGAATTAGATGCTACACAGTATTGGAACGCTGTAATTTTATTTGAATTATGAGATGTTATACGTTTATCATTAACCGACTTAAAATTTTATCCGAATTGTTCGATTGGGAGGGCTAGATTTTATTTAAATGGAATGAAATAAATTTTGTATATAGATACTTTATTTTCAAGATAATAAGAGAATAAATTACTGATGCCTTAATTATTTTATAAAATTATAATCTTAATATAAAAATTTCCTTCGATTTGATTGAATCATTTTGTGAAAGAAAGTCTAGATTATTGAATAAGCTCACTGACAGATTAGTTCAGTTTGGAAATATTGATCTTAGATGGTCGTTAGTACCAGCTATTTAGAGCTATGTCTCTTGGGATTATCTGAAGCTATGAAAAGTGAATGAGATTCCCTTCTTCGTAAGCAAGTCTAAGACTAAATATATCCATTTATTATCATAATAGATTGAAATACTAGATTTAGATTTCACAAATGAGGAGATTGGTTTGAGGAAATATAGTTTTTATGGAATTAAAATCTACATTGATATTTAAGGATATCTACCTTATGATCTAGTTTATGAATTAGAAGCATAGAAGGTACATTAGTAGAATCTAGGTTGAGTACCTAATCGAGTCTCTGAAATTCAGAATTAAGTACGAATTTTTGAGTCTCATAATAAGTATGAGCGGAAGGAAGAATGTTTTGTTTAATTAAAATTACTAATATTCCCTTAAATGGAGTGAATGTAACACAGACTGACTACAAGACTTGGAAAAGATTATGCCATTCTTTCCCTTTGAATACAGAACTTACAGACTAGAACATTTTGACTCTAACAATAAAATCAAATAACAATTCTCTAAATATAGGTTGAATAAATCCCTATATGGCAGAGGAGAATGACCAGTCTGGAGTCGAATTTCACTGCTATGGAGCGGAGGTGGGGCTCCGTGGCTTGATTAGTTCTGTCTCGTGTAGAGAAGCTATTCAACTGCCTGGGATAATTAAAGAAGTTAAATTTGCACTAGATAATTACAAAATATTTATTAGGTAAGATTAGCTACTTTGTTAGATCATAAATATAGGAGAATTTAAGTTAAAATCATAATTTCAATCAAGCTTGATAAGTAGGAATTGCTAGGAAGGTATATTAAAATAGGATAGGTATTTATGCGTTTGATATACAAAGTTCATTCAGGTAGAATAGGATTAAAATTCAAAATCTTTAAAGAATCTGAGTTACTACAATACACAACGCAGGGTTATCCAAACTGATCACTAGACTTTTACGGGCCGTGATAGGCAAATCATTACAAACTGTTGAACTATTTGAGTAGGTAAATTCTTGTCTAGGTTTAGGTATAATTAGGTTTATCTTCAGTAGTTTAGTATGTATGTTATTGGTGCCGTGTGAGCGGAATCCTTACATTGGTGCCGTGACCAGGATATATTATTTTATTGTATCGTAAGTGACCAGGATATTTTATAGATATTTAAGAATTTTTTTAGACCAGGATTCGAACCATGGTTTACTACGGACAGGATATTGCTTATTTTGCGGTTTATGCGGATTGTAATGATTTGTCTTACATTGTTACTGTGTAACGGAGAGAATTTTGAATTTAAATTAGGTATTACAAAGTAGGTACTTAGGTAATATAATTTGCATTCAGTTTGCTAGTCAGTTACTAGGCAATTTTAGGTACTTATAGGTCAAAATTCTTATAGATTGGGGGTTGCTTAAAATTGTTAGTTGAACTAGGTATCCATTCGCTATCTACAATAAATAATAGGTAATACATATAGGTAGGTAGCGATTGAATCAAAAGTTTGATATTAGGTAGTTCTTGAATAAAGAAGTTATAAAATGTAATTTATACTTCTATAGGTACTAAAATTATAAAGAGGTAAAATTTGTTTGTTTGACGGAGGTAGTCTCTGAGACTACTCAACCGATTTCAAAATTTTTGTTTGATTGTTTGTTTGTTTGATTGTTTGTTTCTTCGTTTGATTGTTTGTTTGTTTGACGGAGGTAGTCTCTGAGACTACTCAACCGATTTCAAAATTTTTGTTTGATTGTTTGTTTCTTTGACGTGGTCTCTGAGACTACTCAGCCGACTTCAAAAATTCTTTCATGGATGTGTGGAATGGACTGTTCGGGTGAATATAGGCTTTGATTATGTCTGTCCCGGTAGTTCATTGATACACTCATGCGAAGCAGAGACATACTACTAGTACTACGTAAATTATCTGTGCAAATGAATATATTTAGGGGTTTATTCATGAAAGCTTGACAATTTAATACAGGTTTTGGGAACGTTTAGGAAGCGTTTGTTTAATATGATTATGAAATTAGGTATAGTTAATGTAGCTATACTAGCTATATTTAATATAAGAAAGGTGTATAATTAATAACGTATCTATTAATCAATTTTATTATGATATTATTCCAATCGGTAATTATTGTAACTTATAATACTTATATCTATCTACGACACGGAATCATGATTTGACTAACAACTTGCTTTAGGAACGTCACAACAGCTATTGTTCAGAATTTAAAATTAGTTCAGATTAATTGTCAAGAGATGGCGCCACTTGTATGTTGTTAGAACGCGCTATCGTTACGTTTTAGCGATATAGTAGCATTCGAGTGTTTTAGTTCAATAAATTTGCAACTTAAGTCCAAGGGACGTTTCTTTTGTATAGTTTAGACCCTCTCAGTACTGAACTACAGGAGCCTAAACAACTATGGTGACCTACTTTTAAATAAGCGTGACGGTGGTTCGGAAGTTGGTTAACTAAGTTTGAAAAATAAGGAATACAT
This sequence comes from Xanthorhoe spadicearia, assembly GCA_947086425.1. Classification (NCBI taxonomy): domain Eukaryota; kingdom Metazoa; phylum Arthropoda; class Insecta; order Lepidoptera; family Geometridae; genus Xanthorhoe; species Xanthorhoe spadicearia. The sequence goes on along the minus strand of OX352198.1, from coordinate 1,543,684 downwards.
ACTGTAATGCTTAAGATAAAATGGTTATATTTCACAAGACCTAGTAAAGTTTCACTACCTACGTTAAGAGATAATACATATAATGGGTGGCGATTGTATTGTATTAAAAGTTTGATATTAGGTAGTTCTTTGAATATAGAAATTATCGGTTTCGGATTAAAGATCTTTATTATACCACAGGAACAAATTACAGTTCACTTAAATGAAAATTATATTATGTTAAATTAGAAATATCGTAAGGCGGTGTGAGTGTGGTTCTTTGTTTAGCGGGCCTAGCTGCCCCTATGCAAGTTTCATAGTTTGAGAGATAAGTGCAAATATTTTATTTTATAACCATGGTTTTAAATTATAAAATGTAATACTATGTAAATTATCAGTACAAGATATTTAGTGTAGGTATATTATGGAGGTTAGCTTGAGATACGTTTAGATTCTTAGGAATTAATACATGGGGGGTTGTTTAGAAGGTTTCGTTAGTAGGAATTAATACATGGGGGGTTGTGTAGAAGGTTTTGTTAGTAGGAATTAATACATGGGGGGTTGTGTAGTAGGTTTTGTTAGTTTGTATTTCAATGGTAGATACATTCTTACAAATTTAATGATTAGTAAAATAATCTTTGTTCCTTTTGTCCTTTTTGTTATTTTTGTTCTTTTTGTTCTTTTTGTTCTTTTCGTTATTTTTGTTCTTTTTGTTATTTTTGTTCTTTTTGTTCTTTTGTTCTTTTTGTTCTTTTTGTTCTTTTTGTTCTTTTTATTCTTTTTGTTCTTTTCGTTCAATTTGTCATCAGTCGTCAGTCGTCAGTCGTCAGTCGTCAGTCGTCAGTCGTCAGTCGTCAGTCGTCAGTCGTCAGTCGTCAGTCGTCAGTCGTCAGTTGTCAGTCGTCAGTCGCCAGTCGTCGGTCGTTAGTCACCAGTCAGCTTGGCCTTTGCATCTGTTTTGTTTTTGTGTACCAGTATTGCGAATGGCCAGTCTTTGTCCTTCATTATAATCAATTTGCTTCTAACTGCTCAGAACACGTAGTACGCGATAAAAACAGATAGAATAGAACACGACTTCGAAAGAAGACCTGAAAGCTTTGTAATTGACGGCCCTTACTACCCGCCTCAGGGGTGGCCCTTATTAGCCGCCGGCCCTTATTTGCCGCACCTACCCTATAAATAATGATTAATAAAATTAAATTATGTTTGTAATTGTTCGTGAACTCGAAGTTGTTTAAAGATTTTGTTTCTTTATTGGGTAGCGAGAATCACCATGTCAGAAGGTTAAGATAGTTATTGAATGAATTTAAACTCAAGAAGTATTTGTGAAGATGTAAGGAAGTTGATAGAATGATTATTGAGTGAATAAACAGTTTTATAAGTATAAAGGACTCTGTAAATTAACAAAATTCAACATTCGAGTTCGATTTGATAATGGTTGATTTCAGTCAAACACAACATTTACAGAGATTTATTATAGTGGAGCTTGGAGTTAGGTTAAGTCAGAAGGACAACATCAGAAAAAAAAAAATTCTGATTCTATAATAAATCTCACTCTACATGCAGGAAAGCAAAATTTCCCCACACTTAACATTCTCCGAGTTGAAAATGAATGATTGTTTTGAAACTGGTCCTAGGTGGAATGATTCAACTTGGGTGGATAAACTTTGAACCTTAAGGAGAAATCTTAATTGTAGAGAGTTACTGGTAGTATGAGACATGGTAGTCAAAAGACACGACTTAGTCTACTATGAAGCAGCTACATTATTCGATTAGCGATGAGACGATTCACAACCGTTCTTCTCTCGTGCAGTTTTGATTTACTCTGGTGAGATTGGTATCTGTTCCCAATTGATTTCATTAACAAGCTTGGACACTGGTGCAAGATGGTGATTCATTTAAAGTTCGGTTTAAAAACACTTACAAATTAGTATACAATTACAGCCTCAGACATTCATAAATTATGTGACTGTTTCAAAAATTATCAAATTAGAATAATTTGCATTTAAAAAAAAAAAAAATAGAAAACATAGAAATTGATGTTAAATATTTCATTCATATTTGGAATAGAAAAAATTAGAATATTTTTGCGAATTAAAATTTTACTTTTGAAAAATTTTCTTCAGTAATTTAATAAAATTACTTGCGTAAATTTTGGGGGTTGGCTGTAACGAAACAGGTGTTGATTCGTTAAATAATTCGCTAAAAATAAGAACCCAAAATCACTAAGAAAGTTATGTGCCTGCAGACCTAGCAGTTTCCATGAAACAGGATAGATGGCGTACATTTGTGTTTATTCGGATCAAGTAACATTCTGTATTTCCATGAAAAAAAGATAGATGGCGTGCATTGATGTTTATTCGGATCAAGTAACATTCTGTATTCCCATGAAACAAGATAGATGGCGTGCATTTATGTTTATTTGAATCAAGTAACGTTTTGTATTAAACGAAGATTGATTTTTGCAGACAATTCAATAGAAAAACCAACAGGAATTAGGGATAGTACATTGTAGTCAATACTTTTTAGTCGGCTGCATAAAAACTCCTTTAGAAAAATGTTTTAATTTGTGGTATTACGACCTTCATGCAATATTTTATTGCTGGCCACATAGAAATTTTTTAAGAAAAATAAACTAGGAAGCTGCGTCACGCAAAAAAACGATGGAAGGGATGTTGATGGCGTGCATAAAAAGGCGAAACGGAAGAAATTAGAGGCTTTTTGCTGCTCATATTCCAGCGAGCGAGGACGTTTGTACGATTCAGTGTAACTTCTTGGGAACGGTAGCTGATATCCAAGGCAATGAACAAGTTCTGGCATAATTCAGTCGATTAATTTCGAGACTATCTGAGGAGTGCTGGTTCTTTGTGAGTTGTGGTGGAAATCAGAGATAGGCCTTGTTTCGTAATATGTATCTCAAGGGGTAAATTTGAAAGACCTGTGGTGAGTAAGGAGAGTATCCTTAGTCGAAGCCGTCTGAAGATTGATTTTTTGAGATATATATGTAAAACGAGTGATTTTATAGTGTAAATTCTAAATGATTTTGTTAGGATGTGGGGGTTATTTTTTACTGAGCGTACATAGCTAGCTTTAAAATCATTCCTCTCTTCCCTGTGAAATGTTCTGAACACTATTTGGTTTGGTATCTTATTATTTGATAATAATATTGATAATTAAAGGTAAGTAGTGTGGGTTTTACCAACATACAGTGTTTCAGAATAGTTTACAGAAGATAATCGCTTTGTATGTGAAGCGTTAAGTTTCCCCGAACCTAACTGTGACTACATAAAGGGAACTTATATTTTTTTAGTCCTTTGCTTAGGAATAGGTAGTTCGAGGGTTGGGAACCTCGATGGCATGTCTTCGGATAAGGCATCGTCAAAGTCCCCATGTTTTATTTCAAGTTGAAATATCTGTGTCAGGGATGGCACTGAAGAGTTATCGCGTTGTAATGACACCTGATATTTACAGATATTAACCTTGAGAAGGACATGTCTCCTATGTATATATTTATATATTCACACACTCTGTATTTAGGGCACGGGTTGCTCAGATTCCAAGCCCAACCTACACATGTCTGAGTGTACTCTTAGGAATTAGGGGCTTAGTTCAACTTTGGGACTCGCCATCTCAAACTCCAAAGCTTAGAATTAACTAGGAAAGTGATTCATTGCACTAAGAATCACTCATACACGTTTAAATGTAAATGTGAAGTTCATAGCAACTTCTAGTTTGATTCATACACACCCAGCTAGAAGGGTAGAAAAGTAGGTACACATAAATTCGACTAGGGAATGTGTAGGCGACGCTCAATTCATTGTTAGGTACTTGCCATTTTTATTGCGTAGGGTACTTTTGTAAAATTTATTATTATTTCTAATTTTCAAGGTAGTTTTATGTAAAATGAGTCTATGACGATCGTCCACGTTATCTAGGTCACGTTCCACGAATTAGATGCTACACAGTATTGGAACGCTGTAATTTTATTTGAATTATGAGATGTTATACGTTTATCATTAACCGACTTAAAATTTTATCCGAATTGTTCGATTGGGAGGGCTAGATTTTATTTAAATGGAATGAAATAAATTTTGTATATAGATACTTTATTTTCAAGATAATAAGAGAATAAATTACTGATGCCTTAATTATTTTATAAAATTATAATCTTAATATAAAAATTTCCTTCGATTTGATTGAATCATTTTGTGAAAGAAAGTCTAGATTATTGAATAAGCTCACTGACAGATTAGTTCAGTTTGGAAATATTGATCTTAGATGGTCGTTAGTACCAGCTATTTAGAGCTATGTCTCTTGGGATTATCTGAAGCTATGAAAAGTGAATGAGATTCCCTTCTTCGTAAGCAAGTCTAAGACTAAATATATCCATTTATTATCATAATAGATTGAAATACTAGATTTAGATTTCACAAATGAGGAGATTGGTTTGAGGAAATATAGTTTTTATGGAATTAAAATCTACATTGATATTTAAGGATATCTACCTTATGATCTAGTTTATGAATTAGAAGCATAGAAGGTACATTAGTAGAATCTAGGTTGAGTACATAATCGAGTCTCTGAAATTCAGAATTAAGTACGAATTTTTGAGTCTCATAATAAGTATGAGCGGAAGGAAGAATGTTTTGTTTAATTAAAATTACTAATATTCCCTTAAATGGAGTGAATGTAACACAGACTGACTACAAGACTTGGAAAAGATTATGCCATTCTTTCCCTTTGAATACAGAACTTACAGACTAGAACATTTTGACTCTAACAATAAAATCAAATAACAATTCTCTAAATATAGGTTGAATAAATCCCTATATGGCAGAGGAGAATGACCAGTCTGGAGTCGAATTTCACTGCTATGGAGCGGAGGTGGGGCTCCGTGGCTTGATTAGTTCTGTCTCGTGTAGAGAAGCTATTCAACTGCCTGGGATAATTAAAGAAGTTAAATTTGCACTAGATAATTACAAAATATTTATTAGGTAAGATTAGCTACTTTGTTAGATCATAAATATAGGAGAATTTAAGTTAAAATCATAATTTCAATCAAGCTTGATAAGTAGGAATTGCTAGGAAGGTATATTAAAATAGGATAGGTATTTATGCGTTTGATATACAAAGTTCATTCAGGTAGAATAGGATTAAAATTCAAAATCTTTAAAGAATCTGAGTTACTACAATACACAACGCAGGGTTATCCAAACTGATCACTAGACTTTTACGGGCCGTGATAGGCAAATCATTACAAACTGTTGAACTATTTGAGTAGGTAAATTCTTGTCTAGGTTTAGGTATAATTAGGTTTATCTTCAGTAGTTTAGTATGTATGTTATTGGTGCCGTGTGAGCGGAATCCTTACACCAGCAACAGTAGGAATTAGTTAAAGGAGATGTTCCAAAGTGGTATTTTATTCTGATGAAAAAAGAAGCAATACGAATTAAACATAATTGGAAACCTAATTTTTTATACTATCGGATGTGAACAAAATCATATTTTTTTAATCCCACGATTTTTCTACAAAAAATATTTAAAAAGTCGCAAATTCATCCACTACGGCCACACTGAACCACAATAAAAGGGCTAAGATGAATGTCACTGTCATATTGAGTGACACGTTATGTCAGTATCAAATGGATTTTCCGATCATCATTCATTCTTTTCATTCAGTACTGTCAATTGTATTTGTATTGACGTTGACAGTGACGGAACTTTTAAAAATGTCATTATTAGAAACACAAAGTTGGAGTGAGACAAAAACTCATTTTCATAGAGATCGTATGGCACTATCTCTTTCTTGAGACGCGTTAGAGGGTTGCAAGCAAAACTTTTTTCAATGATTTTTTTTAGAAAAACGTGGGGCAGGAAAAATACTAAAAAATAATAAATAATCATGAAATAGTTATATGTTTAATTACGTATAGTTTTTATCTTGCTTCTTTTTCCAAAATATTTTAATACCAGCCCCCATACATTTTTGGAACATCTCCTTTGAATACATCACACAAAAATGAGCGATATTTTCTTTTTAGGACTTTCATAGTGTGCTATATTTTCTTTTCTAGATGAGGTTGTTTGAAGTGCTTACGCTATGCTATATTTATTTTTATTTTAGGGTGAGTATGAGGCAAGACTTAACACATCTACTGTCCCAGTTTGAACACAGCTCTCGCCCATCCCCTGGGATGCTCGGTTTTATACGGCCGCTGCACAAATAAACTACCAACAGTCTAAGAAACTGTTTAAATTATTTCAAAATTGGTGTAAAACAGCAAAGTGTAGTAGTATTTATTTAGTGTTTGCATTGCAGCAGCAAGACAAAATGAGTTGATTAAAAATAAAAAAATAATGAATAAATGAAAAAACGAATGAGTTCTTCCTAGTGTCATAGACTTTCGGGTTCAAACCTATGGTTTTCTTTAATAGACCGAGTGATCTATTTAATTTCCCAACTCGGACCATCTGGTACAAGTTTTCTAAGTAAAAATGGGAAACTGCTCTCTAAAAAAGTTTATAATTATGTGTAGGTACCTATATTGTAGTAGAGGAAACACGCATACAAAGCCGGTGGAGGTCAGAGACCCCTTTGAAAGCAAACATAGAAATGCAAATCGCCGAAGTTGCTACTGTAAACTTACTCGCTTCGCTCGCTCGATATACTATCGAGATTGAACTTAGTAGCTCTGATAATCTCTCTCTAGGGTAAGCAGCAAAGATGTTACTAACTGACAAGAATCTTCATTACTAAGTTCAATGCCCTCCTCCAGCATCCTATTCATTAAACGCAGACAGTTAAATGTGCAACTAATTTGAATAAGCCTTATGTGGTCCTATTTCGTGTAAGTGCAAAATAAGGGTAGAGGTTCACGTTGCGAAAAAGAGAAGCAACTGAAAATAAACCAAGACGTGTGATCACGACAGTTACTCATTTCACTTTAGGCAATGCACTTTTTTTTTTTGACTTAGGTATTCTATATCGTCCCACGGCTGGGCAAAAGTCTCCTCCAAAACTATTTTCTCCTATTCGTCAACATGACTATTGATAAAATGTATTTATACTTATTTTTACTTTTGACAAAGAATTCAGTTTGTACTAAAACTCACACGATCGTCTGTTTGAGCACGGACAACTTACGACTTCGATTTAACTTGAAAAATCTCGCTTTTAGACTGAAATGGATTACAGGAATGTGTTAATGATGACCGTAGCTTGAAGCTACTAGCTTACTTTAAAACCTTAAATATTTATAGTTTCTTTTACAGTTTTCATAGTAGATGGCTAACAGCCTATCTCAACCCATCTGTCTCTGGTTTTGCTAACATACACATTAATGTAGAGTTATATGTCCTTCTTTAATTTCTATCAATCATGATCATGGCAATGTCCATCACACGTAATAAGCATGTATTGCTATGTGAGTAATGTACATGTGTGCTCTCGCATGCGATTGCTCTAGAGCTCGGCCGCTCGCGTGTGTTGCCTGAGCTGTACTGAGTCCTACACTATAGCTAGTTGCATAAGTGCCTTTAATATCTGTATACCTACCTATTGTACCTAATAGTAAGTTAGTAATAGATGGTAATAGAAAGCTAGCGCCCCGTTGTGGAAGAAATAAGTGTGCATAATGCAGGCATTACATGAACACAAAGTTTAACGCAACGGGAAATTACTCACGTAATAAATGTAGTCGATTAAGATACCGACGATGTTTCAATTCTTTTGGAGAAGCATTTTAAAACTTGGCGATAATGTACCCATGATAGAATTGATTTATTGTGTTCAAAGATCATGTAAAATCACTTGAGATACTAAACAAACTCTACAACATCCAAGCGTCTCCAGACCATCTGGATCAAAGAGATATAGCCGTGAGCTCCATAACACCATGAATAAAGAGGAATAGTATAATGAATAGGTTGCAAACTGCGGCTCGCTCGTGGTCGGCAATGGTTCACTGGTGTTTGTGTACACACAGGACTACAATTTGTCTACACAATGATCAAAGTTCTATTCTGCAGTGTGTGTAGCAAGAACTGTATTCCGTTCAGTGGAGTAGTAACTTAATTTACGTTCTTAGAAAAATAATAGTAGCAACATAAAAATAGTTGCTATTGATATACGGTTGCCATCCGTCCGGGTTTCCCCGGATTTGTCCTAGTTTAGAGGGCGTCCGGGGAGCGTCCGGGCGGGGTTTCAGTATGAGTCCGGGTTTTGAACTTGACAGAAATTGAGTAAGTACCTACTTCCAAATAAAATGTTTAAGGATGTGATGAAAATATTCAGAGTTAAGGACCTCTGAGTGCAGAAAATTGCTCTCTTATATCTTTTTATTTCCTCCTTGTAATTTATTGTAATTCTTCGCTTCACTCGCTTTGTTCAGAGCTGAATTAGCAGTATCATGCTATCTTCTTGAGTAAATTGCAACTTTTGTAAGTAAAAAATTATAATTTACCTAAGAGCAAAATTAAAAACCAACCTAACTACCTACGAAGCTTTTACTCATTGCAAAAATGGGTAAAAAATTGCTTGCATCGTTTATTGCTAAATAAGAACCGGCTTTAAAAAAATCATGTGCCACGTTACTTTTAGTTTTAAACAAAAAAAATTTTTGCTCATTTCGCTCGCATGATTTATTGCTGTATAACATTCGGCTTTAAACAAAATCATGTGCCACGTTACTTTTAGTTTTAACCAAAAAAATTTTTGCTCGCTTCGCTCGCATCATTTATTGCTGTATAGGATTCGGCTTTAAACCAAATTACGTGCCACGTTACTTTGAGTTTTAACCAAAAACATTTTTGTTCGCTTCGTTAGCATTGATTAGACCTATATGAGAACCGGCTTTAAACAAAATCATGTGCCACGTTACTTTTAGTTTTAACCAAAAAAAATTTTTGCTCGCTACGCTCGCATCGTTTATAACTATATGAGACCCGGCTTTAAACAAAATCATGTACTTACCACGTTTCTTTTACTTTAAACCAAAAAAAATTTTGCTCGCTTCGCTCGCATCGTTTCTTAATAAATAAGGACCGGCCTTAAACAAAATTATGTGCCACGTTAGTTTTAATTTTAACCAAAAAAACGTTTTGCTCGCTTCGCTCGCATCGTTTATTGCTATATAAGAACCGGCTTTAAACAAAACCATTTACAACATACTTTTATCTACTTATAAAAAATTTCACGACTAGATGACCCTTCTTGACGCCAAAGCTGGATCCACCTTCGGACACACATTGTGCTACTTTAAAAAAACCTGCTTATATGTCCGGGGTTTGGGCCCTAAAATCCGGGGTTTTCAATCGTCTTGTCCTGGTTTCAAAGTTTTCGAGATGGCAACCCTATATTGATATGGAAGCAGGCACTGAAATTTCGAGGCATTTCTTCGTGTTAACCCATCGTCGTTTTTCCCAGTAGACACCTAATAGTATTATTTCGCAATACAAACTTTTCTGACCACCTACTGAAGTCTGAGGTGTGAGTTTGTGTGTTATAAGCGCTAAAACGCTCATGTGTGAACTAAAAGCGTTCGCCCTTTATTAGGTGTCTACTGGGTAAGACGTCAATGTTTTAACCATACAAAAGTTCGACAGGATTGGACGAGCCGTGTTCGCGGCAGGATGGCTTATAAAATCAGGATTAAGGTACAAGATGGTAGCCGACTGCACGCGACACCAGCTGACGACGTGTCGCTACACACTACTGGTTTCTACGTATTTCTATGAAATTCCCTCCGAAGCGACGACATGTCTGCTGGTGTCGCGTGCAGTCAGCCACCAACTTGTACCCTTAGTTTTCGAGTTAAGTACTTCTTCAGTTTTTATTTTGACATAACCGACCAGTCTCGAAAATGTATGTTAAAGTTTTCTATTTAAGATAATTTAGATTCTGACGTTATTTCCCGTAAAAGTGTCCCGTATTCCCCGGTCGGCGCCGTCATAACTAAGGTTTAATTGCCCCTGGCACATCCGCGTCGCAAAGGAACTGGGCTGTATTAAATTTTCCTTTATAACAACGTTACTACGTACGGTAGTACTTATGTTTGAAGTACAGTCCACTTAGGAGGATACAGGCCCAATTGTTAGGAGTAAAGAGGCCAATAAAATTGGTATTATAAAAACACACTAATATTATTCAGATAAAAGTTTGTTTTTATGTTTTTAACTCCTTCACGTTTAAGAGGACGGGTTTGAATGAAATTCGGTATCAGGATAGCTGATAAATTAAAGACATGTCTTATAAATGATTATTGAGATATTTTGAAAAATTTACTGAAAAAGATATTTTGATTCCGGTATTAACTTACTTATACTTATTTACCGGTTAACTCTTTATCATTTGGCATCTCTTATGCCCAAATTCTTTATGATGTCTGTAGGTCCATATCACCATAGCAATATTGTTTTTGAACATAAAATGTATGAAACTTTTTGACAGATAATTAACAACCTCGACGACCTCTGTGGTGCAGTGAACGGCCGGCTGAGACGCAGAGGTCGCGGGTTCAATCCCCGCTACGGGACAAATGTTTGTATGTTCTGCAGATATTTGTTCCGTGTCTCGGTGTTTTCTATCTATAATATGTATGTATTTACAAAAAAAAATGTATCTAAGTATTATATCAGTCATCTGGTTACCATAACACAAGCATTAAGTTGCTTAGCTTGGGACCAGATGACGCTGTGTGGAATGTCCAAAGATATTATTTATTTATTTATTAACCTTGCTATGGCGAAAGTTCTACGGCCATCCGTAAGTTGGTTATAGGAACCGGTTAGTTTTAATTCCTAGAAAATATAAAAACTTTTATTTATAAATAACTTTGTCTTCTTTGTTTTTATGTTCTGTGGTTTAACGTCTACTTAAAAATACTAAGCAAAGAGTAACTTTTGTTTATTACTTCTAAACTTTTCGGGCTGAAGTCTACGACTTTGTTTTCTTCAAATATTTATGTAAACAATTAACGTTAAGTACTTAAAACAATTTCGATTATTAATTTACGTTCTTTTGAGTTTATTTTTCCGGAAAATAGCTTTTGCACAAGGCATTACAGTGTTTATGTTTCTGTAAAGTATACATTCATTCACATTAGTTACAAGTATACATTTTAACGGTACTTGTGGATATTAAAATTTTTTTTATCAATTGAAAATAACTGACTGAACAACACAAACAATATGTAAATCACGAAGCCACAGCAAACGAAGACACGTATTCATATCGACACCTCATTTAAGTTCTGTAAAAAACATTCTGAAGCACAAAATGAAAAATGTTTAACACTGGAAAAACAACACAATTTTGAAATTTTTTGAATTGCCAATGATTAACAAATTAATAAAAACCTATAAGTAAAACCTTTATCCAAAATTAATGAGTTCACTGAGTGCTGAGATAATTAAGTTCATGGACTAATTACATTTTAGTCGGAAATTCATGACACGTTGCCGTAATATGCCATTACGTTTTAATTTTGTTTGTAATTTAAATAAATGACACCACATGGTGACTACCAAAATTAATTGTTATGCAGAAATGAAACATCGATTTACTTATTTCAAATTTTCAGTTGAATTTGCAACATTTTAACGTGTCGTTAACCGACTTTAAATAAAAGAGGCGTTTTATATTCCACAGAATGCATGTTCACTGATTATTCCGTCAATAGGCGGATTTTATTTTTGGAAGAATATTTTTCTTAAAATCCTTCTTAACCTCAATTTTCCCCCTCAGGTTCTTATACACCAAAGGTGGCCCCAAAAAAAAATTTGAGGATATGATAAGGATCTTCAGAGTTACGAACAGAAATGCACCTGGAGAAACTATCTGATAAGGATATAACAGCATTTGATGGAGTAGCTATACATTTTGATCTTTTAATAAAAACGAATTGATTCCTGATATATTTTTGTTTAAACACAAAACTGGGTAATAAATAGTAACTTTATCACCGTTTTATTGCCACGAAATAAAAAGAAAATAAGTCTATTCATACAAATGCAGCTAGCCATTCGTGAAAAATTCAAAAACATTTATTATTTTCATGAGTTTTACAATTCACAAAAGCGAAGAGGGGGGACCGGATGACGTCACGGGGGGAGGGGACGGAAGTGAACGCTGAGCCCGCTGACGATTCAACCATTTGCAAAGGGACTTTACCGCGGGGTTTTAGAACGTATTCTGAAAAACTCGCTGCTAGTCTGACCGGCTCTTTGAGGGTTCTGTAACGAGGGTTTTTTTCGAGTTGAAAAGAAGCACGGTCCAAAGTAAAAATCATCATGACGTCATCATCAGTGATTGAAATTAGGCGGGATAATATTTTGATTCGATAGTTGTTTTATTGAATTTATTTTAGATACTTACCGAAACAATTGGTGCCAATAAAATATTTAAGCATCTACACTTGGCTTTGTTATTTTTCGAGCAGTAGATCATCATTCATCAGTATCTATACTATATCTCTAAGTCTATACTTTATATCTTGTATCTATAAGCCCGAGGAAGAAGAGGGCCGTGGCCAAAAGCACGCAAGTAGCCCACGTCCGTCATGGGTAGTGAAAGCGTCAGAAAACTTTGCTGACCAGCGCTACTTCTTTATCATTTGTATAAAGAAGTAGAGGGACGCTGAGATTGGTCCTTTTTAGCTACACACAACACTACGGCTGGTAGTCCCAGGAAGGGCTAGGTTAGTGGGTACATTTCTACCTTGTGTTTCTGATTATTTCTTTTTTTGGTACCTAACTACTTACTTGCTCTGTCCGTCTAGTCCTTTTTATGTATTTCTTCCTAATTGTGTGTGTCTAAATAAATTATTTTCTTTCTTTCTTTCTTTCTGACTACTTATTTTAGTTATACCTTACCAAGATACATATAGACGGATCAACAACCAAGTGATTATACAATGGTTTAGTTTTTACTTTATAGTACGGAACCTTAAAGAGTATATTGAAATACTGAATGCAGGATTGGCGACAGTTGGCGATGAACATTTTGTGGATCGTGTTTTTGTGCTATATCACGCACATGTTTAGCGCTTCAATTTTATTTTTATTTCTCTGGGGAGTTTTTAAAATTCGCTTTTTTTGCTTTAGTACTTTTATGAAGCGCTGAAATAGTTAAATAACTTCGCGCGAATACTAAATGAAATGAAATGTTATGACAATGTTGATTTAAAATTCTAGTGATCTTGTTATCCTCCTCGTAAACGACCAGCCCATTTATGTTATTAAGCTGTCAGATTTGTTTCTTGTAATAATTAAAAGAATCGTCGAAAAACGGTGGATTTCTTTTTTCATTAATTAAGATTAGTTAATTCAATACAATGTCAATTGTGTTTTGACATTTCCGAACCGAATAGCTAATCTTACCCAAAACAAAACAATACCCATCGACCTTTCTGTTAATTTCACAAAAATGTTAATTTGCTCGATTGACGGAGCGAAAACAAAAGTTCTTAATTTCGAATTGTCGCAGAAGTTCCGGATACGATAGAGCAAGAGCTAGCAGTAGTATTTATACATCATTGAAAAATGCAAATAATCCGCTTCAAAAATAGAAATTGACTTGAAACAATAATGTTAATATCTAAGACCACGGCATATGTTTTTTTTTATTAATTTTACATTCCTAAATGGAGTTTATGAGAAAAAGTAAAATATGCTTAAGAATGCACAAAACTTTTTAAATGTTATATATTTAAATAAGTAAAACTATTGCGTAGACTCTGTAGCAACGTAGATAGTAGAACATCGTAGACAGCTTCGTAGCAAGGTCTACGAAACGTAATCCAAATGTGGTCTTAAAACAAACAAAGCTGTCATGAATTGGAATTTGTTTTTTTTTGTTTGTTTGTCATGAAAATGTGGATGAAGATTCTCCGGAAGAATCGAAACATTGTCGGTATCTAAATCGACAGTAATTTTACGTGAGTAATGTCCCGTTGTATTAATATAAAGCTGTCATGACTCATGAGACTGATTAACTCTCGTGGACTGCTACTGTCCTATAGTTTCTGTTCTACTGCTGGTACAGTCACCCAAAAAACCGGTCTACCAGTTTTGACAAAAGTTTATTTGAGATTATCTTATTGCAGAGGGAACTTGAGGCCTTGTTGTCTATTGACGGTTAAAGAACGAAATATAGATCTGCAGTTTGCTCGATAGGCCTAATAGTGACTAAAAAGACGACCTCTGTGGCACAGTTGGGCGAACGCCCGGCTGAGACGCTGAGGTTGCGGGTTCGATCCCCGCTACGGGACAAATGTTTGTATGTTCTGCAGATATTTGTTCCGAGTCTGGGTGTTTTCTATTTATAATATGTATGTACAAAAAAAAATGTATCTATGTATTATATCAGTCATCTGGTAACCATAACACAAGCATTAAGTTGCTTAGCTTGAGACTAGATGACGCTGTGTGGAATGTCCAAGGATATTTATTTATTTAATAATCGCTTGTGTATGACGTAAAAAATCTGCCATCGGCTCTCTATCTCTAACGATATTAACTCAGTAAATTATCTCGCCCGTTTGGGAATGAGGAACATCTGAGTGATTTAATAATGGCGTTTTTATTGCTCATTAATTTCCTTCTTTTGTGTCCGTAGATGGTAGAAATTAGATTTAGGAACGAATTATCAATGAAACCAGTGGTTCGGGCAAAACTTATTGATTCCATTCATAAGGTTTTTCTCGTTATAAAAGTAAGAGATTTAAGGATTTAAATCCGAATTTCTTTAGGTTTTGATATTTTTGAAACATTTTTATTAAAAGTTGTAAACATCAATACCTGATATTACGTGATGGGACAAGACGACGCTGTGAAAAATATTCAATGCTATTCTATTCGTATTAATAATACTCACATAAAATATTAGATACTGCGTTATTGTCATGCATATTCTTGTTCACCTCCACTTATAACAAAGTTAAAAATGAAACTCAAAGCGGTATAAAATCAATAAACCCACATTTAATTACCCACAACTTTGTGCACAAAGCTTCACGAACATAATTAACCGTGAAAAGTGCTCCAACTGAGTACCAACTTGAATTGAAAACTCGCGCCCATTCAAATAATTGTGTAACTTTTGATGGGGGCTCATTAGATGACGTCATCTGTCAATGTCTATGGCCATATTTGTTTCTTTTCATTCTTCAAATTTGAATGAACTAGTGAAACTTCGGTGACGGAGTTCTTAGACGATCTAACTAAAGGCTTCATGGCTTTAAACCGGAACGAAATTGTAACTTGACTTTATACCGGAACGACGCGTCCTCCGAAGTATGGAAGCGTTCAACTGTTAAGAGACAAGACAAGTGCCTTTGAAATGTCCAATCAAAAGATTTTGAAAAAAAAATCTGTTCTTCAAAAGTCTAACAAACATCTTTCATTCCTCTTTATCATTTAAAATTCAGGTAAAAGATGAAAGTACAGCATAGTTAGAATTTGTTTCGGCTTTATATATCGCAAATTTGGCGTTTGCGAAGGGAGGCCTATACCCAGCAGTGGGTGCCTATGGGCTGTGGGTGATGATGATGATGATATCGCAAATTGACGTCACATCCCCAACATAATTTTGAAGTATTAATATAATCACATAACATTCGTACAGAACCACAATGCCTCGTTTCACTAATGATTTCTGCTAACGATGCTGTGGTTCAAAGTTTCAACGCACGGAAGTTTCTAAAGACATTTCACGTGTATTGAGGGAAACTGTATGTTTAAGATATGGGACACTCGGTGGCTTATGCAACCAAAATTGTTGTAGATATAATAAATACTTGAAACAAAAAAGCAAACGTTGCATAGACGTTTGCTTTTATGTGTTAGAAAACAAATGTCTGATGTTTTGTGTTTTTCTAAGATATATGAAGAAAGAAAACAAAAACACATCTACCTACAATAGGTACACAAATATGTTACCATTTAATTCAAGGCTTTCAGACTTTTTAATCATATAAACAACTTCTTATGTATGGAAGTTTAAGTGTGGGGCTTTTTAAGACGGTCGGAGGTAATTATGATATCTCATTTACAAGTACTTCTAATAATTAATGTGACATAATTATCTACGTTTGTGAATACGTTTTTGCTACTTTATAATTATGAACCCATTTTAAGCTACTAATTGTATGTTATATGAAATTAATTATAGTTAAGGCGCGGTTCGACTGCGTATGGCGAGGCTACGCACGTGCGTCAAACTTCGCTTTTCAAGAAAATGTACGTGATTGTGTCCACTGTACAGGTAAGTCTGTAACCCACGCAAACGCTACGCATTTTACGATACGTTTTCAAATAAATAAACGAACCCACGCAGCTAATACGTGATTGTGCACAGCATGCGCTATGCGCTGCAGAGTGACCACGCCTTTAATGGATTTCAGTCGATTTTCGTTGTTTTTTTCCATTGACTCAGGTTAATCTTAAGGCTGGGATACACGTCACGGCAACACTGACACTCGACACAAATGACGACACTAGTGTCGATTATAATTGACATCGCCACTAAAGTAACTAAGTATCGCGGCAGTAGACTGATATAGGTTGGCATTCAGAGCAGTTTCCATAGAGATATGATTCCATATGAGATGGTGAATCACCGCAAGAGACACAATCCATGCTTGTGTATGGACTCTACATACGTTTTGCGCCTAAGTGTCGCGGAAGTAGGTACACAAAGGCAGTCGATGAATACTCTGAGTATCTAGAGTCTAGTGTCGTCATAGACAGACATAGTCAGACATTTAGACAGTCATGTATTCCTTCTAATACAGATTGACACCCAAGGACAATTAAAGCTGTCTTATTTTATTAAGTCTACCTTTTTCCAACGAAACACCACGAACGCTTCAAAATAATGCGACAATATGCTTGGAAATGACGTCATAAACTGTCATATTAAGGAACAATAGATGGCCATCAAGTCGGCAAAAACGTCGTAAGGTCTATAGGGCCCCGTAAACATTAACCTGTAGGTAACTTCCTTTTACTTGCGCCGTAACTAAATAATGCGTTCTTACTGAAATCAAAGGGTGGCCATGTTTTGAAGTAATTGTGGATAATCAAGCGATTTCATTGCTTTTTGGTTTCAGAATTCTTACGGTAGGTTCCTATAAACAACTCACGGATGTTCGTAGGACTTTCGTCATAGCAACGTTGATCTGTCAAAAAGTTTCATACATTTTATGTTGTGAAAACAAAATTGCTATGGCGATGGACCTACGGACATCCGTATGTCAGTTATAGATTTCGGGCTCTTGACAACATTTTTATAGAAACCAGTTAGCTCTCTAATAGCGTTCATGGGCTTGCAATTTGTCACTAATGGAAAGTTTACTTCTGTAAAATGTTGGTGGGTACCAAAATATCTATTTGAATAAACCTCCGACTACTGAGGCTAATTCAAGCAAAATATTTTTCTAGACAAAATTTAGAGAATGATAATAAAGTTTCGCTTTCTCAATTTCACTAACAAAGTGTAAATCCAGCTCGCAAATATAATTCTCTTCTAATAAGGCCGTTGTCATTCGACTTTCACAAAGTCATGTAAGACCCTGTTCACACGGCATTGTCCTGCACGTTTTTTCACGTATTCGTTTTTTAACGTATATATAGTGGCCATACAACGTACATAATATCCATTCACACGACGATTGTACTGCAAAAAAACGTGTACCGCTTATACGTTTAAACGCATAAAAAAATCGAATGAACTTTGACGTATTCGGTTTTTTCCTTCACTTTTCTGCGGCTATTCGTTTTTTACACGAATTATAATTTACCGTGTGAAGACCTGGGTGATTGTACGTTAAAAAACGAATACGTGTAAAAACGTGCAGGACAATGCCGTGTGAACACGATCTAACCTTTGACATTGTGTGATGCGCAATTACGGCTTTTCATAAAGAAAAGTATGATAAACTCAAGTCTCCAGCGAATATTACGTCGTCTCGTAACAAACTTAAATTGAAGAGGGAACGGGCGCTCTGCGGCATTTTACGAAGCATAAATTGAATAAAGCAAATGTAAAAAACCGAAAAAATGAGA
Organism: Xanthorhoe spadicearia; assembly: GCA_947086425.1. Taxonomy (NCBI): domain Eukaryota; kingdom Metazoa; phylum Arthropoda; class Insecta; order Lepidoptera; family Geometridae; genus Xanthorhoe; species Xanthorhoe spadicearia. The sequence goes on along the minus strand of OX352198.1, from coordinate 1,525,642 downwards.
GGAATCCGGGCTAATAAGACTCATATCTTCAGCTAAGGTATTTTGAATAGGCTTGTGTAAAGATGTAGGTAGAAATAAAAAAGAAAAGGGGAGACGGGGTATGGCTGATTTTGCTAAGTTGGTATTAGAAATGTTAGAAGATAACAACGCTGCAGACGATAAACAAATAAAAAAGACTATTATATTTTCTAATTCATAATTATGGAAACTAAACTGAAAACCACCTAGCCCTAAATAAATCAAAGTCTGTTTAAACGTGTTTGTGCTGTTTGAACTCCAAAAATTACGGTCATTTACGAAAATCAAACTTAAAACCTACTTCTCATATCTTCTCAGATCTGCCAACCGACAGTAAATAATGTAAGCCTTGATCTAGTCAGCGAATAAATTCTGGATTAATGATGCCTCTTGTTATCTATCTTGTAAATCAAAGCCCTTTTCTCTATTTGACCTATATTATATCTGCTACCAACTGATTATAAGAAAATCTTGATCCAAGACCGAATAAATCGTTGGTCCAATATCGTCCGTCTCCTCAAGTTACCTGTAACATACAAGTTGGCTCATAAATTGTTCTTCTATTACGAATAAAGCGAATATTACCTGGTTTCATCATATACCAGAATTTATTGATGTTACGCCTCTGATGAGACGTCTTTGGTTATTTTAGATGTAAGTTTATCTTAATAAGAATCTATTGAGCGCCTATTTGAGAAAGATATTTCGCGTTAAATGATGAAAATGAGAATAAATTGCAAACTGTATTTATTCTGTAGACACAATTTATTACAATTTATCTTGATTTAACTTATTTCGTTCAGGATTAAAGCTTCATTTAGAAAGTTTTGCTTAAAATGAGCAAGATTATTATTTTCTAAGCCAAGGTCACTAAGGTAAGGACTGACTGAGCTTCATTTTAATAAGAGGAATTTTAAAAGGGTTTTAACACTAATCCTAACTTTGTGTATTTCATCTTCAGTTAATTATTAGGATAAAATACAGAGTTTATTGTTAACAAATTAGGTAAGTATATTAGTAGTGTAGGTTTTCATTTCTTGTTTTAATGTCTGTTTTTTATTTGTTCCTTATGTATTTAAATCATAAGTTTATGCTAATAATGTGTGTTACTTTAATTTAATAGTTGTAACTAATACTGACTGAACAACTTGTGTTTAACTGAACTTAGACTGAAGAACAAAACACGAACCGGTAGATAAGTAATTATTGTTTTAGTATAACTATAGCGGCTTTAAAATAGACACCATGCAATTTTTTATAAATTTTAAGTGTCAATCTATCTATACTAATATTATAAAGAGGTAAAATTTGTTTGTTTGTTTGTTTGACGGAGGTAATCTCCAAAACTACTGGACCGATTTCAAAAATTCTTTCACGGGTGTGTAGAATGGACTGTCCGGGAGGTTCTAGGCTATATTTTATCAATATATTTTATCCCGGTATTCCCGCGGGAACGGGACTTACGCGGGTGAAACCGCGGGGTACAGCTAGTATTTTATAATAGTGTCCTCATTTTATGTCACTCCACCGGAATCAAAGAACTTTTAAAAAATTTAATTGTCTCTACATGAAATGAAATCCACAATCCGAGATAGGTGAATACAAGATTAGAATAGACATACCTAAAGTTCCAGAAATCCTATTCTACTACGTGTATAACGTTTTTATTGAAGTGTTTTTCAAAACTCAAGGGCACCCTACTCATAAAACTCGATTGAAGAACAAAGTCGACTGCATCACATTGTAGAGCTGTTTATGTGTCAGCCATCAACGCGTTACGAGCCTCTGTCACGATGTCCGCAGCGGGTTGTCACGATCAACTGCGACCGAGTCTACTCTGCAAATCGAAAAAAGGGATTTTGGCATTAAATTTGTGCGAATTTGTAATATTTATGAATGTACAATGAAGTAATATGATTGTGTGACCTCTAATTTGTGCGCAATGTTTGCTTACTTTTTGCTTACTCTGTTTCTAGCTGTGAAAACTTGTTATTAGCCTTATGTCCTTAACTCCCTGTCTGTATATGTCTTATGTGATGTTAGTTTTGAAAATAAAAAATAAAAAAAGAAAGACGTCACTCGAGGACTGCCGCGGTAAAGCTATTGCATGCCACCTAGAGGCGAATAAAACGTCAAACGTCTACCTCGTCAACGATTTGGATTCGATTTGCAGATATATATACATAGATTCTCATATCTCTATTCATAGAACTGTATTGAAGGCCAATATTCTCTTTGGATCATTTGGTCCCGCCAAGTCAATAGTAAGATTGTGTAACAAAGATTATTTCTACCGCATCTTGATCAATTTCATTGTTTAATTAAATTATTAAAAATCCTACACGTGTTTTTGGAAGTAGATTACACCAAATAAACCTCTGACCTTAACCAATTAGGACATTTTGATTATTTAATTCGAGTACTTTGATCCTTAACCCCAAGGCGTAAATAAACTCAATAACGAGTATAGCAGGAATAGTCTGCGGTCCCATTAGTGTGGAGACCCATTCGATTCCATTTCGAGATCAAACACGAACTGTGGTCCCCTCATTGTTTTATACAGGTTGATGTGAAATATCAAGTTTATCTGCTTGCTTATGTTAGTTGTATCTAAGGATCATGTTGACGGATTTTTGACTCCTAATCGTTATACAGGTTGATGTAAAATATCAAGTTTATGATCTATTTATTTAATAAAATTTGTATACAGAGAGTCTGCTTTAAATATATAGATTGAAGTTAAGGACATGGGTTTTTAGTAGATTTTTTTTCCTACTGTACAGGAATTCTATAAAGGACTGTATAAACATGAGTAAAGAAAAATAGTTTCATACTTATAAAATTCTTCGAGAATGAAAAGTTACTAAGTAGGTAGTTTAAGTTTATTTTTATACTAAGGGCACATTTTGGGAACTCGTATTATTTATTAATTCTTCCAAAAAAAATGATTCCCCATAACTTAAAAAATTATCTTTCAAACAAAACAAACATGAAACCACATCATTAAGTTCCAATTTTGACTGCACTATTATCTAATCACAATGACTAATGACTAGAACTAATCAGGCGGCAATTTGTGATCTGTCACGTATGAAAGTGCTTGCTGGCACAGTGTGGACGTTTTGTCAATTAGTTTAATTTCATACATGCTTTCCATTCTTTGGTTGTAATCTTACTCAGTATAATTATTAAGATTGCCAATCAGTCAACTGGTTTAATAACTGATTCAAATAACATTCTCTTACACACAAAAAACATTTTTTATAATAAGATAGTAGAATAGAAACACCCTGTATCCGAGCACCTGCGTCTCAGATCACGACCTTATTAATTCCACATAGAAATTGGATTCTATTGGAGCGATTATGTCGGATTTCGTTCATTCGCGCTCCTATAGTTAGAGACGCGCCCGACTTTGTTTGCTCTATAAGCGAATGTGATATATTTTTGAAATATAGGCCCGTAGCGGGGATCGAACCCGCAACCTCGGCGTCTCTGCCGGGCGTTCGCCCAATTGCGCCACAGAGCTTTTACGAAGAGACTTGTGTGGTATTGACGGAAAACGAGAAAATGCATGTGCATACATGAAAATATATGAGATACCTGATAAAAATGAATAAAACATGTTATATGAGATGTGAAATTGAAATAAAAGGGTGATAACCCAACAAAGTTGCCTGCAATTGACAGCTCAAACAAAATGTAGGTGAAATATTTTTGTTCCAGATCTTGTTTGATGGAATAGAATTTGGAGTACTTTGAGAACAACCCGACAAATCAATCAGGAAAAAATTTACCGTCAACCGACCACCAATGGACAACATATGAATAGTCCCGAGATTAGTAAATAATATTTGTGTATTTTTTCGAGATTGTCAGACAGTCAATTTATTAAATTTTATTATGTAGTGGCCAGTAATTGGGGCTTGGAACCAAGCTGGAGTGAATTGAATTGGAGACGGATAATCGAAGTAAGGCCTAGAGCATACATGTGGAAAATCTATTTTAGGCAGTGAATTAGGAACCTAATATATTCTTACAATGCTTGATTCAATTGATTCTTATAGCATAGTTTTTTTACCCTGTTTTCGTCCAAATGATACCTGACCTCATTAAATACATGTATTATTTTTACGAAATAAAATTATAATCAGGACGACTGTGTAGAGTGACGAGTCCCAGGGAAAAGTAGACATTTCTTTCGGATCTTAATGTTACTTTTAGATCCTTTGAAGATGTCCAAGGGGTTAGTCAGAGGTATTATGTAAATTCTTTTCAGTTTTATAATTTCATTTGCTCTGCCTAAAATCATATTCCTCTCATACACCCCAATTTATAATTTAAAAAAAGTAATTGTATTTTAAGCTGTCGCCAATTCGTTTATCATTTTCGGTTATTGAATTAGGGCCGAGCTTGTAGAGACAGCTGTAGACATCTTTTCATTTTCACTAAAACCAGTTGAGATTCTAAGGACCCAAATTTTTGGGACACATTTAAGCGTGTTATTAATGCTAGCACCAATATTTATCTACCATAAGCCTAATAACGACCAAGAGGCAGACCACCCGCCAGATGGTCGAACGACATCGTAAGCGTGGTCGGTCATCAGTGGATGAGATTCGCGAGGGATTGGAGAGAGTGGCGTAATAGAGAGGAGGCCTATACCCAGCAGTGGGTGGAAATGGGCTGAGATGATGATGATGATAAGCCCATCTTGTCCCATCGCTGGACCAAGTCTACTATTTCCATCGACGAATAAGACTTCTTATTTTATGTATTCTTATTCATTCGTATTCGTATAACTTATCATACTGTGGAACATAAAACCCTCCTCCTTTTTCGAAGTCGGTTATAAACGCCACTTGATTGTCCACTAATCATCGCATGAAGAGGTGTTTACACCAATGTTTGATGTTGGTTCGAGTCCCTGTTGTGTCTCATTTTGAGTTTGTTTGATGTATGCCATGGAATCCTCAAACAACGCAACCAATTCGGGCATAGACAAACAGTTTATATTCATGTACCATTCATGTACACGATAGTTCATTAAACCTTCTATGATACAATTTTATTGTGATATAAATAAATAAAATAAATAAATATCTTGGGACATTCCACACAGCGTCATTTAGTCCCAAGCTAAGCAACTTTATGCTTGTGTTATGGTAACCAGATGACTGATAAAATACATAACTTACATTTTTTTTAATACATACATTATATTATAGATAGAAAACACCCAGACACGGAACAAATATCTGCAGAACATACAACCATTTGTCCCGTAGCGGGGATCAAACCCGCAACCTCTGCGTCTCAGCCGGGCTTTCACCCACAGCGCCACATAGGTCGTCGTGAAAACCTTCTGTGAAACAATTGTGATATTGTGATGGCAATAAAACTGCGCGCGACTTCCCTTCCATTTAGGTTTGAGTTGAGCTACAGGCACACAGATTACCTACATAATCATAATCAGTCAGATACCTCATCTCGAACATTGTTCTTTTTTCTTCGGGCTATTTTTGTGTTTGATTTTGGCGTTTAGGTCTTGCCTGCAATCAAAAATAAGTAACTACATCTAGTGCTAAGTAGCATGCAGTCGGATGCCTAAACGCCGCTACGTGACGCCGCAAAAATCAAACACCAAAAAATAGCCCGAAGAAGAACGGAGTGATTTCAATGTTCGAGATGAGGTACCAGTGGTACAGGTTATGTACAGGTACCACTGTCCACTCATACAGGGTCCTTACAAGCTGTCGCTCGCAGGCTCACTTTGTACCACCATCTGTCAGTTAGCACGACAAGCCGCTACCTGGTACAGTGCAACTTAAAATTGTGTATATAATTAAAATAAATATCACAGGATTTTATAGCGTAATTTACCTTTTTACTATTATTTCCAGACTTTTTGGCTGTGTTTTAACAACCATGGTCGCAGCTAAAAATTTTAGTTTTTTACGCGTTCGAAAAAAATACAATATGTAAATATAATCTATAATTTAACAGAAAGAGAGATTTTAGTAGCTGTTATATGATGGTCTATTACAAAAATCTAACCTCGCTAAAGTAAGTTGAAAATGCTCACCATATTTCTTGATAAAATATTTAGTCCGTCTCCAATTCATTTTCATTTTGCTTTATTAATTTTGCAAATGGAACCCATAAATTGTGCAGCGCTGTAACCGGATTCAAGTCACTGCCAAAAGTGGATCAGGAGGATCAAAATTGAGTTTATCTCGTGATTGGTGAATAGTTTAATATGTTTAGTGGCTGTAGGGCTCTGACAATTTAATAGATGTGCCGTGGGGACCTGAGGCTCTATCACTAGAAGCCTTACCATCAGTTTTCGAGTTGTATTAGTTAACTATCCTCGCTAGCGGGTCAAGTATTTCAAATGTATGAGATTATTAGTTCATGCATGTTACCGGGGGCAGCGCTGAACTGGATTCTCATACATTTTGTTATACTTGACTTGCTTATTGCTAGAGTTAGAAAATGAATTTCAAAAACATACTAGTGTACTGATTTACCACAAACAAAAGTTAGTGAAAATGTTTTTCGAATTACCAGTATCATCACATCCCACTAATATTATAATCCCACTATAATATTATAAATGTGAAAGTTTGTGAGAATGTATGTCTGTATGTATGTTTGTTATTCTTTCACGCAAAAACGGCTGAACCGATTTAGTTGAAATTTGGTATATAGGTAGGTGATACCCTGGATTAACACATAGGCTACTTTTTATCCCGGTAAACAATCCCGGTAAACAATCCCGGTAAAAAATGTAGGAAAAAAAAGTTGTCTGGGAGCTTAAAACGAAAACGCTGCCTAAACCCTTTAAGATACAACAAAATAATGTATGGTGGAATTGTGTATCTTATATAGGTCTACAAAAAAGTCAGCGATAGCATATGTCTATCTCTTAAGGATAACATACTACATGCATTTTAATACTTAAACAAATGATCAATTTTATAGCGTTAACTTGGAAAGCTATTTACAAACATACAGTATTAATCTTTATCATTTTAAATCGTTGGCAAGAGCATTTCATGTAGATTATTTTATCCTTTTACAGCATGCAAATCAAATAAATACTTTAGGAGATATCGCAAAATCAAAATAACTCGCAACAAAATTAATTTCGTGTTTGGCCAGCGCGGGCGGCGGGGTGGGGGGGGCTTACAAGTTCGCTCATCGCTGAGTGCGTTTTCGTACCTAACGTGAATTTACAAGGCACTATCAATTTTTTGAAAACGCATTGTAGGGTATCTATTAATGTAATATTGTGATTATAATAATTTTTACTTACCTACCTACGTAGGTTACCTACGTAGGTAGATTAGTAAGTATTTGATTTTCTTTTTGGTAGGTATCTATTAATAATAATAAAGTTAACCATGCAATAAAACAACGAAAACGCTGCGGAGCTACCGTGATAAAATATAGCCTATAACCACCCGCACAGTCTATTCTACACACCCGTGAAAGAATTTTTGAAATCGGTTTAGTAGGTAGTTTCGGAGATTACCTCCGTCAAACAAACAAACAAATTTTAACTCTTTATAACATTAATATCTATCTATCTATCTATAGATAGTAAGTATAGATAGATAGGATAACACCAGCAGCAGTGATATTGTTTTACAATTAGAATAGAAATAGGAATAGAAATAAAAAAAAAAATATTTTCCAAAAATACACATTAAAGACATAGATACATTAACAATGGAGAGGAAAATATGGCAACCCCTCAGCATGTGCTTCAGCAGCACAATGGCTGATGAAGATGAGCATATTAAAATTAGGTATTGTATTGCTGTAATTTTAATTGAATAGGCAGGGGCAGATTTACCAATAGGCTGAGTAGGCTGAAGCCCAGGGCGGCAGATTATGTCCCATTTTTTTTTATTTTACAAATAAACAAATTACCTACAATTTTTTTTTTGTAATCTTCTAAAGTGAAAATCAGTGTCAACCTTCTATGACTTATTTTGTTAAAAAAATTTCGGCTCGCTTCGCTCGCGTGATAACTTCTTCAATTTTCTGAAGTGAACACCAGTGTCAGCCTTCTATTTCAGCACAATGAGCAAAATCAAAACTTTCATGCCTTATTTGTCTTATAAATTTCGGCTCGCTTCGGTCGCCCCATACCTTCTTCAATTTTCTGAAGTGTACACCAGTGTCAGCCTGTTATTTCATCACAATGATCAAAATCAAACCTTCCATGACTTATTTGTCTTAAAAATTTCGGCTCGCTTCGCTCGCCCCATACCTTCTTCAATTTTCTGAAGTGAACACCAGTGTCAGCCTTTTATTTCAGCACAATGAGCAAAATCAAACCTTTCATGCCTTATTTGTCTTATAAATTTCGGCTCGCTTCGCTCGCCCCATACCTTCTTCAATTTTCGGAAGTGAACACCAGTGTCAGCCTTTTATTTCATCACAATGAGCAAAATCAAACCTTCCATGACTTATTTGTCTTAAAAATTTCGGCTCGCTTCGCTCGCCCCATACCTTCTTCAATTTTCTGAACTGAACACCAGTGTCAGCCTTTTATTTCAGCACAATGAGCAAAATCAAACCTTTCATGCCTTATTTGTCTTAAAAATTTCGGCTCGCTTCGCTCGCCCCATACCTTCTTCAATTTTCTGAAGTGAACACCAGTGTCAGCCTTCTATTTCAGCACAGAGCAAAATCAAACCTTTCATGCCTTATTTGTCTTGAAAATTTTTCTTATCTTGGTCTTGAAAAGTTCGTGGAGGTCTAGGAAAGGTGTAAAAGGTGAGAAAAAAATCGATCCCGACATTCCCGCGGGAACGGGACCTACGCGGGTGAAACCGCGGGGCGCAGCTAGTCGTATATAATTGTACGTGACTGTACGTAGTCAAATAACGTTTCAGAGAAACTCTTGTCACTTGTCGTGTTTGTGTTCACTACTACCTGTCTGCGATGCTGTGATAGACACCCTCTTGTGTATAGAAACAGTCGCTCAAAGGGATTTGATTAAGAAAGTAGGAATTAGTTTCAGTTTTTCAAAAATGTTTGGCCTTTATGCTTGTTTTCCTTTTTGTACCTACCAACCTGCCTACTTACCTGTTTTGTGTCCATCTCTGACATTGTATTTTTTCCACTATAGGTGTTTGTGTGTGCTGAGTAAATGTTTATCTACCTATCTATCTATCTGTAATTTGGTAAAAAAATATAATATAGTTTCACTTGACTGTTAAGTTTGATAAGTTGGATTAAATGATATAAAAAAGACTGTATTTTTATAAAATCATCGCGTTCCGGCTTGCACGGGTGTACTAATGAAACTACCGGAATAAAATTTAGCCTATAACTATCCCGACAGACCATTCTACACAATAGTGAAAGAATTTTTGAAATCGGCTGACTAATTTCGGAGATTTCCTCCATCAAACCTCCGTCCGCCGTGCAAAGCCGGGACGTTATTCTAGTATGGTTTAAAGCATGTGAGTATTAAACTCGCAAATGACCCTCTCACGTGACTGATAAGCAAATAGGCCATCAAAACGTATTAAAATAAAAGCTAAGAAAAACGTTTTCATTTTAATGTGTTCTTTTACGATTTCTACCTTTTAAGTGGTCGTTAACTAATTAAAGTAGACCTAAGAGGTATAAAAGTTTAAGGGGAAGAATGTCGTATTTTTAACATGTTTTAATTAGCTCGTTCGGGATGGCTTCTTATTTAAGTACATTTTGGGTAAGTATTCTAATTTTCTTTTATTAGTTCATACTGGGTCTTTCAACGGCTTCGCTTGCGAGCTTTGTGATGAGGCAGAATCATTAATCATGTTATAATCTAACAGGTACCTAACAAAATTAATTTTACATTAAAAATATGACACAAAAAGATCTTCATAACTACGCAATTTTATAAAACCTTCTCAGGAGTACAATTTATCAAACAAAAATAATTTTTCAAGGTTACTTTTGATGAATAGAATTGCATTTCTGTTCCATTACTCCGTAGATCCGTAGGTGGCTTTTTGAGGATCTCGTCAGATCCTCAAAGAGAACCACCTCGAAAAATGTATTTTTCAAAGAAAAAAAAAACAAAATCTTCCCAATATTAACGTATTTGTGAACATTACAAAAAATAGTACAATTGCAACTTTCGCGATCTTTAGACATAATTTATATGAGCGCACTCGAAACGTCGGGAAATATAAAATAATAAGGTAAAATACCTACGTGATAAAGTCCCGTGATTTCATATAAATTATTACAAAAAATTACACACCGTGGAAAATAAAACCTTTTTTGTTAAAAATCCAGTACAAAATCGATGTAACTGCACGTGTGGGCCATTTGTATGCAGACCGTTGCGACGGAGTGCCACGCAAGGCTTGGCAAGGCGGCATTAATCTTGTTTACCACTAATGGAGATGCTATTCTCGGTATAGCTTCACCCTTGCGGATGCTGCATGCTAATAAAGTGCGAAAAGCCGTATTTATACTGAGTTTTCATTCGGAAATCCTATCTATCTATCCTATCTATCCTAGAATGAAAAAGTAAGTGTGTCTGTTATTTACTTTCGACGATTATATTGACTGGATTAACAAAATAGATAACATAATAATATAATAGTTAAATAGATAATAATTAAGTGAATAATAAATGTAACATAATTAAATATGTAGATAACGATACAATTAGACAGAAATATAGATCCAAGTTAATAATCACCTTCCTCAGTCAACCGCACCTAGCCAACATTTTTTCAAGGGAACCTTAACCTGTTAATAGATAGGGCATTTTCAAACATTGGCAGTACCTATCTACTGTAAAACAGTAGGTAGTAAAACCTAAACAGTAGTTTACCGTATACCGGTATTTTTAAGGAAACAAGAACTTTTCACCGCGGCGGGTAAAACCGCAAGGCCCATGCAATACAACAAGTTACCTTTAAATAAGTTCAAGTTCGTATGTAAGTACAAAAACTAACACTACACTTGTAAAACTACTAAATTAATTAAAAAAAAATTATTATTAACCCAATTCCTATATTTTGTAATAGAAAATGCTCTAAAAGAAAATTCATCAAAATCCTGACGCATTAAAAGCAACCCCCTAATAAAATGTTCGAGCATTTTTCGACAAAAGACGGAGTTCCGTAAACTTTCACAATTAAGGAGCGGCAGTACTCCACGGCTATAGGGTAGCACAGTTACACAGTTCCATCGAAAGAAAAACCAAAAACCTGTAATTGGTACACTTGGCTGAGACGCAAAGGTTGCGTGTTCGATTCCACGGGATAAATGTTTAAAAATCTGTAGATATTTGTTCCGGTATTTGTCTATGTGTATTAAAATGTATTTAACTAGTAGCACGTCCCGGCTTCGCACGGGTGTACTAATGGAGCTACCGGGATAAAATATAGCCTATAACCTCCCGGACAGTCCATTCTACCCACCCGTGAAAGAATTTTTGAAATCGGTTCAGTAGTTTCGGATATTGCCTCCGTCATACAAACAAACAAACAAAATATTTACAGAAACTAAAGCTCTTACTACATTATTTGCATAACCGTACAAAACATAGTAAAAGCCATTTGAGCCACATAAGGATCCGTCTAAAAATATTTTAATTTTTTGCATAATTATCTTCTATCGCGGGCCTTGAGCGTCGAGACCGAATCCAGAAATTCCGTACTTAACGAAAATAACCTAACGCTTGTCTCTTTAGTTCAGCAACTCGCCTCTAGGTGGCATGCAATAGCTTTACCGCGGCAGTCCCCGAGTGCCACACGTCTTTTTTTAGTTTGTTGTATTACTTGAACTGTAAGTTGTCTCTGTAACTTCCATATTGTTCCACATTGTTACCTCGTTCGACTTTTACAAGGGATTTATTAAAATTAAAACGTTAAACACGATGTTTGTTTTTAGGGTTCCGTGACCACATTATGATAAATTTTTGGATAAAAAAATACATATTTACTAATATTGTGTATTAGTAGATGTATCTTTGACAAACAAGTACCTGGTGAGTAAAACCTTGAGGAATCTTTGACTTTGAATTGTAAAAGGACAAAAGTTTGTACGTTCCTATTTAACTATTTACAAAGATGTTATGATAATCGTTGAACGTGCGGAACCCACCCCTATAAACCAGCACACACTTGACGAACTTTTCTTCCCTTCAAAGTTTTCGGCAAACAATGAAGTTTAATTAATTATTGCGCCGGTGCGTGAGGCTACATCTTATTAATTTCTTCGTAATTGCTTGTACGATATTTTAATGAAACAATTCACACTATAACTTACCAGTTTAATAACTCATAATCGAAATTGTGTTATCCTACTCCTTAATTGTGTAGGTACTAATAATCCTTCACAGAAAATATTTTATTTCAAAACGCTGAAAAATAAATTTTATCGCAAAATGCTTCAGAAGACTCGTCAAATTGTCAACACCGGCTATCCACGACGAAGATCTTAGACGGCCTAAAAACTTCGTCACTTACTCATACGGACGTACATTTATATGGAAAATGAGGACTTGATAATTCGAAGTCTACACGTTGTTTCGTGTATTATTTAACACATAATGCCACTTGTCTTTTTTAACATTATGCCACGGCATAACCAAGCGTGATTTCAAAACATTAACATATACTTTCAAAAATTCAATGGTTCAGCTCTGAGCTGTTATATCCACGGACTTTCCCTGTATCAATCTCAATCGTACAAAAAAGCTAAAATAGCAACTCGCAGGCAATATTTCTCGGACCCTAGCAGGATGAACGGTGGAATTACATTAACCCAACTGTTTACTGCTCGGGTTAAAGAGGAAATGTGGTGGGATAAATCCCGGTTTGCCGCTTCAACGGCTTCGAGTGGTCGCTTCTCTGAAAAAAACTTACAACCTACTTTGTATACCTATAGAGGAGATAAAGGAATGACGAACAGGTGAAATACAATGTGTTGATGTAGTTCAAAGGGTGTGAAAAATAATGAAGTATGGACCTCGGTAAATCTTCAACCAAATTCAACTTTACCGATAAATTATCACGGTTCATATCCATTTGACGTCATATCAAATGTAGTTTCTTCATGATCTGTAGAGTTATACTGTAAACTCATAATTATCGAACGTCGAAGAGCTGAATCCTAAACCTAACTGTAGAAATTGGACCTGAGATTCCACAGTAAGGTTTAAAATTCGTAGTCTGCAGAATTGGATAACGTCTGCGACGAGTGTGCCGGAGAAATATTATGAAAATTAGAATAAAGTAATTCTCAAGTCATTTGAAAACACAACACTGGCGCCTTATTCTCCAAATAACCATGTCTTAACGCGGCACGTCTCGGCATTCTTATTTTGAAAATTCTATGGATTTAAGAAAACAAAAGCTAGATAACGTGCAATCTCTTACCGCGTCATAAGAATCTAGCTCCTGGAGATCGATTCTTGAACACATTTAAAACATAACGCGGTGAGAGATTGCACGTTAACTAGCTTTTGTTTTTCCGAAATCCACCGCGTTCTTCTAAACGTGCAATATCACGCGCGACTGGGGCTCGTTTAGATTTAAATTGACCAATGAGAAGATAACATGGTACGTTATTAATTTTCCTAAGACGCTGTTATTTAAACCATGCGCGACTAGACGCGTAATTACTTGTCAAATTAACACGCTTTCATTTAGCTTGTTATTGAAAACGTGTTTGAAACTCGGTACAATTTTTCATATCTTCCAATGAGAATTGTGTTAATATAACAATTTAACTGTGAAACAGAATACTTGTAAAATGAAAATAATTGAAATATGATGCCAGTATGTACCTAGTAGAATTCTCGGATCTTTTTGTAGGTCCTTAACTTTTAGATCCTTTGAAGATGTCTAAGGACCCCCTTAGTCAGAAGTATGTCCAAATACATATTTGGTACCTACCTACAAGCCCACATTTTACAGAAGTTAACTTTCCATAGGTAGGTACGTGAAAGCCCATCGACGCTGCTAGAAAGCTAACTAGTTTCATTGCGATGTTTTCCTTCACCGTTTACCTAGGGCTCGTGTTAAGCTCATATACTTACCAATTTTTTTTTTTAAATATAGGTATGAGCTATGATATTTAAAGTTCATTGATGCACGGTCGGATTCGATCCCATGATATTCAAATCGAAAGTCGAGTTACTAATCCACTTGGCCAATACGGCTTTTCTATAGTATTTATACAATAAATCATTCTATCATGAAATCGGTGATTTTAGGCGGCAACTAAGATAAACGACTTTTTGGTCTCATCAACTACAGCCTCATTGGAGGTCTTTTTGCAATCAAGAATCGTGACAGGGTTTGACTTGACATTGGTGATGGAAGGCGAGTATTTTTTTTTATTGGCTTCGCACTATTTGTGCATTAGACGTACTTCCTACAAGTAAGATTTTTCATAACTCTGAAGATCTTCTCATAAAAAAATATGGGTCTGGACCTACCGCGTAAATGTTTTCTTTCAAACAAAAAATAATTTTAAAATCGGATAGCTATTTACGTAGAAATCAGCGCACATAGGTACATAAAAATAAATATTTATTATAGTGCCTCTTCCTTTTTTAAGTCGGTAAAAAACTCCTTGGAAATTGAAGTCTATCTAGTACAAATTAAACAATTCACAAAGTAGGTTTAATACTAGTGGTATTAATCCTACTTAGTGCAATGTTAGAATAATAATAAGGATTTATTTATAGATTAAACCGCATTTAAACTTTTTTGTTTGATAGAATAATGAGGTGTTATCACCTCTATTTTACGAGTACCTTTAGTTTTCCATAAAAATAAATATTTATTATAGTGCCTCCTCCTTTATTATGTCAGTAAAAACTCCTTGGAAATTGAAGTCTTTTTGGTACAAATTAAACAATTCACTAAGTAGGTTTAATAGTAGGGGTAATAAACCTACATAGTGCAATAATAATAAGGATTTATTTATAGATTAAACCGCATTTAAACTTCTTTGTGTTTGATAGAATGATAGAGGTGATAAATAGATTTCCATAAAACCTTTTTGACATGAAAGAATGCTGGCAGGCAATTTAAAAATCTTTTTGAAAACATTAATGTACAGTCAGCATCAGAAGTAAGTGACATGATTTAAAATCAAAAATATTTATCGTTCATGTATATTGGAACTGTCAATAGTTAGGTATTGGACAGTCAATAGTTACTGTGGGAAGTGAAAGAAAACTTATGATCAAAACAAAATATGACGAAATCAACTTATGATTTTGAAAACGATTTTATTATATTGAAGCCCTTGAACATTCATGTTATTTAATTATTTAACCTGTGTATCAGATACTTTGATGTTTGTTGTAGAAATTACCTACATTAGGTTGATTACATAACCTGAGAGTAAGAATTAGCGGCGACCTACCTAGAGCACTTGCGCACCTAATCATGCATAATATTTCGATTAGTTATTTTTGAAATTAAAGTTTGTAGCTTGTTATGAAAACAAAATTGCGAAATATTTTTGATTTTCAATCATGTCACTTACTTCTGTCTGATGCTGACTGTACACAGGTTTTGAATGACGTTTCAAAACCGTGGTCTCGAGAATATCATTTTAGAAAACATGCCGGGTCACGGAATTTTCGCGTTTTGAAAACCACGCCTAGTCGTGCCGCGTTAAGGCATAGTTATTTGGAGAATAAGGGGGCTGATATCTTGAATTCACTGGTGACAATGGCAAGTAATTAGAGTCATTAAGCTAATTAAGTCTCATTTACACGATGCAACTTCCTTGCCTAAAATTAAATTTACTTTTATCGTAACTTGCATGGTCTAAAACATTTAAGTCTTATATTGCTTCTACTTAATTGCGTGCAACAGGCAAACATTTTGCATGTAAGCAGGATTTTATGCTGGTACTAGCAGCACGTCCCCGGCTTTGCATGGGTGTAGGTGAATGAAACTACCGGGATAAAATATAGTCTATAACCATCCCGATAGTCCATTCTAAACGGTAAAAGAATCTTTTAAATCGGCTTAGTAATTTCGCAATTACCTCCGTCACACAAACAAACTAACCAACATTACGTTTTTATACAGTACAGAGTCTTATGACACCAGTTTTCCTGAAAACCAGGGCTTCAGTCCTCGTCTATCATGAGGGATAAAATATAATACTCTGTAATAATTTTCATCATTCGCCTTGTTCGGCCGGCGTGGCGTGTCGCGACTATATAAACATCGGGGAAGGAGCCCAGTTGAAAATTTAAGACAAATACCAAATTTGTTTAATATTTTTTAAATCTGTGACTGTTTAAATACACCTATAGTATCCTCCAACTTTGCTCACTTTCGCATTTTTCTTCTTTTTTTATTTTATTTACTTTCTCTACCGTTTGATCAAGTCACAAAAAAATTTGTACCCATTTTTTTGCATAATACTTCGAGTACGGTTAATATAAAGACAAAACATTGCCCCCATCTCTCAGACTACCCCCTCTTCGTCTTCATCTTTGCGCCATTAATCTAGCTATATGTGTAATATTTCTCGCTAACCAATGTTTTATTCACCTCACACTATATATAAATTGTTTTGCCGTCATTCTGTCTACTTAGAAAATATTATCGGACACCGCAGGCTCCCTAGCTTTATTTGTAAGGACGTGGCTCAGAATAAACCAAGTTATAAAAGGGTACAATACCTACATTAGAAATGTGTACAGATGCTATCATGTATTTAATAAAAAAATTGTCATATATTTTATGGTTGGCCCGATACGTGCTAGAAATCTTTTTTTTTTTGACGTAAATTTCAATTTTATCTTCTTTAATTTTATTTTTAGATACCCAATTTATCTTATTCATTCATTTTGCCTTTACCTTGATTATTATGCCCCTATGCTCAATTTGTATAATCAACGCACGGATGTCCGTAGGTCCATCACCATAGCAAGTTTGTTTTTACAACACAAAATGTATAAAATTTAGCAACTGATTTAACATCGGTTTTAGCGAATATAGGTTTACTGATTGAATATGAATAAGAGGGATAGATTACAAACCTCCTCTTAGTCGAGGGTTAAAAAACGGAATTGATTGCGAAGAACTTCTTTCAACATTAACATTGTACCTAAGGTTATTTATTAGAAGTTTTATTGTCTGTGGTTCAGACTTCTATTGTGTTTCCAAGAAAGCATTGTGGAATACTAATGTAGAAAATCCTTGAATAGTGTTCTTGTGTTGAAATCTAAGTTATGAATCGTAAATAAAAAGTATGGAGTTACTTCTTACTTAAGTTGTGGAAATGTTAGAATGAGTGGTAATATTTTTATTATTGATTTCATGATTCACCAACCATGGTCTTGAAAGCTTTTCATTTCCAAAATAAGTACCTACCTAAATTAAAATATACAAAATGAAATAATTTAGTTAAAAAATAAAATGAGGGTGTTATAACAATTATGGATGAAAATAAAAAACAATGATCAAAAATACCGAACAAAATATAAAAGAACGCAAGATATGATGCGCTATTCTTTTCGCGTATACTATTTCTTCAAAAATAATTTATTAATTCATTTTAAGCCAATCAAGAGGCTGCCTGAAAATATGTATCTGAAATTTTGCTTCCACCTTATGACACCACACACCACCAAACACACCTTACTCGATTAAAAGTGCGATCAGGTTAATGCGTCACACGGATTAACTTCAAAATTGCTTTATAAAACTTGGACTAAAAGTTTCCGCTGTAAACGGATTTGTTTCAGTCGTTATTTAATTCTCTCGAAAAAGTTTTAATGAGGCAACCGAGGGAAGTTTGGGCCCTTTTTCTTGTCGGCAGGCGTTGTCCCCTTAACTCGGCCTTTACATCTCTACTAGATGATTTATACAGCGTCAGGAGGAAATCTTTGCCTAGACGTAACGGGACACTGTAGTGTCTGGGACATTGAGATGGAATTGGCTTGCCCTGCACCTAAACCACTCCTCAGCTTAGCCGGCCATATCCACAGGAAAGACAATGGCCAATACTTGTGGGGCTGACTAGCCGCGGGTTTCCTCACGATGTTTTCCTTCACCTTTAAAGCTCGTGTTAATTATTACTTTTTCACTTAAAATATGATGGAGGCAAACTATAGACAAACAGTCAACCGCTTACTGTGTGTCTAGTGGAGACAACGCCTTAATGAGGGGACCGAGGGAAGTTTGGGCCCTTTTTCTTGTCGGCCACCTTAAGAACGTCGAGTTAGCATAAAGATGAAAGGACTTGGATTATCGTTTGTAAAGCTGCTTTGACACTTAAGTTTCATACCTTATTATAAATTTAAGCTCAATTCTTGTCGGTGCAATGATGCAATTAAAAAACATTTTAATAATACTGTTATAATTACCTGTTAGAGGAATTTCTGCAAAATTTGGGCTTGGACCGAATGTTTATTTGGATTTCAAAAACACGAATGATTTTAAGAACTTTAGCCCAGAATTGCGAATAGGCTAAGAAGAATACATAGCTAAGTTTGAAAGGAGGTAAACCGGAGTCCTCTTTTTGGTCATCGCAGGCAAACATGTACATAATGTTCAAGTTCGACATAGGAGTGAATTCAAAGCGATCTACTGATTGCTCAAAGAGACGAAAACATTTTATGTAAGTAAGTATATACATCGGGCGTCCTCCGGTGGCGAGGTGGGTCGACGACATAGCACGTCGCGGGGCGGCTATTGAATGCGACTGGCGCAGGATTGTAGTGGATGGCACAAACTGAGGGAGGCCTATGCCCAGCAGTAAAATAAAGTAAACAAATAAATATCCTTGAGCGACACAGCGTCATCTAGGCATTAAAAATAACCATGAATCACACAGACTTTACGCTCTGTAAAGGAAAACTAAATTTCACCTGAAAATCCAGGTACCTATATCCACACAAAAACTACTGGGACTGAGTTATTTTGCCTAACAACGCCGTGTCGGAACTATTCCGGCCATGAGTTTTTGCATTTTGGAAACGAGATGTCATTTTTTTAACTCTGCCGCTACACGGGAGCCGAAATTGAGCCGTTTCGGAAAAACTACTCACGAAATAGTGTTTTCGGAATACAGAACTAGGAATTACAAATGAAATCTAAAAGTAAATTATTTACTGGAATTGTTTTTATATTTAATTAGACTGGATTCTTATACATATTGTGATAAGCACTTAACTTAATTTCAATTCTTTATCAATTGATTGCCTAATGCAGGTCTGGGTCATTGTTTCGTTCAAAACCTCAGTACAGGATCTGTATCGTTTTTAAAATAATAATAATAATAATAGTAATAATAATATATTTTTATTTCAGATCAAGATCAGATAAAAGCCTCCACCAATTTACCTTATCGGCTGTGGATGTTGATGATGATCGAATCGGTGCCGAAAGGTCAGAATAAGGAAGACGTTAATTGCAATAAGATACCATCGACGTTCGTGACTTTAGGTCATCATGTTACCTCTCCGACGCTTACAAATTAGCCTCATATGTGCCACTTGCAAAGTTTGAAAACAGGATTTTTTAAATGTCAACACCATCCTCTAGATTTGATACATCATTATCATAATCATCCGCAGCCTGATCTCTCCAACTGTAATATTAGAATGAAAGAAAGAAAGAAAGAAAGAAACAAAAATATATTTATTTCGTAGGACCTCAAGGATCGCTCAAAAACGTAGTCTTAAAAGCTAGTTGACTCTATTGCTCTCTAATGACTCTATCTAATGATTAACGGATTAGCATTAAACCCAAACAAACTAGATTGTAATTTAAAATATTCCCTGACTTTCCACACCGTTTACTTTCCCAAACTTCTATGTCGAGTGGAAGTTGGTAATACTTGAAAAGTTTAAACTTGTAGAATAAAAAGTTAAAACCGAAGGCTTTAGTTTTCTTGAAAATTGAATCAAAACTTTCTTGCCGAGATGATTATTCTTCTTTTCATAAAAATGTACCTGGGTAGAGTTATGAACGAAACGTAACGCGGCGAAACGGCTGGACACGTTTTGTATTTTGCGCATTATTGCCAAGTTTGGTCTTCTTACGTTTTGTTGGTCATCATAACAAATGCCCACCCAAGTACATAATTATCTTACTATGTTTATATTTCAAATTTAAAACATTTGATAACTACGGCGTAGACTGTGGAAGTTTTGCGTTCTTTTCACGTGGCCTTGTAGGCATGATCTGCAAATTTTTGTCTCGAAATAGGGTGTCTTGATAAAATTATTATTTACAAAAAAACTTGAAAAAGTGTAAGGATGTGTGAATGTTTGTTGCTCTATTATACAGCAACTTCTGAATGAACAAACTGAATGAATTTGGCTGGAACTTGGAGTTCATAGGTACTATTATGACATAGAAAAAAAAACATTTCTTTAGTGTCACTTCAAGGACGTAAGCTTGCTATGATTTTCTTCATCAACTGTCAAATCTCGCAACTTCACAAAACGCCGGACTGTCCACACTTATGTGACATACACAATTTACTTTCGCACATAACCCTACATACATTGTACGCCTACATACATTGTACACCGACGTTCGTTATCTGGACCCGAGGCGGCAATTTATCCATCTAACCTAATTACCTTGCGAAACAAGTTCTATTTATTTTCTCGTACAGAGCGCTAATTACTGTGGGATTGAGTCTAGTTTTTATATTCATTGCAACTATTGGATTAAAGATCAGATTTGTCGTGCTATTGGGACTAATTTGTAGAGCTCTAAATGCATTTGTTTAGGTACTAAAACTAGTCTACCACACTATAGCTACCTATAGATCGTTTGTAACGGTCCTTGTACTGTAGCCCTACCAACAGTTTTCGAGTTGTATAGTTAGTCAGTATTTCAAATGTATGAAATTATTAGTTCATGCAAGTTACCGGGGGCGGCGCTGCGCTGGTTTCTCACACATTTTGTGATACTTGATTCGGTATCGAGGATAGTATCGTGCATGATACTATAGTAACTACACATCATTTACTGAAACGAGCTAATAGGAAGAAAAATAAACACACGTGATTGGTCGTCGAAAATAATTGTCTTCATCGTGATTGGCTAGATGTGGTAGGGCCTCTGGTTCTAAATTGTATTTTGTACAGTTATGTAAACATGCATTAGTTTTGTTTGTGTAAATAAATAATTAGTCTACCACAAACATAGCCCAATATTTTCATCCGAATTCATGAAGAATACAGTGTTGGAGTTATTTGTTGTGTGTCATTGTTCCGCGTAGTTAGTTTGAACGCTTTCACAATAAAAATACTAAAGTTTCAAACTTTTATAGCGTGAAAAAATCAAAGCATTTGTACTGTTCCATCTTTTACGTATTCCGTGCTTTATATTCCATTTTTAAAACATTGTAATGGTATGAATTATTTTTACAATTTTATTTATTATTGAAACAAAGTACCACGACCCATGCTCAGTCATCATAGATATTCGAGCTCCTTTGAAGATTATAATTAAAGTGTAGTCAATTATCTACTATTAAATTTATTGAACGAATAACCTCTGATACGTCAATGCACGCAAAAAGTTAAAGTCATTTTAATCAAAATAATAATCATTCATAATTACAATCATAACAAGTACTAAATTCGATTCAAAAGTTCGATGTATTTTTTAGTAAATGGTTTTTACAGTAGCAGCTCAGTTGGTGGTTATTTTAAATACCAACATTTTGCACAACTTAACTTTCCATGCATAACAGGTTGCAAGCATCGACGCTGTACATTCAGCTATACTTCATTTCTTGAAGCGAGCTAATAGGAACAAAAATAAATGCACGTGATTGGTCGTCGAAAATAATTGTATTTCTCGTGGTTGGCTAGATTGTCAAATCAATTGTCAATTGTCAAATCTAGCCAATCCAATGATTTTCGACGACCAATCACGTGCTATTATTTTTCTTCCTATTAGCTCGTTTCAAGAAATGAAGTATAGTTTCCTAAAGTATGATAGATAACCTATCATAATAGGATATCTAGGGTAAAGTCTAGCAAAAAAAGGCTCTGAAAGCTAAAATAAATGGTATGATGTATTCAAGGATCTTTATTCAGCGGATGGTAAATGATTTATTCGTCGGCCGGACCGATTCAAATGCAAATTACGTGGACGTGTAAAAGATACAGGGCCTGCTGATTCGGCTGGGGTGAACCAAATAAACAAATAAAGGTTTTTTTGGCATTTGATGACCCCAGAGAGAGTAGGGACACGTTACAATTACTTACCTACTACCTACTACTTATTTTTATATGCCTCACTTTGTTTGACTGACTCCCCAGTCTCCACTGAGCCTTGACTTTGTTCTTACCTGTCTGTCATCGTGCAGAGTCACATCGTGTGTCGGGAGTCGCATTGGAAGAGCCAATAGAATCAATTCATTGATGCACGGCCGGAACCCGCGACGATCTAAATTCGGGGCACCAACTCAAGGTGCTAAAAACGCAAGCAAAATAAGATGGAGAGCAAAACACGCACAGCTCCTAGTACTGTAATAAAATATCTACTCATAAATGCTGAAATTATCTGACGCAGCAATATTTTGTCAGCTAATACATTACCAAAATGAAAGACCAGTACTAAAATTCGTCACGATCTTTTTATATCGCGAATAATCTTTAAGACTTAGAGAAGATACCTTCCAAAATTCGCAGCCTTGGGGAAAACCCCGCTTTACATGCAGGCTTTCAAAGAATTTATTGACCTCTGGCGAAAACCTGTTTACGTTTTTTCGCTTGAAACAATGATTTTCAAAGATTACAAATTCAGAGGTGTATTCCAAAATATTCTCTCATAATCGTCTTATAGTAAGTTTGTGTGCACGTACGAACTTACACCAACTTAAATGACTCTGACACGAGCGCTTCATGATCTTGTAGAACGCTGTAAGGCAGTTTGCAGATCAAGAGCATCAGGACAAGCTACAATAGAAAAATAGAAAAATCTTAATTAAAGTTACGACAACGACCAGATTCGAACCTGCGTCGATACAAACGATCACTCTAAACGCGGGCTACCTCACCACTCGGCCACGATGTCCTATCGAGATCGAATCTATTAACAATTCCTGCATGATAAAACACTGGTGATATGGATTCCCAATAATTTAAAAACGAGTATTTCTATCACCACCACAACTAAAAACCGATGAATTTTTTCGGTTCTAAAATCTTTTAAAGATGCATTTGAAAATCTAACAAGTATATCAAAACTCTATCAACATTTAAAACAGTAAATATCAAATGAAAAAGCTCTTTCAAACGCAGAATCACAGTTCAATTTCCTTTACTTCCAATATGGACGTAATGGTAGGACCATTAGTCCTAGTTGGCTTAGCGATTCATGATGCAACAACCGATTCGAGCTTTCAACGACGTTTTTACTTTTTGTCGGAGTTCAACATTCGTTTTTGTAAACGTTAAATCAGTTACGTCACAGTACATTTTTGAAATAGGGATATTACTGTTGTTATAATATTATTAAACACACGAAAGACCGAAAGATCACTAAATAAAGACACTAAAACATATGAGTTTTTTATTTGCTTTCATTGCTTTCATAACTCTATTGATGATTTTCTATATAAAGTTAAATACCCTGTCGTTTTTTTTTTGATTTAGCCTAAATTTTAATCAATCGGATCAAAAATCTACCTATCATTCTCAAACTGACATTAAACACGACTTGTCTAACTTATCTATTTAGATTAAAAAAAGCTTGGCTTTGCAATGAGAAAGGCTTATATTAAGTAAAAGAAATCTAGCGTTTAGGCTCTTTTGCGTGTGTCCAGAAGCGTACCGCACACTAGTGAACATTATTTTGAAGCAAACAATAAAATTTCACGAATTTAAAACCTACGGAACCATTCTCCTTACATGCCCGACTCACCCTTGCTGGTTTTTTGATAGTTAAAGCGGGTGAAATGGGCAAGTTGACCTACAAAATGTCGAGGCCCGTATTATTAGAACTTGTATGGGATGAGTCGATGTTAGGTTTTTTAACTTTTTCACTTACTCTTTTCAGACTATTGACTATTGCAACGGGAATTTCAGTCCATTGCTTTTCAGCATACGAATAAAGTTGTTGCTTAATTGAATTGGAAAGTTTTCTTTTTCTGTGTGAGCGTTTTGTGTAGATTTTATGTAGCTGTGATTTGATCGCTTGATTTTTAGTTTTAATCTAAAAATGTTACGACTATATTGACGAAATTTGAAGCTACAAAAATCAGTTCATAATAATGGTACAATTTAGTAAATGCAAGATTCTTTCCTGTTGCATACAATAAGATTAACTGCTATCATGACTTGTGTTGTCTAAACATTGTTCAAACCCTGTTGGAACCATTACACAGGCTTCTAGATAAAAATGTGGAATGGAAATGGGGAAAGAAGGAAGAAGAAATATTCAATCATGCCAAATCAACTTTGTCTAGTGGTGATACTTTAGTACATTTTGACAATAACAGGAAGATAACATTAACTTGTGATGCTTCAGAATATGGTGTAGGGGCTGTATTGGCTCACATAATGGACGATGGATCGGAGAAGCCGATAGCAATGGGATCAAGAACACTATCTAAACCAGAGCGCAATTATGCTCAGATTGATAAAGAAGCGGCGGCCATTATGTTTGGTTTAGATAAATTTAATCAATATGTGTATGGAAGACATGTGGTTATATACTGATCATAAACCATTGCTTGGAATATTCAGTCCAAACAAAGCGATACCGAAAGTGCTGTCGCCGAGAATGATGCGATGGGCACTCAAAATAAATTCACATGATTATGAATTAAAGTATAAAAGTGGGACTAGTATTGGTAACGCTGACGCTCTGAGTAGATGGCCGATGGAAGCGGAACATTGGGAGCCCAATACTGAAGACATTGAGGATGTATTGTTGCTATCAGAGACACCTAGTGCAGTGCAATATTCGGCGAAGGATATTGCAGAGCAGACTGGGAGAGACAAAGTGTTGGCCAAAATAAGATTTTGGATATTGAATGGTTGGCCAGACACTGTTAACGACAGTGAACTGAAACTGTATTGGCTGAAAAGGAAAGAATTATCAATGTCAAATGACTGCATTATATGGGGTACTAGAGTAGTTATACCGCCGCTAATGCGAGAACATATGCTTCAGTCTTTACACGAGACTCATGATGGTATAGTAATATCAAAATCAATAGCAAGAAGCTATTTCTGGTGGCCAGGACTAGACCATGAGATTGAGGCGTTGGTAGCCAATTGTGACAGCTGTCAAGTAAACCGGAACATGCCAGCTAGTACAGCTCATTCCTGGATCACTCCGTCTAATCCTTGGCAGCGACTACATATTGATTTTGCGGGGCCAGTGGATAGAAGAATTTATTTAATTGTAGTGGATCCATATTCGAAGTGGCCCGAAGTGAAACTAGTAAAAACAACGTCGAGCGAATGTGCGATTAAAGCATTAAGAGAAATTTTTGCGGAACAAGGCTTACCAGAAGTGTTGGTATCTGATAATGGAACAGCTTTCACATCAGAAAAATTTAAGAGTTTTTTGAAAAGCAACGGTATAAGACATGTGTTGACAGCACCTTATACACCGTCTTCAAATGGTCAAGCTGAGAGATTTGTACAAACAGTAAAAAATAAACTGAAGAGCTTGGCTGGAGTCGATATGGATGTTAAATTGCCACGACTACTGTTTGGCTTAAGAGTAACGCCAAGTACGGTGACAGGGAAAACACCAGCAGAGATGCTGAATAAACGTCGATTCAGAACACGTTTTGACATTATGCACCCTTTCTCCACGCCACCAATTGCTGAAAGACAGATAGAAAGCAATATGGAAGTACCTGTGAGAACATTTAGACTGAAAGAGAAGGTGTGGTTACGGAACTACTCTCGAGGTGAAAAGTGGATTAAAGGGGAAATAATGAAAATAAAAGGACCAGTCAGGTTCTTAGTAAAGATGGATAATGGGCCGTTAGTGACCAGACACATCAACCAGCTCCGGAGAAGGGACTCTGATGTCACAGTGGCTGCCCCAGGACCTAGTGTGGCAACAAGAGATCTGCTGGGCATACCAAGTGATGCATTAGTAACATGTGAGGGGGACATGTTGCAAAATAATTAAATTCATGAATATAAAATTATAATTAGAATAGTTAGTTAGGTTAGGAATCAAATAAAACAATAAACTTTGAATAACTAAATCAGTATATTAAAAAGACTATGGGGGAAGGTATGTGGTGTATTGCATATTGTGTAGAACAGTGGTAGTGAATTGACAGTTACAATTGTGCAAACATGTGTGGGTACCTACAAATGTGGCAAGCAAGAAACTTCACAACTACCTGCAAAACACCAGTCTTGAATCACCAAGTAAGTTTATAACACCATGGAAGTAAAATATTGCTTCAATTTACTCAGGCAAGAATCTGCTAACGCCGTATGGAACTTTAAGGTAGGTAACCAGATGACTGGTAAATTAAATTTAAATTTTTATTTATGTTAATATACATTATTTTATATCCTAAACCCGTATAAGCTTTCGGAACCTACTGTCCCGAGGCAAGGGTCAAACCATGAACCACTATATCTCAGATGGGCCTTCACCACTGCTCCACAGAGGTCAGTATCTATAGTAAATTAATATTATTATTATTTATAGTAAATTATTTCTGTTCAAGGATGTAATCCCTGACCTGTACACCTTATATAAGAATTCAAATAACAGAAGTCTAAACTTTTTCACCGTCCACAACTCCTGCTTGCCCGTTAGCACCCAGGTCCATTTAAACTCACTTTTTAAAACAAAATTTACAGTACAAGTTTGAGAAGCGAGTGCTGACTCGATTGTAAAGTTCCCTTTTTTCCCGCGTCTAGATAAAAGTTGTTTATCTCTAGTTCGAATGTAGCTCCGTGCTTTGATAAACAGAGTTTGAATACTGTCGCATTGTTGGGCGCTTCTGTAACGTGGAGTGGCTTCGCAGAAGTTTTGCTTTGCGTATCTAGTTTAAGCGACACTGTAAATATTTAAATGGATTATAAAATAGTTTTCTGATATTATATGTATTGGCACAAATATTATTACAACTTATTATAATAATAATAATAATAAATGTTTTTTTGAACAAAGTAATGTTACATGACATAATCACAATGGTCTTCAAACTAGGTTAACCTGTATTTTGAAGACCTCCTTCCTAAATGAACATAATAATAACTAACCAAAGTACATACTTAAACATTTAAACAAAATAAAACAATAATCGTAGTTGCTTAAGCCGGTTGTGACTCTACCATGTTTCGCGCTCTCGCTTCACGGTTCAGGCGGAACGTGACAACTTTTCCTGGCAACCGGCGTTTATCGATTTTTAAACCTTATAACGTTAAAAAAATTTTTCAGTATCATTCCAAACGCGCGACCTTTCTCATCTTTATCTAAATAAAAAATAAAACTTCCCTTAGAAATTTACTAGTCATCTACGCGCTAGATAAGCAACTTTAAAAACCCAGACTTGAGATAAATATTTGCAAATTTATCACACTGTGAGATTGAACCCACGACCTCTTGAAAGTCATAAAACATTCCACACTGGTAACACAATAATAACCAAGTCTATTCAATAATTCTTATATTATTATTCTCTTAGTATTTTCAGTTATCTCGTAATGCCCTAAATAGCTTGTTAGCTTTGATTTATTCATAAAAAGGACGCATGTAAATATTTCACGATATCCCGCCGGTGTGCCGGTTAAAAGATTCATTGAACTTTGACTCCAGACCTGAAAACATACGGGCGTGATTTCGTTATCGAATATACACTTTTACAAATATATTTTACAGAAATACTGTTTTGGGATGTCCATGTTCAAACTGTGCGGATTGCAACTATTCAATGGCAAATACTTCTTGATTTTTAGCTTATGGCTTTAGGCGGAATAGTTTAGGCGCGCATCAATTGACGCTACACGAAATAGACGCGCACTGTTTGACAGATAAAAATAAGCTTCAATTTTTGAATATACCAAAAATATTACGATTCGTTTGATGCAATGCGTTCGTATGATGCTAAATGTACGCTTAGCTTTAATCATCCCACCGTGCGGGCACCGCTACGAAATTCGATTTGCCACCACCGCTATCCGCGACGATGTGAGCTAATCGCCTAAGCTGGAATATTCGAGCAAACTCCTCACTCATCTGTTAGTACATCTGTGCCACTAATAACTCACTCGCACCTCCTCGCATTGATTTATGTATGAAACGCGACGCTCAAAGGGATAGCTGACACCTGCTGAAGACTAAACTTTCAACTTGGATGGGTAAATTACTTTGAAATTACATTGCTAGTTCGTGTTATATTCTGGCAATTGCTTTAATTCGTAAATTGTTGTTACTTTCGCTCGAGTGCGAAAGTTTCTACTTTTTGAAAGTTAGAGTGTGTAAGAATACTCACATGGGTAGAGAATGCTGAAACGGCTGTAGGTAGAAATTAAAGAAGGGTGAATGCTGTGTCACTTAGTTATTTAAACTAAGGCCATTGAGATCATGATGATGGTTAAACCTAAGCAGTCGTCTAAGGTTTTTCTTTCCTATATCTGTAGAGATAATAATC
This sequence comes from Xanthorhoe spadicearia, assembly GCA_947086425.1. Lineage (NCBI taxonomy): Eukaryota > Metazoa > Arthropoda > Insecta > Lepidoptera > Geometridae > Xanthorhoe > Xanthorhoe spadicearia. The sequence goes on along the minus strand of OX352198.1, from coordinate 1,496,995 downwards.
ATCATAATTATGATGAAAATATGATTCAGCCAATAATTACTTTATTATTATTGATTATTAATAATTACTTTATTATTAATTTTGCCACTTCTATCTTTGTTTGAGGGAGTTTGAACGTTTGAGGCTTACCCCAGTTTACAATTAGTGGTGCACTTTATACAACCGCACCGCAAATTGGCTATTGACTGACGCATTGCGTGAATCGCATTGAAAGAAAATAAAATCATGGGTGTGTACTTTATGGTAGATAGATATCTAATAGCTCTTTACTGTTAAAACAGTAACAGAACTTAAGATTTTAACTTTTACACTAATACATGGTGGCGCAATGGGCGGCCTTGTCGCTCAAAGCGATCTCTTCCAGGTAACCTTTGGATAAACTGGATATAAATTTACGTGAGAGGAGGTGGTGTTACAATAAATACTTACACAATAAAATTGCTTTTTCCGATTTCCGAACCGATTCTCATGAATTTAATGCCGAAACTAAGTTTTTTAAAGATTCGGATTTGCAAAGTACCTATACTCCCTGTTACTTCTCGAGCATCGGGTGTGAATGCTAGCTGGTAAAGGCAGAACACACGCACGGCTGACAACAAAGCGAGACTGCACAAAGGGTGTTCGTAGACATGACACTTTTGTAATTAATATCACAATGAGAATAATGATTATTATGTTCTCTTCACGTTACTAGGTGTATCTACCATTTTGATAGATTAAAAGGCATTTTTTTTTTAAATCATAACACTGTTAAGGTAAAGGTAAAATTAAATGTAGTCACGTCAAATAATTGTCGGTCCCGGCTTTTAAAGTCGTTAAGCCATGACGAAGACCTTTAAAGTAAAGATTCTCACAAACGAATAAAGGTTTAAAGTCAAGAGAAAAATATGAAGATTGCATCTTATAACTAGAAAAAACAGGTAAATAAATAAATCTCTCCCAAGTAATCAGATAAGTTAGCAACATTACATCAAAGTAACTTATAACTTAGCAAAGCTACCGTGATCTCAATCTGGCCACTTAACGACGCTTCCTCAACTTATACTGAAGGTCACACTTCTTTATATAGGTACTATTTTAAGTATAACTTCTCGACACGGGCTTGGCTGAATTTTTGTTCAAATTATATAGGTGAGGTTAAAGCAAAAGATTTAAATCTTAAAATGAATATTTGATGCTGAAGTGTGTGTAGTTTCTTCCTAAGGTAGTCATTTACCACGCTAAGTAACACATAAATTGTATTCGTTCACTTAACTGCAACTTCCACTTAGCGGTTAAGGTGGTGCCACACTTGACGAGGAATTTAAATTTTTGTAAATGTCTGTAGTACAGGAGTTGCCTAACCTTTTTAGAGCTTTCTTATCCTAATCTTACTTACCCCCGGTTCCTATAACAAACTAACGGATGTTCGTAGGTCCATCACCATAGCAACGTTGTTATTTCAACATAAAATGTATGAAACTTTTTGACAGATAACAACGTTGCTATGGAGAAAGTCCTAGGGACATCCGTTAGTTTGTTATAGGAACCGGGGGTTAAAGGTTACCTGAAAAAAATCGCTTTCAGCGATGAGATCACACTTTGTTTTACTGTTTTTTATTAAAATACGCTTGTTATTGTTTGTAATGGTGTACAATAAAGTTAAAATATACTTTTCTAATCTCATTACTCACTTGACGGTCCACCGTACGTGTTTCCGTACCGTTCGACGTGTTTCTTTATTAAGCCGAGTTGATTAAAAAAAGACATAACTTTAATTAAGTACTTATTCCCATTAGTCTACAAAATCTTCACGCCTGCAACTACAAAGAGTCTACTTAAAAATGCAGTCATGATCATAATTTCTTGTTTTATAAAAAACTATTTCAAATTTCAACTGTACGGACAGCAGTTTCCTCTGTTCACAGCGTATCATTTCAAAGGTACTTCAAATTTACAATTTAATTTTACACAATCTGACAATTCTTGTGCCAGAACTCCTTATGACCATCGTGTGGCCGCAGCACAATGCTGGTAACCTGCCAAGTTCTTAAAAAAGTTTTTAGTTATTGTAATTAAATTAGTATGCACCATCTTGTTCGAGGAATTACAGTTTTATGTTCACCTACTTTATCTTCTGACGTCCTAGTAGTTGTTGAAGTTAATGCTTGTTGAATTGTTCCTGAGCTGATTAAGTTTTAAGATCTATCGCACAGTGCAAACTACTTTTCAAAATAAAATCGTGTTTTTTTTCAGCTATAGCTATATTATTTTCAATATTTTAATTATAATTTCTTCACGTGGCAAAGCTACATTTAAGCGTACATTCTGTATAGATTCTATATAATACCTATTAAAATTCTCACTAGTTTCCTCTCGATATTATATTTCATTGTTAAAGAGCACGTGCAAATGCTAACATTAATTGATTTCAAAATTCCAAATACCTAAATCATCTAGCAAAGCTATAAAGGCCTAAGGAATTCCCCTTTACATTAATACAGTAAATTGAAGAAATAACAGCTAGTCCTGAAATGTTTCTTTAGTACAACTTAACTTAAGGTCCTTGCCGAATATACCGTACCATACTATGACCGACCTTACTCCTTGAATCGAAATAAAAATGTGGTAAACAAAAAAAGCAAAATTGTTAAAAGAGTCGCTGTGTGTAGGCTTCAGCTTCATAGAAAGAAAGAAAGAAAGAAAAATATGTTTATTTCGTAGGACCTCAAGGATCGCTCAAAAACGTACAGTCTAAAAGCTAGGTGACTCTATTGCCTGTTCCAAAACAACTCCCTACACCAGGGAAAGAATCAGGCAAGAACCTGGTGGTACATGCCTATCAAATGTATGCCTCCAAAATTCAAAGATGCTGAACCTTACAGACATAATAATAAAATTACATGTATGCCGTACGGTGCAATAGCACGGTCATGGTAGTCGGCGAAGTTCTTTATACAATTCGAAGAAATAACTATTAAGTACCGAAAACGTTTCTTCGGTTCTAAGTAATCTGCTTCAGCGGTGCCAATGTTCGTAAAAACATGAATGTAGAGACGTTAAATTCAAAAACAGACACGAATTGAATTCACGGTCGTATTCTAATAACTGGTTATGGGTGCCTTTTTTACTATTTCTGAAATATCTACACCGTTATTTTTGCTCGCGGGTTTCCTTACAATCCTATCCTGCTTCCTACTATCCTACTAATATTATAAATGTGAAAGTTTGTGAGAATGTATGGATGTATGTTTGTTATTCTTTCACGCAAAAACGGCTGTACTGATTTGGCTGAAATTTGGTATGTAGGTAGATAGGTGATTACTTTTTATCCCGATATTCCCGCGGGAACTGGACTTATGCGGGTGAAACCGCGGGGCGCAGCTAGTTCTTTTATATTTCACCGCTTCAGTTAAAGTAGGCGGCGCTACGTTGGATTCTCATACATTTTGTGGAACTTGAGTTCGGTATTGAGCTTAATATCAGTACTACATTGCAGTAAACTGGTGGTAGGGCTTCAGTTCAAATATTTTCAGGAACTGTAGTCACAGCTGTCTTATATAAAACGGTAAATGCTTCTTAAGAATCCAATCCTTTGGTTTTCATTTGCATTTATATAAGGAAAACGAGGTAAATGTATAAACACCCACGGGACTAATAGGGCTGTGCCATAACAATCGACTTTCAATTAAAACTCAACTTTATAAATACAGAGCATAAAAGTTAAAATAGTTCTGTTACTGTCAATTCTGTTATAATGTATTTGAATAATAATTATAGGATAAACTATTTCTGAGTGATATAAATAATATTTTTTAATAAAAAGCGAAATGTTTTAGGATATTTATTTATTGTGTTCTACGTGTTTCGAAAAGTTCGCAAGTATATTGCGTTGTCTTGTTATCGATTTAGAAAAAAAAACCATGATAATTTTTGGGTTCAGTTTATGTTGGTTTACCGTTACGAATTCAGAACCCACCAACATAAGCTAAACTCAAATATTATTCCGAAATTTAGTTATAATTTTAATCCTACTAAGGCTTCAGATATAGGGTATCTCTTTATCTCTTAGTGAATATTATATTACCATGAACTATTTAGTCCACTGTGGTACTAGGTTTACCGATTGGGTTACGCGATTATAGATGTTATTGTATCGAATTTAGGCATATTATTCTGCGTTTAATTGGATCTGGGAATTCTTGAAATTGGTATGTGATTATCGTAATGGAATTAGGGAGGTACTATGTTTAATTTAGAGTTGGGACTCAATTCTGCAGATTGGTCGTTTTATTAATACCTATATACATAGTTTTATACAATTTATAAATTCAATTTGTTTTGATACGTACTTGAATGAATTCTTCGGTAATTCGGTACCAGGATAGCTTATATACCTACTACCTAGATTAACGCATAGGCTACTTTTCATCTTGGTATTCCCTCAAGAACGGGAATTAGTCACTGCGGGTAACACCACAGGTCGCAGCTAGTTTTGAAAAACCGTAAAATCCAATATTGCGACAGTCTTTTGTTTTGCAATTTCATCCTAGTTTTCCAAAATTGCCATCCTCGCTTTTAAAACTTGTTTTTTGTGTATAAAAAGAATAAAACGAAGGTACTTTTAAAATAAAAACGCCAGTCAGACAGGTGTAGCGAGTAGACAGTAATGAAACCACGAACCCTCCTCAGGTACATATTACACGTCTGACTCGCTCAGATTTGCTACAATTTGTGAAAAAACCTCTTGGGAATTGTTACTGTAATTGTCTCAAACGTTGGTCGTTTGCGACATTGCTTTTTGACGTATTAGACACTAGCTTTTATTGCGAAAGAACTTGTACTACCTAATATTTTTAGATCGCCTATAGTTTTTTTTCATTTTACTGGAATAACGCAATTCCTTAAATACTTGTCTATAGGTACTTTAATAATGAAATAGTAAGTATACAATCGCTCGCCTACATTTATCGGGTCGCTGTAGTACCTGGGACATTGTTGAGATGTAATGGCTTTAAAAAAGCATTTAGACTATCCTCTTAGGTTGGCCGGCCATATCCACAGAATAGACAAATGAAGAGCATAAACGGGCGCGTTATGCGAAATAGTTTAGGCGCGTAATTATTGGTGTTTCTAGAAATAGGCGCGCTGAAGAATACCCCCTACATATCGATACAATGACATTTTATGATTAGGGCGTTCTAAAACATGCAACGTTTTGCTAAGAGGGTTTTCCGATAGGTACCGACATTTAGTAGGTATTTTATTGACAGCAGATCATTTTCTAAAGGACACCACACACAGCAGCTATAATATGAAGATATATCTTATAGCACGATATATCTCAATACATCTTTCTATAGAAATCGTCAGGAGACCACACACAGCAGCTATAATATATATTTTCATATCTTCGTATCTTAAGATACTGAGCTATACTGAGCTATACGAAAATATATATCTCAGTATATCTCAATATATTACACACACATACAGGATGTTCAAAAATTTGATGAATATTTTATACTTTTATTTCATTCTTACCTAATGGAGGCCATACACGCTAGGTTTTGCATGATGGTTTTAGCCGTGCATGCAAAACCGACAAGCATAACCGAGTTTCATACTACACATACACGTTAGGTTTTGCATGCACCGTCTTGACATGAACTCTGAGTTGAGCTACGTAGTACGTGATGGTGTGTAGGACGCAATGGACGACGACGATGTGATAGCTGTACTTGGCCTAACACTTGTTCTGCAGAACAGAAAAAGAAAAAGAGAGCGCACTGAATGGTCTAAACGCTGGTTATTGAAAAGAAAGCAATTCTCCCACGTAAATTTGATAAATGAATTGAGATTTACACCAACAGATTACAAAAATTATTTACGAATGGATGAAAAAAAATATTTGAAACTATTATTATTATTATAGCGCGCGCGACCTTCCGCCGTCACAAACAATTAAAAACTGAGAACTCCGGCAGGCAAGCTCGCCGGACGCCACACACGCTCGGTTATGCTCGCGCGCAAACATAACCGAGCGGCATAAAATATCAATTTTGATATTTGCTCGGTTGCATGTACATGCACCGATAACTGTACAGTTTAATCACATACACGCTAGGGCTTGCCTGTCGGTTATGCATGCACGGCTAAAACCATCATGCAAAACCTAGCGTGTATGGCCTCCATTAAGCACAAAGCAAGTCGTTCTTCGGAATAACATGTGGGAATTATTGCTTACACTGCTGTCCCCATCCAGAGCCTCCGAAGAGCGGACGTGTCGTGAAATCATGAATAATTAATATAAGTAATTATTACTTGCACATAGAAAGTCACATTTTCTTTTTGTGACCTGAAAGTTTCCGAATATGCGAAAACTCTGCAATTTGGCATTTTATGCTTATGTCCTTCCGCGTGTACCATGATTTACAAATGAGGCGGAACCAGCGGCAAGGAGTTTTATATAAGGAGTACGTATACCCATCGGGCATTGGACCTATGACAGAGGGGAACGCCTGTCAGACAGTGTCAATGTCGTCTCTCTTGGCTATATTCTTAGTAAAAAGAAGAAGAAATAAATATATAAATAAATAAGCTATTCCATCGTCAGCTGCTGTTTAGTCAATATTATACTGGTAGTTTTCAACTATTTTTTAGGTCATTTCCTCAAATTCGTAATAAAAAGCAGAGTAGGTACATTACTTTGATGATGATGATCCGGCAACTTCGTGCGTACTTTCCATGTATGAGTAATGAATAAATAAGAACACCTTTTATAACACTTTAGCTGGAAAGCGCGTCAATCGTGGGTGTATTTCTGTTTTTACCCACAGCAAAAAGTAATAATAATTTTTGTCGTTTATACCCACTGCTATTTTTCATTTTCGTTCATTTTCACTCAGAACAAAAATGACTTAAGTAACAAAATACGGCAAAAATGTACAGTTTAAATAAAAAATGATGGCATTTTAAAATGTTTTAATCAAATAACAATATAAATAATCATACAGTAAAATATACATCTAAATATTATATACATATATATCACAAAAACTAACGAAAAATATTATAGATGTTTTACAAAAATATGTATATAAATATTATAAGTTTTAATTATAGTTAAAACATACTAGGAAAAGCTTGTATCTTTGCCATAATAATAATTTCTTAGGTAGGTATGTTGTTCAAAACTGGTAGCCGTAGGCAGGTAAGTAAGTAATTTTAAACAGTTAACTATCAAAGTTTTGTAATTTTATCTACAAATTGTTTGTCTGACTGTACAAAATCAATTATTTTGATTGCGGGTAGAAAATAATACACATTTTGGGTATAAACGAAAAAAAAAAATCATATTTTTTGAAGTGGGTTGAAAAAACGACATAATTTGGGGAGAAACAAAAAAAGGTGAGTGGGTAGAACATATGGGTAAAAACAGAAAAATACCCAATCAAATGGCGTATGTCAATGAAATGAACTGGACGTATCTAGGGGGGGGGGGGGTCCAGGGGGACCGAACTACTACTTTTAACTAAAAAAACATTTGCTCTTGTCGTTTTTACCAGAATAAAAACCGGCCCTCAATAAAACAAAGTGACACAATGCTTTTATCTTCCAAAAATTATGTTTATAAGTCAAAAGAAAATTTGCTCGCTCCGCTCGCGTCTTTTTTTGCAGAATAAGAACCGAATGAATACGCTGCTTTTAACTAAAAATATTTTGCTCGCTCCGCTCGCGCCATTTCTACAAGTAATAGAAGAAAAAAGAGGCGAGAGGGGGGGGACGACTTTGATGCCTCGGACCCCCCCTTAGGAAAGCTATAGCTACGTCCGTGCAAAAAGATATATTACAGCAGATATCTGTTCTGTGTGTGATAGCTTACGATAATATAAAGCTATATATCCCGGGATGTAATATACCGTACTATATGTATATTATAGCTGCTGTGTGTGAAGTCCTTTCGGAACGATCCTTTACAAAAACCTTTTTTTTTATAATAATAAAAATAATAAACAAAGATAAGTAATTATTTATCCACTAAGCGAAAGTAATTTCACTCAAAGTCCAGAGTTACAGAAATCAAATAAACGCTATAACTGATTTTATTTATCGCAACAAATCGAAACCCTAAAAGCGAAAAGTTAAATTGAATATAAATCTATTGGTGCGACATCATACCACATTACTTATGCAGATTAATAAGCGAATTTAAGCCATGAGTTCATGAAGGTTAGGATATAAATTGATAAACAGTAAGCTTGTCAAAGTAGTACGACGCGAATGAAAGGGGTCGTGGGTGTTTAAATAAATAAAATAACCTGGTTGAAGGCAATTAGGGAATCGCGGATGTTTGTTTGTTATCCTATTGGAAATTCCTTAATTTTGTTTGTGAAAAAAAGGGAAACATTTTCCCACTAAACTGTTTAAATTGCGTACGAATTTAAATTTATTTTCGTGTAACTATGTGAGGGTTAATTGGATTCCGGGGAAAATAAATTGATGTTTTCTGTTCGGTTGGCGACATTGATTTTCAATAAAACGTTTAGCTATGCATTGGATAGTTTGTACGTTTACAAGTATAGCTCGCGCCACGTAAAAAGAACGCTGGCTGCCATGCTGCGTAGTCAAGTTTATATTGAACCTATCGCACACAAAAGTTTTGGATTACGATATGGTTTTAAATAAAAATGTAAGAAAAAATGTTTAAAAGAAAAGAGAGTCTAGCTAAAACGCCGTTGATAATATCACATAATATAAAACAATGTATAAAAGGACATCCAAGGCAACAAAATAATTTATATTTTAATTTTTTTATTTATTTTTAATGCACTTACTATTAACTAATACATTTATAACTAATACAAGGATGCGAGCGAAATACTAGATAAAAAAAATAAAACAATAGACCAAATTATACCTAGTACTTTCGTGCGCGAACATTTGCGCAAACATACCCCCCCCCCACATTCCCTCATCGTTCTTTTTACGTGGCGCGACTTATACCTAGGACTCAATAATCCGCTACGAACTTCGCCACGACTGCATCAAATTTTGCAATTTCAACGCTATCAGTTAAAAAATAGATAAAAGGTTCTCTGAATTTATTAATTTTCATTACTTCTTAAAAGTTCGCACTCATATCACTAAAATTTTATACAACCTCAGACCCTGTTCACACGGCATTGTTTGCACGTTTTTTCACGTATTCGTTTTTTAACGTACAATCACCCAGGTCTTCACACGGTAAATTATCATTCGTGTAAAAAACGAATAGCCGCAGAAAAGTGAAGGAAAAAACCGAATACGTCAAAGTTCATTCGATTTTTTGACGTATACGTTTAAACGTATAAGCAGTACACGTTTTTTTGCAGTACAATCAATACGTGAAAAAACGTGCAAACAATGCCGTGTGAACAGGGTCTTACAATTACAATGAAACTGATCTTTATTTGATTAATTAAATCTTCTGTATTTTTAATACTAGATTTTCACCCAGTACCTTTATACATTATTACTAGTCATGGTTTTGTTTATAAGTCAAAGTTCTGCATTTATAAAAATAACTTTCTTATCTATAAAATAAAATACAATTAAAAACGGAATGTTAATAGTCCAACAAAATAAAACATGACGTCACTGTCCTATTCAATAAATTGTGACCACGGACAAATTCAAATTTGAGTTGACTTATACAATCTTATTAAAAGTATACGTTTACACTCTTATGCATATTCGACCTTAATAAGCTAAAGAGCATAGGTACTAAATCTGTTGCTCTCCCTTTTCGTTTATATGACCAACAAGAAAAAAGCATTCTTTAAACCTATATTCAATTGACAAGTGACAAGACCCTTCTTATTTCAAGTCTCTAGGTATAAGTTTGTAGGTAGCGCTCGTATCGCGTATACTGAATCCACTACGTTCAAAGTGGTCAGGTTTGTAAAGTTTCTCCTCCAATGTAAATCTTCGCAGCAGCCACGCTAAGCCAGCAAGAAGCTGCAGCCGAGCGAAGCGATTACCTGGAAATAAATAAAAATATGTTAAAAATCTTATAGTTCAATCATTACAACAGATGAAGTAGGTAAGTATAAAAACATTCACAAGAACATACGATGGCTGTATGCGCCAAACTAACGCCTTTACCTATTTTATCATAACACTATCGTTACCAACATCATCTCTTTATAATTATTAGTATAGATAATAATTAAAAGCAAACAAGCATTAAGTTGCTTAGCTTGGAACTAGATGACGCTGTGTGGAATGTCCAAGGATTATAGGTACATTAATGGCGCTTAATATCATTCATTTAATAATACCTAAGCGTAAACAGACTGAATCTCGTCAATTCCATAAAAAATACAACAACCGGCCATACTTATATCAATTTATACGTCCTGTTTTTTGATTCTGACGCAATTGGGCCAAAATAGTTGACCTTCGTTGTCCGTTCATTGAACGAGACAAGTGGCAAAACTATTTTTTATTTAAAGACTTAAATTTTAAGAGCAATAGGTATACGCTCTTAAGGTGTATTTCTGTGTAAATCCAAAAATCCTCAACAGATCCTCAAATCTTTTTTAAGAAACCATCCTTGAAATATCTCCTTACCAACAAAGAATCATCAAAAACGGTTCATAAAAGACAAAGCTATCTGCGAAGACATAAAAAAAATATTGGTAATTTTGAGGAACTACTATTTGATGACGTTAAAAAAACAAAATGACTACGTAATTTACATAACGTTACAAAAACATTGGAACCTGAGTTATTTATAGTGCTTATCATAAATATTATTTCGTTTCTAATGTTATTTGTCTCCAATTAAGTACTAAATTATGATTCAATCGATCTATAAGCCAGGTAATTACGCGATAAAGTCCCGTTTGAAATCATTTAAGATCTATAAGCCGATATATAAGCTGATTTAAAAACAAAATAAAACGATTACAGAGATATTTAAAAACAGCTTGTCATAGCTATACCAAACATCATCATCATCATCATCAGCCATTTTTAACCCACTGCTGGGCATAGGCCTCCCTTCGCGATTGCCATTCGCCTCGATCCTGCGCTTGTCTTACCCACGTGCAACCTGCTGCCTTGCGGATGTCGTCTACCCATCGAGCCGGTGGACGTCCCCTATTGCGGTGTCCTTGTCTAGGCCACCATTCGGTCAACGTCTTGGTCCATCTGCCGTCATTTCGTCTAGCCAGGTGACCTGCCCAACTCCACTTAAGTTGTAGTATCCGCTCGGTGATGTCTTGGACTTTCGTCCGTTTGCGGATCACGGTGTTTGGGACTTTGTCTAAAAGCGTAATACCGAGCATGGCGCGCTCCATGGCTCTCTGTGCAATATAGCTATACCAAACAAAACAATATTTTTTTAGTGCTATTTAAAGCTTGTGATAAAGCGCTTATCACCTTTTCGACACGCAAAGTCAAATGTACAGCCGGATTCGATCCCACGACCTTCGGATCGAAAGTCGAAGTACCAATCGACTTAGCCGACACGGCTTTTTTAACTGTGTTAGTAAAACTCCACACTATAATCTCTCCAACAGAGTTTATTTTTACAAAAATATCTCTTAATGCCCAGTTAGAGTTAATCCTCAAAACCACAAACGTACAAATCTATGCACAAGGGAATCCAATCATTTCAGGATTTGATCGAATCCCGGGATTGAAATTACGAAAAAATATCCGGGACCCTGTGATCCTGAGTCCCGGGAAAACGGGATCCTGAACTCCGCGATCCGGGATTGGATTCCCACAACGCAATATCTGCCGTAAACCTAACATTTAGCGTCGTGAGGCTTATAGCCTGACGTTTGACGCTTGAATAAATGAAACCATAGATGCTTGAGCCTATTCCCGCTCAGAACTATTCAGCTAGAACATTTCACTCAACTTTCGAGAGTTAAATAATAAATAAATATCCTTGGACATTTCACACAGCGTCATGTAGTCCAAAGGCATCTAAATGCTCGTACCCGATGACTGATAAACTTGGATATTTTTTTTAAAATACATACATTTACTTAGGAACACCCAGATTCGAGACAAATATATGCAGATCATTCAAACATTTATCCTGTAGCGGGAATCGAACCCGCAACCTCTGCGTCTCGAGCGATGTGGCGAAGTTTCCTAACTGTCGTCAGTCTCAATAAACTATCTATCCGTGGCGCTGCTGTCTGTGTTAAGATACTACTTACATACTAATTTTAAAAGTTTTACCGTAGTAAGTTAAATTACAGATAGTTAAGAGTTTGAGACAGGATTTAAGACATTCTTGATAGCTCGTTGTAGTGAAGCAACGTTCTAAGTGTCTTGGGCACAGTTCTGTGGCAGAAGCTAAGATCAGTGCTAAAACGATCCATATTCTGATTCCAAATGTATTAAATAGAAGAAAATCATAGCATGGCCAAAACATATCTGCGCTTAAAACTAAAACCTGCTTCTAGGCGGTCAGTTACGCAACGCATAACATTTGAACAAAGAAGGTACTTTACATAATGATTTCGTGTGGACATTTATGATTTGGCGATGACATCATTCGTACTATTGAATCAAGATACAAATGCGCAGGAACTAACAAAAGAGACGAAATCATATTGCGATTATACTCTCGTTTTCTTTGGTTCATTGAATGACGTCATAATCGTAGTTTTAGTACTTTTAAGAGTCACATAGACCACATCATTGCACACATTCGAGGTCCAAAATAACAACTGTTTTCAAAACTCAAAATTGAACGCGCTAAGCTATCTTTCCTGTGTTTGGGGTCAGATGTATGTAGATTTATACTAGTGCAGTTTGCTGAGTGTCAGTTCAGGCTTTGGTTCAAAGGATTTGTGTTTCATGGTAGGTTATTGGAAAGGTTAAGAATAAAGTTATTGTTACAATACAAACGGAATATTTACATGAAAAATTGTGCAGCCGTATATATTTTAACTTTCGTACATATTATACATTCGTACATATTTAACACCCCTTGTCTGGAGACTTATAATTATTTTAACTGGTACGAACGATTCAATAACTTTTACAAATATAAGTTGGAGGAAATTGATGCTGATTGAAAGTAAAGTTATCCAAATTAATAAATCCTTCGCCAAGAAATTAGCAGAGAACATCTCAAGCCTTCAACTTAATTCGCCGTCTACTTACCAATGCAAATACGATTGCCCTCGCCAAACGGCAGGAAGCTAAACTTTTTCATGTCTTCCAAATTATTCGGTGAAAATCTTTCCGGATCAAACAAATCAGGGTTAGGGAAAAATCTCTCGTCTCTTTGGATTCCGTAAACGGAGATCACAGCCACTGTATCTTTCTCTACATTTAGTTTTGCCGCTGGCAAATAAGAGTCTTTAGTGCACTGTCTTTGTAATGAACCAACAGATGGGTACATTCTCATTGATTCAGATAATACCATGTCTAAGTATTTAAGTTTATCCATATCGTCGAATGACAACTCCTCTTTGCCTTCAAATACCGCGTCGATTTCTTGGTGTACCTTGGACAGTATTTCTTGATGACCAGCTAGACAAAGTAATGTGAAGTGCATTGTATTGGCTGATGTGTCAGCTCCAGCTATGAAGAAGAAGAATGCCTGCGCTGCAAGTACTTCAGTTGTTGGTTCCAGTTCGTACCCTGTGGTCGGATCTTTCATTAGCCCATTGTTCTGTAGTTCCAAGCACATGTCTATGAAGTCGTGTCGTTTAACAGTGTCTTTTCGGCGACTCTCCATAACATTTCTGACAGCACCGATGAAGAAATCTTCAAATTCCCCAAATATTTTTAAATCGAACAGCTTGAAGAGTGAAGGAAAAGTGTTGTTTATAAAAAGTTTCAAGTTCAGCTTTAATGAAGGCTCAACGGATTTCCAAGACATTTCTAGAAAAGGCGAGTCCATTGTGTTTTTTGTTCCTGTGTCGATTCCAAAAACAGCAGCTCCGATCGATGCTGTCGTGTACGTGTACAGTACGTTGAAAGGCTTTGCTCTCATTTCCTCACTGTCTTGCGCGAATTCCACAAAATCTCTAGCGCACTTATCTAAAATATAAAACATATTCTTCAACTTAGAGCTGGTAAACACTGGGGTCAGTTTCTGTCTCAAGATTTTCCATCTCTTGTAGTTATCTATAAACACGATATTATCGGCCAGCAAATCGTTCGGGTTTATCATTATTCCACGTTTATAGAAGCTTGGAAAGTCACTGGCAAGAACAGTTTGCACATCCTCCAATTCCTTTAACATGATTGCCGGTTTTGATCCTAAGTAAAACCCAACGGGGGTGCTACATGAATCGTAGATATCTTTAAAATGTTCTGGCAAAGAGCGGTTGCCTGAAAAGAACTTTCTCATCGGTCCATTCCATGTTGTTAACTGAATCACACCTTTCTTAGTCCAGTAATCACTAGTTCTCAAGTTAAAATATAGAAACAATATCGCGCACAATGCTAGTAACACGTAAATAAACATGATTAATTCAGAACGCGTTTACAAATGGAGCGAGCAGCGGCAACTGAGAGATAACAAGACTGACGCTATAAGTAATAATAAAATGTTGTGATTGGGGCGTGTTTGTGATGCCACTAGTTTATCAAATCGGTAAACAACTCGTTGTTTTTACAGTATCGGCTTTTTTTCACCACAATAATAACAATAAACTAAAATGTTGTAATTATTTACACATAATATATAGCGCCAAAATATACCAATAAAAATATACCAATGAAATTGTACTAACGAAATCGTCTTTGTCTATTTTTTTTTTGATGTCATCGCCAGATGACCATGACCATGAAAACATTATGTAAAGTACTGTGTTCAAATATTCAGCGTTGTGTAATCATAAATCAACAGCCTAGAAACAGGTTTTGCGGTTAGATAAGTATTTAATATCAGTATGTATGTAATATCAAATATATTACTTTGAGATAATGTTTCTAACATTGTCCGTTTATTCAAAACAAGACATTTGCTTTGATTTGTGCGAGCAATTTCAAAACTAATTTAAACACAGTCATGTGACAGAGTCGTTAAATTGATAGAGGCGTAAAACTGGAAGTGAAACAGTCAATACACTCTATACTGGCGTAGAGAGATATTGTTGAATATATCAATACCTATATTTTGCTAATAATAACACTTGCGGCCTTTCGCTCAAAACGTTGTGCAGCCTACTATACGAGTATAGGTACATTCTTATACAGTATGACTCTTTTAATAAAGTTAATTAAAATCGCCTTGAGACGAATAATTACTTTGATTGCTACGAAGAATTCACTAACCTTTACAAATATAAGTTGGAGGAAATTGATGCTGATTGAAAGTAAAGTTATCCAAATTAATAAATTCTTCGCCAAGAAATTAGCAGAGAAAATCTCAAGCCTTTAAATTAATTCGCCGTCTACTTACCAATGCAAATACGATTGCCCTCGCCAAACGGCAGGAAGCTAAACTTTTTCATGTCTCCCAAATTATTCGGTGAAAATCTTTCCGGATCAAACAAATCAGGGTTAGGGAAAAATCTCTCGTCTCTTTGGATTCCGTAAACGGAGATCACAGCCACTGTATCTTTCTCTACATTTAGTTTTGCCGCTGGCAAATAAGAGTCTTTGGTGCACTGTCTTTGTATTGAACCAATAGACGGGTACATTCTCATTGATTCAGATAAAACCATGTCTAAATATTTAAGTTTATCCATATCGTCGTATGACAACTCCTCTTTGCCTTCAAATACCGCGTCGATTTCTTGGTGTACCTTGGACAGTATTTCTTGATGACCAGCTAGACAAAGTAATGTGAAGTGCATTGTATTGGCTGATGTGTCAGCTCCAGCTATGAAGAAGAAGAATGCCTGCGCTGCAAGTACTTCAGTTGTTGGTTCCAGTTCGTACCCTGTGGTCGGATCTTTCATTAGCCCACTGTTCTGCAGTTCCAAGCACATGTCTATGAAATCGTGTCGTTTAACAGTGTCTTTTCGGCGACTCTCCATAACATTTCTGACAGCACCGATGAAGAAATCTTCAAATTCTCCAAATATTTTTAAATCGAACAGCTTGAATAGTGAAGGAAAAGTGCTGTTTATAAAAACTTTAAAGTTCAACTTTAGTGATGGCTCAACGGATTTCCAAGACATTTCTAGAAAAGGCGAGTCCATTGTGTTCTTTGTTCCTGTGTCGATTCCAAAAACAGCAGCTCCGATCGATGCTGTCGTGTACGTGTACAGTACGTTGAAAGGCTTTGCTCTCATTTCCTGACTGTCTTGCGCGAATTCCACAAAATCTCTAGCGCACTTATCCAAAATATAAAACATATTCTTCAACTTAGAGCTGGTAAACACTGGGGTTAGTTTTTGTCTCAAGATCTTCCATCTCTTGTAGTTATCCATAAACAACACATTATCGGCCAGCAAATCGTTTGGGTTTGTTACAAATCCACGTTTATAGAAGCTTGGAAAGTCACTGGCAAGAACAGTTTGCACATCCTCCAATTCCTTTAATATGATTGCCGGTTTTGATCCTAAGTAAAACCCAACGGGGGCGCTAAATGAATCGTAGATATCTTTAAAATGTTCTGGCAAAGAGCGGTTGCCTGAAAAGAACTTTCTCATTGGTCCATTCCATGTTGTTAACTGAATCACACCTTTCTTGGTCCAGTAATCACTAGTTCTCAAGTTAAAATATAGAAATAATATCGCACATAACGCTAGTAACACGTAAATAAACATGATGAGTTCAAAACACGTCTACAAATGAACCGAGCAGCGGCAACTGAGAGATAACAAGACTCACGCTATAATATAATGTTGTGATTGGGACGTGTTTGTGATGCCATTAACCTATAGTTTATCAAATTAGTGTACAACTTATCAGTGTATTTACGGTATTAGCTTTCTTTCACCACAATGAACTAAAATGTTGTCATTTTTTACACAAAAATAGGGATTATCATGTTTATTTTCATTGTCATGATTATTTTATAGTTTCTGTTCTAATGTTTTGAGCCTATTTTTACTTAAAGCTTTATAGGTTTTTTTGTTTATCTTTTTTCAACCAAATCGGTCTAGCCGTTTTCGCATGAAGTGATAGAGCAAAATAGAAAGATTTTCTCACTTTTTTGCTTATAACTTCTTCAATATTTGATTTAGGGCAAAAAGTTAAAGAAACATATTTGTAGGCAAAGCAATTTACTATAAATTATAGCTTGTCAATTTTTTTGTACGACGCATAGTTTCTGAGATATCATGTTCACCCCTATTTTCAAGATGGCGGCCGGGAAACAAGGGTGGCGACCCCACAAACTTGAGGTTAAGCTTCTATTGACCCCCCACACATTTCCCAATAATAAAATTGCGTCCTCTAACAAATGCAATACTCGGCCCTCAAATTGTAACATTTCAATGGACTAAGTGTCTTAAGCCCGATTTCTATAATTAACGTACGGGTACAAAGGGAACAATGGTTTGACATTAGCCAATAGCAGCACTGATTTTAATAACTCGTTCACAGTAATTTTATTATGGATGCGTTCACGAACAAAAGTCATCCGTAAGTTGGTTATAGAAACCGGGGGTTAGATACGCTTGTGTCACAACGTTTGAAATTGTTTATCGTAAATATTTACTCAATTGTATAAATGTAGTTAGACCTAGCTATGAACCAGTTAAGTGATTTTAACGGAGTTACTCTGCAAAATGCTAAAACTCAAATTTACCGCACCGCCGAAGTTATTTGTTGAGGAACCAAGTTTGGCGCGGGTCCAGCTAAGTTTCGCGATACATTTTTAGTTCCATCTAACTTTCCCTGGGTAATCTATTTTGGCTTAAAAAGTTGCTGATGTTTTACTTTTGCATACAAAGCAGAGATTTCAGAGAAAATGTTCTGCCTCCGGTTACTTGAGCCACGACTTTTGTATGTCAAACGTCATACAATGTTATAGTATTAAAAAGTATGAAAGTAGGTACGCTATGGTGACATGCTACACGAAAAAGCGAAGTAACTGCTTGCTCGAAAAACGTAGTGCGTTTTGGCTCTAAATGACCCTGAAAAGAACGACCAAACGAACGAAGGAACAAATTGTACGAACGAAAACGTCTTTGTTCTTACTTAGAGATAATAAATCTTTAACATTGTCCGTTTAATCAAAACAAGACATTTGCTTTGATTTGTACGAGCAATTTCAAAACTAATTTAAACATAGTCATGTGACAGAGTCGTTAAATTGATAGAGGTGTAAAACTGGGAGTAAAACAGTCAATACACTCTATACTGGCTCATAAACTCGATACGAGACGAGAGTTTGGGAAATCGATGAATATATCGAATACATTTCGTTTGTAAGTTATTGTATTTCGTGCTGTGTGACAAACGTTTTTAAGAATTATATTTTTAACTTGCGTTACTCTTTAAGCTTAAGTCGCGCAAGTTAAAATCCTATCCATATTATATATCCTATTAATACTACCTTACTTCTTTTACCTACACGATGTTTACAGCTAATGCGCATAATATATTAATAGATATTAAGTGAGATACATGCCCACTGGGCCAAAACGGATAATAAAAGTTGGTAAAGCTTAAGCTTTGTTCCGTGTCTGGGTGTTTTCTATCTATAATATGTATGTATTTACAAAAAAATATATTTCTATGCAAAAATAAATATATATATCAGTCATCTGGTTACCATAACACAAGCATTAAGTTGCTTTACTTGGGACTAGATGACGCTGTGTGGAATGTCCAATGATATTTATTTATTTATTTATATCAAAATAGCCTCAAGTCAATCTCGAATTAACCTAGAATTAATCGACTGCAGCGCATAATGCTTGATTAGCGTTGAGTGGATCACTGATCTACAATTCAGATGTGGATCATTCAGCTCAATAACTTGACTAGAACAAATATGGGATGTAAGTACGTTTAGTTTTGGGGAAACCTACAACTAGAGGTTGTCGTTTAAAAAAAAAAACGTTGGTGAACAACGATATCGCGTTATTTACCTTATTTATTTTATTTCCCGACGTTTCGGCTACGTTACAATAGCCGTGGTCGCGGGCAGACTGATAACGCCATAGAAACCTGTTTATTTAAAAAATATGAATTGTGATCGCGAAAGTTAAAGAAATAACAATTTTCTTCGAAAAAACATCGAAGATTCTCATCAAATGCTAAATTGTTTTCAGGGCCCTTTTCGGGATGATAACTTAATTAAAAACTCTCTACCTATTTATAAATATTAACGGGACTTAATCGCGTATTAAAATCATATTATTTACCTCGACGTTTCGGTGGCGTTACAGTCACCGTGGTCACGAGTAGACACCTCTACCTATTGTATGAATAATCAGTGAACATACATAAATTTGACAACCTCTGTGGCTCAGTTGGGTGAACGCCCGGCTGAGATGCAGAGGTTGCGGGTTCGATCCCCGCTACGGGACAAATGTTTGTATGTTCTGCAGATATTTGTTTCGTGTCTGGGTGTTTTCTATCTATAATATGTATGTATTGACAAAAAAAATGTATCTAAGTATTATATCAGTCATCTGGTTACCATAACACAAGCATTAAGTTGCTTAGCTTGGGACTAGATGACGCTGTGTGGAATGTCCAAGGATATTTATTTATTTATTTTAAATAGAAAAAAACTAACAACGGAACATAGATAATTCTTCATCTCTAAAGTCAGTTATACATGTATTAAAATAAGTACTAGGTGTAATTATTCTCTTGAACTAGCACTAAGATAAACCAACCCGTAGATCAAACTCGTAAGACCCTGTTCACACGGCATTGTTTGCACGTTTTTTCACGTATTCGTTTTTTAACGTACAATCACCCAGGTCTTCACACGGTAAATTATCATTCGTGTAAAAAAAGAAAAGCCGCAGAAAAGTGAAGGAAAAAACCGAATACGTCAAAGTTCATTCGATTTTTTGACGTATACGTTTAAACGTATAAGCAGTACACGTTTTTTTGCAGTACAATCAATACGTGAAAAAACGTGCAAACAATGCCGTGTGAACAGGGTCTAACCTTACAAGACTAAAGGTAAGTTACCCGCAGCCCGTACTAACTTTATTTAGTTTCGCAGTTACCTCATTAGCATTTGTTACACAGATGTTGCTGAAACTTCTACATCGTCCGCAATTATAGCAATAATGCATCGCCGGAGTTATAGAGGAAGTTGCTACAGCCACAGTGGAATTATTTAACACTAGGGTAAAGACAGTAAGTTTCCAAGCGATTTGCAAGCAAACCTAAGTAATCGTCGTCTTTACAAAAAAACATTACTAATCCTCAGACCAAATAAAAAAAAATATTTGGTCTGAGTACTAATCACTTAAAAATGTAAAGTCTTGAAAGCTAGGTGACTCTATTGCCTGATCCAACGCAACTCGCTACACAAGGGAAGGAATCAGGCAAGAACCTGGTGGTGCGGACCGCTGCCTGCGGTGTCCGCTCAGACATTTGAGGATCTGATGAGGATCTTCAGAACAAAAATTCACCTCTAGAATGCTAAACTGCTCTCTTGCCACCAGTTAAAGTCGGTATAAAAAAATCTTGTCATTAATTTGCTAACTTTATCTAGCGCATCTATAAATACATAATTTATGTTTTGAAATTTCCCACCCTTTGTTATATCCAAATATTTTTTAATCTTGTACCTATAATTTATTATAGTCTTATCTTTATCATTACTTATCTTGAAACTAAATGCTCTTATAATTACCTACTCAATTAGTGATCTAATCAGTAGCATAGAAACGCAATATGTAAATAGCTTGCATCACATTTTCGAAAAACAATATAAGTACCTACACAGAATAAAATTTATCGATGCTATCAAGTAGTTTGTATTGTGTAATGAAAATTCTACGTACGCTTATCGGAAGACAATTAGTTTGCATAAAATATTGCTAGAAAAGGCATGTACTTCAAAACATAAGTACTTAAAACACTTATAATCACGATGATAAAAGAAGAATATTTTATTTAAATGTTATCTTTAAAAACACATTCTCTTAATTTATATTTAAAGTACTTACACAATACTGTATAACAATAGAGATGTTAAGTTATAATGAAATATGAATTGACTGCAGAAAAACAATTTGTACATTGTTCCAGAAATTTCCCTTGTTGCACATAAAGTGTGCATTATAATAAACGTGAACGTAGAATTCCGTTTTGAGTTTCGTATTTCTGTTCTTTGAAACGTTATTTTTTACTTTTTCTTTTGGCAAGATTATAGGGAGTAGATTTAATAAGTAGTGAAAGGGGATTGAACTGGAGCAAAAAAATGCAATTTTTGCGTAAATCATAATTTTTGTATTATGTTTGGATAAGCAATATGCTTTTCATGTAGATCCATGCCAATATACCGTCAAGTTTACTGAGTACTGACTCAGTTTACCGCATCATACTTGTTGCTGACGGTTAACTTGATCGTGGGTGGGTGGCATTACCACATATTACAAAAGTACTTGTGTAATTCGTTTCATTAAGACCAAAAACTCCGTAAATCATTGCCAAGTTTTGAGCCCATTCATTAAAAGGAAATACAATAATTATGTAACTCAGTTAAGCAGGCCCGCAGTGATAAAGTTTCATAATATATATGAGATTCGAAGACTGTTGTCAAGAGAATCTTTTGCCAAAAACGCTTGCCAAAGTGGTTCTTTGTAGCGGCATAACTTAACTTTTTTAAGAGACAAAAACAAAAGGCATACTTTAAAATAGAACTCTACACTGTCTACTAAATTAATGTTTTTTATAGAAAAAGAGAGCAATCTTCCCAAAGACACAAATACACACTCCAAACTCGTACTCGTAACATTCCCATTTTTTGTCGGAGGTTAACAAAGTGTAAGTTTGATACTCATCGCGGAACATGAACCTATAGACGATAGACCATCGGCTTTATACTCAGAATATAAAGAAAATCATCAAATTACATCTGAATCTAAACTATTTAAACTAAAATAATCCTTAGTCAAGAAAGATAGCCAACTCACAAACAACACTTCCCTATTAAACGACACTCAAAAGTAAGAGTAAGATAAAACAAGGGCCGAAGAAGACTTACGTATGTACTTAGTACATACAATCTACAGAATAGAAAGCCTTGAAATACAGCAGAAATAAGAAAGCTTGTCTTTGTAACTCTTAATTCTTGCAGACTGGAAAAGCTTGAGTTGCGGTTGATTTTTTATTCAAGCGTCATTTGTTAATTTTATTTGGAACTAGCTGCGCCCCGCGGTTTCACCCGCGTAAGTCCCGTTTCCGCGGGAATACCGGGATAAAAAGAAGCCTATGTGTTAATCCAGGGTATCACCTATCTACATACCAAATTTGAACCAAATCGGTCCAGCCGTTTTTGCGTGAAAGAATAACAAACATTCTCACAAACTTTCACATTTATAATATTAAGTAGGAAGGATACAAACAGTTCAATAAATTGATTTATGGGTCAACTCAGCCCACCCACACCTTTTAAAAAACTATTTAAATTAAGTAATTTTTTTTAACCCTTTTTGTCCCACTGCTGGGAAAAGGTCTCCCCCAAAATCTTTCACTGGCCGTGACCCCTATCCTTGGCGATCTCCCACCACTTGTCCTACCTATATGTAAGAAATAGCGTATCCGAAACTCATGTAGAACTTATTCGTACATTGTGAAAAAGACCCTTAGGGCGTTATCATACTAGCGGATTGCGAACGTCTTTAAAGCGGAGCGGGCGCGCAACGAATTCGTTACCGACACACAACGAACACGTCGCGCATGCGCAGCGAATTCGTTGCGGACGCGCAACGGGATTCGTTTACGGGGGGTTTTCGTTTTCGTCTCCGGCGTCTTCGAAGTAATAAAATCAACAGCAGTGTCATCAATCCATTGTCATCAATCAATCCATTTTGTAACTGAGTGTATTGTACGGCGATAATTTGCTACAAACGCGCGACGAAAACGGCCATGCGTCCGCGACGTCCTCGCTGCGCAGCCGCGGCGTGTTCGCGACGCATTCGCTGCGCGTCCGCTCCGCCCCGCAGCCGCTTCCAAACCGCTAGTATGATAACGCCCTTAGAGTAAGTAATATATAACACACAGTCCATTGAGCCAACTATACCTGCAAATCAACGTATTGCAACAATGTATTAGACATAACTACTAAAAACTACTAAAAAAATATTAATTATGTACTTAACATAAGTTTTAATTTTAAGTTCTGCATGCTTCGCCACTAGCCTTACGATATTTCTAATTTAATCTAAATAATATAATTCTCATATAAGTGAACTGTAACTTGTTCTTCTGGGAATAAAGATCTTTAAACCGAACTATGTTCTTTTTACTTCGATCAAACCGAGACAACTAACTCTGTCCTCTCATTTTTCTCGATCCTGAAAAAACACAATTAGTTGCAAAAAGTGTTCGTGAAGGAAGATAAAAAACTTTTTTCCTTATCATTTAAACCTTTTAGGGCCCTCCGGGTTCAAGTGGAGCTTTTTACGGCACAGTCGATCATTAGTGATAGAATTTTGAGAAACTGTGGAATTTTCTTTAGAATTTCTATACAATTCTAGAAATAGCTGACCCAACAGACGTTCTGGCGTCTGCGCCGTAAGTTTAAACATATAGGTAACCTTTAAAAGGAAAGAGGAGTTCTGTAGCTATTAATTTAATTGTCATGAGCTAGAGCTTGTGACAAATAAATAAATATCGAAATATTCTACACTATAAAGAACTATAAAGAAAAACATTATGAGGCATCCAGTTTTCTTTCTAGATGCTTCTAGAAAGGATGATGGGACTGCAACTGTCACGAATGTTAAATGTTAACTTGTGCAAAATGTGGGCATGTCAAAGTATGTAGGTATTTAGACAGACCTTATAGTGCTCCCACACAAATCCGCGATGCGACGCGATGCGAGCTCGCATCGCAGAAATTCGCATCGCAAGTTTCTGCGATGCGACGTCGCGCGAATTTGTGCGACAAGCCGTTTAGTAGGGCGATGTAGGAATGTGCGATGCGAAGCAGATCGCAAATTCTTGCGATGCCATCGTGCGAATTCGCGCGATATCGCAGATTTTGACAATGCGACGCGACGTCGCGGTTTTGTGTGGGAGCCCATACATCTATTACAGACTCTAAAACTTCCTAAATATGTAAAATAATGTTTAACGCATATTGAGAAACAGACATTTTGTGTGTGTGTGTGTGTAATATTTTTTTTATTATTACTTTAAATAATTGTCCCAATCACATTTGAATGAAAATAAGAAAAAATAAGGAAATAGGCTTTCGTCCAATCACTCTTACAATTTATGTGAACATAATTTTGACCAGTAATAATAAGGATTGGCATTTCTCCAGAGTTCTATTTAGTATTATAAACGAAAAAAATTGTATGTATGTATGGATGGATGTTTGTTGATCTATCACGCAAAAACAACTACACGGAAACTTAAAACATAGTTAATGACTTAGAATTATATACAGGGTGTTTAATCAAAACGTTATTCTTCCCACAACTTTACAATAGATGCACAACTTCGTTACATCTCTTCCTGACAAGCGAAGATTTCGCCAAGCGAGCGAAGACGCAAACGGAAGCTTGTATGTAATACATATTTACCCGATATTACAACAGACGCTTGTAAATTATTAGTACTAAGAGTCAAGGCTGGCTTATTAGTCATGAAGATTGCAGATCGCTTGGCAGACCACCAGATGGTACATTGACCTTGTACGAGTGGACAGCAAAGAGTGCATGCAAAATAAGACCATAGAGGATATGAAAATCGTATGAAAAAATGATCACGACTGTATCTCCTACAATGATGATTTTTTAAGTATTATTTCTCAGTAAGAGACATTTTCATTTTTCTGCTGAAACTTTGTAAATAAACGAAAGGTTCCAAAACTTAAACACTGAGTTACAGCTTTTCAAACATTTTCGAAGGAGGTAGGTCCCTTTTAATAATAAAATATCATTGTGGATACTTTTGACCATAACTAATACAGTTCAGACGTGCTATTAATTAGATAACCCTTTAAATAGTTTAACCGCTATTAACCAAATAATATAACTAACTTACTCGTACGTATTAGGATAGAAAGGCCCTACAACTGACAACCATGTAATCATAGACGTTAGGCCTAGAAGCCCTTTACGATGAAGGGGTTACCTACTAACTATAAAATGAAGAAGCGGACCATAAAACAACATATTTACAGTGACAATGGAAACATACGGGTTTGATTTGCTTGCTTTTCGCTTAACAAGACGTGTTGGCGAAATGTACCTGGACTTTCGATTTGAAGGGCGTGGGATCAAATCCGGCCGTGCATCAATGATTTTTTTGTATCGAAATATTTATATGCGCTTTAGTACGAGCTTTAAACGGTGAAGGAAAACATCGTGAGGAAACCAGTTAGCTTTCTAGCAGCGTTTATAGGCTTGCAACCTGTTACGTATGAATGGTTCCTCTATGGTTAAGTAACAAATATTTATTATGACATACCTCTAGACATGTTCAAAGGATCTAAAAGTTACATCTACCGCTCCCTGTTAGTTTTGAGCGATGGCTGAAAATTCTGATCACTGCTTATGAGAGTCTGCTGCGCTAACTCGCGTAATTTTCCGCCGTGACGTCACAGGGCTTGAACCTTGTGGAACGGTTTTATGGTCGGAACCTGTTTGGGGCGAGATTTTTAGTGCCAGATACGTTTACAGATAGATAACGCAACCATTTCGAGTAAACAAGCATTTGTAGATTTGTTTAGTTCGTGTTGATGTAACGATTGAAACTATCATGGTTATGTAGAGGTATAAGTCGCGCCACGTAAAAAGAACGTTGAGGGGAACGGGAGGAGGTATGCTTGCGCATGAGTCACTCGCTCACAAACCAATGGCACGCGCTAATTCAATTGTGTGAAGTCTCTTCATACGGAATTAAAGTCGGTTTAATCATATTTATAATTTTGCCTTTATTACATACCTATTATTTATATAGGCTTACATTTTTCACAAGCTCATATATTTCACAAGTTAATAAAAGATTGCAATTTCCATTGTGGCGATAGAGTTAGGTCCTACCAAAAACCTATCACCATTCTTTCAATGATTATTCTAACCCATGGCTGTACAAAAATGGTTCACCGTAGTATTTTCCGAAGCACGCAACCCATATTTTCTTAGATTTGAAGGAGGAAAATAAGGCGGTAGGAAATGCGTGTGTAAACAGAATAACGCTCTCGTCTCGTTACCCCGAGCAGTAAACCAAACCTTTGGTTTTTTGTGAATTAACAACCGTTTTCAAACGGCCGTCACGAAAAGTTTCAACATAGAAAGTACTTTCTACGCTAAAACTGCCCCCTTATTCTCCAAATAACCATGTCTTAACGCGGCACGTCTCGGCGTTCTTATTTTGAAAAATTCTATGGATTTCAGAAAACAAAAGCTAGATAACGTGCAATCTCTTACCGCGTCATGTTTTAAATGTGTTCAAGAATCGATCTCCTGGTCGTTAAAAATTATACCATTAATCTTGCTTTTTTTATTATACTTACTGCATAATTACGATTTTTAAATCTATGTGTCTGTATTAGTAATACTGTAAATTGCAATTGTAACTGCCCACCAGCTAATATGACTGATAATATTGCTGTGAAAACTTAATAACTGACTATAATTCTCTTATAAATGAAAAATCTTACTAAAAGTTTGGGGTTTAGACGGGATTCGAATCCGCGAGATACAAGCGATCGTCCTCAAGCCGGACTGCCATTACCACTCGGCCACCAAGCCCTAATGTCTAAGCTCGAAACTATCAGTAAGATCATATTTTCGGTTAAAGCACCGACTAGTAACTTTTAGTAAGATTTTTCATTTATAAATGAAATGCCTGAGTGTGGTTTAACACTAAATATATATGCTATAATTCTCTTTTTCCTATTTTTCCATTACGTCTGCTGTATTTAAACACCGTTTCCCAGAAAACTCACAAACTATTGTTTATTCGAACAAGTAGGGAAGGTGCTGGGTAAATAATAATCAGATAGACCGGCTTCTTCATAACCGGGACATGACGGAACGGGACACTTCCTGGCCTTTATAACTGAAGCCTAATGTTATTTTCTAAGCTATACGGGCTTTTAGCGGTATATTGAGTCTCAATAATGATAATGGAATTTACAATACAAATTGGCTTACCTCAATCAGAGTACGTAAGTACTTACATCTATTTCAAAATTTTAATAAAAACTGAGTTCTATACTGATGTTATGGTTTGAGATTTTGTTTTTTTATCATAATTGACTTCAAATCATAAATTGGTAGATTGAAATTCCAAACAGACATGTTAGTGCTGCTCTACGTTTTAATATTTTAACCATAAACCTAAAAACTATTCAGCTTGGATATTCGAAAAATGAGGAAGTGGATTTTCCTAAAATGATAAGTACAAAATGTTTAATGCAGTAGGCGGCACCTTGTGACAGCTGATAACTTTCTCTTTTTTATTTCCATCGTCACTTATTCCAGTTATTCCTGGTTCGAGGTTTGCTTTTGTTTACCTTATCTTTAGAATTCTTTGTTGCAAATAACTTTTGGGCAAGCGAATAATAAATACTTAAATATTCTTGAACAAACCACACAGCGTCAGCCTAGTCCTAAGCTAAGCAATTTAATGCTTTTGTTGTGGTAACCAATTGACTGATATTGCTCCATTTATACTTTTTATTGTAAATCCATACAATAATTTAGTACTAATAGAAAACACCCAGACAAATATTTGCAGGCCATACAAACTTTTGTCCCGTATCGGGGATCGAACCTACTACTACAAGGCTTTCAAAACAAATTTACTAAAGTTCAATCATAATGACATTTAAAAACCACGTTCAGTGTTTATGGATATATTCTGAAAAACATTTAAAGAAACAAAAGAAATTCCTTCTGTTCCCGAATCAGTAAAGCTAAATAAAGATACTTTAATATTGTTTTAATTTCACTGAGTGGTCCCGAATCTGGCTTCAATTTAGTAGATTCGTATAAAAAAACGACAAAAATTCGTTCATTTTGTTAAAAGTGTTGCTTCATTGAGGTTTTAGGTCAAGTTTGGTTTTCTTGCGGATGGAAGGAAGATTTGCGGCGCTAAGGTAGATGCGATTGTGGCTAATAATCCCGGCTTCGCATGGGTGTAATAATGAACCTACCGGGATAAAATATAGCCTATAACCATCCAGACAGTCCATTCTACACATCAGTGAAAGTACCGCTGTACCGCTTGCGTGCAAAGCCCTACACATCCATACATATTTTTAAATTAATTTGAATGTGTGCTTAAATTGTATTTTTTAACAGGTTTTTTATCTTTGGATTATTATATATTTTGTACAGTTATGTATTAGTTTAGTTTCTGTAAATAAAGTTTCTTTGGATATTAGAAAGCACTTTAGTTCCACAGCTTCACATCAAAGTAGTTTTTGTAAGTTAGTTAATTGGTAGAGTTCAAAATTTCTACTTGAATAATCAATTAACCATTCAAAGCTATCGCTCTCCATGCAGACTTTTTCAGTCAATCTCTATGGATTGCCTCTATAGCATGCCGAAACAATAGCACAGATGTTCTGTGGTTTTGATAGATGGGCTAGATTACCCGTAATGATTGGGCCTACGAACGATTTTCTTGTTTGTACTTGAGATGATGAAGACGTGCCTATTATTTTCATTGTTTTACCCATTTTTCGGAGAAATATTTTTGGTTGAAGGATATTTACAGAGGATTTCGAAGTGTTGAATCTTTGAAGTATTTGATCTTGTTATTGATAGACTATAATACAAAGTTGAATTTCAAACTTGATACAACTTTATTTAGCCTTTATTTTCGATCTTTTGGATGAAATGTGTTAGATCGCCGTAAAAACTAAAATGCTACTTACTCTGAGTGGATCTTTAGTGTCATAATAACGAATACATCGGGACGTAAAGTTCTGCTTATCGCAAGTTCGGTATAGTGTGTCTAGACGTCATTTGTGACTAGCTTACAGCCGTGGTAGATGACTGAAAATAAGGGTAGACTGGGTAGATCCAGCAGTGGGTGAAGTAGGGCTTTTTGACGAGGATAACACAGTTGCATCTATACTAATCCATACTAATATTATAAAAGGGAAAGTGTGTGTGTCTGAACAGAATAGTCCGTCCGAAAAAAAGGACTTATAATTATAAATATTAATAATTATAATCCTTGTTTTGTCATCTGTTTATTCAATGACATCATGTGATAACCACGTATGACGTAATTCCATCGTGAAACTGCCAACCGATCTATTAGAACGACACTCCACGCCTGAACGCGCGTGTAAGCCGGCAGCCGTGGTTATGCATAACTTGACAACTTAACTAAGCAGTAGCCTGTTGTCTTAGCACTCGTTAACGATTTAGAATCATTATAGAATCCACCAAAAAAAAAACATTTTTCTTCACGAAGCGCTCGTGACGTTCGCTCATACCAAACGATAGAAAGAAAGAAGACTTTTTTTTTACAAGCTGCGCCCCGCGGTTTCACCCGCGTAAGTCCCGTTCCCGGGTTAATATCGGGATAAAAAGTAGCCTATGTGTTAATCCAGGGTATCACCTATCTACATACCAAATTTTAACCAAATCGGTCCAACCGTTTATGCGTGAAAGAATAACAAACATACATACATTCTCACAAACTTTCACATTTACCATATTAGTAGGAGTAGGATAGGATTAGAGCTAGCGTATTTTTAACATTCTTATTCAGCTGATAGTGCTTTGGGATAGCTAGAATTAATTGATCTGCTAATCTGCTTAAATTTGCCACGATCACGGTTAAACCGTGATGCTTGGTTAAATCTCAAAGAGATTGAATGATAACTATCTTTTGTTTTCTGAAATCCAAAATTATATTTATTCAAATAACCACGCCGTGTTGTGCCACGTCAAGACATGGTTATTTGGAGAATAAGGCGACCTGCAAACTTGATAAAAAAGTTAGCTAGTGCTAGCCGTCTAGAATGCGCCTAGAATAATTATTGTCTTGTGTTTAAGTTAGAACATTCTGCTTTGCTTAATAGTTATCGATATGTAGGTACTAATAAGTACCTACACATTGTGTAGGACTATTCTAAACAACTAAAACAAGAGCTAATTTTCGATTTAAAAAATTCGTAACGTTTGATTATTTAGGAGTTCTGACGGTATCCTATAGTTTTTCAAATTCATGATTAACTAGCTGCGGCCCGCAGTTTCACCCGCGTAAGTCCCGTTCCCGGAATATCTGGATAAAAAGTAGCCTCCTATTTGTCATTTCAGGTCTATTAGTTAACTTGGTACCAATCTTCCAAATTTCATCGCAATCGGTTTTGTAATTTTTCGTGAAAGAGAAACAAACATACATCCATACATCCATATTCACAAACTTTCGCACGTATAATATTATACTCGGAGTAGGATAGGATTATCTACCCTCACTCGCCCGCAACAACCGCCAACCCACAAAACAGAGCTAGCAAAAAATCTAAAGTGTACAAAACAACCTGAGGTGTAGAAAATAAAGTCCCCAATAAACGAGTACAGTAGCGAGGGACAGTCAGAGATGTTATTGCGGTAATTACAACAATCGCCGTAATAGCGAGTTGCGGAAGACAACTCACCGGGAGATGCGCGTAAGTGCTTTGAACTGTGGTGAAAGATATAAACTTATCAACATGTAGTTAAAAAAAATCGGAAGTGTAGACTCTCGACGTTCGTTTGACTTTCAAAACATGACGCGGTAAGAGATTGCACGTTATCTAGCTTTTGTTTTCTGACACCCATTGCATTTTTCAAAAAAACCAAGCCGTGACGTGCCAAGTCAAGACATGGTTCGAGAATAAGGCGGCTGGTTTTTAAGTCGTTAGTCATAACAGAGTTATTTAGGCGGTCTAAAGACTTCGTCACCAAAGATGGTCATTTGCTCATCGGAACTAACTAACTTTTTTATTGAATTCTAATTAATTAATTCGTTTCGTTTCGTTATATTTATTAGATGACCACGTTATAACTATGAACACTCCTGTAACAACTTCAGAGGTGGAATGTAAGTGCTTTGAGATGTGGTACAAGTCACAAGCTTTTTACATACAAAGTTTAGATGACGTTACTTTGTTAAAACTATTTATTGATAATAATTTAGGTAATTTATTTGCTGGAAACTTCAAATTTAAAAAAAACTTTCATTCCACCCAGATCGGTGGATATGAAAGAGAAGAAAGAAAACTGTGTTTATTTCTGTAGGACCTCAAGGATCACTAAAAAATGTACAGTCTTATAAGCTAGGTGACTATTGCCTGTTCCAAAAACTAAATACACCTACCATGTTTACTTCCTACTATGTTTTAAAGCACTCCTCCAAAAATCATCAAAAATGATGCAACGTTCATAACGCTGCTTAACATTTATTTATTTTATTTATTTATTTATTTACACACAATTAACTACAACATTATAGATCGCTTCCACATCGTTATAGTTAATAAGTAAAAGTACACATAATTAAAAACAGAAATCACATAAAATCAAAAATATGAAAACAGTAGTACAAATTTAGTAACAAACAAACATCGACAATCGATCAAGAACGCCTTAGCAAGCTTCGCCACGAGCGCTACTTGTTCTGGCTTACAAGCATACAGTTTCGTACTGACAAAAAATTCATTCACCTGGTTTGTTATCAGTAAGTTTTAAAAACAAAAGAAGGCCATAAATAGTTTACGCAAAGTTTATGACTTAAGCCATAACCCAGCACTAGTCACACTAGTCACTGCAAAACGGAATTTGCTACGCCTTCCTCATTAGGGCATAATATAATGAGGTTTGTACTAGTGTGTTCCGACCCTTATGAATTATTCCCTCATTTATCACGCAAATTACAACCTTAAGGTAGCAGGAATAGAGTGAGTATTTAAGTGTGTGTGCTGTTGGAGATGGCGGCTTAGTTGACTTAATTACGCAGTCGACTATTAAAATGTTTGTTTGAATTAGGAATATTTTTTTAATGTAAAAGATAAAATAACGAGTGATAAAACGCAAAGTTTAAACTATGAAAGTATAAATTGAAGTGCTACCAGCCAGAATAATCGATCGATTCGATCGATGGCATCGGTAGATGATGGAATCGATTGGTTGACATCGATAACTATTATCACCACATTTAAAACTAAGTACCTATCAATCGATGTCAACTGGTTCATTATTTAAGTTTATTTTTTTGGTCATTTTCTACCATTTTATCGATTAATGGAGTCTTGATTTTGTTATTCACTATGGATTTGAAAATTATAAGACCGGTCTTAGTTCCTATATCAGTAATAGAACCAATTACCGAGATTCAGTTTTGATGCTGTAATCTTGTCAAATATAATCAGGCACGATACGTCCCTAATGGTTGCCGCTAACGAAGTGGCAACTATCCAATTTCACGGCACTGCCCTCGCTGTGGCTTATTATAGTGCTTAGTGGAGCTTGCATGGAGACTACTAGCCCTATTGTAGTATTCTAATTAGTTATTACAGAATAAACCTTGAACAACAAAAATGACTAAATAAATAAATATCCTTGGACATTCCACACAGCGTCATCTGGTCCCAAGCTAAGCAACTTAATGCTTGTGTTATGGTAAACAGATGACTGATTTAATACATAAATATTTTTTTTTTGTAAATACATACATAATATAGATAGAAAACACCCAGACACGAAACAAATATCTGCAGAACATACAACATGACTGTTGTTAATTTAATTTTAAGGGAGTAGCGTTAGAACAGACACTAAAATTATCTAGCTTAAAATACTATATTTTAAGTATAAAATCATTTAAAAATTTAAATTTTACTTTCGTCTTGGTATTTAGAAGCAAAGGTAAAATTGATCTAATTGTAAAATCGTCATCTAGAACTGTTACGATTATATTATGGCGTATAGCATCTCAGAGACTTTTAATAGGATAACTTTATCAATTCCAAAACATTGCCCCAAAGAATTCCAGTACAAAAAAGTCCAACATGCTTAAAAACTCGCTTCGTCACAATCGCTCACCCGCGCTCACATATATCACTAAAACTTCCTACATTTTTTTTCCAGGGCCGTTGAAATGGCTAAGGGGGTGATCCATTGTATAGACTTATTGTGCCTTTGCGCTGTCTAGAAAGATTTCTGTTTCATTTTTAAACACCGACAAGATCATCAATCATTTTCATCTTTATTCACAGGAAATGATTTGTGTGGAATGTCTACCGATAAATATAAATAAATAAATATAAATTTAAGTAAGTATTGATAATAATCCTTAACGAAAATAACACACTTTGCGAAGAAGCATTACAAAATTGCACAGTAATAAAAGGTATAGGTATGCAGTCGCAGAATGAAAAGTTTGACCAGTTTCCAATTCAATTTGTTTGACGCGTTGCAAGCACTTGTTATCTTCTTACACTGTGTACCTACAAGACAAGAGTGTTGTATCAAATGGTCATCAAATCTACCAAGCATTATCAGTTCTTAAAGTGGTCCAACCTTTTAATTCCGCGACAATACCCTAAACATAAAACTTCTAGTCTCCCCGCTTAACCTGTAAGACTATACCCTTGAATTATCGCCTGCCATATCCCAGTACGCACGTCCTACAAAATTGTCGTATTATTTCCTCGCGTCACACCGCAATACATAATCGTGGGGAGTCGTAAATGGCATGTTATCATACTTTTGTCCCGCAGCCTATCGCATTATGCGAGGACATAGGTCTAGTCCTGAAGATATTGGAGACATACGTTATGCTGTTGTGTTGGGGTTAAACTATTTTGTGCCTTATTAGCAGCACAGGCTCTGCACGGGTGTTCTTTTTTTTTTTTTTTTTACTTATGAAACTACTGGGATAAAATAAAGCCTTACCATCCCGACAGTCCTGAAAGAAATCTGAGAAATCGGCTGGTTAGTTTCGAAGATTACAAACAAACACCCAAACCAACAACACCTCTTTATAGTATTGGTATAGAAGTATAGATATAAATACTACAGTACAGTAGAGTCCCATTACACGTTGAAAAATATATCTTTTTGATAGATAACAACATTGCTATGGCAAAAGTCCTACGGCCATCCGTAAGTTAGTAGGAACCGGGAGTAATCAAATTATAAATTTTGATTAAGCGTTTTATATCAAAATACTAAGCAGTATGTCTCCGACCTAACTCGGTAGTCATATTTGCATACAAAGTGCGGACACGGAAGGGACTCGCATTTTTCAAGAGCAAATAATGGACGTTAAATATTTTAACGGGACCCTTTCTTTGGAAATAGTGTCGATATTTTATTATTTATGCCGCCATCTTGGACCAGCTTGTTTGTTCGCTGTAAACTTGTCAAAAGAAACTAAGATAGTAAAAGCTTAAATTATTTTATTATATTTTCGTTTATCATCTGATAATGTCGTCTCTATAAGATGACATGAATAGATATTATAAAATAATAAATGAAACATAGAACTGCAAACAATTTTGTATATTTATTTATTTTATTAATGGATTATTATAATGAATACGAGACTAGTTCCTAAACTACATGGTTGTTAAGAGGCACTGACAAAATGTTTGAACCAAGAAGGGTTGCAGTAGAAGATTTCTATCTTTATGAATCATCCCATCAATAGGAGATTAGCCAAAAATGTTTGTTACTCTTTCATACCAAAACTACTTAACTGTATTTTGGAATATAAATACTTTAAACCCTGGAACAAGACAGAATATTTTTTATCCCGGTAAGTATTAGATACTCGAGCAAGCCCGCAAGGACGGTAACATCATCATAACTAAGAGTTTCCTCACAAAAAATTAGGTCGTCAAACAAAGTTGATAAACCAAGTCAAAGATAAGAATAGATAAATTTTCAATTCATTTCCAAGAAAGAAAACTGTAAGGCGTCTTGAACTTGTAAGTCTCTCGCCCCGAGACATCAGAATCTCCGAAGTTTTCGAGTACAGCTAAATTTACATTTTGCTGAACAAAACTTGTAGGGTTAACATTTATTTTCGGGATTTGGTACTCTGACCTCAGCATTTACAAACGGCCTTTGCTATTTGATTTTGTTTACAGTTATTTTTAAATGCATGAAGCCATGTTCAAGAGGAACAGTCTTGACATTTAAAGAGATTTGAGACTTTAGTCCAGTCACGCATCAATTAGTAACTGTTAACTGTTCAATTTATAGTTACTAATTATAAATTAACCGTTTCATTCATAATTTTAAAATGCTACATATTAATACAAAGTTTAACAACATTTTGGGTTCTGACTACCTTTTCTTTCGGAGTAAAAATGTTTTGATATTAGACAAAGATATTTAACAAGCCCAAAATTCAAGTTGATAATAATATAAGTAGTGCTTAACAAGTCGTTCTATGATAAATACACTCACAAATAGTTAGTATATTTATTTCAAAGCGAAATCTCAATTTATTTTATTGGCAAATTATGGAGGTTTCTCAATTGAGGTCTAATACCATGTATTACAGTGGATCACAAGGTTTAGAAGCTTTGTAGAGGTCATGTATCAGTTTTATTTCTACGTATGTAATAAAATGTGATTAGCCGGGTTAGGTTTTAAAATGTTGTGTGTTTTATAAAACACACAACACAGTATTATAATACTAAAATTAAATATTCAATCTGACTTACTAAAATTAGTAAAATTTTTAATATAAAAGACTGTACTACTTTCCGAGAACTCAAATCCAATTTGAAATAACTACTTACTTAGTAGTTATAAAGCTAGTAATAAAACTTTTTTAATAACTACGTACCCGAACATCAGATAACCTAATTAGGTCTATAGACTCTAGAATGATTCGCAAAGCAAACACAGATTAAGCTTAGCCCGGCCTTTGATATCTCGACTAAAAACTTTGCAAACAAGTTTTTGTTCTTTATTAGTCTTTTCAATTTCATTCCAGACAGAGTAACCTCAAATTGGATGGAAAAACACGATTCAGAAGCGATCCTTTGATCCCGTCAATTCCATTTGATTGATTCTGCGCCGAAGTGTCTGAATCTATTCGCGAATGGAAATCGCGAAAATTGGTTTATAATGGTTATGTTGATTGGTTTAAAATGATAGGCAAATTGCAGTTTTCTTTTCGATTTTCTTAAATATTTTTCTAGTCGAAACTTCTAATTTTGATCAGTGAAATAAAGAAAGAAAGAAAATGTGTTTATTTGTAGGACCACAAGGATCACTTAAAATGTATAGTCTTATAAGATAGGTGACTCTTTTGCCTGTTCCAACGCACCTGAGAAAAAAGGATATTGGGGTGACCTTTACCCAGCAGCGGTAATTAAAAAACAGTCTCATACATTTTATAGATTTCAGTCAACGAAATCTCAAACCAGCAAGAATATAGATCATGTCAATAGATTCTAAATCGTCCCACACACACGTTATTGTAGCTGATGTTTGTAAATCTAGTGAAGACGTAGAAGCCTGATTGTGACTAAACAGTTAGCTCTGACGTATAAACGAGGCTCGTTGAAGCGCAATGAGCCCAAGTAACCGGCACTAATGTATTCGCATACCATTGTTCGAATTTATGATAAGGTATTCGTAGTCAATTGTTTTACAATAGGGTTTGGATTATAATGTATAAACAAAATACTTAAGTAATAGAATCAGATGTTGTGGTAGAGATATTTTGTCGTGTGGGTAAGAATCTACGATATCTATTTCTTTCAGCATCAGTTTTCACCACCAGAAAGTCAGGTCCGCGGTAAACTTGAATTCACTTCCTTACTTTTTAAAAAAAATTTCTTCACGACAAGGCATATTTTTTTAACTGGCTTCGTCCATTTAAAAATCTGGGAATAAGTAATTTGTGGCAAAGCTTCAACATCAAATACAATATTGCTGCTTTGGCTCTTAAAATAAAAAAAACACCAACTAAAAGTTTCTAGCGTTTCCAAAACCTTCCACAAAATCTAAATCATTTTCCTAAATCATTTTCCATAAAATCCCACAAACCGGCCAGTATCAATCCCAGTCGTTCGAAACCCAAAATTTGAATCCGTTCATTCATTCGCCGCTCACGTTCGTTCACGCTCCAGTAGGCGAACTTGTTGATACATCGCCTGTGGCCGGGTACTTTGAGGTTTACGTGAAATATGACGATAGTATGTACTTAACTCCGGACTACAGGATGGCGAATTTTTTTTGAAAAATGAGATAATTCTTAATAATTCTTAGTGGATTTTAATTTGTTTGATACTTTGTTTTTCTTATTTACTATTTTTGTTAATATGGTGCGTTATCATCACTCAGTTTACTTAATGATAATAATTATTATTTAAGTACCTAAAAGATTATTAAGTAACAAAAAAAAAACTTTAAGTCATGCATACGATTTTTGTATACCTATTAAATGATTCCGGTGTCTTGTGATCCATTTGGTCAGTTTTGACTGAAATACTCAAGTAAAAGAATTATCCACATTATTCACCTAGATCAAGCTCAATAGAGAGATCACATCTCAATAACGTCCTTAGCACAATAATCTAATAAGTAGGTAAATGATCTGAGAAGCCATCCATAAAGTACGTCACACGAATTTTATGATTTTTCGACAGACGCGCAACGACTGCGTGTTAAAAATAGTAGTGAGCAAAGATAAAGATAAAGGCCTCCTATAGGAAGAACAGAAAGAATGCGTTTATTACTGTAGGACCTTAACACGTTGGGTGCCCCGGACGCACTACCTCGAGCTCGTGCAGATGCTGCGCCGCCGAGGCGGCCTCACGAGCTCGAGGGGGTGGGCCTTGAATGGGTTAGGGATCACTTAAAAATACAGTTTAATAAGCTAAGCGACTCTATTGCCTGTTGTTTTTATCAAAGGTTAGACGCTTTTATCCACGTAAGATAAATTTGCGATGCTCTAAACCGCAGATTTTCTCATCATATTTCCCGAGTACGCGTTTATTTTGTTTGTATAACACGATACCCCATAATAAATAATGGAGTCGTTATCGCAGCTGTCGAAGACTTTATCCTTGCATTACCGCCATGGAAGCCATAAAAATAAATTTAGCCAATCAGGCGGCTCGCCGACGAAGCTCAACTGAATCTGATTGCCAATAAAAAAGTCCAATTACCAGCCACGGGATAGAATATTGATAGTATCAAAGGACCGAGGTATCACTTGGAATATTTTAAACTATAACAAAGAACCTGGCTGACCGAAACCAGCCCGGTATTCATTTACAAGTATTATTTGGAGGTGTGGATGTGAATGTGAGAGGAGTGAATCCAGAGTTGACAAATGATAGAGATGAATGAAAGAAAAATACTTGTTGGGCCGACACCACCTAGCGTGGGATAAGGGCCTGGGATATGATTGCTTATAAACATGAAGAAAACGGTATTTTCTAGAAAGGAAAACAGATTAAAAAACACATTAAAGTGATATGATGTCTACAATTATTTAGACACACGTCCCAGGACGACTAAATATACGACCCAGGAGTATTTCTGGGTATGTTCTTCCACTAGATCATTTACACATTGAAAGGCATAGACATTTATGATTATAAAAGTCTTAAAAGTAAACCTTAAACTTCACACAGTACTGTTCTAACGATATTAATTCTTATTCAATATAGCTGTTCTTAAATCTCACACAGTACAGTTGTTCTTACGATATTAAGTCTTAAAACTTACACAATATAGCTGTTCTTTCAATTCAAGTCTGTTGAAGTGACAGAGACCAATAAGATCATGACTTGTTGCCGCGACGGGCTCAAACAACCTGGCTAAGGGTTTAGTGTTGTTTAATTGGAAAGGGAGTGATGAATAAAATCATCGGAATCTTAATTATTCTTATATTAATAGGCTGTTTGATACCTTGCCTGAGGGTTCTTTAAATAAGGAAAGTCTGAGACAGGCAGAGTACGTTCGTTTGTATGAGCAAGAGGCCAACTCTGGTGACGTAGTTTTTAGGCCGCCTAAAGGCCTCCGTCATAGCGGAGCGACAATTTAACTTGCCCTCCGAAGGAAAAAAGCGCTCAATTGTTAATGCCACTTGGACTTAACAACTTAGGACCATTAAAAACTATCTTTGCTCTGTAGCATATTCAACTGTCAAGCTATTTCCAATCTACTGGCTAGCCAAAATCTTAAATTGACTGTTTTGTAATAAGAAATGTAAGAGTATTTACATTTATTTATTATATTTATTTATTTAAAAACTTAGGTACTACTTTACAGAATTCTTATTCTAAGGCATAGTAACTAGGACACATAAATAAAACATAAAAAACAATATCAAAAATAAAAAATCAAAGAAATACAAATAAACAATTAAACAACATTTTCAAAATAACAAAATTGAACAGCGTCTTAAGGTACGAGGGTAAGGGTTGTGGGTTCCTGTGAAATTGAATGTTATATAGCTACTTACCTTAAGCAAGGGGCTTGCATATTACGATTGAAATAAGAAACAAAGAGATTTGTAACCTTTAAATGTTTTACTATTAGGGTACAGACCCACCGTCGCGTATAATATGGGTACGCATTTAGCGTTCATTTGTTTGACAACGTATCGTCAGGCGTATGCATGGGCCTGTGGACACAACTACGTACGTTTTCTTGAGAAACTAAGCTTGCAGCGAGTGCGTAGTCTCTCCATGTACGGTTGGTCAGTGCCTTTACAATACAATACAATACAATATAGCTTTATTGCACACCACAATAGAAAAATAACAAAACAAAAAAGAAAAAAAACAGTACACACAAACAAGTGGGACAATGGGCGACCTTATCGCTGAAAGCGATCTCTTCCAGGTAACCTTTGGATGGACAGGATATAAATTAATAGGTGATACTTTTATATTTGTGAGGTTATTATTTATAGCCTATTGTGTGTGGAGAAGGGAAGCCTTTGCCATGCAGTGAGAATAGCAAAGGCCTGCCTTCTCCTTTTCCTATACTCCTGAGAGAAAGAAGTTGATGGCCTCCCTTTTCCTTTTTCTATACTCCTGAAAGAACTTCTTTTATGTAAGTATAAATGGTTTTGCAAGTGTGAAAAGAAAATGGTAAGAAAATACCGTCATCAAAGTTAACTTTAGTGCTAAACTAACTTAGTTTAGCTTACGATGGACTTTATTATTTTGTTATAATATTTAGAATTTTCTTTCATCATTTCGAAAACAAAACAGCTATAAATAATTATTAAATAAATTCCATTCAAACCTCATTCAAAGTTTTCATATCAAACTCTATTTTTGTTGCAGAATTCGAAAAAGTAAAGAATGAACTTTTAAATGTCATTCGATTTTGACATTCAAACTTTGAACAAACTCAATAAATTAGAAAGTTTTATTAGAATTCATGTTTTGTTTTAACTTTTGCTTTTACAAAAATGAATATAGGTACTTACATATTTTATGAGCTGTGTTGGCTGAGTCATGCACCTCGATTTTCGATCCGGGGTTCGAATCCCGGTCATGCACCGAAGGATTTTTCGTAGGAAAAATCCTGAGAGTTGCCTGAGAGATATAGTTTTTAGTGATAAGGAAAATCACTAAAACGATATCTTCCAGGCAACCTTTGTACGGAAAATAAAATATAGCTTGGGTATTTTTTAAAGAGAAATCTATTAGTAGTCAGCTATATAAAAGTCACTCACAAAGCCCCAAACAATAAGGAAAACGTTGATAACAGTTTAGCTATCTCAACTTCCTCAGTTTAGAGAATTTCAATTCATCTAAAGTCCAAATAAACTCGCCGCAAAATGATAGGAAATCTCAAATTTCCTAAACTTTGTCGATGAAGTAAAAAGACGAATTTGCTCTCAGGAAATAGATTTTGGATTTTGGCTTTGAGACTTCCTTGGTGTCATTCGGCAGTTTTGGACGCGTTTCCACTACACCCATGAATACAAAGAATCGTATTGTGAAATTATTGATTGGATTTGTTCGGATTTTAAACACATACATTCACTTGAATCGGATGTTATCCAAGATATAATTTTGATTTTAAGAAAAGCTTTGGAAAACGAGCAAATGTTTTAATAGAATTTCTAGTAAAGTGACTGCTTATACGTTTTATTGGTTGTTTTGATTTGATATTTTCGCCAAGTCTTTTTAATGTGACGATGAGCTTTTCACAATTCTTTTCACAAAGACTCTATGAAAATATTAAAAACCTTTTAAAATCGGAATCGTAAAAATCATCATTATATACCTACATAATTAACTGATTATGTATATAATATAAAACGCGCGTAAAAAATCCCCAATACGCTGAAA
This sequence comes from Xanthorhoe spadicearia, assembly GCA_947086425.1. Classification (NCBI taxonomy): domain Eukaryota; kingdom Metazoa; phylum Arthropoda; class Insecta; order Lepidoptera; family Geometridae; genus Xanthorhoe; species Xanthorhoe spadicearia. The sequence continues at coordinate 1,455,639 of OX352198.1, read as the reverse complement.
CGTAACATAGCCACGACTTACCACAGACAACTCTTTGTCGGATACCGTTTAACAGTGGAAGCCCACACCTGCTAGCATCAGGAAATTGGATCTGATTGTATCTGCACGTGTTAACTGAACGCTCCTGCATCGGCGGTCTAACGAGCTATGTCCTGTGCTCGGTGTGATCGAACATACTTAATATCTATCGAACATAGTAAGTTTGGTGTCGTACTTGGCTTGTGACTGCCTGTTCAACAAATTCACCCTAAAACTTTGGACTTTATGTGGTCTGTAATGCTGTATCAATTTCAAAGGCTCTTTTAGTCTCTGGACACTGTAGTGCCTGGGACATTGTTGAGATGGAAGGCTTGCCCAGCACCTAAACCACCCTCTCAACTTAGCCAGCCATTTATAAGTACGTATTGTGTTTTTCTCTTCCATTAATCTCTGTCATTTGGCAACTCCAAATTCACTCCTCTCACATTCATAATCCTCTTTCACACAATCCATTCACTTCTTCCTTGGCACTTCCTCTACTTGTATATCCATCCACAGTCACACTCATACTTACTTATTTCTTTCTTATTTATATTTTATAATACTTATTAGTAGGATTAAAAATGTATTAACACCATGAAGCAAAACTTTATAGACACAAACTTCACACCCATAGTGTCCGTTTTTTTCGTCAGAGGCTAAAATACTTCGACAAGTTTTGAAGCGAGGCTAGAATATCCAGTGGAATATCCAAGCGGCTGTAATGGAGGCCTCAGAATATAGGATTATGCAGGTGGCTTAGGGACAAGCGTGTAGGGAATTATGTATGGCTTGTAGAGCTCAGAATTTCTAAGAAATATTGACTGTTATTACGTACGTAAAGCCTGATGTCTTAAAAGCCGTGTTGGCCAAGTGGATTGGTACTTCGACTTTTATTCCGAAGGTTGATTCCTGGCCATATCATTTTGTACAAGAGTAGACATTGTGTTGGTATACGCATGGTCTGGTTATCATTACAGCATTTAATTGCTTAGTTTAAGACTAGATAAGCGGAAACGGGGGGAGGCCTTGCCCAAAAGTGGGACAAGATGGGGCTAGTAGTAATTGTAGTATATTTATTTCATCTTATTTTTTCGGTTTTTAAATAACGTTATCCGCTTCTGAGGAAACAAAACTGAGTTGAATGTAAGGCAACATTTTAAGAGAAAGAGCGAAGAGGTCTAAGAAAAGAAAAAAAATCAGCAAAGTGCGAGTCGGACTCTGACATAGAGGGTTCCGGTATCATTCTGTAAATATCTGGAAGTGTTTGCCCGTAACCGTTATTTATATAGAATAAGTATTTTTTTTTAGTTTTTAATTTGTTATTACGGCAACAGAGACATTATCTGTGAACTCAACTGTCTAGCTGTCACGGTTTATGAGATACAGCCTGGTGATAGACGGACAGACAGACAGACAGCGCAGTCTTCGAACAGGTTCCGTTTTTACACTTTGCGTACGAAACCCTAAAAACGACACCAACATATTAAGGTTCGCAGACGAATTTGTTTCTTGGTTTGAGAAATAAATCTTGGTTGTGAATGTTTCTCGTTGTGATTCCAAAGATATTGTCTTACATAATAACACATGGAAATCTTCGTTTCAAGTACTTAGGTACTTAGGTTATTTAATTTAAATTCATCCTAAAAATCTGTAATAACTAATCTTATTCATACTTTTAAGCTATAACTCTGATGGCTGTCATAAATACAAGAAAAAATATTCTTCTTATGATCAATCAATAATCAATATAATATTAATAATAATAATATATAATAATAATAATAACCTATGTTTAGCACTTAACACAAAAGTTTTTTAATGGCATAGAGTCATTGTCTATATTTATACTAATCTATACTTACTAATAATAATTATAAAGGGGTTGTTTGTTTGTTTGTTTAACGGAGGTAATATCTGAAATTACTCAGCCGATTTAAAAAATTATTTTACAAAATGTGTAGAATGAACTGTCGGAATGGTTATAGGCTATATTTTATCCCGGTAGTTAAATTGATACAAACGTGCAATGCCGGGTCGTGTTGCTAGTCTAGAATAAACTATTAAGTTAAACAATAATGAGACAATTTTTAATACAGTTAATTATGTAAGTGACTATTAATATAACCTCTAACTTATTTTAGCACTCTAAAATTTCAATCAGTTCACTGACCTCTCTGAGGTGACCTAGAAAAGTTCATGTGCGATGAATAAAACTAATTTACCCCGAAAGCTTTATAAACTCCAAACCACTGTTTGTGGGAAACCATCGAAAATAATGGTCGAATGGTCTTGGTAAGCCTCCTGACCAGCTTTTCCCCTCGACGTTTACGTGAAGCAATATACTTGCCTGAAAAGGATAATTACGCTATTATTTGAGCTTCATTTGATTAATAAACACTACTTAAAATAGCTCGTCTGAAAAACACGGCCCCGGTTTATACAATACTAGCTGTGCCCCGCGGTTTCACCCGCGTAAGTCCCGTTCCTGTGGGAATACCGGAATAAAATATAGCCTATAACCTCCCGGACAGTCCATTCTACACACCCGTGAAAGAATTTTTGAAATTGGTCCATTAGTTTCGGAGTTTACCTCCGTCAAACAAACAAACAAATTTTACCTCTTTATAATATAGCTCGTCTGAAAAACACGGCCTCAGTTAAACAATATTGTTCCGCAAACAAAGAAAATTTCTCTTTTCCTCTTCATAGAGCCTCTCAATTTTCAAAGAAACGTCTAATATTTATCGTCTCTCTTATCTCGTAGCAATTAATTCAGTTTGTTCGGAATTATTCTCGTTTTAACTCTACTTTATCAACGAAATTTGAAAATTGCAGAGATAAATTGTACCTTTTTAATTCTTGACGACTGTTTGTCAACAGCAGATTAAATCTACTTCTGCATGATTTATATGAAAATTACGGGACTTTATCACGTATTTACCTTATTATTTTATATTTCCCGACGTTTCGAGTGCGTTGCAGCGCTCGTGGTCACGAGCGCTGCAACGCACTCGAAACGTAAATAACGGTAAACTAATATTATAAAGAGGAAAACTTTGTTTGTTTGTTTGTTTGTTTGTTTGTTTGTTTGTTTGGTTGTAATGAATAGGCTCAAAAACTACTGGACCGATTTTAAAAATTGTTTCACCATTCGAAAGCTACATTATCCACGAGTGACATAGGCTACTTTTTATCCCAATATTCCCGCGGGAACGGGACTTACGCGGGTGAAACCGCGGGAAGCAGCTAGTACGTGATAAAGTCCCGTAATTTTCATATAAATTATGTCTAAAGATCGCGAAAGTTTAAATTGTACTACTTCTGCATGAATTATTACTTATCAGCAAAATATAAAAGCGCTTGCGGAAGCTTGCTTACCTACATGTTCTTTATAGATCGTCGAAGTAAAGCAACGTTCTGAGCGGTCACAAATATATGGGTCATCGCGTGGCATTAACAACTGAGCGCTTCCGTGCTTCGGAGGACAAAAGTCAAAAGTCAAAAGTCAAAATATATTTATTCAATAAAGTCATTAACGACCACGACACGTCAGGTTCTTAAAACTAGGAGATTCTATTGCCTGTTCCAACGCGATTCCCTACACCAGGGAAAGAAGCAGGCAAGAACCTGGTGATGCCTGGACATGTAAAATAGTCAACTGTAAAAGTATGACTGGTCTTAATTATAATATTATTTTAATTATAATTTTAATTGAAAATATACAACAATATTTATCACATTACCGCGCGAACAAAGAAACAAAAGCTCGTAAACAAAAGCCTATGAATTTACGACAAATAACTGACAATATTCTAAATCCCTCCACAAAGGACTGCGTGACAGATCACATGGCGTGACATGTCACGGCGTCACGCACGATCTGTCAATAAGAGGAAAGACGGTGACATGATCTCTTCATCCGACGTCTATTTTATATTTTTTGGAGGTTTTTGCTTGTTTTACATAATATGAACTCAAAGATATTTAATAGAAAAGATTAGGTTATTGGGGCTTAAAAATGGCACCATAAAACTAGGCTAATTAGCGCACTAAATGACTTTAACTCTGGATGCGCAACATTTATGTGGATGTGTGTTTTGTAAAAAATGTATAAATGGACTTTTTGAATGAACATAAGCTTTATTTAACTCGGTAAAATTTGTACCTAATACACCCGTGCAAAGCCGGAATGGACTGCTAGTAATAATATAATTTTCAAAATTGGTTCTCTATACCGAAATAATCACTGAAAAAACAAAAAAACTGGTAAGTTTGTGAAATTTTCTACTTTTTCATGTCGGTTTAAAATTTTTCGTCTGTCCCCATAACTCAAACATGAATGTCCCGTTTGCTGATACTGTTTACGTTTTAGAGAAAAGTCACGCTCCGCTCATAAACTATCTATAAAGCAGGTATATTTTTCACACTATTATGATTGAAAGGCTTTTATGGATAAAATATCTTGGTACTTGAAGAGGACAAAATCAAACAACCATACTTTAAAAGGTATAATCTACAGATTTTAATGGGCCAGCGGATAGTCAGCCGCGCTAAAGTCTAATGGGAACAAGGCCTCAATCAACACAATGTTTTGGCAATATCCCATAAATTGTAAAGTTTATGCAGTAGATTATAATAACATCTACCTATCTAGAGTTAATGTAAACAATTATCATAATTAATTCAGTATTCAAGCGTGAAAGAGATAAACTTCCTCGTTTATAATATTAGTAGTTTATAGAATACACTAGCAGTGCCCCGCGGTTTCACCCGCGTAAGTCCCGTTCCCGTTAAGGGAATATGGGGATAAAAAGTAGCCTATGTCACTCTCCATCCCTTCAACTATCACCACTAAAAAAATCACGTCAATTCATTGCTCCGTTTTGCCGTGAAAGACGGACAAACAGACAGATATTCACACATTCACATTTATAATATTAGTATGGATGGATTTTACTCTTGCCCTGTTCGTTCAACTTATACGAACTTGCTCTTACGTTGTTATTGAAAAGTTTGAACGAATAACAAACACGATAGCATTACATTTCATCGATTATTCCCTACACGAACCCTGAAAGCTGGCAAAAGTTGTTTTATACTCTAACGGGAAGTGAACAGACCATTAGTATTGGTCTCGTAAACTTAGTTTAACTAAAACGTTATTAAAACTGTTACTATCTCTTTTTATTAACTTAAGAGGAAAACAAAATAAAATAAAAAAACCCAATTAAATTGTCCAATGTTTAGATATGGCAGATCGTTTATTTGACACACAGCACAGAAATAAGTAAATAAACCAATAAGTAATTGAATTGATTCCGATTGTATTATCAGGGAGCGATTGACTTGATTTCAAATCTTTCAGGCAATTTCAGATCATTTAAAGATTCTTATGTAAGTTCAGTGAGGTTTTATGAATAAATTTTCTTAAAACTTCAGTCACTTTTTTTGTAACCTTTACTTTCCCACTAGGTCTCCCCCAAATTATTTTCATCTCTCTTTGTCTTTTTAATCACTTACTACACTAAAAAACCAAAAATCTTTTACTGATACGTTACGTCCCTGGTTATCTAAAAGCAAACCTAAATTCAAGTCTAGGTCCGGTTTTAACAAGCGGTTACGTGGCCGTGCCCAGACCGATACAGGAGGTAGTTAGGGTATAGCTTTTGATTCGGAGTCGGTTGCCAAAACGCGTTACCATTCTGCTGCCTGGCAAGAAAAAACAGTGCGCTGTTTTATTTTTAACTGAATTCAAAAAAGTAGACTGTATTTTAGTTTCAAAAAAAGAGGCGGATCTCAATTTGACTGTATTTTTGTGTTAGCTCAGCACTTTTGACTTTGAGAAGCGATTTTGATGATTCTATTTTTAATTGGAAGTTGGTGCTTCCCGTGTTGTATACATGCGTTACATTTTGAGTATCTGATGAGGATCTTCAGAGTTAGCAATTAAAATAAAATACTTTTGCGATAATAACGTTGTTGCTTAAAATTATGCCCACTTCAACGCTAATCACAATGACTATGTTCGCTCCAGTCTTAGGTAACGCTTAGCTGTATCAGTGGATTTAAGTATTATTGCTTAAAGCGAAGCCCCAAAATTTAAGCGTATTAATTAGAAGTGGAATTTACCTTCACCTGTAACTGGGTAATAAGTAGGGTTTGATGAAATTGGATCGTTGTTATTTCCCTACTGGGGGACCGTTTGCAGAACAATGTGATGGGGAAAAGTTAATGAACGTGTACGAGCATGAGACTCGCTGCGAAATTACGTATTTCTATATCATCGACATAGTACCCAGTAGATACTTAATTAGGGACGAACGCTTTTAGATAACACATACGATAAATACATCTTATAACAACCCACTCGCCCTTATTTTGACCAGATCAGTGATCCGTGAAAACTTCTGATATGTCATGAGTTGTTCGTGACCTTGAACATCCAATAAGCGCTCAGTTTTTTGTTTTATAATTGTAAGTATGCGTGGCGTACTCCCTTGTTATATTAAATACTTGGCTATACGGCTAGGTGAGTACCCAGCTTATGAACGAGTCCCTACAAGGTAATTTCATCGCGAGGTATCGTCGAGGGTTAAGCAAATTTAATTCTTATGATTATCGTCTTACCGTGTAAATTACTACTGACCGACATAATTATAATAATGTTCAAATTAACTTAATAATATCACTAATATAGAATATTCGAGTGCAAATTTAAAAATAGTAGAATAGGATGCGTGACAGATAAATTTTAAAATTTACAATAACTAATGGTATTTCCACTCAATTTTCTGCTCACCATACTACGTATTAAGTGTCACATGTCAGCTCGGGCAAAAACGAGCCGTGGTAATTAACTGAGCCAAATTGGCTATCCTAATACAATGTCAACTCAGGCCATAATGTACCGGAACTGTGGGATTAACATGTTAATATGACATAATGGTCATCTTTGTATATGAACGTGAATTATCGTTTGTAACGGACTAAAAGAGGCAGTTTATTTTGTTTATCAACAATACTGAGGTTGTTAACGAAGGCTCATTGGATACGGCTGTCCACTAACACCTACTCATGTGATTACAAGATAAGATACATGCAATTGTACACGGTAATAGTAATAGTAGCTTTACAGTACTTACGGCCTTTGGTGTTTAAGACGTCAGTCTAATGTACGCATAATATTATATTTATTTTGTAAGCAGGCACTTACCAGGAAAAATTAAATCAAACAACGTTGTTCAAGTAAGAGGTTGCCGCCAGGGAATCAGTAATATTTTTTCCCGAAATTCCCGGTATTTACAAATGGAAATTACCCCAAATTCACGACGCATTTTTCCATTTCTTTTTAATCCCGCCACCATTCATCAATCAGCGGATTTGCGCATAAATTTGGACTTATAAAACTAGTTTTTGCCCGTGGTTTTTACTCTTATACTCCGTTCAAAAAATACTTACTTAGGTTAACGTGTATTTATTGAGAGCCAGTAAGCTAGTGCCATTATGATTCGCGATACGAAACAATTTTGGTAGACGTTCACTTAAATTGATGGACGTTTGGTTAATTAGGCACCTTAAGTAATTAGGTGCTTTATAAATGCATAAAGACATTATTTTTTTTTTACCTAAGAAAACTGTTTATCGGTTCTGAGTCACCTAAAACTTTGGGGACAGAAACATCCTTCCAAACATTCGCAATGATATTATTAGTAGGACATAATAAATTCGTCATGGGTTTAAATCACAGAGTCGGGGCCGGACAAGTGGCCGGTATTCATTAATGGAGCTCTGTCTGTGTGCTTGATGTATGGATGGACGCTGATGTGTGCATGCGATGGGATATAGCGTCTTGTATTGATTGCCTATGTATAAACCTATGTATAATTTTTAGTTTACCCGTCTTATACACAACCTTTCTTATTATATACAATCTTTATACAACCTGCCTACATTTGTTCACTAGCCATAAAATTTCTTTTGTGTTTTACGTGGACACCTGTAATCGTGGACACCTGTAATTGGCCATTCTAATGTAGTATTTGTACAGATATTTCTGTGTGTATCGCTGTTGGTTTCCCAATAAATAAATAAATAAATTGCGCAATAAGGCGGTCTGATTATAATTGTTGTTTTGATTTTACTAACAGAAAAAACCTGTCGATGGATGTACGAGTAGAGGAATAACGAGGAAGCAGTGGATGCATTGTGTAAAAGAGGATGTGAATGTGAGAAGAGTGAATTCGTAGTTGACGAATGATAGAGATGAATGGAAGAATAAAACGTGTTGGACCGACCCCACTTAGTGTGAGATACGGGCAGGTGAACAAGGAAAACAATTTGTTGAAATTCGAATTAAAGAAATTGAAGTAGATCTTCTTTTCTGCTTATTAGTGAACCACACAACTTCATTAGTCAATAATTTGAAAGTTATTTTTATACCTCTTTGAATGGTCTTAAGAAATATCTCTGCTTCTTCCAACGTGAACGCGTTCCAACATTTATAGTTGGTCAATACCGACTATAAATGTTGTTATAAATATAAAGTAATACTATATTGAATCTCTACTGGAAATACAAGGTTCCTATCAACAATTGCGAATTAGACCACATAAAAAGCTATTTTTGAGTTTTTTCGATATTGTATAAACAACCAAGATCAATTAGGGCGGTAATAGACTGCAGTAATCAACACCTCACAACTTGCACCAACAATGCCGCGGTGATTTGTAGTTGGAAACGCGCTGCGATCGCTTGATTCACTCCATCCTGTTAATTATTAAAGCAATAGCACCATTCCCCTCACGTAAGGCTTTTTATTTCGAAAACGTTATTTTACTCACCAAATTACGGCGAAACTACATCTGATAGGAACGTATTTACTGGTATTTTTTTTGTCAAATAAAAGTTTTTGGAAGACAGATATTTTATTAACTTTATTAAATTAACTAAAAGCAATGAATTTTGATGAGATCTGTAATATAGAATAGTAGCTATTTGTTATAGTACTTACAGCAGCAGTGTTCGCCTTTTTTCGAGTTTGTATAAAACTGGGCGTTCGAAAACCTTTCTGTGCGTAATGTAATACTCTAATGTAATTAGGCGTTAAAGTACCTATAGTGTGCAATATGCATGGGTCATAACATGTGCAATTTGCATGGGTTGTAGCATCTCGGTGTAAATTGACGCTTATATGCACAGAGAGGTTTTGAGAGCTGTAAAAAAAGCAACTCAAAAAAGTCGTAGAACATAAAACTCAAACGACGACGAAGCAAAAAAAGAGTCAACTTCATGCCTCTACTTTGTTAGGACGCTCTTTACAAAAATGCAATGAAAAATAAGAAATACGCAGTTTTTATAAATTGCAACCATCGCAGATAATCTTAGCAATAAGCTCTGAAGAAGGCGAAGTGGATCATTTTGCTTAAGACGAAGATTGGCGTTCATTCTGTTTGAGAAAAAATACTTTAATAAATTGTTGATACGTTTCAATTTATTTATTTATTTATTTTTATTGTTAACTAGTTAATAGTCAGAAAACGTAAGTCCCCAAACTAGTGTGGTAGAGTTTTCTAGACATAAGTATAAAAAGAGAGAAAATGTGTTTATATATGTAGGACTCCAAGGATCACTTTAAAATGTACAGTCTTAAAAGCTAAGTCACTCTATTGCCTGTTCCAACGCCCAACGCTCGTTTGAAAGACGTCTCTACAAACAATTTTGGAGGACAGAATTCAAGGTCAAATGCCCTATACAAACTCCTATTACCCACATTAAATTTTAATACTTCGCCATACAATGTTCCAACTTTAGAGGTGACCCTCCAATCAAATTACACGCATCGGTTCGATAACCTCAATTTATTTTTAGTGTAACTGATACTGAGTTTGCTAAAGGGCATAGAGTTTCGTGAAAATTTTGTACCAGGACATCTTACCTATATCATGGATTAGCACATTACTTGAATCTAGCTATTTCCACAGGAACAGAAAAGTTCAACGCAGGGCGAAGTTATTTACGAGTATGTATTCGATGAAATATGATAACGACGAATTTTATTTCCAAGTTTCAAAATTAACTACTTGTCAGGCAGCCTTAGCGTAAAAACTATCCCCTTATGCATTTATAGATAGTAAGTAACTTTTGTGTTTAAAATATAAGTAGAATAAACAAACTTTATAAATTCAAAAACATAGTGCAATTTAACCTCAAAACCCCAACAGATCTCCCAAAACTTTCACATTAACCGAAAATTAGATGTCAAATTAACTAGCACAAGTTTTAATGAAGTCTCGAATTTTTGCGGCGAGAGTGCACATGCGGCCGGAAACTTTTCTTGTTATCGTACTGGTTTAAACTTGTTTATAGTACTAATACCACAAAATATAGTTTGTGTGACCACGGCTTGTAAAGCTGTTATTATGTCAAAACTGGTAGGGTTTTTTTTAATACGTCTAGAAATTCTAAAATTTATTATTATTATTTATTATTTAAAGCCTGTTGTGTCCCACTGCAGGGCAAAGGCCTCCCTTCTCTCCCTCCACTTCTCTCTATCCTCAGCGAGAAGGGCCCACTCCTTGCTAAAACCATCAAGCTCGTCTCGCCATCTCCGCCTGGGCCTTCCGCGAATTTTTTTAAAATTTAGGCATTAAGAAATTTGTAACTACTGATATTTTTTAGTTTTATGATTCCGGAGTTCCGGATTTAGTCGTGAGATCAAATCCGGCCGTGCCTCGATGAACTTTTCGTGATAATGCGTTACACGAGCTTTAAACAGCGAAGGAAAACATCATGAAGAAACCCGGTGCTTAAAAACAATCATCAAAATAAAGGTTTACGTCTTTTTATATGCTTCACTATAGTCAATGTATCTGTTACAGTTAAATATAATAACTAAAGAAAACTCTACACAATGTAACACACACAAATAAACGTTATAAAAACGTGTGTCCTTTCATACAATGGAACTTCACATACGAAAATTCTCTCAATTTCGATTCAATTTAGATATTTTCCTGCTTTCCCTTGTACGGTATATACAGCGTGTTTCAAGCTCTCTCCTTTTGACAATTTCCGTGGTGATACCGGCTCCAAGCGAGCTTAGAAATTCTATTTTAAAATTGATACCATGAACTATAGTTTTCTGTGAATTGATATTTGTTTTGTGATAGTTTTGTTGTTTAAATAAAATGGCACAAAGTACATTTCTGGTATTTAGTTTATGTACTTATTTTATTTAGATAAAACACATATGTAAATAGCCATTAACGTACATTGTGCCATTTTTTTGCCATTTACAAAAAACATAAATTAATAACAGTAATAGAATTTGAAAAGTATTTATATCAAATGTTTATTCGCCTGTCTTATTAGATTTAAAATATCTTAAGTTTAAAGGTATCTAGCGTCTTTGACTTTGAGATGATATAAAACGAAGATATAATACAAGCATAATAAACTTAAGGACACGGCAAAATTACCTTTTTAATCGTGATTTACGAGATTTACTTTACTTACAAAATATTAATAATTATATAAATTAACCCCTTTGAACGCAAGACTTTAAATTTAATCTCTCAAAAGCACGCAATGAAGTGATTATACTAATTAATTAAAAAGCTTTCTATAATGACGCACCCTGTATAGCGACTGCCTCAAGAGATAGCTCGAGTGTTTTCACCTTAGAAATGAGCCAAAATTGATGGTGTAGCTGTAAAATGCAGAAGGTTAAGTAAACATACAAATTATTTTTTAGTGACTACAGATACGTATGTGAAGGTATTCGTACATAAATTATAATAGAAGTAAGTCATCATAATAATATAAAAAAAAAATAGGAAATGTTTTACTTACTTTTTTTATTTCTCATTAGATTTTACTGAATTTATACCTTCAGAAAATTCTGAAATGTTTTTGGAATTTCATGGTTTTATTGGAGTTTTTAGAAGATATCGAATTCATATTTTAAATTTCTGAGGCCGCTAAAGAATTTTTATCGCGAAAGGATAACATAAAATAAAACAATAAAATTTAGTTTTAATTTCATAAAAATCACGTCCTGTGGCATTTTCAATATTTTTAACTATTAAACCTCATTTACTTATGTTATTTTTCTTTTTGAAATAGCGCTATCTGCCACATATAGTTTACTATAAATTGTAGACCAATTACCCCCTTATGCATATTCGACCAGTAAACCTGTATTAGCTAAAACGCATATTAAATCTGTTGCCATCTCTTTTCGTTGACATAATGGGTGACAAGAAAAAAACATTCTTAAAACCTGTATTAAATTGTCAAGTTTTTATGAATAAGATCCAGTGTTTATCCTACCAATATGTAAGAAATAGCGTATTCGAAACTTATGCAGAACTTATTCGTATATTGTGAAAAAAACCCTTACATTACCTGATAAACTATTAAATAATTATGTTATTTTATACTAATAAATGAAATTAAAAACATCATACTGTATTATCTACACTGTGACAAAGCTGAGCACGTGAACGACAAAATGAATGAACGAGAATGATCTTTTAAAGACGGAGATTTAGAAACGGTCTTGCCGATTTGGATTCTAATCCCGAGGTGATAGAATTGGAATTAGATTCATCGTGATTTAATTATCCGGGGATATTACGAATTGAATGTACCTCTGAATATTCTTGGAGCTGAAGAGAAATCTAGTACGATATTTGTTATAGGTTTACCTATCAAAAGTAAGTAATATATTTCGATGTTTCGTTTTATTTCAAGAGTGTTTATATGGGTATGAGTAAGAATAGTCCTCGTTAATTTCCAGTGTACTCGTATTAATGTTTTAAAACTCAAAAATAAAATAGATGTTTTCTTAAAAGTTAATATAAAATAAGTTACTGTCGCATGGCTTAAAACTTTGTTTGTATTTAGATAGTAGCTTACTCTTTTAACGAAGTTTTAAACCTCTATTGTGGCATAATTATTTTAATTGCCTTTAACAATAATAATGGTTAAATCTAACTTACAATAGAGTTATAAAAGACACAAAAGGTAGTTTATTCATCAAAGTATCTTGGAAATGATAATATAAAAAAATCTTTAGACCTTCGTAAATGATTGTGGTATGAAAAAATACATACAATTTTTCAATATAGTTCACCAAAACAAATTTATCTTTTGATACCAAAATGTTATTAACATCGAAGGTATTTTCCTGGTCACGTGGTCACGTCTATCAACATCCGTTTTAATTTCCTTGAAAATATCACGGAAAATGACCTGAGATATTTTATTTCCTAAAGCTTATACAAGAATATAAATGGTAGATATTTAAGCATGTTTTCTAATCATTGGAGATCTTTTGATCATATTGAAGGAGTAGTCAGGACGTACAACAGCTAGTGATCATTTCATAAATTAATTATCGGAGTGTATTTTATAAAATAATGTTTTGAGTTTTTAGGCAGCCCAAAAACTCCGTCACCAGAGTTGGCCACTTGGTCACACGAATAATGTTATATGTCACAGACCTGGCCAATATAATATAACCTATGCCGTAAGCGCATACTCGTTTACAATACTTTTCAAATGTTACAAATGCTTTGTTTTCTTTAGCGTGAAATGCAAAATTAGTTCACATTGCAAATGTTATGGAACCGAAGTTAGTACAGCTGACAATACGTTGTGTTTAGTCGTTGTTATGCTCAAAACATCCTAAAATACACGGTCTTTCTGGTCACTTGAATGGTGACCAAACTTTATGTTGTAAGCATTTGTTTGGTTAGTTTAGCAAACTAGCTCGCATCTGTATATCTCTGTGGTGTTTCTCAGCAATTAAATTATCCTTTTTCATAATCTAAACTAATACTACAATGAAGAGAAACGATTTGTTTTTGTATGATACTAACAGCACGTCCCGGTTTCGCACGGGTGTACTAATGAAACTAACGGGATAAAATGTAGCCTATAACCACCCGGACAGTCCATTCTACACACCCGTGAAATAATTTTTGAGATCGGTTGAGTAGTTTCGGAGATTACCTCCGCCAAACAAACAAACAAACAAATTTTACCTCTTTATAATATTATAGTATAGATATAGATAGTATAGATATAGAAGATATAGATAGTATAGATACCGTTGTAACTCGTGGTAACAGCATGTAGCGGTGTAGTGCGCCAATATGTCGCATGTTTAACTATCATTACTATGCCATGTCCTTGTTGCTAAGTATAGCTCTATTGTGATGCGGATTCACAATTGTGGTCACTGGATCTGTAGTGGAAAAGTGTAACAATATTCAACACCACGCGACTTGCAAGGAAGCAAAAAAGACCGCGAGATGCTTATCAAAGATAGCAGAAAATCTAATTGTTTCTCATTTCTTTAAAAGTGAAAAATAAGCTTGTGTTCTGTAATTTTGTATATGAAAAAAACCAATTGTGCTGTTCAATAAAGTTACTGAGTTACTTCAATTTTCGATATTTTCGGTCACCTCCATTACTGAGCCACGGTACACTGCGGCCACATCCACACGTAACCATTTGTCATCCATTTAGGGCGGTGTGTGGTTTCAGGCATTTGTTTTTCGTCCTGACCGCATCGGCAACGTCTATTTCGGAAGAGACGAATTCGGAATAATCCTACTGTGAATGCAAACACTTTTCTAAGTGAATGCTTCTATACTTCAATTAAATTTCTTCCTTCTTCGGATGGCACAACATCGCCAAGAGTGGCGTGATAGAGAAGAGGCCTTTACCCAGCAGTGGGTGTTACCGGCTGGGTAGATAGATAGATAAATCTCTGATCTTAGAGCTCAGCTTAGAAGAATCTTATAGCTCAGCTCTTGTCGGTGTAATACATGTTATAGTAACTTCTTGCATTATTTCTAATGCAATTCATAATGGTTAGTAAACAATAAATTACCATTGAGTATTCGGGCATTAGCTACCAAATAGTTTCAATTGCCAAGTCAATTTACAATACATTGCAGAATTTCAAGTCATTCAAGCAATAGATCAAGTTCTATGAAACAACAAAAGCTATTCCCAAACTCTTACCCAATAAATTTGAATTTCAGTCGATGCTAAACCGAGACAGGCATTATCTCATTGCAAGTTATATCCAGTTATATCAAGTTATATCCAGTTACCTAAGTTGGAGTCAAGTGCATCGGAGACTTGTAGTGTCTTGCAAATGCGGATAAGGAGATGTACTGGGTAAATTTGTATGGAGTTTGTTGGCGAACATGCTTTATTTAGCTCTTGACTTTTTTCTTGTATGTGTTTGTACCTTGTAAAGTTTTTCAGTTGCAGTTGAAGGCATGGCGCATGCAACTATACTTACAGAAATATCGAGAAACTCTAAATCTACGAATCATTTTCCTTTTAAGTATTGACAAATCGTTCAAAACGTTCTGGCCATCAAAATTATTATGGTGTGCCAAAAAGTCTTTTCTATCTATCTGACTGATCACAATTTGAATGTGCTATGTGGGAATAGGAGCTGAGCGCTACCATGCTTTGAAAGGCACATTTAATGTTCGTTTGTTTTTTGTCGTTAAGCTATGAGGGAGAGTAAGTTACTTAAAAACTCGGGCACAAGAGTTGGCCACTTGCAATACAAACTGGCTTACTTTATCTAGCGAAGAAGAATACTTACTTGATTTTGGCAATCTAAAGATCAGCACAAAACAAATCAGTAGGTACCTATGTTGTCCTATTCCCCAAAGTCTAGAAGTCACAACTGACTGTAAGCTTGCTGTTAATGCCGCCCAACCAAGTTACGAGTTTCAATTGGAAGGTAGTCTGATTGTTTGAGTATTGAGTTTGGATCTCGAAAGTTGAGGCTGAGTTGAGTGTGATTGAATTAAATTAGTTTGAAATGTGTAAACCTTCTTCGATAATTGAGATGCGTATCTGTCTAGTTTAAGGTCAATAACTGTTTCAGTAAATCTACGTTTTTTTTACAACTTTTTTTTAATGGGAACTCAAAATGCAGAGAAATGAATATCTTCGGAAATTATACACTGGGGATTGTGTACGTACTTAATAATAATAAACCTTGAAAAATATTCCATTTTCATTATCATTTTTATCCGACATTCACTTACATATTTTTTCATATTTTAAGTTCCTACATTTTACTAAAAAGTGCGGAATCACGTATTTATTTCTAAACTAGCTGCGCCTCGCGGTTTCACCCTCGTAAGTCCCTTCCCGCGGAATATCGGGATAAAAAGTAGCCCATGCGTTAATCCAGGGTATCACCTGTCTACATACTAAATTTCAACCAAATCGGTCCAGCCGTTTTAGTGAAAGAATAACAAACATTCTCACAAACTTCACATTTATAATATTTTTAGTAGGATTGTCTTTGTACATTTTATTTCACATAGCAGGTACTTCTAAGACACATGACACGTTTTCAGTGCTCAATGGTGCTTACAAGTCATTGATCCCTTTCCAAGACAATCTTTATGGCGTCGGTATCTCTATTGTGTCGGAAATATGGCGACAATGACACTTTCACAAAGCGGCTATAACAATATCATATAATGTTACCAGCCTATTTGTTCCTTTGCTAGTGGAAGCATGTGTCGTTTGTGAATCCTTCAAATGGATTGCTAGTTATGCTCCGTCCTAGTTTTGTGTTTTTATGTCTATAACAAGACGTATTTACAAAAAAAATGTTTATAAATAATAATAATAAATAAATATCCTTGGACATTCCACACAGCGTCATCCAGTCCCAAGCTAAGCAACTTAATGCTTGTGTTATGGTAACCAGATGACTGATATAATACTTAAATACATTTTTTTTTATAAATACAATGATGTTATAGATAGAAAACACCCAGACACGGAACAAATATCTGCAGAACATACAAACATTTGTCCCGTAGCGGGGATCGAACCCGCGACCCCCGCGTCTCAGCCGGGCGTTCACCCAACTGCGCCACAGAGGTCGTCGGTTTAGGTTTAAGTTTATCCGTTTCCGGACTAGTTGAAACTGTGTCCAAGGATGTTTACTATTCATTATTCTATAGTTCAATAACAATTCTTTTTTTACAGAACAGAGTATCTGGTGGAGCTATATTTTTTAATGTTATCAAGTTCCCAAAGGTCAATAAACTGCTTTCGATAAAGCATTTCAGTGCAGAAATAAAGTTTTGTTTTATTTCTTATAGATATCCAATACTTCTGTTTAAAATAATCAGAAACGATACTCGTAGCGAGCCTGACAGAAATACCGTCACCATGCGAACTTTTTTTTAAGTTACTGCCATAGTACTTACAAGGGTCAATTGTTTTTTCGAATTATCCAGGGGAAGCAATCTTTGCCTACACTTTACAGGACACTGATACCTGGGACATTTTGCATTAATATACACAATCTTGTTTTTTATCAGCATGTGTTTTCTATTCTCAACATTCTAAAAACTATTCCACAAGTTTCTTTGAAACTCGCGATCTGTCCCATGTCTGCGCAAACAACGGTACCAAAAAGACTACCAGGAAAGTGCATTTGGTCCCGAATGGGGCCGATAAACTGTAGGTGAAGTTTCGAATTGTTGTCCAATTTTTCGGCAGCGCAGCTGAATCTATCTGCGTGAACTGAATAAAGTCCCATTACGATGCAACTTTCTTGCCCGTTGTTTACATAAATTGACAGTCATCATGACTTGCATAATATTCAATTGAACTGTATGCAACTGGATGTCAAAGACGCTGATGTCGATTCTCGACGACTTTCAAAACATGACGCGGTGATTGCACGTTATCTACCCTTTGTTTTTTGAAATCCATCGCATTATTTAAAAAATCGTGTCATGCTAGGTCAAGACGTCATGGTTATTTGGAGAATAAGGCGGCATGCAAGAATGTATCGTGTTGGGATTATAATTACGATGATTAGTGCTGGTTACCATAACACAAGCATTAAGTTGCTTAACTTGGGACTAGATGACGATGTGTAGAATGTCTAAGGATATTTATTTAGTACTTTATATATATTACGTTAGATAGGACAACAGTTTTTTGCGTAAAATATTTTGTATAGAGATTTTCAATATAAACAAGTTAAACTTTTAAACATGTTCTTTCCTCACTCCTATGAAATTGAAAAAGGACGGCAACAGATTTAGCAGCCTTTACAAATTTGCTCTCCAGGCATGTTCCGCCGCAAAGGTCGTTAACATCTAAATACTCGTTCAAAACCTTTGAATAAATACGAATCCCCTTCAAAAAACAAAATCACCGACAAACGTTTTCTTTTATCGTTGGCCCGGATTAACGGATGCCAATCGGCATCCGGCGTTCTGGGTTTCTGAAAAAGCAACGTCAGTAATAAAACTTCTAAATAGAAATATGATCACGACTGTTCAGAGAGCGGTAGATATTTCTTTCAGCTCTTAATGTAATTTTTAGATCGCTTTGAAGATGTCTTAGGAGAGGAGATAGTCAGAGAGGCACTAAATAAAATTGTATAATGTCCCGTTAAGTGTAGGTAAAAGATTGCCTCCTGACGATGACGCTGTATAGATAACTTATTTTAACTAAGTGATTTAGCTATGATACCTATAAAGGCCTGAGCTGGTTATAATATCGCTCGTGAAGACGATCTCTAACTCAGAGCAATCATCTGTCTCTAACCGCCAGAATTGTTGCAACGTAAATGACGTTCATAGTTTAATAGAAAAGCAAAGAATAAACGCAATACCCGGATATACGCGATACCGGTCAGCCGTGGCCAACGACCCCCGGAATTTTGTTTTGATAGCTTTAATACGCCTCGGGCGTTTTAGGCCTATTTCCACAAACCGCATCAGTTGAAAAATGATTGGGTGGTATAAAAAACAGTTTATGTTTATCTATCTTTATTGTACGAAGCCGGGACGAGCTGCTAGTTACAGAAGGTATATCCAAAGCTATAATTAAGGTAGTGACATCATAATAAAATAAGATTAACTGAACACTAACAGGAGCATTTTGTATGTTGAACGGTGTTATATAATAGATGTAAAAAAATTACTGATAATGACTGATGACGGAACAACGGAAGAGGACTGACTAGTTATTTTTAGTGACATGAAATTTAAGAAAAATAAACTTATCAAAATGGTTTCGAAAAATAATAAACTTACTTTGTTCATCATTTTTAAATTCAAAAAGAATAACAATAGGAGGCGTTCAAAAGTAACTAAATTTAAAAAGGTATAAAAATAACATTCTCAACCTTTATCCTTTCGGTTTTGGAAATTATTCAATACGTTTTATTAAAACTCGGTTTGGGATCAAAGGTAAGCAAAATAGAAGTGTTAGCATAAGTTAGTACCTAGCTTTTCAAATTAAATTAGATAATACATAAATAATTATCTTTGGACGTTTCACACAGCGTCATTTAGTCCCAAGCTAAGGAACTTAATGCTTGTGTTATGGTAACCAAAGATGACTGATATATTTATTACTTGTACATACACATTATTTACAAAATACACCCAGACACGGAACAAATATCTGCAGTATCAAACATTTGTCTCGTAGCGGGGATCGAACCCGCAACCTCCGCGTCTTTTCCGGGCCTTCGACGACAAAATGTAAGAGTAAGTACTTAGGTAGCTACATTTTTCCAAAACCTTTAACGTTAAAAACCGATGCTAGGCATACCTTGTACAAAGGGATTGGAACGTTTCACGCATGGCAGATTGGATTTCTGTGACAAACAGGAAATATTGCTGTGATTTTATATTGCTTGAATATAGAATGGAATGTATTTATGCTTGTATAGGTTTTGACGTTGCAAAAGATTAACGGGGTGTTATTACAATTAAACTACACTGAGTGAGTGAGGCGAAAGAGGTATGTCAGGATCGTAGCAAGTGGAGATCCGTGGTCTCTGCCTACCCCCATGGGAAAGAGGCGTAATTATATGTATGTATGTATGTACATACTACACTGGATGTGGATGGGTACACTGGGAGAGGTAGGCCCAAGAAAAAATGGATGGACTGTGTGTGCAGCTAAGAGTGTGAAAGGAGTGAGTACTGAGATGATGAGCGATAGAGGGAAATGGAAGAAAGAAACGTGTTGTGCCGACCCCACTTAGTGGGATAAGTGCAGGGATATGAAATGATGATTACAATAAACTACACAAACAACCTGGTTAATCAAAAACAAGACAGGTTCCTGCCTGATTTTTTTCGTGGTGTAGGGAGTTGCGTTGGAACAGGCAAAAGAATCCCCTAGCTAAAAACACTACATTTTTAAGTGATCCTTGAGGTCCTACAAAAATAAACATAATTATGCTTTCTTATTTATAAATATTAACGGGACTTAATCGTGTATTTGGTAAATTTACGAGTATGTTTCCTTTCTTTCATTGAAAATTATGAAAACGATTCGTGTGAGGTTTTTACGGTGATCTGGTGCTGTGAAGGTCAGTTCCAGTCTTCAAGAATGCTTTAATATCGGATAGTATAACACATGTTCTTCAATAGCAGTAAAACATTCTCAATACGGCTTCGGCCAGCTTAAAGTGGTTTTGGAGAATACGGGAATTCAACAGAAGTGATATTAAATCTTGTAGACTAAAGCTGGGTGTCTATCACACTGATGCGTAACACAACTAGAGGGTCCAAAAATGAATTGTCACGGCAAATGCACGAAAAAGTTCTCTTAGGTGGTTTTAATTTATTGACAGTTATTTACCTTCCTGCCCTAGGGCAGGAAAGTAACTTTGCAACCCTAGTGACGCAAAATGCTGCTTTGAACTCTACGATCAGGCAACTTCGCGAGTACTTTCCATGTATGAATTTTGAGTAATGAAAAAACAATTACATGACTAAGCGACATGGTGACAAATTCTATACGTTCGTTAAATGCGTGACTTAGCGATAAAGGATGTTATTAATCGTTATATTTTAGTTATTTGTCCATTAGACTCAACTCATACCGCGATGGAAGGGCAAGGGCGCGCAGTTTTATTGTCATACCATTTTAAACTTTATCTTCATCACACTAATACATAGTATCGCTTGAGAAACTTTAAACACGGGCGACTACGAGCGGCCATAAGCGGCATTTGACAAAAATTAATTGTATGCAACAGACAATAATTGTACATTGCAAATGAGATTTGTGCCCATTTTGATTTTGCTCGATTCGGTGTAACAGTAAGTCGAAAAGCCTAAAAGAAGTCTCACTACCCTTATAACTTTACAGCGCAGTTTATCAGTGTCGGCATGTAATCATTGTATTAAATTCAAATTCTCCTATTCTCCAGATATAAGAAATTTACGACGGAGTAACTAAATGTAATTTATGGAATGGTTTGAAAATTCAGAAAAAATGTGAGGCTGAAAAGTAAGTAGTGAATTGTAAGGGTAAATATTCGTAGTTCTTTCCGTTGGTTTTTAAGTTACTGGTTTTTATGACTGACTTCAAGTTTTATAAACCTACTGGCGAATTTCGTACGTCATAACTTTTTTTTGGTGACTTTTTATGAAAATTACTATATTTTTTCTCACTGCATGACTATATGAAGTACTTTTTAATTTTTAATTATAAAGATTATTAGGATGAGCGATAATGAAACACTTTTTAAACTATCGCGACTTTATTGGTAAATGATTAGGTAAATAAAATACACAAATTACGAGTACTAGAAAATATTTTAGTTTATAGTACAATTTCGAGAGCCTACTACACTTTAACAGAAACTATTCCATAGAGTAATTTAAGTTAGATTATCCAATCGATACAAATTAATAGTAATTAATTTATTGAATCCCTATTCTGCTTCGACAAGTGAAATCAAACTTTGAAATGTGAAAATTGGTTTTAGTTTTACACTCAAGGGGTTAAATTTTCAAAGTTATTGAACATTGTTTATTAGTTTTTGACTAGTTTACATACATTGTATTATATAAAATCACGACCCTTTCCCATGGGGGTAGGCAGAGATCACCTCTACTTGCTACACCTCTTAAGCTCTTGCCATGATTATGACACACCAAGAACTTTTTAAGACAAGTGGCAAATTTTTTTTTGTAAAAATAGAAAAAAAAACACTTTCTAGGTAGGTACTATTTTTGTTCAAAACTCTGAAGATCCTTATCATTTGAACATAAAAAATGAGGACATTTAAGTTCAAGAACGGGAACGGGTAACACCGCGGGACGCAGCTAGTATATGCAAATTCTAATTCTGAGGTCTGTTCAAGATAAATATCTAGTAATTGGAGCATTCTCTTTCTTAAGAGAAGTAACCTCATAGCCTCGTTAGTCGATCTTAAACTAATTGCAATTTGGTTGTTAGATATTGTGAAAGTTACACCGCATCGTTAACGATTGATTAATTTGCACCATCTCTTATTGTGATGATCAAATAACTCGAATAGTACTCTTCTGATAACTTTGAATACTGTTTTATGATATTTGTTTTAAATAATATTTTAACATGATAATTTTACATTGTGTTTGTATATTTTCACATTAGCGTTTGAATGAAACCATTGTTTGATGTAAATAGGTCATAATACAAAAGAATACACAAAAAACCTGGTTTATAACCATGGTCTATATTTCCCTATAATCCGATTTAATTACGTTGGTTGACTAACCATTGGAATTTGAAACCATTGGATAGGTATTAAAATAGACTTTTAATCTGCAATAAAGAAACGTAACATAATTTCTTATTTTTTGTTTTATTTCAATTTGTTTTAAAAAAATCTTACATTTGCTATTTTATTGCTATATAATGTCCTCCTATTTTGAAGATGTTTAAAAACCAGTCCGTTTTACTAACTTACTACTTTAAACTAACGTAATTTCAGAAAAAAATACTTCACATAAAAACGGCTGAATGTTGTTTCTGTGTTCTGTAACTTAAATAACACTAATTTGTTTTATTATGATGATAGTAACACCAGATGTCCTTAAGCACTTTCTTTTAAGAGAAGTCACAGATACCACTAAACTCGCTAAAACAGGCCCAGTGGAAGTAAACATACAAAAGTAGGGCCACTAAATCTCAGAAAGGAACGACTTATGCGTACATTTGTCAAGGGCACACAATCGTCCTATTTCGCACAGAATACAGAAAGCAGTGGGGCAAAAGCGAAGCGCTGGTGGCAAAGCTTGCTAAGATGTTTTTGATCGTCAGAGTCAAGCAACGTTCTGCGGTGCCTACTTGGATGGGTGACCGCAAGTGGCATTAACGACTAAGCGCTTCCGTGCTTCGGAAGGTCATTGAGAACTTTTAGGCGGCCTAATATCTCGTCACTAGAGTTGGCTACTTTGAATGAACGAAGTGGAGCAAATTCCATAGCCATGTTTTAATACACCCATATTTATTATGGATTTTATGGAGCCATATAATTGAATTTTAAAGGAAAACTATCATAGCCAAGTAGGCTTCAGAGGTTGACGAGTAATAATGGATCAACTAAATATGTAAAAAACGTGTACTAGTACTTCAATGAAGTTTTTAGACTGTTAGAAACATCATTTTAATCTAAAAACCTACCTACTAGTCTAGTTTAGACCTTTGCATATTGGGCAACTTCGGAACCCTACATTGGTTCGATACGCGCTTGGCCAGTTATTCTTCTATGAAATATATAACATATCCTACTTTATTGTCTGTGGCTCCCTTGTCGTTTAGAGAATATAAGATCGCCATGGCATAAGGATATGTCTCTCTTTGTGTATGGGATTTAGCGAATATTTCATGGTCTTTGCGGAATTTGAGCGGCAAGGTCAAAAGATTTAGATGCAAACTGGCTTGTAGGCTTCTTTTTGCAATACAATATTTGGGTTAGAATATCCTTTTTGTTTTACGATTCTGACAGTGTTCCTTATTAGGATGCTTGATATTACTTTTGGTCTAACTATAGTCTTTGTATGCTAGATTATCAAATAAAAAACTCCAATTTAGAAAGTTCAATGTTCTTTACTTTTGTGTGTAAAATCCTATCTTATTAAAAACAAAATGGAGTCTCGCGCTAGTGCCGTGCGCGGGCGATGGTGTTGCCATTTCAAACACAGCCGAGACTTTTTGTGGTACGAACTCTAGTTTTTTTAATTTCACACAGCTAGAGATGGCACAATGCAACAAAAGGAACCTTATACCCTTTCAATCCAAAATACTTACTTTCTATTCAAATTTACAGAAAGCACAAACACTTGTGCTCCTCATCACAGCTCTTTTCAGCGCCACCAAACTGTCTCAAACACACTCGGTCCATAAAAGTGTTGTAACGTATTTTTTATTTCTTTCCAGTACCCATGTCAATTGGAAAAGACACGGTGGGCCGTTGATTCAGACGTTACGTGTGCGGAATATGAAGAGAATAATGGCTTTTGACATTCTTTGATGTTATTGCTTTGTTTTTTTAAGTGCCATAAAAGTTTGTAAGTATGTAGATAAAATGAGGCATAAATAAAATCAAACACTAGATATTTTAACCGACTTTAGGTTCTTATAGATGTTTAAGATTTTTCATAACTATTATTTTTGCTTTTGACATTCTTTGATGTTATTGCTTTGTTTTTTTAAGTGCCATAAAAGCTTGTAAGTATGTAGATAAAATAAGGCATAGATAAAATCAAACACTAGATATTCTAACCGACTTTAAGTACCTATAGATGTTTAAGATTTTGTATAGGTAACTATTATTTTTGGTGTTTAGAACCAAATTACAATCGTCTTTTTAAACGTTATTCTTATCCTGATACCTTAACGCGATAAAATACCTAAAATCTAAAACCATTCCGACAGTGTATTCTACACATCGGATGAAGAGTATGAATTCGGAACAGTATGAAGAGAATCTTAAAAATATACGAGATGAAAAACTATCGAATCGTATAAGTAATCGAAGGATCAGTTTAAATAATACTATGAAAGCCAAGCAAATAGGCTTTTTACGGATTTCAAAATTCATTTAAAATCGCCTTAAAATCCATTTTTGCTCATGAATAAAATCGCTGAATTGAGTCGAGGGCACTTGTTTCTTTGTTTACCGTTATTCATTTCTGTGCTATTTGTTTGGGCGTGAAAATGAAAATCTTTTCTTTTACGGCCAGTGCCAAATAGTTTTTATTGTGTTTTACCTTTTGTCGTCGAAATGAACGTTATGAAAGGTCTATGGCATTTCTTTTATTTGATTTTGAAAGGGTTATTGGAGTTCCGAAACTTGGTAATCGACATTTTCAATCCTAAAGGAACGTGGCTTAATCGGTGATACCTTAATAAAAACAAACATAAAAACATAGTTAAAAGCTTTTTTGTAAACACCGCTAACTATGTACTGAAATATCACTTTTCTAGTGATGTAAGAAATATTAGACACATTTCCTAGTGTGGAAATGTGTCTCAAAATAGAGCACATAATTAATATTAATCTAACAATTCTTTATTATTTACTTACATGGCAACTAAACACCATTCCGTCCATTTTCCAAACAAAGCAATGATCGAAATGTGAATATAATACCTTGCTCAATCGGATATAAGTAATACGAACGCAATGGATCAAATAACTTTCCGCAGTCGATTTGAGTCCTTCACTTATCACAGAAAAGGATGTTTGGAAGGAGTGCTTTAACAGCCAGTCTCAATAACCTATCTATCTTAGGTTTAGCTTTTTGTAAATAGTTATTTGACATCACTTCCATTAAAAATGTGTCAAATGTGACACATTTTTACAAAACTTACCAATAGTAAGCAAAAAATTGATTCTGACTTTTCATGCATATTTGATAAATCCAACTTGCCACCAATTCTTCATACTGGACCCACTAAATGTGCCTTAATCTTAAACCGCAACTAGTTTGAGGCTTACGGAATAATCCTCTATCCGCTACTACATCCATCGTATATGAACCAGTCAATATTTTATTGCGGACTAACCCAAAACACCAAAAGCTAAATAAACTCGCAAATATCATTTTCTATATCACTATAAACTCGTATCGTCTCTAAGTTCAAAGTCGCCAATATGAGAGGTTCCGTTATATAAACTTGTAGGGCTGCCACGCTTAGATATAATTAAATTACTTACAAAATACGCGAAAAAAATTCCTTGTGCTTACCTAAAATAAAAAAAGTTTAATTTTAATTAAGTATAGACATTTAATAATTAATACATAAAAAGGTGCGATATTGTTTACATACTCGTACTTCTATACTTAATATTATAAAGAGGTAAAATTTGTTTGTTTGTTTGACGGAGGTAATCTCCGAAACTACTCAACCGATTTCAAAAATTAAATATAAAATATCCCGGTAGCTTCATTAGTAAGTACACCCGTGCGAAGCCGGGACGTGCTGCTAGTCTAAGATAAAGTTGTCTTTTACATGAAATAAGTGTTTTCCAATGATATTTCTTGATTATTTTTTCAAGTTGTAAGTTTGTATAATGAGGCAACCCTAAACAACCGAGGTCTACCAATAACCCAGGAGAGCTGGGCAAACTGGTCAATGTCGCTGGCGAATATTGTGCCTTTTGAGCGACTTTCATTTTACGCGATGTCCTGTCCGTTTTAAAAGAACAGAATTTTCATCAGAACTTTTCTAACTGGTTTTATTTGTGGTCACATTTCTACATTCAAGCTACCACGAATATGTGGCCTAGCATGATAGATATTTTCGGTTTAGTCTTTCAATAGACTAGAGAGTAGCTTACTAACGGTCAGTCGGTTTTGCTTACTGTGGTTTAATAGTGACAATACTTCTTTACCTACAGCTGATTAAAAGATGTACTTATTGTTTGAGTTTAATGCATTAACTGATAGATTTATGTGCGAGGCTTATATTTAGCAGTGGACGTACGTCTTTTAGCTGAGATGTTGATAATGAGTAATTTACATACGAATTTTTATATTTCTATTACTTACTGCCCCCTTATTCTCCAAATAACCATGTCTTAACGCGGCACGTCTCGGCGTTCTTATTTTGAAAATTCTATGGATTTCAGAAAACAAAAGCTAAATAACTTGCAATCTCTTACCGCGTCATGTTTTAAATGTGTTCAAGAATCGATCACGTGTTAAACCACACATAGGTTTTTTTATACGAATTTTATCTATACAAAATTTTGATGATTTAGTTTGTTTAATTTTATTTAGTCTTAGAATTTCAATTAAAGTTAATTATATTCCTCTAAAGTAACGCGGCGGCATCACAGCTGTTCCGACACACAAACACAAAACTGTTAGTTTATTGGTTTAGGCAAGACAGAGCAATAACAGAACTAATTAATCAGACAAGTCAAACAAGCTCTTACGACAGTGATCTGTGCCACTAGCATTGGTGTTACATCAATGCACCTGTTACATTGTTAAAAACCATTTAAAAAAAAAATTGGTTGCCTGTAAAGTCGGTATACATACGGGCGAAAGTTTTACGTGACAACGCGTGCCTCTCACTCGCGCGTGCCTCTCACTCGCTCTCATTGTGAGCGCATAACGTGAGCGGAGCGTAACGCAGTTTCTTGAAGTGTCACCCGGCAAACCAATTTATAAGACGTTGTCACGTCAAAAAGACAGGTGGCACTCGGGGACTGCCGCGGTAAAGCTATTGCATGCCACCTAGAGGCGAGTTGCTGAACTAAAGAGATAAGCGTTAGGTTATTTTCGTTACGGAATTTCCGGATTAGGTCTCCACGCTCAAGGCCCGCGATAGAAGCTATGCAATAGCTTAAAAAACACTTTTCACAGACAGAAATATAAATTAAATATATCCTTGGGAAAATTTACATAGCGTCATCTAGTCCTAGGCTAAGCAACTTTCGAGTAATGCAAAAGCAGTTTATGGTAACCAGATGACTGATATAAATACCTACTTTTAAACATTTTTCTTGTGTTGTATTTTCTGTAGAGATAATATCTACGAATATGATGCCGTAAATAATTTCACAGTCCTAATCACTGTCCCACTATTTGCAAATTAAATTATTTATGCACCTCCGCCAA
This sequence comes from Xanthorhoe spadicearia, assembly GCA_947086425.1. Taxonomy (NCBI): domain Eukaryota; kingdom Metazoa; phylum Arthropoda; class Insecta; order Lepidoptera; family Geometridae; genus Xanthorhoe; species Xanthorhoe spadicearia. The sequence continues at coordinate 1,427,662 of OX352198.1, read as the reverse complement.
CAGTCGAAACCCACAGACACCAATGCTCACTCCCCTGAGTAATTGTAAGCCCGGACGCAAACATGTCTGTTTGCGGTCCGTCTTAGTACACGTATCATGCTATACCTCAAGATTACTCCGTGTAATACTAAACAAGATAATTAAGGTTAAAATGTTGTTTTTTTAAAATTACGTGATCAGCCGCCTTATTCTCCAAAAAACCATGTCTTGACGTGGCACGTCACGGCGTGGTTATTTTGAAATATGCTATGGATTTCAGAAAACAAAAGCTAGATGACGTGCAATCTTGTACCGCGTCATGTTTTGAAAGTCGTCGGGAATCGATCAGCAGAACACATTTTATAAATTATAACTAGTATTTATCACGTTACCACAGTCAGTGCCACACAGAATTACCGCCATTTTTAGATATTTCATTTGACGTCTCGATGCGTTGCACAATATGGGCCGGAAAAATAAAAAAAAAGAACTTAAAATTCAATTGTGAGTCGTGATATTAACATTTATCAAAATAATATTCGAAAAGATGCTACAAAACATACTACTTACATTTTTACACAAAACATCTAAAATTTATGAGTATATCCACAATAACAATAAAACTCTTTTCAATAACATCAAAACATAATAATTTCAAACGGCACCCACTTATCCTTATTTCTCCGTCGGTGCCTTTGTAGCTCGTAGCAACGTCTACAAATTGTCTACGATATTCGTAGCTTCGTAGCGCCGTAGAGGAGTAATAATGCATTGTAATACATGGCTTGTTTGTAGTGAATTGAAATATTTCTGTATGAACGAATATATCGATTAGGTAGCCATGACAAATGCTTTGTTTTATTGATTTTCAATGAGCAGTCCTTAGCGGCTTTTTGTTATCAAATAATCTATTTCTTTTAAACTTTCGCAATCAGAATAGGTACATATTAAATGTTTTCAAACGGAACTCTGGTCAGACTTTTTCGCTTTCGAAACATCAAACACTGTACATTTCGTAAGTGATCCTTGAGGTCATACAGGAATAAACACATTTTCTTTCTTAAGTAGCGGCAGTTCGATTAAATTCAGGTCATACACACAGTACATACTTTGACTACATGCTTATGCCTTGTATCATTTTCTCCCTCTAATGCCGGCAGCACTTTGAGCACGAACGAAATTTCTAAGAAATAAGTACGTTATTTGTTGCTTCACTTTGTCGCGCACTGTCTTGATCTGATACCGTATTTTGTACTGTTTTAGAACTAATTAGAAAGCTTTTATTGTTTAAAGTAGTTTGTATGAAGTGAATAATAGCAATTGTGAGAATTGTAAGTTTACACCTTTTTTTTAATTTTTCGTTTTAATAGGGTTATTTATTTAATAATCTACACTAATATTATAAAGAGGAAAACTTTGTTTGTTTGTTTGGTTGTAATGAATAGGCTCAAAAACTACTGGACCGATTTTAAAAATTCTTTCACCATTCGAAAGCTACATTATCCACGAGTAACATAGGCTACTTTTTATCCCGATATTCCCGCGGGAACGGGACTTACGCGGGTGAAACCGCGGGGAGCAGCTAGTGAACAAATAAAAACAGATCACACTATACAGATAAGGAAGTTATTTTTTGACAGATTTGAATGGAGGAGTCAAATTCAGACATAAATAAGTACCTTTTATTTTAGTTAGCATTTTAGTATTCGGGCGTTAAAGTAACAAAACGCCTTAAAGCTCTAAGTAACAAAACGCCTCAGAATATTTACCGATCGTGTGCTTGAGCCCTTAAATATACTGAGCCGGAGAAGCGGACATTTTATTGCTTTTGAAGCATTTATTTACAGAGTAGTAGCTAGAGACAGCTTTCACGAATTTATTACGTCTAAAAGCATTGGTTATTTGAAGATGTTGAGATATTAAATTATGTTGGGCTTTATGTTGAATAGTGATGACAGGGCGTCTGTAAAGTATACTTGTCTGTTGGATAAAATCGGTCTAATTAATGAAAATGAAAATGAACACGACTGTATGTATACCAGAGAGCGGTAGACATTTCTTTCAGATCTTTATGGTAGTTCTTTAGATCCTTTGTTTGTGTCTAATATGGTAGACAGAGGTATGTTCAAATACATATTTGGTAAGTACATGCTCATTATAGAAGTTAACTTTTCATGACACGTGACAGGTTGCAAGCCCATCGACGCTGCTAGAAAGCTAACTGGTTTCCTCATGTTTTTCTTCACCGCTTAAAGCTGCGTTAAAGCGCATATAAAATCAGTCTGATGTTGATTGAATAAATGAGTAGACTTGACTAGACTATATAGCCTTAAGATACACTAGTGATTGTGTTTAATTTTATAATGTATACCTACGTAATTAAGCGTACTGGAAGCTTAATTTTTTCCACCTTAAAGTATAAATATCAAGTGGCATAATTGTTTGCAATTAATAAGCGAAATGTATTTCTTCTAGGGCTACCTCGTGAATAAAACAAACGGAATGAAATAGGTACGATTAGACTAAACTTCAAGTGTGGTAGACTTTTTCTAGATACATTGGCTTTGAAACCCATAATAATTTGCAAGAAGTTATAAGCAATACAAAATAAAAAAAAAACAATTACAAGAACTTGTGTTGTTTCAATATAATTCTTGCATTATAAAAGCACATTGAGTATTGATTTAAAAAAAAACTCTGTTTACACGACCAAGATTCGAACCTACGACCTGCGGATTGAAATGACCTTATACCTAACTATTCAGCCATTTCTCTCTTACAATCTCGTAAATAAAGTAGAAATAATTTGGATTGCCCTGTCAATTTCTAAATCCCATGAAAATTGTTCTTCTTTTCAAATGATTTGTAGGTGTTGTTTCGTTACTCAGATTTATTCGATATTAAATTAATGTCAAAATGTCTCGATATTATGATAATGCTGTTTCAATGAGTTTATTTAGGTAGTAGGTATAATTTAAGCTAAATTTGACGTTGATTTAGTATAAATTAGTCTAGACATGTGATTCTAAATAGAAATTATAATTCTGTAATTGCCTACGTTCTATTTCTAGGGCAGTTAGCATGATTTAAGTAGAATTGGAGAGAAACTTACAAAAACATAGAATGATCGTATTTATTGACCTTTAAACTGATTTGACCTTTAAAATAACTATCGTATTTTAAATAAAGAAACGCTAAACTAAGGTTAAACTATTGACGTTAAAGATTTTGACAAAAATACTTCACTTGGAGGTTATATTTTACAGTCTAGTATTAGTGTTACGAATACACTTATATATTTAGGGTATTCAACACTAAGCGCCCGTACTACCGGTATAAAATATAGCCTATGCTACTCCCTGATAGTGAAGCTTTCATTCTGTGCAAATAAATTTAAATCGGTCCTGTAGTTTTGGAGCATTACAAACAAACCAACAAAAAAACAAACAAATCTTACCTCTTTATTGTATTACCAATGACAATGTAGGGTCTAGTGATAGGGTTGTATCATCTGATTAGTAATCTTGTTTAAGCAAAAACATTACACAAGCCTTGACCTGATATTTAGCTTCGACTTTGTAAAACTGTCACGCGACGCGAAGGCAGGGATGTACGTATAGTACCTACTTACCATACGTTTATCATATCAATCAAAGACTTAACTGTAAGTAGTTGTCAGCCCTAAGCAGGCCACTTATTTGCAAACGAGAGCCACGCGACGTTCAAATTAATCATAATTTTCATACTCAAATGCTTACATACAAAGTTGAAATAACTACATACGAAATGCAAAATGCTCTACATAAATTATTCCATATCATGTTTAACAGCGCCCAAGTGAAAAATAAACTAGCCTTACATGAAATTTAGTGAAAGTTCGCATGCTTCTGTATTTTAAAAGGAAAGGCGTTAAATCAAACTCTGCATTAAAATATGGTACAGTATGTTGAAACTTAGGCCCCGGTCTCGAATTCTGCGGGCAGCGGGGCGGGAGCGGGCGACGAGCGGGCAATGAGCGGGCAATGAGCGGGCGACGAGCGGGCGACGAGCGGGCGACCAGCGGGAGACGAGCGGGCACTGACAGTCCGCGCGTCATCATTGTGTAGTGTTGTGCGGATAGATAAACCAAATCTCATTTTCTATTCCTGGTTCGATGTTTTTGATAAAGTACCTAAGTACTTAGAAATGTAACTATTATTACTATTAAAAAGAGATAAATTAAAAAGTGATCGAAACTAAAACCATTTTAATTACAACAATTTTGATTTACGTTTTTCATTTGTATGTTTTTCGTGTGAACAATTTGTTTGGTTCATTAAGTATTCACGTACAGATGAACAATAACTCTCACATTTAAACAAAAATAAAAAAATAAATTGTATGGATTCAATTCAGTCTCGCTCGATCCCCTGAACCATGAATAGGTACAACACTATACCGCGTAATCTGTCCGTCTTGCCAACTGTACCATCATCTTAGTAGCTATATCTTTTGCAAAAAGTTTCCAGATAACCATATCAATCATCATCATCATCATCACGTCTACATTTGTTGCATAAGTACTTGTGGTCGGTTATATATTAGGTACTTATGTAAAAAGTGTTTATTTGTTTTTGCTTTTCTTAAATCAATATACCTATAAAAAATCATTGACGTCTTTTTTCAAAATAATTTGCTTGAATGGTTGATTTAGTGGAAAGTTGTTAGAAAAATTGATCAATCGTCTATACTTTATTTCTTGAAGCGAGCTAATAGGAGGATAAAATAAACTCACGTGATTGGTTGTCAAAAATAATTGTGTATCTCTTGATTGGCTAGATTGTCAAATCTATTGTCAATTGTCAAATCTAGCCAATCCAATTATTTTCGACGACCAATCACGAGCGTTTATTTTTGTTCCTATTAGCTCGATTCAAGAAATGAAGTATAGCTACAATTTTATTGAAATAGTTGCTGATGGGGGTATAAAAATTGCTAGAACTAGCTATGAAGTTGCATAGTTGGCAATGGTGACTGTCAGTGCCCGCTCCTTGCCCGCTCGTTACCCGCGCCGCTGCCGCCCCGCTGCCCGCAGAATTCGAGACCGGGCACTTAGGCTCAGCTCACACCGAGATGGAAGGGAAGCGGCGCGCAATTTTTTGAAATCGGTTCGCTAATTTTTGAGTATATTTGTTAGATTTATTTATTTATTTATTTATTTATTTATTTATTTATTTATTTTCTCTCACAAATAAAAAAAAAAAAAAACAAATAAACAAAAAAACACAACAAATAAATAGATAGAAAAATCAAATTCCTTCTTTATGTTTAGTAGGTAAAAAGTCAAGAAATACTCACGTAAAATAGAGTCGTTAATACATTTTAATCTAATAGTATAACGCACGATAGTTTTACTACTGATTTTATAGGAAAAACAATGTTCATGTATTTTAGTTTAATTTTGTCTAATTTACCTATAATCTCATTATGCTCTACCCTACAAAATTTAAAATATTGATAAATAATATTTTCAATAACCTTATTCCTTATTTTACCTATTGATAGCCATCATCATCATCACATCAGTCCGGTTGCACGAACTGCGTAGGCCTCCTCTTTATGTCGCCACTCAGGTCGGTCCTGATGTGAATGATGGACAATTTCAATAAATTATAACACATTTGTTACAAAACCGCTTGCCAGTAACGTTAGTAATTAAACTGAAAACGCATTAGTTTAATATCCCTGTCCACACCGTACCACTACTAGCAATTATGGCAGAATCCATCATATTAAAATTTAAATTTGTTATAGAGTTGCATAAAATCTGGATTTAGCCGGTCATTATCTCCATTACTCCGACTATTCATGAATAGTCGGAGTTATAATGCACAGTGACGTTTACAATTATGTATTTGGACATGAAATATATAATTTTTATTATTATTTATAGCCTGTTGTGTCCCACTGCAGGGCAAAGGCCTCCCTTCTCTCCCTCCACCTCCCCCTATCCTCAGCGAGAAGGGCCCACTCCTTGCTAAATGAAAAAAAAAAAATATATAGAAGAATAAAAAAACAAAACTGAACTCTAGAGCTCTAACAAGGTCTATATAGGAGTGGTTCGTCTTGAGTGAATTAAAAAAAGACTGACAGAAGAATAGACGATAAAATATGATGTTTTCTATCTAAACTATGTAATGTATTTCCATAAAAATGTATCTAAGTATCATATCAGTCATCTGGATACCACAACACAAGCATTAAGTTGCTTAGCTTGGGACTAAATGACGCTGTGTGAAATTTCTAATTTTTTTTAATTAATATTTTTTTTATAAATCGATTGTTTTTGTTTTCTTTTTGCATCCGTCAAACCGGATAAAAAGCCGAACGGATATAAAACTATTCTAGCTTTATCCTAAAATCATGGTTGCAATATTTCAACAGTTCAACGGATGAATAGCTTCCAATCATGATCAGCGCCACGGGACAGGTTTTGCGGCTAACGGGTAAGTATTATTTAATATGGTAATGGTGCATTATTACTGATATTTGTGATGAAAGCGGACATTTCAATATAATGTCTTAATTCATTGGATCAAAATCATGAATTAAATATTGATTGGAAACACTAAACAATTTGCTGTAAAACATGTTCTACTATAGAACCAAACCGTGTTGTGATTCAGTACGAGTATAATCGCATTACCTTTTTAAACTAATAATAATAAAATAATAATAATAAATATCCTTGGACATTCAACACAGCGTCATCTAGTCCCAAGCTAAGCAACTTAATGCTTGTGTTATGGTTACCAGATGACTGATATAATACATAGATACATTTTTTTTTTGTAAATACATACATATTATAGATAGAAAACACCCAGACACGGAACAAATATCTGCAGAACATACAAACATTTGTCCCGTAGCGGGAATCGAACCCGCAACCTCTTGCGTCTCAGCCGGGCGTTCATAAGAACTTATAAGACAAGAGTGTTGTGTCAAGTGGTTTTCAAACCTAGCAAGCAATAACAGATCTTAGGGTGGTTAAACCTTTTTATCTGCGACTGTACTCTGAAACTATGGCATGTAATTTGTTTATATTACACTACAATATTTCCAATTCAAGAATGTTTGAAGAGACGGTGGCGAGGTAGGTCGACGAGGAAACAGTTTACGTAGCAGAGTAAAAAGTAGATAGTCTAGTAATGCTAGTGAAGAGGAATTTGGGAGTTATGACATAACTAACAGTAATGTTCATCGAGAGTGCAGGAAATTAAAGATAAGTAGGTATTATTAGTATAATAATATTCAAATAAATTAAAATGCATTCAGTTTACACGAGTACTTTGAAATAATACCCCTGTGAATCCACAACAGCAAACACTAAATACATTTTAAATAGAATAGCTGTAAAACAAAGTACACCACTTAACCAGTAATCAATCTCCGGGCTATTTACAAATGCGTACAATCACAGTTGAAACAATGACAAAGTATAGTTTGACAAATGGTACCACACCGCATTAAAGGATAATGACGCGGACGCGGCACCGGCCAGCGGGAAATTAGTGCGATTTGTTAGCAGTACCGAGAATTTAACCAATAATGACGCTGGTACGGTTCTGCATGAACTAGTAAACAGGGTCCAACTGCTTCTATGGGCGAGTGTACTGCGTTCTTCTAATAACGGATGAATGTGGTTGGGATGTGGATGGATACACCGAGAGAGGTAGGCCTAAGAAAAGATGGATCGACTGTGTGTATGCAGATAGTAAATAAATAAATAATAAAAAATAATATTCTTGAACATTTCACACATTTGTGTTGGTGGTTCAAATAAATAAATAAATAAATAAATAAATACACAGTTATCTAGTCCAAATCTAAGCAATTTGGGTGTTTTCTATCTACGGGTACCTATAATATGAACGATTAAATTCCTAAGCTTGGGACTAGATGACGTTGCGTGGCCAAGAGTATTTATTTAATTTTGGCCAAGAGTATTTATTTAACTATGGCTTAAAATACATTTTATATAATTGTTATACCAAACTCTTAACAGAATCAGACAGCGCTCTAATATTTCAAACTAAAACAAAATATAAATGACTGGTATAAAATAAGCTACTATTGCGAACAATGAACGAAAACCGCACACTAAGAGCAAACTACACCTATTCCACGTACAAGACTCGTTCAGAACTAAGTACACCAATCCGCTTTGTGGATTTAATGCCATGCAAAGTACCTCGAGCAAAACAAATCTGCAACGCATCCACGCTTCTGACTAATCCCCTTTTAACGTGTTGAGGTACGTACAATGCGTTGTGACTTGAAGAATAAACAAAGTAGAGTGTAGAGCTTTTTTGTTTTATTTGAATTTAGAATCCTTCTAATATTATAAATGTGAAAGTTTGTGAGAATGTTTGTTATTCTTTCACGCAAAAACGGCTATACTGTTTTGGTTGAAATTAGGTACCTATGTAGATAGGTGATACCCTGGATTGACACATAGGCTACTTTTTATCCCGGTATTCAAGCGGGAACGGGACTTACGCGGGTAAAACCGCGGGGTATCAACTATCTACATACCAAATTTCACCCAAATCGGTTTAGCCGTTTTTGTGTGAAAGAATAACAAACATACAATACATTCTCACAAACTTTCACATTTATAATATTAGTAGGAAGTAGGATAGGATAGTAGGATAGTAGGATAGGATAAGTAGGAAAGTAGGATGTTTTGTATTAACACTCATAAATAAACAACAAAATATAAAAAGTTTCGTATGAGTAGGTAAGCATGTGCGTTGTGACTTGAAGAATAATTGAGAAGATGATTGCTCTGAGTGAAGAATGAACAAAGATATTTTATGTGTAGAACTTTTTTGTTTAGTAATCACGCTGGTTTGAATTTAGAAAAAAATATGACCACGACTATTATTATATCCCAGGGAGCGGTAGACATTTCATTCAGATCTTTATGTAATTCTTTAGATAGTGAGGTAGTCAGATGTATGTTTAATCAAATAAATAATGCTACATGCCCACATTTTGCAAAAGTTAGCCTTTTTTGATAAAATAAATTGAATGAGGAAAGGCTATCACTTTAGGCATTAAATGTTCAAATTTCAAAGGCATTTTAGTTTTGTATCAATCGAAAGTATTAGACGACCTCTGTGGCGCAGTTGGGCGAACGCCCGGCTGAGATGCCGACGTTGCGGGTTCGATCCCCGCTACGGGACAAAATTTTTATGTTCTGCAGATATTTGTTCCGTGTCTGGGTGTTTATATCTATAATATGTATGTACAAAAAAAATGTATCTGTGTGTTTTATCAGTCATGTTACCATAACACAAGCATTAAGTTACTTAGCTTGGGACTAGATGACGCTGTGTGGAATGTCCAAGGATATTTATTTATTTATTTATTTTATTTAACATTATGCATTTTCATACTGAGCTGAACGAGTATGAAGTTAAAGAATCTAATCAAAGCAATAAAATGTTTATGTACCCAAAAAAGTTTAACCCATCTCAATTGGCGAAATTAGGTCAATGTTGTATGAAATTATGTCGGACGCGACATTAAATTAAGTTGGTTTGAGTGGCCAACTTTGGTAACGAGGCTGCCTTAAGCCAGAGAGATTAAGAAAAGTTAAAAAAGTTCAATCATACAGAAAAAAAAAATCCAGTTTTGTAGCTGGTTACGGAATCTTAGTTATAAAAATCGACCAAAGGAAATATAATCACAATTCATCTTATAAATTATACAAACTTGTTGACGACTTATCGTGCAAGCGACTTTTGGTTGTCTTAACAAAAAGTCGCTTTCAAGAATCGCGTCCGACAAAAACCTCACTCCGTTGGTAGCGTACCGCTAACGTTAACATTATCTCGATTGGTTTGTATACTGTATACATGCAATATAAAAACTAATGTGTGGACCATTGGTCCCGTTCGAAGAACGACATGATATGTCTGGTTTTTTTCATTTTTGCCATGGTTTATCGGGTGAGTTCGAATGATTGTACTTTATGTTCCATTTATGTTAAAGAATATTGTTCAACACAATTCTTATCTAATTAGTGTAGTTATATAGTAGTTTTTTTTATTACTCAATTACTTTTATTTTTATTGAAGAAATCTTATATAATTTATTTACAGAAACTAAACTAATACATAACTGTACAAAATACAAATAGAACCAGTTGAGCCATTTAGGGACCGTTGCAAACGGTCTATAGGTAGCTCAACTGATCCAAACCACTGCCAGACGGAAGCGTGCCCAAGACACTGGCCGCATTGCCACGCTGAATAGCAATGCTGATTCGTTGAGCCAAATAAGAGCCAGCCCTCGGATCACGCGTCGCTTCGACCAGACGCCCTGAAAGAATTTTGAAAACGCGATGGGCCCCGGTAAATTTATTTTTATTTATTTATTTATACTTTGCACATGAAATAATAGAAACTTATATTACTGATAACTTTACTGTTTATGATCAAAATTATGATACGAAAAAACTTGGTAAGAATAACAAAAAATAGTTTTGTTCTTTGTTTATATTTTTTTAATACTTACTGTATATTTTAATATATTTTTTGAAATTGTATAATAGATTCAATAACGTTCATCGAATGAGCAGATCTAGGAGCACTCGCAAAAGTGTATAGAAGTAATGGATATTTTAACACTAAACATAAGCATCAGTTTTTGACGCTATCGAGCTCATCTTACGACCATTATTTCAATTCTTAGAAAGTTCGAAAGTAAAGAATTCGAATGATCATGAATCCCTAAAGAATAACTTATCAGCGAATATTTTATATGGAAATGTCTGTTAGACTCAACTTGAAGATATAACTAATGCTACGTGTACTGATCACGGGTTGTCCCGTCAGTATTAATGTATTGTCCAAATAGCTATTTCATTTCTTAAAAGCTTTGAATCGAATACTGCAGAAGTTATTCGTGACTCCATTTCTCAATTGTTTTTATTGTACTGGCATTATAGATGAGAGGGGGAGTGATAGGCTGAATGAGGGGAGGGGAGCAAAGACAATTAAATTCTTAGTTTTAATCGTTTTATGTTTTCAAAAGCACTGGTCATAGCGTATTTATTGTGAAAAGACATGTACAGGCAGTTGCATAGATGGTTGAGCTATTTATAGATTTATAAACGATACATAAGTTTTATTGTTTTTTTTATTTAAATATGCAAAGCATGCTGCATGGTAAATTAAAACTTAGAGAATTGAACATCAAAATATAATTCGATAACCGTTTTGAAACCCAAGGTAAGCCTAACCCTTTCACTCTAACTCGTTTTAAGATTTCCCTCAAAATGATAAATCGAATTTACCTTAAGAGTAAATTAATTTATTAACTTGTGTACCTGTCCTGGGTTTAATTTGTAAATTACTGAATTCACTTCATCTTTCCGAATGTCGAATTTTATAGAATTATTTTGATTAATCAACTTTGTATTTTGTAGTATTAAAATATTTGAATAAAGCTCTAAATTCAGTACGAATCTATCTACTTCTTTGTTGGTTCCTGTAGTAAAGCATAACTTCTGTAGGTTTTGACATTTTGTTTTAGGTATTGACAATAAGTTAAAATAGTTGGCGGCTCTAGTTTGAGTCCTAATACCGCCTTAAATAAACAGATAGAAGAATTTCATATCGGCCGCAATAAAGCGGCCATTAATTTGTACGAATACATAGATCTTAGAGGGAACTTAATTATAGAAATACTCGGAGCGAATTTGTTACATTTGTTAATAAACATGAAATCTAAGAGCTACTTATAGACATGAAAAGGAGCTTATTACTAACAATAATTAAATTATATCTATTAAGATATAATTTATAAGGCTGCCCGACCCGGCTTTGGTCCGACCGGTATAATAATAGCCTTGTGCATTGGGAAAGCCCATTCTATACCTACATCGGCCCTGGCGCAGTGGGCGAAGACCCGCTTGAGGCGCGGAAGTTGCTGGTTCGATCCCCGATTCATTCGATTAAGTTACTTAGCTTGGGACTAGATGACGCTGTGTGGAATGTCCAAGAATACTTATTTATTATGGTAGGTACATAGAAAGCCAAACACAAGACAAATATTGCAGAGCAAAATTTTCATTTTACTCACAAACTAGTAAAACAACTGTAGTATTTAAAACAAATCATTTTTAAAACGCAAACCCAAGCAATCGCACATAAAAGTATACACAGAGCTAAAATAAAACTTTTAATAGTTTTATTTGCATAACGACGTGTAAAACTACCAGTTAGTACATTTGTCGGTACCCAGTCTAGTGGAATAGAGCAGGAGATCGTATCTGTTTATTTACGTCAAATTAAAGACAGTTTATTTAAGTCAAATTGGCTTGATGGCAATAAAATTCTAGAAGTCACTACAGCATTTACGTCAAGTCACAGTATCTATCTATCTGTGAAATTGCTGATAGTTGGTGGCGTGATGTACATTAATATATCTAGAACTGTGTTCTTTAATTTGAAGCTGTGTTGACCGTATGGGTTAGTACTTCGACTTCCGATCCGAAGGTCGTAAGATCGAAAATAATATTTAAAAAATCAGGTTTAACAAAATATGATGCAATTATTATTATGTAGGTAAATCAAGTTCAAACATTTTCTAACTGCTTTCTATGAAGAACTTACCCACGTCATTTCAACGTAATCCTTTATCACTATTTTTTTGGTTGATTGACGTAAGAAATTCCACCCTGTCTCCCTGTCTACAGGATACAGTTTATTTGTTCACATATCTGATGAATAGGCATTCATATATCATGTAACATGTATGACAATTGTTTGTAAACCCTTATCTTCTACACAATAGCGCGCTCATATCCCGGCACTCACAAACTCTGTGAATTCAATGTTTACAAATGTTAACAATAAAAATACGAAACGTAAAACTGAGTTATTAAGATCTGCGGCTCGATTCTTGACGACCGACATTCAAAACATGACGCGGTAAGAGATTGCACGTTATCTAGCTTTTGTTTTCTGAAATCCATAGAATTTTTCAAAATAACCACGCCGCGCCATGACGCGTTAAGACATGGTTATTTGGAGAATAAGGCGGCTGATCTTTTGATTGCCGTATGAACGTTGAAAAGTAACGTTATCCGCTTGCTCCTCATTTGATCGCTAACAGTCTCATCAAGCCAATCACATCAGTGGAGCGAGTATTAGGTAAGGCGGCAGGTTAAATTGAAAACGAGAGAGTGGTGAAATTGTCTTTTCACCGTCTTTATCTTACTTTTAATTACATTATTTTGTAACATGTGCTTGCAACGCGTCAAACAAATTGATTTCAAAACCGTACAATATTATATATAATTAATATTCAATATTCAATATCTTCTACTTTGGGGAGAATGTACAATCAATTCTCATCACAAGTTTAGCTATAAATAGTTTGAGATGTGGCAATAGGCTGACAAACTGCCTGGGAATGTCAAATATCTGCATAATTACGTACGTGTACCACGGTTGTCCTATATTGGTATCAGAACTATGTGTGAATGTTAGGTGCTATTAATTATTTGGTTTAATATGACAGTCGTGTGGTACAGGCCGTTTTACTTTGAGTCGATAAATGACGTCAGTGGTGGCACCGAAAACTGATTGACGCAGATTTTTAGATTGCACAGAACAGCCGCCTGATTCTCCAAATAACCATGTCTTAACGCGGCACGTCGCGGCGTGTTTATTCTGAAAAATTCTATGGATTTCAGAAATCAAAAGCTAGATAACGTGCAATATTTTACCGCGTCATGTATTAAATGTCGTCAAAAATCGAGCAGCTAGAATAACACACACCTACAATCAAAGTTTTACTTACAACCCTTTACTAAATATTTTTATTTTTATGGATTGTACCTCACCGGATTTGAACCAGCATATCCAAATCGGAAAGCAGAGTCTCTTCCACCTGAGCCAACACGACATGTTAACTGACGCTGAAATTTATAATCTCAACATACAAATTGATTACGCATGACTGACAGCACGTCGCTCGATCAAACGTTGAAATCTGTTATAGGTTAATTGAATATCAGGCGATTGAAGCGAGAAATTATTAGCGAACGTGAGTACGCTTACACTTTACACCTTGTTGAGTTACAGCCTGGGAAATTTATAATTGGAATAGTTTAGTTTTTCATTCATTCATTCATTCATTCATTCATTCATTCATTCATTCATTCAGTTTAGACATGTAGGAAGTATCTTGAAACAATAAACGAATACGAAATATTAAATAAATGAAATCCATACTTTAATATAATAAAAGGGAAAGTGTGTCTGTCTGTCTGTTTGTTTGTCCGTCTTTTACGGCAAAACGGGGCGACGAATTGACGTGATTTTTTGTGTGGTGATGGTTAAAGGGATGGAGAGAGACATAGGTTACTTTTTATCCCGATATTCCCGTGGGAATGGGACTTACGCGGGTGAAACCGTGGGGCGCAGCTAGTATTAAATAAATATCATGAATTTTGATGACCGATTTTGTCTTTTAAAACACGTACCGGCTTTGCACGTGTACTAATAAAACTACCTGGATAAAATATAGCCTATAATCATCTTGACAGTTTCTACACATCAGTGAAAGAGTTTTGAAATCGACTGAGTAGTTACGGAGAATACCTCTGTTAAACAAACAAACAAAACAACAGTACCTCTTTATAATATTAGTCTACATTTTAAAATCAAGCTCACACATTTCCCAGCTTATCTCACTCAACCACGCAGATCAAAGCCAGTAAATCATATTTCGAATGATCACGGATTAAGGGTTAGTTTGACGAATTTAACCGCAAAGTTTTATTAGCTGCCCCGATAGGTAAGTCAACTATGGAAGTTGGACAAGGGTCAGGGTGACATAATCGTTATTGTTTGTTCTAGGGACGCTGTTTGCTTTAAGAGAAACCTTGATATTTTAACCGTAAAAGCCTTTGATTTAAAAAGGCGCTTTGGCTAGCCGCATTCTACTAATATTATAAATGTAAAAGTTTGTGAGAATGTATGTGTGTTTTTTATTATTCTTTCACGCAAAGCCTTGTTCTTGATTTTGATTAAATTTGGTATGTAGATAGGTGATACCCTGGATAACAACTAGGCTACTTTTTTCCCCGATGTATGTTTGTTATTCGGAAAAAATGGTTGTTGATTTTGTTTAAATTTGGTATGTAGATAGGTGATACCCTGGATTATCACATAGGCTACATTTTATCCCGATATTCCCGCGGAAACGGGACTTACGCTGTTGAAACTGCGGGGCGCAGCTAGAACAATAATAAAAATAAAGATAATTAAAAAATATCGAGCTTCAGAGAATACAGCTGAACGTAATTTAATTTCATCGCAAAATACCTCAAAAATGTTCAACATTCAATGATTTACTCGAAACTATTCATCCCTCTCTAATAACCTCGATGAATGATCACCCATCTCTTTTCAATCATCGTTTACTAACATGCCACAATACATTGCAATTACTGGGGACATGGAAAAACTTTTTCGCTTCAAGCCTATCAATTTTATGATAGGCATAGCATAACGTAAACGCATACTACAGTCACAGTTTGGGGAAAACAGCTAGATTTGTTGAAACTTTATTTTTTCTTAGAGATTTGCTGGAAGAGAACTCTCTTTAGGGTTAAGCTCGCCTTTGTACATGTCTTTACAAATTATATTTTACTGTATCAATTTATTTGTGTACAATAAAGAATAAAGATTTGACAAAATTGTAGGCGCTCGTTGTGATACAAAATACCAACAGCATTTTATTATACGGGAATGTCAGTCACAGATCGCGCTGCAGATAGCGCGTGTGTTTAGGCTAAAACATCACACAAAAATCTGATACCATCATTGTCGATTTCAAATCATGAATTCTCCTATTCAAGGCATCCGATTCCACTATCCTATTTTGAAAACATTAAGCATTGTTTTCTTTTAACAGATAATGTGGATTAAGCTCATCATTTTTTGTGAGGCACCTAATCATTAAGCATTGTTTTCTTTTAACAGATAATGTGGATTAAGCCCATTTTTTGTGAGGCACCTAGGTATCCTGTAACTAGCTAGCATAAAGTAGAGCTGGTTTACGCCCGCGATACCCAAACTTTACGAGTTTTCGTCGCAGTCGTAAACAAAATGCAAAAAGGAAATAGGAACGATCAATATCACCTGGTTACGGTGGGATAAGCACTAGTTTAAGTTCTACCTTGATCATTTAAAACTGCCGCCTTATTCTCCAAATAACCACGCGGCACGTCTCGGCGTTCTTATTTTGAAAAATTCTATGGATTTCAGGAAACAAAAGCTAGCTAACGTGCAATCTCTTACCGCGTCACGTTTTAAATGTGTTCAAGAATCGATCTCCTGGTGATAATAATACAAACTCACTTAATTTAACAAGATTTTAAATAATGTTTTTTCTTGTCAATGTTATGTCTATAAAATAGATAACAAGTCTATCTAATCATTTGTGACCGGGCGTAAAGAAGCAGCGTAAAATCTGAATTGTAAGTTTTAAGTGATTTAAGTCTTTATTGGCGTCGATTCTCTTGTAACACTGACTAACTAAGAGATGACTATAGTGTCCAGACGTGAAGAATTAGCGAAAAATCACAGAATTGTGAGTGACTTGAGTCGCTATTGGCGTCAATTCTCCAGTAACACTGACTGCCAGCCAAACATTTAGTACGATTTTTTTTTTGTTTGTTTCCTAATTTAAACTAAAAACAGGATTTTATCGCGTTATATACGTTTTTAGTTTAAATTATGAATTGTGATCGCGAGAGTTTAAGAAAGACTATTGTTTGTTTTATAAGTGAAACTCACGTCTTGATCCTATTTTCCTTTTGTTCTAAAAGAAATACTAGTGCTTAAGGCACCTGCTGCGCGGATTACACAAATGACTGGTAATAACGAAATATGCCCGGATTATACTATTAAGGTTTTAATTTTTGGCTTTTTGGGTTGAAACGTCGGAAGTTCGGGTGTTTTTGGGCTTGAGGTCAGATTATGGAGGATTGGAGCTGGATGGATTCGACCGCAGATTTTATTGTTTACAAGCCTCTTAACTCGTCCTTTTTTACCTCATGTTAATTTATTAAAACGGATTAGGTATGTAAATGGAAAGTAATAATGGCAGGAAAAAATACGCATTTTAACGCACCTCTGACTACCCCCTTAGATATCTTAAAGGATTTAAAATAAAGATCCTTCTTATGAATAAGTCTACCGTTCCCTGGGATACAGTCGTGATCATATTTCATTTCATTTTGATTTCAAATTCAGACTGACAAAAACTCTAAAATAGTTTTCAAGGAATTATAAAATCTAACAAAATCAAATACAATTGGGAAAACTGGGATTTTATGCAAAAACTCTTTGAATGAGTGAGTTTTGTTACTTAATCCCAGTATTATACAATAACTCTCATTCAACTCGCAGCTGTGTCGCTGCCAGGAAGTATCACACTATTCATCATCATCTCCCTGCCCTTATCCCACTAAGTGGGGTCGGCACAACATGTTTCTTTCTAGGTAAGTATCACGCTATTATTTGGTGATAGTTTTTAAACGTTTGTTTTTTATTGTAAAAAGTGTAAACGAGACTTGACAATATTATGGTAAGGATTTTATATTATGCATAAAAGTCTCATTAGACACGCCAAAATATATTTTAAAACCAATATTACAATAATGTAGTAAGTTCGCGACTTCCCTAGTACTTTAGTTCGTATATAACAAGTGAGCTCACTTTTTCAGAATGACAAGATTTCCACACGGCCTTTCAAAGCGCATGTAGCAGTATATTAATAGCATAAAGAAAGAAAGAAAGAAAGAAAGAAAATAATTTATTTAGACACACACACACAAATAGGTAGGAATACAGAGAAAGGTGGACAAAACAAGTGGGTAGATAAAAAAAAAGAAATAATTACAAACACAAAGACAACAGGTAGAAAGGTACCTACTACTACCTAGCCCTTCCATAATGCGAAGTTCTAACTTAATGTCCGTTGATAAATTACTATCCCAAGCTTTTCCAAGCGTAAGATCACATTTCATTAAAACTATCCAACTCTGAACGGTTTGGAACCACTTGAAAACTTTCAAAAACTGCTCCCAAGACCAAATAGTTTGGGGTTGGGATCAGCTAAGTGTTATACTCAACCACCCCTAAGAATTTCAGACTTCGCGCCTCCGAAAGTCAAGCTTAAATAAGTTGGCGCAAACTATAACGCTTAGATAGCGTGTTGGTACTTAGGTGATGGAGTTTAATAAAAATCGATGTCAAAAAACATGAAATTGATGATGTAAAAAATTGGCCAATAGTCAAAAGATAGAAAGAAAGAAAAATATAAATATTTCGTTAGCCTCATCACTTCAACTTCGAACCGACAGTATGAGATATATTTTGCGTTATTAATAAAGGTTGCGACACCAAACACTGGACACTCAGTGTTTCCATCGATTTTTTTTACTGCGCTTAATATCTCAGAGGGCAAATTGTTGCCGTATCTTATGAAATAACTAGAGTAAATAAATAAACTAGCAGCACGTCCCGGTTTTGCACGGGTGTACTAATACAGCTACTGTGTAAAGTGTGTAAAGTGTAAAAACATAGCCTATCAACCCCCTCACAGTCCATTATACACGTCATCGGTGAAAATTTTGAAATCGGCTTTGAAGTTACCTCCCTCAACCACGGAGATTACCTCCCTCAATAAACAAACCAACATTACCTCTTAAAATATTAGTAAAGATATATAAATATTTTTGAACATTCCACACAGATATAGGCATAGAAACCAACCCGTTGTGAGTTGGTTTCTATGCCTTATAGCCACGCCTCGGGAATTATCGGGATCAAGAATATGCCGGGAATTTAAAGAATTATATTTGAGTACTTAATGGCTTTAAGCAGATGCTTCAGAGACTGCAGTTTCGAGATAGCTGTGAGCTTGAGACGAGTTTAATAAGATTCTATAAAAATAAGGCTTTGAATAATCATATTTGTAATAAAAAAATTGTGAATTCAAGAAAATGTAAAACTATTTTCGTGATTCAGTTATATTTTATAGCACGTTTTTACTAGACAGTTAATCAAATTAATTGTATATAGCTTCTAAAACTCCTCGGCACAATACTATTTTCAAACAAATAACACTTTCAGTTAGAAGACAGTCGGAGACGATGGGGTAGACCCAGGAAAAGATGGCGAGAAGATTCTGTCTTTCTTCTTTGCCTTCTAGCGCAAAGAGTGGAAGTTGCCTAGCAGTGGGACATAATAGGTTAATAAAAAAAACTTTTTCTGCATACTTTTATCAACCTACATACAAATAATATCACCATTTTCAGAAAACTCTTGTCATTTCATTCAGACACTCTTCATCCATCTCAGTTTATGTCGTCTTCATTTCAAGTTATGTCTATAGCACAGTTCGTAAAACCATGCCTTTATATCCATCGTCACCCGGAAAAAAATGGGAAAACTGGAGATCTGCGGACCATAAATAATACGTCTTGCTGTTGCATCATGAGAGGGCTTAAGTTGTAAGCTGAATGATACTTATTTCAAAATAGACACTAACGGGAAAGGTAGAGAAACAAAAAAGAGTTTCGCTTTCAAAATAATCGTGAGTTTAGACATTTTTGTAATACAAAAGGAAATTGGCAACGTAAAAATATTGTCGATCGACAATGTTTCGATTCTTCTAAAAAATCTTCATCTGGATGTATGGTTAATCCTAATTGTGTGAGACGCGCCCGCGAAGAGCGACCATACTCATACTCAGATGAAGATTCTCCGGAAGAATAAAATCATTGTTGGTATCCAAATCGACAACATTTTAACGTGAGTTATTTCCCGTTGTATTAATATAATGACAGAAAGAGTATTTTAATAAGTAATACCAGCTGCGCCCCGCGGTTTCACCCGCGTAAGTCTCTTTCTCGCGGAATTATCGGTATAAAAAATTGCCTATGTCCTGGCTCTAAACTACCTACCCACCCATTTTTCGCCATAATCGGTACAGCCGTTCTTAAGTTAAAAATAGTGTAACTCACACGACTCTCTTTTATAGATTTCATGCCTTGTACCACAAAGCGACAATAGCAATAAGTAAAAGTAGATGATTGCGCCGTCCGCAGGTAACTCTCTTCTCAGTTCGCGGCGCTTCAATTAATTGCATTGCAAATGGAAAATACATTCAGTCAGGTACACACCATAAAGACCAGTTCGTAGGTAGATACGTAGGTGTAAATGTAAATTGTAAATACTTAATTAATAGTTATTATCTCTAGTAACTTTTTATTTGTTGTACGTTAAACACTACATTCAAGTAAAATATTACTTAATTTCAAAGTAAGTCCCAGAGACTGGTAATACGTAATGGTAATGGTAATACGTTCGTCGAAACACTCATTTAGCGAGAGACACATTTAATTTTCTTCAAAGTCAAATACTCTTACTATTTGCATGTACGAGTAAATATTACATACAGGTTACAAGACAATTTCGTAGAAACCAAAATTCATAATACCGTTCATGAGTATAATGCAAAACGTTGTAAACCTTAGTAGAAAATTAACTAAAAAGTAATAGATAGATAGATAGAGAGATAGATAGATAATTCTTTATTGATTACTTAAAACTACAATGGTAACAATTTCAAAAACAGAATGATAAGAACATACTCGTAGATGTCTAAAAAGGTTGAATAAAAATATTGAATTAGTTTTAGGGCTCTAGATAATTAAATATCTTAAAGTTATTAAAAGGTGTAATACATAGCTTGTTAACAGATAATTATATAAATAAATATCCTAGGATATTCCATACAGCGTCATCTAGTCCCAAGTTAAACAACTTAATGCTCGTATTATGGTAACCAGATAACTGATACTTAGATGTTTTTCGCAAAAACTTACTTTTATAGATGGATATTAAATAATATTATGTAAATCAATGTAAATGCGACAAAGAAAAGTGCTTGACCGTTTAACCCACGCTGGTTTCTTTACGATATTTTCCGTATTTTGCCTCTAATGTCTATATTTTTATGCTTATATAAAGCTGAGTGAGTGTTATTGCATTTGCCCTAAGAAAACCTCGGGGTAAGATATTAAGTTTCATATCCTGATATTATCCAAAATCTTGCCCTTCAGCAAAAATGGAATAAACATACTAAAAGATGACTCTGCTGATTGTAAGTCTATTGTTATTCTTATCTGTTCCTATTCAATGATAATGTTTTTGCATTCAAGATGTTTCTAATTTTGCTTGTATTTTAGATACATTTAATAAAGACTGATGTAAGCTTTTCTTCAAAAATCAAGCCACGCATGTCAACTTAATTCAGTAAAAAGAAACGGATATGCCCCGCGGTCTCTCACATTTCAATACTACAACCTATAACACAAACAACACATCATCATCATCATCATCCACAGCCCGACTTTACCCACTGCTGGGCATAGGCCTCCCTTAGTTTGTGCCATCCACTACGATCCTGCGCCAGTCGCATCCATTGTCGCCCCGCGACGCGAACTATGTCGTCGACCCACCTCGCCACCGGACGCCCGACACTTCTCTGACCCATCCTCGGCCACCATTCGGTAATGGCCAAAGTCCACCTGTCATCACCTCTCCTTGCAACGTGTCCTGCCCAACTCCACTTGAGTTCCATTATCCGTGATCCAACAACACATAATACATGTCAATTACATACGGAATATAATGAGTAATTTCCAATATATTATCATTCCTTGTGAACCACATTAAATTTGAACATGCTACGAGTATATTTTTAAGATGTTATGTGTTAATAATGCCGTAGAAATTAGTATTTTGTTCCTCTAAAGTTCTGTGGCATAAGAACCAGTGATGAAGTACGTGCTATCTGCCAAAATACGGCGTCTTTTAAAAGAAAACAGTCGCTACATTCCTTTATACGCACTGAAAGAGCCTTGTCCTAAATAAACAAAACAAAATGGACTTTTGTTGCAAAGTTTTCGAGAGGCCTTCTGGCTGTTGTCTTACGGCCAGTCACACTCAAATTACTATGTATGCTTATAGATGTTTTATACTAATAGTGTGCTTAGGCCCATTTATTATGCTTTCTTGGTTTTTGACGAATGATATAAGATAATGACCTTCCCTTGAATTTGATACATGTAGTTAATTCTCGGTCTTTCCCCTTCCTCGTCTTCCTTCTACTTTTTCCTTCTGTTATGTTTCTTATATGTATAAGCTGTCATGTCGTATTAGATGTTCAATCATTGTTCCTCTTCTATTTTCAATTGAGTTCATCAAACGCTCTCTTTAACCCTTTTTAGTACTTCTACTTCTACTGTAGTTAATACGTGTTGTTACTATGTTCGTGTTACTATACATTTTCCTAGATTGCCGAATATCAGCCCTATTCTACGAGTACTATAAATCAAAGTCCTTTCAAAACTCAGTCGCCTATTAAGCTATTATACAATGAATTTATGAAAGAGGAATGCAGTTTGCTATGAACGATGCCGATGCAATACCCGTTGAGTTATGAGTCTGTGGTCGACACTGCTTTGGACTTGATTTGTTTTCCCATCCAGGGTTAAAATCTCTATTGTACATAGAGTTGTTAGGAGACACTAAGACTTGCTTGATATATAGATAAACGTTCTGAGCGGTCAAAACATGGATGGGTGACCGTAAGTGGTACCTGATGGGTTATTAAAGAAACACTGCTTTTTAAGCTTGGGACTAAATGACGCTGTGTGAAATGTCCAAGGATATTTATTTATTTATTCAGTCAACGCAGCCCTTTCTGATTGGTTATACAATTATACCTAATGTTCTTGTTAAAAAATAAAATATTCAATTTTACAAAGATAGTGTGAAGAGACTTCTGGCACACGTGTACAGCGATTTAAGTTTGTACAGCGAAATTACTTGAACTGTGAAAAATAGCTTATAAGCTCAGAACTTCGTTTAGAGTCTGCACTTTGTAGCAAGTTTAAGTTCATAACTGACGTCGTTGATCAAACTTCACAAGCTTTTATTAAACTTTACTTGTTAACATGATTTAGATAAAACTCGCAAATGAAAGTTCAAATTAATAGAGCTCGAAAGTTTTATGGCATTTTCATTTTAAAATATATTTTTTCAGCTTAGAACTTATTAATTACTTAGCTGAAAACTTTAATGCTAATTCTCTTTTTAATTGCTAACCGTTTTGTTGACTAAGTGGATTAGTACCTCGTCTTTCGATTTAAAGGTCAGTTCATGATTTGTCGAATGTTGAAAACTTAAAAAATATAAGATTCTATAACTAACATTTATTTAGAGAAACTAAACCAATACCTACGTATTTATATTACTGTAAAAAATACAATTAAATCAGTTGAGCCTCCTAAGGACGGTTGCAAACGATCTATAGGTAGCTCAACTGATTCAAACCACTGCCTAAGATAGTGGCCGCATTACTGAGATACTTATACCAACTATGCAATTGGCAATGTCCCTTCATCTTCATAATATCAAAATATACCTAAATCTATGAAAATTGTGGATCTTCTAACAGAAATACGTTTGTGTTTTTTTTATACAACACGACGCTATATCGTAGCACGGTTACGACGTAGCTACAGCTACGATGCTACGCCGTAGCATCACGATATGTGCAGTGTCTCTGCTTATTTGACAGCTACACAAAGAAATGAATGAATGAAAATACTTTATTGCACACAGAAATAAACTTATGAACTGCAAATTCTGAAAATAATTGTACAATGGGCGGTCTTATCACTCAGAAGCGATTTCTTCCAGACAACCTTAGGATGGAAATAAATCGATGGAAAGTAGGAATGGTGGGGATGTACAGAAAGTATGAAAAAAAAAGAAATGTTATTAGTACAAGTAAATGTTTCTATGTATTTCCTTTCTACGCTTTAGGATAACAGACTTAAAGATAGGTTAAATTTTTTTTGTTATTGTGTTAAGCCACACATAGATATAGTTTTTTTTGCAGATATTTAGTGAATCAGAAACAAAAAAAATGGCAGAAATTAATGCAGTTACAATAACTTCTACACGTTAAAAACTCTCCATTATAATAATTCATTGTTTTGAATTACGTATACCCAACTGTAAATTCATTGCTTTAAATTCCAACAACCCTTAAGCTGTTGCTATCCTCCATGTAACTATTTAATGCATATTATGCAAAACAATTCAGCCTTTTTACGTGGGTGCTATCAGGGCGCATTTATCTTTGCGTCCCGCTTGTACTATTTGCGTCAACACTCGTTATGTAAACTGTAATTTTCTTCAACATTTTACAATGGGGTGAATAACACTTTGACTTATATTTAACCTGAATATCTGCTCGTCTGCTTATCCATACTAATATTATAAATGGAAAAGTGTGTGTCTGTCTGTCTGTCTGTTTGTCCGTCTTTCACAGCAAAACGGAGTGGTGAATTGACGTGATTTTTTTGGTGGTGATAGTTGAAGGGATGGAGAGTGACATAGGCTACTTCTTATCCCGATATTACCGGCACAGCTAGTTGCAATATAAAAACTCAGGCATTTACATCTTTACTAGATGATTTATACAGCGTCAGGAGGATCTTTGCCTACACTTATCGGCACTCTGTAGTGCCTGGGACATTGTTGAGATGGAATAGGCTTGCCCAGCACCCAAACCACCCTCTCAGCTTAGCAGGCCATATTATTATCCACAGGAAAGACAATGGTCAATACGTGTGGGGCTGCTAGCCGCGGGTTCCCTCACGATGTTTTCCTTCACCGTTTAAAGCTCGTGTTAAAGCGCATATAAACTTTTGACGCGAAAAGATTATTGATGCATGACCGGATTGGATCCCACGACCTGGTTTAGTTTCTGTAAATAAAAATAAGCTGGTTTTGTTACACCTCAGTAATTTTCAATAAATTTTATAGTGAAATTGCTGTTATTGGATTTCAAGCTTATTGGGCAATTTGCGAATGGCGTACTCGTTTAAGCTATTTAGTACACCTAGTAATGAAATTCACGGGTACATTTTAGTATTCATTAATTTATATGGAGTATTTAACGTGATACTGAAATGGTAGGCACATTTTGTAATCATTAAATTGTTTGTGTAGTTTTTAATTAACGTAATTATTTGGATATTTTTACCGTTAATAAATAATATACATACATATTCATATTCGAGTCGAATATTTTATGTTACCACTGGTTTATATTTATATATACTTTTGACCACGTCTATCTCAATGTTTTTTACTTCGCCAAGTTTTCTTAACCAATTAAGCAAGAAAACATTTTTCTAAGCTAAATTTACATAGGCAGGTAAAAGCAAACTTGCCAACACTCAACACTTTTTCGACCTATCTCTGGGAAATTACAGTACAAAATTGGGTCACGGCTATTGTACCAAGTTTGGCGATTCGGTTTATTTCGGCGCTTCTTTGTGGAACTTCCAGAATGTTCGGGAATTTTCCAAGACTTTCTCGTATCCTCTTTACATATTGCTTTAGTTCAGGTAGAGTTTAAGGTTTCCTAATTAAATTTGAGGTTTTATAGGCTTCAATATTGGTAAGTGGTTTCATTTAATTAGTTGTACAATTAGGTATGTAGGTACGTTAAGTAAACACTATAATTATTATTAAAGTCGTTTAAATATATCGCTAAAGCTAAATATTCCATAGCTTTTTATTTCACCGCGGGACAAAATGTTTGTATGTTGTACATACTACAGATAATTTATTCCGAGTCTAGGTGTTTTTCACTGTATTTGTCTTTTTTAAACTAACGTGATCAATCAAACAATAAGAAAACATCCAGACCAGACCTATAAAAATAATAAAATAAAGATAAACTACCACTAATTATTTCGGAAGCCATATTAAACATGTAGCTAATAAAGCGTTTGTCACTTGACTACAGGGACCAATGTAGATTAAAGGCTCGAGCAGACCGAATGCGTATGCGTTGCGTATGCGTAGACGTAAGCGTAGACGTGCACGTACCACTGAGTTGTAATGTATGGAAATGTATCTGACAGGCCACACCGCTTGCGTACGTACGCGTAACGTAGACGCCGTCTACGTTACGCAAGCGGTGTGGCCTGTCATGAGACAGGCAGTACATTACAACTCAGTGGTACGTGCACGTCTACGCTTACGTCTACGCATACGCAACGCAACGCATACGCATTCGGTCTGCTCGAGCCTTAAACTGTACAATACTATTTAAATTGAGCGCTTAAAAAGAGTTTTAGTTCACGCTTATTCTGTGAGCGATTACCTGTCCAGTCATGCCAATACGGTTTTTAGCGTACGTAGCATTTGCCAGGCAGTAAAAGTTTTGCTAAAAATTGTACTGCGTTGGGTACTCTGTAGCCCTACTATCAGTTTCCGAATTGTATAGTTGACTATCCTTGCTAAAGTCAATCAAGTAAATCAAGTACTTCAAATGTATGAAAATATTAGTTCATGCAAGTTACCGGGGGCGGGGCTGCGCTGGATTCTTATACATTTTGTGATACTAGACTCGGTATCCAGGATAGTATTAATACTACAGTAAACTGGTGGTAGGGCCTCTGTTGAAATGGGTCACGCGCATTTTCACGTAAATCGTAACGGTTTTTTGTCGACACCTTTTTTAGACTATCGAGATTGGAATTTTATATGACTTTACAATAACTATCATAAAAATTGAAATACAGAGATAGATACTGGAATACTTCGTCCAGGTTTTTCGAATATCTTTTCACGTTTGAGATGGATAGGATTGCCCAGTTCTATGCCATTTTTCGACTAAACCCGACCTATCTATAGAAAACACACTGGTTAACGTGTACCTGACTAAGCCACGGATTTCTGCAAGATGTTTTTCTTTACCGTTTGAAACTTGTGATAATTTTCAATTTATAAATTTAGAAACAACATTATCTTTATAATAATATTAGTATAGAAAACTTATTATTTTTCATGCAACAATTTGAAATATGCTCCATCAAACACATTATTTAAACAGAAAACGTACCGTTTTCCAATTTTATGAAATAGCTAATCAAATCTGTATTCAAGCGACGATCTATAGCGAGTCACTGCCGGTGCACAGTATAAATATAAAGCAGTAGTTACAGTCCTATCCTATCCTTCCTACTAATATTTTAAATACGATAGTTTGTGAGTATAGATAGATGTATGTTTGTTCCTCTTTCAAGAAAAAACTACTAAACCGATTGCGATGGGAATATAGGTAGTGAGACCTGGAATAACACATACGCTACTTTTAGCCTAATATTCTTGCGGAAACGGGACTTAAGCGGGTGAAAACGCGGAACGTAGCTAGTAATTTAATATTATAAGCTACGTACCTAGTACATACTACATGAATACTTGAACACTGATAATGCAACTTTTGACGTAGGTAAAATTTATAGCCAGTTAGTAAACTTCGAGAATATAAAATAACTAAATGGGTCCATACATCAAAATGGGTCAATAGAATTACATGTCAAACATTAATATGTATTAATATGTAATAAGTGATATTAGTTCGATTAAACTATGACATGAAATAACAGAAAAAACTGTTAAGAAGAACTTATTTTAAGCTTATCAAAAAAAAAACTTTGCAAATTTTCAATTTATAAGCTACACTACCGTTTTCAATTCATATTTTCATACAAATACTGAAAGGTTCGCAACGAGGTTATTGAATCGCTTTTTATGAGAAACTAAACTTTACCTCCGTTCTCATTTCCCGGAACCTGGGGCATGTGTGTTCTCGTTGCTACAAGCACAATATTTTGCATTTTATAATGATTTATACACTTAACAGGACACTGTAGTTCCTGGGACATGGTTGAGATTGAATAGGCTTGCTCAGCACCTAAACCACCCTCTCAGCTTAGCCGGCTATATCCACAGGAAAGACATGGTCAATACGTATGGGGCTGACTAGCCGCGGGTTTCCTCACGATGTTTTCCTTCACACACTATAGTTAGTTATACGACACAATAGTTTTTTAATCAGAAAAAAATTAAAAAATTATCATAAAAGTTACGACTTCGGCAGAACCTAATCTATTCGAGCGATGGTGTAAGCGATCGTCCTAAACGCTGACTGCTATAGACCATTCAGTCAGCCCACGTGGTCGAAACTCATACGAGTAAAAAAATGTGAACTAAAATCAAGAAAACAAACGGTAAGCTTTGATATTTGTCCCGGAATCCGACAGAAGCAGGCTCAAGAACAACAGGGTTACAATACACACCGCACAATCCACAATTTGCAAGCCAGTGCGTTCTCGCTATTCTGACCTGACACAGCTTATCGGTAACTAGCTAATTCAATTTATGCCGGGTCCCTATATCGAACGGACCGTCATGCGATACAAGCTACGACTCGTTACTACCTACTAATAACAAATAGTTTCGTAGTGTTTCAAACCGCTCCTGTCAGTCCTACCAGCTACGAACAACAGTCCGTTACCCGTTGTCGTTGGCCCTCTTTACTTAATCAATTAATCCTAAAAAAAATAAGATCACAACTGGTAGCGACAATGTTCCGATTCTTCCGAAGAATATTCATCTGGGTATAAGTCGCGCCACGTAAAAAGAATGGTTAAAGGGAGAGAGTTTGTTTGTGCACGGGTCACTCGTGATAAATCTGAAGATGTAATTTTCTGTTAAGTACTCCAGCTGTAAGGTTTTTAAGCTGTGCCACTGATTTGCATGCTGTTTGCCGACTATTGTCCGTAAATGCAATAAGAAAGGTATTCGGTATGTGGTGTGTGAATCCGGCCTACGGCTCTGTTACGTATTATTTGATATTATCAAACGATTGCTATTGTGCATGATGTTGAAATATAAAAGCGATATATTTATTGCTTATTGTTATCAACAGCCTGTGTGTGTCACAGGATGTTGATATATTTAATATCAGTGAGACAAAATTCACAAATATAGTTGTACATTTTTTGTGTCAGCATGTCTAAGTTTAATATTATTATGTAGTTAAATTAAGATTTTCATTGTCGCATTGGTACTATGTACTGTAATGGCTTTGTAAATTTTAAAATAATAAATAAAATAAAATAAATGTTTTTATTACTTCAGTTTCTATAGTTTAGCAGAAGGGGGAGGGAAGTTTATAATATGGGGGATAGAAATGCATGAAGCTTTACTACACCCAGACCCGAAAAAAATATTTATAGATAGTGAAAACATTTGTCACGCAACGGGAATCGAACCCGCAGCCTCCGCGTCTGAGACGAGCCTTCGCCCACTGCGCCACAGAGGTTGTCGATGTATATGGATATACGTTAATACTCTTTAACGCTAAAAATACTTGCAATATTAAGATGATGTCTTTATCGACGTATCTGACTTGAAATAACACAATAGTAGGAACCATTTAAAGCCGCGGGAAGAAGCTTGTAGGTAGTCTAATAAATAAAACACTAGACATAAGAATTTAAAAGGATAACAATATTTGAAAACGAAGCTAATCTTAAGAGCGTTTGGGGATTGTTTAAGCTAACAACGGTAATTCCTTTGTAAAATTATGCATTACAAGTGAATTGAGTTAAAATGCAAACGAGGCGACTAACTTTACAGTTTTCTTTGAATTATTGAAGCTCGTCTTTATAATAAATAAGGTGAGAGACGTGAATCTCCGAATTCACAACTAAGCATTTGTATTTCATCTGTGATTTGTTTGTCACAAGCCTGTCTTGACAACTTTTCTTAATACCAAAATCTGGAATGACTAAATCCAATCGATTTGAAAGTTTTGTCCGAAGACAACCTTTACGTACTTAATTTTTTTATTATAAAATACCTACCAACTTATTTTATAGTTCATCAAAACAAACATAACATTTCTGTTTGAAAACTATTGGAAAAAGCTCGATTGATAAATAGGTAGCCAAATTAAGATTTTAAGATTTAATCAAAACAATGTCAGTATTTTTCGTAGTCAATAAATAGTTTATCTATCAATCCATACCTATATCTATCATTGACCATATTTTTACTATAAATTGCCATTTTGCCAGTTTCACATCTATGATAGTTGAAATCTGCTGTGTACTTTTACTGCAGACGTGAAATAACAATTTGGAGGAACTCAAGCATTAAATTTATTCTTTTAACGATGTACTATTTCAAATAATATTCTCTCAAGCTGTTCTAGTGCGGCGCATCTCTGATCTAGGGCCGATTCGGGACCGTACGATTCAGCTAAACACTAACGTTATAATACGAGAAATTACTCACTTAATTAAATATTGTCGATTTGGATACTGACAATGTTTCGATTTGAAAGCTCAATACTATCGTCGTTAGTCCTTATTGATTATCAGCACGTCCCGATTTTGAACGGGTGTAATAAAACTACCGGGATAAAATATAGACCATAGCCATCTCGATAGTCCATTCTATTCATCGGTGAAAGAATTTTTGAAATCAGCTGAGTAGTTTCGGAGATAACCTCCGTCAAATAAGCAACCTAACATTACCTCTTCATGACATTTATTTTTTTAATTATTGATAAGAGGTCGTAGAAGTTAGGTTAGATTTCTGACGGATTTTAAAAAAGGTTTTCATATTATAATATCTTGGTTTTATCATCAAACAATCGTTTTATTGCAATTACAACTATTGATACTTTTACATAAGAAAATAAGTCAATGTTAAACCGAATCGTACTCATTAGAATCAGGGTACTGCTATGTTGAACTTTTCCGATTGTCTGATTATCTGTACCGTGAGATGTTTTATTATATGACGTGCATTCAGTGTTATTTCAATTTATTTAATATACTAGCATCATTTATAATATCTCCTTCTATAATATTCTTATAGCGCTCAGTTGTTAGTGCAACTTGCGGTCACCCATCCAAGTAGTGGCCGCTTAGAACGTTGCTTAACTTCGACTATATATCAAGACCGTCTTAGCAAGCTTCGCAACGAGCGCTGCCAAACAAACTCAGTGCTGTGTTCACAAAAGAATACCCGAAGGTATTCCACGTGAGCGATGTACAAACGCGACAGCCATCAAATTAACAGGTATCACACGTTTGCTCGTTGCTTTAAAATACTTCCAGATTGACTATTCGGGTAGTAGTGATGGGAAAAAATCAAGATCAATCTTGAAACCTCTGAGACGTAGAAGTTTGACGGGGATCATCTGCGGGACTGACTGTGTATATTTTGCAGATATTTGTTCCGGGTCTGAGTGTTCTGACAGCACTTTGAAAATATTCCTTTTTTTAGAAGGAAAATTAGATTAGAAGCCCACTTTATAAAAGTTAAAAACATTTGAAGATTTTTTATGGAAATAACATAGCACTTACGATTTAGACAAAACATCGGAACAAGGGATAAAAAGGCACGATCTGCCTAAACCACAATGTTTTTTTGTTTTAAATTTAATCGACGGAAGCGACCTTCCAAGCATCTTTTTTAATAAATTACTAAAAACGAGACCGATCCCAACACTAGTAAGTCACGGCTTCTATTTACATCTGAGACGCGCCTACTTTGAATAAATCATCTTCTAAGCATACAAAGCGAGAAGCTTTGCCGCCTGTGTTCTGTACAGAAAGCACTAGTTTTTACGGTATTTGAGTACATATTTGCTTCTAATTATTATTGTATTCAATGATATAGATAAAAAAAAGACGTGTGGCACTCGGGGACTGCCGCGGTAAAGCTATTGCATGCCACCTAGAGGCGAGTTGCTGAACTAAAGTGACAAGCGTTAGGTTTTTTCGTTACGGAATTTCTGGACCCCAATTTAATGGAATCTCGTGTCACTTTTCAATACTCTATTCCACTCCGCTCCGCCAACCGCGTCAGTGGAAACGCGCACTTCTATACGTAAATAGAGCAGTGCAAGCTGAGCTTATCTGCAAACAGCCATAGAATACACAGTTGTTGGTACGATACGATGCTTGATGTAACATAGAAAGAAAGAAAGAAAGAAAAAAAGAAAAAAATTATTGACAACACACAAACTAAAAAAAAAAAAAAAAACATAATCTTTGTTGACATCAGAGACCCGACTGGGATTGGGAACGAAGCTTTGTTCCAATTGCGGGTTCAGCTTATGTTGGTGGTTAATAAATTCGTAACAGTGAACTAACATAAACTGAACCCAAGGCACGTGACTTCGATTAGGTACGTTGATCCAAAGTAGGGCTTGTGCTTGCGTTTTTTTCTCTGTAGAGATTGTACAGTAACCAACAAAGTAGACCTCTTGTCTATCGAAGGTAAGTTTTTTGTTTTACAGTGTAACTTTGACCCAAGCAGATGACTGATATAATACTCAATATTTATTTTTAAATACATGGTATTTTTTATTGAATGAAAATATTATAAGTACAGACCCAGAACGAGCAATAAATAAACTACCAATTTAGATCAAAGGCTTTGGAGATACTTAGATACTTTGAAGATTTCTCAAGGGAAAATTATAGTTATGTTCATATTTTATTATGATACTTTATTTGCTTTTACTTTTGAATTTAAATATTAGAACTGACTAAAGACTAGTTTCGTTCTCACTATTTCTAAGAAAATAATTTAAACACCTCTATCCGTGAAAACCGTTTAGGTTTTCAAACAGACCAGGTTTTCTAAATAAGTACTAGCTTTTTCCTCGATACTAAATATCTCCTTCAATTGTTATGAAGGTAAAAACGATTGACAATCTTTTAACTTATCCACACTCACAGAGATTTGACAATATAGATAGCTTGTTACGGTCCTTAGGTTCAACTGGTTCTTATTGTATTTTGTACAGTTATGTAAATATGTATGTGAACTTGTAGATTTCGGTAAGTGAACTAAGCATATTTATAAAAGCATTCACACTCATCGCTTTATATAGCACGTATTGAAAATTCACATAAAAACACAGAAATCCGCCCAAATCCAGTAATACCTACTCGATGTAATCGTACGAGCGCTGCTACCGAACACTCGCTCCACTGATCTGATTGGCTTGGTGGGACTGTTAGCGATCAAATGAAGAGCAAGCGGATAACGTTACTTTTCAAGGTTCTTACGGCGATCAAAAGATCAGTCGCCTTATTCTACAAATAACCATGTCTTAACGCGTCACGTCCCGGTGTAGTTATTTTGGAAAATTCTAAGGATCTCAGAAAACAAAAGCTATGTTAATTAGTAAGTTTATTTTAAAAAAAGTTACAAGTTACAAAAAAATAAAAAAGACGTGTGGCACTCGGGGACTGCCGCGGTAAAGCTATTGCATGCCACCTAGAGGCGAGTTGCTGAACTAAAGTTACAGCGTTAGGTTTTTTCGTTACTGAATTTCTAGATTCGGTCTCCACGCTCAAGGCTCGCGATAGAAGCTATGCAATAGCTTAAAACTTTTGTAACTTGTAACGAAAAGTTAAACTTCCGCGAACATTGTGACCACAGCCTGATTTACGTATTTGGAACATGCAGCGACTGTTAATGAGCTAAACCCTTTGAATTCCACTTTGCAAAGCGGCTTTTAATTAGATGCCAAATTGGTATCTTGATTTCGGGTATAAGTTTCGTTTGTATTGCAGATATTTACGGCATTTAATCCGGCACATTGATTAAGTTATTTACACTATTTGGTTGTCTTTAATTAGGCTTTACTTCGATGCTATATGCAGAACTTGATCAAACATACATCAACAGACAGACATCAGACTCTGTCTATAATACTTTTCAAACTATCGCGACTTGGAATCATATTTATAAATATTATTTAACGTCGAGGTAAATTAAATGATTTCAATACGCGATTAAGTCCCGTTAATATTTATAAATCTGTCCATAATGTTTGGTTAATATTATCAGAACTAAAGGCATTTAAGTTTTAGATAATGTGGAAACGGGAAAAGTCTTGGAGAATGAAGGTACACAATGTTATTGAACTGTTTACTATGATTTTTTACTGCGCATTTTATTTAAAAGAAAAAGAGAAAGAAATAATGTTTTTATTTCTGTAGGTCAAAAGTAAGACAGAAAACTGTACACACAACAGGTTTACCATTTAATACTAGGGATATTAGAGTATGATTGTATTGTATCTGTGCACTAAACGTCAATTCAGCCGCAATGCAATTTACATGCAAAAAAGAATCATCAACAGATGAACAATAGCGCTTTTGTGTTGCTGTCATGTGCCAGACTAACACCCACTATCTGTACCCACTGCGTAGATAAACTCACTGGGCTGTAATTATTTGATTTGTTTGAGTTTGAAGTGATTCCACTATTATGAGTTTAGTTTATTTGGTAGATAAGTGTAATGTACTGTGGAAATTAAGAGGTATCCCATCAACATACTTTTCGGGCAATAGGCGAGTAGAATTTTAAATGTATTTTCAGTTGCAATGGCGGCCGAAGGGGCATTTTAGAACTGACTTGAAATGGTGAAAGAAAAAGCTATCAAAGCAAGCTAAAAACGTCCAAGCTAAGCAACTTAATGCTTCGTTCGTTCGTCCGTATAAACAAGTGGCCAACTCTAGGAGTTTTTAGGCCGCCTAAAGGCCTCCGTCTTGGCTTAACGACTTTAAAAGCCGGGACCGACAATGCTTGTGTTATGGTAACCAGATGACTGATAATTACTATAAATTTATGAAAAAATAGTTTCTTAAACAAAATTGTAATATTTTTCTTGTGAATAAAGTCTATTTAATTAAATTATAAGGCTTACAAGCCTACTCCAACTCTTTGCCCCCAGGCAGTACGGAGAATACCTACGTCGTTAAACAACTATAGTAAATTTGCCTTTGTGTCTGTCTGAAACAAACAAAGATGCCGGGATTATCTTTCAGAAAGAAATCGATGTTACATTTTATGTGACCACGGCTTGTAAAGCTGTTTATTATGTCAAAACATGACGCCAAGCCATGACGGAGGCCTTTTTAGGCCGCCTGAAAATTCCACCTGTCACCAGAGTGGCCACTTGCTCACACGAAAGAAGAAGATGTCAAAACTAGGTAGGGTTTTTTTAGTGAAGTTTCAGAAAAGTTTTGCATTATTAGCTGTAGTTATGCAGTATTGGCGCAGTGGGTTAGTCGTCGCAGAGGTAGCGGGTTCGTTCCCCGTCGTTTTACAAATGTTTGCTTGATCTGCATCTCTCTTACTTACATATTTAATATATCAAAAATATTACTTAAAAAGTTTTGATTACGATGGTTTTAAAACCCGCGATGATAAGATTGTTCTTAAGCCGGAATGCCTTACCGTTCGGCCACGGTTCCTCTACTACCAGAATTATCAGTAAGACGATTTCAGTTACAGCACCGATTAGCCTAGAACTTTTGACTTTAGACCGAAATGCAAAATTTACACAAACAAGTATCTATCCTAATCACAATACACACAAAACCTCTAACCTTGAACTGTAAGTACGATATTTGTATTATAATATTTGAGTTCTAACTCCGTTCCCAACTTTTAATGAATGCTCAAGTGTTAAGGGATCTTCAATTCGAATGCGGGTTCTATTGTAAGGAAAGTTTGAAGGAATTATGTGTCTAAAAGAGCTCTTAAAAGGGACGAAACTCATAGTCCTTTTCTATAATAGGTGTTAGTTTTGGTAAACTATTTGAGCATCGTTTCTTTTATTACATTCGGCATACATACTAATAACCACGACTTTCCTTGAGGCAGAGATCGCAGCAACTTGCTACGATTTAGACACACATCTTTTTCTTATTCACTCACATCACATTCTTTATTATGTCGCTGGGCTATTAAAATACAAAAAAAGTAATGTTTAAAAACACTAGTGAGCTAAGGTTTAGTTTAAAAAAGATTTGTATGGTGTGTCCAAGTGATAAATAAATGTATATAAATAAAATAAAATTTGTTACTTGGATCTTGAAAATAGTCCTTTTATAGTCTGAGATATCTACTTAAGTAATACTCAAGACCACTTAAGGGCCCCTAAGCGATCTTGACCAACTCAAACATTAGATCGTGCTGCGCAGAGTTGTCATTTTTGACGCACACTTCAATAACACTATAATTTTTGTAAAAGTGTGCGTGAGCTCGTGTCTAGAACGAACGGTATGAATGGTTTTGATACTTTATCTTATAAGTAATATATATGTAATATCTGTGCTTAGAGAATTTAGCCAACGATCCGTGTTAGCCAAGTGGTTTAGTACTTATCTCTATTTTTGATCAGGCATCAATAAGACCCTCGAGATCCTGCCGAAACAAATGTTTTTTTTTAATTTCTTTCTTGAGACTCTGTTAAGTATGTAATGTTAACATCTGCACAATGTGAACGAACATAAGTAATAAATATGTATTTGGAGTCCAAATACTCCAAATTTTGGACATACCTAAGTAGGGTAGTTTTGACTACCCCTTAAGCGCGCTCTACACTCGCGCCGCGAAGGCCCGCGAAGGCCGCGAACCGTGAGTGTGGATGGTTTCGCGACATCGCGTTCGCGCTTCGCGGCGTTCCCCGTCCGGTGGCGGTTTTTTGGTCCGCTTCAAAGGGTTTGCGAAGCGCGAACAAAGCGCGAACGCGAACGCATCCACACTCGCGCTGTGTTCACAGTTGTGTGCGAGACACAGTAGCAAGCGGACGTCAAAATGAGCACCCAGTGGAGCAACGATCGCGAATTAGTGTTCCTGGAGTGCTATCAAGCAGAACCCGTGCATAATAGATGCATAATTGTAATTCGCTAAAGCGCACAATGTCAGAGCAGCAGCAACTTCCACGTCCATTTTAGTCAAATGCGCGAACGTTAATGCGAAAGGTTGCGAGTGTAGAGGGCTATATTTATCGCGGCGTGTCAATGCGCGAGCCGCGGCCGGCCGCGAACCACGGCCGCGGTTCGCGGGCGAGTGTAGAGCCGGCTTTAGACATTTGTTAAAAGTTCTGATAAAATTTAGCCATACAGTCGCTCATATTAAATTTCGTTTTGTTAGATTTTGATTTTTTTGTATTTTTACACTTATACGTTTAAGTTGTTTGTTTCATCATCTTTCTTCTGCTCTTATCCCACACTAGGTGGGGTGGGCCCAACATGCTTAATCTTCCATTCATCTCTATCATTCGTAGTTGGCGAAGTTCACTCCTCTCACATTCATATCCTCTTTCACACAATCCATCCAGTTTTCCCTCGGGCTTCTTCTACTTGTATACCCATTATTGTCCATCCACATTTCACACTCACCTCACACTCATAACTTTCTTAGTGATATGACTTTCATCCGTCCTGAGGTCACGTAGACCATACCATACTAATCTGGCATTCCTCACCTTTTCAGTCACAGGTGCCACTTTCAAGCTTCCCCTTACATTTTAATTCCTTATTTTATCCATTCGCGTTACTCCATCACACATCCATCTAACCCTAGAAAAATAACGTTATTTTTTTGAACTGAAAAGATAAACTTGCGCCGCAGAGGCGCCGCACAATAAAATAACATTTTTATTTAAAAACTGTAAATGAATTCTTATTATTATTATTTAACTAGCTGCTCCCCGCGGTTTCACCCGCGTAAGTCCCGTTCCCGCGGGAATATCGGGATAAAAAGTAGCCTATGTTACTCGTGGATAATGTAGCTTTCGAATGGTGAAAGAATTTTTAAAATCGGTCCAGTAGTTTTTGAGCCTATTCATTACAACCAAACAAACAAACAAACAAAGTTTTCCTCTTTATAATATTAGTGTAGAAGTGTAGATTGAGTTTTTAGATAAATAAGAAGTTAATTAAAAACAATTTTTATTTTATTTTTTTATTATAAAGAAAAATATGTGCGCTTTTATAAACCCTTAACAATATAAATAGAAATAGAAAATATTTATTTGCTCACAAAGTAGTACAGTTACAGAAAGTTACAATATTTTAAAAAGACAAAAAATTAATAACAAAAAGCTATAGGCTAAAATTAGTAGTTTAGGCATGCAAAATGATCCTATCTCAGCATAATGCGGTTTATTGCGGGGGCAATACGCCGCGCTGGTGTTCCGATAGAACCGTTTTTGGAAATGCGGACATTGAAATCTTAGTTACAATCCTAAAATCCAACAACAAACACTTATATAAAAGGCAACCTCAATAAAGAGAAAAAAAAAGAAAATATTATTCTATGCAATCCAAAATAAGTAATCAATAAAAACAATAATTTGAAGTGTTTATATTAAAGAAGAATAAAAAATAATTATGGAACAACTATAGTTTTTTTTCTTACAAACTAATAATTGACTATAATATTCAGTCTCAAATTACAAAATACTTCAAATAAAAAAAATTATAGACATTTGTTGCAAACATCTTTTTTGTTCACCACACACAGACTTTTTGCATTTTGTACAGGTCATCATAGACATTCTTTTATTTTTGGTGGTACATAGCCTACAGTAACGGCGAACTTTAGCCGGAGTTTACTCTTCAGCTTCTTAAGAAGCTTCTTCAATAGCCCGTGGCAGGATGTTCTCAATATTTTCTCTCAAACACTTTGATAAAGTAGGGATTCCCAATCTAGATCTCATCCATGGTGTACACAGTTAAATACTTCGTTTTTCCATATAATATTCTCTTCGGTTTAAGGGTTTTCTTGTTTAGATAAAACATTGTGTGTGTAATTACTTTCAAGTGTTGAGGTGTCGTCAGGAGGTGTTGAGGTGTCATCAAGAGATGTAGAGGCGTCATCCGGAGGTGTTGAGGTGTCGTCAGGAGGTGTTGAGGTGTTCAAGCTTTCATCAATGGCATCTTTTATGTACCTATTCGTCGTCAGTATCACATTGAACAAGTATCGTCTTCACTTACGTGATCCTCCATTTGGCTGTCACTGCTATCATCTGGACCTTTCATCTTCTTAACTCAAAAAGGAATATTATTTCTCTTTCGTCCATAATTTCTTCTGCTTCCTATGAAGTAAAGATGTTTCAAAAACAAAAAAAATTACTTATAACAATAACCTAATTGTATACCTACATACTTTGTTTATGTGTAAATAAAGAAAAAGTAACAGAAACGTAATCACACACAAATACATAAAAGTTTCACAGAAGATAAACATGCGCCTCTCGAGCGCAACGTATGGTCATAGCAACCAAACTACGGTACTTACCGAATAGCAGCAGTCGTCCTTCGGCGGTGTTGACTGAGACGACTGAGTTGGCTTGAAAGCACACGCGTGTACACGCGTTGGATGAAACAAAACAGCGCTATATTCGTTTCGCAGGTGCCTCTGGGGCGCACGTTATCTTTCTAGGGTCATACACATTTCTGTAGCATACACTCTCCTATCATCAGTCTACTTCATTGCCCAACATTCTGATCCATAGAACGCGACCGGTTATGGTCTTATAAATTTTCCCTTTAGATTTAAGGGGCATTCGGGGGTCACACGTCCCTGAGGTCTGTCGCCACTTTAACTATCCCACATTCAAAAGTTTTGAAATTTCATACAATATGTATGGAGAAAAAAAAGTCAAAATTAAGTAAAAAATAGAACCTAAATTCATTAACATTATTATGCCCTACATGAATCTGAAAACTAAATTTTTCCAAGTCTTATAGTTTCTGAGATACAGTGGTGGGCAAAACGAGGGGGCAGATGGGGGCAAAACTAAAAACTTTTTTTTACTAATGCAAGCCTCCTCAATACAAATCCGTTTGAAAATATTACAAATTCTTTCAAATTTTTTATTTTGCCCTTAAAAAGTTTCGAAATTTCATACAAAATGTATGGAGAATAAAAAAAAGTCAAAATTAAAAAAAAAAAAGTACCACGTTTTATCAACTTTGTAATGCCTTACCTGAATCTGAAAACTAAAATTTTCCAAGTCTCCTAGTTTCCGAGATACGCGTGGCGGCAAAATGAGGGAGGCAAATGGGGGCAAATCAAAAATTTTTTTTATTCATCCCAAAATCTCCTCTATACAAATCCGTTTAAAGCAATCAAAAATGTTACGTAGTTTCCGAGATCCATCAATGGGGCAAAAAAGGGGCAAAACAGGGGCAAAACACAAATATGATTTTTACTCCCCAGGACCTCCTCTATACGAATCTGTAAAAAAATATTTGCAGGTCTTGTAGTTTTTGAGATACACCAGGGGTGGGCAAAAAGGGGGCAAAAAATGGGTAAAGTCGGATTTTTCCTTAACTCGCCAAACTACCCTCTATACGAATCTGTTAAAAAAATAAACCTTCCCATCCACCATCATAGAAAACAATTTACTACGCCAATGAGTGAGTGAGTGAGTGAGTGAGTGGTAATGCAGCATTGCAGTACGTCCCGGCTTCACTAATGAAACTACCGGAATAAAATATAGCCTACTAGCTACGCCCCGCGGTTTCACCCGCGTAAGTCCCGTTCCCGCGGGAATATCGGGATAAAAATGTCCCTGTCACTCTCCATCCCTTCAACTACCACCACACAAAAAATCACGTCAATTCGTCGCCCCGTTTTGCCGTGAAAGACGGACAAACAAACAGACACACAGACAGACACACACACTTTTCCTTTTATTATATTAGTAGGGATAACCATCCCGACAGTCCATTCTACACATCGGTGAAAGAATTTTTCAAATCGGATGACTAGTTAGTCGGAGATTACCTCAGTCAAACAAAAAAACAAACAAACAAATTTTACCTCTTTATAATATATATATATATATACGTATCACTTTTTTCCGCCGCCTTGTCAAACAAAATCGATAGCGTAGAAAACTCAAAGCGCGATACACTAGTATTGATACTTGTACCATATGGTACAAGTATCAATACTAGTGTATCGCGCTTTGAGTTTTCTACGCTATCAATTTTGTTTGACAAGGCGGCGGAAAAAAGTGATACGTCCTCTCGCTGGGAGGACCCGGGATCGACTAATCGGAAGACGATCGCGCGGCCGGATATATAGTGGTTATAAAATAATCCTGTAAATTACTGGGTGCTCGAAATTGATTGAAAAAAAAACTGTACGTTTAGAAATACCTATATTTTCATCAAATGAATAAAACTCTTGTGTTTTTCTTCAAATACTAGTAAAAAATATGTGTTAAAGTGAAACGATTTTGTACTTTTTAAATATTGTTTTCATTACCTTTAGAGGCTATTTTTTTATTGTTTTGAGCTGTAGTGTATTAAGAGAATATATTTTCAGGTCCACAAACGCTTAAAATAAAACATTTTCTCACATTACAATAGTGATATCCCTTCTGAAAGACAGCTCTGACGCTCATTTTCGTAAAACGCTATGACGGGATTGACTTCTCCTTCAAAAACTATAATCAAAAATTATGTTTTCTCTCTGTAGTGTATTATAATAAAGATTAATCTTTCTAAAACCGTAAAATTCTTTAAATAATCTGATCACATTATTGAGTTAGGGCTCTCGAAATACTGCTCAAATAAGCTAATGACGACTACTCCCTCTTAAGCTTACAACTTGAGGGGCATAAGTATATTGTACAAAGAATCAAGAAATATGAAAGGGTTTAAGTTTTCAATAATTTCTAACAGAGAACATAAAATATATGAAATGAAAGTAGATCACAAAGACTCACTCAATGGTTTCAAGTTATAACTGAGTGGGTACTTACAAGTAGCTAATAGAACGTTAGTATTTTCGCCCACGTACGCAAAACCCTTGTAACCGTTGCGAAATGAAATTCAGAATTAATTTATTTCATACTTTTATTTTGAATCAACTTCGAAAAAGGAGAAAATTTTATATGCCTTTATAATGTTTTTTATTTTTTTTTCGATTGAAACTCTGGGTTTTGTAAACTTCCGAAGTGGTCCCATAAAAATTATAAGGATCTGATAAGGATCATGTACAAAAATGCAACAATATTTAAGATTTATTTTATTTAGCAACTTGGTAATTTCGTTAGCATTTCATGACATGACCAATGAGTGATCAAGATAACTGATTTCTCTGTTAA
Source organism: Xanthorhoe spadicearia (assembly GCA_947086425.1). Lineage (NCBI taxonomy): Eukaryota > Metazoa > Arthropoda > Insecta > Lepidoptera > Geometridae > Xanthorhoe > Xanthorhoe spadicearia. Next base: position 1,385,707 of record OX352198.1, on the reverse strand, counting down.
GTTATACTCGTATGATGATGAGTCAATTTAATATTCATTCTAATATAATAATTGGAAAAGTGTGTGTGTCAGTGGGTCTGTCTGTTTTTCTGTCTTTCATGGCAAAACGAAGCGATGGATTGACGTGATTTTTTAAGTAGATAGATAGATAGATAACTCTTTTTTGGTTACTTAAAACTATAATGGTAACAATTTCGAAGTAGTGATAGTTGAAGGGATGGAGAGTGACATAGGCTAATTTTCCATCCGACAATAATCAGCATGTAGATGGATATTTAGGGAGAAAGCCTAAAATATGAAAAGACTTGACAAGTGATATAGGAAAATGTAAGAAAAAAATGAGTTGTGCCGACCCTATTACCCAGGAAAAGAGCAAAGAGATAATGATGATGATGATGACAGTATCTAGATTGCTGATTGAGACATAAATCCAGTATTTCTACCATGATTGATAAGCGTCGAAAAATATTCCGATGTAATCTGTTGATTTTATGGGCCCTCGGACGTATGGGCAAAGGTCCCTACGAAAATAAAGGAACAGACGTAACCATAAACCAGCCGTACTTTAGAGAATACATCTTGGGGGATATGCCGCAATGAGACAGATCCATATTCAGTGGGCATAGATTATGAGGGAAGATAGAGCGTAAAAAATTAGTCTATTGTTTACGCAAAAGTTTGTTTTCAATATGCGATTGGGCCCCGACAGTATGTAAGGTTATGAAAGTCAGAAGCAATAATTATTCTGAAAATATAATTTTGTAACATCCCATTTATTGAAAAGCGCTTTTATAAAGCAGCTACTAAAAGTAGCCGTGGGCGGGCGCCCTAAAAGTCCTGAGGCCCTTCCATTAGAGGTCCTACCACCAGTTTAATGTAGTATTGATACTATCCTCGTTACCGAGTCAAGTATCGCAGAATAACTATAATTATGAGAATCCAGCGCAGCGCCGCCCTCGGTAACTTGCATGAACTAATAATTTCATACATTTAAAATACTTGACTCGTTATGGAGGATAGTTAAAACTATACAAATCGAAAACTGATGGTAGGGCTATGACGTCATTTAAAGGTGTTTGATAAGTGTTTTCCATCATTACATTTTCTTGATTGACTCATTCAGCTTAAGTCATTTTGAAGTGGTCCTTGAAATATTATTGAATATCAATAAACGTTAATTGTAATTTTTACTTTGAGACTATTAATTGTACAGTCGCGGAATAAAAAGCTTGACCCCCTTTAGATCTGTTATTACTTGCTAGGTCTTAGCACTTTTGTTTGTTTGACGGAGGTAATCTCTGAAACTACTCAGCCGATTTCAAAAATTCTTTAACGGGTGTGTAGAAAGGACTGTCCGGGTGGTTATAGGCTATATTTTATTCCGGTAGCTTCGTACACCCGTGCAAAGCCGGCACGCGCTGCTAGTACTATACAAATAAACCTTCTGTGACTTTTTTCTATGCCATTAGTATTTCCTCTGTGGCCATACACAACCTTTGACGTATCGAGCACGATTTGCCATGATTGTGGCAGTATTTGTTGGCTCCGAGCCAAGACCGGCCATTTTTGAATGCGTTTCAAACTTGGTTCTGCATTTGCCGAGACTCGACTGATAACACGTTATCTTCAAAGAATTTAGCATTGAACCTTTTTATACTATTTTGTGAAGTCGAAAAATATTAGTTCATTAGTACACCTGTGCAAAGCCGTACGTGCTGCTAGTAATGTACAAACTAATTATTGTATAAATGATAATTTTTTTTATCAAAAAATTAAATTGAAAAAATAATGTTGTGTAATGTTCAAAGTTTGTTTACAGTATTGCTAAAATATTCAAATGAGTGAAACTAAATTATATTGAACAAACAAAAACATTTTCTATTTGCCAACGCAATCAGATTCCGATTCGACTATCATTTGCTAATTGCTAAATTGCTAAAGCTAACTTTCATTATACAATTAGTGATATCTCAGGAAATAAAGTTTCGTACGTGCTCGGTGTTTTGCACGAGTTTGCTTAATTGTTTGGCAAAGATTTTTGTTTTCTATTCGAATTGTGTTTTACAGAAGCGCACTTGGTGTAAATGAATTTCGTAATTCAAAGTCGACCTGACTTTAAACTTTTATCTTCTAGATTGGGTAAAAAGATGTCATTACATCTTTACTAGATAATTTATACAGGTGACAGGAGGCAATCTCTGCTTACACTTAACGGGACTTTGTAGTGTCTGGGACATTATTGAGATGGAAAGGCTTGCCCAGCACCCAAACCATTCTCTAAGCTAAGCCGATCATAATAACCCGGTAAAGTTAGAATGTTGGATGCACAAATAAATATTATACTTGGACGTTGGACACACAACGTCATCAAATCCTTCCGCCATACAAGCATTTGAATGCTAGTGTTATGGTAACCCAGATGTCTGATATACTGTACAAAAAATTTTATGATCTTTAATCTATAGATACAAAAACATTGAGACCCAGAACGAATATCTCCAATACAAACAAACATTTATCCCGTGGATTAACGGATTTGCTAAAGACAGGAATCAATGGAAATTAGGGAAAACAAACAATGAATAAAAAACAATATTTATTGTTACGATACAAATTTATAATGTGCCTTACGGAGTCTAGGCTATAATTAACACGTGACTCTTGACTCATTAAACATGTATTAGGTATCTCGCATGAAACTTGGCACTTTTAATGATATATTAGGTTGATAATTACTCGCTAGCTTTGAGTTAGCCCATCTACATCTCTTGACTGTTTAATTAGGAAACTCATTATAATTGTACATAATTATAATGTTGATTACTACTCGCCCAATTTTGTCTTGAATAGACTTGAATAACCTTTCTCGACATTGATGTCAAATGTGGATAAGTATATAAATATTTAATAAAAAAATCTGATTATGATATTTCCAAGATCCGATACCTAGATATATTTTATTCTTAAATTCAAAAGATTTCAAATCTTTTAAATATCTTTTTTGAGTTTTTGAAACATTTTTATAAGAGTTCAGCTTTTAAAATCTGATTCGAATGGAACCTTTTTAATGGTCTCCTTTTGAGCCGTAGAATATAGAATAGTTTCAAAGAACTTCTAGTCAAAAACTAGGCGTTGAATTTCATTATTATACACATATATAATGTGCAGACGTGGAATATAATAACTGTTAAAATAGCTTGTCCAGCACCTAATGCCAGCCCCTCACGATCATGCTTACCGTCAAGTTTTCAGCGGGCTCGATGTGGCGTCCAGTAAACATGACGGTGTATATTACCTACTAGTTAGCTTGTCATGCACATCCATAGCCATGGTTAACTTGAAACTGGGTGGCTGGCATAAACCATTCTCTATACAATCAGCCAGTCCAACTTAGTTAGCACAGTATAAACTCAATGCACTAAAAATACAGTTAGATTTACTCTACCCTCTGATTTTAGTGATGAAAGCTTAGTGCAGCTCTATCTGAAAAATTCGAAACAATTCGCTTTAATCCCTCCAGTTCGTGGGGCGTCTATCGAAAAGTCATTTTTCAGTTCTTTTGTACACCAAAAATCGATTTGCCAATACCTTTTCCATACGGGGGACGACACGGTAGAAAATGGACGGCATTGTAAGGGTCCGTCTGGACAATGCTTTATGTATATCCAATTTAAAAGAACTATGAATTGTATATATCTTTTTAAACTTTCTGTTTGGAGCTGTTTGAATCGGCCGTGATTGCTGGAAGACTGTCTTTCGTTTAAAGTGCGAGTGAGATAGACTGATTACATGAATGGTCTGACAATTATTTAATCTATAACACGGGCATAGACGGATATTATCTAAGAGTGCAATTTGCGTAAGTGCTTCATACTACCACTAAATTCAAAGGGACTTTGGTTGAAGCGACGCGTGATCCGCAGTCTAGCACATTTTGGCTCAACGGCTCAGCTATGCCATTCAGTACGGTACTGTTGCCATTGTTTTCATAGGGACAGAGGGATATAGGGACAGAGAAAGCGACTTAGTTTTATACTATGTAGTGATTTACGAATAAGTTATGCGTTTCTGTTTTTTCATCGCATCAAAGAAACTGAGAACACATAGCATCAAATCAGCACCTAGCCCTGCAACAGAATCCCAGTTGAAAAAGCCCAACATTTTTCGCGCAAAAGCTAATGGGACCACCTATATCTTTGCTAAAAGCACTTTCATATATATCGCTAGAAGTCTTTGAGTAAGTAGCACACTCTAACACGTTTTAGGTTCTTTCAAAAGTGTTGTAAAAAAGCCACTTTGCTGCTCTGTTAGTCCGGAAAATTTAGAAAGGTGATGACCAACATCGTGGAAAGATAGGTCAAAGTTTACCTTTGTAGTTAAAAGTAATGTTAACGTATGTACACATTTTTCGGTCAGGTATAGGTTGTTTTGGTAAGACTGCCGTATCTGTTTGCCGTCTATGACACTGGCCGGTACTTAAAAAAATATTTAAGTTGTTTAACACATTCAAGGCCCAAGTAAGGAGCTCGCCCTCGAGCTGCACCGCCGTGGCGGTACAGCTCGGCGAGGTAGTGCGTCCGGGGTATCCAACGTGTTAAGAAATTCGTGATGACAGGACTTTATTGAGGTATTATTAAATACAGCATTTTGAGAGTAACAACCCTGGCTGAATTTAAGTATTTTAGTTTTGTCAAACATCACTAAAAGCATCAAAATATTAGTAAAACGTATGTGAATGTTTTTATTTTACGAAAAGAGAGCATCACAACCAATTTCTTAATTATAGGTAATTTTAAAGTATTCACGTACACTGCAAAGTAAAATTTAACCTCAAAAAGTTAACATATTGAAATTCCCTTGATTAAATAAAGCCAATCGAAGAATTAATCAAATTAGCAAAAGCCAGATTAAGTTCAGAAATCTTTGAAAGAGAATTGAAATTTTTACTTTCTATCCGAAAATGAATTCACGGTTGCCGAAACTGTCGTAAGAAAATAAAAAAAGAAAGGAGCATGGTATTCCGTGTTTTAATTTAAACTTCAGACAAGTTATTGTACTCTGGGGAGGGACAGGCAATAACTGCTTCGAAGGTATACGAATTTTATTACGAACTATGTGTGAAGTATTTTTGGAAGTTTTAGAGGAAAAGTTTTGGAGCCAACACATTCTTACGCGTGGAACTCTTTTAGTGTTATAGTTTTGCACGTTTATGTTTTGATAGCTGTGGATCCCGTATGTTGTGAGTTATCAGGTTTTTAAAAACGCACAGTGACTCGTCACTGTGCGTTTTTAAGTTAACAAACCTACTTATACACTGAGCACTTACACTTATTACAATAGCACAGATTACATGAGTACAGATACCTCAATTTCGAATACAGAAATAATATTAATAATTAAATAATAAATAATGTTTCGTGACGCACGATCTTGACCATAATTCCGATGTATAGTCGAATGCAACTGTTACTAAATTAAATTTAAAGTATTTTGTAAACATTATTTTTCTATAAAAATTCAGTACCTAACATAACATGCATCAGTTACTGCTGATAACCAAAACCACAACTAAAAAGTTTATCCATTAAATTTCCAACATAAATACTAAAATAGTTTGGTAGTTACAATTTTGTGATAAAATGAATTTATTTTATTACTAAAGGACAATAACATAAATATTAAATTTAATAAGCCATATTAACCAAGCACTAGGATTTCAAAGCTGGCTGTAAAACAGTGGATTCTTTGTTTCGTAATATTTTAGTGATACGCGAAGAAAAATATCGTGAGAAAACTATTTAACTTTTTAATATCGTCCGTGGTTGGAACCTATATGGAATGTTAACCAGTACAATGCCAATATCGGAAGATGTGACTCTGCACATTTAGAATCGAATCTTTCGCATCGGAAGTATAGTCGACAAAGAAATTGGTTTACCACTTTTGATGACATCTCCCAGTAACATAATTATTCGCTAAGGATTACTGAATGACAGATTCTGACGTAGCAGGTCAATCTGTCAGTCGAAAATAGCCCTTGATGTTTTGTACGTGCAAATGATATTCAGCCTTAGAGTGGTAAACCTATTTCTTTGTCGACTATACAATGCATCCCGCTAGACAGGGTCCCGGCTAAAATTGCGGCCTGAGTTTTTTTTTGGCGCAAGAACTGTCTACACTAAAATTACCATAATACTTTGAATGTAGTAAAATCTTCCCTTTTAAGGTCGTTAAATAAAAATACACTCTTCGTTTTGAGGTTGTTACGTTTTATAACAGGTATAAGATTAGAATGTACACTGAACCATCGCCACAGCTTAAAAAGTTAGTCACTTGCACAATACTCTCAAAATAGAAGCGCTCATGGCGAAGCTTGCGACTTTCTTTATAGGTTTTCGAAGTTAAGCAACGTTTTGACGTTGCAACGGTCACTATTTGGATGGGTGACCGCAAGTGGGCTTCCGTGCTTTGACGGCTTTTAAAGTCGATTAGGCAAGGAATAGGAATCAGGCAAGAACCTGCTGGTGAGGGCCTAGCTTTTTTTTTAATGGTATTATTGGCACCAATTTATCCCAATTGTACCATTATAAATGAAACCAGGATGGCGCCCGGGTTTTAGATCCTTTCGAAGATGTTGGCCATGTTGGGGATAGTAGAAAGTAAAAATAAAATCAAGTAAACCAGCTGTTTGAATACTTTCCGCACCACTGTGTCTTAATTATCTAACCGTCTAGGAGAATCTCCTTTAATGAAACAGCCAAGAAATATAATAAGTTACAATGGACTTGGAATATTTTTATTAAGCTTTAAGTAATGATAGGATTAAGTAGTAGCTTAATTTGCGAGCTTGATGTATTGAAGTACATTTATAAGGTTTAGAAATGAATGTTATGTTATTTGTATTAATTAATTTAGGTAAAATTAGAGTCAGATATTTTTATGAAACAAAATATTTATATTTTCGTTTAGAATTATGAATTCTAATAAGAGATAAATTAAGTTGCTGATAATTTTATTATAGCCTAGCGAAATGATCCATGAACTGCAATATTGAGATCACGAGTAAAAGTATGTTTCCTTAACAACTTCAAAGTCAATAAGTTTAGAAATAGGTTAAAAAAAAATTATATACATAATTTAAACATTAAGATGTTAAATTGTTTTATTGATTTTAACTACACTAGGTATTATTAAAATAATTAAAGTCTGTGACATTTAAAAATAACAATTTCATCAACAAATATCCAAGAGATTATACCCGAGACCCAGTACTTCTACTTCGTCTAAACATTTGAAGATTCCCCCAGGAACTGACCTTCTTGTCTGACATTTAGGATTATCTTACTACCAGTAAAATATATTTAAAGAAAATATTAGTGTTTTCAGATTAACTCTAAAGAATTTAGATTCTGCGGTCTTTTTTGCTCAAGTATAAATTTTTTGACAGTGCTCTAGAGAGGATGGTTTAGGTTCTGGGCTTATTCCATTTCAACAATGTCCCAAGCACTATTTAACAGTGTCCCGCTAAGTGTAGGCAAAAATTGCCTACTGACGCTGTATGATCTACTAAAGGTGTAAAGGCATAAGTATTTTTTTTCTATGAAAAGCCATAATTAATTTTCACTTGTCTTGCTTATTTAATAGTGATGTTTATAATTTATGAACTTAAATTTAACTACGGCGTCTTAAAGGCGACTCTTAAAGTGAAATAGTAAGGCTGCATCTATAGGCGTAACGGGCGAATGAATTCGCTGCACGTTAGACACACGTAAGTGCTGAAACGCTCTCGTAGATTTACCCACGTTGCTAGGGCTGTCATAATTGTTCTACATAATTGAATATGTAAATAAAACAGAAAATTCAAACAAAACAGATACATACTCTTACTTAAAACACTATCGTATTATTAGGTGGCAGCAAAGTTTCCACCAGAGATGTGCTACGCTACTTTCAGAGTGCTTGTCCACCAGAGATGTGCTATGTTTTCTTCCTTGTTCCTTCCTGCCTGCCTACGTATACTTGTTTTGTGTCCTTCTCTGTCATTGTCTCTTTCCACTGTATCTACGTGTCGTGTGCTGAATAAATCTCTTATCTATCTATCTATCTATCTATGTAACATGATTGGTGGATATCAGACGCATCCATATCAAGCTTGCTTTTAGCTTTGGTACCCTTAAACTTGAAGCCGTTCTGGGTATCAACGAAAACGAAATTGCATGTCAATTTTGACCTCACCTGCCAACTTATTCGTAGTCTTGACTTGTGCACTGTATTTGTTGACCAAGGTATAAAAAAGTGACAACCCTATCGAATGTTGCACACGTCTGTGGCGAATAGAGGACCCTCCTGCTGAGTGTCTCGTAATTTGGGTCAGCACATTCTAAAGTTGCTATCCAGCATAATTTTAATTTGATTAGGCCGATGCATACTTTTACATAATTGGGTGCAACAAGGTTATCTGGCCTTGTAGGGTGTTTCTAGACTTTTGATCCGAAGGTCGTGGATTCACTTCTCAGAATATCATTAGAAGGTTATATATTGCTAGCTTGCTTGCTCGCGACTTTGCTTGTACTTACCTACCTGGATAAAGTAGGCGATGTGTTATTTCAGGATCTATGTAGATTAGTAAAAAAAACGCATTTTAAAGACCAATTTGTATAAGCACCTGTCTTATCTCCAAGTGATATCGTATGATCCTACCACTACGCCATAAACGTATTCTTAGCTCTTACCATTTATTTGCTTCCTAAAGTTTTACGCCTATCCTTATCTTAGTACCTGCAGCTTTACCTGCGTCGTAAAACTACTGTTTTCTAAGTGTGGTGAACAGCATATTACGGACGTAGTTAAATTTTTTTAAAACACATCATATCGTTACACTGTCCGTATAATATTACTAGGGTCCGGCCCATCGACGCTAGAAAGCTAACTAATTACCTCATGATGTTACCGTTTCATGATCATCATCAACAGCCCACTGCTGGGTCTAGGCCTCTTTTCGTAAACGCCACAATACTCGGTCCTGCGTTGTGCCAAGCCAGTCAGCCGAGAGGCCTAAAAACTCCGTCACCAGAGTTAGCCACTTGCATTTACGAACGAAAGAACTAGTGGATATCGAACCTGCAACCTTTGCGTCCGGCTTTCTCCTACACCACCGTTGGTAAAACCACAGGTTCGTAACTCCTAAGTTACTTATTTTTGATTGCAGGCAAGACCTAAACACTGCTAGGGGCGCCGCAAAATCAAACACAACAAAATAGCCCGAAGAAAAACAGGAGTGAAATTAATGTTCTAGATGGACCATCTGTACATAGTATTATTTTATCAGTCAAAGTCAAAGTCAAAGTATCATTTATTGCAACGGTAGTAGTTGTCAGTGGTAAAACAAACATTATTTCGAGTAGTAAGCGATTGGTATAACGTCTCATGTTTCTCAGACAACTCGTTAAAGCAACTTGGAGGCGAAATAGTTATGTTCAGTAACATGCCGTGAGAATTACAATTAGTACGCGGTTTGTGTAAGTACCTGGCTTCTGTCCAAGTCCCGTTGGACTTGTACTTATATACAACGGAATAATTCTACTTGGAGCCGGTTCTTCCCGCTATTTCTTACTAGTTGTAAGTGTGTGATCTTTCACTTTTTAAGTATCGCGACTTGGAAACAAATTAATGATTATTTTTGGAGATTAATTGCGATTTCTGTCTTCTATTTCAAATTTCAAAAGCCTTTATTTATTGATTTTTACAGGTTTGTTTATACTAATGCTACTTAATCTAGTTCACATGCATCACTGCTGAAGCTGTTTCTTCATCAGCGTGTCCTTAAGACACGTAGGCCTCTTCAAACCATAAAAATCTCCCATAACTACAAATTTTTGTTGCAGGTTTCTATAGTTTCATTTAAATATGCATCGTATCTCTCTATTACTACCTATAAAATGTAACATTAAAAATTTGACATGAACCAAATATTATCCTCGAACAAAATATAATGCATATAAAACCGTGAAGGTTTTACTCAATTATAGTAGAAAATTTACAACTTTAACAGAGCATAGCAAACAAGCTAAAACAGAAAAACTCAAGAGTTTTAGAAATAGGATCATCTCTTTTCTAAAGCGCTTGAGTTTTTCAGTTTTGTCTTTACTTCAGCCACTTCCTCCAACAAAGCATTTTTCGATACTCAAATGCCTGCGCTCAATGATATCCATTACGGCATACTTCATGCTAAACTCACCTTAAAGTGGTCGCAATATTTTACATGCCCGCATACTGGGTGCAATAAATTATATCTCTAAAAATTAAAATGAAATATGATCACGATTGTATTCTAGGGGTCGACATTTCTTTGTGTTTTATGTATATTTTAGATCGTTTTAGAAGATGTCTAAGGGATGTCAGTCTAAAAACATATTTGCTACATTTTGCGTAATAAAAAGCAGTAAGAATGAATAGAAGAATAAAAAAATATATTTATATCTCAAGGACCTCAGGATCACATTGAATTGTCTTAAATGTTATTTTATTGCCAATACTATCGCACCCAGCAAAATACAGCTATAACATTGGAGCTTCCTGGATAAGTACTGTACATTCCACGTGACAATCAAATCTATAGCTTCATCATTGACTATTCATCTACTAACCTTTAATAACGAAGCTCCGTTCCGTTTTAGGTAGATATATTTTCACACCCCGTAAAAAAGAAAAAAACCTTCACATTGAAGCAGCTACGTGGAAAAATGAGCGTAATACGGACCGTGAAAAAGATTCACCAGATAACTTTGTCAAAGGTGTTTTACAGTTTCACTTTATAGAGACAACAAGGGTACAGGATAGCCATTTCCTACGAACCACTCTTCTTTTAGGGGCCTGAGTGACCTTTTTCTTTTACGGCGAGGAGATGTTTTATTCGAAAATTAGGTCGTTTTTTACATTCAAATGGACGGTGAAGTTTTAAGTTCCATTATTTATCGTTTTGAATAAAATAATGAATGGCAAGGTTATTAGAAATGAAGTAGATTAAATTGTGATTTTAAATCTAGTTTTAACTTCAAATACAAATTTGTTTTTTATTCAAATGTTGGAAGTTAATTAATTTATTACATAACTAGCTTTTGCCCGCGGCTTCGCTCGCGTTCGTAGTTTGTTATTTGCAAAGGGTACCTCGGAGGCTAGTGCAAAAGTCGCCTCGTGTCGAGGAGGTTTCTGTTGTTATTTGCTAGCTGCGCCCCGCAGTTTCAACCGCGTAAGCCCCGTTTCCGCGGGAATATCGGGATAAAAAGTAGCCTATGTCACTCTCCATCCCTTCAACCATCACCACACAAAAAATCACGTCAATTCGTCGCCCGTATTGCCGTGAAAGACGGACAAACAAACAGACAGACAGACACACGTCGTCTCCGAAGGAGACGGCCGTGGCCGGGCGAGTGCCCCTACAGCCAAGCACCGCGGTTGTCTCCGCGGGAGACGGCCGTGGCCAGGCGCTCACCCCTACACCCAAGCACCGCGGTCGTCTCCTGCGGAGACGGCCGTGGCCGGGCGAAAGGACGTAAATCCAACCACCACGGTGGTCTCCGCAAAAGACCGGGCGCGCGCCCCTACTCCCAAGCACCGCGGTCGTCTCCGAAGGAGACTTCGGAGACGACCGTGGCCGGGCGTGCGCCCCTACACCCAAGCACCGCGGTCGTCTCCGAAGGAGACAGCCGTGGCCGGGCGAGCGGACCTAAAGCTATCTACACATGGCGGGCAAGGCCGGCGGCCTGATTTTAAACGACCAAAGCCAAAAAACGACCAGAGCATTAACCCACCGGGTTCGTGCCGCCGGGCCGGCGGCTTTAGTGTGTAGACAGCTTTAATCCAACCACCGCGGTCGTCTCCGCAGGAGACGGCAAAGGCCGGGCGCGCGCCCCTACACCTAAGCACCGCGGTCGTCTCCGAAAGAGACGGCCAAAATTTTCAATATCTCCAATGTACAGACATCGATGTGTTACAGTTTTATTAAATTATTATGTATAGATAGATAGATATAGATAGATAGCTGCGCCCCGCGGTTTCACCCGCGTAAGTCCCGTTCCCGCGAAAATATCGGGATAAAAAGTAGCCTATGTCACTTTCCATCCCTTCAACCATCACCACACAAAAAATCACGTCAATCAGATAGATAGATAGATAGATAGCTGCGCCCCGTGGTTTCACGCGCGTAAGTCCCGTTCCCGCGGGAATATCGGGATAAAAAGTAGCCTATGTCACTCTCCATCCCTTAAACTATCACCACACTAAAAATCACGTCAATCCGTCGCCCCGTTTTGCCGTGAAAGACGGACAAACAAACACACTTTCGCTTTTATTATATTAGTAGGGATAGGGATAGATAGATAGATATAGATAGATAGCTGCGCCCCGCGGTTTCACCCGCGTAAGTCCCGTTCCCGCGGAAATATCGGGATAAAAAGTAGCCTATGTCACTTTCCATCCCTTCAACCATCACCACACAAAAAATCACGTCAATCAGATAGAAAGATAGATAGATAGCTGCGCCCCGTGGTTTCACGCGCGTAAGTCCCGTTCCCGCGGGAATATCGGGATAAAAAGTAGCCTATGTCACTCTCCATCCCTTAAACTATCACCACACAAAAAATCACGTCAATCCGTCGCCCCGTTTTGCCGTGAAAGACGGACAAACAAACACACTTTCGCTTTTATTATATTAGTAGGGATTATGTATAGATAGATAGATATAGATAGATAGCTGCGCCCCGCGGTTTCACCCGCGTAAGTCCCGTTCCCGCGAAAATATCGGGATAAAAAGTAGCCTATGTCACTTTCCATCCCTTCAACCATCACCACACAAAAAATCACGTCAATCAGATAGATAGATAGATAGATAGCTGCGCCCCGTGGTTTCACGCGCGTAAGTCCCGTTCCCGCGGGAATATCGGGATAAAAAGTAGCCTATGTCACTCTCCATCCCTTAAACTATCACCACACTAAAAATCACGTCAATCCGTCGCCCCGTTTTGCCGTGAAAGACGGACAAACAAACACACTTTCGCTTTTATTATATTAGTAGGGATAATAAGTACAGGTAATAAATAAAACCAATAAATTTTTTCACGAATTTTATTCTGTCTTATTTTTTTATTCATGGTAAGTTTGTCATAAGATTTCGTAGTAACGGTTAGATTGTTATCTTAAATCAACGTTAATTTAATACGAAGTTAATTATTCGTTACATTAAACAAAAATATATTTACAAATTGAAATCTTAAGATCCATACAGCAGTTACATAACGTTATAAAAATAACGAAAAGTGGTTAATTTCTTACCTATCGTTTTTTTAAACGTTATTTACAACCGGTTATTTTAGTAGCGTTATGTAATAACTGAATGGGAGCATTAACAGTAAAATACATAATCATCATTGTCTCACTAGAAATTCGCAAACATACTATGCATTGAGTTATCAGGGTAATATAGACAACAATTTGCTCTGAATTACAGAACAATATGTGACACAGACGTAAACATTTTAATACTAAACCCTAAATTTATGAACATGGTTTCCAAAAAGCGGCGGACGTTGTTTGAAACATTTGCACTTTCATTTATTTATCAATCAGATATTAATGTTTATCAATCCAATTACTAATACCAAAGACATAATAAAAAAATATTAAACTAAAAGATGCTATAAAAAAAACAGTAAAATAACTTATCTGAAATCTGAATTTGTACACAAATGGCTGCTTAATTCATTAATTAGTAACTAAATTAGTAAACAAAAATGACTGGTGCCTAGAAAATTTGTCATGACATGTCTCTTTTTAACGTTATTATTTTTCAAAGTTACTGTTTAATGTAACCCATTAATATAAAATAACGTTCATCATTATAACGTCCACCACTCTTGTGAAGCCAGAGCAAAGATAATGCAAACATTTTTTGTTGATGCCGAGATGGGTCATAAAAGGTTAAGCCAGGAACGTACATAATTTTGTGTAACATTTATTGTTGGACGTATCCTACATCATTTACAAAATTGTTGTTGTAAGCAAAAATACGCCTGTTTTTCTTCTTAATTTGTTTTTATTAACATTGTATATGAGAAGAAGATTTATTATAAAGCATATTATAAGTACGAAAAACTCGTACATAATACTTTCGGAAAATGTTGACAATTAGTAATGGTCGCATTAGTTTAATACAAGTTTTCAATTATCTTTAATATTTAAAACAAACGAACTGTAGGTAAATGTTATTCAAAGTTATCAAGTAATATGAATACCAAAAACATTTTTTGTTATAAAACAATTCTGTATATCATAACAGGAATTGACAAAGCATTTGTTATGTTTCGTTGTTCGGGAATAATGGAAAAAAAATATCAATTTATTACAACCCAATGTTTTGTAGATAACAATAAATTCAGGGTTTATTTTTATAACGTGAAAATATGGCTTGATTTATAGTTATAACAATTTATATCACTAATTTTTAGCAAGAAAATCTGTGTCACTATCATCTGAATTTGAAACAAAATATCCTAAATGTTAGAATACAGTCTTTAAGATTCTAAGATATTTACAGTAATAGTCATTTTAAATGACAATAATAACAAAATAACAATGTTTTAATTAAATTTGTAATAATGGAATAATTTAAGATAAATTCTATACTGCTATTATAACGGAATGATAAATTTAAATAAACAGCTATGAAATTGAAAGACGTTTACAAATTAATTGAGTCATGTTTCTATCAAAACTCGGACTTTGAAGGATAATTTTATAAATTGGAATTAGGATACAACATAACTAAAATGTTATTATGATAATAATTTGATTAATATTTACAATATTCATTAAATTTTATACAATATCGAAGATAATTACAGAACAGATACAATTTACTTTTAGTCTTATTAACTAACGGATCAAACCATCACTTTCCAAACGTAAAAACTATAGGATTCGTTTGTATGTACATCCGCTTTTACGATATTTACAACCATGATCAGTTCAGTGCCACTGTGTCCTATCACTTCACCGACACCACTTACACATAGTTATAAATATCTTCCATATCTCATACATTCATTTCAGACATCGCCGCTTGAGGAACTCTCGACTTCTGGAAGTGCTGGGAGGGGTGAGAGGGGGGGGATTGGGGAGGCTGTAGCACGTTACCGTTACCCGGCCCCTGAGACTGCCCTGTCTGAGCCTGAACGTCGGGCAAGTTACTAGTGCTACTCAAAAAAGTCGCATTCTTAGGCAGCGTCATACAATTCGACGCGTTACAAACTTGATTCTGCTGCTGATACGCGAAACCAACCTTTCTTGGCAATGTAGTATGACCTCTATTCGCAGGCGGACTGTTCTTCTGAGATAAATTCGACATCTGTATTCCAGTGTGGCACACATTCGGACAATTGGAGGTAGTAAAATGAGGTACGCGATTCGTCATCGCAATAATAGCGTTCTTATCCTGATGGTCGATATCGACTATCGTGCTGGAACTTTGAGAGTGACCGACAAAGTAATGTGGATGTTTTGACGAAACGCTATCGAACGTGCTGTTGTGGTTTCGCTTCTGCTGCTGCTGCAGCGCTTTCACCTGTAATCTCGTTTTATCGCGTTGGTAATAAACCCCTGCGAATATCAGCACATTGAGGATTAGAAGCGAGCATCCAATAGCGATGGTTACACTCAGAGCTGTGGAGTAAGCCGTGTACCCAGCTACTTCCAAATTCGAAACATCCTGGGCTGTTGTATTGTTTACCTGGTTTTGGGTCACCGCTGAACCAGGTCGTGCGGACATCACGCTGATGCACGTCGTGACGTAAGTGTCCATCGTTGTTGAAGGAATGTCTAGAGTGACGTTGTAGATCGGTTTGCGGTAGAGCTCCATTGTGGGGTCGAAATAGTTCGCCCGAGTGAGCGGGTCGGGACGCACTAAACCGTCGTACAGTTCAGGGTCGTTGTGGTTTCTGAAAAGGTTGTGTTTGGCAACCACGTCCTTCATTCCCGCTCGATGTATCTCGGGGATAAGCCGTAGCCAGACCGACAGCTGATGCGCTCTGTAGTGGTTCTTCATTCTAGGTTTCATGCCTGCAAAGGAATTCTTGATTGTGAAACGGGCGGGAATTTCGGGTCGCAAAAGGTTGGTGTAATTAAGTTTGGAATTGACCGGGCGGGATAAACATTTTGTTTTTGAAGAGGTGCTACAACGTTTTAATTTACAAGATGAACAAGTTTAAACATCTTGTAAGTGAACCTTTTTAAACGAAAAATAAAATAATAACTAAGAACCTATGAAACACAATGAATTCGACATAGGTACTTTGAGCGCTTTGTAAGCTAAAAATAAAAAAGGCGATGTAAAATACAATTAATTTTTAATATGTACCTATATTGAACGTGGTATTAGTTTGTGTTTGTTGAAGATACCTAATTTAGCTTTTGATAAGCGTTTACACGTTTACAATGATAGCTTTCGGTACCTATTATTTACTCGTAGAATATTTCTGACTAATGTGAAAAAGTTTATCTACAATGCTATTTTGAACGCTATGACATTCAAACTGCAGAAGTATAAAAACGGAAAAATTGGCATTGTATTTTTATCGTACTACTATTATTTTTACCGTAACGTTTATTAAATTGTGCACCGTAAATCTACGCACTAAACCAGTCTACACATACACCTACTATTCTATACTATAATATTACAAAGAGGTAAAGTTTGTTTGTTTGTTTGACGGAGGTAACCTCCGAAACTACTCAGCCGATTTAAATTTTTTTCACCGATGTGTAAAATGAACTGTCTGAATGATTTTAAGCTATATTTTATCCCAGTAGTTTCATAAGTACACCCGTGCAAAGCCGGTACGTGCTACTAGTTATGTATAAAACAAACTCACCGATCTCCAAATACTTCTGATGCAGAGTGTCGTACTCATCCCACACGATGCTCTTATATTTGTTCCGCTCCCGAGATATTGGCAGGACTGACTCTTGACGCTGAGCCTCGTTCGGGTTCCTGAGCAAACACAGATTTATTGTTTCTACACGTGCCGGGTCAATGAACTTTGTACTGGTCTTTGAACCAGTACAAAGTTCATTGACCCTTGGATACTGTTGCAGTGCACATTGAAAACTGTGTCGTGGCGTAGCTCAATTACAGTTTCGATAACCTATCTATCTTTGGTTTAGCTTACTGTGGGTTGGTATTTGACATTACTTAGTTAATAATAGCTTTGATATTGTTTCATTTTCGTTTTATTTGAGTGGGTAGATGCGTGCGTAGGTTTCAGTTTTCAAGAATGTACTTGTCATGGATTTGTTGAAAATACATAATTTCCTTGCAAATTATTTTTACGTGATGATAAAAAAATTACGATAGACGAATTTCTAGACGTGAAATGTTTTGTGAGATCCTTATTTTATAAACATTCAAAAAAAAAACTATTTTCTATCAAGATAACGCATAACGTTTTATACCGGTAAAATAATGCAAAGCCAGGACGGGCTGCTAGTTGTATTATAAACGTATAACTCGAACAAAAACAGTTACATTATGACAAACAAACCCACGTAACCTATTTTTAGTATGTGAATGTACTTTTTAACAATTGCTATACAAACTTTTGCTCAAAATTATTTTATTTACGCAACCACGACTGCGAATTCAAATGAATTGTGTCTAAATTGAAAAGCATACTCTGACAAACAAACTTGGCACAACAATAATTTTCCATTACAGTAACTTTGCACTCCCTGCCGAAGTTTTAACTCTAGTTATTCATGGCAAGGTTTTTGACAGCAAGGATTTTGAAATGTGTTTTTTTATTTTATTGTTAATATCTTTATTTTACTTTTGATACCACTTTTTTTATCAATGAAGAAAATTAATCAGTCCGTAATATGATTAAGTATTAAAATTCAGTATATTAACTGTAAACAATCAATTTACACGATAGGTAACTTGTACTCGAACTTCAAAAATTGTTATTTTGTCTCAACGCCAATTTAAAGTACATCGAACTCTTATAAATGCTTATTAAAACTATCTCATGTGTCACAACGTTAGAAAGTTATGAGTATGAGTGTGGATGGACATACAAGTAGAGGAAGGCCGAGGAAGAAGTGGATGGATTGTGTGAAAGAGGATATGAATGTGAAAGGAGTGAATACGTAGTTGACGAATGATAGAGATGAATGGAAGAAGAAAACATGTTGTGCCGACCCTACCTAGTGTGGGATAAGAGCAGGGGCATGATGATGATGTGTCACAACGTGAAAAATCATTTATTCTGAAGAAAATACGACGAAAATTATCTGCAATATTTTGTACAAAATAAAATAATGAAACTGAAAACTTTTAGAACTATAAAGTACTTTCAAAGCCGCCTTATCCACTAAGCAGTTTAAGCCCTGTTGTTTAAATCATCTTAAATAGGTGCCTGTTCAAAAGATTATGAAGACCTTTTTGAGGCTCCGTAACCTTTGAGCTATTACGAATGTCTGTGAAGTTTTTTACGAGTCCGTGTCTGATACGAGTTAGTACAGCATTGTTCGTGATCCCATAGAAGTAATAGACACTTCTGGAACAGTTCAATGTTTTTATTAGGCCGATGTATTTATGGACTTGGAAGACTGATAATACTTATAGTATTAAATGCTTTGAAAAGTGTTCTATAAAGAGTCGTGAGGTTATTCGTACGAGCTGTGCTGACGGAGTTTTTAGACTGCCTAAAGACTCTTTTCATTCATTTTTATGTAAGTAACAGAAAATGTCTAAGAACGGAATGGAAAATTTCAGTACTTCCAAAACACGAAGGCGCTTAGTTTTTAATGCTGAGAATAACACTAACATAATGACTAAATAACTGACACCTTATTCTCCAAATAACTACAAGTTCAACTACAAGGTGTTGTTCAATAATATTATTGCACTGCAAAAACTGGAATAGCAACAGATGCCAAGCCAATGAAATTGAAAACACTACCAGGTTTCCAGTATACTAATGTCAGCATAGGTTCACTTCTGACTGTTTGAGCAGTGTTACCAAAATACGCTAACCGTTGGACTGAGAAATTGAGTGACAAATATTTGGATTGGCTAGCATACATGATGCATGTGGATTTAGTGCACTCGCAGAACGAAAACTATACTTTATTTCTTGAAGCGAGCTAATAGGAAGATAAAATAAACTCACGTGATTGGTTGTCAAAGATAATTATCTATCTCGTGATTGGCTAGATTGTCAAATCAATTGTTAATTGTCAAATCTAGCCAATACGAGAACAAACAATTATTTTCGACGACCAATCACGTTCGTTTATTTTGCTTCCTATTAGCTCGTATCAAGAAATGAAGTATAGCTTTGAAATTAATTCTTTTGACGTGTTGCAAGCACATGTTCCCTTTTTAACTGATAACAACCTTATTTTAGTCAATATTTCTGTGTAAGAAATATTGTATGTTGTTTATAAATATACAATGAAACTAAATGAGCATGTATGAAAAAGCCACGCAGTAAAAAACGCACCGAATAATTTATAAAACCACCTTGTTTTATAACGAGGTTTGCGTGTTACTGCCTCTGTTTATATGGTAATATTTGGTGCGTATACGTGTTTAAATACACTAAAACATGCTCAAAACTTTTATGTAACGTTGATTATTCTACTATAAGTACCCCGAGTACGTCGGTAAGTATGAGTACCAAAGTTCATATTTTCTCTAATATATAACTAAAAACATGTAAGTAATTTTACAGCCTGTTTTATCAATGTGGTCTGGAGGTTTACCATGACGTATTATTAAATCATTTAGTTTAGGTTCTAAGGCTCGTATTCAGAGACTTCACTCAAACTTGAGTCGACGTTTAAGCATCGATTTTTGACAGTTCTCTATGAAAACTGAGTTATGAGTCACCGCTTGAGACACGATTTACGCTTGAGTATAGTCTCTGAATACGGGCCTAACTGTCCTAACTTTACGTCATTGCCTTAGCTTACGTCAAAAGCAGTTCATTATTAGGTCCTAAAGACCTAATCGCGAAAGTTAAAAAAAGACAAGTGAAGATGATTATTTAAAAAAAAAAACTTACCCAGATCTAATAAAGTTCGCCATGTACAGGATAAAAGACTCCGCTAGCGCCACCTCAGATTTCGTGTAGTTCTTCGGGAAATGACCGATACCATCCACCAGAGGTGCTCCGAAGAGGTATGGCAGCTCTTCGCCATGGACGGATCCCATGCGCTAAAACAAAGAAGGTTAAATTTATAAAATATACCTGTAGTAATTAAAAATAAACACGTATTAATGTTAAAAATAATAAGTTAAACACTAGTAAGTCTTGTGATCGACAAAATATCAATAGATTATTTTATAGTTTAACTTTTTATTAAAATGTTTTTCAACACCAAACGTAAATGGTGCTAAAAAATGTAAATGATGTGAGAAAATAGTTCCACCTAGAATCATAAATTCGAATAGAGCTGTGGGCTTATCTAGTAGATAAAATGACCCGAACCCTAATAGTGTGATAAATTCCAAGTGTTGAATACTTTATGTGATTGCCGTTTTTGTAGATAGAAACAAATGTGTGTTAGGGAATTATTGGTTAGATTCAAAATTATCGTAGGAACTATTGTAACAGTTTAAAGAAATGAAATTAATATGATCACGTCTGTATCCCAAGAGCGGTAGACATTTTTTTCAGATCTTTATGTAATTCTTTAGATCCTTTAAAGATGTCTAATGGGGTAGTCAGAGGTATGTCCAAATACATGCCCACATTTCGCAGAAGTTAGCTAAACCTAATTAAAATTGAATAAAGTTATTTCTATGTCAATGAACATAGAAATAACTTTATTCAATTTGGTGAACTAACTTAAGCAATCATGCGAAGCAAAGACGGTAAATGGAACCATATATATAAAACCCATTCGCTAAAACAACAGCTTTATTATCGCAAGGCGAGTAATTAGACAATCTATTTACATTCATAATATTTGGAATGAAAGGAGAATTGTTGGATGTAGAATATTTGGGTAGCTAAGTGAATCCAAGAATAAATAGACATAATTCGGCACTCCGATTTAACTGAAAATACCAAATGTATTCCCAAAAGACCTAAAAATACAAGATTAACAGCCTTAATGGAGTTGCTAGAAACTTTTTGTTTTTGTCATTAGGAAACCCCTAGCATAATAATTGAAAAGTACCCTACATTCAGATCTGTTATTTGACTGACGCCACCTAATAGTTGCAGAGATTACCTCCGTCAAACAAAATAACAAAGAAACAAACCAACATTACCTTTTTATAATATTAGTATATAAAAATGCAAATCTTGTGGTGTATTTTGATAATAACTATAAAGATTTTTTGTAGATCTTCAAATCAATTCAAATTTTAAGTCAGTCTCAGGAGTAAACAAAGTCAAAATCAAAAGAAACGCTGGACAAACACTTGCGCAGCTTTTTGAAAATCTTACCTGGGGATAGTCACCATCCTTCGTCTGATAATCGAACACATAGAAGAAAGTCTTAGGTCCAGATTCAGGGGAGCTCTTAGCCACACTCAGGAAGTCACCAGTCTGTACCAGTGGAGCCACATATTGGGCATCAGATAAGGCCAGTACTGCTGCATCTCTTGTGTTGATCGGATGCTGTAAGAGAACAATTTATTACGGACGTGGGAAATAAGACAGGTTTTAAAAAACCTTTACCTTCATGCCTATTCCTCCTTATTTCTTAAGAAAGAAAGTTAAAAGAAGGTATTTATTCCTGTAGGACCTTATGGATCACTTAAAAATGTACAGTCTTATAAGACTAGCTTATAAGCTAGGAGTCACCTAGCTTATAAGCTAGGTGACTCAATTTCCCGTCTTTCTCCTTGCCTGTCTCTTATTGCCAGTCAAGTCACCACGTAGCCGACTGCATGCATTCATGTCATTAAATGATTGAACCCAAATATTCTAAAGACAATTCAATTGTTTTTTAAAGGAAGAAGTCGTTGCTATATCCTGATAGTGTTCGCAAGCTTTTGAATAAAAAAAGGTTGCAATCTACACAGGAAGTAAGTTTGTGTGAGCAAGAGACCCAACTCCCAATCTAGACAATAATTTTTTTTAAATAAATTATTTGACTGTCATATCACTTGGAGATGTTTTCAGACAGAAAATTGTGTCAGCTAGTTTTCCTTTTGTATAATCTTGTTATATTGCATTCCTCTCATATATATTTGACGCAAAGTTAAACAGCTATCTCATTTGATGCCATGCTCCACTTTACGTTCAAGTGGCTTTACTTTAAGTTGAATTAAAGTTGGCACAGAAGACCATAAACTTATGTATGTTTTCTTTGAATTACTGCAGTACTGATCAAGCTAACCAAGAACCCCAGGAGTAATGAGGAATGTTGAAGAGAAAATCTTGTTAACCGCAAGTGCAAAGTGCAAACCAAGACCGTCATTCCCCTATCTATACAGCACAAATGGAACTGCCTTACTAGTGACTACCTAACAGCCATACGGCCAAATATACACCACCAATTATTGCAAGGACGTAAAGACGAAAAGAGATTCAGGGATTCAACAAGACAGTCGATTTGACTTCGTGGTGACCAAATGGCCCGAGGGCTAAGATACCATTTAAATTTAAATAAATTTATTAATAACCAATTTAAATAAATTTTATAGAGATGCTCTTAGTCCAAGTATTTATTTATCAATAGAGTAAACCTTTTGTGCTTGGTCTTTGTGCATTCATTTCCGAAATATTTGACGACATTTGGTGCATTAAAGAGATAAACATCTAGCAATTTCATTATTTCTTTAAGTAGTTCCAAGTTTTATGTTAGAATAGAGGAGTTGAGTTGACACAAAGACCATTTTATGTCTGTATTCTTTGAATTACTTTAGCACTTACGCCCGAATACTAAAACGCTAATTATAGTAAGTGGTGCTTGTCCATGGTTTGACATTAAAAAATATGCCAAAATACGGTCTTAAAAAAAATATTAGTGTTTGAGTAAAGAAGCAATAAAGTCGAACGTTAAAGAAAATCTTGTTAACCTCAAGTGCAACGTTGCAAGTGGTCTACAAACCGGGACCATCATTCCCCTATCCCGTACTGCACAAATTACTAAAACGTGCCTTGCTAGTGACATCTTTCTCTAAGACTGTGCTCACACTAGCGGGTTTAAACATAAACTTGGTACTTATTTCATTATACGAATGCAAATGTTTAATGTACCTTCATTTTGTGTTGAGAAACATTTTCAATAGAAATAGGTTAAATATTCGACAATAATATGAATTTCGAAAATGTGAAACTAGAGGAATGTTAGCATTAAACTTACAAACAAATGAGAGCCCGCCAGACTTAGGAACAAACATTCTAAACCAAGCGAGATACATTTTTATATGAATCTGCACTATTTTCTTCGAGACAGTGTGTTCAATGATTAAATAGGTAGGTGTAGGGAATGATGTTTTTACAAAAAAGTAAATAAATATATTTCAGTAATCTGATTAAGTTGTAGGAGGACTTTTTTATTTGTATATCCAAGGATTGTAATTATCAGTTAAGGAATATATTTTGATGATAACATCGACTAAATGACACCTTGTGTTACTTTGTCATATCAAAATGTTACTATTCGGTAATTGGCATTTTTTGCCTGGTGTGTACACAGCCTAACACCCAAGTGGGCGTACATGCACCGCCGATTTAAACTCTAATGCAAGCACATAAAGTCGAAACGAGATTCAGGGGACCCACAGCTAAAATCAACAGCCGATTTGGACTCTGGCGTTTGGATATAAAGTTGAAATGAGATTGAGGGGTCCCGTTTGTGCCATATGTCACGTGGTGTACTATTTTTCAAAGTAGGAATATAGTTAACATAGTTTCAGGTGGAAGGTGGATAGGAATTTTAATTTTATGACATGTGAGTTGATATTATTTTCGCTCATCAGGACGTTTACACATAGGACTTTGTTAAGCCGCAGAATGTTACTTACTTTGCATGTGCTAAAGAAGTAGGATTGTAAAATATTTGGTAAGTACAGGCGCTTAGTTCTATAATAGTGCTGTAGTGTTTCTGGAGTGTAACATGGATAAAATAGCTGTCAAAATAATTACGTAAATTTTAATTAATTATAAACAATGACAAATTTGATTCTATATTAACAAGGAGTTATGAATCCTTGAGTTATTTGACAATCAGCCATTCCAACAACAATTCACCTAAAGCACTTACAGAGGTATCTAATTAATCGACCCTCTCAAAATTGAATTCCAAGCACCAAGCGCAAACAAAACAGAAGTTCAATAAACTAAACGTTCCGAACTCCAGATGAAAAACACTGAACTTTATCATTCAAAACTTATCGTATAAAACACATCCGGCTCTCAACCCGATGTCAGTCCAGAATTCAATAGAAAATGATCTTTATCACGACAACTTAAGAGATACAAGTTTTCTGAGATCTTTCGACGGGAAGTATTTTTGACGAAGTTGAGCTAAAATACTTTTAGCTGGATAAGACACAATTTTGCGTGGGTTTTAGAACGAATGAACAAGATGTTTTCAAATAGTAGTCATTCCGTGTTTTTGTGTAGCGCGTCCTCAAAGAAAGAATTACAAAATAATTTATTTCAGCTAGACCTCAAGGATCACATCGACATTGTCTTAGCTAGGTTCCATTGCCTAAGCACTCTGGACTGTTATTCGATATATACTCAACAAAACGGAACTCGACCAAACTAAGATCCACAGCGTATTATCGTAATAAAGCGGTAACAAGCTTAAAGCGAACATTGCGGTGTTCACACCGCATTTATATCAACCACACGCCTTTGAATGAATGAATGAAAATACTTTATTGCACACTTAAGAAAGGAACTTATGAACTACAAATCCTTAGTAATAATTGTACAATGGGCGGTCCTACTGCTAAGAAGCAATCTCTTCCAGACAGCCCTTTGGTATCCAGTCAAATTCATTTGAGTCACTAAAATACAAACGCGTTTAATTTGAGTATTTTAAAAGTACACTCAGCAAAAATACAACGCCCATAAGGCAGTTACAGATGTATTGAAGTGATTTTCCTCAATGCCTTGATGTAGTTGATCTTCAAAACAATAGAAATTTGGCAGAGTCGAGCCAGTCTGTGCCAACTGTCGAGTGCCAAGTCATCGCAGCCTTATGTCGTGTAAGTAGAACTATTTCAGAAATGGGTCGACTTCTCAAGAAGTCAAGATATATTTCTTGGAAGTTTGGTCAGTTTTAAGCTTATTACACGGGTCGGTGGACAGAACAGCTTTATTATGTTACAAACTTAGGTTCTTAGCATTTATAAATGTTTCAACACAATGTGAGTAACCTTTGTAAGTTCAATTAAAACGTCATTAATTAAAATTATAGCATAAAGTTTTTAATGTGACATATTATATTTTTAGGATATAATTGTCTGTATAGTATTATATTATTTTTGTGATACTACTAAGCTGTCTTTATAGTAAGTTATCTCGATTTTGGGTTGACGAGCTCGAGATTATGTTTTTGCATAATTTATCTGTTTTGTAAAAACGTATTATTCTATAGAATTATTTATAATCACGATAACAACCCTAATTGAAGGCTTAAAAGTCCTTTCTAAATTATGAAAGGGTTGAACGGTTTGAAACGGTGTGTCAGGATCGTAGCAAGTGGATTCGAGTTCCGTGGTCTATGCCTGCCTATCCCCATGGGATAAAGGCATGATTTTATGTATGTAATTATGTTGTATGTAGTCAATGGTTTACATAAATGCATGCAGAAGTATAACAAACAGTATAAAAAGTAGTCAGAGGTACAATATATTTTTGCAGAAGTTAGCATACGTGACAGGAAAAATAGTCGTCCTCAAAATAACAGTGATTGCTCACGTGTCAAAACTTAACAAGGTTTATAGCGTGTTTTTTGTGTCAGACATTTTTGTACGTGATGACGTCAACTACTCTCTTAAAGCAAACTGACACGATGTACACGACAGTTTTACAAATACACGAAAGCTGGAAAAAAACTGGCTATATCTTCAGAAAAATTGAAAAATCTTAGTAAAAGTTACGACTCCGGCAGGATTCAAACCTGCAGGGATACAAGCGATCGTCCTATACGCGGACTCCCAGTTACCAACTCAGCTAACGATTAAGATTTTTAGAAATTTCTGATGAAATACCTATGTGTGGTTTAACACAGTAACAAAATATAAAAACTATTTTTAGTGTTCTCATGTAAGTTAAGTACTGTCGTTTTAAGAGAATTAATATTATGTTTAAACCTAAACTTAATTTACTTGAACTCACCTGAACAGTTCGCTCCCAGTCGGTGTACTCATTGACAATCGTAAAAAATATTTCGCTCAAGTGATATGTGTAAGCATTTCTTACGTAGGTCCTGAAACAAAACATTACAATTAAATATGGTTAGAAATTTAATTTCCAAGATTGTTATGGATCATTTTTGAAATGTCTAAGGGGGTAGGTGATTATTATTTTTATACCCTGTCTACATACATACATATGGTTAGACATAGCAGTGTTGATTGGGATAAGACCTAACTCATATTTGGCACTTATCTATCAAATTTATATAGCAATCATTTTTACTTCCTTTCAGCATACAAAGTTTACAAAAATGTGACGAATTTTCAAAATATATTTTTAGTATTTTATCTCTTAATAAACTTTTCCAACCTGCATCTATGTATTTAGATCGCCAATATTATCTTAAACAATACAACATTTTTGTTTGAATAGTAGCTAAAAATATAAAAATTCAAGTAAACTTTCTAGTCAAGTAATCAACACACGACTTTTTACACCTAAAATGTGAAACATTTTTGTTCCATCTTCGTTAGTACCGTAATTGGATAAGTGTGAAAATGCAGGAGAAATAAAGTTCAACTGACGCTTAGGATTTTACACAAATGTTACAAAATGACTGATTCACAAAATGGAACTACGAGTATAATCTACAGAAAGAAATGTACAGAATTTGGAAATTTATTTTACTGTGCTCTGTGAAAAGCTTTCATTTTCACAGAAACTAATGATAAAATTAAAGTACTTTTACGTCTTTTTCTGTTCCTAGTATTTTACCTTTCTCTTTGCCACGAGCTAAAATAGACGATACCCATAACAATATGGATATTAAAACAAGAGGAAAATATGTCATCCAAATGAAAATTGTTATCCTGATTTTGACTCGATTCAAACCCGAATTAATCAAATCGACCCTCCTCAAGCCTGTTCTTTAATCAGCTTAGTCGCGAAATCCTTGAAGACATTATTAACTAAACAAATAAATCGGTGCATAATAGATTGATAATTTCCAAGATTTTCGAACTGATTTACAGTTTTATATTCCTTCAGAGTTTTTTCAGTATTTACTCAGTTTCGATCCAATCACGTTGGTTCACGCTATCATTTGGCCCACGCGCCATTTACCTCACGGTATTTCATTCGATATACCTACAATACCGAAAGCAATTCCCAAAAGCAATTTCTGTACCAAAATTTGTCACTCCATTCAGGCCGTCAATAAAACACCTACTCCATCAAAACAAAGACGCCTAACGTCTCATTGTTGCGGCCAATACCATCCGATAGCAATTCAACTGCTTTCATTACCGCCTATTCCTATGGAGCCATGTGACCTTACCCGCGTTCAAACACCAATTTGCTGAATAAACATCAGACCTTACCTTATTATTCGATCCCTTCTCTCGCCCTCGAAGCCATTTTGTATATCTTGTGCCGAAAATTTCCAAAGCGCCTCGCTCGTGACAACTCCAAATAGCAGGTCGTACTTGTTCTGACCCCCTCTTATCCCAAAAGTCCTGTCTCCGCTCCTCTTATCAGCTTTGAGGTTGTTGACCCCGGAGACGCTAGTGAACCCTTGGAGGTCGTTTGGAATGAAAAATGTGAGCAGTTCCTTTGCATAGTCAGTCTTCACTACGACTCCGTCGACGGATGGCCCAAAAGCGGTTAAGTAGCTTGGAGTACTGATTTCCGCGGACATTAGCTCCTCAAGGGCGACTTCTCGAAGGCAGTCGACGATAAGCTCGTGGTCTTTGACGATGTCCTCTGGGAGAGTGCAGTTGGACTGTTTCGCCATTTGGACGGAGAAGCTGACGGGATCCTCTACTAAGGCCCAGGAGCTGAGAGCTGATCCTGACAGGAGTATCGCGCGATGGAAAAGGCCTGAAAGAAAAAATACTTTGTAGTATTTTCCAAAAAAAAACATAGTAGTTATAGTGTTATTGTCAATTAACCTGTGGGTGGAATTTTTTTGAAGAACGGTATTGAGTGGACTTCAGTGACTGTGTTAAACATTCATAATATTGAGTCGTCCTTATCACTTTTTCTGACCGTGAACTACCTACTGAAGAGCAAAGTCCTTGAAAATCAGAATTTACTATTACCCAACAAAACGTTACAAATGCGAAAAAAAGCAGCAATTACGCGCAAAATATTTACTATACGATAACACGTTGATAGACCACGTATTGTTTTGTTAAGTCATAACGAATATCCTGATGTTGTTAGTGAGCTTCCTAATTATTTCGGTCCCGCAAGCGATTTTGACAGACCACTCAAAAACGTTGAAAGTAGGACGTAATTTGAATTAACGTGGACGCTTTTCACTTCCATAATTGGGAAACCAAATTTAATTGGGCTTTTTGACGTCAAAGGCACGTGATGACATAAAAAATATGATCTGTAATATTTGGTAATATTTATAAATGACATTAAAAAGGAAGTTGTAAATTTTATGTGTCGGTCATATGGTCAAAGTCGTATAAATAAATTAAAATTTCAAAAATTATTTGAGGTAAATTTTTCAGACATGCAAGCGTTTCTAGCCCAGTTACATTTTTATAATATCTTTAGCACAAAAACGTAGAAAATGCATAGAAAGGCATAAGAATTGATATTTGATGACTTATTTGGACGATCATAAATATAAAATATTTTTTTTTTCAAAAATGTTTTACACTTATTAGGAGTCGAAGCTAGAGAAATATCTGAACACAGATTTTGGACATTTTATTCAAGCCAGTAAATAGAGTATGTACTTACTGTATTTCCATGGAAATTGTCACTCACCTGGCATAACAGTGGGAGAAATCATAAGGAAGTTGATACACGCAGCCCCTGAGCCGTGCCCTAGCATCGTGACATTCCCAGCGTCCCCTCCAAACAGAGCTATGTTCTGCTGCACCCAGTGGAGAGCTGCTATTTGATCCATAAGGCCGTAGTTGGCTACTCGAGCTTTGAGATGTGGTATCGGATTTGCGTTGAGGAAGCCTGGTAAACGAAACAATGTACTTAATTAATTTGCTGAGATGTGATACTTACTACCGTTTTCAAATTTCGTTTGAGATCGAGTGATGGGTACAAAATACAAAACGTAAGTCATGTATCACCAATTGGATCAGTCAAAGACAAATAACTTTAAAAGCTTTAGTTAGCCCTCACCAATTGCCGATAGTTGAAAAAGAATTGCCAATAGTTTTCCAAAAAGTTAAGGTATGCGTAAAACTAGCACCGCAGCTTTTATTAGAGTTTGCAACGCTATTCTTCCTAAAGTATATAAAAAAAAACAATTAAGTACAGATGATTTTAAAACGCCTTGAAAATCGTAGCCAAAGAGAATGTAATCACTACGTTATAATCGTAGCTATCATAAACTCGAAAAAGATTTTATTTAAATCTCTTTGTTCAATGTAAAATAAAATAGGTGAGGCGCTTGTATGACATATCCTACCACTTGAAATAAATAAATAAAAGTTATAATTTAACCATAAATCAATATTATTACTCGTAACGATAAACTATAACAATGAATTTCATAGTTGTCGAGTAATATTTTTTGAACTAAACAAACGTAACGGAAAAAAGAGAAATAATGTCCATGGGAAATGCAGATGAAATATTTTTATTGCGAACACACATTTTCGGAATCCAATAAATCAAACAGAAACATACCATAGCAATCGTAGTTCGAAAACATGTGGAATATTCCGTTTCTAGCAAAAATAACCCATAGGAACTTTACAATAACGGCCAAAGTTGCTGCTTGACTTGACCTACTTGATACTTTCTTGAAAATGTTTAATTATGCAGAGTGTTACGTGACGAAAGCACAGTCTTGGAGATACTGGTTGTATAATTAGATTTTATAAAAACAGTTAAAAACTTTATTTTAATTTTGAAATTGATGAAGCTTGGACCGTTTTTGGAGTCGCCGAAGTTACTTATGCTATTCAGCGATGTTAAATTTTTGTGTGACTGTTGAAAATAAACTAGGTACATTTAATACAACTACTTAAAAAAATAGTATTACGCTTAAGAGGCAGTACTAGGGATAAACAAAATCAAAGTTCGTGATAATTTTCATGGTTCGCTTTTACTGATGAAACTGTTACAAATGTATCATCCAACATAAATTAACCACAAAAATTTAAACGAAACTTTGTTGATACCAATCCCCAGTACCTACGGTCTTTGAAGTAGCTTTTTTTTTATGGTCGTTGTTTAACGTTGTTGTTATTTCGAGAAAATTTAAAGTGAATTTCGTGCAATTTAATTTAGACTGCAGTCGAGTGACGACTTAATTTATTGACTAGAAACTCCAGTAAAGAAGACGAATGGTAACCTTCCATTTTCTAAAATATTGAATAGCATTTTCTTGGTAATTGTTTGAAACTTTTGTTCATTATGGCTCAATTTCGAGAATCATGTTTATTCATTTCTAAGACGGTAATGTTTCTTAGAAACTCGCATCTCATCTTTCATTTACTTTAGAATATAAACGTGGTTATTACAAATTCTAAGTGAAAATATTTTGGAAATATGATTTTGTTTTCCTCAAACTGTCGCGATCACAAATAATTAAGGAAATATGTAGGCTTTCTTGTCATTTACGTTACCTTTTACCCAGCCCAGCCAAATAGGTAGCCCAGCTAAGGCTGGGCTACCTATTTTATACCACTCGGCCACAAAATCTATCGCGTGTATCTCGGGTTCGAATCCCATTGACCGTAATTTTTTATCGCCTAGCCGAAAGTTGAGGTAACATTCCAAAAAATACAACATACAAAAGAAAAAAATCAAATTTAAACCCCATTTATTTTTCAAGTCGGTTTACAACGTGGTTCCATATTCCACTGTGTCCATTTGAGTTCATTAGAATCTCCTTTTTTCCTTTTTAAAAAGACTTTCATGCTCGAATGAGGTTCATTTAATTTTCCTCACCTAAAATTCCAAGTCGATAGTTGATGGTGATGACTACAACGCCAGCGTAGCTTGCCAGCACCGCGCCGTCGTACACGTTGCCAGAGTTCCACTCAAAAGACTCTCCGTGGATGAAGATCACTACAGGATACTTGGCTTGGAGTGTTGGACCCACTGCAACAATATAACAACATATAACAAATGAATAGTTGTAAGGGTTAAAAATCCTGATGTTTGAATAAAACTTGAAATTGATTGATTTCAATAACTGTAATTTTTCAATAACTAAAACAATTTATTATTCTGTATTTGACTGTGAATGGGGTGTGATTAAAACTTGTGTATATCTTTGTAATACTTGATTTAGTCAAAAACCATTTATAGAGTACACACGTCTAAAGAGTTGGTGATTATTCTTTTCTTCGAAGGAAGATAAGCCATCAAATTGAAATCAAAAATTCCAAAAAGTCAAAATCAGTTAAAGAGTAGCAACTTCTAAAAATCTGGATGATTCTTCTCTGCTCAAGATAAACCATCAAATTGAAATCAAGTATTCGTTGCATTATTCCGTTGAAAGCTAAGCGACCTATATTTTAAAATTCATTCAAAAGTTCACACAATATTCTCTGGAAATTCTCTTGCGCTTTCATAATACGTTATCAATGTTTCGCCTGACGCGCTCTTTGTGCTCTAGATCTCTAGTCTGATCACATGCATTCGAATGCCATTTTATTATTATTATTATGTATTATTTATTACTTAAGTGGGACTACCATGTCGCCGGACATCTCTGCCGCATGCCAGAAGAACTGTGGGTCAGAATTACCACAACATAGAGCCCTGATATAGACACCCGGCCACGCGGTAAACCACGGATGAGATCGCGGGACGAACTAGACGCCTTTGAGAAGGACTGGCAGACGAACCTACCGTGTGACCAAGGATATTTATTATTTATTTGTTAATGTATGTGACATGTACCGCGAATGTCATTAACACAAAAATTATTTGTGTGTCTAAAGTTACACACTATCTCATACGAACAAACATATATTTGTCTTTGCTTATCATTATGTCTCTTTTGAAGAACCGTATACATGTGTAAAGGATAAACTGGATGCAGGCCAACAACTATGAATTTATCTTAGTCTTTTGAGGGCATGTTTTGTTATATTTGTACAAGGTTTTGCATAAATCTTTGCTCTCGTTTCTAGTGCAAATTGAAATGACACAGTTTAATTGTATGCCTAATTAAAATAATGGGATAAAATATTCAAACTTTTTTATTGAAAATTTTATTTTAAAAACAAGTTTTAAGTTTGTATCCTATCCATGCTCATTTCTTCTTTAAAGACTTCTAAAAGAAAGATGTAGAAGAAAGTAAAAAATTTAAAAATCATTTTTGCACATTGTATAATGTGACAGCGAGCTGATTTTAAGTCAAAATATTTATTCAATAATAAGTCATATTAACAAAAAGGTCATAAAACAAGGAAAATAATAAACTTATTTCAAACTGAGAAGTAACTATGAATACTATTGAATCCATCGTCAGATTCGTTTGCTTACATCATAATATTCTATTACCTACTGGAAAGAGCTACTTACTCGAAAGTGATGCCAAATTTCACCAGCTCTACTAAAGACAAAACAATATTTTCCCTTGCAGAATTTATTTTCAGAAACTTTGAAATAACAATAATTAAATCTGTTTTAAGATGTCTGTTTACTGTCACAATTAGAAACTAAAACATTTCTCAAAGTTGCACATGTTTTCAAATATTTCCATCGTTCATTGACCTTTAAGAACTAGACTAACTCGGATTTAGCGCAAAACTTCAATAGAAAAAGTTTCGTAGCGATGTAAACAAGATTGCTTAATCTAAGTCTCGTGTTCTGTGTATCAAAGTACTGCGATTTTTACTGGATTTCGTTGGTAAGGTCATCGCTCTTGATGCACTCTTGGAAATGCTATGATTTTTGTAGATAGCTATATTAACTTCTGAATCCTTGAGCGCAGATATGTTTTTCATAATCTTTTTTTTCTTCTTTAAATAAATAAATATCCTTGGAGATTTAACGGTCGTAAACAAATATCAAACCAATCATTCCCTGGTGTAGGGAGTTGTTTTGTAACAGGCAATAGAGTCACCTAGCTTCTAAGACTGTACGTTTTTGAGTGATCCTAGAGGTCTTACGTAATAAACATATTTATCTTTTTTTCTTTCTTTCATTCATACAAACTTATTTAAACAATAAATCCTAGATCCAGGCACCTTGTCAAGATTCTAGATCCAAGTTATTTATCATCCATCCACAATACGTAACGGAGACAAATCGATTGTCATAATTTATTGGTAAATCCATTAGTCGGCCATGTGTTGCCACGGTGGCAAATTAGCTTGCATTATTTAATACTGTGCAATACCAATGCAATGGTCAAAGGAATATTAAGCAATTTACAGCTTGACGACCTCTGTGGACCGGTGGGAAGGAAGAGCAGGAGGTTACAGGTTCAATTCCCGATGCACGATGAATCTTCAGAGTTATGACATTATGCACCTAAAAGTGCATGAATTTTTTTTTTTTTTTTACGAAATGGAGGTCAGTTAAATAATTACTTATGCTTTTTAAATCGCCGTTATCGATAAAAATTATGAATATCGTTTATTTATTTTATTTATTTATTTATTTAAAAAGTTTGTAACTTTTTTTATTATTTGTACAGGAATTCCACTCCTCATTTGATAGTAATCGTGTACAATTATAATCTATCCGAATTTACCCAAACAGCTGCATTTGCTTTAAAAGCTCACAGATAAATAATTAAGCTTGTAATAATTAATTCAACACAGCACCAACAAAATGTTTGTACATGAATAAAAGCAGAGCGCGGACAAATCTGTAACAAATCCAGTTAACTGAATAAATTGTATTTTTCACGTGAAAATCTAGTACAAGAGGGAAATATAGCTTGTAGCAGTGAAAAACTATATTACCCGAGTTTTTTGTAAAATATTCAAAAAAAAAATTGCGATGCGGAGTAACTTTACAAAAAACACAATGGGTTTTATTACTTACTTTGTTTTGGGACGAAAATAATATTTGAAATAATTTGTAATATTGCAAGGTATTAAAAAAACGGTATTATGTTTAGTATTGATTTGAACTATAAGATCCATCGTGGCATAACGACTTTAACAGTCCGACAATTTACGTGCCGTCCAAAGCACAGAAGCGCTTATGATAATACCACTTGCGGTCACCCATCCAAATAGTGACGTAGAACGTTGCTTAACTTCGACGATCAAGAACGTCTTAGCAAGCTTCGCCATTAGCGATATAGTAGTAAGCGATATAAATCGTTTAATACAGAGAATCGCTATCATGGAATTTGTAAATTTAGTGTAAGATCGTTCGTTTGGAAATGTTCGAGTTTATCGGTTGCGCTACGAATGGCATCGAATTGATATGAGTAATGTTACTGATAATATTGACGGGTTATTGCTTTCGTGCGATATTGAGGTACGTAATTTTGGTATTTAGCTAGTTAGATTTAAATTAGATTTAAGATTAATTTAATGCTGGAGCTAGTTGGAGTTGCGTTGGAACAGGCATTAGAGTCACGTTTTTCGTTTTGCAGAGTATCTGACTGAGTATGCCTGATCCTTGAGGTCCTACCAAAATAAATTAGTTATCTTTCTTTCTTCTTTTTTTTTTAATGCAATATCTAGACATTCATTCACACTGACACAGAATAAACAAATCAGAACTGTTGCCAAAAGAGCTTATTTACGATTTACGATCAAATAAGACGACATGATTTATGAGCTGCTATTTTTCTGATGAAAAAACTTTAAGTTACGATGTTCCAGTTAGTGCCAAATTTTTGTAACTAGACTAGACCGGCCAAAAATCTTTATGATGACTTTTTTTATACTCCAACTACCCTAATTTCTGATATCGGTAGGTACCTACAGTAATGTTGTAGTATTAAAAAAAATAAGTACTTTTGATTTTGCATCCAAAACATCCGCTATATCCCTAATTTATCCATTAATCTTTGAGGTGCACGAGCGTAAACTTTCGTGAATTTGATGACTATTTTCCGTTTGAATGAACAACGTTGAGCATCTTCTTAAAGTTACGAGTTCCAATATACTTGTGAATGTGGAGTCAATGGCTTAAGATTCTTCTCTGAGCATCTACTTAATCGTAAATTCTTCTGAGTATCTTTTTAAAACGAGTAAAGAATGATCAAGTGGCCAACTCTGGTGAGTCTTTAGGAGGCCTAAACCGACTTTAAATGCCAGGACTGATAAATTAAAGGGTATTTTTGTAAAAGTATAATTATTTTTCAAACGAATAATCTTTTCTTATTTCTTATCTCATCTTCAAAGTTTTAATGATGGTAGTGGTACCACCATCATTAAGTCTAGTCATAAGAAAAGAGCAAATAAAGTGGAATATCATTTTATGCAAAACAGGTTACGTGACACTGATTGACCTGCTTAGTGCCTTTTCACATGTACTCGAATATACAAACGTTTTCGTAATTTTTGCACAGTTTTCAGTTGTAAGTGTGTGACAAATATAAAAAATGTTTCGAAATAAAAATCTTTAGTTATAAAAAAATATGCAAGCAAAAAAAAGCAATTATCCACTGACTCCAAAATACCGTAAAAGGAAAAGTTGTCTCAAAGAAGTTTCTTTACTCAATTTTCTAAACGAATGACCTATTAACTAATATTATAAGGAGGTAGAGTGTGTTTTTTTTGTTTGACGGAGGTAATCTCCGAAACTACTCAGCCGAATTAAAAAATTCTTTCACCGATGTCAAGAATAGATTGTTGGGATGGTTATAGGCTATATTCTATCACAGTAGTTGCATAAGTACATCCGTGCGAAGCCGGGACGTGGTGCTAGTTGTTTAAAGTTTATCTGGATAAATGTGAAAAGACATTGTATCGCATGACTGGGGAGCATTGAATGCGCTTGCCTTATTTATTTATACGTGCAATAACCCGACTAGAACTGTTCTACTTTGATTAGTTTTTTCAGTGTCACTGGTTTCATTTCTTATATGTATTCTACTAACATAACCTAAAAATAAATTATAAAAATTTCAACGTGTGTTAATGAAAAATGTGTTAGATAATATAATATACAGTATTCTCAGACATTACCAAAATTAAAGTACTCAATAACACAGATCATCAACCTAATACAGCATAAACTAGGTACTTATAACTCGCTAGTTTAACTAGTCAGGTTAAACTATAACTTTGCACGTTAGCAGTAAAGTCTTGTATAACAGCGTTACTGTTATAATGTAAGTTTATTGCATAAAGAGGACTGTAGACTGGTAGGATATAATACATACATACATTATAATAATAAAAATAAAAGAATGATAAATTTAAAATTTAGAGTAATAGTTTAGAATGATAGAGATGAATGGAAGAAGAAGACATGTTGGGCCGACCCCACCTAGTGTGGGATAAGGGCATGATAATGATGATGATGATGATAATCAGGCCTCCTCCCCATAAGGGTAGGCAGAGACCACATCATCTACTTGCTACAATCCTGACACACCTCTTTTACCTCATTAACTCTTATTACATTCCTTATACACGCTCACCGGTTTAGGGTACTTTTGACCTGGCCTTTTACCAAAAGGTCACCAATTTGGTAGGTAATCCGTCACGACAATTTTTTTTGTTGCATAGTAACCTATTCGTTGTAAATGTGATTAGTAGTACACGGTTGTCAAGATACAATCTGTAAGCGTCTTAATATATTTTACACTAAAGCACCAATTCTATTTTACGTTCATAATCCAAGGTTGGCTTAGTATCTGGTAAAATATGGCATATTTATCGGACGTTTTAGTAGGTACTACGTTTTGAGCGTTTGTTTAGGAAATGGTTGCTTTTAGCACATTTTTGTTGGTTTTGTTGGTTATAAATAACATACAAATATTTTTGCATTTTTTGAACGCTGCTAATTTACAATTGACTAGCGTCAGCATATCGTAAGTATATCGTAAGTTTGTGTGAAAGTGTGTAAGTGTGAATGTTTGTTACTTCTTCCGCTCAAACGGCTAGACGGATTTGAATGAAATTATTTACCAGCATAGCATATATCCAGGATTAACACCTAGGTTACTTTTGATCTCGCGATTCCCACGGAAACGGGACTTACGCGGGTGAAACCGCGGGGCGTTCCAAGTATAAAATCAGTACAAAAATTCGTTGATGACTAATGACCTTCGTAATGAAAAGGTTCTATCTTGGTCATAACATAAAGATAAACAATTTAAAGGCTTGTGTGACATGCTCTACTTTCGGGAATCCATTACGCCTCAAGGCTGTATCGATGACATATTCGGTTTCATACATCCTACCATTGAGTGTGTACGTTTAACGACTTGTTAGTATGTATTCGTGGTTTTTATGAGTTTGTTACTGTGATGACGATATACATAGATTATTGTACACATGGTAAGCCTCCAGTTTTTAACGATTATAAAAGTATAGCTAATTTTAGTTTCTTTAAGTATTTTTTTAATTATTATACATTATGCTCTAAAATAAAGATAACTTAGAACTGATGCAAATAACATTTCCTTTGAGTGCAATTTGCAATCACCATGTAGAGTGCTCTCCCAGGTGGCATTGATTACACCCTGTATACAGCTCTAATAATCCTCATTAAAGTGGTGCCGTACGGCGGCGTAAAGCTGATGCAGGAAGATAAAATACTGAATTTATATACTTACTGACTTTTATATAGCACTGGGAGCTAAGTAGATCTGTCTGGCTTCTTAAATACATAAAATCTTTAAAGACAGAAATAAAAACATAAAACACAGTCAAAATAAACCGTGAGGAATTCGTCAAGTGCCACTCAGACATAGTACAAAATAAAAAGTAGCATAACTCAATAAATTTCCGCAAAAATTCAGCTAAATTCTCACGTCGCGCTGTAGCATCGGACGTGTGCAAATAAAACGTCACACAAACAGTCGTAAACCAACAAGGTTGTGGTTTGGACTATTTCGCAAACAAGCTTGGTTATTCTGCAATTTGTCGAGACGATAAAGTTGGTGGAAATTTCGGTATGAACCGGAGGTTATGCGAATCGTACTGACGTGCATTTTAAATATGGCGGTGTCACAAAGTACTGGCCCCTACTAGTTGAAACACTTGAGTTCTGAAGTGAAACCGTAATGGAACTCGAAATATTCAGCGTATGTAAATTACTATAGATTTATATTTGAAACCATTATCTACGTATAAAATTTCTATAGATCTCTCTTTTATTGCTTCAATACTATTATTTTTTTAGAGTGATTATCTTACTATGTAGCGCGGTAGATATTTTCTTTATGAAGTGTTATTTAATACTTAATATTCTGGTTATTTCTTACTGTGTCATGTATTCGTCTTCAAGACTTCACGTTGTATACGGAGTTAGACACTATCGAGTTCTCTTCGTAATGGAATCGAGATATTACCTAAAGTTATCTAGTTTGCATGGTAAAAATATCGAGTTCCTATTATGACTTTGCACGACAGTATTTCATAACACGTAGGTATTAATATTGTAGCACGAAATTACATGGTTTATATAGCTCGGTCTGAATATATTTTCTAGAAATTGTGTTGAAAAAAGTTGGGTCGTATTTTCATTTCTAAAACATAATTTATGAAAAGAAACAATACTTTTAGTTCTTTTTAAATATTTTTCATTCGTGAATCGTTCGAGTTTTTGTAGTTAATGTTTTTTCCACGCGACATTGCACGACTATTAGTTCATAGCACATATTCTAGCACGAAACTACTAACTACAGACAACTCTAGCTTATTAAGTTATCGTTTCGAATGTGTGTTGAATTTCAGGTTAATTCAGCTTCTGAATTGCTTTCTGAGCTTTGATACCTTGACAGTTGAAAATTGAGGAGTCTCAAAGTCTATGTATGAACAAAGCTTTGTGCTATAACTTCATGTTCTGATTTGTTAGTGCAGTGATTCGATACGTAGCTTGTATCGTGGTAACCGACTTTGATAGATCAATGAAGTATAATATGATTTAGTTTGATTTGATATTGATGGTTATATATTATATTTAGCTCACGGGGAAGAGGCGTGAATATTATGTTTTTGTATGTATGTTTATTTAACTACGTTTATATACTTAACGCAAATATGACTACAACTAACTAAAATGTATTAAAAAACCCCGTCCTTGTCCAATGCACCTAACATTCGACAAAAATAGTTCTGTCAATGTAATGATTAATGACTAAGCTTATTTTTGTACTGATGTTTTGTATGAATTTAATACACATCAATCATTCAAAGACTTTATTAAAGTCATTAGTAGCTTGTTTGAAACTTATGCCGAAACAAATACAATACAAAATGTCCATTACGGACTAACTAGATTTTGAAATAATAGCCGTATTGTTTTATATTATTTTAATGTGTTAGACCACACTATGTTTCATTATAAACGTGTTTCATAATAAATAAAAATCTTGCCAACAATTTCATGGTCTTAATCGGTATTCATGTGTTTTGGAGTCAAGTGGTAAAAAATCGGTGATAAGAACTATCGCCTTAAAACCCGTCCGAATCAAAAAATTTGTTAAGATGTTTCAATAATAGATTAACGTAGTTCTGTTTATCATACTAGAATGGAACCCTTCAAAGAAATATAGCAATTCTGTTTCATATTTTCTTCTGTACCTATCCGAAAGCGATTATTTCTGTAACAAGTTTATTAAAATAATACTTCTTATTTCTACAATAAGATGTTACAGAGAATGGTTTTCCCGAATAACACAAGAAATTGGGTCACAATGCGAACGTGACTTGGTTGTGTTTGGTCACCCTACCGAAGCGAGATGACGAAGCGAATGCTACTACAATATTTTATATTAATATATAATACAGGGTGTAAAAAGACCAATACTGAAAACGAGAGAATTGATTGCTTGAAGAAAAGGACGAAAGGATTGATTGCTTGAAGAATACATTGCTTTGTCCTGTACCATCCGTACAGGACCACAAAAGCAATCCAATAAAAATCAGATACCCGAAAAAAATGGAAGCCGGAGAAAACAATGTTGAAAGTTCGCTGCCGGCCGCGCCATTTAAGCATATCTAATCGTAGGGTTTTACTATGTTTCTTTAATTTCCGCGGTTATTTTCTTCAATAAATGAATTAATAAGGTAGATAGAGTTTTATTATGGTTTACTTTATAAATATTACTAAAAAAAGGCATAAAAGATTTTTTTTCTAAATATAATTTACTTGGAAGCTTGGAAGCTGATGGGGGAGACCTTTGCTCAGCACTGGCCACTTGCTCACACGAAAGAAGCAGAAGAAGCAGTGGGACAGTATAGGCTAAAAAAATTTGATTGCAACCCTTTAGTTTTGGGTAGTAGCCTTTTTACACCCTGTATATTGTACGAAATGTACGTAACTTACTAACGTGAGAAATTATTTTTCTGATTACGGTATGAGAGAGAATACACGATATTAAACTGAAATGGAACGTGATGAAAAAAGTCTGATATAAAAGCAAAAAATCTGAACAAATATTTTTGTAGAATTTCTTCAAGATCAAACATACACGACTACACGTATGAGAAAATTTAGCATCAGAACTTTATATTCTAGATAGATCTGAAAAGAGTCTACCGCCATAAGAATGATGATTTGTTAAACAAAAAGACGTGTGGCACTCGGGGACTGCCGCGGTAAAGCTATTGCATGCCACCTAGAGGTGAGTTGCTGAACTAAAGTAACAAGCGTTAGGTTTTTTCGTTATGGAATTTCTCGATTCGGTCTCCACGCTCAAGGCCCGCGATAGAAGCTATGCAATAGCTTAAAATCTCATATCAAAAAATATCACCTCTTTAGTAAATAATCAAAAGTTTCAACAAAGACATCGACACCGTTTACATTCAAACGACAAAGAGAACTCCTGCTCCACTAAATTTTAATATTTCATGTCAATAGACCATTGAAAATCTTAATGAAATGTCTCCAAGGAAAAACTTGGACCAAATTTTAATCAGAGGCGACAATGGCGATAGTTCGGATATAAACTCTTTGTCTGTTGTAATAGTGCGGATTGTTGAATGGTGAATGAAAACATTTGTTTTGGTGTAACATGAACCCGCGACTCTCATCAGATTATTCCAAACGTGTAGTCTTTATGATATCTAGAAGTTTAAAAACAAGGTTTTAGTCCAAAGACTTTTAACTAAAATTTTCATTGCCAAATCAACTTTGAACCCTTGCTTTGTGGGTCAGTTTTCCGGTCAAAAGTTTAGGTAATGGGACCTATTTAGGGCGTCTAGTGACCCGTAAAAATCATAGTTGAGCGGTTGAGTTATTATTTTAGAGGTTAAAAATTACCATAATTTAGTAACAGGTTATAAAATTAATTAGTAAGAAGTATTGAAATATAGTTTAATATTTTCGTGCCTCGTAAATTTAATGTTTATGCCTGTAATAATGACTCGAGAAATTAACCAATGACCTCGCACGAAACATATACTACCTGCCTAAAACACAAAAAATTTACAGATTTGAACACTACTAAAGTTTGCAGGTATGAGTGTATGGATGTATGTTTGTTCCTCTTTCACGAAAAAACTCCAACATCGATTGCAATGAAATTTGGAGTACAGGTAGCTGAAGACCTGGAATAACACAGGCTATACTTTTTATCCCGATATTCGGAAACGAGACTTACGCAGTTGAAACCGCGGGGCGCAGCTACTAAGTCTTTAGAAACTTACCTTGCACAGGCGTATAGATGTTCATATACAAGCAGTCTTCACTCTGGTTCTTCAGCCGTGGCAGCAATCTCCTCAAATACTCCAGCCTTCCTTTAGGCATCCTCTCTAAAGCGAGGGTCTCGTTGGAGATGTCTGGTAGCTTCTGAGGACAGACTGGACCCATCTGATCGACTGTCTTCACGTCGTCCCAAGGTGCTGGCGCTCGGGTTGGTGCGAATCTAGAAGAAATAGTTTTATTATTTAATTAAACTAGTATTTTTAAAAGGGGATGTTGGTTTGTTTGTTTGTTTGACGAAGGTAATCTTAGTCTTAGTCAATTTCAAATTTTTTTTCAGCGAGTGTGTTAGTGAACTATCTTTATGGTTATAGGCCATATTTTATCCCGGTAGTTTTATTAGTACACCTGTGCAAAGCCGGGACGTGCTGCTAGTCGCTATCTAAATCCACGGTAGTTTAATGTGAGTAATTTTCTGTGTGTTACTTATAATGTCTAGCATAACTCACGATAGCTTTATAAGTAACATACGGCTTATGTGAAAATGTTTAAATTAACATAATATTTTACATTTCTCCTGAAGGCAGAAGGTATAAAATATTGCCCGAATTTGGCTAACTTCAACGAAAATTTCTCACCATTCAGAAAAAGTGTTCACTGCAAATTGTCCTTTATCCGATCGAGATAAGGTTAAGCTAGTTTTTAGATAACCGGCGACGTGTCTTTGAGGTAAAACTAAATGACCGTAACCAGGCTGTATAAGACGGGGGAAATTGAACGGTTTTGCCGTTGTAATAGGAATCAATTTGGGTAATTCGGTTCTGGGTCTTAAGGTGCTGACACCGATTCGGGTGAGGCGAAGGGGAACTATTAGATTTTTTCGTGAAACCTTTAGCATTCCGATAAATTATGGTCATTATCATTAATTTAATGTCTGTTTTTGCAAAGAGTAAAATATATCTGAAGGACTAGTTCGATGCGACGCGTGATCAGAGACTAAGGGCCTTCACACACAGCAGATATAATGTAAAGATGTACATTATAGCACGATACATCTCATTACATCTTTCTATAGTAATCGTCAGGAGAACACACACGACAGCTATAAAACATGTGAGTATCCATTTATTTTTATCGTCGTTTGTTTAGTTTTGTAAAATAGAACAAAATATCCTAACCATGTAGGTATCATGTTCTGATTTTTTTTTGTAAAATAATTAAAACACGTTTATATCGAGCAAGAATTCATTGCGCATTTGTAAATGACGACAATGCTATTGGTCAATTATGCAAAACTCTCGACTCAATGGACGGGGCCTTTTCCGGGAAGTTTTCTATCCCCAAAGCAATTAACATTGTTTTCCTTTCATAATTTCATGAATGTCCAATTAGTAATGATAAATAATTTCAAGAAAAACATTGCAATGCTATTTGTTAGATAAGAACAAAACAGTTTCATATTTGTTAAAAAACAAGAGTGGTTATTCACTACAGAAACCTAAGAGAAATCTAAGGAAATAAAACGTGACTCATCATCATCATCTCCCTGCCCTTATCCCACTATGTGGGGTCGGCACAACATGTATACTTAAATGAAATAAAACGTGACTATTGGAAAAAAAAGGGGTGGTTATTTACCACCCAATTTTTTTATGTTTGATGATAACTAGTGTAAAAAAAATGCCATATCGATTTGGGATTATAATCCGCAATGACCATAAGAACCACATATAGTTTATTGTAGTTTTACTCGTATTCTACCTTTCCATAAGGTAGAAATTGTGTAATCTTTTTTTTACTAAAGTTGTAGATGAAAAATGTGTGCATAAAAATGCTGAATATCTTCGCAACACTTTCAACTTGTTATTTTCTGTTACTGCAGACGGTACGTAAAAACTGAAGCTCATTAGTGAAATTACTTTGTCCGTTGGCCAGAAGATTTCTCATGGAAATATGAACGAAATTCGCGCGGACAAATTAGTATTTACTTCGTATTTTGTATGAAAATCCTTTTCTTATTCAGTACAGTGCAAGTTTTTGTTTTTTGCCGATTTGGTAAAGCACTTTGGCCTTTGGAAGCCGATTTGAGCAATTCTGTCAGATGAAATAATTAAATAAATGTTATT
This sequence comes from Xanthorhoe spadicearia, assembly GCA_947086425.1. Classification (NCBI taxonomy): domain Eukaryota; kingdom Metazoa; phylum Arthropoda; class Insecta; order Lepidoptera; family Geometridae; genus Xanthorhoe; species Xanthorhoe spadicearia. The sequence continues at coordinate 1,341,459 of OX352198.1, read as the reverse complement.
TTTAAAAAAGTACTGAAATTTTTATGAAATGTATCAGAAACTATGCGTCAGTCTCATTATCAAACTCCGAATCTCCAAAACTGCATCAGCACTACGAACAAAATGTATCCTATCCGGTATTCTTTGTATGTATTATGATCTTAGAACAAAACCTATATGTAGTGTACATAATTATATTTGAATTAACAATTGAACTAATGAAAATACGATAAAAATTATTTTCCACTTACCTATTCGATCCCGTGGGCGGAGTAGCGTAAGGTACACCCAAGTACGCTTCAACTGGCTTCAAGTACTTATGTTGGTCCATTGGCAATATAACCCCCTGGAGTTTCCCGTACCTAGTACCAATCACCCTAGTCCGTAGCATCGAGTTTCTTCCACTGAACCCCGAACAAATCCTACTCTCACTAAGCAATAAAACTAATAACACCACCACTCGAAAATTGAACCTTACGCTAAATCTAAAGACTCTTGAGCAGTACTGTTTTATCGAATTGCAAAGATGAAGTGGCAGTCTGTCAGCCATTTTCTTTATATCACCTTTGTAGACCCATTTCTCTATTCCGGATGTCGTATCCGAATGGGTTACGGCATTTTGGACTTTATTTTGTCATGATGTTGGGACATTTTTATATAGCACGGCCATAACGACACCTGTAACAAAGAAATTTTAATATTAGAAAATGTATCGTTTTTTGTGTGACATAAATAGAGCGTATCATTATTGAAAAATGTATTATGAGTATGTTATAACATAATGGATGCAACAACACACCCTATTTTGAAATAGGTCATTTATAGCGAATTTTCTCATTTCAATTCATATCCAGTTCAAAAAATTCTGGATGAATGAAAACACTGTCGGTATCTAAATCGACGATATTTTTAATAAGTAATTTCCCGCTTGTTGTTAATGACAATACAATACAATACAATACAAAATAGCTTTATTGCACACCACAACAGAAAAATAACAAACAAAAAAGAAAAAACAGTACATACAAACAAGTGGGACAATGGGCGACATTATCGCTGAAAGCGATCTCTTCTAGGTAACCTTTAAAAATGACGTAGAATATTAGTCTAGACATAGTCCTTTGTTGGTTTTTCTGTGGAGTCTCACTGTAATTAGGTCACCCGTGGAGCCTGATAATTAGATTTAAGAAGATAGATAGCCAAAAGGTAAATTTTGATCAGACCGAAAAAAGGAAAAGAATCGCATCGAACTGATTAAATTCTACTGTAGAAAGGCAGAAATGCCATTTCATTTTGGTATGCCTTAAAAGGTGAGTTTTATTAGAAATGTAATATGATAGTTATAGATATCATGTACAAATTTTGTATATACCTATACTAGAAACTGGAAAAATATATTATCCACATCTCTACTAATTATTAAAAAGAGATAATGTTGGTTAGATTGTATGGGGAGGTCATTTCGCGCCGCGCGTTTTCGTCAGCGCGATCTAGAATCGGGTCATTTTTACTAGCGCCATCTAGTAGGTACTTTATAAGGCCTAAAACCACAGTCTAATAAGGCCTAAAAATACACTGTCACCAGAATTAGCCACTGTTCATACGAACGAACAAACTCACTTACTTTTAATAACCTAAGTTTTTGGAAACTACCCCATATTTTATATTAAAACTCAACAATATTTATAAGGTAAAAATCTTATGAAAAATTACGAAAACAAAAGCATCACTTATACCCAAAGAACGGTAAAGCCAAATAACATTAAGTATAACGATCAAGTAACCACAAAACAGTGATATTTGATCATGAATTTTTATTAAGTTTCATCCAGCTTTCTACTTAAAACGGGCAGCCATTGCACCTCTTGTTTACTTGAATTAATAATGCGGACGAAGCTGTATAAAAAACAGGCAAGTGTGAGCTAGAGCTGTAGATTCTGGGTTCCGCATTGAGTTTTATGCAGAAGTCAAAAGTCAAAGTTCAAAATTAAATTTAAAAGATTACTGGTTAGGCACAGAATTGGAGACAGGATCAAAAAATAATAATTTTGTAATTAATACTTTTTTGGTACCTAAATATAAATACTTTGTAATTAAAGTAAAAGATCCTAATTATTCATGGTAAATCTTGTAAAGTCTACCAATCCAATTTCACAAATTAAATTATTGTAGCTTATAAGTATTTAAAAATATTCAGTTCACAACAAATAATTTTGTTACTAAATACAACTATTTGGAACAGTTTCATGTAAATGGGGTTTAAATGATGGATACAAAAAAATGGTTCAATTTTTCCATGTCGAGGAACGGAACCCTAAAGCGTTTTAAACTCAGCATAGATATTCAATTTGTTGCAAAACCAAAACAAAGGAAAGAATTATTGTGTGAATTCTTTATTTTTGCATGGTTAATCTTGCGGAAAGTAAAACGTGTATCTGAAACGGATATGTTTTTATTAAGGTGAATGCGCACAGGTAGCTCGTGAAATTAAAATTGACTTACGTCTTTTGCAATTTTTTACAATATTTATGCTGTATTCAAGTGTGATTTGCGCAAATAAATATTAATTTCAATAGGCAATCATCATCATCATTCTCTCATCCCACGCTAGGTGCGGTCGGCCCAACATGTTTTAACCACGACGTCTAGTTAGATATGAAAACGCGCGTCAAAATGTTGCTATCTGAACATGGCCTAATACATCTGTGGGCTGGAAACTCGGTTTTGTATGCTTGTAGCTTTGAATGCTAATCTACCGGTTTTGTAACTAAGCTCAATTTGCACCAGAGCACATTAGTAATGTGGATTAGATAAACGTATTGTTGCTTTTAATCATTATGTTGAAGGCTCTCTCTCACATCGAGATGGAAGGAAGGCGGCGCGTAGTTTTATTGTCATATCATTTTAAACTTTATCCCAAACTCCGAAGATTCTCATCAGATCCTCACAATAGGGAGTTGTTTTGGAAGAGGCAAAAGAGTCACCTAGCATAAAAGACTGTACGATTTTGAGTGCTTCTTGAGGTCCTACGAAATAAACATATTTTTCTTTCTTTCTTTCTTCTTTCTTACAAGATTTATACGGAAACCGCTCTTGAAATCTTCTTCTTGGTCGTAGTCTTCATTACTGAAGGTCGTGCCCGTCCTGAAACGCTGTAACGGACGCGTAGGGCAGAGGGAAAAGTAAGTCCTGTTATTGTTTTTATTTGGTCTGACCAGCGGGTAGGAGAACGCCCACGAGACCTATTGGCTCTTGGAATATCTACTTTTAAACAAAAGAATCATCAAAATTGGTTATCGATACACACTCTGGATGGGTGACAAATAACATTATCAGTAATCAGTTGTAACCGCTCAGAACGTTAATCGTCATTATATCAAGAATGTCTAAGCAAGCTTCGCTTCTTTATTCTATTACTATAAATTGATGTCACAACAAAAACAGATGTAAAAATACTCCTTTAGCTCGTTATAAAAACAACTTTTTCCGTAGAAAAATGCATTTAAATCCTGAACTGGCGTCTTCATAGCTCTTTCATTATTCATATTCAGTGTAATAGGAACATTATTGATTTATTACAGGCGCTGGGGGAATATCGAATAAGCCATTCGTCATCTTTTTTAACGGAGACGATCGAGATCCGGTTCGCGCTGGTTCCAACCGGTTAGCTTGAGTCGATGACAGTTTGATCGTGGACGTAAAATGTTCTTTTAATCCGAGCTTTAGATCATCTTTAGATCTCATTTTGTTTTAAAGATTACTATTTATTCTTAGAAGTACTATTATTAAATTATATACATATTATATACTATTAGGTACATTTCTGGTACATATTCATTTCATATATAAATACCTACACTGTAATGTTTTTGTGGAAATAAATATCTTATCTTATCTTATCTTATCTTACCTATTATATTCCTTTCCGCAATATTCCTTCATCTAAGTACGTACTCAAACTCTCATTTTGGTCCCATGATTAAACCTTTAAGGTAAACCTCAGAGACTCAAAAGAGTTGAAAATGAGTTTTTCGTTTGAGTTTTTCCCTTTATTTGATCAATCGAAGTGGGTTTTCCAATGTTCTGCATCCAAAGTTCTTTGAGAATGCGAAAGGTACTCCATTGGCTGTTCGGTATTTGTGTTTTATTGGTTTATAATGCTCGATTAAGTTTTTACTCAAAAGCCGTGTTAGCCAAGTGGATTGTTGCTTCGACTTTCGATCCGAAGGTCGTGGGATCGAATCCGGCCGTGCATCAATGGACTTTTTCGTGTCGAAAAGTTTACATGACTTGCATGATTTAAACTGTGGAAGTGGAAGATTTTAACAATTTAATTGTATTTATAAATATTAACGGGACTTAATCGCGTATTGAAATCATATTATTTACCTCGACGTTTCGGTGGCGTTACAGTCACCGTGGTCACGAGTAGACGAGGATTAAGTCCCGTTAATATTTATAATTATATGTTTCCAAGTTGCGATAGTTTAAATAGTAATTTAATTGTATGCAACAGGAAGAATCATGCATCGTAGTAATATGACTTAACTTCTTAGTTTGTTTGTTCTAAGTCCAATTCATACATTACCCCACATTACAACTGAAATCGAACCCCTACTTAAAGCGTGATTGGGTAACATTCACGTGAATAACATTAGTAGGGTTTGGAATACTCTCTTCAATTACAGTGACCTACAAAGGCCCAGCGTGACCTTAAGCACATACCCTTACCCTATAAAATATTAACGACTATTCTCACATCCAAGTGAATAAAACACTCGCGTAGGGGTCGTAAATCTATCCGAATATCAAATACAGAAACTATGATTTCGTATGTAAATCTGGTAGTTGAAATAGACCTGTTTTTTTGGGTTTTGGGCTCAGAATTTGAATAAATAGTATTATTTATTCTAACTATGATTTGGTTTAACTGCGTCCGCTTGTCCCAACTTTCTGGGAAATAAAAGTATTTTATATTATTATTATGGATCTCAACTGTTAAAAACTAAGGCTTTTACATTAATGCGTTAGGAACTAATCTTTGCCAACACTTAACGGGACACTGTAGTGTAGTGCCTGGAACATTGTTGACATAAAATAGGCTTGCCAGCACCTAAACCACCCTCTCAGCTTAGCCGGCCAAATCCACAGGAAAGAAAATGGTCAATGCGTGTGGGGCTGACTAGCTGCGGGTTTCCTTACGATATTTTCCATCACTGCTTAAAGCTCATGATATAGCACAATTAAACTTTTCGACACGAAAAGTGGATTGATGCCCTATGGGATTTGATCCCACGACCTACCGAATCGAAATCAAAAGTCGAAGTCGAGAAAACTCTTAACTGTTCCTGTTTTTAATATTATATCAAACCAGAATACACCAATCCACTTTACTAAGCATAAACATTTAAATGGAATTTCTGAATAAATTTTGTTTGAATAACATAGAATTTCAACATTTCCAAGTTAATTACTCAAAAGGTCCAAAATTTTACAAAACCCTCTATCTATTCAGTTTGGTATGCACAAAAGCTGCTTCGGTCCCAGTTAGCACCCGCTGCCGACAATATTAGGTTTATTGCGAATCCTTGCTACAGTAAAATGGAAATTAAATTTTACGACACAACTCGAGTCTACCTATTTCTAGAATGGAGGCGTTTTGAGTGAGCGACAATGGAGATCGCAATCTGAGTAGGTTGGTGTTTATTCAAGAATAATCAACTCTGTCTTTATATTCTACTTACATGTTTTATTGCTTTATTTTAGTGCTATATCATTTTTGATGATTTACTCCTTTCAATAAAGATTTTTGCAGAAGAAGAATTTCGCACAGAAGAGCATGACTCACGCCTATGTCAAAAAGTTCAGTTGAATCTGAACAAAAGTGTTTGCATAAAAGAGAAAATACATTAAAAAATAATAGTTGTGCGTACATAAGTCATTTTCGCGTTCATATTATTAACTAAATTTAATTCTATTTTAATATTGAGAAGCTTGTTATTATTAAAGTCTTCTGAATTGTGATGATGTGCCAAACAATACTCCAAATGAACGGGAAGCGTGGATCTAATCAGAGAAATCTACAATTCCAATATTAACAATCGCCTTTTCGAATCTAGAGGCCGAAACGTGACAAAACCAAGTACGTGAAAAGAAAATTAAACTTCAAAAACGTATTATTCTAGCCTTTCAATTGACAAAGAAAGGTGATTTCGAGAACACAAAAGTGTGGAAGTAGATTCCACAGAATAAAATCTAATTTATAAGATACTATACTTCATTTCTTGAAGCGAGCTAATAGGAAGATAAAATAAACTCACGTGATTGGTTGTCAAAAATAATTGTGTATCTTGTGGTTGGCTAGATTGTCAAATGAATTGTCAAATGTCAAATCTAGCCAATCCAGTTATTTTCGACGACCAATCACGAGCGTTTATTATTCTTCCTATTAGCTCGTTTCAAGAAATGAAGTATAGATTCTTGAACGTTGCGTACAATTCTAAAAACTCAGGCCTATACATCTTTACTAGATGATTTATACAGCGTCAGGCAACAATCTTTGCCTTCACTTATCGGGTCACTTAGCCACTAGTGCCTGGGCCATTGTTAAGATGAAATAGACTTGCCCAGCACATAGACCTCTCAGCTTAGCCGGCCATATCCACAGGAAAGACAATGGTCAGAATGTGTGAGTTTACATTCAATCAAATTCTGCGAGTCATGATGACAGTCAATTAAATGTATGCAGCAAGCGAGAAAGGCAAAAAAAAACCATAAAATATTTAGAATTTTTCTAACAACATTTACTCTTTTCTAAAATAATAGACTCTGTAACCAGATATCCCGAAGGTATTTTAAATTCGCTGTTACTCCAACCTTCCTCAAGTCACGTACTTGCACTCTTTCAGCATACCAAGCAGCATGCACCTTACTATGTAAGAGTTAGAGCACTATATTGCAGTTTTTATTGATTTTGCTGTAAGATATTTTTAGATTGGGAAGAGTTTTAGCCAATAAACGACAATATTTACCATGATTGGTAGATTTTTTTTATCTTTGCACTATACCTAAGTACTATGACAAAATAAATAAAAGATTAAAATAAGCATGTTTAGCTCCGTTTTTAATTAAAACATAACAAAAAAAGAATTTCACGCTAGTTTTAGCAACTATCAAACTTTTGAAGTGTTATTGTATGTTTTTTTTAAGTTATTGTGTAACAGTTTACACAACAAAGCAGCTTTCCATAAATGATAGTTACCATATACCCTTTGGAAGCCTATTTTGAACCACGGCGTATCAGTTACGAAGACAAATAGGTAATTGAATCGATGTTACCCCGTATGATGTATGAAAGCAATTTCGCTTAAACGTCTCCTTTGCCGTCTCTTGTGAAGGTTTGTTTGGCTTTGGGAATATCATCGCCGTCATATTAAGTGGGTTTTTTGATGAAGGTATAATGTTAACAACTTAATATAGTATTTAACATTGGTCGTTGCGATGTTTATAACTTAAATTTGATGACGCTCTCTAATGGTTACATCTTTGAGTATTTAGCATTGGTCGGTCGTGATGTTTGAATCATTAATGCACCATAACTTATTTTAGATATATTCAAAAAAGTTTTTTTAAAACCCTACTTCAATTTGGTTACCAGAGTTTACTTCAAGTATTATGATTTTGGACATTTTAAACCTAAAATAGAATATTTACTAGGAGATTTATGCGTACTATTATATAGTATCGTAGATTTAATTTAACACATTTTAGTCACGGTCAGGCGTGAATCACTTCATACTGTGCGTGAATCATGCTGTATGCACCATGATCATGGTCAATTATGCCAAAATGTTTGGACACTTATAATTCCATGAAACATAGTAAAAATATCCCGTTAAGTATACTTTATTTAAGCTTATTTTAAGCCAATTTTGATTATTATTATTTAGTAAAAATGCTTTAGGTCAGGACTACCAATTTCTTCCGCATTTTGACGGTCACGTTTTCTTCAAAGCTACAGCTTGATGCGAGATGATGTCGCCGCCCCCACCGAATAAAATCGTAATCGTAAAATCCAAATTGTTCAAGAGAATTAAAAAACGGTTTTTGGTCTATAACTTTTCTGTTAGTTTACCTAGGAAGATCGTTTATATGCCAAAACATGGCTTAAAATATAACAAATAATATAATGTTACTAAAACAAATCTACAATTTACCACAACCCAGATATTTAAAGAATAAATATTACCATAAATCAATAATTTTATTTACTATTGTAAACTAACAATACCATATTATTCGTGTAAAACGTTGACATGATCTGTACAGTAATAGTCAAACGCGATAGTATTGACTGCAAAAATGCGGTATCGACTGTATCTGTCTGCATCGGTATTGTGATGTTACCATAGTATTCGGTGTAATAACAAATAATGTCAAATATAGTAAAACTGGATTACGATGTTTTTCCATGGCAAGTGAATGAAGTTTGATTATTGTAATAACGAATACCGTTTAAAATCCTAATGTATATTTCGTCGCAATTGTATTAAAAAATAAGCTTAATAGCCTGCAGCTAAGACTACGTTATACCTACCTGTATAAAAAGTAGCCTATATGTTATTATAGGTCATAAACTATATTTATTCCAAGTTTCAGCCAAATTCGTTCAGTGGTTTTCACGTGAAAGAGTAACAAACATCCACACATCCACTTTTTCACCCATCTATCTATTTATGCATGTATTTTTTTTAATTGTAGCATTTTTAATATTGTTAATTAGTAAAATAGTACATTATGAAGTAAAGAGTATCTAGATTCATAATTATTTGGTCTAGTATAAAAATAATCATTGTTTTGGAACGAAAATAAAATCGTTTAGTTCAGTACTAACTTACTACAGCAATATATTGCTTAGTTGCCCGCAGCTAAATCTACGTGGTACCTACCTGTATAAAAAGTAGTTTTTATGTTATTCCAGGTCATTAACTAGATATATTCCAAGTTTCTGCCAAATTCTTTAAGTAGTTTTTGCGTGAAAGAGTAACAAACATCCTAATATCTATTTTTCCATCCATCTATCTATTTATTCATGTATTTTCACAAATTGATGCATTTTTGATATTAATGATCAGTAGAAATGTATAATATTACGTAAAGAGTACCATAGCTGGGCATTAACTCGTTAATCAGTTAATCGTTAATTAACGAAGTTAACATTTTGATTAACGGATTAACTTTTAAGTTAACTTTTTAAGTTCACTAACGCAACGATATAAAAATGTAATTTTACACATATTAACGGATTAACGATTAACGTTAACTTGCGTTAATTCTTCCGAAATGTAACGCTTTAACGTTTAACAAAGCTAACTTTTTTGTAGCGGATTAACGATTAACGAAGTTAACTATTTGATTAACGGTGCCCAGCTTTGAAAAGTACCTACGATCATAATCATTCGGTCTAGTTAAAAAAAACATTGTTTTGAAAGGAAAATGCAATCTTCTATTTAAGTATCTACTTACTACATCAATCTATCCATTTCCCTACTATTATTTAATTCTGACCTTCCATATTAAGCTATTGTCTACTTGAAGTTTAGGTGGACATTAATATTCCATCGTAGAAATGTTTCAGGTAGGTGAGTAAAGTACTTACCTACTGCAATGACCCGTTGAGCGTGCCTAATGAATGTTGTTTAAAATAAACCATCTAGTGCAAAATGGTTGGTTTTAATATCAAGCCGTTATACAATGTATACGAATGCACACGTTTTAACTTTTAAGGATAGTGGCAAAACTTGAGCTGGAATACTATGTTAATGATCTTTTGAGTTATTAACATCTTTGTACTCTTGATGATGTTTGTGCATAATATGGGAGCATCCCTGAGGAGAGTAGGTACTTGATATGAATGTGGATGAATATAGGTATAGAGGTAGACCCAAGAAAAGATGGATGGATTGTGTGAAGGATGACATGAGTAAGAAAGGTGTGAGTGCTGACTGCTGAGAGATGACGTCTGAAAGAGGGAAGTGGAAGAAGAATACATGTTGTGCCGACCCCACATAGTGGTATAAGGGCAGAAAGATGATGATGGGAGCATCCACTTAAAAACAATTTGAGGATCTGACGAGGATCTTGAAACTTATCTATCACACTGTAGTGTATAACTACCGTATCAGGCGCTTATGTCACGAGTCAGTCATACCCCAGCCGTCATACCGGACGGTTGTGTTACAGTGCGAGTGGTAGAGCGTTGGTGAACCGGGTGTAATATAAGGCGAAAACCAATACGTTACATGTGGCCACGAGTAAAATGTGAATAACTAATTACTAGTTAAACAGAGAAATATTTAAGTGAAAAAAGAGGTTAAGTGAGTGACACAGTTCCTTTACACCACACACTTTAGGTACTTACTTATTGGGTAAGTACCTACGTATCTATTTATTTGAGTTATTGAGCTAAAATAGTGAAAGTTTTTGTTATTTTAATTACCTACTTACCTAAGTACCTGCACAGTGTTCTAATAAATTATTCGATATTTAATTTTAAAAATAGTTAAAAATCGAGAATTAATAAACCGATTTATTATTATTATTACGAGCCTGTAGCGTTCCACCGCAGGGTAAAGGCCACGCTTCCTTTTCTCCACTCGTCTCTATTAAGAGCTAGTCCTCTCTCTCTCGTCTCCACTCGTCTCTAATAAACCTATTTGTTAAAAAAAATATCTATGTTATTGTCAAACACCAAATATTATATCAGTGTACCTATCGTAACCTGTCATTAATTTTCAAACCATCGCGACCCTATCATCGTTATCTTGATTGCTATTTTTTGTTGTCCAAGAAGGATACAGTATTCAACATTACAATTCAAATTATCTGGTTAGATAAATCGTAAATACTTTTACAATACACAACAACTCATAGTTTTTACCCGAATAATATGGTAATGGATAGTGCCAAAATTAAAATGTTTTTTTACACCCGAATAAGATCGTAATGACAGCTTACTATATAAAGTAAGACAGTTTGGTGTCGGTATTAACCTGTTACGATGTTATTCGGGGGAAAAGGTGTTCATAGTTTCCGGCGAATAATACTTTAATAACCATTACATATTGTCTAAATCCTAAAGTACTCGTACGAATGAGCTGAAAAAAATTGACAAGGTGTAATCGGGCCTCTACAATAATTATTTCGAATAAAAGCACTTCTATCGTAATGGTCGGTTACAATGATATTCGGTGGGGGCGGCGATGTATAGATTGTTTAGATATTACAAAGTAATTTCGAGAGCAGTAAAAAGTACTTGCGGCAAAGGCAAATGGTTTATGGATTTCGCATTACCGTGAAATTGTTTTGACATAGAATTCTGAAATGAAGAATATGTTTTCTTTTATGAGAATAATCTGTATGGTTACTTAGACAATATGGTAGAAACAAATTGTTGAATAAGACAATGATTGGATATTTTTTGTATCGACATTTTGCAGAATGAAAAGCCTCACAAGTTTTCAAATCAATAGTTTGACGCGTTACATTATGGTTATCAAACTACTACTAAAAAAAATACATCATAAGTTGGTCAAAACTTTTCATTTCGTCACTTTTATTATGTGATTTGATCATTGATAAATTATTTTGAAAATGATTTGCGTTGGAGAAACCAACTGATTACATCATTAAAACTTAGTTTACCATATTGTGGTTCGTCAGTGTACTTGTATAACTAAATAGACGCCAAAATAAGAACTATCACCAAAAAACCCAATGTTTTCAAATTTCGTAGATATTTGATAATTCTTTTGACCAAACATGACCTATTTACGCAGAAATAAAAATATATTCCATTTCGCTAGAGACTCGTTATAAACGCTCATTTAATTCGTATGTTACATTAAATAAGAATCAAAGCAGTATAAAATAACAAAGCATAATACACGCACATGCAAAGCTCTTCTCCCATTGGCTGAAAGTGTGTTTAAATATTTACCCGCACACAAAACATTTTAAGGCCATATGGGATGGGATGTTGCTTAATTTGAGGTTAAAGTCGGTGTTAGTGGTCGGGTAAGTGTTCGCAATTGGAAAGCCTTATATATTAAAGTCAAGGAGTAATGAAACCACAAATTGTTTCTTACAGAACGTGCAATGAATGAAGCCTTGCGAAGGATTTCTGAGGATATTCTTTATAGCTTCATGCTTTAGGCTTATATTCCAAGAACTGTGAATCGTCTATAGCGGTGACTTATTACTTTTATAGAAAACTAGCTGCGCTCCGCAGTTTCACCCGCGTAAGTTCCGTTCCCGCGGGAATATCGGAATAAAAAGTAGCCTATGTCACTCTCCAGCCCTTCAACTATCACCACATAAAAAAAAACGTCAATGCGTCGCTCAGTTTGCCGTGAAAGACGGACAAACAGACACACACACTTTCACATTTATAATAATAAGTATGGATTCGTAAATACCTGCATAAGAGGTCTGAATGGGCGTTTTTCCATTAGCCGGCACGGCACCGGCACCGGCACCGGCACCGGCGCCGGTGCCGGTGCCGGGCCGGGGAAGCAAAAATGTATGAAAATGTATGGCTCGCTTTTTCACTTACCGGCACCGGCGCCGGCCCGGCATTGAGTACTGCCGGCGCCGTCGCCGTCGCCGGGGTAGCAAGCTTCCCACCCGGTGCCGGCCGGCAAAATTGCATGTGTTGCATATTTATATGAATTGTAGCCGTGTGAGTGTGTAAGTCCGTGTCAGTACTGTACCACTCACCGGCACCGGCACCGGCATCGACACCGGCGCAGTGGAAAAACGAAACCCCGGCGCCGGTGCCGGTGCACGGCCATGCCGGTGCCGTGCCGGTGCCGGGCCGGCTAATGGAAAAACGCCCAATAAGAAAATCACTTTAAATACCTACAAGCTTAATTCAAACTGTGTTTTTTTAACAAGCATTCTTTGCACGTTTCTTTGTATACTTACGCTTAATTTGTATTGATACAAGCGCGCCACTGCAGTGCGTTTCATTTGTGTATTTTCGTACAGCAGTGATTAATGGCTAGTCTCAATAACCTATCTATCTCTGGTTTTGCTTACTGTCAGTAGATATATCACACATTTTGTATGGAAGTAATGTCAAATATCTACCCACAGTAAGCTAAACCAAAGATAGATAGATTATTATACCGGCCTGCAGTGATGGTAGTGAAAATATAAAAAGCGAACAAAGAGTGTTATCTTTACAAAACCATTATTTTTATCTTTAAAATCTAATTAAAATTGGTCATTGGTTATCTGAAATCGAAGGAAGAAAGTCTTCCGAACATTAATATTAACTGGCTCCCACACGAGTTTTATTGTCGAATCGACGCCATTACAGGCGGAGTGCTCATTGGTTCGCACGTGACGCAGATAAGGCTGTGTTTAAATTGGATATTCACCAAAAATAAAATATAAAGGTCAAAGTGTATACACTTTGATCTTTATATTTTATTTTTGGTGAAAAAAGTAATTATTTATAACTTTGTTTTATCGCCAAGGCTATTTTAACTATTGAGTTTAAGAGAGATCTCTCAATGGCTTTGATAGTTGGAACATCATTAAAATTATATAATTAAGTCTGGCGATTCTGACGGCTCTTCTAACTAAAGATGTTGCCGTCCTTTTTATTTCGATCGTTATGAAAGGGACGGCAACATCTTCAGTAAGTTTAGTTTAAGTTTTGGCGACCTTAGAGTCGCCACTAATATCTCATTTACGGCTCCACTGTTAAATATGTTTTCATGATAAATGTCTATTTCAATATCATAAACGGTGAAGGAAAACATCGTGAGGAAACCAGTTAGCTTCTAGCAGCGTCAATGGGCTTGCAACCTGTCACGTATGGAAAGATAACTTCTGCAAAAAGTGGACATGTACCAAACGTGTATTTGGACATACCTCTGACTACCCCATTAGACATCTTTAAAGGATCTAAAAAATTACACAAAGATCTGGTAATAAATGTCTACAGCACGCTGGGATACAGTCGTGATCATATTTCATTTTTTTTTTCAATTACGTAACTTGACAAGTAATAGTATAGCTATAACATGTACTTATTACTTATCTACCACTGCTACACAATTATAGGAAAAGACAAGTGCGTGGCTCTTCTCATAACTGACAGTTAGCTTTCTTAGATATGGCGAAACCAACCCTATACGTATACGTCAACTGTCAGTAAAGGTTAACTTTGATATGGGTATTTATTGCGTATTTTATCTTATTAAATGCTCCTTTTACATGGCGTTGAGAAGGAACTGGATCAAAAATTATGATACTACGTATTATTTTCTGAATCTTACTGTAATGTTGTTGAAATTTTAGTGTAACTTACTAACATTATTTGACGCAGTGGGCCGCAGTGACTGAGACGCGGAGACTGTGGGTTCGATCCCCGCTACGGGACAAATTTTTGTATGTTCTGCAGATATTATTTTCCTCACAATTATCATCATCATCATATCAGCTCGGTTGCACCCACTGCTCCCTCTTTATTACGCCAATCAGTCCATCCCCACAAGCTCCGAAATAAATAATTCACTTTAAATACGAAAGTGAAAGCAATATTGCTGCTTGTCAGGTAATATTAACTAATATCACGAAAAACGAAGTGAAGTCCTAAGCCATGTTTGCCGATCGGTTCTTTGAGTTTCCATTGCGTAGGAAAACTTGGGGTAATTCTATTGGTCTTTATAAGGCTTTAGAAAATTTTTTTACGTTTCTCATCAAATAAAAAAGTTGGTGCTTTAAGAAATTTTTATTTAAATAATTATGAATAACACTAATTATAGTAAAAGTGAAAGTTTGTGTGTAAGTGTGTAACTTTGTGCGAATATTTTGTTACCTTTTCACACTAAAATGGCTTAAAACACGGATTTTTAATGAATTTATTTATAAGTTATGAAATAGAGATGACAATAAAAACATGTCATATTCTGAGTTTTGATAGATAAATAATTGTATTTTGTGTATAAATGTAAACTAACAAGTAGTCATAATAGTAAATAACTACAGTAAATTATTCAATAGTATTTTAGATGGATTCACGAAAATTGTTTGAAACCCACTCGAAACAGTGAAGCAGAATCGCAAAATATTTCTACTCCCACCGCTCTCTCACAAAAGGGACCAATTCCAGGCCGACATGAATCGTCGAAAAAATCCACTGAGCTTTTTGTTTTAAAAATATTGACACCGTAATATTACTTAGAAATATATCTAAAGATAACAATGTTAACTTGGTACAAAATAAACATAAAAAGTAAAATTAAATGTGTTGAAAACACATTTTTTTTTACAATATTTGGAAAAAAAATCCTGTAAATAAAGTTTGCATTATGCAACTTTCTTGACTGTTACATACAATTAAATTGAGTGGCATCAGGACTTGCATTACAAGAATCAAAACTTGGTTCATATACATCATTTTCAGTATATTTAAACCTACTGGACATAAGCCTCCTTCCCTGAACGCCAAACACTTATATTTTGGGCCTTTTGCATCCAGGCCTTACCCTGTCCGGCAACTATGTCATCCATCCAATTCCATCCATTGTCGGTCCCGGCTTTTGAAGTCGTTAAGCCATGACGGAGGCCTTTAGGCGGCATAAAAACTCCATCACAAGAGTTGGGCACTTGCTCACACGAAAGAAGAAGAAGAAGACCAGAAAAAAGCGGTAATAGTCTTTTAAAGAAGCTTAATATCCGAGAGAAAAACTCTTTTACGGTTGTCAACCGAGAAAAATCCGCTAAGTAATGCGCCCTCTGCGACGGAAGTAGGTCAAGATGTTTTACTGAAGCTATGTTCTGTTGTGACGTAGTTACTAATTGTTAATCTGTACACTTAACGAGTTTTGTATTTTGTTCAAATATATCGTACTAGCTGCACCCCGCGGTTTCACCCGCGTAAGTCCCGTTCCCGCGGGAATATCGGATAAAAAGTAGCCTATGTCACTCTCCACCCTTTCAACTACCACCACTTAAAAAATCACGTTAAAACGTCGCGTTGTTCTGCCGTGAAGGACGGACAAACCAACAGACACACACACTTTCCCATTTATAATATTATTATGGTTGTATATAAGTAAATAATAAAGTTGTTTACTTACTTACTTACTTACATAATTGACGACCTATGTGGCGTAATATGCGAAGAATCGCACGATAGATAAGGTCATAAGACGTCAAGGTCGAGCAATAAGCAGTTTCTAATCCAAACCATACGATTTTTAACTAAACTTTAGTAACAACCAGCAGTAGCACATAGGTTAAAAAAAAACAACCAAAGTTGTTCAGCGTCAAAAACAAATTAAAATATGTTTTCAATGCAGTGTACCTGTTGATGAAAATTTATAATTCATTCACGGAAAGTGAATAAAAAGTGCATTTATGAATATTCCATTAGAATTCTTTATGTTGCAAAATACTAGTTTAAGAGAGTTCTATTACTCTGCAGACTAAAAATATAAATAAATATCCTTAGACATTTTACACGGCGTCATCTAATCCCAAGCTTAGCAACTTAATGCTTATTATATGGTTATCAGATGACTGATGAAATCCCTATATTTTTTTGTTTAACTTACATAATATAAATAGAAACCAAAGTCCCTGAACATCTGTAAAATTTACAAACATTTTGTCTCGTGGCGGGAGTCGAATCCGCGTCTTTGGCGGGCCTTTGCACTAATATTAATATTAATATTAATTACTACTATACAAGCCTCTGTTCAATCCAATTAGTAAATCATCAAAAAACCATTCGATCTATTTCATAGGTTTTAAAAAACCACTCAGAAGTACTAAACCATTCACCGCCAAGCGTAGATTATAAAAATTTCATTTGGTAAAAAGAGCTTGCTTAAAAATGAGGTCGGTGTAATAAACTGCGTCGTTAGGAGCTGCTGTAAACTGATTCGATTGGCCGTTAACAATGTACCAGTTAATGGCACATTCGGATCGAAAATGTTTTGAATAAACAAAAAATGTTGCCGACCGCTGCGTAAATTGGCTGTAAAATTGTTTGTGACTACAAATTATTGCAGCAGACGTAAAAGAAATTAAGCGGTAAAGGCTTTTCAAATTATATTCAATGCTCCTGTTTTTGTTTTTCACTCTAATGCCCGAATACTTAAACTAATTAACCATTACGGAAGTTTGTTTTCTATGGATTTGTATGAACATAATACGTCAAATTATGTCATAGAAAGAAAAAATCACTTATTTCGGAAGGATCACTTCGACAAATAACATTACTTAGCGTGTTCCAACGTTCCCAATACAACGGATTAGTGTTGGTAGAAACATAATTAAAACAAATCGTTTGTAACTGGCCTAGATATTTCAACAAAACTCGACATTCCATTTATAAAAGAATCAAACCGCAAAAATCCGGTCTACAACGAACTCCGCTATGTTATCTCTACATCTGTAACCGTTTTATGCCTAAATACTTTTTACGGCGCCGATAGAATCGAAATGTTCCGGCATTCAAGTTTTTACGGTCTATGCCGGGACACGCCCAAATTACGGGTCGGTTTGAATATAGACGTAGAATGGAAATTCGATTGGACACGTAATAGATGTAATGGTTAAATGTCTAAGGATAATTATTTATTTATTTATTTAATGGTCGTGCAATTAAAAAAGTGGAAAAAGTTAAGTTCCGTACCGAATCCGCCTCGCTTGCTTTAAAGAAATTTACATATTCAGACAAAAACTAATTAACTATTGATGATGTTTTATCTGAAACAAATACATAAATAAAATATTCTTTGTAGTAATAATGCAAAAAATAAATAAAGGTTAACTAGGCTTTTTGAACTGGAAATTACATAAAACAACTGAACATATTTCATGCTGGCGTATTGAAATAAAACCTCGCAAAACTTGAATAAACTAAAAAATCAATACCTAAATTAAAATCATTGCGGAGATTCGTTTCTATTCGCTCAGTACTCATTTACTTTCACTTAAATTAAGGTTTCTGTTAAGAGTTACAGTAACTCAAGCAAATGATTGATTCAAAGTGACTTAATTGATGAACAAATTCTAAGGCACTGCGCATAATGCGAACAATACAGCCGCTGCTAAAATATCTTTTAAGCCATTATAACACGGCCTAAGGTAATAAGAAAAAGTACTTTTTAACCGAGTATCATGCGAATGAAAGCAAGTAATTTAATATCAGACGTGGGTGCACAAAAGCTTTTAGCCAGCTTTATTTTGTCCCAACAATGTCTCAAAAGCAATATCCCATTATCCCTTTCTCAGAAGCCTTTTAAAATATAAAATGTAGCCCTTTGATATAATTAGAAGTGCATGAACGCGTTATGTACGGTCTTTAGGTAATTCGATAACTTGTGACGTGCACATGCGCTGAAAGATGGTTTTTTCAAGATTTAGATGTATAAAGCTATCTAAACTATCATGGTTAACATGGTTTTGAACATTATAAGCACTTCATCAAAAACACTTGTGAGGGCGGTAGGAGAGCAGTGGATGCGGATGGCACAACATCACCAAAAGTGGCGTGATAGAAAAGAGGCCTTTACACACACGATTTTACCGACTGAGTAGATAGATAGATAGATAGATAGATAGATAGATAGATAGATAGATAGAAACACTTAAAACTGGATATTTGAGTTTCCCAATAGTTTGGCACAGTTGCATGGGCCATGATTTGACGATTTTATTATTATTTATAAGAATAATACACACAACCCTAGCCGGATAAATAGTGATAAGATATTTTGTATCTTACAAAATTAAATAGATCATTTTCATAAAAATATGATCGGGACTTAATCTTCATCTGAATACGCGATTAAGTCCTCATAATATTTATAAATATATTTTCAAGTCGCGATAGTTTAAAAAGTGTTACAAAATGATCATCTAAAAATAATGCAAAAATGAAAAACAATTAGCAAGCCATAGCCGACCCGTTTCGGCCTCGATCCGTTGAAACCGCTCGCACCGTAATTTATGGCTTAATTTATCAAAACAAGGCCGGGAAAAGTATGGGTAAACAATTTCTCGACGATTTCTTTAAAAGCTTTTTGTGTTGCGTGCGGCTATAGTTCTAAAGAATATAGCTCTAGGTCACAGTTTAGTATTATTTTAAAACTTATAGTTAATGAGCAGACTCACAACTAGAAGCTCTTTCGTTAATATGAATTTATTAAAATTTGTATAGAAGTCTTTGCCTACCCCCATGAGAAAGAGGCGTGATTTTATGTATGTATGTATAGAAGTAAAAGTGAAATTTAAAAATTAAGTACGCAAATGTTTTCGATAGTGTAAAGGTTAAGTAATGAGTGAGTAAGGCACAAAAATTAAATAATAATGAAGCCGTAATGTCAGAACATAGTATAGCTTCGGGATACAACCCTACAAACTCATTTTACCCTGTATTTTGGTAATGAAAATTTGTAGTCGGCGCGTGGGCGACCTTTGTAGTCTACTGAACATTTCTGTGATGTTTTTCTAATTTTAGATCGCTGATAACCTTTTAAAGCTGGCGATGGATAAGATACAAAATATAATACTTTACCAATTAGGCATTATAGTATTTTAGGTAATTTTTTAAAAATATTCGTAGCAGAATGCTACGATTCGTAGCCATCTGCTACGGCGTAGCTATGTTAAATTCAAGCTAAACACTAGCATAAAATGGTCAATCAAGCATTGACCATTATAAAAACACTAAAACAAAATTCGGAGTATTTCGTAAATTTATCTGAATACGTAACATAAGCATTGTTTTTTTTTATTTTACTACATAAATTATGTTACAAAACAAAAATACTATACCAACTTTTTAACCGCGTACAACTTTTTACATATTTCATATGAGTTGTACTAAAAATGAGTTACGGACTTAGGACATCAGTTCTCATACCAGTTTTTCCTAGCCTGCGATAAATTCCGAAGTTTTAAAAAACGTCACGAAAGATAAGTAGGATTTATGACACTTGAAGAAAAATCGCAAGAATTAATTCGAAATCCGTAAAAATTCTTAATCCAAAAGATTTATGAGAAAAAATTGCTAGATTCTTATCGGAAATGTTTTCTCTTGAAGATGTTTTGTGAAGTTTGTGCTTAGGAGATTAAGGTCAATTTCTCAATTTCGGTGAAACCGGACCCTAATTTACAGCTTCTATATTTTCTATATTTGTACTGAAGTGGGCGGAAACAGGTAAAAATAGCCTGCTACACTGTGTGTTAAAAAGTTTTTTCTAAAGCTCACATAGGAACTTTAGTATTACAGGACCAACTTAACCATGGAAACTGACTTTTTAAAAACTGTAAACTATAATTTATACTTTCGGATGTCGACTATTGAGGTAAGTGGATTTTTTTTCGTTGTTTTTACTACACACGGAAATTTTTTATTTAACATTTTTAGAATCACAAAATCTTCACAATCTTCACATTCAGATATAATTCTGAGTTTAGTTAACAAAATATAAGGAAAATCCTCAAATAGCGGTGAACTTTCACGACAACACTTCAAAAACACCTTTTCCCTGTTATCTTCTAACATTCAACTGATATTGACCAAGGAGATTCACCACAAACATCTTGATACAAGACAAGCACAAATTATATAAGCAAAAATCATTTTTAAGGTTGTTTAGTATAGCAGACGGATGAAATAAAAATAAAATTAGTAAATTAATAATATTTTAGATTACATAAGTACCGATACCCCATCTCGAACATTGAAATGACTTTTTTCGTCGGGCTATTCTGTGGCCTAACATGAAACTAACCAAACTGATTAACCACAAGCTACAAACTTATAAACATGAAGTTATACGAAATCTTTTCCACCTAATCATAAGCTCAAAGTATGAAAACTCAGAAATGTACTACGTAACATTCTTATTTTACAAACTTCCAATATTCGTTGCGAAGTGAAGTCGACCTCTTTGGCCGGCTTCCAACTCCGATAGGATCAACCTAGCCTGTAATACCCTGTTTTCCTAACGCGTTTCTGCCTTGTATCTCAATACTTCGCATGTAAACATAACTGGGAATTGACCATCTTATAACAGGTAAGTATAATCGTTTTACTCACAATACAACAGGCATTAAGACTCTATTGCCACCTATATATAACACAGTCAGTCTTAAAGCTGTAGCTTTAAGACTGACTGTGTTATATATTTTATTTTTAAGCATTTTTAAGTGATCCTTCAGGTCCTACAAAAATATACACTTTTTCATTCTTTCTTTTATCCCAGTAGCTTCATTGGTACACCCGTGCGAAGCCGGGACGTGATGCTAGTTAAGATAAAAGCAACAACAAGCAAAGCAAGGAAACTAGTCAAAATAACATAAAAGTCTATTGAAATCTAGCAAAACCTAGACTAAGTGAACTCCGAATACAAAGCCTAGTACCTCGGTTGTTTGACCTGCATTCCTAACATGTACAGAATACATAAATCACAAACAGATACTGGGTGATTGGCATAATGGCGTACATTGATATCGCTGTACGTCGCTGAAATTATGATAACGGCTGTATTTGAAAGGTGTAGTAAGTTTTAGATACAGGCAATAGAATCCCCTAGTTTTAAGACATGTCAAAGTGGTATTCTATAAGATTTCATTGAATAAAATATTTTGACTTTTGACTTTTGACTTTTGATATTAAAAAAAACGCATATTTTGTTGCGCGTCGGGCTTGCACTGTACGCGTTTGAATAACGTGGTTAATTAATATAATATAATTAAAATAAATGAACGCGGGTGAAGCCGTGGGTCAAACTAGTAGTCTATAAAACTCTTGCCGCTCCTACTATTTCTTGTGGTTGTGTCAATATTTTAAAACAATTTTCCGGCGAATACCATTCGTTATCGTGACGCACGCAGCACCATCGTCACGTGATAACCGGAAAATCCATTACTGAACATTTTTGAGTGAGGCTGCCGAAAGCTTTTATGTAGATTACTTGAATTTAAAAAAAAATGCGTGTAAAATTCAAAACACCGTAAAAAACACACAAAAACTATTCATTATTATCACCTGGCTTCACCCGTAAAAGTCCTGTTTTGACGGAAATGTCCGGATAAAAAGTAGCCTATGTCACTCTCCATCCTTTCAACTATCACTACAAAAAAAAACTGGTCCATTTGTCGCTACGTTTCGCCGCGAAAGAAGGACAAACAGGCAGACACACGCACACACGCACACACACATAACCTCAGTAAAAATGCTGTTGCTCTAAATTTTTAAGCGAAACGTCATCGATGGGCTTCCGATCAGTCACTTATGGTATGAGTGAAGAACTTCTTTAAAATGCAGACCTTTTTACTCTTTAAGGATTAAAAATTGCCTAGAGATCTGTAGAAAATTATTCTTTCTTTTTGTCTTCTTTTCATAATTTTTATCTGTTTTAATCTCTTTGTCCGTAACCTTATTATTAAATCCTGAGATAGTTTTTAAATATTTCTACATTTTATTTCTCTCGTACAAAACTAGTAACAAAATCCACTAGGGACCGAAAGTACATACAAACTTAAACCGAGTAATACTTAGTTTGCGTTTTATCCTGAGGCCTTTGAAGTTTGGTCCGTGTTTAATGCTAGCAAGGAAAATTGAGTTTTATCCTACGAGATGTAAGGTCAAATGTTGTGTTTCTGTAATTTGATGTTGTAGTTGAATTTACAGATAAATCCGATGTTAGTTCGTTCAATTGAAACCTTTAAGGTTTTACTTGAACCTTTTGTATGTTTATCGTTTTGTAACATATTTGTAGAACATTTACACTATCTCGATTTACACTATCTCGATTTTCATACAGAAAAAACATTATTTTGTTCAAAATAATGATTTTTCTGTCTGACTAAACAATCCTCTCAAAACTCAGATATAAATTAAAATCTTGATAAAAGTTACGACTTCGGCAGGATTCGAACCTGCAATGATACAAGCGATCGTCATACGCGGGCTGCCAGTTACCAACGATAACGAAGCCTTATTTGCCGAGGTCGAAACTCTCATTAAGATCAAATTATTGGTTTGCTTCTCTCAAAACTGATTTCAAGAGTACCAAATTTTCGTACGATCGGGATCGCGTTGACTTTGCATTGCCATTGTCATTGCCGTCAAGTGTAGCTACCCAGGTCGGGCCATTGCGTTGAACTTGTTAGTTAGTCAAGTGGACATGCATGAAATTGCTGTAGCCAACACGCTAAAGTTTAATCACGTTATATAATTACTCACCGATTAAACTACCATTCGGATTTGGAGTCCAAACATTTAGCATACACCATTATACGTAATAACGTATAATGGTGTATGCTAAATTTTTGGACTCCATCTAGTGCTAAGTAGCATGCAGTCGGATGCCTAAATGCCGCTAGGGGCGCCGCAAAAATCAAACACAAAAATAGCCCGAAAAAAATTAAAGAAGGAGTCATTTCAATGTTCGAGATAAGGTACCAGTGGTACAGGTGGTACTACTCAGATACAACAAAGCTATAAAAATAAGATTATTTCGGTACTAGGAAAAGAGAATGGGGCAAGAATCTGGTGGTCCTAGTGTCTGGTGACCTTGCTTTATACAGTGATCCAAAACAATAAAAGTTTCGGTGTGGAGCCAATCAAAGTGAGACATTTCCGAACCTGCAACCTCAAGACTCAGGCACCCACTGCGCCGAAGAGGTCC
The DNA here is from genome assembly GCA_947086425.1 of Xanthorhoe spadicearia. NCBI lineage: Eukaryota > Metazoa > Arthropoda > Insecta > Lepidoptera > Geometridae > Xanthorhoe > Xanthorhoe spadicearia. The sequence continues at coordinate 1,317,751 of OX352198.1, read as the reverse complement.
CATTCTACAGAAGTTAGTATTCTATACGTGACAGGTTGCCTCTAAATACATGGGCTTCATAAACAGGCGTATCGCGACGAAGTTGGCGAAACTGCTGTAGATTCAAGTCCGTAGTTCTGCGGCCCTACCACCAGTTTACTGTAGTATTGAGACTATCCTCGATACCGAGTCAAGTATAACAAAATATATAAGAATTCAGCGCAGCGCCGCCCCCGGTAACTTTCATGAACTAATAATTTCATACATTTGAAATACTTGACGCGTTAGCAACGATAGTTAACTATACTCTGTTCACCGAGTCAATCGAATGGTTAGAAAAATAAATGCACGTTATTTGCGTCGAAAACGGATCTAGTGCGAGTTCACATTGCCTTTTGTAATATTGTATTCTTCTATAATGGTTTCTTTACACGTTAGCAAACCTACATGTACCAAAATTTATGAACAACACATTTAGTTGGTTTACTTTTCGATCGACTCGGTGAACAGAGATACGACTCGAAAACTGATGGTATGGCTACTGCCCTCCTTCGGGATTTCAAAGTTTCTATAATTCGATTGAAAGTTTTAGTATTGTCATTTCCGCGGTAGTGTGGACTTGTTGGGTGAAGAGGTGCTTATTCAAAAGTTGGTATGTTTTGGGGTGCTGTCATTTTGATAACAGTATAGAATATTCAATAGTGATAAGCAATAAATAAAAAAAAAATTAAAAAAAAAACTTTTTGTTTGAATCATACACATAAGAGCGAGGCCCCATTAGTCCGTTGCGCTGCGTTGCGTCGTAAAAATATATGGAAACCGTCGCAGCGACGACGGACGCTGCGACGGTTTCCATATATTTTTTACGACGCAACGCAGCGCAACGGACTAATGGGGCCTCGCTCTAATATGTATGTATATGATTATATTATAATCACGCCTATTTCCCATAGGGGTAGGCAGAGACCATAGACCTCCCTTGCTACGATCCTGACATACCTCTTTTAAATTATTAAATTATTTAACTTTGTTGACTGTACCAACCAACGCAGCTACTTCAAGGTAACCCTAATAAAAGAATGAAGTTAAAGAAAACCACTGGACCGAGCGCAATATCTATAACTTTTCCAATGCCCTGAGATTTAGGGTCATCACCCATTACAGTACATTGGCCAGGGTAAATTAATTTATTGGCCTGGAAGATATGACTTTGCTTTGTCTCAAGAAGAAATGAAGCTGAAAGCTCACCCCGTTTAGGGTTCTGTCGTCAAGTACTGAAAACGTTTATCATGAACTTGCAAGTTTAATTCAGTTCCCAAATCCAAGTGTATGTGTCTGTCTGTTTGTCCGTCTTTCACGGCAAAACGTAGTGACAAAATGACGCGATTTTTTTATGTGGCGATATTTGAAGGGATGGAGAGTGACATACTCTACTTTTTATCCCGAACAGGACTTATGCGGGTGAAAAATAGAGAGATACACACACTTTTGCATTTAATAATAATAATAATATTAGTATGGATACGGAACTTAAAACGGGTAGACAGGACTAGGGAGCTTTCCTCAGCATTTCATTTAACTTGGCAGCTCTATTTATCAGTTCTTTGTCGTGTCAGGGTCTTTATTACATTTTGTGAGTTGAATTATTAAAAAATGTCGCGTTTTTCCTGTCAGCTGTCATATTTTGTAGATATTTATGAACGAATTGAAATTAAAAGTTGTTTTTTTTACCCAATGCACGAAATCTGCAGAGCTATTATAGCTTAATTTACTAGCAGGAATTTTGAAAACACTACAAGTCTAGAAGTATGTCTTGTTTTTATTTATAATGTACCTATGTTTTAAGTTTTTTGCAATTTCCTGTCACATATGAAGATGAGATAACGACTAGCCCTGTTGGTTATGCCACTAGTAGTCACCCATCCAAATTGTAACTGCTCAGAACGTTGCTTAATTATTGAACAAGAACAAAGGGATAAAACCGCTAATTCACACTGTTCTGAGTTACTATAATTTATTAAAATGTCCATGTGGGGTTTAATAAAATTTGATTATCTTCACAACTAAGTCAAAACAAATAAGTTAAGCTGAGCTCTATTTGCTGGTACAAAACCATTTTAAAGGCCATTCACAAAAAAACAATTAAATAAAAATAAACTTTATACAGTCAGGTGCGGGGCCGTCCACAATTATTAAAATATCCTTTGTTGAACAAAACCGACATTTTTGTTGTACCTTTGTTCAACTAATGGGTTCCATAATGCACACGGATTTTTTGTTGTTTAAACGCTAATGAACCGTTAAATTGTAAGTTTTTTGCGGTTTGTTCGACCTTTTTGGTTTGCGCGATGAAAATATAATGAAACCTTTTTTCAGATGCCTCCCAATTCATTATTAAGGGTCGGTCTGTAAGCTCTTGCTTTTATCAATACCAAAGAGTTTTTATTTAAATTCTGGTTACTATCTTTATATTTATTATCATGATTTGAATTTAGAGTAGTTTACATTCTTCATGAGTTAGTCAGAGGTATGTCCAGTCCATACACATTTGGTAGAAGAACACTGATTGTACTAATTTAGAATGAATCCTAAATAGCCTTCAGAACTATCGATTTAGCGATTTTAATGTGGTTGTTTTTATTTCAAAACAGATTTTAAAACGATGGAGACGTTTACAAGATATAAGCAAGGAAAAGGAAATGAATAGTCAAACGTTTCTAAATAAAACGAATTATTGTTGAGTCTACAAAACAACGACCACTGTTTTCTAGGACTACTTAGTATGAGTAGTATTTTTCTTAATTTGTTTTCGTTAGCTAAACTTTTACTGGAAAATGAATCTTCCAAAATGTATTTGTTGAGAACAGTTTCCATTTTTAAAGTCTTAATAAAATTGGTTCTATCTGTAATTATATCCGTTGATACAAAGAATCATTAACCCCCGGTTCCTATAAAAAACTAACGGATGTCCGTAGGACTTTCGCCATAGCAACGTTGTTATCTGTCAAAAAGTTTCATACATTTTATTTTGAAATAACAACGTTGCTATGGTGATGGACCTACGAACATCCGTTAGTTTGTTATAGGAACCGGGGGTAAGTCAAAATTAATGGCGTAATACCATCCGAAAATCGAATAGTCACTGCTAAATAAATATCCATTTCCTAAAAGGGTTTAAATATTCGAATGCCAAATACCAAACTGGTACGACGCCAAGTCTTTATCGAGCAAAATATGAATATAATAATATAAATAAAACGCGGCTGGCTCCGAATACAAAACAATTTCTCGGCCCGTATTACCACCATAGCAGCTTATTGGTTACAGCTGGTCAACTACATGAATGTTCAAAACATTATTTGGTTCAAATAGAAAATTTACTCTGAGTTTTAGACATCATGGAAATATTTAATTAAATTTAAACATGACGCCGGCGATAGGGGTCGGTGGAAGATTTTGGGGGAGACCTTTGCCCAGCAGTGGGACACAATAGGTTCATAAAAAAGAACATGACTTGGCTGTATTCCCAATATCAACATCCGTGTCTGCATAAACAACATTTTATTCTCACGTATATTAAAATAGTTACTTGCCCATGCGTCAGTCGCGTCAACAAGCTAAGGAAGTGCGGCACGCAAGTTACTTGCCGACTAAAAAATCGTATTATTTGCGAATCAATGATAACAATAGCTATAGAGTCGCGCTACTCGTAGGCTAAGCTAAGTGGCTAAGCGTGTTAAAAAAGAACAATGTAATTTGTAAATGAGTTGTTGTTAGATTTAATACGCTTCGTATTAAATCTAACAACAAACTCAAAAGTGATGCAGCTATTCTCCCACCCACTATAACTTCTATGGAATTATTATGTGAGAGGCATGTTAATGGCTCCACGTTATTTATACCGGCTATGTTAAGTGCATTGCAGTATTTATGTTTATTTGCGTATTTCGGTGAATACAATACTGCTTTAAGGATCTGAGTCTTGCAATTTTAGTAATTTAGTCCTATCCAAATAAGACAATTTAGTATGTTTGCATTTGTTTTATTTTTATAGTATGGTTAACAGTTTAAGTTAAATGGGTGAGTTACGTAAGTGTTGTGTCTGTAACATAATATTTCGTCTAAAACAGCTAAATTTGAATTATTTAACTATAAATATGAACGCGAAAATGTACGAGTATGAAAAATGAAATGAGAGTGAATGAAGCGAAAGAGGTGTGTCAGGATCGTTGCAAGTGGAGATCCATAGTCTCTGCCTACCCCCATGAGGAAGAGGCGTGATTTTGACCCCCATGAGAAAGATAAATTATTAACCATTTCTTAAAAAAAAAACCATACTTGTGCTTAAAAATTTCGTACTTCTAAGCAAGGTAGAATTTATTCGTCTTTTAAGATATTATCATAAAGACATTATCAATACTTTAAAAGACTTAAATAGACCTTTTAATCTTTCCCTCTTATATCTAGGCTTTAAATCGAGATTTATTAGGATAGAATGACTTTCATAAACCAAAGAACATGCTTGATAGCTTAAATTACTTAAGTTTGAAAGAAAGATATTTTAAAAGAGCTTTTCTGTCGTGACACATTTGCGAAACGGCGATTTTGATTTTATCTGTTATTACTATCATTTAGGTACCTAACTAATCGGTGCTTAATCGAAATACTCAATACTCAATAAATATAATGTGACCGGGATGTGAAGTAGGAGAAAGGGGAGACCTTTGCCCAGCAGTGGGCTGGATTGCATCGAAAATTTGGATAAGATTTTTATTAACACTTTCTTTCTATACGTAAGATTCAAGGTAAAACTATACCCACCTTATTAAAACTTATTTTCGAAGAAACCTAACCTATAAACTTTTAATTGCGGGAAACTTTCAATGAGGCCCTTAAATTGAAAACGTGATCTTTCCAAGATGTTCCGTATCATACTATTAATACTTGCTTGTTTAAGACAACATAAAGTTCGAAAGTGAACCCATATTAAAAGTACCAAGGAAGTTAGAGTTACACTTCTACTTATAATATAGGTCAATTTATAACAACATCTTTTTTTATTACGATGTGTTCGACTTTTGATCCGAAGGCGTATGTTTGAATCCAAACCGTCAATGAATTTTTGCTTCGAAGAATTTATTTGCGCGAGCTTTAGGAAAACGAAACGTTATTTTAATTTTAGTCTGAGTATAGTTTTTATTATGAGTATCCATAAAATTAACAATACTGGTCCAAATTACTAAACGTGATTACAGCCCGCGTGTTCTACTCCACTAACTTATCTGAAATTATTTCAATTTACTAGCATTTCAATGTGCTAACAAAATTACATTTTAAAATATTGAACTTTGCGTTTCAGGAAAGTAATTGTTATTATAGAGTATTCAATTAGTTAACCTTTTTTTAAATGTCTTTGAAATTATTTTGTTTTATGAAACTACACTTTATTTTAACGCAAGTTTTATCAATGTTTAAAAATACACAGTATTATGTCTCATTAAACTAAAGCGCTTAAGTACTGCGTTCATAATCCAACCGTGAGTCATGTTTGCCCGGTAAATAAAAATCGATTTAATAGTAGACCGGAGGCGAAACTACCTCTGCGGATATTACAATACAAGTCTTTGAAAATAGGTCTTTATCTATGAAATTACCGTTTCTATGCCGGTTTGATTGTACTAAACATCAATTTTATAGGTAACGATAGATGAGTTTCAGAAATCTAGGCGATAAATTTATGCGCTTTCTGTGTATTTTTTATAAACGTAGCTTATCGTACGTAGCTTACGTATGCTTAACTACACACAACACACGAAAGAAGATGTACATATTAAAACTATATAAATCACAAAATATAACTCCAATATAACATGAAAACAATCTGAAAATAGTAAAATTTAAAAACTGTTCTCCATAAAAACACTCCGACTTTTTTCACAGTTCTGTTCATTTTTATTACATATCCCCATCACTATAACTGCAAGCAGCGAATGGAAAACATGCAACGTTAAGCACCGATAAAAATATTATTCTGTTCCGCCGACTATGAGGTAGATAAAACTCAATCGGACTGAGTTTGTGCCAAAACATACGTGAATTTGTACTGCAGCTTTTGTTTTCAAAGCTTTTCTATCTATCTATTCGTTCATGATCTGATCGTTTGAAACTATGATAGTTTAAAAAGTTTTATGATCTATCTAATATAGGTAAGTTCTAATATTTTAAACTCCCACAGACCGAAATAACTGAAACTCACAAAAAATACTAAAAAAAAAATCATCATCATCATGTGCAGCCCGTCTCATCCCACTGCTGGGCATAGGCCTCTCTTCGCTTGTGCCAACCCTCCCTATCCTGCGCCAGTCTGACCCATGTACGAAAAAAAAATTACGCAGTAAAAATCCCAGATCAAACAATCATTAAAAGCCGCGGGGCAGAAACTAACGAGACTCCTTGTTAAATAAACGAAGCAAAAAAATGCTTCATAAAAGTTAATATAAATTTTCAAACTTCCCCAAAGTTGAGTATCAATATTGAATAATTGAAATCCGATCGGGATGGTACTGGGTCGTTTTAAATTACTCCGACTTTGACTAGCGGGATTGTTCCCGGGGGAGCCGCAAATAATTGCTACGTTGATAGAGTAGGTGATAAACACAGATTTTTCTTAATACTCTTTTATATTTATAATAATAAGTTTTATTTCCCAATATTAATGAAAAACAAGAGGGTAGGAAGGAAGGGAGGGATAAATAATCTCAAAAACAAGTAAATAATAATGTTTTAGTATTTATTTGAGTTATTGTATTTCAACTACAATTTTATTGTAAGAGTAAAAGTTTATTTAGGTGTTAAATCAGGGCATGTACTAAATTTATATTTGGACATGCCCCTGACTACCCCTTAGACGAACTTTAAATAATCCAAGCTAAAGTTACACAAAGACCCTAAAGAAATGTCTACCGCTCCCTGGGATACAGTCGTGATCATATTTTATTTCACTTAAATCAGTTGCGCTCACGTATTATAAATTTATAATTTTAGGTGTGGTTCAAGTCATTATATTATTAAAGTTCCTAACAACTGCATTTCAAGAGTATTCTAATATTGTTAAGAGCACTTGAGAGTAAGCCTAGCTTCGGGGTGAAAGGCCAACAAAGGGTATATCTGACCCAATTAGACATTTCGCCCATTACCGTTAGCTTTGCCGTTTTCGGACCAAAATTAATCTCAACTATAATAGTTGATCAAAAGCTGAAACAGCTATTTTGAAAATAAGATTTGCTTTAAGTGTAGTCAAGTGACAAACGCTATGGTTTAATTCATAAAGATTTGATCATTTAATTTGACGACCTCTGTGGCGCAGTGGGCAAGGGCCGCCTGAGACGCGGAGGTTTCGGGGTCGATCCTCGCTACGGGACAAAGTTAACTGATTTCTGCACGATATCTCCTTTTATAGTTAAAACACTTATCTCGACGAAAAATCGACCCAAAATTCCAGTCACTAAAACAAAAAATACACTCTTAAGAGCAATTGATCGTATCAATATGTGTATATATTAAGAGCAATTGATTGGAAACTGAGCCAAAAGCTTGAAACATACGCAATGCAGCCGTTTATCTTATTTATATCTGTTATGAAAAACGGAACGTAACTCCATTTTATGGTGTTTAATGAATTGAAACGATTGACTGCAATGTTAATAGTAAAATATATATAGTTTTAAACAGATGGTTTATAGGTTGGTAGCCAATACTACGCAACAATTATTATTAAAAAACAAATTAAAAAAAAACTCAGGTTTTTGTAAATGATTTATACAGCGCCAGGAGGCAATCTTTGCCTACACTTAATGGGACACTGTAGTACCTAGGACACCAAGCCTATGCCATCTCAACAGTTGAGATGGCATAATGGTCAATACGCGTGAGGCTGACTAGACGCGGGTTTCCTCACGATGTTTTCCGTCACCGTTTAAAGGTCAAAATGCATATAAACTTGAAAAATAAATAAACCTGTAAATAAAAGGCAAACATGTTATATGCGTGGGATAGAAAAAAAGTCAGAAATTAAGTAAGAAATAACAAAAATACTCACGTAACCAAATCAGCTTTATAAAGCCAAACAAATTGCCCCTAAAAACATTTCCTTACAAGAAATAATTCACACTAAACGCCTATTAATTCTAATTATCTTCTTAATATTTACAAACTGGACGAATCCGGCTAAATTCGGTCTCCTGTATCTCCAGGGCGACGTTATTGCGCCACTTTGTTCCATGTTCCTGGTTTATGGCAACACCGGCCGTTAATACAGGATGAGTTATGACGCTAAATAGTTTACAAATTGTTATCACGTTGGAATGATCAGGAAAGTTTGTTTTCCACTTTATTGTATAAGGTTGCCAGTGGGTGGTCTTTATTTTGTTTTTTTTTACTTATAAAGGGAATGGGCTAGATGGTTATAGGCTATATTTTATCCTGGTATTTACATTATTACACCCGTGCAAAGCCGGGACGTGCTGCTAGTTACATAACATTAAGTACAATTGAGTTTAGTTCATTGAAGCATAGAATGTTGCGTGTGCAAGGTCTAAACAAGAAGAAAAAAACACCAGTCGAAATAAGCCCTTACAAAAACTTTGTATACATTTTCTCAAACCAAAAATTACCTCTAAAGAAAAAAACTATTTGGTTTGGGTTAGGATTAGATATACTTTTGTAATTTTCAACTCACTAACTTTCAGGGTACCGGGTCTACCTTGATTCTGAAATGGTCGATTCGGCGAAATTGGTGAAGAAGCACTCGTAGCGCGATATAGGTGACGAAAGACAGTGACGTTCTGAACATAACTTTTAACTTAGATGGGTGACAGTAAGTACTAAAGTGGCTGTAGATGACAAATATCAAGCTTTGAAGAGCACGTATGTACCAGTCTGTCCTGCCTTTTAACTTGCTAAGCATGACGGAGGTCTTGATTTTCACTTGCCACACAATAAAACGATGACTTGCTTTGATTGTTTTCAATTAATTGAATAAAAACTTCGGTCGAATCAAACGGTTTAGCATCAGTAGTCCGACTTGGGAACATTCAATGCGGATTACAACGACCTCCAGTCCTTCAAAATAGATGTAGTGCCCTCCAGAGCATTGGCCAGTGAAAGGGTATGTTTTCAAAGAAAATCTAAGGAAATACAAGAAAATACTGCTAACCATTTGTAAAAGATACTGACCTTTTTATATTACATATATCTACAGGCACATGTGATAACCAATTATATTTAGTACTAGCTGTGCAACGCGGTTTTACCCGCGTAGGTTCCGTTCCCGCGGGAATACCAGGATAAAAAGTAGCCTATGTGTTTATCCAGGGTATTACCTAATATCATACTAAGATACAATATGTTTTAGATGGAAAACACCCAGACATGAAACAAATATCTGAAGAACATACAAACTTTTTATCCCGTAGCGGGGTATCCGCGACTCAGGCGCCTTCGACCACTGCGCCACAGAGGTCGTAAGAAAAAATTAAATCGTACAAATTTATTCAATGTTTTCAATTGGGGTCACTAAATTACTAAAGAATAGGCTTTTTGCGCAATAAATCTTTAATAAACCTTCGTTTTATTCAAACTATGGCACATTAAACAGCTGTCACCGATGAAAAATGAATAACGGCCTTTAAATGACGAAGTGGGAGCCTTAAGTTAACCTAATCGCCTTTTAATTACATTTTTATTACTTTTTTTTCGATAATGTCAAAGAAAAGACCATGGTAATGGTAACCTTATTTCAATGTCTTATTAAAATGTTTCTTATAAATCATTCGGTTTATTAGGGTACCGTATCCAAAGGGTAAAAATCAACAAAGAAAGAATGAAAGAAAGAAAAATATGTTTATTTCGTAGGACCTCAAGGATCGCTCAAAAACGTACATACAGTCTTAAAAGCTAGTTGACTCTATTGCCTGTTCCAAAACAATTCCCTACACCAGGGAAAGAATCCAATACCAATAAGGTCCCACTATTATTAAGACTCTGCTGTGCGTCTTTCTGTCTGTTTGTTCCCCGAAACACAAACCTAAGACGCAAAAAACCTAAATGGCTTTGGTTCCATGCACACTAAAGAGACTAGACAATGATCACCATTACTTTCCTGAGATATAAAACAAAATAAAATAATAGAAATAAACTTTTGAAATTCAAAAACTTTTATAATTTTTACTTGATACATTATCGTTATATATCAATGATAAGTAAATCCCATGTGTTAATAATAATAATAAATATAATTAACTTATGCAAACGTGAAACATTTCGAACAGCTAGTGTACCTGTAATCATCATATTCTGATAATTGGAATGCCATAATTAAGTTGGTTAGCAAATATTGAGCTATGTATAATGTACACACAATTATATTGCGAAATTGCGAGAGATACAACATTCAAGCGAATTAATGATTATTGACTACTGTGTAACCTACATGCCCTGCATAGATAGACAAATAACATTTTTACAATCGCATTTGAATAGAAACTGAAAATAGTAGGGATGAAAGTCAAATAACTAAGAAAGTTATGAGTATGAGTGTGGATGGACATACAAGTAGAGGAAGGCCGAGGAAGAAGTGGATGGATTGTGTGAAAGAGGATATGAATGTGAGAGGAGTGAATACGGAGTTGACGAGTGATAGAGATGAATGGAAGAAGAAGACATGTTGGGCCGACCCCACCTATACTTCATTTATTGAAACGAGCTAATAGGAAGAAAAATAAACACACGTGATTGGTCGTCGAAAATAATTATCTTTCTCATGATTGGCTAGATTGTCAAAGAGCTAATAGGAAGAAAAATAAATCATCACAATAAATCATTTATCATTTATTTATCATTTATTTAAAAATAAACACACGTGATTGGTCGTCGAAAATAATTATCTTTCTCATGATTGGCTAGATTGTCAAATCAATCGTCAATTGTCAAATCTAGCCAATACGAGAATGAACAATTATTTTCGACGACCAATCACGTGCGTTTATTTTTCCTCCTATTAGCTCGCTTCAAGAAATGAAGTATAGTGTGGGATAAGGGCAGGGAAATGATGATAAGAATAGAAACTGAAAATGTATAGAATTGAGATATGATGAAAGTATCTGATCAGAGGCCCTATTTAGGATCAACGAAAAATAAATTTCTTTAGAATTTTTGAACCCAAAATTTGTTACAGAATTTCATTTTCATTGACCGTAGGGACTCCGAAACTATGTAATTGGTGTCTAAAATGTCAGTCTATAAGGATAGCGAAGATGTCATCTAGTCTCTGGTCATAGTTTTACAGCCATCTTTCTTTTAAACTTACAAGCACAACTCACAGTTCAATAAACCCCCATCTCACATTTTCCCTAAAAACAAAAATCCTCTCTAAGCATTTTTCCCGCAAAAATAATATGATAAAATGCCAAAAAAGGGTTCTGGATAAGCAAAATATACATGACCTTCGGTTGTTTAGGTAAATCTCTTGCTATATTCGTTCGTATCGACTTTCGGAGCTGCCTTGACAAGGTAAGCCCGTCATTACTCGTAATGTCACACGGAACACGGAAGAGTAAAAATGGGGTTTCTGTATGTTTATCGTAAAACAACGGTGAGTGATCAGGTTTTTAATGTATAAAATAAATAAATATCCTTGGACATTCCACACAGCGTCATCTAGTCCCAAGCTAAGCAACTGAATGCTTGTGATTGTGGTAACCAGATGACTGATATAATACTTAGATACATTTTTTTTTGGAAATACATACATATTAAAGATACTTAGAAATAGTTGATGGTGGGATATATCGGGGGTTTGTAATACATTTTGAATGTAAATTACTTTGTACGGTGAAGGAAGGCATCATAAGGAAACCCGCGGTTTAGTTCAACTCCACACGAATTGACTATGACTGTCTTTCTTATGGATTTGGCTGGTTAAGCTAAGAGAATGGTTTAGGTACTGGGCAGGCCTATGCTCTCTGAAAAATGTTTTGGCATTACAGTGTTTCGCAAAACGTAGTGAGTGAAATGAGCAAAATTAAATGCTTAGGCATTTTTTTAACTTTGATTACGTAATTTTAGTCTGTCGGTCTAGGTCCTCAAAAACAACAGAAATGGCTAAAACGGAAAGTAAAAACACAAAACAGCAAAATAAATAGAAAAAGTTTTATAATTATAAGTATTTAATCCTATTTATTACCAGTTACCTTCAAATACTGCGTTAATATTGATTTCAACTGGTAATACAAAATTTCAATGGCCTAATTTCCCAGCAAAGGGCTGATTTTATATATAGCTCTCATAATTATAGCCCGTGACGTTAATTTTATAAAATGAGCACTCGATACTTTGACGACCACTGTGGCGCAGTTGGGCGAACGCCCGGCTGAGACGCGAGGGTTGCGGGTTCGATCCCCGCTACGGGACAAATGTTTGTATGTTCTGCAGATATTTGTTCTGTGTCTGGGTGTTTTCTATCTATAATATGTATGTATTTACAAAAAAAAATGTATCTATGTAATATATTAGTCATCTGGTTACCATAACACAAGCATTAAGTTGCTTAGCTTGGGACCAGATGACGCTGTGTGGAATGTCCAAGGATATTTATTTATTTATACTTGGTCATCAATTTAATGGTTTCGGTAATGATAATTATGATGATAAATAATATTTAGAATTTTTGTGTAAATAATAATATAATTTCAATCGCGGTTTTACTAGCAACTTAATTTAAGCTAGAAAAGAATTACCCAAAAAATAAGCTATCAATTTTTTTTTTAAACTTATAGTAGTAGTTTCAGAGATTAAAGCGCTTAAAGAGTAAAATACTTTAAATAATTAGATAGTGTTTATTGATTAAAAGTTACATTTTATGATAATTTGGTTTGCTCTTTTTTTATGATAATTTGTTTAAAGATATTTTAGCAATTACTTGATTATAACGTTTGTTATTAAGTAAGATAATAACCTGTAGTTCAATTTCGAATTAAATTTTACATACAAAAAAGCTTATCCATGTTAAAATAAAGTATTATGATGGTAGTAAAATCAGCCATTGCTGAAAATTGCCAGAGCGTTACATACACATGTCATAGTCTTCTTTATAAAATGGTCTCCTATTAAAAAATACAGTTACACATACCTCCTCTTTTTTTGAAGTCGGTTATAAACTTAAGGTACAGTCATGGGGCAACACGACAAAGTATTGGTTACTGATTCAATAAAGTGGATTTTGTTACCTTCGTAGACATTCCGCTACGCCGTAGCTGCTCTACGAGACTACGAACGTTTCATTTGAGTTCAATTAAATAGTTTTTACTACATACAAACTATTTTTTCTTTAGTAAATAATAAAAAAGCAAAACGCTTTAATGTTTTTGCTGTATAAATTATTACTGTGTTATAAAGTCGACTAATAAAAACAGACTTAAGAACATTACCTTTATTAAAAGACTTACTTTTCCACATTCGTAAATCCACACATATAGATAAACTGGTCGAGAAAAATCCCCCAGGACCCATTTGTCGTCACATTACCAAATAGTGGAAATTCAACACAAACTTTAGCTCAAATTACTTACATTCAAACGATTTCCAAGGTGCCTTAAATTCACAAATCCACTAACACTGTCGCTCTGTCACTTCACTACACATCACATGCAGTTTGAATACGCACGTGTTTTTTTTTCTAAAATGCGTTGGACCGCGACTGTTCAACGTTCGTGGCACACTGAGTATACCCGGCCGAATACAGACGCTGTCTCTCTCGCTCTTCCATCAGTGATAGGTTGTGGAGATTTTCCGTCTCGCTCGCACAGCCTGAAAGAGAGCTTGGCGAGAGTACTCGTAATACGTATAGGTCAATATGAAGGCTTCTCGGGTGCCGCCGGAGGCTGCAGTTAGGGTGGCCATGAAGTGCTTTTTGGAAGGATAATTTTATTAGAACGTTTTTGGAACGTTTTGTGAGAGTTTCAGGAGTTTAAGTTGTAGTAGACTGATGTATGATTATTTCGGTGAAATTATTTAACCCTAGACTATATTAAATTTTGAAAAGGCAATGATAAAACATTTATAAGCTAATGTTTGCTATCAAATTATTGTAATTTACTTACTTAAGACAATTAGATTTAGTGAAAGTCATTTTCGGCATAGTCTTTTCTTTTAAATATTCCTAGATCGTCAAATATAAGAAAAATACATTTATGAAAATTTTAACTACTGATGTTTTCATTATTAAAAACAAAAATTTTAGTAGGTTCTTCTTAAATACTTTTTATTATTTTTTACTGACTACTTTTGCGCATCTTCACGATAAATTCAAACATTCATAGACTTACCCAAACTATCCACCATCTTCAAAACCCTAGTACACCCTACCGAATCCGGCTCGACTTGGCGCATGCGCACAACCAAATTCAGACGGACACACACCCCAGAAAATTAATTATTTCAAACTGTACAGTACAGACAGACATTATTCATGCGTTACCTTAAATTGGGTATGAGAATTTAGATTGATCAGTACTCGAAAATTTGGACTGATGACGTAGGTATAATGTAAGGTGAGATTGTCTGGTTTTTCATAGTCTAAGTTATTTTATGTGGATATGTTGAAGTTAGAACTATGTTCATATTTAATAGGTAGATTAGATAGGTGTGTTGAGTAGGGTTGGATAAGACTAGTGTTTGTACTGTCTAGTCTTTCTTGGGCTATGTTATTAGTTATGTTATGTGGTTATTTAGAAATAAAAGAAAAATATGAACTCGACTGTATCTGGGGTAATCAGAGGTATGTCCAAATACATATTTGGTACTTACATGCCCACATTTTGCAGAAGTAACCTTCGTGACGGTTTGATAAAAACTCTTTCACCGATGTGTATGTTTAGATTGTTATAGTCTATGTTTCATCCCGGTAGTTTCAGTTTGCACGGGGCAAAGCTGGCACGTGTTACTAGTATACAGTGTAGATATATTGTATGTCTAAAGAAAATCTATACTTGAGTGAAGACTCAAGTCTGAATAAGAGTCATTTGCACTATAGCTTCATTTAAACGATATTTTTGAGCATAGCTTTTAAAACAACGTTATTAAAGAGGTTTTTTGATTAACGCTATTAAGCATCCGTCGAATGTCTGATTACAGAAAGGAAAAAGAAAATTACGAAACACCTTTTGCTTAGTCAAAAGTAAATTAAGGTGTACATTGATAAATTAGGGTTCCGTTTTAAAAGATCCACGATAAAGTCCGCTCAAGAGTTTTTATGAATTTAGACGGATTAGGGTGAAATAACTGAGGCTACTTGGGTTAAGGAAAACGAAGTTTCGCGCCAATTTTCGGGTATCATTCCAACCTGTCACGTATGGAAAGTTAACATCTGCAAAATGTGGGTATGTATCAAAATTGTCTTTGGACATACCTCTGACATGACATCTTCAAAGGATCTTAAGAATTAAGTACATAAAGATCTGAAAGAAATGTATACCGTTCCCTAGGACACAGTCGTGATCATATTTCATTTTATTTTTAATTCGTAATTTGTGAAACAGACCCTTAGAATGTCGATGTTGAGTTAAGCTTTGTTAAGTGGTAGGCATTGAACCAGCAAACTCGTCTTAGGCGACCACTACGCCATAAAGGTCGTTATTAAATATCAGTGCAATCACAACCAGAAATAAGGAAAGCTCAAAAATCTACGTAAAATTCGCGATTGTATCGAAATCTCGTGGGAAATGTGCGGGTCGCGTGTAACAGGAGTTTTAAATTTCATAAGTTTTTGAGACTTTTATTTGGTGGGAAAATATACCGAGAATTTTTTAATCTATACTTATTTACTAATATCAAGAGGTTATGTTGGTTGAAATATTAACAAATAAACCAATGTTGGTAACGGAGGACGAAAAAAAACAACTTCTTAATCTAAAAATTACAGCTGTGAACCCATTTACAATTTTATGTTTTCGTCTTTCATTACGCGTTACGGAACCCAAACAAAATTTGTTTAACATTTTCACAAAAAAATGTAACAGCTTATTGGTAAAAAATGCCAATCACTCATGAATATCACAAAGCCGATGTAAATACACAAGAAAATCACTTCCACTGAATACGGATGATTGATGATGATCCGTTATCACTCGGTAATCGCTCCATCGAGATGGTTTTAACTATCGGATGATCGATTTGTTACGATCGAGAGATGGCAATTTGTAGGGTTTGGACTTTGGACGGATGACTATGCTCTAACTACACAAAAACATCGATTTAATCGTACCATTTTAACATCCGCGATCTTGAGATTTAATTTATATGAAATTACGGGACTTTATCTCTTAATTAATATTATTAAATACGATATATTTACAGATTTGATTGCCAGTCATGACCTTAGATAAGTCTTTGATTTTACTGGTAGATATTGGACATTATTTCCGTGCAGGGCGAGATTGCCTCTTGATAAATCTATACTTACTATTATTATAAAGCAAGTTTTTAACAAACATACAAACATAAGATTATTACTGTTAATATTCGTTCTAAAAACAATACTGCTAAATTTAATTTCCTTTCTAAATTCATATCTTCTTCTATTCAAATTCATTTTTTCAAAACATAATTTTCGCTTTTTAATTTGATTCTTCCGTCGTATTTTTGATACAGTCACGGGGTTTATGAATTATTTTGCGGCCGTATATTTGTTCCTGTCTTTTTGTATAATTTTCTTTTATTTCTTTTTAAAATCTCCGCGACAATTTACAAGGTTTTTGTTTATATGAATGTATAATGAATTTGTTTTCGTGGACTTTGCATCTTCATTGTCACTTATATTGATGTTTAACTTTAATTTTCATTTTATAATCGCAAAAAAACAAAACACAACTAAATATAGACTAAAGTTTTGATAATTGAACATTGTTTTGAAGATCAAAGTTTAAAACACTATTTCAATGTAAAAACGATCTTAAATCTGTACAACAAAAAAAACCAATCCTTATCAACAATTTTTTTTTTTTTTTTTTCTATCCTATACTGTCCCACTGCTGGGCAAAGGCCTCCCCCAATTCTCTCCAACCATCTCTGTCCTTTGAGACTTCGTACCAGTCTCTCTCAAAAGAGTCGAGATCGTCTCTCCAGCGCTTCCTCGGCCGACCGCGACCACGTGTCCCTTCAGGCTGCCAGGTGGTGACGGCATTCGCCCAGTTATCGGGGTGCAACAATATCTTTTAATAAAGGTACACTCGCGAGAATAACATTAGGCTCATCTCATTCGCAGTAACGCGAGTACCAGGGCAATTCAAACTAGGCTAGCGAGTGTATAAAGAATTCTATCAACATGGAATTTGAGCCTATTCAGGTTTTGAGCAAGGTTATTTGGGTGCGGAGTGGAAGCGGATACCTTATTCAATATTTTATTTCATTTCCATGTGTATTTTTTACGAATTGTGGGCGAAGATGACCACAGAGTGGACCCCGCTTAACGACACGACGACGCTGTCGATCCAGGATGAGATGGCGCGACGAACTTGACTCCTACCTTAACACACGGCCTGTGGTCGCGCTGAGTCGCGAACTGTGGAAGAAGGGAAGGGAGGCTTTTACCCTGCAGTGGGACTATAATTAATAGTAATAATATTATTATAATGTTTGTTTGTTTGACGGAGGTAATCCGAATAGTTAAATCGCAAACACGCTGTAACTACACCCAGACCCCACATCTCACTTCTCCCCAAGTGTAAATATGACATGACGTGACGAGCGCGATACAAACTGTGCAATCCGAGGCATCATTTGTTCTGTACTCGTGGGATGAGAACATTTGAATTAAGACGTGGGAGGTAAGCCTTTATTTGTTGTAAAACTTATACTGTTATATGACGGTCAGAACTGCCGGCTTATTCTCCAAATAACCACGTCTTGACTTGGCACGACACGGCGTGGTTATTTTGAATAATGCTATGTATTTCAGAAAACAAAAGGTAGATAACGTGCAATCTCTTAACGCGTTATGTTATAAAAGTTGTCGAGAATTGAAATATAATAGAATTGATACCTAGTATTGTTTCTGTTAAATGTTTAAAAATAAATAAATATTTTTTATAAAAAACCGCATCACTAAAACCTTCTGAGTTGATCTCTTAATTTTAAATTCATTATATTAACACTATTTCTCGGAAAATCAAACGCTTATTTTAATTTTCAAATGCTTTCGAAAAACAATCATTTAATAAATATATAAAAAACCTTGTAAAATTACATAATCCTGAATTACTGACAGTTTATAACAGTACCGGGTTTTTAAGAGGTCGAGACTTAATCTTAGGTTTTAAGACGCTTTTATTGAGTATCAAGCATGAGCTTTACATCTTTTTAACACATTCTTTCTGCCTAAATAATGTTTAGTACTTTCTTTGATGTTCGTAGCACGCCTACGTACCGTCTACGAAAGCCTACGGCGTAGCTGTTATCTGCACCTACGCAGATGTTGTTCATCTTTTAAAAATAGTTAAGTAGAACTAAATGTCAATGAGAAAAACTGAAGATAGATAAATTTTTGATACTGTCCATTAGTACGTAGCAAGTGGAGAACTGTGATCTTAACTTACTTTTATGGACAAAAAGACATGATTCAATGTACTCGTATGTCAAAAAATGAAAAATACATTTTCAAGATTAGAAGTTACTTCAAGCACTAGATTTTCAAGACTGGTGATTTGTAAGGTAGTCAAGGTCAAGTCAAGTTGTATGGTGGTCTCGTGAACTCGTGGTGCAAAACACTACTAGTACACTACTTCCTACTGTTTAACCAAATGAAAACCATGATATGAAACACGCCCAAGAGTCAGGCAGCTGATGAACAACTGGAGTGAAATGGATGGAAACTGCTAGAAAAAAAAAATGGCAAATTATAAAGGAGGCCTACACCCACATCATTTAATGTAGAAAAAGAAAAATGTAGTTAAAAACACAGACAATGTCTTTATTAATATTATATTTGTTTATATTTTTATAATGTACATTCAAGTATATTTAGATTCCACTTTCCGCTTCAACAACTAATCCGTCGATTCATCTCAATTTCAAGAAGGATCACTAATCCGGCCATCTTTCATCAAATCCAAAGCAATCTCGAACAATGCCTTGGAATTTGTTTGTAAATTACTTTGAAGGATAAACAGACAAGAGAGGCACAGCGGGAATTATTAAACCACATTTGTTTTTTCATGGTCGGTCAAAACAATTGAAGGTTAAAAAATAAAAAAAGACGTCACTCGAGAACTGCCGCGGTAAAGCTATTGCATACCACCTATACTTCATTTCTTGAAACGAGCTAATAGGAAGCAAAATAAACGAACGTGATTGGTCGTCGAAAATAATTGTTTGTTCTCGTATTGGCTAGATTTGACAATTGACAATTGATTTGACAATCTAGCCAATACGAGAACAAACAATTATTTTTAACGACCAATCACGTTCGGTTATTTTACTTCCTATTAGCTCGTTTCAAGAAATGAAGTATAGAGGCGAATAAAACGTCAAACGTCTACCTCGTCAAACGCACGCAATTATGCGTCCTATGTTAATGAGAAGAGGGTTCATTAAACGGAACGCCGCCCGCCGGTCGGAATTTTTTCGTTACGGAATTTCTGAATTCGATCACCCGATATTGTCAATTCGAATATTGTCAAAAAATAAATTCATGCGCCCGGTTTCAAACCCACGGCAATAGGAACAAAGAAAGCACAACCGCCACTCGGCCATCAGAAGAAAAACATCAGAGATAGTGAATTACATACAAACTGGTATTGTATTTCCTATTGTTAAGAGCAATTAGACTAAGAGGCTGGAACGAGACGTAAGAGCCAAATCTAATAATCATTCTGGACACCTTAATGTCTGGGAAAGTGGGGAAGAATATCCTAATACCTTTATAAGAGTAATGAAAACGATGTCGTAAATCTTAATAAAAAGTTATTGAAAAGTAAATCTTAACTAGCAGCACCTATTCGTGACTTTTCACAATATTATAAAAAGGTAATGTTTGTAAGTTTGTTTGTTTGTTTCACGGAGGTAATCTCCAAAACTACTCAGCCAATTCCAAAAATTATTTCACCGAAGTGCAGAATTGACTGTCAGGATAGTTAAAGGCTATTTAATCCCGCTAGTTTCATTAGTACACCCGTGCAAAGCCGGGATATGCTGCTAGTTTATTTATAAAAAACTTTTGTTTTATGTTTGAATGTACTTGACATGAATCTAGATAATTACTCTATTGCATTAGGGCTATCCTGCTGTTCGATTCTTGACGACATTCAAAATGTGACGCGGTAAGAGATTGCACGTTATCTAGCTTTTCTTTTCTGAAATCCATTGAATTTTTCAAAATAACCACGCTGTGACGTTATTTGGAGAATAAGGCGGATATTAAGAAAATGTGATGATAAATAAATAAACCGTATTGTTTTTTCTCACTCAAGATATCAAAGTCTCATAAAAATTCTGAATGCAAACTCAACTAAGGACTGGGATATGAGATCGATGAAAACTCGATACAAAATTAGTATGGACGAGCGTGTTGTTTATTATAAGCATATCTGGTAAATAAACGGACAAGTGTGAAAGTTATTTATGTTTTCAGTGTTCCGTATCATAAAAACAATTTAGGCCTTTAGATAATTTAACTGAAATTGCCTTTTAGATGATGATGGGCTACTGGCGTTAGGAAGCAATCTTTGCCCACACTTCACGGGTGTGGTGGTGCCTGGGACATTGTTGAGATGGAATAGGCTTGCCCAGCACCTAAACCACCCTCTCAGCTTCTTCGGACGTATCCACAGAAAAGACAATGGTTGTGTGGGGCTGACTTGCGTATCATAAAGTGGCTACTAAACGTATGTTTCTTATTTGGGAACTGTTGGAAAACAAAAGATTTGTTGATAAAAATGCTTGACCAAATAGTATATTTTGTTGTACCATGTTTTTTTGTTGTTCCAAAATAAATGATTTTTGGATTTTTGATTTTGATTTGTAAAGAATAGGTAAATATAATTTGTAAAGGTAGGTAATATTTTTTCCAAAATGACTAAAGAATTTTTTTATGGTGAGGAACCCTAACAATTTCTTATCCGTAATCATATTTCTTTTTATCCCAGTAGACAAGACAGAAAGTTGAGATTTTTCTTATGTTAATGCAAAATCTTATTCTAATATTTGATTTAAAAAAAAAAAAAAAATTATCAAAGTCGTTCCTATAGATATTCTGATAATATTCTCATAATAAAATGAATAAGAAAATTTTTTTTTTTTACTGATAGTAGGAACGTTTCTAAATACAACAAAAGTAAGAAATTGTAATCGCGAAAGTTTGAGAAATAACGTTTTTAAATAACTTAATTACCTAATTACCTTTGCAATTTAGTGTCCGTGTCGGTTCTTCAAATTTTT
This sequence comes from Xanthorhoe spadicearia, assembly GCA_947086425.1. Lineage (NCBI taxonomy): Eukaryota > Metazoa > Arthropoda > Insecta > Lepidoptera > Geometridae > Xanthorhoe > Xanthorhoe spadicearia. Next base: position 1,296,286 of record OX352198.1, on the reverse strand, counting down.
TGACCTTAATCTTAATCAAAACCCACGTCTTTTTCTGAGATCAAGAGGAAATATATTTTAAACGTTTATGAATAAAATGTTAATTGAGTGGATTTCGATTGCCTAAAACTGAGTAACGAATAATATAGAATCTAAAGCAAATGTTATGGTTATCGGATGAATAAACTAAATTTTTTGTAAATACATACATTATACAAAGTAAACACCCAGACACGAATATTTTGAAAATTAAACCCGCTATCCGGGTTTTTTATTCTATTCCGTGGCACACCAATGGTGATTGATGGTCACACTTGTAAACATTGCATTGATCGCGATAGGGGTTACACACGAGTATTTTATTACTTTTTTTAGGATCGTGATGGCTTTTTGTTTGGGAGATGGGGTTTTTGATAAAAACCCGGTTAAAGTCTGGTTTCTTGTGAGATTAGTGACAAATCTTTTGTGACAAGTTTAAGTAATGGCCTTTCTAGTTTGCCACCACGTTCCGGCTTTGCAAGGGTGTATTAGTGAAACTTTCGGGATAAAATATAGCCTATAACAACAATCCATTTTATACAACGGTGAGAGAATTTTTGAAATCGTAAATTTTTTTTTTTTAAAACACAGTTTTTTATAATAAAATCGATTAAATGAAAGCATTAAAATGTTGACCTTTAAACAATATTATTAGAAGCCTTTCTCAATTGAAATAAATAGAAATTTATAAGTTGTGAGGTACTTTTTTCATGATTTTATCGATACACTTTATTTTCCATGAATTATTTATACAAAAACTCCTAAATCTTCGTAAACACTTTTTTCAGTACAATCCTCGCGAACATAAAAGTAGCTTTTAATATTTGAGTCCATCATACACACACGCACTTGATGCTTCTGAATTAAACGAGATTTAGCGAAAGTGGTTTGTGAAATGTAAATAAATATTTTACGACAGTCAGATTACTGGGTGCAAAAGATTTGTTTTGTGCAAATACGTATTGAAGATAAATAAACACCACATTCAAACATTTGTCCCCTGGCGAGGAATGAACCCGCAACCTCTGCTCCTAAGGCGGTCCTTTACCAACTCCACCACACACAAAGAAAGAAATAAGTTCCAAGTCCCAAGCTAAGCAATTAAATGCTTGTGTTATGGTAACCAGATCGTTCGTTCGTTCGTATAAGCAAGTGGCCAATTCTGGTAACGGAGTTTTTGGCCGCCTGCAGGCCTCCTAATTTTGTAATTTTTCAAATTCAATTCAATGCGATAGTAATGAAAAAAATCGAAAAACAGTACATAGTTTGACTAAAACTGATAACACATTCAAGGCCCAAGTCCCGCGGTCACGGCCGCGGCCGCGCTGCAGGTAGTCGAGCCAGTGCATATTGGGCACCCAACGTGTTAAGAAAAGTCTACTAGTCCAAGTAAAGACAGTCGTGATCATATTTCTTCGTAATTAAAAAAAAGCATTAACAAATAAAATATTTTAGCTCTAGCTCATAGAAAGAGATACACATCACATACATTTTATTGTTTGTATTTTAACAGTGAGACAAATAACCTTTGCTTTTATTCATTTTAAGTTAACGCGTGACTAAACATCAAACGTCACAAATCTACGTTTAAATAATCTTAGAAGATATTTATTTATCAAACAAAGGAATCCTAAAAAAACACAACCTCCCAAACTAGCTCCTTTCACCGCTCAGGTAGCAAGAAAATGCCGAAATTTCATGAAAAGAAATTCCGAGTTGCTAATTTTGTCGCGAAATCTTATTTCGTATCGCGGCACTGCTATCAGATTGCGATGGAATTTATTTTGTGGAAGAATTACGAAGTATACGCGCCTCTCGTACTAAGTACAGAATTGTACTGAATTTCGACTTGAAAATGTGCAGTCTTTAAGATATTTAGTTTTCAGTACTGCTATCTGGTTAGATTTTATTTATTCGTGCTTTGGTTTTGAAAACGGATTTGTTGCGAGTAATAGTAAATTTTGCAGAAACTTTTCACAAAATCGTTCTTTCAAGAAAATATTTGAACTTGCTTTTAACAATAGAGTTTGGTAATAAATGTGCAAAGTAAATATAACAACGGGAAACAGAAAAAAAATTTAGATATTACTCAAAATTATCACCATGTTATCAACCTGAAAAATAATAAAAAATCTAAAATTAAACAGCTTTACTGTCAAATCCATAAGTACTAACCTCGTTTTGAATGCAGTAGGTAACAGCTTTTCTTCTTCATCATAATCATCCACAGCCAATCACATCCCACCGGTCTATGTAGATCTCTGTCTCCTGCAAAATAATACTTTCTAAAACTTTTTACCATCCGGAACTTCAGACCTTTGTCACGTCTACATTACTTTGTAGATAAGACCGGCTCAGCTAAAAATGGTTTGAGTGCAAACTCCTAACAGTAAGTAAAGCGTATGCAAAAAACACAAAGCATGCATAAAACTCGGTCTCCTCAAAAACGCCAAACCCTTTTTAACAAAAACGGTCTGCCCTCTAAGAGCCGGCGTTTTATAACGCCCAGAATAAATACACAACAAGACACATAATGAGAGTTGCGATAACACGGTGTGCAATCTCAGACGGAAATGCTGTTCGGGTGTAGACATGGTCATAGGAGGTAGCGATTATTCTTTTGCAATCTGTCATGCGAAGTGCTAATAAATGTGTGTGGTGTCCATTGGTGACACAAGAAAAATATTAATAAAAAATGTAATTAGCGTATAATGAAAGAAAGAAAGAAAGAAAAATATGTTTATTTCATAGGACCTCAAGGATCGCTCGAAAACGTACAGTCTTAAAAACTAGTTGACTCTATTGCCTGTAATGATCAATGAATCATTAATTGATATCTTGCTAAACACGAGTGACTAATTCTGGTCACTCTACACACGGTACAAACTAAATACGTTTAAGTAGAAAGCAAAAAGTGCAGTGAATTGGTGCCGTAAACATCGTGCGGAAACTCAAACTCGGAAGCCAATTCCATCTCACAGTGACCCGTTAAGTGCAGGCAACGATTGTTTTATGATGCTTTTTAAATCATAGTCCAAATATAAAGGCCCGAGTTACAATTATTATATCTCAGGCACCAGTTCTCCTACAAACCGACTCAAATGGTACGGTACAGTGAATTATTATTGTGCCGCTCCGGTACAATAATATGCCCACTCTCTTACAAGTAAGGTTTCTACAGCTCGCTCCCTTTCCAGCCTATAATCGAATCCCTTTGTTGTACAAAAATCCTTACTCAATTTCGGAGAAAAAAACCTTTGAAGTTGAAACTTTGCTTTTCGAAGCAATTGCTTCAAGTTTTCTAATAATCAGGCTTATGTTGAGTTTTCAATAAAACTTTGAAGTATTTATAACGTAACGTAACATTTCAATCAAAATTAAAATCTGTAGTAAAAAAACTCTATAGTAGTATAATTAGTTACTGAGGTTGGGAACATAATTGTTACTGTTACCAAGCTAAGCAACGAATGATTATATGGTAAACAGATAATTGTATTTTTTTTTATATAAAAGTAGATATATAGTACCAGCACCTTCGCGTCTCAGACGAGCTGAACGCCACTGCTCCACAGAGGTCACAGATGAAAAAATAGATATTCCAAATATTGTTTTGAAGCTAATTGCCGATGATTAGAAATCTAACCATTTATTTTTTTTCTACCGTTAATGCTCTGTAGCATTAACGGTAGAAAAAAATAAATGGTTTGACTAAAATAGTTTTCGCATTGATTCTTTCGAACGTTAAATAACGGTTGACGTATTTTAGAAAATGAAAGCTTTTACTGATAATTGGTTTATTAGGAAGCTTTATGTTTAAAATAAAAGTTGTTCGCTCTTTTTGATTTTGAAGTAATTGGTTTTGTTTTCCAATAAAACTTAATTAAGTTAAAATTGATTTAGGTTTACGTAATACAGTGTAAGTATGGAGTTACTTTTACACAAATTTTCGCCGTTTTACTATTAGTAGGATAGTTATGTTAAATGTATTAGTTTAGTTTCTGCACAGATAAAATAATACTATGTACAGATGGTCCAAGGCAAGACCTAAACACTGCTAGGGGCGCGGCGCCGCAAAATCAAACACAAAAAAAAAGCTTGAAGAAAAACAGGAGTGAAATTAATGTTCTAGATGGACCATCTGTACATATGTAGTATTATTTTATCTGTGGTTTCTGTAAACAAATGTATAATGTTTATTATATTTTGATTACTTCATTGTTTATAAGTAGTAACTGTTGCATGGACTATTTGGTAAAGAGAAAGATTCAATGATTAAAATAACTGAAATATGGATAAGTACTTGAAGGACTCCGTCATTGCTTTACGCTTCAGATCACGTGACATATTTAATTACAATTTCAATTTATTTTGTCTCTTAAATCTATTAGTTTTTGCGAAAGTAACTTTGTAATGGCAGCTGTCGTACTTCAAAAAACTTTCGCGAAATTAAATATTAAAAAAGTAAATAGTTTTTTGCTTTACTCAAAGCAAAGATAAATAATTATAACAGACAGAATTAATTACAAAACAAAGTCAGAACAATAGAAAGTTTCAATGAAATCTCTTAAAACTACGAAGTTTTAATCTCTGTGTGTTGCAGTTTTTTACTCGTGATATTCCAGCGGCTGAGTTCTCAAAACTTAATTTAATTTACATAAAATTGTAGTTTGTACAACTTTTTGTTCAGTAATTGTCTTGTTATGCGTTGAGGTTTAATTTTGTTTTACTTTGTGAATTAAATTTGGTCAAATTTTTGAGTTTTGAGACACTGATAAAGTTTATTTGTAAAACTTAGTGCTTGACTGATAAAAGCAAGTAAATGAAATGGCCTTACTGATAAAAGCTTATAAAATATTTTTGTTTTATGAAATAATGTGCATTGAATGTAAAAATGCTTTAAATTATTTGGCAGTAAATAATATTACATTTCAACAGAAAAATATATTTTTGCAGATATTTACTGATAATTGAAGTGAATACAAACGACGACGACGTATTAAAATGTAAAGTTTTAAATTAATTAAATTCATTTATCTAAAATCCAACAAATCAAATACGTTCAAAAATATTACATTCAAACAAGCAACAAAATAAACACCAAAATGGCCGCCATTTAATACAGTCGTACAATAAACTCGCGTCTGACCGCGCAAAAACCAAAAAAGGAAAAATTATTGTCACGTAGAAAACTTGCAATGAGATGTAAATATTGTTTTGCTGACTGTACGCTCTGACATAATCACTTTTTTAATGGAGTTCGTGACCGCGTGGTGGTGAATTGTTAATTAATTTTTACACTTTTTTGCTGTCCTTTCAGATGTGCAATGAAATAATAACGCTGCTTTATTAGGGCTCGTCTATTATTCACGGTCAATTTGCGCAGGCTAATTAAAAAAATGTGATGAAAATTAATGATGTTGACTTTGAACTTGAGGTTTTCTTATACATTTAGTGTGCCTAAGAGAACAGAACCCTTTTAGAATTACTTTGTTCGTCTGCCAAGATATATTTTCTTTAGAATGGGTCAAAGTATCTCATAGAATATTATATACTAAATGATTTATACAGCGGGAGGCAATCTTTGCATTCTGACGTTCATCATACATCAGCGAGTTGGCGTCACCAATCAAAAATGCTATATCTGTCTTGCAGAAAAGGCAAAAAAAGCTTTTGTTTCATTGTTGTATTAAAAAATTTTTTTAACTTTCGCAGTTGGAAAGACTTTAAATAATAGATCTGATATATATATTACGGTATTTTATCATTTTTTAGTTCGACAAAAAACCAACGTACCGCATTCGTACTCTGTCTAGCAAAGTCATAAGAGTTCTCGAGTTGTTTGGATTCCGAGACGCGCTTGTTAAAAAGCGTACAATTTTACATTAAAAAATGTCATCTTTCCATTTCAGCTAACATTGCTGGTTAGAGATTTAAATTATAATTTAAATCTAATCTAATGTAGCGTGCGTTTGAAGTGAAATTAGTTATAATTGGCTTAATAACTAGGGTTTGGAAGAAATTGCTTTTAGCAATAACGCCGCCCATTGTAAGTACCTTTAACTCAAGCAATGTTATATTTTATCAGATTTTTTTTATGTTTTTTTTTAATTTTATGAAATAGGTTAAACGTTATTTTGTAGAGACCCATTTAGTTTTAGTTTTGAATTTAGGATTTTTTTAATTCAAATAAATAAACATAATTTCAATGCCTATCATACTAAACAAGAGCTATTCAAGTGTAAAATAATACAAACCATTGAGACAAATATACGCTCAACGAACTTCTATCAAAGATGCGAATGGTCACATTATTTCCAAAGCAGATACAATTAATATCAACACAAAGGGATGAGGAATCACTAGAAACCAGCGAAGTGTTTATATTGATGACCACATTAGACATTTGAGTCAATCTCGACTCTGTGGATGTGAAAATATGTATTTGTGTTATCGACAGTCAGATGGCAAAATGACACAACGCTAGAATTACACGATACCAAGTTTTTACATCTAAAATTATTAGTATATAAAAATTGTAGATGCAAAAACGTGAATTGTTCGCATTGACGCTTCAAAAAATAAAATAGAAACAAAGCGGTAAGGCGTCCTTACATTTGCAAAAGGTATAACAGATTTAGTTTGTATATGCTTTGGTCCACTCTTCCCTCATCGGAGCTGGAATAAACCTATGAAAGTTGAGGCGTTTAAGACTAAAAGTTATTTTCCAAAAGTTTCAGTTACTCAACTTTCCCATAACCCAGCAGATAAGTCTGTTATGTGGATAATTAATGACACGCTAAGTCCAGTCGCATGGAGCTTTGCGGTCGGTCATGAATATTCGTCAATGTCCAAACACATTTCATTAGCATTGTCATAGACCACTCTGCCATAATGTGAATTGATTTATGTAAACTGAGTTGGAAAATACGAGTAATAGCAATAGTTTTACTTTCAAAACTATCGTGAGTTGTACTAGACATTATAATGAGTATAACGGGAATTACTCACGTAAAAATATTGTCGATTTAGATACCATGATGAAGATTCTCCGGAAGAATCGAAACATTGTCGGTATCTAAATCGACAATATTTTTACGTGAGTAATTCCCGTTATACTCATTATAATGAATAGCAATAGTCTTCAAAATTTGAAGGCTATAAACAATGAACATTAGTAATGTTCAAAAAATAATATACAGAGTTAATTTTAAATGACAAGAAAGCTCGACTCGTAAATTCTTTCTCTTAGTGTGTATAACCACAGATAAAATAATACTATGTAGAGATACACCATCTAGAACATCAATTTCACTCCGGTTTTTCTTCGGGCAATTTTTTTGTGTTTGATTTTGCGGCGCCCCTAGCAGTGTTTAGGTCTTGCCTGCAATCAAAAATAAGTAACTCCATCTAGTGCTAATATTTTTGATTGCAGGCAAGACCTAAACGCTGTTAGGGGCGCCGCAAAATCAAACACAAAAAAATAGCCCGAAGAAAAACCGGAGTGAAATTGATGTTCTAGATGGTGTATCTGTACATAGTATTATTTTATCTGTGGTATAACACATTCAAGGCCCAGCTCCTCGTGGTCGTCTCCAAGGAGGCGGCCGCGGCCGCGCGGAGGCACTAGAGCCAGTGCGTCCTGGGCAACCAACGTGTTAAAGCAGCGTTCGTTGATTATAGAAAAATCTTGGTATTTAGATAACACTTTTATTTTCATTACTCTATATAGGTAACTTTTTATTAAGGTAGATACTCGTACCATGAGAGTAAAGATATCTGCGAGTAAACTACCTTGTAATACTTCTAGTATTGTACAGTTAATAAGTAAGTACAGGCCTGAGATCCCAAAACTAAAGGTAATTAAGGCACAATAGCCTAGATACAGATGTTCTGTCAATCACCCTTGATTCAGCCGTTTCCCGTACGAGGTCATTAACCTATATTGATTCCGGTTAGATAAGGTCCATTATTACAAGTGCTACTGTGTAATGTGAGATGAGTAATGTAACATACTGATACATTCTTGGTAAAGACGACTTGGTATATGTGAAAACATGTTAATGGTGAATAGTTATTTTTTAAGTTTTTATAATAAGGTGTTAAAACTGTTTGTTTTCCAAATAAAATAAAATCAATAAAAAAATAAAAAGTTGCCTGAACTAAGATGTATAAATCAAATCGCTCCAAAACTTTATAACCATCGACTTGTGCTTTATTCATAAAACATGACCGATAAAATAAATAATTATGATCCATACTAATATTATAAATAGGAAAGTGTGTGTGTCTGTTTGTCTCTCTGTCTGTTTGTTATTCTTACACGGCAAAACGGGGCGACGAATATACGTGATTTTTTGTGTGGTAATAGTTGAAGGGATGACGCACTTGTCGGATAAAAAGTAGCCTATGTACTACATAGGCTACTTTTTATCCCCATATAAAGAGAAATAGTTATACATTTCTTTCAACATTTTATCAAGGATTTTCAGTTTGTCTGTTATTCAGAGCGGCGACGAATCAAGATGATAAAAAACTTCGACTTTGTTTTATATTATTTAAGATAATTAAAGTTATTTTACTGCTGCTACGTTAGTTGTTAAACACTTTTTCTTTCACTTGACTTTAATATTCAGTGCTCTAATGAAGTTGAACAAACTTTCTTAATGAGAAAAAAGTAAATGAGAGAAAATGGCTTTCAAAAAACTACCTACATTCCAAGAATAAATATATAGCATACAAAACTACTATGCTTCGATTCATGTTTTAGCAAAAGTAACCAATAACAGATTTCTCGTTTCATTTCTTTGAACTCATATAAATAAACAAAAACAAAAACTTCCAAGAATAAAAGTCACGAAAACCACCCACTTCTAAACTTTGCTATTGATTCTGTACATTTTGTATTCTTTTCAGACACAACATTTTTGTTGTGTCTGCAAAGAGAATACATTAAGGTGGTTTAATACTTTTTGAGATAGTTGTACTAGACATTATATGATACAACGGGAATTACTCACGTAAAAATATTGTCGTGAGCATCATACTCATACCCAGATGAAGATTCTCCGGAAGAATCGAAACATTGTCGGTATCTAAATCGACAATATTTTTACGTGAGTAATTCCCGTTGTATCATATAATGATTAAGATAGTTTCGAAAGATTAGCAAAAACGGAGTTTAGTGGCCATTTAGTGAAACTTCGATATTCTTCCCATAGAATGTTTCTTTCAAGATTACCTTATAAAGTCGATACTCAGACCATGACCTTGATTCTTGACGACATTCAAAACACGACGCGGTAAGAGATTGTACGTTATCTAGCTTTTGTTTTCTGAAACACATAGAACTATTTAAAACAACCACGCCGTGACGTGCCGCGTTAAGACATGGTTATTTGGAGAATAAGACGACAGTCAGCTTCATAGGTAAGTTTTTAGGCCACTCGCTAATTATAATTAGCTGTTTTTTAGACGTAATGGTACAACCATTTTAAAACATTTTAGACGGTTCTGTGACGTTAGCGTTTAATTAGAACCAATTCTAATTTATCGACTCACACTTGAACGGTTTTTTTAATAAACCTCGCTAGAACCTTGGAATTTATGAGAAATGTAGATAATTGGACATTGAAAATTAATCGCTATTACCGTTAAAGTTTAAATGGCTTTTTAAAAGATTATTTTGTGACGATAAATGGCTTAAATTTTAGACGGCCTAAAAACTCCGTCAACAGAATTGGCGAACGAACGAAATACGAAGGAAGAAGAACGATAAATGTTAGGTAAATGTAAAACAAAAGTTTAAACTGTTAATACATCGGTTTATGAAAAATGTTTTTTTTATAATCCCAATCGGTTTACAAAAAAAACGAAATTATCTGCAACAAACATAAAAATATAAAATCGAGTAAAAACCTCCTTTTTTAAAATATATAAAAATATTAACATGCGGTGACACACCTGATTCGGTCCTTATAATAAACATGAAGCCACAAATAGCTCAGAAAATAATAATATTATATCTTTTAATGTTTGTCCGTTATTCTCAGAAAGTAATAATTCTGTCGTAGACATTAGGGATAAACTATTTTCTTTGTGTGCGAGTATTTATAGCAAAATTATTATAGCTACTTCATTTAACAAACTAACTAGCTAACCAAAAATTGTATAGACTCACCCCATTATGCATATTCGACCTAAAACCTGTATTAAACCTGTATTAGCTAAAACGCATATTAAATCTGTTGCTATCTCTTTTCGTTGACATATGGGTGACAAGAAAAAAACGTTCTTAAAACCTGTATTAAATTGTCAAGTTTTTATGAATAAGACCCTCAAAATTTAAAATGTAGCGTCATCAAAAAACCGCTCCGCACAAAAATGTATACGAAAATAAATATAAGTAGGTACGACATTTTCTTTCATGTGTTTGGATGATAATGATGATAAGAAAAAAAGTAAACCTGCTGTTTTCATTAAGCTATTCGAGGTAAGCTTAAGCCTAGCGGGTGGCATTGATAACAGCAGGAATTTCTGATTGCGTCTTTTGTGTACTTAATGAAATTATGTTTAGTATTATCCAAGATTGTGTGATTAAAGCAATTCTAGATGCTATTTATTCAGAATCAAACTCAAAATTTGTTTTTACTAAAAATATCTACAAAAATAATGACTTTCAGATACATAATACAGGTATTCAGAGTAAATCTTAAAATAATAGTACATACTAGTGAAAACTAGTGAAAAACTACATACAATTTAATTTAATTCTTTAAAAGCCTTTAAATCAAAATAATGAACACGTGAAAATTCATTCAAAATTTTGTAAAGAGAAAAAAAAGAAAGAAAGAAAAATATATATATTTCGTAGGACCTCAAGGATCGCTCAAAATCGTACAGTCTTAAAAGCTAGATGACTCTATTGCCTGTTCCAAAACAACTCCCTACACAACTACCATTACTTACTATTTATTCTAAGTTATAGCTTTTTTTTAAACTCATAAACATACGTAATCACAAGTGTTCATACCGTTTATTTGTCTCATTATTATACTCGCTACTTCTTGCCTCATCCTTTTATCCTTTAATGAATTATGAAGCAGCACCTGGTGCTTGGTGACTTTGTGGGAGCCGCGTTATACTCTAGCCATACCATCAGTTTTCGAGTTGTATAGTTAACTATCCTTGCTGACGAATCAAGGATTTCAAATGTATTATAATAATTATAACTGCATTAATTATTATAATTGCTCGTTAACTTGTATTAACTAATATTAGTTAATGCAAGTTAACGGGGGCGGCGCTGTGCTGGATTCATATTTTGTGATACTTGACTCGGTATCGAGGATAGTAGTAGTTTTTTGAATAAATAAAGTATCAGTAAGTAAGTACTACATTAAACTGGTGGTAGGGCCTCTGAGTATGTTAAGCTCAATAATATAGATTGTTATGATGCCGCATATTATCTAGTTTATACTTAATAAAACATAATATTTACGGGAATTTATCGCGATCGCCTTGGTTTCATTTTATCCCGACGTTTCAACTGGATTGCACCAGCCGTGGTCGGAGGCAGACTGGCTATGCGTCATTTAAACAATATTTCATGTGATAGATAAAACAATATATGGAAAGTAGATTTTTACATAACACTAAGAATCATTTGCCTGTTCTTCAAGGTTTATAAATTTTACGAAAAATGACCTGAAGAAAAACTGTCCACAAAGCCACCGCAAATTCTGAAACATACGTTCCTTCAGATAGTTACAGTATCTCGGCGATACATCAAAGTGCCACAGAAGAAACACTACTATGAAACTTCGGAATAGTTTTTCCGTCGTTTGGCGCTTTCATAAGATTTCCTAACTTTTACCACTAGAAATTAAATATCGGCTTTCGAAGTTTCTGAAACGAGCCTGTAATTTAGCAATAGCATTTTCGGTGCTTATGAAATTATAAACGATGACACTTTGAGTAAACATATTACATATTCACGGGCTTATGGTAAAGTTTGGCACTTTCTGTCAACGTTTTGAAACACGCTTTGCTTGTTTTGACAGGCTACACAAACTTTTGTGTATTGGTTTTGAATTATCATTAAAAGATCCGGTAGAAAATAATGACGCGTTATGGGCACGGTACCTAAACATTTCTTAGAAAGAAATAAAGAAAGAAAATTGTGTTTATTTCTGCAGGACCTAAGCTAGGAGACTCTATTGCCTGTTCCAACGCAACTCCATATACCAGAGAATGAATCAGGCAAGAACCTGGTGGTGTGGGCCTAAGTTTCTTTATAAAGCTCTTCTTTAAAGACTTACACAATACTTAAACAATTTTGGAAATGATAGCGAAACATTACTGGCACATAACAAATGGCTCACTTTATGCAATAACAGCAACGATGTTGACGCACATCGTCGCTGTCATTGCATAAAGTGGCAATGCGATAACAGAATATAACTAACTTCTACCAAAACAAAAGCAAGCATGCTAAAGTTTAATAAATATTAGGTAGGATTAACCGGGCCAGCTACTCCAAAACCACCTAAGTGGAATAACCTCTTTACTTCAGCTATTAGTGTTTTGAAACTTTGCCGAGAAACATTGTAATTATGGTTATCTGTGAATTATACTGTTAACGGCTTCGCAAGTCTTTAGCCCATCCGCTGCCAGTTACCGGACTGACGTAACGTAACCACAGAAACTAGAACAGTACTGCCAAAAATCAAACTAAGTTTAATTATGTACACGGTAGATCCTAGTCAAATGGTTTTAAACTGTGTCGAAACGTGGTACTAATGTTTAAGAATGAAAGAAAGAAAAATGTACCTATTTATATTTGTAGGACCTCAAGGATCACACTTAAAATGTACAGTCTTATAAGCTTGGTGACTCGATTGCCTGTTCCAAAAGAAAAATGTACCTATTTATATTTGTAGGACCTCAAGGATCACACTTAAAATGTACAGTCTTATAAGCTTGGTGACTCGATTGCCTGTTCCAAAAGAAAAATGTACCTATTTATATTTGTAGGACCTCAAGGATCACACTTAAAATGTACAGTCTTATAAGCTTGGTGACTCGATTGCCTGTTCCAAAAGAAAAATGTACCTATTTATATTTGTAGGACCTCAAGGATCACACTTAAAATGTACAGTCTTATAAGCTTGGTGACTCGATTGCCTGTTCCAACGCAACTTCCTACACCAGATTACTAAAGATGATGTTCAGAGCGTTCACAACTTGGATCTTGTGACCAAGCATTGACGTCTGAGCGCTTCTGTGCTTCGTGCTACTTTAAATTGTAGGTCCCGGCTTTCAAGTCATTCCACACATAGACACATAACTCTTAGTTATTAGACCGCCTAAGATCCTTATCTTAGGCTGTCTAATAACTAAGATTAACTCTTAGTTATTAGACCGCCTAAGATAAGGATTGGGCAAAAGTCGTAGTGGGCAAAAGTCCTCATAAAAAAATAACACATTCATTGATTTGTATAGCTTTGGACTAGATAATAAAAAATAAAAATAAAAAACGACTAGACAGCCGTGTTAAAATGTCGAAATATATCTGATTAATTTATAATTTTGGACATTTTCGTCATTATTATTTACTTTACTTACTGGTAAATACACTGTTTTAAATTGCCGCATAAAAATTAAATGATAATGCTGAACTAAGCGACCAACTAAGAGGCTAGGATTGACCTAATTATGCAGAAGAGCATTATTAATAAAATATTAAGTTGATAATAACATTAGCAAACCACCGAGAACTGCGCTTCATGTGATAATATTTATAAAAGGAGAACTTTTAAGGCAATTTATACTATGATTTTTTGTGTGTGGTTATTAGTACAAGTCATGATGACAGTCAATTTATTTCTAGCGCTAGGTGGCGCCGCAAAAATCAAACTCCAAAAATAGCCCGACGAAAAAAGAAGTCATTTCAATGTTCGAGATAAAGTATGTTATCTCTGTCTAAGCCTACAAAACACCAACCTGCATTTGAAACCAGCAGCCTTTTGTGCAAGTTCCGACCCATTTATTGCTAAATCGGTTATGCTCTGTTACTTTACAATGTAGAAAAGAAAGAAACAAGATTGCAAGCTGGGCGGTCGCCAAATGTCGCCTGACCCAATATCTTTCTACGCTAAAGGCTTGGTATCCACACGCGTCGACTAAGTACGAGTATATAGAAATTTTATTTGCATACTGTATTTCTTTTTCAAAACTATCGTGAGTTGTACTAGACATTATAATGAATTCAACGGGAATTACTCACGTAAAAATATTCTCCGGAAGAATCGAAACATTGTCGGTATCTAAATCGAAAGACCTCTCAGTTCAGCCAGCTATATCCACAGGAAAGACAATGTTCAAATACGTGTGGGGCTGACTAGCTGCGAGTTTACTAACGACAATTTCCTTATTTATTTATTTATTTATTTATACTTTGCACATAAAATAAAAAAAGCAAAAATATTTCTTATCTTACATATACCAATACAACCTCACCATTCCTTTACTGTTTAAAGCTTGTGTTAAAGCGCGTATAAATTTTTCGACACGAAAAGTCCATTTATGCATGGCCTGATTCGATCCTACGACCTTCGGATCGCAAGTCGAAGTAGCACTTAGCCAACACGGCTTCACACTTCGATTCAATGTGAACATAGCTTTATTAATATTCAATACCCGGTGTATACTATTCCTTACACATAAATTATTAAAACTCACACTTGGCTGATCTCAGCTCGAGATTATTGTCGAGTTCACCGCCTTTTGTAATATCGAAACGATTTGTAGTTTTTTTAAGAGATTCTGAAATTGTTTAGTAAAAAGTGCTTTTCAATATTAATGGAACACTAGCTGTCCCCCGGAGAACAGTTCCGTGTTAATACTGGAAATCAAATGTGCCTATGTGTTTAGTCAGGATATAAGCTATTATGGTTCCAAATTTCATTTAAATCCGACTAGCCGTTTGAGCGTGAAGGAGTAACAAACATTCACACTTTCACACAAACTTTCACCTTTATAATTTTAGTGTTATAAAAGAAAACATCTCAATCGGTTGAAGATAGTTATCTGCATCAAAATTGACTTGCAAGATTCGACCCGAACCGACATACATTGAAACCTAAATAAAAGCTTTTAAAACAGGTTATATTTATCCGGATAAAATCCCCGGGTTTCATTAGTACCAAGCTAGTCCGTGCAAAGCCGGGACGGGCTGCTAGTAACAAATAAGTAGATAGAGCTAGCAATATGGAACCGTCATACGTATTTTCTTTCCATTAGCAAAGTGAGTGCTGCCGATGGAAATTTTAAATTCCATACCTCGCGGAAGATGAAATTGAATACATTTTATGTTCTCGTATGTACCTGAATGTATGGTATTTTATTATCCTGTTTATTAGGATAATAAAATTTCGGGATTTACATTGTATCGGGTGTTGAGATATTTTTGAAAAGGGTCACGTAATGTGATATATGTTACCACACTGATTTTTTTAGATATTTTTATGTAGATTTGGCTTGGCTCTACTATCTGTAGATATAGATTAATTTCAGCCATTCTTAGATGTTTGATTAAGTGCAAATAAGTAGTACTTTATCTTTCTTTTCCTTTTTGTTTTTATTGATTGTATTTGATTAAATCCACATGTAGGTATATTTTTCTTTAAATTATTTACATTATTAATCTATAATATTAATTTCTGTGTATCTGTCTATTTGTGTGTATATTCACATTTCAATGGTAGGCAGTTTTTAAATCGCCAGTTGCTAAGATCCTGAATAGAATAGAAAAAAAAAACAATATATAACCTACTATCAAACTAACAAAAAATAAGAATCTGCAATATATACAGTCTTTGATATACCTTTATTTATACATTTTTTTTGTAACAACTTCGTCTCGTAGCTCGAATTAAACCCAAAACCCCATAACGTGCCGCAAGCTCCGAAACTTCCCTCAAATCCCGTCCAATGTTGCACACATGCAAGTGGTGACATATAATTGTATAATCTTCAGCTAATGGAATGAAAACACTATTTTCCTTCGTGCTTCGGTCTGCGGGGCATGCAGTATATCGATGCCTTCCGGCCTACTGGGGATAAGCGCCATTTTGGGCGAAATCGACTTATATATATGGTTGGAATCGTCTTTTTTTTCTGCGTCGTTTGGTCTTACTTTCATGGCTCTACGACCAACTTTTTGTCGCTTAGGCTATATGTAAATTAAGGACCATGGCCTTATTTTTTCGTCTTAAACGACATGGTTTTCGACATATTTTCGTAAGTTGGTCGTTAGATAAAATATTTTTTAAGTAATTTAGACTTGTACTTTTTGGACTTTCTGTATCACTTTATTAATTGGTCGTTAAGCTTATTGGGCTGCAAATAATTGAAGCTAAATATTACACTTATCCTTTTTTGAAAATCTGTTAAGAAAAAAAAAATGTCGTTTAATACAATTGAGAACTTTTTCAAAAATATATTTTGGCGCTTGATCATATTTGCCCTCACACCATGCATAATTTTTGAGGAGCTTATCACAAATTGTCTCAACAGATTTTGATTATCATTTGTCGCTTATCCTTATTTTCCCTTCCTATTTCCAAACAAAATATGGCGGTTAGATAAAAAGGCATAAGTAAAATTGATACTTGTGCATAATATTCCATAACGCATTTTGTCGGTTACCTTGTAAAACCAAATTTTAACGGTCAATAGACGCCCATTCGCTCAGGTCAAATAGTGATGAGTCCAAGTCTCGACCTGTCATTGCGCACGCGGCCGCGGCATAGGCGCCACATGTGTACGCGAGCCATTTTAGCGCTCGGTTTATAGCTCAGCATTGGATTGAAAAAGTAAGTGTTGCATTAAATAATTAAGTTTTTATTATTGAATATGACGATGTGAGTAGGTAAATAACTGAACTATGAGTAGGAAAAAAATCACAATTGCATTTATAAATAAGTAATTCTTCATACATAGTTAGATTATAATATTTACATCTAACTATGAATGAAGACTTAGGTATTTATTTATAAGTTATTCTTCATACCATAGTTAGATGTTAATATTTACATGTATATGCATGTATGAAGAATTATTTATTTATAGGTATATGCAATTGTGATTTTTTTTAGTTTGAAAAAAGTAGGAATTCATAAAAAAAATACATTCGTTAGTTTAATTAGTCTATATTCATTAAAATGGCACACAATCACAGATATCCTGAGAGGACAGTAGTATCTTTACCTCTAAATCAAAACAAAATAAATAATCAACAAATAGGGAGATAATCTAAGATCTGAGATCCCTGAGATGCGGATTAGGCATAATCACTGTTCAATTTTTGTTTTCAAATTGAGGGTAGCTTGGTAAGTCACCATTGATCCTGCCAATCAACGGACGCCAGCGAGATGCCGACAGAATGTCGTGGCGTATTGAGCTGAATGGACATTCCTTTCGCTCTTCTTAAGCTTTCTACATTTCTCATTTTCCATACAAATACCTGTGTGTGTGTGATCATTAACGTTAGTGACTGGTGGAACCTATAAACTCTGACTCTGTTGAAATTTACTTGGACCTATCTCCTGAGAGCTGTGCTCATGCATCATTTTCAGCCAGCGGAAGTTGAGAATAGGTTAGTGGTGCTCAATTGCCTTCTTGAAGACGACAGCCTATGTATGAAGAATTATATATGCCTAATCCGCATCTCAGGGATCTCAGATCTTAGATTCTTGTAATTCTTGTAATTCTTTATTGTACACAAGAGAAACTTAAAAATAGGACATTAAAAACAACATGTACAAAGGCGAGCTTAACCCTATTAGAGTTTTCTACCAGCAAACCTTGAGTTAAAAGAAAAGCTATTACAATAGTGGATGCAATGTGTACTAACAACAACTAATTGATTTAAAAAGAAAAGTAAATTATATAATGAAAATAAAAAATAAAGAAAACTGATTACCTACCTACCTACTTATAATACAATATACGTACAAATACCCATACATAAACATAAATATTAAACCACAAAAACAACAAAATTAAATAAATATATAAATGCATTATAATAAATAAACAATACACTACTTAAATACATAAGGATACATAATTATTATACTAAATAAGATAAATAAAAGATTTAAATTGACATATAGTGCTCTTTTACCTTTGATTTGAATGAAGAAATCGTTTGACAACTGCGTATTGAATGGGGTAGGGAATTCCACAGCTTCACAGCATGTACAGTGAAAGAATCACTATAACAGCTGGAAGAGTGGGAGGGGGTTTTAAGGAGAAGGGACATACTTGATCTACATGGCTTATCACGAGAAACAAGGTAGTCAAAACGTTCACGCAAGTAGGAGGGGGATAGAGGATTACGTAGGATGAAGAAAAGGAAGGATAACACATGCAGGTCTCGTCGACGACGGATGGGAAGCCACTTTAAACGGTCTCTGAACTCTGACACAATATGGTCAAACTTGCGTAAACCAAAAATAAAACGTATACCTACACAAGTTTTGCAACCTTTCCAACTTGTTAACCATCACCTCCGTAGCATCTAGGAAGCAAACATCAGCATAGTCAATAAGGGGTAACAACAGTGCTTGAGCTATTATTAGTTATTATCTCCCTATTTGTTGATTATTTTGTTTTGATTTAGAGGTAAAAATACTACTATCCTCTCAGGATATCTGTGATTGTGTGCTATTTAAACTAAGAAATGTATTTTGTACTTTTTTCAAACTAAAAAAAATCACAATTGCATTAAAACATAGACACACACACATCTTGTACTTTTCTAGTTTGAAAAATAAAACATAGCCGAATATTTTTTTCATTCAGCCGAATGTGAATTTTAATTTTTAATAACTTACTACAATTTCGTTGCCTGCATGATGGAATTCAATAACCACTTATTACATTTTTCCGCTATGTGATGTAAAAAATGTAGTGAGATAAGCTATTTTTCCCTAATTTAAATTCAAACATAAAATGCAGTTATATTTATTGAGTCTCGCGGTGATTAAGAAGGTGCTGACACTTAGGATGTTTTTGCTGTTGGTAAAAATAGAACTTTTCAGGTTAAGCGACAGTAAATGGTGTTTAAAAGGCGAATTATACTAATTTTTAAATAGTACTTTGTAGATATATGTTTTAAGGTGATATGGCTTAAATTTTGAGCCTGTGGCAGCAATAGCCGATTTTTAATGAATTTATTTCAAATATTTTCAACTTTAAACCTCTCTCCTGTAAAGTTTGGTAAATGGCGCTTATCCCCAGTAGGCCGGAAGGCATCGATATGAGTACGAGTTTCGAAACTGTTCTATTTTGAAACGACTTCAATAAGGATCTCGTTATCTTCTATTTTTAAAAGACCTTAATATGGATCTCCTTATTAAAGTCGTTTAAAATAGGACAGTTTCGAAACAAGTCATAGAACGTTCTATTTTTACTATATTTTTTTTGTATGTTCACAGAGTTAATTTACTTCCAAATGTGGTCTTTATTTGGTGTGGACCTGAAGAGGACCTTTAAATTTTTTTTAATTCAAAATGTTAGTTTTTTTTTTACTGATGATAATTATAGTGCAATAGAGTGTGAAAAATAGATAGATGTCATTTACGAATTCCCAAATTCGAGCGAAATGAGATAAAACACTTAAAAAGCTTTACTATTATTTGTTTATTTCTACTTAATCAATTCTAAAACTCTTTTGTTGTACACAGCATCTTTTTTTTATATCTATTCAATAGATAAGAAGCTTGATCCTTCCGTAAACATCAATTTATTTATAAAAGTCGATCTGAAACACAAAATTAAACTGTCTTGTCTCTCCATTATTTTTGTATTATAAAAATCATCTTACTAATAACATCGGACGGTTCCCAAAGGGCCGCATTTCATTTTATCTTTTTCACATCATAAACTAATTTTATTTGGTACAAAAATAGGGAAGTAATAGCTCAGATAAATAATAATGTCAGTGATAATACCGTGTGGGCAATAAATGAGGATCTTTGGAAACTGGAGCATTTGTTTCACGTTTGATGCAAGTTTTTGAACGCGTTTTATTAAAAAAATAAGTAACTCCATCTAGTGCTAATATTTTTTATTGCAGGCAAGACCTAAACATAGGGGCGCCGCAAAATTAAACACAAAAAAAAGATAAACAGGAGTGAAATTAATGTTCTAGATGGACCATCTGTACATAGCATTATTTTATCTGTGCTATAACCAACTAACGGGTGGCCGTCGGTAGGACTTTCGCCATAGCAACGTTGTTATCTGTCAAAAAATTCATACATTTTATGTTGCAAAAACAAAGTTGTCATGGTGATGGACCTACGGACATCCGTATGTTAGTTATAAAAATCGAGCATAACAGGCACAATTTTTTTTTTACCAAAAGTTTATTATGAAATACTCAATTGTGTTGAAAGAAAACATACTGCCCAACAATAAAATCATAATAAAAAACACTTCGAAACTCATCTTTCTACAATCTAAGACAACGAGTTGGGAATGGTGACGGTTTTACGACAGTTTTTTACTTTCCTAATATCAGAGACATAAATCGAGCAATAAAAATAGTTTGCGAAGTAATGATCGGTGGTACAGATCTGTAGGCTTACTATGACCGTTACCACGGGTACTTCATCTCAAACATTGAATTCACTCCGTTTTTCTTTGGGCTATTTTTTGGTGTTAGATTTTTGTGGCGTTTAGGCATCCGACTGCATGCTACTTAGCACTAGATGGAGTTACTTATTTTTTATTGCAGGCAAAACCTTAAACTCGGGGCGTCGCAAAAATTAAACACAAAAATAGCCCGAAGAAAAAAGAACAATGTTCGAGATGAGGTATCTGGCTTATGTAGGTAATGTGCGCCGTTACTAACCATTTGGGATAGTCATAAGACAGATTTGTATTGTACAGACAAACTTATCTATTCCTAGATGAGCACCACCACAGATTACGTAAGTAACAGATACCTCATATTGAACATTGAAATCTCTCCTATTTTTCTTCGGGCTATTTTTGGTGTTTGATTTTTGCGGCGCCGGCGTTGAGGTCTTGCCTGCAATCAAAAATAAGTAACTCCATCTAGTGCTAAGTAGCATGCAGTCGGATGCCTCAACGACGCTAGATGACGCCGTAAAAATCAAATACTTACCAAAAAATAGCCCGAAGAAAAATACTCATAATTTTGATCATTCTTAGATATTTAAGCTAATCCTAGCCAAAATAGAATAAGTTATCTAAAATGTGACAAATCGAATTTTACGTTCAATTCATTGTCCAAACTTTGATCGTAGAAAACTAGAATTTACGAGCTACCAATAAAATAATATGGGAGTAGTAAATTGTTACCTAGCGTTAAACCGTGGTCAACCGTATCCACTTAGGATATGTACCTAGTTAGTAAAATTGAAAAATCTTAATATTTAACAATTACGATACCGATTCGAACCTGCGTCCTATCTCAAATCTGTTTTCTGATCATGGCCTATCTCAAATATCACCAATTTGGTAGAAAATATTAATTACATCTAACTTATTTAAATTTTATCTATAAAATTATTTTCGTCAAAACAAAATAAGTTAAGTGCTTACCTTTGTTTATTATTGTAATTAATCTCATAGTTTATGCAAACTATATATCTACACTATATATATATAATATATAATATATATATTATATATTATATATTTAATAACTTTGTTTGTTTGTTTGTTTGGTTGTAATGAATAGGCTCAAAAACTACTGAACCGATTTTAAAAATTCTTTCACCATTCGAAAGCTACATTATCCACGAGTGACATAGGCTACTTTTTATCCCAATATTCCCGCGGGAACGGGACTTACGCGGGTGAAACCGCGGGGAGCAGCTAGTATAATAGTAAAAGTAATAGTAGTTGTAACGTTTCATACAACTTTATTTTTACCTGTCGAGCACTTACAATCCTAAAGGATTTTCCTTGCATTTTTATGGTTTGGTTACGACTACTCTGTTGACACTAAAATAGACTTTAATGGAGTGAGCAGAGTGGAGGTAATGGCTTGATATTGCGAGATATCACACAAAAGTGTTGTTTTTATCCGTGTATCTTTTAAAAGGAAACAGACACGCAGTGTACATTTTGTGTTTTTTAATATCAAACTTTTGAACTTAAAAAATTATCAACTTTTGACTCTACATTATAATTATCACAACAGGAAATTACTTGCGTAAAAATTATGATGTTTTAGATATAATATACTGACAATGTTTTGGAGTGAGGCGCGACCGCGACCCAGATGAAGGTTCTCCGGAAGAATCGAAACTTTTTCTATATTTATATTGACATTACTTTTACGTGAGTGATTTCCCGTTGTGTTCTTTGGATCCTATTGAAGACGTCTAAGGCGCCTAAAAATCCGTCACTAAAGGTGGACGAACGAACGAACAAACTGCGGGTACCTACCAAGCAATATTATAGTTAGCAACATACGCCTATTTCAATCAAAGCCGAATTTCATGCAAATGTGGCCCCACTTGCGAAATTAATCACAATACTCCTTATGACTATTCAAATCGGTCGGTCTGTTTGAAATTGCATTTTCATGCCGCATGCTTGCACTATGTGCCAATGAAGTACATTAGGCAGTGCAGTCTAGTACTTTATACTAGCGGTGTGTTCAGAAAATAACATTTGATAAAACGAAAAAAGTCTAAGGTCCGTATTCAGAGTCAAATACTCCAGCTTGAATTGTATCTCATCTAAGTGGTATTTCATTAGTTTCCAGAGAGACCTGTCAAAAATTCGATAATTTAACGAAGACTCAAGTCAAAATGAAATCAATCAAAATCATTTATTTGCTTTGAATAAAGTAATTTACAGACACAGGCGTTAAAATTTTATAATAATAGTTCATCGTAATCAGCTATTTGGCATAACATGTAAATAGTAATAGTGTAAAACATCGGGAATATAATGTCGATCTCTTTTCGTGTCAATGTCTGACTGCATATTCTGCATACGAGCACAGATAAAATAATACTATGTATGCTATTTTTTATGTTTGATTTTGCGGCGCCCCTAGCAGTGTTTAGGTCTTGCCTGCAATCAAAAATATTAGCACTAGATGGATTTACTTATTTTTGATTGCAGGCAAGACCTAAACACTGCTAGGGGCGCCGCAAAATCAAAAATAAAAAATAAGAAGAAAAACAGGAGTGAAATTAATGTTCTAGATGTTCTATGTACATAGTATTATTTTATCTGTAATAGGAGCTAAGTTAAATGTTTTTGCAAAAATATTACTTAATAATGAAAACATTATCTATAACAACTCAGCGTTGTTAAATCGAAGCTCCATTTTATTTAAAGCTTGTTATAAACCAGCTTCAAGCGATTGGTGTGAAGTCGTGCAGCACAAAAAGCGGAGTAACGAGTCGCGATGTACTTACGGGATCGCTGCTCGCTGATAAAAGGATCGTCTAGGATCATAGCTGGAATGAGCCGCATTCACACCGAAATGTAACAAGTAATGTATTGTAAGCTTTATTTTAACGGCTGTGTGGTTTTATTAAATGAAATCTGCCCCCCGATTTTCTAACTTCTAAGTATCAAATTGTCGCTTATAAAAATATCAGTAATCCGCGAAAACAACTGTTAAATATGATGGTATGTAAGTAGCTTTTATGTACCAACTTACATATTAAGCGCAAAAGCTGACCGTTGTTTTCGCGGATTACTGTTATTTTTGATTCGCAACAATAAGATACAAGTTAGACAATCTCCGTACAGATACGTTCAAATAAAATTTAGATAAAATTTAATTGATTCTTGTTCGTTTCTTCGTTCTTATGAGCAAGTGGCAATTTCTGGTGACGGATATTTAGGCCACCTAGAGACAATTGATCTTGAAAACGTCATACTCATACCTAAATCTAGAAAAATAAATATTAAACCCGACGATATAAAAGTTCAAAAAGTTTTAAATTAAAACATAAATAAAAACCGACTTCAATTAATTTATTTTATTTATTTATTATTTTCAAGACATTGTTAGAATTCGTTTGTTCAAAGTATCGTTTAAAATAATTATTACACATCGGTGTAACACACATCCCATCTAAGCCTACCACTAGTTCCAGACTATGATTTATTGCAAAAGTCCTCATTGTTCGGCTTCTATCACCAACTATTGCTGTCTCTCTCTCCTATCACCAAGCATCATCCCGTCTCTTTCTAAAGACTTTACAGGGCTGCTACACTTACCCGTAACATACTTTGTTTTTATTGATCGGATTAGTTTTTTAGCCATGAAAGTTTACATTTGAATAATGTTGCTAGTAAAATTTGTTTAAGGATTGAGGTTGTGAGTCGTGTGGAACGTTGGAGAGTTGCTAAACTTTAGTAAGAGGATCATCTTCGGGTTGATAGTTAACTGTTTGGGAGTTAATATGGCTTGGTAATACTAGTTTCGAAGTAATTTGAATGTTGACATTATACAGAGCGTAAAGAAACTGTTTTAAAAAAATTTGGTTTAGTATTTTTTGTGAAAAGCCGAGACGTGCTGCTTGTTTTTTTTTTATGGGACTACAGCCAATATTTTTGTAGCACGTCCCGGCTTCGCACAGGTGTACTAATGAAACTACCGGGATAAAATATAGCCTATAAAGTTTCCAACAGTCCATTCTACACATCTGTGAAATAATTTTTGCAATCGGCTGTGTAGTTTCAGAGATTCCGTCAACTAAACAAACAAACAAACTTTACCCCTTTATAATATTAGTATAGATACCAAACAGTTGATCCATAAATGATTTTGTTTTCTAAAGTAAACTTTTTACAACCTTTATAACATACGATCAATTCACTGAGGAGTATGAAGGCAAGTACTAAGTTGAACTCTGAGTTTACTTCTACACTATAAAAATGACACTTTTTTTAAATATAAGTCAAAAGAACAAACTGATACAAAACTAAATAAAATACTCAAATCTCTTCTCCAACCATTACTACTTCAAAGTCATCTTCATAACGCAATAAAGCTCTAAGTCAAAGCACATTTCATTATACTGCCATCTTTGCGATGAACAAAACACGCTTGAACTAAATTCCATTAAGCTGACAAGTCCCTTCCGTTGTCTAACTGGTCCAAGTCTCATTGCAACAAAGGGCTAAACTCTATTCAAATAGGACGCTTATAACCTTATTACTGTGTATTATTAAACAATCTGGCTTGACCAAGTGGAACCTTGACCTGATTTAAACCATGTAGTATACATACATTAAATAATCATACCTTTTTCAGAAGCGCTCGTGGCGAAGCTTGCTAAGGCGTTCTTGATAGATCGTCGAAGTTAAGCAATGCTCTGCGCGGTCACTTCTTGGATGGGTGACCGCAAGTGGCAATATTATCTGAGCGCTTCCGTGCTTCGGAGGGCACGTTAAATTGTCGGTCCCGGCTTTTAAGTAGGATAGGATTCCCAAATCCGTTACATCAGATTTTATCGCGTGATGTTCTGACATCGTACCGAAGTCGTATTTTTTCATACTCCCCCGGGCGAGTCATAATTCATGGAAAATGGATCATCCGTACGAGCTGGATGTAACCTACATACGAGTTGCTATTAAGAGATACATCGTGTACGAATACTTGGAACAGACTTTTTTTTGGATGGACTAATTTACATAAATATAAATAATAGACTAAAAGACATGGTCTTTGGGACCTTTATAACTACACCTTTGGCGAGGGCAGAAGGTCTATACGTCGAAAAAACTATTTAAAGCAACTTAGCCCAAGGGCAGCAGAGTGGTACGGACCTCGGCTTGGGCTGTTTCCTGAGTGGCTGATCTGGAGATCGATTCTTGAACACATTTAAAACATGACGCGGTAAGAGATTGCACGTTAACTAGCTTTTGTTTTCTGAAATCCATAGAATTTTTCAAAATAAGAACGCCGAGACGTGCCGCGTTAAGACATGGTTATTTGGAGAATAAGGGGGCAGATTTATGCCCAGCCCTAAAGGGGCAGAAGAAGCTGAAAGAAAATCGACCCCTCTGTCGACATCTAAAGAAACTATTCTATCATCGCCGCGTTGGTAGTGGTGATGTCATCATCAGGAAAACCTAACATGTGTCTAAATCGACGAAGAGAGTTGGAACAGACTAGACAATAAACTGAGATTTTAGGAGTCTTTACGAAGCGCTACATTATTGCAAAGCATTTAGTCCGCACCGAAAATTGACCAATCACAAGACGTAAAATCACACTGACCAAATCGCAAACCTTCAAAGATATATGGATATTGAGTACATACAGAAACAAGATAGGATGTCCAGGTAGTGATTTATTCGTACGAGTTGCCACAATACGTCACGTGAGTCCCGATCGGCCGGTCGTTAGGACTCGTGATGGGAACTACTTCTGAATGGGTTGTAGTTAGGGAAACCTATCCCGGGATCACACGGTTCAGGATCCTGGGATCCCGGGATTCAGGGTAACAGTAAATCCCGGGACTGGATTTCCTATTTTGTAGTGTTGCTTATTTGTTTTAAGGACACTATATGTCAGAATCATTATGTGGACTGTACATTGTATATTGTAAAGCTTGACTCTTTGAAGCGAGGAAGCGTTCGACTTTTATGTTCTTATTACCTAAGTATTTATCAGAAGAGATTAAAAACAACGGGATATTTACTTACCATGATTTGTAGATTCATAATCATGGCGCATGCAATGCTGAAATATCAGGAAACTTATATATCTACGAATCATGGTAAATATCCCGTTTTAAGCGTGTATAATGTTCAAACCAGTTTAAAAGTTTTAAAAGAGACTTCCAAAATGACTCATCAAATTGAATACCGAGATCAAATCAAGTGTCAAATTAGCAAACCATTTTTGTATACTTACATCTGTTCCTGAAAAAATGTTATCTTGAAAAATTTATAAAAGGAACGAAAAGCTTCTAATGCTGTAATATGCAATTTAGCCCAACTCTTAATATTATGTTGTGATTACACTTGATATAACCTTACTCCAACTTCCGAAAGGTAAATACCAATTACGCGATATCTTCTGTCGTTTAGAGAAATACCTATTTTACGGCATTTTTACGACGTATAAACATGGATTAAGTTAAAAGTAACATAAAACGTAAGCCATGCGAGACACTTTAACTTATTACATACTTGTATGATATGCTGTGACGTCATTGTTTTGAAAAGGCTTTTGATGACTATAATTAGTGGTAATAGTTTTTGTTTCATCATTCAATTGAGATAAGAAAAAAATCATTAGGTTCTTAAAAAATAAAAAAAATACTTTTTATTTTAGCCATTTTTTCCAGTTGCAGGGCAAGCACTTATTATTTTTCCCTTCACCCTATTTCATGCTATATTCAACCAAAGTGGGTTTGGATCAGTTGAGCTATAGAACGTTTATTACCATGCTTAGGTGGCTCAACTAGCTCCAATTGTGTTTCGTACAGTTATGTAAATATTATAGTTAAAGTAACTAATTTCCTTCCATCTTTAAAACGAATTTCCATGTCACACGCATTACTAAAAAATCTCAACTCGCAAAATCACGGAATCTCAGTAAGGAATTACACAAAAAATACGAAGAAAGAAAAATAGTTTCTCAAACTACCGAGTTATACCCGTTTTCCGCAAAAACCTTTGTAAAAAGCGAGCTTGCAAAAAGGGCTCAATCTCAGTTAGCACATGTTAGGAGTTACGACGTTTTACTATCGGTGGGAATCGCTGCATACATTAGAATGAAACAGTAATGTGTTTTATAATAAGCTAGAGAGAAGTATGTATGGAGAAACTATTTATTCTCAGTAGGTATATATGGATAAAAATTTTGTTAATGAAATTGTGGAAAAAACAAATTTTAATTCGAATTTATAATACAATGCTTTTTATTTTAATGTTTAGTTTTTCTTACATGACCTGATTTTAAAAGTATCTCCAAATAACCATGTCTTAACGCGGCACGTCGCGGCGTTCTTATTTTGAAAAATTCTATGGATTTCATATAACAAAAGCTAGATAACGTGCAATCTCTTACCACGTCATGGTTTAAATGTCGTTCAAGAATCTAGCTCCTGAAGCTTATCATAATTGGTAGCTCAACCTATCCAATCGCGATACAGCGCTGTGGATTAAGTTGTTCGCATAATTAATCAATGCAACGGAAATAGCAACATGATGTTCTAAGCTGATATTTGATATTGACGTTTACAAGGTTCAATATCCGAGGACGACTTGATTTCAATTAACGGTCGGTTCCTACAACCAACATACGGATGGTCATGAGACTTTCGCCGTTAGCAACGTCGTTATCTGTCAAAAAGTTTCATAATTATGTTTTATGTTCTTAAAACAAAGTTGCTATAATATTGAAACAATAGACGTAACGTCGGGAAATAAATAAGGTAAATAACGCAATAAAAACCTGTGTATTTAAAAAATATGAATTGTTTAAGAAAGTTTAAGAAATACCCTGATACAGTCGTAATCATATTTCATTTCATCTTTTATTTACAACTAAAACAAAATTGAAATATATCGGAATTTTGATAATATTCTAAAACGTCAACACTTTGTGAAATATGGCCCAATCAATTTACTCGTATAACATATAAATCAATATGTAGCCTAAAAAGTTTTCAGAAATTCAAAAAAATTTAATTGTTATAATAAGAAAATACGAAGTCCGAAACTAATACAGAATTCATACTAATCCAACTAAAATATGCATTTTGAGAAAGGCGAGTGGAAATGAGAATTTCTTCCAGTAACGCGAATATAAATCACATTCGCGACTTTAAATTCCCGTTTCTTTTATTCACCTGAATCTGAGTTAGCACTAGTTTTTCTCCTTACAAGCACAAAAAAAATGTTTAAGTTATAAGTGCTGGACAAAAGTAGGTACTTTCCTTATTGACATACAGCCTCCTTATTCTCTCCAAATAACCATGTCTTGACGTGTTACATTACGGCGTGGTTATTTTGAAAAATACTATGGATTTCAGATAACAAAAGCTAGATAACGCGCAATCTCGTACCGCGTCATGTTTCGAAGTCGTCGAGAATCGAACTGTACGTTAACCCCTTTGAAAATGAGCGTCGCAAAGAGCTGGATAAAAAGGGTGATGAGCGCAAGGCTTGACCACCAGTAGCCACAATTACGTCGGAGTACTGACATGCCCAAAGTGCGATCGTACCTTCACCAACAAACTTGGGTTTGCAAGCCACTTTAACACCAAATTTTGGTTTTATTTGCGATGCAAACATCCTACAAAGCAACCGTGTGAGTTGCCTGTTGAACTGTTGAACGTTGGCTGAGCAACCAAACGAACAGTGACGGAAAGCTATACTTCATTTCTTGAAGCGAGCTAATAGGAAGATAAAATAAACCCACGTGATTGGTTGTCAAAAATAATTGTGTATATCGTGATTGGCTAAATTGTCAATCCAATTATTTTCGACGACCAATCACGAGCGTTTATTTTTTTTCTGTTAGCTCGTATAAATAAAGTATAGTTTTATTTTTCTTTTAAACTTTTATATTATTATAGAAGTTCAATAGAATTATTATAAAAGTTCAATAGTTCAATAGAAGCAAAATCAACAGCAATACAGCAATAATAATAATTTAGTACAATTTAAACTTTCGCGATCTTTAGACATAATTTATATGAAAATTACTGACTTCGACTTTGACTTTTCGACTGTCCATTCCTGACTCTGAAGGCGAATTGAGGGTAGACGTGGATTCTACTCTCAATTAGCGGCGGTAGCTCCAGTTACATCAGTCTGCCCGTGACCACGAGCGCTGCAACGCACTCGAAACGTCGGGAAATATAAAATAATAAGGTAAATACGTGATAAAGTCCCGTAATTTTCATATAAATTAATAATAATTTATTTAGATATATCTTAACAATACTTTTTATGCATATAGTTATGTGTCATGAAAAGAAAGGGTTACTATCGGAACACCTAGAAAGCAAAATGAACACACAGCTGAATTGACCAAGACGTGAAAATGACCTTTTAGCAATTAGGAAAGACCTACAGCAATGGTGTGTATTAATTTGTTGAAACGATGATAACTTGTGCAAAATGATAAATAAATTTGCAAATTAGTTTTTAAACAGCAAGAAACCAATGCTAAAGATACTGTTCTCATTTTCGGTTTCAAGGTACCGTTATGAAATAACGAGACCATTTCTAAGAATACACAATTTAATTGGCTAAAAGCTATTAAATTAAAAGTCTGAGACTTAAGCTATACTAATGTTTTGAGGAGGTGAATTTGTTTTACATTAAGAAAGGACCTTCTGAACCACTAAATGTAGTTTTAAATGTTTTATTAATAGACTACAGAACTTTAATTGATTCATTTCAGTTTGATTTTATCCAAATTTCACAAACTCTCTTGATCTGATTTAACACATCTTACATCATCATGCAATTTGATTGCCTGTTGCAAAAGTAGGTACAATGAAATAGAAGTCAAATATTGACTTTTATTAGGTACAACAATGTTTATAATGACAGTCATTTTAATTGTATAGAATAGGCAAGAAATTAGCATCCTGTAAATTGTACCAGATTTTTTTTACATATTTTTTTTTTATTACATCAAAGTTAATATTGCTTTACTAGGAAGCCCAAAAGTCAAAAAGTCAAAAGTCAAAATATTTTATTCAATAAGATCATAAAAAAGACCACTTTGACATGTCACGTTCTTAAAACTAGGGGATTCTATTGCCTGTTCCAACGCGATTCCCTACACCAGGGAAAGAAGCAGGCAAGAACCTGGTGATGCGGGCCTAGCATTTTTTTCAGTGGTCCAATAACTGAGTTGGAGTAAAGATGCCACAAACCTCAAGAACATAATAAAATTAGAAACAGCACCTCTACTCATCATTTTCCCTAACAATGTATCCCAAAATAATTTTATATGAAACTTACCGCATAAATTAAACTCCCAACAATTCGGTTGTTGCCAGTTTCAAAACCGTCACCCTTGTTATTATATTCTGCTTATTGTGCGTCAATATTTATCTCCTGCTAAGGTTTAAAAGCTATAATCCGCTGGCAAAAGTTGTCGTCTGAAGTGGGAGATAGCAAAAGCAGGTTAATTGATTGCTTGTGAAATTTCAGGGAACGTTTTAGTGGAGGCTCCTGTTTCAATGTTTACCGTCACATAAATCTACTGAGCACAACCCGTAGTGTGCTGAATGATGACGTGACCCAAACTGACCTAGTAATGGTTTTGGAACGTCGGAAAATCTTGGCTAAAGTTGAGATTGTATTATCCTACAATCCTTTTTTTTTTTTTTTTAATTTAATTTCGCGTTCACCACAGACTTTGTAGTCCGTGCTTTTGTTATTTGAGTATTACATTTAAAAGATCTTACAATTTTACAATTTTGACATAGTAGCTACTAGCTACTCAACAAACTTTAAAGAAACAATATTTCTACTTACTAAATATTACTACTTATCCTACAATCCTTCCTACTTCCTACTATCCGGCGGTATAGGCGGTGAAACCGCGGGGCGCAGCTAGTTATTTATACAACGGGAAATTACTCGTATAAATATTGTCACTCATGTAGGCCAATTATGCTAAGATGTTAATAGCAATAACTTGCCCTACCTCCCCTCAAATTACCCCCTCCCCTCACCCCTCTCCCCCCGCAAACTTACAAGTTGTCCAACTGTTGCAATTATGTTCTTACGCAGCCGATGCGGCGAATGCACGCCTAACTTATAAGTGCCTGTTAAATTGTTGAATTACTGATAGATTGCTTCCTGGCTAAACGAAAACTTTAACATTTTACGTAAAAAGGGTGCAATGTAACTCATTAATATTGTAGACATTATTATAATCACACGGGAAATTACTCACGTAAAAATATCGTCGTATCGTCAACTAAAACATTTTACGTAAAAGGGTGCAATGTAACTCATAATATTGTAGACATTATAATAATTACACGGGATATTACTCACGTAAAAATATCGTCGTATTATTGTATTTACACGGGATATTACTCACGTAAAAAATACTGTCGATTTAGATAATATCCCGTGTAATTATAATAATGTCTAGTACAACTCACGATAGTTTTGGAAGTGAAATATCGTCGTATGTTTATTTGTTTGTTCGACGGAGGTAATTTTCGAAACTACTCAGCTGATTTCAAAAATTCTTTCACCCATGTGTGTAGAATGGACTTTTGGGATGGTTATAGGCTATGTTTTATCTTTTAGTTTATCCTCTTTGCTAAATTTTATATTTATACTAGCTGCGCCCCGCGGTTTCACCCGCGTAAGTCCCGTTTCCGCAGGAATATCGGGATAAAACGTTGCCTATGTGTTAATCCAGGGTATATAATCCAGGTACCTATCTACATACCAAATTTCAACCAAATCGGTCCAGCCGTTTTTGCGTGAAAGAATAACAAACATACATTTCACATTTATAATATTAGTAGGAAGTAGGATAGGAAGTAGGATAGGAAGTAGGAAGGAAGTAGGAAGTAGGATAGTAGGAAGGATTTGCCCAGCCTTCATAAACGTAGAGCTAACAAATTATATTTTTCTAAGACTAAGTATTTTTTATATTTAGTAAGAGGTTACTGAGAATTATTAAAAAAGTTAGGATACAAGATTTCAGTTTTCAGAAAATTATAATTACTTAACTTCGACCAAGTTGTAAAACACAAAAGTTAAGGTTTCTTTTAATTAATCACCGTTATAGCGAACCTAATTTGCGCCTTTACACGTAGGTAGTTATAATTATTGTAAAATAATATTGTTTCAAAAATATATTTTCTATTTTTCGTACATTTCGCACTAATTAGCCCCGCCGCACATCAGTCATACATTTGTGACTCGATAATTGTGGCGCCACATTTGAAACGCGACATCTTGAATTTTTGTGGCGCGAACAACGACTAGCCACAAAATGCACCCGCCACAAATGTTTCCTCGGTGTGCGTGCTCACGTACAAATGTATGGGGGCGTTAAATGTGTCGCGTTTCAAATGTGGCGCCACAATTGTGGCGTCACAAATGTATGCCTGGTGTGCTGCGGGGCGACGTTTTTGAGGTTTAATGAACAAACTCGACTGCTAAAAATATATTTCTATTGTAACAATTACTTTTTTAAGGTTTTCAATAAAGTTACCTATTATTATTATTTAAAAAAAATGGCATTAGAATTAATGTGTTTGATAAAATTGTTATTAAAATATAACAACGTTACATGCCGGTCTAAGCTTTTATACAATAAGGTTGAAAATAAGTTGTTAAAGTTATTCGTGTGGATAAATCGGTTAATTTTGTTCGGAATTGTTGTTTCAAAATTGGATAATTATCGTTATTTTCGGTAAATTTTTTATAAAGAATCTGTTGTTTTCTAAATTTTAATGAGGAAAGGTTTTTTGATTAGACCAAAAACATGATAATAGTAAAATAATAGCAGAGGTTTTTGAAGATAAATAACTTCGAGAAGAAATTGGAATAAAATAATAAAAAAATGTGTTTACGCTCAGTTACGTTTCAGCTCAATCGGTTGAAGATTTCTGCTTGAAAATTGAGTTCTAAGATTCCACCATACCGATATCCTTTCATATCATATATATATATATATATATATATATATGTATACATTCCAAGTAAAATAAAATCTTTTAATATAAGATGATCACGACTGTATCCCAGGGAGCGGTAGATATTTCTTTCAGATTTTTATGTACGAGTAATTGTTAGGTCCTTTTAAAAATGTCTAAGAGGGTAGCCAGAGGTATGACTAAATACACATTTGGTATGCCCAATTGCCCACATTTTGCAGAAGTTAACATTCCATACCTAACAGGTTGCAAGCACGATGTTTTTTTTACCGTTTAAATTTCATGATAAAGCGCATATTTATTTTTCTACACGAAAAAATACCGTAATTATTTCGAATCAAAAATCAAAGTATTAATCTACTTAGCTAACACGGCTTTTTCAAACATAATACTAAAATTACTCCCACAAAATATTACCAACTGAAGTTTCCACACTTACAAAGAAGTCCAGCATCAGTCAGCTAGCCGTTAATTGGGAAAGTTGCGTGCGGAAGCAATTTGTTGCCCGTCCGAAGTGTGGAAACCCGCGGGTAATTTTTAAACTGTTCGGGTTATACTTGATGGTTGTTTCAAAGTTCGCTGGAATAATGTGTTGTTGGAATATGTACTGGGAAATATGTTTCTTGTAATCTCTATCTTGTTGGAACTTAATTTATTTATCTATACTAATTATTAAAGAAGTAATGTTGGTTTGTTTGATTGACGGAGGTAATTAATCACCGAAACTACTCAGCTGATTTCAAAAATTCTTTCAAAAATGTGTAGAATGAAAAATTTCTAAGAAAAGCCAAAAACAGGGCAAAGTGGAGAGAGGCACATCAGGCAATGAAATATTTTCAAGGGCACAACCAGCAGTCTTTATCTATCTATCTACCTAAATAAGCTTCTATGTCTGTTCAGCCGAAATGAGCAAGTAGGCCAGTTTTATACAAATGCGTCTATCTCGAGTTACCAACTTCATCTTACACTTGACTAGGCAAGTTTCAAGAGCTCATTGAGGCTGAGTGTTTCGTTATAAATATTTAATTTACTTGTTCCTGCCATCAAGACAAGGTGAAGTTTTATGATATAATGATAAGTATTTTTATGGAAAAAGATTTTATAAGGAGTAAAGCTTGTGTAGCTGGTATTAAACATTTTAAAAGTTCAACATTCGAAGCTTTACATGTACCTATACTTATCGGGGCACTCTTTATTGCCTGGGTCATTGTTGAGATGGAACAGGCTTGCCCAGCACCTAATCCACCCTCTCAGCACAGCCGGCCATATCCACGGGAATGACATGGTCAATACGTGTAGGGCCGACTAGCCGCGGGACTCCTCGCAAGGTTTTCCAAGGATTTTGTATTTTATTTATATGTAATTGCTATGTCAAAAATATTTTTCAAAAGAAAACATTTGGAAAAACTTAATCTTGTTTTACTTTTTACTTGTGTAATTTCAAGTGAAAAAACCAGTGTTCTACTTACAACAACGTTGCATTTTCTTTTACTTAAGAATGAATTTTGTAGTTTCTCTGCTAAGTCTCTCTGTGTCTTGTAGTCGCCGCTTTAGAGGTCTCGGACACCCATAGTAACATAGTTTTTTTCTTTTTTCTGGGTGTTTTCTATCATAATATGAATGTATTTACAAAAAAAAATGTATCTAAAGTATTATATCAGTCATTCACCATAACACAAGCATTTAGATGCTTAGCTTTTGGCTAGATGACGCTGTGTAAAAATGTCCAAGGATATTTATTTATACAACGGTAGATTTTACAGGATAGGTACAAGTTTAAACAGTTATCCATTTCGGATGTGCAACGTAATTACCGTTGTTATATGTCAAAGAGTTACATCCATACTATCCATTCATACTTACTATACTATAATAGAATAAAAGGGAAAGTGTGTTTGTGTCTGTTTGTTTGTCCATCTTGCACGGCAAAACAGGGCGACAAATTGACGCGATTTTTTCTGTGGTGATAGTTGAAAGGATGGAGAGTGACATAGGGTACTTTGTATCCCGATATTCCCGCGGGAACGGGACTTACGCGGGTGAAACCGCGGGGCGCAGCTATTAAAGTATATGCTGTAAAAACAAAGTTGGTATGGTGTTGGACCTACCGGACATCCGTACATTAGTTATAGAATTCGGGCATTAGAAAGCTTCATCTTAGCAAGCTTCGCCACAAGCGCGTCACAAATGAAACACAAAATGGGACTGTAGATGTCCAGATCCCGTTTTAAAATCGTAAAATACCAATGTTTATCTCCGCTCATTGGGTGTAAAACACAGATTTTTATTGTACCCTCTTAGTTTCATGTCTCCACGGTTTAAGAGCTGGCGTAAAATATTTGTTTTATGCTACGGAAGCTCTGGTCTCTGCCTACCCCCATGGGAAAGAGGCGTGATTTTATGTATTTTATGTATGTATGTATGTATGCTACGGAAGCAGATGATTTCCAGTTAAGCTCGGCCATTACGGTTTGTCTTTCAAGTTGTATAGTACAGCAGCACTCCTAGCTTTGCATGGGTGTACTAATGAAACTACCGGGATAATATAGCCTAATAACCATCCCAACAGTCCATTCTACACATCGGTAAAAGATTTTTTTAAATAGGACGAGTAGTTTTGGAAATTACCCCCGTCAAACGAACAAACAAAAAATAAAATATTAAGTATAGATAGTTACAACGCTTTTAAAACTTGGGTCTTTACGTCCCTTGATTATAATTACCGTTAGAGGTCAATGCCCTTAAATTAGAGCTCTATGGTACCTGTGACATTATTTGTCATAAAATAGGCTAAAAGGGCTCTTGTCTCTCTCGTGAGGCGATCGGGTACCTCAATTACACCATGCAAGATTTTTGTTTGTTGCAATACAATTTTAATTGAAACAATATCTAACAACAAAGTTGCATCGGGTCAATAGGTCTTTACACTTTCATCCGAATTGAAACATTGAAACCAACAAAAAACGAATCACTCCCAAGTTCCTCGTACCTAAAAACCTCGAATGAAGTGCTCTAAAATTCTAGAAACATCTAATATTAAGATTATTTTCAAAGATTTCAATCCCCCTCGGGAAGTGAACCCGTTGCGTCGAACAGATGGAATTATTTAGGCTACATTTGACAAGTGAGTGGCGTTTACGAAGATAAGTTTTTTGTGCGGATTAAAAAGTTTACGAATTCGATATTATTTATTGCTGGTTTTGGGATTTATGTAAGCTATATCGAGGGAAAAAACAAATTAAATTGGAATGAGTTATTGATAAATTGTAGGTTCTAAACAAAAATACTAAGCAATTATAATTTTCATTATAATTTTATTATCTGAGCGCTACCGTGCTTCGGAGGGCACGTTAAATTGTCGGTCCCGGCTTTTAAAAAGTCGTTAAGCCTTGAAGGAGGCTTATAGAGTAAATTGTGTTAAACTACAAACACAATTTACTCTATAAAGAGCACATAAAAACTGTCTCTGAATCTAGAAAAATTCAAAAAAACTTAAAATTACTTCAGTATATAGGTCACGCCACGTAAAAAGAACGCTGAGGGGAAAAGCTGTGCAGTAGGCGATTTTAAGGAATCTTAGGTTTGATTGGTGGAGGAGTGACGTGGCACACTTCACACCATTGATTTAGCGCGTGCTATTGGTTCGTGAGCGAGTGACCCGCGCAAAGATACCCCCTCCTGTTCTCCTCATTGTTCATTTTACGTGGCGTAACTTTATACCTACGTACTACTATTACAATGCCTACTTTTCTACTACAATAGTCTAGTACATAGCAAGATTACTATTTTGTACTGGTAACTGCTGAAATAATAAATCTGACCGCGTAGAGATTCTATTTAAAAGTACCAGGCAAGCATAACTCCCAAAGAGACTAAAACCAACACATTCACAGAAACTGTTTCAAATATTCAGCTCCGCAATCTGGCGCTATAAAGTGACGTCTCGTAAAAACGGTCTCATTTCACAACAAGGTCACAGAGATTTAAAATGAAACTAGAAGTTTAACGGGCCATACATAGTGTGTTGTGTGAAATGGAAGGTAGTCAGGGACAAGCCTGAATTCTAATAAACAGAGCTTTTACAACTGTACAAAATAAAAGTTTAGTTTTTGTAAATAGATGTATACCTTAACTTTTTATAAATGTTATTTATGTGTATCATCGCGGGTTCGAATCCTGCTGAAGTCGTAACTTTTATTAAGATTATAAATATTTTTTTCTAATGTATACCTTCTTAAGAAATATTTGATATTTTACAAGCACAGCATAAATATAATATTCAAAACGAGTCATAGCTTGGTATAGACCAAGCTCTTGATCATCCACATTAGTATCTCGCTAAATACATTAACACTATAAAGCTGAGCATAAACTAAGCATATAAAGCTGAACATTACTAATCCGTGGCATAATAAAGTTCACACACGTCCATTTAGCGTCTTTAAGCTAAGGCCAAACCTGCGCGACCAAAGCGACTGCGAAGCGGGAGCGTCTACCGCGCGGCGGACGCTACCCATATACATCTATGGCGCTTTGCATACCTACGCGACCGCATCGCGGGACGGGTTTTATGGATAATCCGTCGCGCGGTAGACGCTCCCGCTTCGCAGTCGCTTTGGTCGCGCAGGTTTGGCCTTAGCTTTATGCTTCGTTGGTTCTGTGAATGACTTTTACGTTTACACGGGATTAGTGAATGGGCTAGTAACTGTCCATTCTACTAAACTAATTCACATAACCACACTTATACTAAAACGAGGACTTTCTATCCTTGTATCATAAACTACTCTAACTCATCTTTACCAGATGATTCATTCAGAGTTAGGAGGCAAACTTTGTCTACACTTAACTGGATGCTGTAGTGCCTAGGACATTGTTAAGATGGAATAGGCTTGCCCAGCACCTAAAGCATCTCTGAGCTTAGCCGGGCATATCCATAGGAAAGACGATAGTCAATACGTGTGGAGCTGACTAGCCACAGATAACCTGGAACACATAAGCTACTTTTTACTGTGCTAGGTTGGGGAAAGTAACGGCCATGTAAGCTAGATGTATATTAAGACATACAAGTTTAAATTAACTTTAAAAATTATGATCAAAAATGCCAAGCAACTCTTTAAAAAACTTAAAACATTTACAAGTTTTTACGGTTGTAAACTAAAGGCATTGCAATCAGACCCGGAACAGAGAAACACAACTTTAGTACACACAAGACAATCTGGTGTTACTTTACTAGCTGTACTAAAAGTACTGGTGGCATTGTAAATTGAAATAAATAAATAAATAAAATAAATAAATACTCCTCAAAATGAACGCATCATGATAATTATGAATAAAGCAGCATGTCCTGGCTTTGCACGGGTTTACTAATGAAACTACTGGGATAAAATATAATCTATAACAATCCCGACAACAATTCAAGGATTTTTTAAATTGGCTGAGTAGTTTCCGAAATTACCTCGAACAAACAAACAAACCAACATTATTATACTCTTTATAATATTAGTTATAGGAAATTCATAATTTACTAACCATTTTCGTGAACGGTTTTATTCTTAGCAACAAGTTTTAGTATTTTACTAGTTAATGAACACCCTGTACACAATAAAACGAACTCCTGTCCGTTTGTACGAGTGGACTGCATGTAACAACGCTTTTATGGCTGTTATTTTATAATTTAGTATCCCATTGCTTTTACACGCTATTAAACTTTACCCGAAACGAAATATGAA
Organism: Xanthorhoe spadicearia; assembly: GCA_947086425.1. Classification (NCBI taxonomy): domain Eukaryota; kingdom Metazoa; phylum Arthropoda; class Insecta; order Lepidoptera; family Geometridae; genus Xanthorhoe; species Xanthorhoe spadicearia. The sequence continues at coordinate 1,256,853 of OX352198.1, read as the reverse complement.
CATGTTTTCGAGTGCATTTACTCTGAATTGGATTCAGTTATTCATTATCTGGGTGTATCAAAGTCTTGTTTTATCTTGCTGTCAAGGGAATGTTTGCCTGATCTGCAAATGTTTGTTAAGAGTAGGTGTTTTTGTGTACGATTTAGTGACGATTCTGAAGCTGCCAAAACTTATACTAAACTAACTTAAGATGTTGCCGTCCCTTTCCTAACCATCGAAGTAAAAGAATGGCATCATTTCTTACGTCTTCGTACGTTTTAAAAAACTTTTTTATTTATAATATTTTTCTGATCCTTTTATGCATTTATTATAAGTCTTTTGATGTCATAAATTATTAAATATATAAATTATTAAATATTAAATTATTAAAAATACATACCTACCTACATAAAACAAAATATGTTTCAAATTTTGATTCAGCTACTGCGCAAAATTCTGCCCGTTTCGCATTTTATTTTTAACACTTAGCAGAGATTTATTTTTATCTCTGTTTAAGTTTATAGTTTTCTACTCTCAACTAAATTTATGGTATACAACACCATGGTACCACTTAATCTGACCGGCACAGTTGGCTGCGTCGGTTGGAGGCTTGCCAACCGACATAATAGCGCGTATGAGGTCTTAAGACATAGGTTATAACTTACTGGTCTTTGGTTATGACTTTAGTAGTTAGTACAGAGTTTGTTTATGATATGCACAAGGATTTGCTTGAGCATTAGGATTTAGGAGCCGTGTTGGTTGAGTGGTAAGCGTTGGCAGCTGTGGTCATCTAGTTCCAAGCTTGTCAATAGATCCTTGCTGGCCACTTTTACTTTGATTTTTGATCCGAAGGTCATGGTTTGAATCCGGATATGCATCAATGGACCTTTTTGTGTCAAACAGTGTCAATGGGCTTGCAACGCATGGAAAGTTACTTCTGCAAAATGTGGGCATATACTTACCAAAATGTATTTGGACATAAGTACCTCTGTCTGACTATCCCCCTTAGACATAATTAAAAAAAAAACTACGTAATAAAAATTACAAAGAGACCTGAAAGAAAATACCTATCGCTCACTTAGATACAGTCGTATGTAATTTTTTTCTTAAAATAAATTTTAGTCATTCTGAATATTCCACTGCATAAAGTTTTGGAATTTCCTACAATCTGTTCTAAAATAAGAGTCATGGTAATGCGTTACAATGACGTGGTCTAAGTTTGACAGTTTTAGTGGAACCCAGAAGTTATTGCGCGTTATCTGTGGTTTAAGACTCTGAAGAATTCAGTACTGCGGGGACTGTAATTGAGTTTCTACGTTTGAGTTATAGTATTATTTATGTATGTTAGTGTATAGCCGTGTTGTTACCGTCTATTAAAAAAAATTGCAAAACAAAAAACTGTTCCAATTATCCAGAACTACAAAAAAAAACCCAGAAACCACAAAAGAAACAATGATCCTGCCAATCCTCTTGTATTTACACCGAGCTCAGTAAAATATAAGGCAAAGCGTGTGCTGTAAATCATTCTAGTTTTCTGTATACAATTTTTAAACTGAACACTCAAAAAAGTGCGGCTGCGCAATATTAAAAGTAGAAAAAATTTGCAACATTGCAATGGCAGATCTATTGAACCATGAAGCAAAAGCGGCCTAAACACTCCTAAACGAACACCCAAAAGGAGCACAATGACATATCGAATAGCAATAAAGTGCGCTTATCTGGCGGTCGGCGTGAGTTGGCAACGGTACTGGCCTAGGTAGTTTCTAAGAAGCAATCACAGGTACTCGTATCGTATAACATGACCACAATAAATACTTACCCCATTATGCATATTCGACCTAAAACCTGTATTAAACCTGTATTAGCTAAAACGCATATTAAATCTGTTGCTATCTCTTTTCGTTGACATATGGGTGACAAGAAAAAAACGTTCTTAAAACCTGTATTAAATTGTCAAGTTTTTATGAATAATAATGCGGTTAGGCCTTTACATCTTTAGTAGATCTACACTATCCCCCTTATGCATAATCGACCAGTAAACCTGTATTAGCTAAAACACATATTAAATCTGTTGCTATCTCTTTTCGTTGACATATGGATGACAAGAAAAAAACGTTCTTAAAACCTGTATTAAATTGTCAAGTTTTTATGCATAAGGGGGTATAATACAATATATAATTATAATATTATAACATTATAATATTATAATTATAATATAATAAAAGAGGAAAACTTTGTTTGTTTGTTTGTTTGTTTGTTTGTTTGGTTGTAATGAATAGGCTCAAAAACTACTGGACCGATTTTAAAAATTCTTTCACCATTCGAAAGCTACATTATCCACGAGTGACATAGGCTACTTTTTATCCCGATATTCCCGCGGGAACGGGACTTACGTGGGTGAAACCGCGTGGCGCAGCTAGTGATTTATAAAGCGTCAGGAGGCTATCCTTGCCCACACTTAACGGGGCACCGTAGTGCCTGGGACATTGATGAGATGGAATAGGCTTGCCCAGCCCCTAAGCCATTCTCTCAGCTGGCGACATCCACAGGAAAGATAATGTGGGACTGACGATGTTTCCTTTCATCGTTTAAAGCTCGTCTTACAGCGCATATTATTATAAACTTTTTGACGCGATAAGTCCATTGATGCACGGCCGGGTTCGATCCCACGACCTTCGGAATGAAAGTCGAGGTACCAATCCACTAGGCCAACAGCGGAAAATAAAATGACTTTTAAACTCACTTTTGTTTTTATCAATTGCGTTTTACGCAAAACATAAGTAAGTTAAGTAAGCGGCCGTTACAAAATGTTTCCCGTTTTTTAAAGATCTAATAACATGGGAACATCGGACTGTGAAAATGCTTTTATTTTCACTCTTTTTAATAGCTGGGTTTCGATACCGTGTATCTGTACACATGATATCTACGAATACCTATAGAATTTTTAGAAGTACAGTAGCCCTACCATGAGTTTTCGAGTTGTATAGTTAACTATCCTCGCTAACGAGTCAAGTATTTCAAATGTATGAAATTATTAGTTCATGCAAGTTACCGGGGGCGGCGCTGCGCTGGATTTTTATATATTTTGCGATACTTGACTCGGTATCGAGGATAGTATCAATACTACAGTAAACTGATGGTAGGGCCTCAGATGGAAAATTAATAAAACAAATGTGTATCTAAAAAAGATTAAAGTTACACGTTAACTGTAAAAAATTTAATAGGTAGCGTTAAACAAAATAACAACGGTAAAAATAAAAGGAACTATTGCGTCGAAAAATAAAATACAATTTTAAGTATCCGATAGGACAATGAATTATTTGATCTTTTATTGTCCTACCTAATGAGAAGAAACATTACTTAATAAAGTTCGCACATTGTTCTTTGATGTGTTTAAAATGTAATGACCTCTGTCAGGTCACTTTTAAATAGAAATACTTAAATGTTTTATTTATCGTTAGTTAAATCAGAATACGTAAATTATTATTTTATTTCTATACTCTGAAGTCCACAGCCTACTTATTAAAATACTTTATGTAAATTGATGGAAAATCGAAAAAGAAAATTCAGCGTTTCTTAAATATCTGTAAATTTCAGACGTAGATGGCGCAGCCTCAAATTACCTCGGCACAGTTTTATATCATTAATCACTTAAGCACAATAAAAGTGATGACTAAAGATATTCTTAAGAAACGGAGTTTGTCACAATTAGTTCGACATTATTTTAAATTGCAAAGCCTTTTTCAAGCACTTTGTATCGATTTTCCTACTTAAAAAAAAAAGACTAAGTAGCAGTCATAAATTATGTCAAGATTTTATTTTGATTTGATCAAAATGTAAGTACTTCCCTTTCAGTGTTAAAATTGTATACTAGCATTCATTTAAAATGAATGCTTTCTTATTTCTTATGTTCCAATAATCTGCTGGTCTTGAAAAAAGTCATACACAAAACCTAACATAATAACTATGGAAAATTAAATTAATACTAAGGTAATCCATAACAAACCTAAGAATAAAGTTATTCTAATATTACGTCCGCTAAATGACGCCTACAACTTTAAGAAGAACCAAGGATTAAGCATCTACTTGGAGAATTTTTAATTCAAAACATGACGGCACGTTTTTAGAAAGAATACTTTGAAGTTTTTCAGCTGGTAGAATTTATAGCAGCATTTTTTGTGTGTGAATTTTTTAGCGAGTATTTCTGAGCAAGTGTGTAGTTAGCTGAGAGGTTTTCGTATTAGGTAAGTAGGAAGGAAAATGCTATTCACTTTTATGTTACCGGAAAAACTTGAACAAATTATTTGTTACTGCACAATATTTTATAAATTATGTGTTACCTATTGCATAATATTTTTATAAATATTAAGAAATTATTCTGCTTGCTATTGAGAAAGGCGGCTTTAGAAACACTTAAAATGGGATATTTTACTATGATTTGTAGATTTATGAGTTCAGTTCATTATTCATAGATTTACGAATCATGGTAAATATCCCGTTATAAGTGTTTAAAATAGTCAATACCATGATAGTTTAAAAAGGCTTTTAAAACAACAAACATTTCATTGAAAGGAAAAGGATTTCCACAGATCTTATGAATAAATAAAATAAATCTAAAGCTGAAAAGTATTACCCTAAGTTATCCAGAACTACAAAAAAAAACCCAGAAACCACAAAAGAAACAATGATCCTGCCAATCCTCTTGTATTTACACCGAGCTCAGTAAAATATAAGGCAAAGCGTGTGCTGTAAATCATTCTAGGGTTCTGTATACAATTTTTAAACTGAAAACGCGAAAAAGACGGCTGTACAGCTAAAACGGAATATTAAAAGTAGAAAAAAGAGGAATGGAATATGATTACGTCAGTACCTATAACCAAGGTGCGTTCGATAAATTGTTCAAGTCATTTAAGGTGATTTGAAGGTTTCTAAATACAATTGGTAAGTACTTACTAATATCAATATTGTTTATAAGTTGACATTCTATACGTGGTTGCAAGCAATAAAACGCGACTAGAAAGCCTACTCGTTGCCTTACATAAACAATAACAAGAATGATCGGTATTTTTCGGAAATTACCTCAGTCAAACAAACAAACAAAAAAACGAACATTATCTCTTTATAATAATAATATTAAAATAATAATAAAGACAATGAAAAGATAATAATGCATTTCCTAAGGAACTCTAAAAAGAACAGGTAAACCACAGTAAAAGCAGGCGGAACCAAACGAGACAGTGGTGCACAAAAGCAACTAAAAATACTAGTTAAAAACCGTAGTTTTAGCCGGCAATGTTTGCTCGACCCACTTTATTAGGCTCGGCGGGATGTGGCCACGAGATATTGTGATAAAACTTATTAACGATAAATTAATGTGTTAGCTTGTTCAAAAATCATACTTATTATTTAAAAGGAATAGTGTTGGTTTTATGTATTTTTTAGATTATATTCAGTAATTGGCGGAAGTCCATGTTAATTAAAACTTAAATTATCGTTTTGAGTGTCATAAAAATATTCTGATTTTAACTTCGGTTTATTGAAAATTAATTGTATTTTTGAGATGGTTTTGTCAGAAACATTTAAGAATAATTGTATATTTTAATTATTATCGATTAAATTATTACAGAGTTAAATATTTAATAAAACAATACCAATATTATATATTGTAGGCGTGAATATAGTACTCGCATTGAGTTGCAATCGCGAGTACTAACTGTCATGGCGAATAATCATGGTTGGGTGCAAAAAGCTTGTCTAAAAACTAAACTGAGGAAATAGTTTTGAGTGTGATTTAATATTGTTCATGTTTAAATATAGTTGGAAGGAGTTGTAAATATGATTATGTTTGTGTTACAGATAAAATATAATGTTGATGAATATTCCAGAACTAGTAAGCTTGTTTCATTTATGAAGGGGCTATCAAGTCAGAAGCCGGGATAACACCAAGGAGTTTTGGTGTACAGCACCACCCTGGTGTGACCTTACGCCCATTATAAAGGTACGTGCATAGGTACATTGTGATATTGAAAGTTGATATTTGATAAGACGAGGTACCAATCTACCTCCGTTGATTTCTCAACTTTTGTTGTAAGTTGCAATTAGTCTGTGGCACTGTAACTTAATAGATAAGGTATCTTGTTATGAATTAGGTACTTGTACATTTTGTAATAGAAACAATGAAGAGGGTAAAATTATTTTAAAATTTATTAACATTTAAAATATGTTTGTATACTTAAGTACCTACTCATAGCAGAATCTGTTACAAATAATGTCCTAACATTGACTGTATTTATACCTATTCATGATTCACAAACAATAAAAACGTTTAAAGTAATTAAAGTAATGTATCTACTCACGAACGCATCATAGATTGCGTAAACAGGTAATGAGTTTTTTTTTAATATTTAGGTATTTCCTACTTTGAATGTTTTCTTATTTTTAAACCTAAATGTTTTAAGTGCCGATCAATTATTTACACATTCATTTAAATTGCTTTGGCTAAGAATCTTTGTTCACTTTAATGTAGTAGAGTGAAGAAGTAACTTTTACATGTATGAAGTATGTAGTCTTATCATCATCATCGTAGTACCTACTTACAGTATAGTATTCTTTGAACTACCTAACTTATAGTAGATACTAACGTGTCATGCGTTTTCTATTTACATATTTTTGATTTCCTGTGAACTAAGACATAATCTTACTGAGTTATAACCCATCAGGGTTTTTCTTGTGAAAACAAATACTTGTTGTTTTAATGTGTATTTCAGAGTAGTGGACATCATACGAAAGATGACTGGAGGCCAGTCTGAAGGTAGACAGAGATCAGACTGGAGTCATCGCTGCATCCTGCTGGATGGATCGACGAGGCGCAGGG